>CM034617.1:13340000-14646250 GCA_020080225.1 Gynochthodes officinalis
GAAAAACATATCTTAAGGTGGAATCATTAAGTTCACCTTATAATGATGCTCAACAATTTCCCACCTAAGTCACTGTAAATATGTTGTCATTTCTACGAAGTTCAATCATTGTTGAAGAAAAAATGCAGTTATTATTCTGTAGGTCTAAAAACCATGGCATATAATTTCTTTCATTGTGTGTTTTCTATCAATTTGATCCTTTTTATGCATTTTGGGTGGGGGGGAGAATGACAAGAGGTATGGCTGAGTTTGGAGAAGCATTTCTTCAAAATTCGTGTAGGCAAAGCACATATTTACTCAAGGAAGATGAATCATGTGGACATACATATTTAATCATGGAAGATGAATTATGTGGACAATTTCAATCATAGTTTAAATTGTGAGAATAGCATGCATGTGAGACTTATTTCATCAACAGTGATAGAAAAATCAGACTAAATGACTAAAAAGTAATTACTACGGTATATGTTTCGAGTAATTGTAATGGGCAATTAGTAATCACTTAAGTAGCCAAAAGTTTTATTTAAAAAAATAGTTAAATGGTAAAAAATATACTATCTTAATTTTGTCTAATAAAGTTAAAAAAAGAAAAATTCCCTGAAAATACAAGTGTAAATTCAATCCATAAAATAGGGATCAAACCCTAAAGCACACGTCATTTTTTGAAAGCAATGTGATACCACTTTAAAGCTTGTAGATTTGAATCTTGAAAATTAAAATAAACCAAGTTTAACAATCCAATTCTTCTTGAAAATTAGAATAAACCAAGTTTAACTCAAATGTCAAAGTATTTGAAACTAGTATCGTTTTAATAAGCGAAATGTGAATGCATTGTGATGGAGGACTAAAAAAGTATACTAATAAAATGTTAGAAACCTTTTTTCACTGTTTTAAATGTAGGGGATAAAAAAGATTATTGTCAGTTTGTGAGTGACCATTTTGTCAATTACCTGCAAAATTTCATTTTAATTCTAAAATTTGTTATAATTAATATTTGACCTTAACTAACAGTCAACACATTTGTTAGTTAGTAGTCATTGACCTTTTGTTAAATGTACTAAAAGTATTATATTTCTAAAAATTAAGAACTAAAAAAGTCAGTTTCAAACTGTATGGACTAAAGGTACTGAACCTCAAAGCTTGGGGACTAAAAATACTATTTTCCCAAACGAAAAATGCAGAGGCTTAAATTAACTCGTTATTTTCTCCTTAGTCTTCCCGTCGTCAGTATTTATAAATACACTTCATCCAAGCTTTAGAGGGAGCCAAAGAACAAAGTTCAAAAGACAACATTAGGAGTTCATTTTTCCCTCTTTTTTCTTTTGCTTCAAAAATCAACTAACTCCAATGAATCGTCCAGCTCATAAGTTACTCTATTTCCAACTTATCCCTTTTTGTGTAGTTTTCTCAGTGATGTACACTCTTGCTCTGGTTTCTTCTTCTCATTTCAATGTTTCTTCTGTTATGCATGCAAATGCAAAAAGTTACATGCATAATGAAGAATCAGACGCTCTTCTAACTTGGAAACTGAGTCTTGAAAATGATAGTCAATCACTTTTATGGTCTTGGAACAGGAGTGATGGTCATCCTTGCAATTGGATTGGCATTGGTTGCAGCAAAAATGGAAGAGTTGAATATCTAAATCTGACAAGCTTTGGAATAAAAGGCAAACTTGATCACTTCAACTTCTCAGCCTTCCCCCATCTGCTCAAAATGGACCTCCAAGGCAATTTGCTTTATGGTATCCTCCCTTCCACAATTTGTAATCTCTCAAGAATTACCTATATTGACTTATCAGAAAATTATTTTTCTGGGAATATTCCACCTGAAATATATCTGCTAACCAATCTTAGATTCTTTTGCATATACATGAATCAAATGAATGGTAGTATTCCCTGTGAAATTGGGCTTCTCAAATCCATTGAATTGTTCGATTCAGCGAGTAACAAACTCTCAGGTCTATTACCGGTTTCAATTGGGAACTTGAGCAACTCGCTATTCATTAGCTTTGGTATGAATAGACTCTCTGGAATTCTTCCTTCCACAGTTGGCAACATAACAAAACTCAAAGTTTTATTTCTATTTCAAAATCAATTTTCGGGTCCAATTCCTCATGAAATATGGATGCTAAGTTCCATTGTAAAACTAGAACTTCAACAAAACAATTTCAGTGGTGGGATACCTAGTCAAATTGGAAACATGAGCAACCTGACCAAATTATCCCTTTTTGAGAACGAAATTTCTGGACCAATTCCAAAAGAGATAGGCTTGTTGGGGTCTATTGTTCATCTATCATTGTCAAGCAACAAACTCAGTGGTCCAATTCCAATTTCTATTGGGAATTTGACAAAGATTACTTTCTTGGACCTCGGTGAAAATTCTTTGTCTGGTCATGTACCATCAGAACTAGGAAATTTGTGGCAGCTTGTTGAATTGAGATTGTCTACTAACAAGCTCCACGGCATTCTTCCTCCAGAATTCAACAATCTCAAGCACCTGGAATTGTTAGATTTAACTGAAAATAATCTCACTGGTCACTTGCCTAGTGATGTTTGTGGTGGTGGATCACTTTCAATTTTCACAGTTAACAACAACTACTTCACAGGTAAGATTCCTACAAGCCTGAAGAATTGCACTAGCTTGAATCGACTTAGACTCGAAAACAACCAATTGACAGGTAATATATCAGAAGATTTGGGTATACATCCGAACATGATTTTCATCGACCTAAGTGACAACCAGTTCTACGGCGAGCTTTCATCAAAGTGGGAACTTTGGCACAGCCTTACAAGCTTGAGCATCTCAAACAACAAACTATCTGGAGCAATACCAATTGATCTTGGAAAGGCATCTCTTTTACACAGACTTGAACTTTCTTCGAATCAATTAACAGGAAGAATTCCCGAAAGTTTAGTAAATTTAACCTTATTGTTTGAGCTGAACCTGAGCAACAATAAATTATCAGGGAATATACCATTTGAAGTTGGCAAGCTAACAGAACTTCAATTTTTGGACTTGGCTTCAAACAATCTTGGGGGTGAAATTCCAAAAGAATTAGGGCGTTGCATACGAATGTTGAGCCTGAACTTGAGCAATAATCAGCTCAGTGGAAGTATTCCATTCCAAATTGGAGATATAGGCTCCCTGCAACAGCTTGACCTCAGTCAAAACAAGTTGACTGGTGAAATACCTCCGCAACTTGGAGAGTTAAAGAGTTTTGAGACAATGAAGCTTTCTCATAACCAATTATCAGGCTCCATTCCGTCAACCTTTGGGCAATGCTTCAGTTTGGTTACTGTTGATGTATCATACAATCAACTAAAAGGTCCAATTCCAGACATCCCAGCCTTTGAAAATGCTCATTGTGACTCTCTGCGGAACAATGAAGGTTTATGTGGCAATGCTTCTGGTTTGAAACGGTGTTATCTAGCAATAAGCCATAAATCAACAAAGCATAATAAGAAAGAAGTTCTGGTTTCGGTTGGCCTTTTTGTTCTTATTGTGCTTATTGGCATTTTCTTCATGTTTCATTCAGAAAGAAAGAGTATAAAAATTGAGCCAAGAAGGCGTGCTGTAGATTTGTTTGAAATATGGAGCTTTGACGGGAAGATGGTCTATGAGAGCATCATTGAAGCAACAGAAAACTTCAATTCAAAATATTGCGTTGGACAGGGAGCAGTTGGAAGTGTTTACAAAGTCGAGTTTCCAAATGGTCAAAAAGTTGCCATAAAGAAACTCCGCTCTGATAATGAAAGTGGATTGAACAGTCTTAGAAGTGAGGTACATGCATTGGCAAAAATCAGACATCGGAACATTGTAAAACTTTATGGTTACTGCCTTCACATTCGCCATTCATTCATGGTTTTGGAATTCCTTGAAGGAGGGAGCTTGTTAGAAATGCTAAATAGAGATGATCAAGCTCAAAACTTTGGTTGGGAAAAGAGGGTGAGTGTGGTCAAAAGTGTGGCAAATGCATTATCTTATATGCACCATGACTGTTTCCCTCCAATAGTTCATAGAGATGTATCAACCAAAAATATATTGTTTGATTCTGAATATGAGGCTCATCTCTGTGATTTTGGCATTGCAAAAATCTTGAGCTTCAGCTCATCTAATTTGCATTCATTTGCTGGAACTTATGGATATGCTGCACCAGGTGAGTCTATCCTTCACTTGAACCATATTCATCCGGTAGCCTATAAACTACAAATGCTTTGTTCTTTTCGATGCAAAACAACTAAATAGGTTTTATTTTCTCGGTTGGTTCTTAACACTCTGAATTTATGGCTGGTGACAGAATTTGCTTACACAATGAAAATAAACGAAAAATGTGATGTCTACAGCTTTGGAGTGGTGGCATTAGAACTGATCATGGGCAAACATCCGAGGGATCTCATCTGTTCCCTATCGTCATATTCACCCTCATCAAACATGCATCTTTTATGCTTGAAGGATGTTATAGACCACAGAGTTTCGCCTCCTAATCGGCCCGTGGCAGAAGAAATAGTCTTGGTCGCCCAGCTAGCAATTCTGTGCTTGAATTCTAGTCCTCCATCTCGACCTACCATGCAGCAAGTATCAATGAGGCTATCCAAAAGAAACACATCCCCGAATAGATTGTTTCCTAATGTTACAATAAGGCAACTAATTGGCAGTGATTCTCTTCATTAAAAGTTAACAGTGTTTGTTTTAGTCAGGGTGGCTCTTAAGGCAAAAGTGTTTAATCCAAGGTAGGAGGAAATGTTGTTTTGAGTCTTAATAATTTTGATTTGTAAGGGCGAACTTCACTTCTAGAAGGACAGGTAGGGTGTAAACGAGCCAAACATAAATGAACAGACATTGCTCAAGATCTATTCGTTTATTTTTAAGGTTGTTCGAGATCGGCTCGTGTTCGTTTAAATTTTCATAGTTGTGTTCGAGATTGTTTATGTTCGTTTATTAGTGTTTGATTTGGCTCATTTTTGTTTAAGTTTTCATACTTGTGTTCGAGATCGTTTATGTTCGTTTATTAGTTATCGTTTATGTTTGTTATTAGTATTCGATAAGTATTAGTGCACATGTTCATTAACATATTAAACGAACAGTTTATTAGTATTCGATAAGTATTAGTGCACATGTTCATTAACATATTAAACGAACACGTTTGTGTCTGTTCATTTATTTTTAAGGTTGTTCGAGATCGGCTCGTGTTCATTTAAGTTTTCATAGTTGTGTTCGAGATTGTTTATGTTCGTTTATTAGTGTTCGATTCGGCTCATTTTCATTTAAGTTTTCATAGTTGTGTTCGAGATCGTTTATGTTCGTTTATTAGTATTCGATAAATATTAGTGCACATGTTCATTAACACATTAAACGAACACATTCATGAATAGCTCATTAACATGTTCGTGAACGCTTATACGAACATGTTCACAAACAATTAAACAAAATAATCACCATTGGAGGGGATCGATCCAAGGTCTCCTAGGTGGGAGGCATGATACTTACCACTATACCACAATGAAAATATTTATATATAATGAATGAATAATGTTATTATATATTATATTATAAATGAACTTTAAACGAACTTATCCATGAACACTAAATATAAACGAACCAAACACATGTCTGTTCGTGTTCGTTTAGCTTAACAAACAAAAATAAACGAACATAAACGAACTTGTTCACAAACTGTTCACCGAACGTACTAATTCGTTTACACCCCTGGACAGGATTCCAACTTGGCTAAATTGTTGAGTTGAAATTTGAAAACTTAAGTTATTTGAGGAAGAAGTCTTTGGCATATGGTATATCTTGAGTGGCAAATGTATAAATTCAGTATTTTGAGCCACTAAAAATCCAAGATAGTCATGATATTTTGGTGACCAAAATTTCCGTGAGAGACCGATGAAGTTACAACTTTTATGAGCATAATAACCCTAAATCAGAGGCAGATTTCCGTATGGGCTTTATATGTCAAAATTCAATATTTTAAACCATAAAATAAAAAAATAAAATAGAGAGAGAGAGAATTATAACTTTTACAAGCACAATAATCCCAAGTTATGACTTATGGATCAAAAAACGGATCAAAAGTTATTAGTACACACTTTTGGACAGTTTTAGTTTGAATGTTTGAGAGTTTGATAGTTTTTGTTTCCAAAGTTCTTAAGTCAATAGATATAGTGTTTTTAGGGGTGTTTGGTTGGTGTTGGGAGGAAATGGAATAGGGTAGAAAATGATTGTTTGGTTGGTGGATTTGGATTTAGGGGAATGGAATAAAACATTTGGAGGTGGGTTTTGTTAAACACCTCCACCCCCCCCCCCCACCCCCAACCAAAGCGGTTTTTTGGTGGGAAATGTTTAAAAAAGATTCAAAATGACGTCGTTTTGAGTATATTAAAAAAAAATTATAACTGACAACACGCCATGTGTAATGGTGGTTGCAAACCCATCATTGGTTTGCAACTGCTATTTCACATTTTTTTTCTTTTTTTAAAAGCAAATTTCACTAACTTATAGAAAATATTTTTCTTTACAAATTGGCATACACTTTGACTATTTTTTGTGTAAGATATGATTTTCTTAAATATAATATAATGTAAAATAACAATATCTTTATTATAATATTAATATTAAATTTTAATTTTAATATAAAATCTATTCCATTCTATTACAAAATAATACCAAACAACATAATTACTATCATTTCATTCCATTCCGAACCTTTCCTTCTATCAAATCCATTCTATTCCTAAACCCACCCTTTATACCAAGTGTCACCTTAGTCTCAATTTGTAACAATTTAACAGCAATTAATGAAAAAAATTAAAAAATTAATTGTTAGAGCATGTGAAACCACATATAAATAAGGTTTTTGATAGTTTTATTCTGTAATATCTAGAGGTCGAACAGTTTTAAATTTCAAATTGAAAATTCTATTTCAATTCGTTCAAATAAAAAATTGATCTAATATAAAAAAAAAGGAAAATTAAAGTGACATATATTTGTTCTGTTTTTCAAATTGGCATGAGTAAAAAAGAAAATAAAGTAACATTTTTTATTCCATATTTTTCATTTTTTTCTATTGATACTTATTTGAAAAAAAAAATGTATGTTAATTTACTCTTCCCATTCTTTTAAGGTAATAAGGTCAATATTTTTTAATTGCTATAAATTGAAACTCTAAAAATTAGATTTGCTCACCTATATTATTTTAAAATTAAAATTGTCAAACCTTTAAACATTGGAGGCTAAAATTGTCAAGAACGTTATGTAAGTAGGGGCCCTATATGCTCCAATTGTTAATCTCTAACGTTTTCCTTCAATTGTACTTTAATTATTACAAATTGAAACTATACATATTAAATTTGTTGACCTAAAAATTTTGAAAACTAAAACTATCAAACCCCCAAACATTAGCATTTAAAATTGTCGAAAACTCCACTACATACCATGCCGCACCATAATGAATGTTTTTGTTAACTACATATCTAGTAAAGCATGCCATGACATGCTATTCAAGGTAGCTTTTTAGCTGTTTAACTAGGTCACTTAAACTCATTTTAGGGATTTTTCGAAGAACCTCTCTTGGGTATGTTTTGAGGGGTTCTCAAAAAAGATTGGAGGATATTTTTAGACGCCTAATGTGGGACAAACTATCTCTTATTTTATATACAAGTAACAAAATTAATTAGGAAATCAATATTTGGGAATTACTTCTTTAACTTGTTTCCATATTGTTTAAGAAATAATTATTACTACATAGTTTTAGGTTTGAGTATTAGATTTATCTGTATACACATAACCTTGTAATGTTTGATATATTGTGGCTAATTTAATAAAGATTTGTTCCCATTCTTGAGTGCCTTAAAGGTATTTTTTTCTACTTTTTCTAAAATTAATTAGGTTAAAATTGAGTTTTTTTTTCCCCATTTGTTAACTCTTCTATTATATCAATTAATATCATAGAGGTTTCTGTTGTCTGATAGTTGTACACGTATTGGTAACAATAACTCCAATGAGGTATTGGTAATCATAACCTTGGTGATGAAGTTAGGAATCTGCAAAATTTAAACCAATGTGTGGATCACTTAAAATGACTCATGGATTAGATTTTATGATAGTTCAATATGTAAAGATATTGGGATTGTATATATGATGAGAAGTGAGTTGGGAGATTTGCTCTTGATTAATTAGTCATTTTTTATAAATCCAAAGTATCTTATAAAAGTCTAGCCTATAAGAATCACTCATCAATCTTGGAAAACTAGAACAGGTTGTTGGAGAAAATTATACTTGTATGGCCAACAAAATTTGAGAATTCTACGAAGTAAGAACTTAGTGATGAAAAAGAATATACATGTGAACCTGATGATCTTGAAAAGGAATGTATATGTAATCCTGGTGAAGAGATAGAGCATGAACATCATGCTAATATGATTAGTGTTACCAAAATCAGAAATGGATGAGAAGAGTAAAAAATAATCAATTATGAAATAGATATGAAGATTTCCATGGAGGATCATGCCTTAGGAAAAGTTGTTTCTCAAAAAAAGAAGCAAAATCTGGGGCTTATATTCCTACTATTACAAGTGACAATTTTTTTTTGTTCTTGTGCTCTCTCAAAAATTTTCTTGAAGATTATATTCTAATAATTGAATCAAAAAGTTATAGTCCTTATAAGATTTGTGAATGAATTGTGAGAATGATGATATTCAAGAATGGTAAAAGTTCAACAAAACAACTGTTTCAAAACATGTTTTTTGGAACTTGACAATGGTTTTTTGTTTTTTACCCCAAGTGGAGACCCCCTACCTTGTACATAATCACCCAAATTAATTAGGAAATCAGTATTTGGAAAATTACCATTTTAATTAACGATATTACTAATAAGAATTACTTTTTTTGCTTGTTTTCATATTGTTAGGAAATTATTATTACTATATAATTTAGTGTTGAATATTAGATTCATCTATATAACTGATATAACCCTCCAATAGTTTATATATTTTAGTAGATTTAATAAAAATTTGTTGTTCGTGCTCTTGAATTTGTTTAAGTTTTTTCCCCCTTTAAGTGCACTTAAAAGGTATTTTGTTTTCTAATTTTACTAAGACTAGTCGGATTAAGATAAAATGTCTCTTCCGTTTATTCACATCCGTTGTGTCAACTCCTTTCAAGGAAAAATTCACCATGGAAGAGGACGAGAATGCATGGAGTGGGGATTCTAGAATGAGATTTTTCTATCTATTTTTTGAATTCTAATTTAACTAGTATTCTATCCGTGTAATTATATGAATCATGTCATTATTGAAACAAATCAAATTATAATTTAAAATTTTAAAATTATAATTTATTATTTCTCATTGAAAAATATTATTTTATCATGTTAAATTCAAATACTATAAATAGTGATTGAATTTTTACAGAGAATTTATTTTAGAAATTGAGGTTTTATTTAAATAAGATGATTAAAAATTTAGATTGATGAGAAGGTTAAATTTGGATAATATTATTGAATTCGATTTTAATTAAAAGTCTAATACAATATGGATAGTTTCAAAAGTCTAATCATTAACTTTTGAAACATATAAATACGTAATAAATTCAATAAAAAGAGACAAGTGTCAAAATTGTAAACTACTTATTTATATATGTGGCACAATTATACATAGTGTGTGGATATGGACATTGCTTCTAATGGATAGTTGTTCACCTTGATTATTTACGCCTCCTTTTCGTTAGCACGATAGTAGAAACATAATTAAAAAGCATTATAACAAATATTTTGATGGAGGTTATCAAATTAAAGGTTTTGCAAGAACCATACTGAAAGAAAATATCTTAATACTCAATACCAAAATTAGGTGGAGCCTCTCAATGCATCAACACGGATAGAGTCAATTTCAGTCTCTAAAAAAATAGATTCTGTACCTAAAAGCTTTTCTATTTTTTTCATGTAGCTTCACAAAATCAATAACCTTACATCCCTCATATAAAACCTCTACTTAGTCAAAAACAATTAAGATTTGATAACCAAATCCTACATAAAAAATTAATGCTTTTCTAATCTAATAAAAAAACTAACCTAATTATTACCAAATTCTAATCAAAATATAATTTTTCAAATAAGATTAGTTTAAATCTCCAACACTTTTTCATATAATTACGAAGAACATTATGCGGTTCAAAAAAATTTATGAAGCAAACCTTGATAGAGTGTAAAAAACTATTAATAACTATTATGTGGATTTTGGATTAAAATAGATTAATATGGACAAAATTCATGCTAATCATTAGAATTTTGAAGCATGCTTTGATATTATAAAAGAAGTGACATTTAGTCATTTTTCATTATTATAAAACCCTAAATCAAGAGATAAAACTTGCCCAAATATGATAAAAAAATCAAATCAATTGAAAAAATGAGAAATCTAAAATTTTATATTTCTAATTTTAATTCTAATTGAAAACAATTCATGTAATTTAGTGTGAATTTTATTGACTTTCCATTTATATCCACCTACATAGGGGTTGTTGGTACCCTTTTACCCTATAGGAGGTTCTTTATAAATTTAGTAAACCACAAGCTAGGTGTTATCAATAATTAGCCCTTTTATAATTTAGTGTGCTGTAGAATTGTAATTTGAAATGGTGATGTAATTTGTACTAATCAACATATTCTTTATGATTGTCTAGTCGTTTGTTGGACTTTCTAATTTAACTTACATTATTTTCTACCTTTACAAATGATTAGCCACCAATAAAAAAGGACGAAATTCAATTCTAGGTAGATTAGCCAAAGATACAGAGGTATAGATTACCCAAGATTTATAAGATTTCTGCACCCTAGAAGAGATTCATTTTTTTGGGTTCCGAAGGAATTTTATTATGTTGTTTTGAATGATGCACTAACCCTTTGACTCCAGTTTCAACGGATATCATTCCTCCCAAAATCACATTCTCTTTCAGACCTTTCAACCAATTGATACGCTCTCGAAGAGCAGCTTTTGCTAAAACTCGAAAAGATCCTTGAAAAATCACTTCACATATGTACAGGGGGTTTGGACAATTTAATAATTACAATCTACATTCATATTAAACTCATAATCATATAAGAAGAGGTGAGTTAGTTGAGGTGCAGTGATTGAGGAAAGATTGTGATTCTATGTACACCACAAGGTAGCTTGGATAGAAATGAGGGAAAGTAGATGTGGAAAAGAACATGGAAGCTGAAGATAAAAGGAAAGATCAAACACTTTATGTGGAAATGTATCCACGGGATTATGCCAACTCTAGAACAACTGCGAAGAAAATATCACGAGCAAGATGGAATTTGCAAACTGTGCAAAGAAGATGAGGAAACTCTGGAGCATTTATTTTTCCCTTGTAAAAGAACTCAGACCATATGGCACATAGCGCTAATTAGCTGGGAAGGACTCTCATAGTTTACAAATTCCTTTCAACAATGGTGGTAGAAACTGTGCTGCTTAGAAGGGAGAGGAATAAACCAAGATAGTTAAGAGGTTACAACATATTTGCTCTGACAAATGTGGAAAAAGAGAAATGATTGGAACTTTAATACAATAAATAGACTTGATGCAGAAATAGTGGAACAAGCTAAAGCTGAGTGGCTAGATTACAAAGAGCAAAGAAGATAAAATTGAGCAAAAGATAGAAAAGATTCCAAAATTTGCTAGTCACATTGAAGGAAAAGAAAGTAGAGCAATGGTGGGGTATGTGTACATGTACACTAGTGTCATTTTTTTGCACTAAACAAAAGAACTTCAGCGGTGGTATAATGGCTAAAAAGGTCTACAGGTAGTTAAAGCAAGTATGGGCACAAGCTAGAAACTCTACCTCAATGAAAGCTGCAGGATTAGAAGCTATCAAATTTGCTGGTGTACAAGCTTATCAACAAGGCTGGATGAAAATTGTTATGCATTTTAATGTGGGGGATATACAAAAGATCTTATGGCAAGAGAATTTAGCCAAAGTGACTAAATCTACCATATCCAATGATATCTCTTTGTTAGCTATCCTTTTTAATGAATGCTTGTTTTCCTATATAACTGGAAAATATAATAGCCTTAGTTTGAAATTAGCTACATTAGCTTTGAATACTTCCTCTTCAAAAAATGTGGGAGTATACTTTTCCTCAATGGTTTCGTGGTGATTCCATTGAGGATTCATGGCCAGTGGGTTGAGATGTACTGTATTTTTTACTATCAATAAAATCACTATCATCTTGTGACTATAGGCTTTATTTATGTTTGTGCCTATCACATGTTTGTAATTTGTATTAGTTTTTATTTTTCATTCTCTTTGTATTGAGTTTGACTTGGTGTTGTTGCTGGTTTTTTCTTCTTTTTTTTTTACTGGAAAACATAACCTTGATTAATGACAATAACAATCACCCCTTGTAACTAATGAAAGACACAATCCGGTAAATAACACCTATCACAGTAGATTAGAACACCTATTAAATTTTGAGTAAATTACATCTAACTCTTTTAAGATTCTGTTTTATTACCAATCACACCCTAAAGTTTGGGAATATTATAATCTCCCTCTTTGACCACCTAAAAATTAGTATTTCGTTACATATTCTATGAAATGACTAAAAAATTAGGCAAAAACATGATATAAACTGTTCACAAAGTACATAACAAATAAATTAAAGATATTTACTTGATAGGAATATGCATTAAATGTAATTATAAATAATACTTTCATGTAAATCTAACATGAAAAAGGTAAATTAAACCCTTTTATTGCTTTATTTTTTAGTCATTTCATGAATTATATAACAAAAAACTAACTTTTATATGGTCAAAGGGGACACTATAATATCTTCTAACTTTAGGAGGTAATTAGTAATAAAGTCAAATATCAAGGGAAGTAGATATAATTTACCCTTATATTTTTCAAAATTAACTATATATAAATCTAGAAAATTTCTAAAATCTTTAAGTTGAATAAATTTTATACCAAATGATAAATCTAATTTCAGATAAATCACATCTTTTTGTGTAAACTCCAAAAAATATGAATATGATCATATTTTGGTCAAATTCAAGTTGCTCATTTATTTCATGATTTGTCTTTTTCCTTCTTTTCTCCTTTTGCGCCCTTAAAACTTTATATCCAACGTCAACTATTACCAAACTCAACTTATATTTATTAATTCTTCCTCTGTGAATTTTCCAATTATTTTCTCTCTAAACCCTATGGATCTCTACCTGAGGGGTTGTGTTTCATTTAGTTTTTGTAAGCATCATTCATCTCTCCATAATACTACTCTATCTTTAACCTACAAGGGCTAGACTTGAAAAAGAAAAACCTCTGTTTCCAATCATGATGGATAGAAAGTTTCTCTATTTTGCTTCTTCATTTCAGAAAAAGGCGAAATTCCCAATTTAGTATGCTAATTTTTTAGTAAAAATATTTTAATAAATTCACTGAACTATTAATCCACTCTTTTTGGCATAGAACTTCAAACCCTATTATAGTTCTCATCGAGTTCAGAGCTAACTGTGTTAGGGTAATGTGATAGTATGTTAAGATTTCATACATAAAAGGGCATAAGGGCAACCACAAGCCTACTTTTAACTGATTCTCATAAAAGGAGGATTGGGGAGGGCAACATGCTCTCCATTTGGGTCTTGGAGCTCTCACCTTATATTCCTTTGGAATGAGATATTTTGTCTGTAAGTCCTGGATCTCGACTTTTCCTAAAACCAACACTATGGTCTCAATTATAGGATTGTACTTTTTTGAATAGGCACTAATGGCCTAGGGATTAACTCCTCCTTACTCTCACTTTCACTATTTCCTTCCAAGTTCGTTCTGCCTCTCTTTCTACCATTTTTAGTGTTTTTCATTTCATTACAACTTCTACCCTATCTATTTGTTTCCTAACTTTACCTTTTTCTCACTACTGATTCATCCTATTGACAAGTTTGGTGCTTTATTTTTTGACGATTTGCTAGTGTACCACCATGACCAACTTTTTAACCTTGAAGACCCCTAGATAGTGAATGGTGGAGAGATATATTTACTTGTTTAAAGTGTTCGCATCACCAGTATGCTTTTGGTTCTCTTTTTCTTATCGGCTATCATTTTGGTCGGTTTTGGTTTGGGCCTGAATGCTCACTCTTTTGGGTAGCTTTTGAGTGTTGCTCTGAATTTCTCTCTTGAACGATTATTTTGAAATAAGAATGCTAATGGTTTGTTTCTCTCCTTCTTCTCAACTACTTTAGTGACATCTTTTCAACTTCTCCTTAGAAGTTACTCCATGCGCCTTGAAAAGGGGCACGTTTCTTGAGTTGTGTTGTTATTATTGACTGTCATGACATTTGCAATTTTTAATAACATTTTTGTTTTCGGGATTTCGTATTGCCTTACGGTTTTCCTTTTGTTATGATGAAGCCTCAACTTGACAAGTCACACCAAGGTTTAGAAGGCTTATAATGAGTATTAGACCTCAACATATATAATGTAGAGTTCAGATGTTTAGACCTATAAGGAGTTTGTAAGTATGTTAGAGATAGTATTGGTGTCTGTACAAGATTTGGTAATTCATTCCTTCTAAAACATGTTCTTACAATTCGCATTTTAGATATAAATATATCTTTTCTCACTAGATAAGACAAGAATCCTAATTCAAACATTCTTAGTTTTAAGAGTCTAAAATCCTACAAATAATTTAAACATTAGAGTATCTACCCGTGAATAATCCCAAAATCTATTTTGCAAATGCATGTTCACAGTGGAATTAGATAAATATTCATTTCAGATTGAGTTGCAGATATCAACTTCTTTAGTGTCAAGTTTTATGCATGGTAAATTAGATGAGCAAATCTATGAAATAACCTGATCGAATGGTTTGAAATTAAACGTAAGAAAAACTAGAATTTCTTATTAAATAAATCTTTACATGGATTGAAGTAGTTTCCAAGATAGTTCATATCAGATATTTGATTCATTTATATTGAATCATAGTTTTTCTAGCGGCATCTATGAGGGTGTTTTCTTTTGTTGGTAAATGTTTATTGTTTCATTTATTTGTTGCTATATGATGATGACATGCTTATTTCGATATTAAAATTCATAAACATTAAACATTATTTCAAGGCTTTCTTAAACAACGAAATTGAAATTGAACAATTTGGGAGTGGTTAAAAAGATTTTTGCCTTGGAGATCAAATGATATCAAGAAATAGGTAAATTATTTCTTACTCAGAAAAATATCTCAATAAACTTATTAGGTAGGTTGGCATGTGAGATGATAAACCAATTAATTTTCCTTCTATTCGACATTTTAAGGTTTTTGCTACTTGATCACTACAATGAAATGAAGAGGAAGATTATATGTATGTTCTTTATTCTTATGCCATTATCAATATCATGTATGTAATAACTTGTATTGCCCCAAATATTTTATAACTAGTTGGTGTCGTGTAACAAAAATCAATAGCAGTTTACATAGCAGATTCTCATATGTTGTTGAGGCGACCCATATTTTTAGTTGATAGTTTGGTAGATAAAAGTATGGCCAAAGCCAAACAAAATAATGATTGTAGAGTAGCACGCAAAAATAGGAAATCTTAACAATTGAAAGGGAGACATAGGGAAATAAAAAAACAACTTAAAGGGAGGCTTAGTTGAAACAAATTTGTTAAGCAAAACGACTTCATAAAGCAATATTTTTATGTCCAACCTATTTAGTTCTGTTTCTTCAGTAAAAACTGAACATTCATCATCGGTCAAACTCCCTGAATTAGTCCGAAGATTCAAGACAAGAAGCAAATGTTTTCAAAATATTCACTTGAATAATTCCGTGTATGGTAAGATTTCTTGAATTTTCAACATTCTTTCCTATATTTTATTCTAAAATTTCTTTGTACCTCGCAAACAGATTTCATTTTTAAGGTATAGATAACACGAATGATTTTCCTCAAATATCGTCAAATGGTTAAATAAAGCTATTTGGTCCTCAACTTAAAGTGTTGATTCATTTCATTCCTTATGTTTAAAAATTTTTAATTTCGTCATTTAATTTACAATTTGGACTATAATGTCATTTTGATATAATCAAACTAAGTAAGATTTAATATATTTTATAACATGACTTGCACATACTTAATGCGAAAGGTAGTGGACAGAAAAGAAAAGAGTAAATTACAAACAACTGTCCCAAACTTTTACTCTAATGTCAAATGCTCCCTAGAAGTTTAATCGCACCTTTACTCCCCTAACTTTATAATTTTCACATTGTATACTAATGTTTATTAGCAGTCAAAAATATTTTATAAATAGATAAAATTACCCCTTAAATATCTAAACTCTAAAATACCAAAATGGTAAGTAATTTAAATAACTAGGAATGTAATTTAAATAAAATATTTATAAATATTAATATAAACCATAATTTATAAGCATTTAAAAAATAAAATATTATTTCTATTACTCTTTAGTGAAATTTTTTAATGTGTTTTAAATGCTTATAAGTTACCTTTTTATTAAATGCTTATAAATCTTTTATTTAAATTCCTTTTTCTTGGGAGGGCAGGGGGAGAAGTGACATGAATTTAGATAGTTGAAGTGTTTTTATAAATATTTGGTGGCCATTTTGCAATTAGATACTTAAGATAGTATTTTGTTTATTCATAATATATTTTTGGTAACTAATTAAAATTAGTGCACATTGTGAAATTACAAAGTTGGATATGATGAAGTGCAAAATTAAACTTTTAGGGAGCATTTTAATTACTAAAAGGCAAAAGTTTGGAATGGTTGTTTGCAATTTATTTTTCTATTTTAGTTCCATTTATTGCCCTTTGTTCTAGAAACATGTAAGTCTTGTGATTAAATGTATTAAGTCCCATTGGATTTAATTCCATTAGAAGGACTAATTAGAACCAAAATCACAAGTTAAGAAACTATGTTGAAATTTTATAAATATGAAGGATAAAAAAAAACCAATATCCCAACTAAAAAACAAATAGCGCTATTTACCCTCATCAAATTTAGACATGCAATCTACTCTTGAGAAAAAACATCAGAAATTCACCAAACAACTTTCACCTAGCTAAAACAAATAATGAAAGCCCATTGAATCATTTAAATTCTTCAGAAATTCTGAATTAGTACCTTACCAAAATGAAGCGCCCGAGGGATAGATCAATAGATATAACTTCTATGGCAATCGTTCTTCACCAACTACAAGCATCATGAGGTTAGCTAGCCAAAGAACAACTCCTTCAATCCAAGTCCAAGAATGCTATGTAAGATGTCATCGACTAATTTCCTATTCTCTGGGATTGTCTAAAAAGAAATAAAAAAAGAAAAATTCAAAACAACACAAAATGAATGTTCTAGACTTTTTCAATGTATAAGTTAATAAACCAACAATTGACTCACAAGTACTATAAATATAAGTAGCGGAATGCAATTCTAGTGTAAGCAAGCAGCAATCTTTGTTTCTTGGGTGTTTGAGGTGGTTGGGGGTTTGTACTTTTAGGAGCCCAAATTTCGACAAATCATTTTTGGTGTGAATGATGTGTGTTTTTTGAATATTTGTTGTTTTATTCTTGTCAATCAAATGTGGTTTCAACAAGTGGTATCAAAGCAAGGTTAGAAACTTAATTGTGCTCCTTTTGAGGTCATTTGGTTAAAATAAAATTAAAGTGCGCCACTAGCTACTCTATTGGAATAAATGGTCAGGGACCTTTGTATGAAAAGCACAATTTGAAACTATGAAATTAGTTGGTCTAGGACCATATTAAATTGGTTAGTGTCAAGTGCACAAAGAAAGCATGTCTGATTTGCAGTATCCACTAATAGTATTAAAAAGCTTAACAAATAACAACTATGGAAATTGGAGTACTTGTGTGAGATACTTTCTTATAGGGCTAGGGCTTATGGGATATAATTAAAGGTGGTAAAATCACACCATCAGTTGGTGATTCTAAAGCTCTTGAGGAATGGGAAACAAAATGTGAGAACGCTATGTTTGCACTAACATTTACAATAGATGATGAAAAATTACAGTGGATAAAATTAGCAAGACACCAAAAGAAGATTGGGACACACTCAAAAATGCCTTTGCCAAGAAGAATAAAGCAAAACTTCAATGTTTTGAAAATGAGCTCTTCTCCATCTCACAACGGAACCTCACTATAAGTCAATACTTCTCTAAAGTAAAGTTTTTATGTGAGGAAATCACTAAATTAGATCCAAATTTTGATATTAATGAGACAAGAATGAGGAGAATTATTATTCATGGCTTGAGGCCTAAATTCAAGGGTTTGGTCACAACCACTCGTAGATAGGCTACAAAACGAACCCTTGAAGAGTTAGAAAATTGTTTCCAAATGAAGAAACTTTGGATGATAAAAGCATCCAAAGTTGTAATAAATAATGAGGAGGAAGTTCTTTATAGCAAAAAATGAGTATATAAAAATCAAAATAGTAAAATTGTGAGATTTGATAATGGAAGAGATAAGAGTAATCAACATGGACGGAAGAGTAGACAATAAAGACCCTCTCAACTAGGAGGAGCAAGATCACAAGAAGCTAAGTCTAAAGAACAAAAAAATCAAAGGCGAAATGATCAATGCTACATTTGCAACAAAAGAGGCCACTTGATAGGGATTGTTGATATAAGCGAGCAGAAGGCAATACGAATACCCGAGATGAGTAGCAAAGCAAAGAAGAGGGGGACATCCAAACCTTTCTAGCCTGAAAGGAAGAAGAACAATCATCAATCGGTGGAAAAGACATAGTTGCTCAATGGATGGACACACCAAAAGAGGAGCCATCATTGGTCTCAACAAGTGATATAAACAACTATTACAATAATTAGATAATCAATTATGGCTATTCTAATGTTATGATTGAAGATAAAGGAAAATTATTAGATATGTCAGAGTGTAAAAGAAGTTGTGTGGATGTCATTGATAATGATTCAAAATTTCCAATAACTCGTATTGACAAAATGGTCACTGCTTCCCACTTCAGTAATAAAGAGATGAAACTATAAAAAGTCTAGCACGTTCCTAAAATAAAAAAAAAAATTATCTATACCACAACTTACTGGTGTTGGAAGTTATATTTTGTTTGAGCTTCATGATGTCAGTGTGTATCACAACCTAAAAATAATAGGTGGACTAGTTATAGAAGGATAATGATGGGAGTCAATTTATGTCCTATTAGCGCACCTACAACAATCCCTTTTGGGGCTGGTCGTGAGTGACCATGGGGAGTGGTCGTCAGTACGGTCATTCCCTACGGTCTGGCCATGAAATTTTTTTTGCCTGAGTGGGCGTCAAAACGATGTCGTTTTAACGCAAAATAGCGTCGTTTTAATCAATGTATCGACGGTCTGTGCTAACACACTAACAATCACGCCTCGTCAAAACGACGCCGTTTGGCATTAAAAGAACGCCAAACAGCGTCGTTTCAATTTGTTCTTTTTTAAAAAAAGGTAGCTGGCCGACGTGACATGTGCGCAACGTGTACTGCCCATTGCAAACCATACAACGGTTTGCAACGGGCATTTCAAGCTCTTTTTTTAAAAAAAAATAATAATTTACTAACAGGTGGAAAATATTTTTTTCTATAAATTGATATACATTTTGCCTATTTTTGGTACAAAATCTGATATTCTTATCTCCCAAACTCCTCAAAATCTCTCTTTTCATCCAAAAAAAAAAGGATTCTTCAAGAAATGTTGGAAACAATCAATTCCGACCAAATAACCCTCCAAATTTGTATGATTATCCACCATTTGGAACCCAAATTTCTCAATTTTTATATCAACCACCATATAATTTTGGTCCATTTGGTGCTAGTGCTCAAAAGTCTACCCAATTTCAGCAAAATCCAACTCAATTTTCAACTAATTTTCCCAGCAATCCTACAATGTTTCAATCTCTACGGTTTCAACACCACATAATGTCCAATTTAGAGTATTTATTTTCATGTTTTAAGTATATTATTAAATTTTAATTTTAATTAATATAAAATTATTTTTCATTAATTATTTTTAATTATTTAATGTATGATAATTAAAATTATAAGTTGTAATATTAATATAAAAAAATTAATAATAGCTATGTGAATAATAAAAATCAAACCTTGAATTGATTTGACGCTGATGTGGCGTAGCCATGGCCAAGGCTAGTATGTATGCCCTTAGCCAGGCCATGTAAGTTATCACAAGCTCAAAGTAATAATAAGAAAGTCTATGCTCAAAGGGTCTTCCTCAACTAGATTGTGGTGAACAGACAAGACGTGTAGGATACTAATATGGAAAAGTACACCAACTTTGTTACGAGTCAAAATATTGAACTAGGTAACATTGGAGTTAATTAGATTGAACATCTTTGGAAAGTGAAGTAGCCTTCAATCATCAATATTAGGTACATGATTACATTTATCGATGATTTTTCAAGATATGTTTGGATAGATTTCATGACACAAAAATAAGAAGCTTAGAAGAGGTTTAATGTTTTTAAGAATAAAGTTAAAAAGGTTGGCCGAAAATTTTTATGTCTTTGAACAAACAAGAAAAGAAATTTTAGAGAGGTCCATTCGACAAAGGTGAGCGAACTCCAAATATGCCAATGTTGCTGTTGCATAGGTAGAATGGATAAAATATCATGGAACGAAAAATTTTAACTTTGGATCAGAACCAAACTTGGGAGTAAATACCAAAACCAATAGAAGTTAAATCCATATCTTGTAAATGGATTCATAAGATGAAGACTCAACCATATGGATCAATTGCGTGGTATAAAACTAAATTGGTTGCTCGAGGATTTTCTCAATATTATGGGTTAGATTACAATGAGACATTTAGTCCACTTGCCAAAATCACCACTATTCATGTATTAATATTCTTAGCTACAAGCAATTCATGGATTTTTGTCATAGATGGACTTGAAAGTTGCCTTCTTACATGGAGAGATTGATTGTGAGATCTACCTAGAGCAACTGCCAGGTTTTGAAAGTCAAAACAAGCCCAATTATGTTTACAAGCTAGAAAAAGCTCTTTATGGTTTTAGGCACCAAGAGGAAGGTATGGAAAAATTGCTGAGTTATGTATCCAAAGTAGATGTACTATGACACTAGCATATTGAAGCTTATTTGTGAAGAAGCGAGATGGAAAACTAACAATAGTGCTAGGATAAGTGGATGACTTAATTGTACTTGGAGATGATAAAGAAGAAATCCATCTTATTTGAGAAATTTAGTGACTTGCTTCAAAATGAAGGTGCTTAGTAAATTAAAGCATTTTCTTAGGCTCGAGATCGGAGAAATCAAAGGTGTATTTCATGGATAACAAAAATATACAATAGATCCTTCAAAGAGATTTGGGATGCTTGAACGCAAGCCGATATCTAGTCCAATGGAAGTTAATGCCAAACTCTGTACAGAAAAAGGGAAAGTCAAGACCAGTAAAGCGAAGACATTGTGACACTAACTATGTAAGAGATCATGACACTAAGCACTGTATTTTTTTTTTTTTTCAAAAAGTATGCTTTATATTAACTTTGTTAAAAACAAAGTGAAGATACAACAATGGTTTCTTATGTTCTGAACCCTCTTTGGCACTAAGGGTTGGCCAAAGCTCAACATTTTCTCATCCTCCTACAATGCCAATATCCAGTTTGTTCCAAAGAGTCTATGGGACATGCTAGTGGATTTAATAACTTCCCTAGTTGAGAAAGGTTACCCGATCCACTCTATTTTCTAAATACATGCTCCTCTCTTCCTTTTGTAACCACTGACCGAAAATCCTACACAGTCCTAGTTACATATTTCCTACAAATGTACTTACTTTATTGAATTCTAGCCATTCTTCCATAGCAACTTCTACCACAGTCTTTTCCATCATCTATTCTCCTATGAATATCCATAAGTTTCTTGATTTTCATAGCATCCACAACAAGTACACAGTGAGTTGGCTTCTTTCCTGTCCTAGGTGAGTCTTGGTGCTACTGCCTAGCCGTTGCCACCATCTTTCAAAGCTCTAAACTTCTTCTTCAACATCATGCCATTGTATCGGGGCAAGTCGCCAAACTATTTTTGCTCTTATGCAATTAAATAACACATGTTCTAAGCCTTCTTCAGCTTCCCCACACATTTGATAGATTGTGTCTATGGTCATCTTCCTCTTTTGCAATGCTTTCTTTGTGGGCAAGATGTCATGACAACACTGCCAAATGAAATGTTTTAGTTTGGCTTTGGTGTCAAGTTTCTAGCTGAAATTCCACATTACCTTCCTCAAGCTTTCATTGGAGCTAGAAGCCGCTTGGTTCTGCCATGGTTGCTGTCTCTATTGAAGTTGTTGATATGCAGATTTTACCGTGTAGCTTCCCGAATGACTGTACTGCCATATGAGTTGGTCTTGGCTTCCTGTTGGACCAATCTTTAATCGCATAATTGCAGCTGCTTCTTGCTTTTCAAACAGCCGTGAGATTAACTCCTTGTTCCATCCTTGGCTTTCCTTCATCATAAGTTCATTGACCCACATTACTTGGCTTTTGTTGGGGTTATTTTCCTTTGGCTTGAATCCTTTGTTGTCCGGAATCCATGGAGAATCCCAGACCCATATCGATTTGCCATCTCCTACCTTGTACCTCATTCCTTGTTCTAGCACATATCGTACCCCCATCCAGCCTTTCCACATCCAAGAACTGTTTCCCTTCGGTTCTACCTTCATCAAGCCTCCCTTAGGAAAATATTTTGCTTTGAGTACTTTACTCATGAGAAGTTGAGGTTGAGTGACTACTCTCCACAGTTGCTTTGCCATTAATGTGTCATTGAAGCGTTGTATATCAAGGAAACCGAGCCCTCCATTGCATTTCGGTTCGGTGAGATGTCTCCAAGCTCTCCAGTGAACTTTTTTCTTTTCTTCCACATTGTTACCCCACCAGAATTTAGCTATAATGCTACTAATTTTTTTGCATACTGCCAAAGGAAGCTTAAAACATCCCATAATATAAATTGGCAAAGCATTGAGAACATATTTTATTAAAACTTCCTTACCTGCTTGGTTAAGAAAGCGAGTCTTCCAGCTTTGGAATCTTTGTGTCACCCTTTAAACAACATAGTTGAAGACTTCTCTCGTTGATCTCCCAATGTGCATCGGTAGTCCCAGATATTTGGCTTTGTGCTGTTCTTTCACTCCCTCAAAAGCATTACAAATCCTAAATTTGACATTTGCAGGTACATTGCTACTAAAAAAACGGTCGACTTATCCATATTAATCTTTTGTCACGAGTGTTGGCTGTATCTGTCAAGAAGATCTTTTACTTTGTGTACATGTTCCAAGTTAGCTTCACAGAAAATTAAAGAATCATCTGCAAAGAATAAGTGCATGATCATTGGTCCATTTTTACTCACTCTCATTGCATTGTATTCCCCCCTTAAAGTTGCTTGTTTAATCATATTGGAGAGGGCGTCAGATACAATTAAGAAAAGGTATGATGATAGCGAATCGCCTTGCCTAAGCCCTCTTGAGGTTGTAAAGTAACCACATTTCTCTCCATTTATGTTTACAGACATAGAAACTGTACTCACACATTGCATAATCCAATTTATGAAAATGCTTGCAAATCCCATTCTCCTCATTACTTTTTTTTTAAAAAATCCCATTCCACCCGATCATATGCTTTAGCCATGTCAATTTTTAAATCCATATAGCCTTTCTTCCCTTTTCTCATTGAATGAAGTGTATGAAAACATTCATGTGCAACAACAACGTTATCATAAATTTGTCGACCGGGGACAAAAGCAGATTGGTTGTGGCTAATGCATTTATGTAGGCATTCCTTAAGTCTTTTGGCCAAAATTTTTTATATGAGTTTGTACACCACATTGCAAAGACTAATCGGCCTATATTGGGATATAGAAGTAGGATTTTGCACTTTCGAAACTAAAGTAATGAGTGTGTGATTTAGTTGTCTAAGCATTCTACCTCTTTGAAAAAAATCTTTAACTGCTATGCAAATGTCCTGTCCTACCACATTTTAGAATTTCTGAAAGAAGTGAGAAGTCATACCATCGGGACCTGGAGCTTTGTTTGGATTCATGTGGAACAATACGGCTTTAATATCTTCATCCCCCATAGGTTTGAGCAGATTCTGGTTCATGGATTGTGTGATTGTGAGTGGGATTCCTTCCAAGCCTTCCTGCCCTCTCTGGGAGTTGTTGGAGGTAAATAGCTTCTCAAAGTAATCTGTGATTTCCCTCTGAATTTCTTCTGCTTTTTCCAGCACAACCCCTTGCTCATTCACTAATCTATATATTCCATTGGCTTGCCTTCTTTGTATAGTGCTTGCGTGGAAGAATTTTGTATTCTTGTCCCCTTCCTTGAGCCATTGTACTCTAGACTTTTGCTGCCTATATTTTTCTTCCTCCCTGTATGCTACATTCAAATCCCTTTTCATCCTCTCCTAAATCATCCAATCCCTTGAACCGCCTTCTTTACTCATTTGTTCCATCTTATCTTTAATTTGTTTAATTTGCTTTGCTGAATTCTGGTTATGATGTTGACTTTATTGCTTTAGATCTCTTTGGCATTGGTTGATTCGTGCGCACACTTGGTACATTGCCGAGCCTTCTTGTGGGAGCTACCAGCTTTCTTCTATCTTTTCTAGAATCCCTTCCTTTTGAGTCCACCTTTTGTCAAATATAAATCTTTTTTTAATTGGCTGCATATGTGGTTCAGTATCCAGCACTAATAGCATGTGGTCAGAGGCTTGTTTTTCCTTATGATAGACCTTGGCATTTGGAAACTATAGTCTCCATTGTGGTGCTGAAAAGAATCGATCAAGTCTCTCTTCTACAAACCTCTCTCCTTCCCTATTATTTGCCCAAGTGTATTTGTGTCCAACACACCCAATGTCAGTCATTTCCATTGTTCGAATGAAATCATTGAAGGTTAAGCAACTGGTCACTGATCTCCTCATTCCTCCCTTCTTCTCCTCCAAGTTTATTATGTCATTAAAATCCCCCCAATGAACCACCAATCTCCCCAGTTCCTTTTTTCATTTTCCAGATAATTCCATTACTCTTTCCTTTTTTCAGCTTCAGTGCTTGCGTATAAAAAAACTACCCACCACTTCAGTGTTTCTCCATCTTGTTGACACTCCAACTGAATTGAAAAGGAATTGGATATGCATCTTAACACTTTAATTGTTGGAACCCAGCAAACTAACAACCCTCCAATTCTTCCTTCTGGTTCTATAGCTTCCCATCTGTTGTGAAACTTCAGCCTCTTGCATACCGTATTTACAATTTTTTTTGTTTGGTTTCTGCGATAAATAAAAGATCTGAGCGGTGGAAGTACACTACCTCCATCAGCTGGGAAATTGTAGAGGGTCCACCCAATCCTCTACAATTCTACAAACATACTCTCATTGATCTTTTGGAGACCATTTGTGGCTGGTCTCTCCCACCTTAACTGAGTTTTCAGCTTCCTGGTTCTGGTTTCTACATTTTTTGTGCCTCTGGAGCTTAACAGCAATCCCTTCGGTTTCTTCTTGTTGGTCTTCTCTGTTTCTTTTGTCCCCTATTCTGAGTACTCACGTGAGCTTCATTTCCCCCTTATCCTTTCCTTGTACTGAACTCCTTTCTGCCTGTTTCCAAGTTGTTTCCTTGCTTTCGGTCTTTCTGCCAATGTCAGCCAGCATTTTTTTTTTCGAAGACTAGCCAACCTTGTGGTTCGGTTGCCAGCATTACACTATTTATAGGTACATTCACTAGTGTACTTTCCACCATGTTGTGTGTTGAATCAATAGCATGTTTCTGTTCTAGATCTTCTTTCATTACCACTACTTAATGATCATGTTGCTCCATAAATTCTGTGGTGTGTTCTGAAATTCTTGTTTCCATATCCTTCCCTTCCTTAGTTGATAATTCCTGGCATTTACCGTTTGGCTCCTTCTTCTTGTGCTCAGAAAATTGCTTGTTCCTTCTTGCTGTTTCCCCCTAGCCCTCACTTCCTTCTCTTGTTACTGCCTTCACTATTTCCATTCCTACGGTCGTGGCTTGCCTTTTCTCACCTTCTTCTCTGACTGGGACTGATTTTGTGCTAATATCAGGCTCTAATCCTTTTTCTGAATTCCCTCTTTGTCTTTGTTCAGTCTTTCCTTTCCTAAATCATTCTGCTTTAATCCAATCCCCGAACTGTCCCTCCTGCATTGTCCCACTTCTGTAATCAGCTTGTCTTATGCTGCAATTTTTCTCTAAATGGCCTATCCTTCAGCAATAGTGACAAAATCCTGCTAATTGCTCATATTGAAACTCCACCCAGTAGGATTTTCCTTCTAGCCGTACCTTGGTTCCTCTCATCAAAGGTTTCGTTAGGTCTATGGATACCAATAACTTAAGGTGTCTTCCTTTTGCACTTCCATTCTCTGGAATGAGAATATCATGGATCTTCAGAAAGAGGTTGCCGATTCTTGTTGCTGCTTGCTTCGTACACCAGTGGAGGGGTAGATTCCATAATTGTACCCAGATTTCAACTTGCTGGAATTCGGTATCTTGGATTGTGATATCTTCATGCCACTCTCTCAAGATTAGATATTGTTGATCGAAAGTCCAGCACTTCCCTTTTAGCACTTTTTGCCTATCTTCCTAGTTTGTAAATACAAACTGGAAGAAGTTAGATCCTATTTCCCGCACTTTAATCTGATTTGAAATTGGCCAGATTGCTTGCATTGTATTTTTCAGCCCCAAGAAATTAACTTTCTTCTCTCCATAGATCTTGCCAATCAGACTTCGCTAGCCTTCTTCTTTACCTCCAGTGACATCTCCTACTATCAGATCCACACCCTCTTCTTCATCCTTCGAAAGCTTGAGCTGTCTGACAAGTTCCTCAACTTCATTCGCGCCTGTTGCTGAGTTTCTATTTTCCATCCCTTGTTCATCAATCGGTTCTGCCGCTTTGTTGTTGCTTTTGTGATCTTGTGGATAGGAGATCGGCCTTCCACTCCTTGTGTTGCAGAGCTTCCATGGTTAGTATTAATTGTCTAGGTTTAGGATGTGTTTAGTTTTGGAGAAGAGAACAATATTACCATTGTGAAAGCAACGGTTTCTGTTTGCAAACACAACTTGGATTTTTGTGAAAGATTCGGACAATAGTTAAGAAACTAATTGTTACCTTTACCCTAATCCAAGTATTAAAAGTGTTGTTTTGTACTTGGCTTAGGACAGTACTTTCTACTCCTAAAGACTATACTTCTCTCCACCTGAGAGAGAAACTTCCACTTCCTCTCTAACCGAGAGAAAACTTTTTTTCCTCTCTAACCGAGAGACACTAAGCACTGTATTACTGGTTATATTTTAACTTTAGTTTAGTTGTTATTTCACTCTCTATTACTAAAGTTGAATATCGAGTAGTAGTAGTAGTAGCTTAACAAAATATTTAGATCATGCAACTATTGAAAATTTTGCACTAGCCAATTAATCTTCTAATAGCGATAATCAATTAGTGAACTAAATTCTCAATTTGTACCAATTTTGAAAAATTATACTTCCTATGTGCTAGTTTGGCAATTATTTTCAAAGTAGTGCATTTTTATAGAATTTCTTTTAAAGAATACAAAGTAAGTGAAATTAGGACGTATTTTTGCGTGCTTTTCAACTCTCTCTTATCTCCAAATGGAACCCTTCCATCCTTTCTCACTCATATTCTGGTATTTCAAGGCTAAAAAACGATTATCTCATTTGGCTATTTCTTGCACATAGCTCTGCAGCTGCTCTATTGAAATGTGGCTAAACCAAAGCCACTATTTTGGTCTCGATTTTTGTGTAAGAAAATAAAAAAGAGGAAGAAATTGGTTGTTAGCAGACTTAAGTAGTCGGCTTTCCTTCACCAACCCAAGGAAATCATTTGCCTATATATACAGGTTGCACGCATTAGAGTATAATGAGAAAAAAAAGAAAGGGTGATGTGTCTGAGAAAATTGAGGGGACTTTTCGTGTACAGAGTCATTTGGCTCTTTCAGAAAAGAGAGAAAGAGGGTTGTGTTTATTGAAACAAGCCATATGGCTTGGCTTTTGTAACTTTGGTATGTTTGATTATCAAATATATATTTTATTTTTCCTGCATGCTCTTGTATTCAGATCATGACCAAAGAAAACTAAGCAAATTTGTTTGTCAGCTACAACTCTACAAGCCCAATTGTCTTCACAACTGTGCCGCAGCCAGTGCCCCCGCGGCAACACGTGGATTTGAGCATGACAGGGGATGCCACAGTAAGGCAGAGGCATTGAAGCTCATGCTCATTGCCTTTTTTGCAATACTAATGATATTCGATATATTTAAATATATATAGTTCAAATAATATATTTACATACAAATTCAGTAGGTAAATATTTGGTTATTAGGAGACATAGGGGTTGCAATCTAATAACTTACATATATATTATAGAATGAGTAATGATTGAGATAGTGATAAATCATAGTGACTTTGTATAGTGACTGACGTGACAATCATGAAAGACAAAATTATCCTTCATTATTTTGTGTTTATAATGAAGATGGAGGGATAATTTTGTCTTTTCATGATTGCCATGTCATTCACTATACAAAGTGACTGTGATTTGTCACTATTTCTATCATTACTCTTATAGAATTTCTAGCTTAAGATAACACATTAATACTGTTGAGCATTCCAAACTTGATGTCTTAAAGTATAATATTTCAAACACCAAACTCTCTCAAATCTATATATCTCTGACAATCTTGAAGTACTATTAGTGAATGTCTGATCTAGGCAAATAAGGTATCTACTTGAAACTTTCGATGAGAGGAATTTAACAGCGCCATCATATTTCTAATTCGACAATGGAGTTGGTCGGGATCTGAATTTGAATTTTCAACGGCCATAATCTTTCTTTTTAGATCTCGAAAAATATAATTGATTATAACTTGCGAGACCACTTGGGGTTTTTTATACTCGTCTAAACGAATATTTTAAGTGGTCACCAACTTCAATTGGAGGCCAAACAATGGAGATATGGTCGACAAAAGTTTCGGCGAGTCAGGGACCGAGTTGACATAGTGAGTCAAGCGAGTTGACTTGAGCAAGTCTGACGCTGATTGAGTGTTAACCGCTGACTAGATGTTAAGTGGGCATTGACTGCTGATTGAGCACTGACTGGGTGTTAACAGCATTGAATGTTGACCACTGACGTTGACTGCTGATCGATAGTTTGACCAAACGTTGACTTTTTCCAATAATTTTTTCAGCGACGATGGTAGTTTATCTCAAGGTTTTTGGACGCTATAGATACATTTTTGAGATCTATCTTGACTAATTCCTCTTCCAAAAAGCAGTTTGACTGATGTTAGAGGCTCTATAAGTCAAGAGACCCCCAAGTGCACTCTTTCCTGCTATCTACTTTATCTAAACTAGCAAAGTATAGTTCATATGATATCATCAAATTACAATCCTTTGATGTTACAGAATTTCATAGTTGGAAATTGTATGTTCAATTTGGCATAAAAGGATGTGAAATATTTTATATTGTTTTAAATGATTTTGCATCTATTATTGAGGATGTTGATAAATATCAATGGAACAAGGATAAGGATTTTTGTAGATATTACTTGTTGAATTCTCTAAATAAATCATCAGTTAGTTATGACCTATAGCGAGTATTAGATGGCAAAAGAAATATGAGATCCCTTGAACGCTCAGTTCCAAAAGCAAGAGGAGCTCTGTAAAACTCTCCTAGCGGAGAAATTCTTTAATTTTAAATTCAATATGAATTCGAGCATCTCCTCTCAATTGATTGAAAGAACATATGGGATTAGATGAACATATGGGAAAGAACATATGGGATTAGATGAACATATGGGATTACATGAGAAACAAGTTGAAAGATGAAAACTCTGATTTGTCTGATAATCTCTTTGTCAGTCTTGTGTTGAATAAGCTACCCGCCAAATGAAGTTCTTTCAAGGCTAAAATGCACAGACTGAAAGAACATATGGGATTAGACAAATTAAAGAGGAATATACATATTGAATATCAAAACATTGCTAGGAAGGGTTTGGAACAAGTTGGACAACAAAAGTCAGTTGCCAACTTAGTTTCACATTCCAAGAAACCTCCCAAAAAATCCAAATTACAAAAGAATGAATTCTCTTCACAGTTAGAGGCCAAAAAGACTATCTTCAACAAAAAAAAAAAAGAATGGTAAGTGCCATAACTGTGGAAAGCGAGGTCACTGGGCAGCGGAGTGTAAGTTACCAAGAAGACAAATACTAATACACCACAAAAAGAGGCTAATAATTTAGAGTCACAAGTCTTCATTGCAATGATGACTGACGAAAAGACCAGTACTTCCTTTGAATGGTGGTTAGATAGTGGCACTGCTTGTCATGCTACAAATGATAAAAATTTACTCACTAAAGTGAAAGACGCCGTGGTAAATTGCAATGGTGGTGAGGCAGAGATAACTCACACTGGAACAGCAAACTTGGTGCTTTCTTCAGGTAAATTACTAACTTTAAAACATGTTAGAGTAGTACATTTACTTAAAAAGAATTTGATATCTATGAGTTTACTTGATAAAGTTGGTATATCTTTTTTAAACATGAATGGTAAAGTAACTTTATCTGTTAACTCATATTATTTTGGATATACATTCATGGTTAATGGTTTGTATAGATTGAGTTTAGCTATTGATAGCATATGCCATGTAAGTTATACTTTGATTGATCCAAAGTCGTTGCATAACAGACTAAGACATGTAAACTACAGGAAAATGCTACAACTTACTAAAACTCATAACATTCCATTAGACACTTCTATTCGGTTTGACAAATGTGAAGTGTGTGCACAAACTAAAATCACTAGAAAACCTTTTAAGTTGGTTTCTTAAAATACACAACTTCTTGAGTTGATACATTCTGACCTCTGTGACTTTAAGAGTTATGTTACTAAAGGTGGTCAGAAGTATGTTACATAGACGATTTCTCTAGATATTATCATGTTTATTTGTTGAAATTGAAAGATGAGGCTTTTGAAAAGTTTAAGATTTTCAAGTCCAGAGTAGAAAACCAACTTAACATGAAAATTAAAAGGTTTAGGAGTAATAAAAAAAGAGAATATATAATGACAGGGTTCAAGAAATTTTGTGCTTTAGAGGATATAATACTTAAAATTACTGCTCCTTACGCACCCTAATCAAATGGTGAAGCTGATCGTAAGAACAGGACATTAATAGAAATATTAAACTCTATGTTACTTACAGTTGGCTTACCTTTCTCCTACTAGGGAGAAGCAGTTCTAATTGGGACATGCATATTCTGGGTTTTAAGTATTTAGCTTTGATCAACTCGCCCAAGTTGATTCTTGACAATAAATTCAATTTTAAATTTTGAATAATTGACTTGGACTACCTCATCCCGTTGGGATTCTTGTGTCGTCCTTTTTAATAGACATGCATACTTTCTCAAATCAAACTCACCAAGGACTGATTGATTCTTGTTCAAAAGACATATGTTTGGATTGTGATTTATTTAAAAAAATTTGTATTAGAATGTGTAAAAACTTTAATAGGTATTATTTAGTAAAAAAAACATTTTGGAAGGAAAAATAAAATGAATTTTTTTTTAAATTATGTGAAAAGAATTTTGAATGAAAAATTTTAAATTTTAAATTTTGAAATAAAAATATGTTTCAATATTTTATTTTTGTTTGAAAAAAAGTAACTTTTTTTAAATGAAATCAAAATCCAAACATAGCCTTAATTTTAACTTTTGAATAAATTCTCTTGGGATAACTCATCATCAGTGTCCCCAAGATTTGGCCTAGCGATCTTCCTTGGGTTGGTTTTCAAGGAAGGTCACAGGTTCGAACCTGACTATCGCTGCTAGTGTGAGATTTGGGACGATTCCACCTAACCTTGAAAGATTAGTCTCATGCCTAACTTGGTGGGTCACGTAACTGGAACTGCAATGATTCCTGGGACCTTACATGGCGCTACTGGGCAACTGAGCAACGGGACACCTTAGTGAGTCACAGAATGAAAAGAGTTCGAGACGTGTTTGATCAGTAAATGTGGAGATACCTCCAAGTTAAAAAATTTAAAAAATTTTTTAAAAAAATCATCATCATCGGTTCTTGCTCAATATACTCAATTCTAAATTTTGAATAATTGACTTGGAATAACTTACCTCAGGCTTTCATTAACTCACCAATGACCAAACACATCTTAATTGTTCAATAGACTTAGACTAGAAATAACTCATCTAACAATTTAGTCAAATTACCATACCGTGGCTGATTCCTTTTCTTCAATAGGCTCAATTCCTAGACACAAAAGATAGGCCAATTTTAAGGTAAAACTTGATTTGTGTAGAAGGGGAAATTTGTGAACTTTTCAATATCCCATTCGAGGAGAAAAGTGGGGCTATCTCTATCAAAAATGCTATTTATAACATCATCCATTTACAAGTTTGATACAATTACAACCAGACAACTTAAACCCCCCAGCAACACAAAATTTCCCTCATCTACTCAGATTTCACCAGATGGAAAACACCAGACCCTTTCAATCACAAGTATCATGTTTATTGACATAGGACATAAGCTCCAGCAGAATTTTACCCTCAATTTGGGTTACACTGCTTTAAACGATAATAGCGAGTTGGGCTTCTGTCAGACATGTAACTTGCCACCCAAGTAAAGCAATGTACTTCACGAGCATTAGTTTACCAAGCTGTAAAAAGAAAGGCCAGAAGCGTATTGCCAAAATGCACCCATCTGTAGACTATTTCAACAACCCTCGAAAGCTTGAGAAATGCAACCCATTGGCTCCTTGGCAATGAAAAAAGGTGCCACCCAATCCATAAGCTCATTGGCCATGAGACATGCAACCCTATCAGCATGAGCTCTTGATGATGCCACATAGCCAGGTCAAGATCTTAAAGATGAATCTACTTTTAAATGGTCACCGCGTTGTCAACCATCCTGGTTTATGTGAAGCATCTTGCTTGAAATTGCGTCCTGTAACAGATGTAGACTCACCTTGGCGACGAAAACACTGCAAAGAATGATATGGATGTGTTACGGCCAACTAAATTGAAAGTCTTAATCCATCGGTCTTCTTTACATCTAACATATGTTTATTACTGGGCTAACACCACTAAAAGCTCACAACTTGAAGGGTTTACCCGTTATCTGAATAATAAAACATATTACATTCACATTCACTACAAAGGCAATGCATCTATGTTATTTTCTTTTCTCTGTGAAGGGCAGAAAATTTTAATGAAAGGAGACGGAGTATTACAGACCTTATAACAGACAATGGTATCATCTGGGTACATGGCAAATAGTTTGGTTCCAAGCCGAGCATGACAAGAATCACAGACACTCTCATCATTGATCAACACATGACGCGACCTTTCTTCCAATCTTGCCAAGCTTGCATCAAGATCTAAAGCGCGGGAAAGATTATGCACAATCTGGAAATATTATCATAGCAATACATGTTATAAGCACATAGCCAATAACTTATACATGATACATAAAGAAACTGTAAATTCTGAACTACTCAAATTCACAAAGGCAGGCAAGAAGTTACATTGTTATTAACCATGATGAGGTGGTGGTTTTACCACTAGGGGACCATTAAACATTGATTTCCTTAAAAAAAAAAAAAAAAAAAGTAATGGACGCAATGGCACTTAATTATTAGTACTTACCCACCACATCAGATGGTTAATAACCATCTAATATTTAGTCAGCAAACACAAGTAAACTGCCATAACTACTCTGTGTAACAAGCAGATCAAGTGTTCATACATTTCTCCGTATAAAAACAGACAGCAATGACTAACAATACATCAAAAGAAGGAAATGAAAAGAGGTTTTCATTTCACACAGAATTTTCAAGGGATTGAAAACCATCACCGTCTACGTCACCTAAGCAGACTTCAACTCTTAGTGGTAATAGATTACTATACAAAATGAACTCCGAAATTGATTTGTCATCTTCCATATCAACCTCTCTACAACTCAGAGTCGTAGTAGTACGAAAATCAAACTTATAACAGAAAGAGTATGAAAACGGCAGCGCAATATATAGACCTCAGTATGTGCAAGGTCTAGGGAAGGGTCGGCTCGTTAAGGCCTTATGCATGCAGCCTCACATTTTATTTCTGTAAGAGGCTGTTTCCATAACTCGAAACCGTGATCTCATGGTCCTATGGCAACAGCTTTTACCACTGTGCCAAGCACCCTTTCAACGGACAAAAGTATAAATTCCAAACTACTGCACCAGAGTTGCATACTATAAGAGCAGCAAAATCAACCAAGCACCCAAGTAGCCTTCACCAACTGAGAAGAAAATTATATTTCTGTCTTTGTAACATAATTTCTTTTGAAGCTAAAATGTGTTTTACCGTTTTTGAAAACCAAATATTTCATTCTCAAAAGACTCAAATAACTTTCCCATAATTCAAGAGACAAGCGAAAGAAAAACAATTATTAACGAAGTTTATTTCCCTCTTCACCAAGCACTGACTTACTTGTCCTTGTAGATGATGATGCAGCCGTGCCCTCAGCATTCTCAATATAGTATCTGATGCAAGCTGCAAGGGCATGTCAGGGGACAACCTCTGGAAACAAAAGATTATTCCAGTATAAGAAATAGAACAAGACTCAAATCAGATTGAACCAATGCTCTTCCTCCTGTCTGTAGGAATGGAGCATGTGGTCATTATATGCTGGGAAATCAGTCTATCATCAAATCCTCTTTTGCACTTTAATTTCATGCCCACAATTTGGAGAATGGATCACCACAGAGCAATGTGATACAGAAACGCTACCATATTGAAGCAGAAAGGCTCCAAATTGATACATAGGCAGTGTACTTTATACAGGAAATGATGATACAACTGGTATTTTGAGATCCATAAAAAGAAATTGATGTTAATTACCTTCTAAGCAACAAAGTTTTCCTTTTCCTGCAAGAATAACCTAAGAGGGGCAAGTCCTTCCCAAGCAAAACAAACACATAAAAACAATGATAATAATTTGTCTGAGATAGAGAAACAAAATGGGCACTTAGGGGGTCAAATTACAAGGTGCGGCAATTTGCTTCCCAGGTTGTGATGACTAAACCCAATAGCAAGAGTTAAGAACTGCAATTAACAACTCAGGGGCAAACTCAGGCTTTGTTTGGATTGTGATTTATTTGAGAAAAGTTGTATTAGAATGTGTGAAAATTTTGGTGGGTATTTTTTGGTAGAAAAAGTATTTTGGAGGAAAAAATAAGAGGGAAATTTTTTTAAATTATGTGAAAAGAATTTGAGTGGGAAAATTTGAATTTTAAATTTTGAAATAAAAATGTGTTTGGATGTTTTATTTTTGTTTGAGAAAAGTTAACTTTTTGTAAATAAAAATGGAGTCCAAACGAAGCCTCAGTTTTCCATCCATGAAGCAAAAGTTAAAATACTGTTGGTGGTCAAAGGTCCATGCTGCCAAACAGGATAAAAGTTTATTTACATAGTAGCTCTAAATTCTCCTTGGCCGGTGATTAGTAACAAAGTTTAAGCAAAACTTGGAAAATGTTCAAGAAAATGTCAAGTCATGAAGGTCATCAAGAAGGAAGACATCAGTACCTCCAAGACTTGTAATGGATCAAGTGCTTCTCCATGATTGTGCAGCAGGCGAACAGCAGCATTAAACATCGGCTCTTTTCCATCCTTTGGATCCAAATACATTTCAAGCAACCTAAATTGGATATGAATAAATATAAGTATGCCATGTCAATTGTGATTTCTTGATGCTTCAAAAGATACCCCCATCAGCTCAGAGTAGGAAGATGAAGGCCACATTGAAGAAAATAAGACAAAGGTATTCATGAAGATAAACTGTCTCTTAAGCGAGAAAAAGTAGACTTACTGCATATAGGCATCTGGTCTACCAATCTCTGCACAATATTCTTCAGCAGCCTCACAGTCCTCAAGCTTCCTGAATTAGCACAAATTTTTATGGCATGACCACATGTACCAAAATCCCTGACTATTCATAAGTTCACAGTCTTATATTATATTGATAAGATATTAATCTATAGCAGCAGTCTTACCATAATGAATTGTAAATTCAAGATGTACCACTATCTTACGTAGTAAATCTCAGAAATTTCTATTTTTTCAGGGTGAAAACACCAAATCCATATCAAATAGCCCAAGGCACTAGACATAGTTATCAATATGAGCTACCTCATTAAAACTTATTACAGTTTGCCACCAAAAGATAACTTCAAACAGTTAAATACAAATATATGAGTGCATGTGTCCTTATCAACAAACAAATGAAAAAAAAAGTTTAGTTCAAGACAGCCATGTTTATATTCTAATAACTAACTTTAGAAGCTTCTACCGAAGGTAAAACTGATTCCTTGAAACATACGCAGATCCTAAAAATGTCTTTTGAGAACCTAAGTTGCCAGGGTCAAGTCATAGCGTAAAAGAGCAAACTTAACTTGATCATTCTGTTTCATTGAAAGGTTTCAAAATATACATAGCAAGAAATATTAAGCTTACAGGGCCATAATTTGGAGAGCTAATGTTTCTTGTCCAAGCTTACGGTATAGAATGGCCTGCGAAAGAAAACACAAACATAGCACCAGTCATGAAATACACATATACCATTTCAATAAACAAATAGTTAAAAATATTTCAAACCACCAATTGTTTTAGGAAAATGCAATGAAAAAAGAAAAATGAGAAAGGAACAATTTGGAAAAGACGAATAATCCGTAGGACTAAACATGCTTGTAATGATTAAAAAAACTTCAGTTTAAAAAATAAATACTTCTCATGGACCTTTTCCAGCCATAGTTCAGATCCTTCAATCAAGTCAAGAACCTCTTCAGGGTCATATAAGTCCGAAGATTGCAAGAAGATCTGCAATCTTTCTCTGACGGGACTATCAAATATCGAGTTCCTTCCAGAATGAGAAATTTTCCCCTCATTTAACATTCCAGCTCCAAAATTCACAAGTCCAGGCTCAGTCTCACAAGTTTCAAGTGATGATTTAGCAAGCAAGAGTGCATACATTGTATGGAACTGAATATCATCAGAATCTTGATCTTCAATCAACCACTGGAGATATCTGGACAGGAAAGCAGGCAAGCATTATTCCACCAAATAAACCATGGGAAATAAGTTAAAACTGGAATACTGAGAAATTTTAAAAAGAAATATCGTAGCATAATTCATGCTATATAATACCAGTGAAACATTATCTATTTTGTCATTTGGTTTTGCCACAAAAATTTCATTGTCTTTTGTTTTCCCTTGGCATTTTTGGGAATATCATGTTAACAACACAAATCTGTTTGAACATGGAAAACAGATCTTGGTTCCACGATGCAACATTTTTAAAGATCAACACAAAAAGAAGGAGAAAGCAAAGAAAGAAACTGAGCCTTTTGCAGCTTCATAGGAAACTATTTTCAAAATATAATTCTTCCACAAGTCAAATTACAAGGAAAATTGTTACATGATGGTTAAAGGCTCGAACAGTGCACACAACCTGCAAAAGCTTACGAAACTAATTTTATGCAAGCACAAAGTAATTAATTGCTTGCCAAAGAGAGACAGACAGCCAGACAGCCAGCCAGACAAAAATCAGTAGTGCCTTCAACTTATTGGGATATGGCATTTGTTGGAGAAAATTAAAAGCTCCAAGTTAACAATCGACCACAAAGTTTAAGAACACACCACTGAACAAAATTTATAGCAAATCAGTTAAAAAGACCACAATAGGACTCAAAGAGTCATTAATACGAAAATGGAGAAGAAAAAGGGAGGAACCCTCAATAACAATCCCATCGTAAAGCAATCAAGGTAATAACAACAAGAGAGCGGAAAACAGGAACATCAAGAACTGTATAATCTTAAGAGGCCAAGAGCTGATCCCAGTCAGAAATTATGTGAGAGAGAACAGCAAAAATATTTGTTCTTTCTCTTCATCTTTCTATTTTCTTCACATGACCTTTTTTCCACCCTCAACATAATCCCTTCCAAAAGGGAAACAAGAAATTTTTCAAATAAAAAGGATGTATATAATATAAAGATGTGATGCAGACAAATGGCAAAAGACTACTAAGGTTTACAAGAGGCAGGATAAAGAGGATTCCAAAGCCCAAACTTTAATTTGGCATGCTTTGGAAGATAAGGATCCTATTTGGGATCTTGGTTAACTTCCAAGAGTTACCTTAACTGAGTCTTAGATTTATTTGGTTGTTTTTAGTAATTTTAATGGTCAGGGATATTTCAGTAAATTTGCTGCTTTGCAGAAATTTCCTGAATTTAGTCTTTTATATTTGAGTCTTTGTTAAGTTTTAGTTTTTGGAAAGTTGCGTCCAATTAGGCTAAGGATTTCTTAAAGTCTAGTTAGGAAGCTAAATCCTAATCTGAATTGCAGTTCCAATTGAATTTAGTTGGGAAATCCTAATCTAAGTTGTTTTCAATTTTGCCTTGGGTGTGATGCCTAAAGGTCCTAAACCCTAAACCCTCTACAAGAGGAGATCACATAACATTCAGCTCAATAAAAATTCTGGCATACAGTTTGTCTTCTTCAAGGGTTGTTTGATGCAATTTTGCTTTGGGTCTGATGTCTAAATTCCCTAGGTGTGACACTAAAGGGTTCTAGGAGTGATTCCTAGTGATTTTTCCTATTTGCCTACAATTTATTTATAGATCTCTGTTTCCTTATTCTCAAGGCCACAGTTTTCTGCCTTCCTAAAGCCTAGAAGAGTTTAATAAAGGTTTGTTCAGTTTGAAACCACACTTGTGCTGCATCAAGATGCTTATGAGGGTGGACAAGATGAGTAAAATTACAAGGAAGTAAATCTGTATAGAGGCTACCAAAATAGAGAAAGAAAAAGGCAAGGATGACCACATCAGAATAATAGCATGACAGCCATATAGTTCCACATGAAATAGCTTTAGTGGATAAATGAATAAGCCAACAACGATTGAGCAATATCAATTTAAATGCCGAACATAAATTTTCCAGATTTCAGGAAGACCAACTAGTTGATAATTAACACAAATTCAGCCAATGAAGGAAATTACCTTTGAAGAATTTCCACTTTTCTAGGATCAATAGCTGCAATTACCGCATCTGACATGGAAGTTTATGTTAGAAACAGATCAACAATAGGAGAAATTATATTCTCACTTAAGTAGCAACTACATTGCACATTCACCAAGTTAAATTTTAAAAAAAAAGGAGGAGGAGACCATTTAAAGAGGTCTAAATGAAGGCAACATTTCACAAGGATGCTGCAACATGAAAATAAAATCTGGCTTCATAATAATAATTATCAGTTAGATTCGGAAAACTTGGAAGCAAAGGTTCCTGAAATAAGATTTACACAAGATTGTTTCCACCTCCATATACATATAAGGCACAGAGATAGAGAGCTAGAGAGCTAGACAGACAGACAAAGAGATAGATAGAGCTAGACAGAGAGAGATATAACAACATCATGTTAAAGTTGTTCTATGGCAGCCTTGTCTCCAATAAACATGTTCAAAGTTGAAAACAGAAGGGTTCAAATGGAAGGGGTACTATAACATCACATTCACATATCGCACTATAACAAACTTTGCATTTCCTGTTTCTTTCTTTATTTTTCCTTCAAATTCTATTAACAAAGGAATTCCTCTTTTAAGCATCACCATTCTTTTCATGTCATATGGGAAAGTAAATTCCCCAACTGCATAGAAGTAGGTTAGTTCACAGAAGGAATTCACATCCTTCCTTTTAAATTCCTAAGATATTAAGTACCAGTTTCCACTTTGAAAGTATGCATGCTTAGAAGCAATCACACACAAAAGAGCATATACTTTTGACATTAGCAAAGCCTACCTGGGGAGAGCATGTTGCTTCTTTTATTCGAAATTAAAACTTGAACAGCAATCACCTGGTTGATGTCTGAAATCTGATATAAAAACAAATAAGCGTTAGTCAAAAAATACTTTCAGATAATGAATAAGAAGGAATCTCTACATACCCATCCCAAATGCTGCAGTACCAAATCTTGGTCGGAAGACTTTTCCAGAATGTTTGAAGCCTCAACCACAGCAGTCTCCTGACCAGAGGTAATATAACTCCTTTCTTGTTCATCAATTTTCCCAGATAAATCTCTTGAGTAGCTAGGTGAAAGATCTCTAGCCAACTTACGCCAGATAGCAAGAGCTTTAGAGCTCATCCCCTTGCTAGCATAAAGGAAGGCAAGTGTCCGTAGATGTCCAGAGTCATTCAACAACAATTCCAATTCCTCCTGCACTGCCAATCAAAGTAGCATGGTCAACCTTTAAGTGTCCTCAAGCATAAAAAGCATATCCTAACTTGCAGTTTACAAGAAATCTATAACAAAGAAATTCATTAAACAATTCATGCAAACTGCAACAGAAAACTACAAGTACAAAAACAATCCCATCCCAGAAGTCAGGTAAAGGATATAAAACTCACACCAGCAAGTTCAGCAAAAAGGGTTGAGAGAACAACTTCAGTTCCTTAAAAGTATTCATGATTAAAAGTCTTGATTTAAAAATCAAACCTGAGATTGACTTTGACCTCATTGAACTGCAACTAATTTGCTATTTTACTCCATAGGTTTTAGCCAAAAAAAAAAAGAAGTGATGCACATAGAACAAGTCAAATATTTTTAAACTCTGTTTTATTGTTTAATTATGAAGAATATGGCATCAAATGTAGCTTTAGCCCATCATGCCACCTTAAAGCTTCCAAATTTGACGTGCCCACTGCTGACAAATATTATAATCTATTATCTATTCTCTGACAGGAGTTGCAGTGAAAGTACTACAATATTAGGGCTCTGGAAGCAATTACAAGACAGACACCACAACTCTAAGCCCTCATAACCAGCTCAAACATTCATGCATGACTGACCTGAATGATCAAATTATGTCATATCTGCTTATGAAGCCCCCAGCAAAAGTAAAGCCTTAGGAAAAGATTCAGGAGTAGGTACTCAAAAAAGTAATAAAGAGGACATAACAAATCCACCAAGTCAAAAATGTTCTACACAAAGTAGTTAAAAAATGTATTTGCACCAAGAAGCCAATTGGTAAGAACGCAACACTTTGAAGAAAAGCTGAAGTTTGGAGAATACATACCACTACACAGCTGTTCTCAGAAGATGCAAGTCTTTCCATATCCTCAACATTATTGAGCGCTCTATATAGGTACATCAATAGAGTGTCAACTCCTTCCCTCACTGAAGAAGTCAAATCTTTATTTCGAGAAACTTCCAGATACCTATAGCAATTAGAAACAAACTAGGTTTTAATGTTACCAACCTAAAACAAATTTACACTCAACCCTTGGTGAACAATAGATTCAACTGGAACCTCTAAAGCGCTAACTAAACAATACAAAATTATGTCAACTACTGAGACAAAAGACTACACATGACAAATTTACCCTCTGACACCTGTAACAGATTAAGATAAATAGCCAACAGATGATTACCAACATAAAATCATCAATACCTGATAAAATTTTTAATTGCAGACTCAAGCAAATCAGCTCTAGATGGTGGATTTACAAGAAACTCATCATCTAAATTAGTGTCAATTCCCGCTTTTTTCAAATATATAGCTCTTTGAATAGTTTTTAAACCATCATCAACAACATTTTCTAGAAGAGTTGGAGGAGGATGGATGCCCCAATACCGGTTCCTTGGTACCTGCAAAATAAAACTTTGCTTCAAGCATGCCCACAAGAACTCATTTTCTGAAGTATCTAACAAGTTCATAGGAACTAGATCTTCACTCAAGTCATTTCTATTCTTGTAAGTTGACCAATTGCACCAAAACACCAAAGTTTCAAACAAGTTCCTAGGAACTAGATCTTCACTCAAGTCAATTTTATTCTTGTAAGTTGACCAGATGCACTATAAAACCAAAGGAAAAAAGTACAAAACAATCTGTGATAAGTTACATCCTCTTTCAAATATTCAAATTGCAACCTTTGTCCGAATTTAAAATAATAAGCATTTTGCTTCTCAACCAAATGTAGTCAATCAACGCTAAAAACTCAAATGGATGAAAAGCTAGCGAAACATGCCATAAGATAATCCAACAGGTATGATGAACATAAAACACCAGAATGAACAACACATATATGATGTCCATAAAACACAAAAATCAACAATCATCCGCCATCATTAATGTCAAGCAGTTTTCAATTTCAAAAATTCAATAACAACAATCAGGGTTACTTCTGTCCTTTTACACAAAGAAATTCATCTCGCATAACTGGTTTGTAGCATTCACTTCAAACCAATCCCTGGTGATACAACCTGATGTGTATCTATCAGCACTTTTTTATGCACTCAAAAAGGAGATTATCCAAGTTCTTCACCTCTCTTCAAGCAAATAATAGAATCTTAATATGTGTTTTTCTCATCCATTGATCAACTTCACCTATCCAATCTTCATAACATTCCTAGGGGAGTGAAGAAGAAGAAGGGAAGGGTGCCCAAGTCCAATCATATTTTCCTGAAAATACCTCCCTAGGCAGCATTGCAGATATAAGAAGAAACAGTAACAACTTAAAACATTATCCCAACAGATGGAAAATACCAGAAGCGACCAGCGATTAGGATCCCGCATAATGAAAGGGAAAAGTTCAGAAGGTTGCATGGTTTCTGAAAGCAAGAAATGATTCACTGCTTCCTCAAACTGCAAGTCAAACAGCAAGAGGAGTCCTACTTGAGCATGAACGAAGGAGAACATTTCCTTGGTCATTTCACCTTCGGTTTGGAGCTCTTCAGACAAGGAGATGGCTTCACTAAAGCACTTCTTACGTAAAAGATCTTTAATTTGTTCCTCCCATGGTACTTTCTGGTAGCAAATAACCTGGCATCAAACATGAAGCAGAATGATCATGCACCTCAAGAAGTTGTATCAATAACAAAAGATAGTGACCTGCCATTAAAACTTCAGATAAGACAGTTCGTCAACACCCAACAAAATCACAAGAGCTTTTTGTAAGGGCTTTCCTATATTCATCTAAAGATAAATAGGAGACAGACAACAAGATGTGGAATACTTCACCATTAAACGTGATTGAATCTTCTCATTGTACTGTACTTGATAACCACATATTTTAGTTGACTTCAACATACTTAATAAATGCTTCCTTTTTGGGAAATGAGCCAAAACTCTTGAACATATGTTTTGGACTTATCAAACTATTTACTTAATTCTGATCAGTTCAATGTTTTAAGAGATCGATTGTTAAATATAACAGATTTTCAATCTCAATTGCTTAACGATAGATTTAATGAATATATTTAAGTTTCTTTTCCAACTCTGAGGAATAAGTAATGAAATTAGAAAGTTAAAATGGATGTCTGGATACACTAGACTACATAGGATAAGTAATAGATGTTGTAGAGAGAAAGTAGGAGTAGCCCCAGTAGATGAGAAAATGAGGAAAACATGTTTCAAATGGTTTGAACATGTGTGTAGAAGATCCTTAGATGCACCAGTACGGGGTCCAAAGACTAGAAATTTATTAACTCAAACCAAAAGAGAAAAAGAAAGACCTAAAAAACTTGAAAATAAACTACTAAAAACAACATGAATTATCTAAATTTAAACATAAATATGTGTTTTAATAGAAACAGGTGGCAAGACATAATCCATATAGCCAATCGCACATTGTGAGATAAGGTTTTAGTTGTTTTGTTCCAACCTTGAGGAAGGCTGAAAACTAGACTACTTTTCAGATTTCAACCCTTCAACCAGCACAACTCCAGTGACTAGCTAAACAAACTCCTGCACATGCTGTCAATCTCAAAGTACTCTAGTAAACAATAATGATAAATCTTTATTACTAAAATCCCCACCCAATTCATGGGTTTATCTCAAACACCTTCTTAACCAAGGAATAATACTTCAGCAGGGATTGTTGAAACTTCAAGAGAGAGTAACAGGAATTTTCAAAGGCTGTTGCTGAGAACTTAGGCCACTGAATCAAGTGGCCTGATCTAAGAGTCATCTATGTATATATAACTAGTCCACAATATTCCTTCAAATGTTATCTCATTGAGATTGATTCAAAATCACTTTTCATGCTCTTTGCTGGACTGAATTTTCCAAATGCAGCAACATGACCACCATCTGAGATTGCAGAAGACTTCTGTCAAAATTGATTATATTTCATTAGCTATTTGTTCCTAAGGGAATGTCATCAGCCTGCTATCTTGTATAGTGAAATATGCAAATAAACTTGATCAAGATTACTCTTTTATCAAACCCCCCAACTCTTTGACCAAGCAAGCAGGAGGATTGAACCAAACGTTTCTCTATCTATCAAACCTAAAGTAACATGTTTATATCCTCTCAGAAACATACACACACATTAAACCGGAAAAAAAAAAACAAAAAAACCAAAAACAAAAAGGACCTTTCCAGGAAGAAGATTGTGTCGCAAAAATTCGCAAATATATAACAGCTATGCAGAATCTAGACAACATTTATTTTGCCATTGATTCAAGAGGTAGAAAAAGGCATAAACAAAGTAACCTTTTTTGCACATAATTACTCAAACACTGGTAACATGATAAAAACTAAACAAATCTATATCTGAGTCCAGGTAAAATCAAGTACCTTTGAACCCGTGCATACAGCCACAAGCTCCCCACTTCCGTCCTCCTGATCTGCCACAAAGTATGAATCACTACTTGGATCCCCGGAGAGCATTACCAGTTGCATACGATTCCCTGATTTCTTGTGATACACTTCCATCTTCCCACTCTTCACCACTACCACATGTAAGCCAATCTCCCCAATTGAATCAGGAAAGCCCTGAAACACCAAGCTTCCGCCCACTGGCTGCCCATCAGTATCCACACTAACAGCCACATTATCTACCACCAACAACACTCGGCATTCCCTCATTAATAACTTCAACTGTGGCCTCGACAACTCTGGTAATGAAAAAATCAACCCACATTGCCCGCTCACACACGAATACAAAAAATACCCACTCTTATTCCCAAATATTACCGAATCATCAACCCATACCAAATCCATTATCACTCCCTCGAAAACCCCCAAAATTTCCTTCACAACAACAACAGCACCAGTCGAATTCAGCTCCATAAACACCAACTTTTTACTCGTAGCCACCACAAAGAAACTACTTTTACCACCACTGCCATTGGATTGATGTATATTCCTTTCATAATTACTGAAATCATTATTTTTACTAAAAAATCTACGGGCAATAACAGTAACTCCCCCTTTAACAACACTGACCTTTTTGGCAGGTTCGACTAAAAGCGAGTCCAGCAAGTACAAAAAACCGTCACTGGCGAGGACTATGATCTTATTGAGTGTCCCAACAACTAGTATGGAAATTAACGGCGACCCATTTGCCATCACGGTGTGTTTGAGTAGGGACAAGCGGTTGCCGGCTGCAGCAGCGGGGTTTAGGGAGAGTAGAAAGACGACGCCGGTGAGGGTACCGACGTAAATTAAGGATTGACGAGGGTCGGAGGGGAGTGTGGTGATTGCGAGAGATTTGATGGTGATGGGGTTTGGGAAATGGGGGAGGGAGGAAAGGTTGCCGGTGAAGTTGAAATCGGCTAGCTGTTCGATGACGGGCCAGAATTTAGTTTCAGGTTTGGATTTGGACCTGGGATTCGCCATGGAGTCCGAGGAACAAGAAGTGAATTGGGAAGTTTGATTGACTTCTAGCTGAACTTTAAGAAGAACGGTCAAGCGAGGAAGTTGAAGTGCCTCAAATAAAATTTAAAATGTGTGTGTATATATATATATATATATCGGTGGGTGCTCTTTTTGTTCATTGTATGTTATAATTTTATGAAATTTCGAAAAGTTTTTGTATCTAATTTACTTTAAAAGCTTTTATTTATTTTTTTATTTTTAAGTTAAAAAATTAATATTAGTTATTTAAATTTTACTTCAAATTCAATAAATTATAAAATCTAAAATTAATCCATATTTATTTCTTTTCAATTTATATTACCACTAGTTTTTTGTGGCCCACACAAAGTCATGGATGCCCTAATATATAACAAATATAATGTATTATTTTCTCCTTTAAAATATTATATATGGATAAAGAAAAAATAAGTTTTATCCTTTTGAAAATTTAAATTTTGCTTTAATATAATTTAAAATACATTATTAAATATACAACTACAACTCTAAAAAATATTAATTAAGTTGTTATTGAAACTATAAAATTATTATTTTTAATTATTGCGATAAGTTTTGATAACTATCTTAATTCCATCAACAAGTTAAAAGCAAAAATAAATAAATAAATAAAACCTCAAAACAAATATGGTAAAGAAAAACAAGAAGTTGGAAACTTTTGTGAAGTTTTTTGTATTAAAGGAATTAAAGCTCCTTCAAGTCAAAATAGAAAAATAGAAAAATATAAAAGACATTCAAAATTTAAGAAACATAAGAATTATGATAATAATCAATATTATAAAAATATAAAAAGAAGAAATATAAAGAATATAAAAATAAAGATACTAATGATAATAATTCAATAACTTGCTAGAAATGTGGTCGCTTTGGTCACAAGGCTACTCAATGTAAAATGAAGAAAAAGATAAATGAAATATTTCAAGAAAAATAATTAAAAAATAAAATGATAGCTTTATTAATCGAAGAAATAGATATAGATAAAGATAATATTGAAGATGAGGTTTAATATTCAAGCTCAATATTTAATTTTTCAACACTTTTTCATGGTTCATTTGTTTTATCCGTCATTTTCTCACTTGTTCTATATTGTCGTCTCCAAATTGTTTCAGGTGAAATACGGGATTGAGTTTCAATGATATCGATTCACATGTGTTGTGCATGTACCGAGATCGGTTGGACTATATGTCGGAGGATGATGTAAGTAATATATAATTAATACTTTTTAATTTTTGGCTCTTTAGCACTAAACTTAGTTTAAACGCTAATTATGATTAATTTTTTTTATTTCACAGTTTATCTAGCATCGTATTTAGCAAAAAATTTATACCAGTTGCTAGATTATTACTTACATGGACAGGATGCTAGGTGTGCAAGCATGCCTTTGATCAATTTTGATGTTGTTGAACTGCATTTTCTTGAGCAAGTATGCTGCAGTTTGGTTATCATCAAGCTATTCCTGCTGCCGTTGACAAGATTTGATGTTGCATAGACTTGATCTACAAAGTAGGAAGGGAGTTAATTGGATATCTCGTCATGCACCTTACATTAAGGGGTGGAATAGGCGGATGGAGAAAATTGTGCATGGATTGCCTTGATGTGGCCCTATGCATTATTCTTCAGAATATATGATTTGGTATCTTTGGATTACTCGGACTCTAATAGGTAATCTCGCGCACCATTCTACCAAGGGTGTCTGCCCAATTGTCTCGGTTGTCAAGTATTGGGTATGTAAATAATATTTTTATTTTTCAATATTAAAAATAGTATTCAACTTTTTAATTGTTAGTGTTTTTTTATTTGCAAAGTGACTGTTGAGAGCAAGTGTATGATTTGGCACAATACTTTCAAGAATTTAGAGATAGATCCGATAGCAGCTACTGTAGATGTACGTGATATTTCTTCTCGTGCATTGACGATTGTTGAGGAGAGTCACCAGATACAGATGACATATTCAAACTTTGAAAACCAAGGTGAAATTCAAAAATCGCATAGTAGTCCATTTACATCCAGTCGTCTATCTATATCTGGTTATCTATCTACATCGGGTCACTGTATAGAAGATGATGCTGATCAAATATTTAATACTAGTTTATTTCTTCATCAATCTGGTAAGCCACTTGAAGATACACCTGAGATTGAGCATTTATCGCAGTTTGACACTAGCACGTCATCTTATGTCCCTCCATACGATTTGGTCTATGAGCGTCAAAGGCGTCCTTGTTAGCGATCACATATGAATCAATCCATTCCTTTTAATCTAGACTCATCGGAGACGCAAGGGTTCCAAAACAAATCTAGTGTATACCCACAACCCTAACCTCCTAGGCGACAGACACATAAGAATATTAAACAGCCCCGTTGTGAAACTTGATTTTTTTTTTTTTTGTAACTTGTTCAAATTTAGAACTTCTTTCTATTTCCAGTTTTTTTTCCTACAATGTTTGGTAATAATTTCTTATTCAATTATCGAATGGTAAAACTTCAAGCAAATTAATTGAATTTTATTTTTTCAAATGGACTTCATAGAAAGAGAAGCACTATATGAAAAAATCGACTTCGAAGTCGATTTTCTAAAAGTTGACTTTGGAATAATCGACTTGGAGGTCGATTTTCTGAAATTAGACTTCAGAGTCACATTTGAACAAATCGATTTCACTAAATTGACTTCTTCATGCAATCTGGCTGGATTGGAGGTGAGGGGGCAGAGGTTTGTGAGGGATGAAAATGGCTAAGGTGGGATGCATCGGGGTGAGGGCGGATGGGCGGATGGGCAGCACATGACACCTCTAAACCCTAAACCCTAATAAATATTTAAGAAAAAAATCGTAAAAATCATGTGTGAAAAATTAATATACAAGCATTTAAAAATATGTACAATTTTTCCTACGTCTTGTTACAAAATAAAAATATATAATTATAATTTTCAAACATAAATTTTTTCTTATGCATATAAAAATATAAAAATATATTTATGGTTTGTTACGAAATAAAGTGCAGAAAAATATTATACAAAAGTTATGTATAACAATAATTACAGAACAAAATATTCAACTCATTCATTCTGATTAGAAATTGAGGCATTATACTTTTTCTCCCTTCAAAAAATTAGTACAGAATATCAATATACAAAAAATTACTGCAAAAATATTGTTCAAAATTTAATTATTTTCGTAATTTTTTTAATAACTAAAGTACTTAAATATTAACAAAATAAGGTACAAAAATAATGGACTAGTTTTATTGAATAATTTTTTTTTAAATGCTGAAGTCGATATCCAAGATGTTGACTTGGAAGTTGATATCCACGATATTGACTTCATCATTTTTAGAACCCTTCCCATATCATCAATATTTATTTAATTTTTTTAAAAAAATAATATTCCAATATTTTACTCAAAAAGGAAGGTTCAGTGAATGCAAATATAAGAAGAAAGACTCAAATGACCTATGAAAGTAAGTAACAAAAATAAGTTTTTGTTAAAAGACTCAGCCTTTAAGACGGAAGGCTACTAGAATTATTGCATCGTCAAAATTTTATTTGAAGGTGTAAGGCATTAGCCTTAAAGATGGAAGGCTACTATGTGAACGATCCATCAGTGATAACCTCTATATAGTCCATCGTTTGTGCCATTGAGTTCCTTTTCTCCAAATTCCAGATGATTAATTCTTGCTGCATGAGTTATGTGGAATATTACATGGTATAGTCTGTCTAGTTAGTTTATATCCGGGGTGCAGGTTTCTTCACGGTGCTCCTCCCTCCAGACAATCTCCTGCATTTGCTTCACATTTATATCATCCGAGGTGCAAGTTTCTGCATGGTGCTCCTCCCTCCAAACAATCTCCTGTATTTGCTTCACATTTTCTGTGACTTTGATAGGGGAAGTGAAGTTGCTATTCTAAGAGGCTTTACATCTTGCTAACCATAAGTTTCACAGAGTGAAACATAATAGGGTTATATCCTGAGGATATTCTGCCTTCTTGAGCCAAAGTGTTAAACCAAGTGAGGAACTTTACAAGATTTCCCATATCAAAATTGAATCCCAATGTTGACAGTCTCCAAACTCTTTTTGCATGGACATATTGAAATAAGACGTGCTATGTCTTCTGTGTGTTCATTACAACCTGGGCATAACGAGGGAATGATTATGTTCCTCTTCAACAATTGATCAGCCATTGGACGAATGTTTAGGCATGCCTTGCACAAAAAGAATTTGATTTTCATTGGAATTTTCAGGTTCCAGAGTTTCTTCCAACAATCTTCGTCTATCAAATTCTCTTGATTTGTAGGTGCATTTGATGAGGAAGGTTTGGCTGAGCTTTGCAAGCCAAGTATCCTGATTTAACTATATAAGAGCCGCCCTTCTTCTTGCTTTAGTACTGGGAGTCCATTCCTTCTATGTTTACCTTTGACAAGTGAACTGAAAGTATTTTTGCCACTAAATCATTAGGAAAAAGGGCTCTTAGTAGTGGTTGTCTCCAATTTCATTTTGTGTTTGTAAGATTTGAGACTTTGAGGTTTAGATGAACTCCTATCAAATTGTTGGTAACAAGGGGGTTTGTTTGGTTTGGAATCCAGTTTTCCTTGATTCCAATTTTTTCACCATTGCCACCTTCCATTTAAGTCCTTTCTTGAGAAGTTATCTTCCCTAGATTATGTCTCTCCAACCCCAAGATGCATTTGATTTTGGAATAGCTTGGAGGAACTCTTCATTCTTGCAATATTTTGTTTGGAAAAAGGTAGGAAAAAAATGATGATATGTGTCACGGGGTAAATCGTCCGCCCCTACGCCCCCACAGCCTAGGGCCAAATTTTTCACTCCCCAACTGCGCACAAAAGGGCCCAAATCTAGCGCAGATAAGGTGTTCGATGAAATGCCCGTGCGGTGTTAGCCTTCCCACAAGGCTACCCAGCCTAACGTGCTTCACAAAGCACCACGTAGCAACAAGCCTTAACCATAGGCTCAAACCAAGCAAGCAGCACCACGCGACCGGGACGTTTGTGAGAATGAGCGGCCAAAACTTTAAACCCCCCCCCCCCCCCAAACCCAACAAACACATGAAGGATCTTTAGGAACGGGCCACCAAGACCCAGCTTATATTATTCATACCAAAGAATACATACAAGCCGCTCGGCCAAACGCTCACACTCACACCCCAACGCCCCAACAAGCAAAGAACCCGCCCCAAGCTTCCCACAAGCTCACAAGTTCTCTCCCTAACCGTTGGTGTGTCTCTCTTGTGTGTTAGATTCGTTTGGCCAAGCTATATAATACAAAGAATCTGGTTTACAACCCCAAACCAGTGGGTAAAGACTAGCCTATCTGCAAATGCCACTTGGCATGCATGCACATACACGCTGGATACGTTTCAACCATGCACAACTCTCACCGGCACGTGTCGGCCATGCACAAGCCTTCGCTGCCACCTGCCGGCCATGCATAGGGTCTCTTGAAGGCTTCAGATGGCCGTTCAAGAAGCTTCATACAAAAGCTTGCCCGACTGCCCGCACCATCTAACAAGCATCCCGTTGCCCGTTGGTGCCGCCCTCTTCAGCAAAGCCGTCGTGCCACGTGTTGCACATCCTCTCTATGACTTAGGCCAATCTCTCAAGCCATCGATAGGCTCCACGCGCACTGCCCAGCATAGCCGCCGCACACTTGCGCATTTTTCCGCAAGCACCCAAATGCCCGGTGCCAATTCCCCGCAAGCACCCGCATGCCTCAGCCGACACGCTTGCAAATTTTCTCGCAAGCTCAGTGCCTCTCTCGTACATCTACATTGGCTACACTTGTCTTAACTAGCAAGCTCTCACTTCACCCGTGCAGCACATCCACCCGATGCCCGACGCTCCACACTTGCGCCGTTTCTCGCCCGTAGGCTAATTTTACGCACACTGCCGTATGCCAGCGCGCCTAGCTGTGCCAATTTCCACCCAAAGGCCACATCGCAGGCAACACCCGCATGCCAGCGCGCCCGCCGTGCCAATTCTCGCCCGAAGGCTATCTCGCATGCATTTCCCGCACGCCAGCGCATTACCTCGCGCCAAGCTTCGTCCGAAGAACCATACACATGAATTTCTCGCACGACGACACCCATGCACAAGAGCCCGGTGCGCCTAAGGCTGAGCCCACCATAGGCTGCGCCCCACAACTACCGTTGCCTCGCAAGGCTAAGCTCACACCTTGCCCATGAGTCTTTACGGCCACACCGTTACCCTTGGAAGAATAATCACAAGTGATAGGTACATGGAGGATTTTCTCTCCTGGCTGACCTCCGTTACTTCCGCCCGAAAGAACACCTGATTGCCTACCGACCTCATTCGAAGCTTCGTCACTTAACATTTCGAAGCCAAACGCCCCAAAATCTCGCACATACGTGCCTCGTGCCTGCTTGCACTAGTTCGCGCCAATCAAGCTACAACCATCGGCTAGCTTAAATTACCCATGTGATAATATGTCACTATGAATTTTCCAAGCTAATTTTGCTAATAGAGTTTGGTTCAGCAACATTGTTGACCTCACTCCTAGCCCTTCCTTGAATTTTGACTTGGATATAGCCTCCCATGACTTCCAGTGGATGCCTCGGCCCTCTGTGTCTCCTTTCCAAATGGACCTATCTATGTGTTGATTAATCGCTTTTGCTGTGAGGGATGGAATTTTGAATGATCCTGGGCTATACTGGGGCAAAGAGTGCAAGAACATGCTTTGCCAGTATAATTCTCCCCTTACTGACAGATTGGTAGTTTTCTAGTTTGCAATATTGGATTTTATCTTCCTCATAAGGTCATCGAAAGCTTCGGCTTTGATCGTGAGAAGTCTAGCTTGTGACCTAAATATGTACCATGAGGAACTGCTCGATTGATGTTGAGCGTGGAGGACTTTCCAATCAGAAACCATGTCAAACTCTAATTGGTTTCAAATAAGTTCGCAAATCAAATTCAATCATCTGAATACTAGGCTTGAAAACTCAATTAGATATAAAAGGCATTTGATTAAACTCGCACTCGTGTTCAAGTTTTTCCAAAACCCGAGATTATAATTTGAAAGCATGAGTGATTGAAATCAGACTCGAACCCAAACCAAGTTTAAACATTCGGATTCAACTCAACTCAACCCAACTCATTTTTTACCCCTAATTACTATAGCAATCGATCAATAAAGTGAAATTGAAAATTAAATTTTTACTTCTAACTTGGTGATGCAAATAAACAAGTGCCTATCTTTACATATAGAAACACATTTTTCTTCTGTTTAAGAACCCTGATGATACAATTGCTAGACTAGATTTGATGCCCCCAAATTTATTGCTAGCAGCTGTCTCCATTTCCAGAGCCGCAGGGAGATGAGCTCAACTCTCCCGTGTGTTTTATTATGATCAATTCTTCCTACCACAGCCAATAACCGCCATAGAACAGCAGCAACTGTAGCACCCAAATGGCCTGTACAAGATTTTGAGGAACAACAACTTCCTGCACTTTCTTGATAGATAGTGGTATTCGGTGAAGTGAACCACCAATGCACTTTCTAATATCTGCCTAAATAAGATTTTTTTACCTTTTTCTAAAAAAGACTAAGATCAAAACAAACTTTTCATTTCGTCTCAAGATCATCTAAGAGAGAGATCAACAAATTTTTCCATGTGCCCTGAGTCATTAGTAGTTGCACCATGAAATGGAAACTAGAAATAACTTTAAACACACACAGGTTTACAAATGCACTTCTCATTATGGATTCTGCTAAACCTACCACTCTGCATGAATGCAAGCTATTCAATACCATGTATCTGTACAAGTATAACTTTTAATAGCTAACACTCACAAAATCTATCCCTCCGAGTTAAAATATTGATATGTTATGTACAAAAGAAACTCACAACTACTCCAGGTTTCATGTATGAACTTTCAATTGTACTGCCACAACAATTGTCAATCTTCTTGCTGGAATAAACTGTAATCCGAGCTAGACTCATTCTTAGTAACCTGCATGCAGTTAATCCTGCCATAGTGAGAAGTTGGGTATATATTCGATGACATTGAAAACAAGTTTTATGTCCTTTGATCTTTAACAAGGTAGAATTATAAAAGTATTCCAAATTCCAAACTATCCTGTCAAATATACATCTCTCAGTAGTCTTAAAGAAATCCATTTAAGGCATCTTTTGAAACATCTTAAAGCCAAACTTTTTACTGAGCTAAATGATATTGTTTTCAACTCTTTGGAGCAATAAGCAACTACTGTCAAGAGGCAGATTAGTTTGGAGCGACAATTTCTTGCAGGGCAGAAATTAGTTTCAGAAGTCTAATTGCAATGCCAGACAAAGTCTGGTTAAAGGAATATCAAGAAGACAATTGCTATTTTTTTTTAATTTTTTGAAGAACTTAAAAGACCATTCTACACAATGCATTTAAAAAATAAACTGTCTTCCTGTGTCCAACTGATGTACAAAACAATATAGTGGGGCAAGGTGCAATCAGAAAAACTAAAACTATGATAGAAAATTCTCACTGATTCCTGGTTGCTGCTGAAAAGATTTTTATCTGGAAGATGCAATAAACTTCTTTTACTGCACCTAAAGTTGAACACCTAGTTGAGTTGGTTATTTCTATTTTACTTTGACTGCCACGTTGAGCAGAGATAAAGTAGTATAAGAAGGTTTCTGTGCTTGTATTTTGCTGCATTTTCCTACTGCTTCATTATTGAAAGACTAAACTTTTTAACCTTTTTCCAAATAAAAAAAAAGAATGCTGCTATGGTGATTAGCCAAGCCTCAGCAATTAAAACACCAACCTCGGTCAGTTGTGAAGAGCCAACAGGAAGAGCTGAAACAAGACTTGTCCAAAGAACAGGATCTGCAAACGAATCAATTGAGTTGTAGTTGGTCATAAGTGGTGCAGACAGCAATGGCGTCAGTGGGAAACTATTTCTCTGAATGGGTAATCCTCCACCAATCCCAAATCCAGCTCCAAGTCTCTCACTAACACCATCATGACTTGATTTCTCAACTCCCTTCCCATAGTCCTTTTTGGTGATTTTATTTTTATCTTCATTCTCATCATTCTCACCTATTTCTTTCTTATTTAATCCTTTCTCTTGTAAGCTTTTGAATGCTGCAGAACGTGACAAAATGCTCATTGCAGACACAGTGGAGCCTTTGCGCTCTTTTCCTTCACGTGGGGCACCCAATCGAGGCATTTGATATGGTTCAGTAGGGTGGGCCATCCACTCCACAGTTTTGAGCTCATTGTTCATGTCTTCAGTAGAGTGATATTTTGTTTCCTCTGATGATTTACTGTGAGAATCTACTGGGCGTGGCTTATTAGTTCCCCACCACTTGATGTAACTCGTTAAATCAATCTTTCTATCAAGGCAAAAACCACCTAAATATTCATTTTCTGCTGTTGCATCCTCACCTGCACCAGTCCCATGAGGATGAGAAGAATGCTTAGAGTTGGGTAACACCAAAAAACACCCCAGAAAAGTTAAAACGCAGTGGAACATTACGATATTCTAAATTTCTATATAAAATATGACATTTCTTTTCTCAAAGGTGAAAAGGATGCTCTCACCATAATTTATGTTGTTGAAATAATCCCCTCCAGATAAATGACGCAAGTGTGGATCCCATCGACTAAACATCAAAGAGAAAAGGCAACTGGATGTTATAAACAAATGGAAACAAATAAAATAGAAAAGTGTGCTCGAAGAAACCATAGATAGCAGTATTGCACACATTAAGCATTCAGATCAAACCTCAAGTTTTACCACTTGATGCAGTAACCCATCTCAGAATTGCCACATAAACGCATACATAAAAAATGTATTTCATGCAAATATACCTTGAGAGAGGACGATATTTGGAGATTCCTCTTGAGAAGCCACTGCTCTTTCTGCAGAAACCATGTCAACAAAATTAACATTATAATTTACTGTAATACAATAGAATTATGCAAAATACACAAACCTTCGAAGTGATGCAAGATAGTCTTCTCTTGATATGTTTTGCATCTCTTCAAGATCTCGTGTGTAATCAGTGACCTGTTTCACGTAATATGAAAGATTATACCAGAACAATTCTACTGGCCTAACTTTCTCCAAGCTATACTAGGAAGAATGGAAATAAACAAAATACAGCGGGAAACAATTTGTCTTCTTAGTTCTATGCTTGTTTCCTATTTTTCTATATCTTTCTTAGATGTAGGGTATTGCTTTTAAATTCATTTCACAAAACGAAGTATTAGTTGTAGCATCATACTGGAAAGTTAATGAGAGTTCCAGGGCCCCAATATTTTAAGGCAGCAAGATCATATGCTCTAGCTGCAGCCTCCTCATCATCATATGCACCTATAGGCATAAATTAATATCTATCAAAGTCATTGCAGGTTGATCATGTCTCACAGCAACTTTCAAAAAGCATTAAAGTGCTTACCCAGGTATACTGTCCATGTGAATCATTTACCAACCAACATCCAATTTCCATGCAATATAAAAAATACACAAGTGTCAGGTTGCAAACCTCAACAGCTCAATATGTAACACAAAAATTTGTCATTTTAATACACATATAAAATAAACATGTGAATTTGTTTACACCATCATAAGTGCATATAACCTTGCTTTCCCTTCTTATTCTGGTTTTGATTCCAGGTACTTTTATCCCAGAGATGAGCTTCATAGCGTCCAGTCCACCGATGCCTAAGAGAATAAGAAACAAATTCACAAGCTGACCACTACAAGATTATCACTTGAAAAAGTAAACAAAATGCAAATTCATATAAACTTGAACTTGAGTGTCCAAATAAATTTTTTTATTAGCTGTACAATCTATGGAAAGATGTTACAGAAGACATTCCATGAAATATATTTGAATAAATGCATATAAAGGGCTGTTTTGTTCTGATCAAAGTATACTCTCCTGGATGGTGAACTTTAGTGTAAACAGAAGTATGCATTATGGGGTTTTCTGTGTCTATATGAATAACAAGATATTTCCAAATCAACGTCAGTTAAGCATATGTAAGAGGTGTTGACTCTGAATCTTTATAAAGCCAACACTTAAGCAATTAACACTATGTTATAAATGAATTCTTATCATCAAAACAGTTGGAAAAACATGATTTTGTTGTAGATGACAGCAGGTCCAAGTCTAATCTGCCCCACAAATTTAAGTTAAAAAAGTGAGCAAGTTTAGCCAAAAAGTTCAAATCATTTTTCCGTTTGACACAGTAAGTCTAATTAGGTTAATAACTTGCACCCATGAACTTTGAATTTAGTGCAAGTATGATTGAAATTCAAACATTTGATGAGAATGATAGGGAGACATGCAAATTGTTGATCTTTGTCTTGTTTTTTGCCCATTATTGTTCAAATATATTTATGGGATTATGCACTTTGCATGAAAAGCATGTTCTCATGTGGTCATCCATAATTCTTTCAAGTTAGATGAATATCCACTAAACACAAAGCACAGTAAATCAAAGCTACAGAGCATGAGTGGACATCATGTTTTGACATGAGCTAGCCCCTTAAATGAAGAGCTTGCTATGCCCTGCAGTTCCTTTTGAGTCCCCCAAGAACAATTTTAAGATATGGATGAGAAAGTGGCTCTTGCTTGTTGCTGCAATAAATAGTTGGAGGATCTTAACAAGGGATTGAACTTAAAATGCAAAAATTCATAACCATGCCATCTTAAAGTTTCGCACTTTCTTTAGGCACTATGAGATTTAAAAGCTCCCTACCATCTCATCCACCATGCTCTAACATGAAAATAATGTGCAACATCAAAGATCATGAAGGAAGACGACTACTCCCAAAACAGTTCCCTCTCTATGCATCCACATGAAAGCAACAAGTAATTTAGGAATAGTTTAAGTAAAAGTCAGAAGCCCCAAGTTACAACTAGAGATTCACTTAATTGAAATTTCTTTTCCTCTGACATTCTTATGCTTTTGCCAATCTTATTGGAAAGTTTATGAAGAATAATGTATGCAAGCAGGAAATATTGTGCACAAAAAGTTCCACTTTACCGAGTAAAAAGTTTGTTTCTTTAAAACAAAGATCACTTCTTGTTAAACCAGAAGTAGGATTTTAAATTTTGGTTTGTCCAGGACTTCTTCAGTTCTTTCATTTCCTCTATAGATGTCTGCTTGGGTCGGATAATCACATCACAGGAACTCAATTATATTATACCCATATCTTCTTAAATTAACAAAAACACTACAGTTTAGCGTCCTAAATGCTGGAAGACTTGCAATTCTCGTCAATTTTTACAGTATCATACCAAAATCTTGCTTCCTCTGACCCAATTTCACATGCTCCCGTTGAATTTTTCTCATTTTCAACTCTCAATTTATCTAGCAGTTTCAATGCTGTCAAATTTTCTATTTTTTTCCTATATTATGATTCCTTATTTTAAAAACCAATCCAATACTGCAGCAATTTCCCCTTCATGATTACACACATATATTTCCGGAATTAGATCAAAAAGAAAAAAAAAATTCTCAAAGAACCCCCCTCCCCCCAAAAAGAACCCAGAAAAAACCAGGAAAAAAAATTCCACAAGGATAGAAAAAGTCTTTCTTCAGCAATTTATTAAAATAGATTACAAAATCAAAATACTCAAGAAAAGCAATTTCAACATATATGTACACGTTGATTAAATAGTAATACCTAGTGACGCCACGATAAATAGAGCTACGTTTGCCGGCGGTGCAAGGGGGCATTTTACTGATGCGTTCTTTCGCAGTACATCCCCTCTCTTTCTTAGCTTTCTTCAGCCCTCTATACAATGCCAGCTCATCGCCGCCTCTCTGCATAGGGCCCACCATCACAACGGCAGCAGTAGAAGCACCAGCAGCAGCTTCCGGCGTTTCACCCCCGCCTCCGCCTCCACTGCCACCGGCTTCAGGCTTCGGGGGAGGTTGAGACGAAGAGGAAGCCATCTTTTAAAATCAAAACCCTAAATAGTATGAGATGAAGAGAGCGAGAGAGTGGGTGGGGTAGAGAGAGAAATTTGAGTGTGTCCGAATGTGTGAGTGTGTGAGAGAGAGTGTTAAATGATCGGTCTTTTCTGGTTAGGGGCTGAGAGTCACGCTGGGACTGTGGAAGTGATGGAGACTGGAAGATGGGCTTGTTGTGAAATGACGAATTTATTCTAGTTATGAATTTTGGAACTCGACGTGGTAGGGTTTAACGGCTATGATCCAAGGGTTTAAAAGTAGTTCTACATTTGATAACAGATAGATGGTAAAAGATACCCTAGTAGCACCGCAACGGCGCGCTACACGTACTGTTGGCTTTCAACGGCTCCACCTCCACCGTCCCGTCCCGTCCCGTTTAAAAGTCATTTGATATGGAATGAATACCGTAAACCACTTTTTTTTTTTCGTTTTTTTTCCAAAGTTGGAAAGTGTAAGGGCAAAAATCGTACAAATAGTAATTAAGGCTATACTTGGTCAGAAGATTCTCATTTCCAAATAAGAAAATTTTTAAATAAAAATAAATTATTCAAATATATTTTTATTTTAAATTTTAAAATTTAATTTTTTTCACTCAAATTCCTTTCAAATAATTGTTATAAAATTTTCCTCTTATTTTTTCCTCCAAAATATTTTTTCTATGAATAAATATTCACCTAAATTTTTATATATTCCAATACAACTTTTTCTATTTATAAATTAAATTACCTTATCCAAATGGACCCTAAGTATTTCGCAATTTTTTTTTATCACTTTCTAATTTGTGAAATATTGATTTGACAGCGTGATGAGGACAATACAACAAACAAATAGCAAATTTTGAATTATTTTTACAAGAACAAATATGAAAATGTTGGTTTAATTCTCTATTAGGAACTTGTTTTTATAAACTTTAATCAAGTTCATTTGAGAATGAATGAATGGACATCAATAATTAGTCACAACCCTTCAAAATGAGTTGAAATAAACTAAGGCTGCGTTTGGACAAGTTATTCTCATTTGCAAATAAGAAAATTCTTAAACAAAAACAAACTATTCAAACATATTTTTATTTCAAAATTTAGAATTCAAATTTTCCCACTCAAATTTCTGTCACATACTTTTAAAATTTTTTCCCTCTTATGTTTTCCTTCCAAAATACTTTTTATATAAAAAAATACTCACTAAAATTTTCACACATTTCCATACAATTTTTTTCATTTGTAAATAGAAATGGCTTGTCCAAACGCACCCTATATTTTTTATACTGACATTATAAGCGATACACAAATTAAGAGTTGAGGCATCATATACTAGTCTAGTGTTTTAAAAATTCCATTGCAAAATTAATCCATCACGTTATGAGGTTAGAAATTAACTACTTTATCAATCAAACTCATATTAAAAAATCGGTGACATAATAATAATGTAACAAATATATATCAATTATAAAATACTAATAATAATACATAATGGCTATTTAAATGGGTTTTTAAGTTTTAAAATACAATTAAATCTAAGTGAAAAGTAAATTATATAATTGGAATATTGTGTAAAAAGTTGTATACAAAATATATTTAAGTTTAAAAAATTCAAGAATTTTCTATTATAAATATTGCATACTTTAGGTTGAAAAGTATAAATATTCACATGTAAATAGAAGATAATAAAAAGTGCAAATTGAAAAAGTTTTAGAGGGCGCTTGGTTCATTTAAGGGTATGGGAGAAGGAAAGGGAATAGAAATGATAGTAATGGGGAATGATAATAATGGGGAATGATAGTTGATTATTTCATTATAATTATGCTGATTTGTTTATGTTGGGAAATGAGTATAATTATCAAATATAATTATAAATTAATTGTAATAATTAACATTAATTAATTAGTTAGTATTAGTTAATTATTTATTATAATATTAAATTAATTAATTATTAATAAAAGTATTATTGATTAAATTAATCTTAAGTAATTAATTAATTATAAATTAATTAATATTAAAAAAGAAATTAATTACATAAAATTAATTAATCTATAATATTAATTAATTAGTTAGTATTAGTTAATTAGTTAATTATTAATTAATATTATCAATTAATTATACATTAATTATAATAATTAATATTAATAAATGAGATTAATTAATTATTAATTATAATATTAAATTACAATATTAAGTAAATAAATAAATAATTAAATTAATTTTAATTAATTAATTTATTATTACTTAATAATAATAATTTAATTTTATATTAATTATATAAATTAATAATAATTAATTAGTTAGTATTAGTTAATTAATTATTTAGTATTAATTTTAAAAAATTTTCCATTCCTTAGCTTCCATACTCCCAATATTGGGAGGTATAAAGAAACCCCCCAATGGGGTAATCAAAACCCCTATGGATAATCAAACTCTCAAACCAAACGGATGGAATACTTTCATTTCCATTCCCTTCCTCCCAAACAGCCAAACCTCCAAACCAAGCGCTTCATTAGTTTTTTTCTTAAAAAACGAAAAAGAAAAAAAACGGAAAGCTTTGTGGTTCAACCGAACCGATCAAAGGACCTAGATCGGGATTTTATCCAGGAGGAAAATGAACAATTAATAGGCAAAAGCAAAGTATATCTCTACTAATGCATAAGTGATGCAATATTTCTTCGAATAGAGTAAGAAATTAGGCAATGCATAATTGCTTGTCAAAAAAAACGAAACTAAGAAACCAATGGGTCAAGGGTTTGGAAAAGAACCATTGCAGAGAACAATCTATGCTTGCTTTTCTATTTTGGAAGAAATGACACCCTGAGGCTTATCCAACATCCTTCCTTACACACAGGACTAAAACAACCCCCCACGTTCAGTAGGAATGGGAACAAAATCTGAACAAGTTTCTATTTTCCAAACTAAATTAACAATCAAGTGAACAAATTAATAAGTTGATCATTCCACAAAGACTTTGACTCCATGAGACTAATTCCAAGGGTAGTTCACTTGTTTAATTAGTCTAATTAATGTAGACAGAAATTATTGGAAATATTTGCAAACTGATATGGGGAAATAATAAGTTAATAACCATTATTTATTAAATAATAGAAAATGACATGGCAAACATGTGAATTCTATGACAACTGTGGTGGACAAATCAAAGCGAGTTAGGACAACGTGCATGACAGGTTCCATGATACCAAATAAAAAACATCACAAGTGTTACAGGTTACCAATCCAATGATAAGTAATAAACTTTAAACAAGTTTCTATTTTTTAAACCAAATTAATAATCAAGAAAAACAAATTAATAAGTTGCATTCCCCAAAGACTGTGACTCCATGAGACTAATTCCAAGGCTAATCCATTTGTTTAATCAATCTAACTAATGCAGACATAAACTATTGAAAATATTTACAAACAAAAGTGCAACTACCAATCTACGCATTAAGCTTTGGCCTTTTCATCTGAAATGGTCTTTTCTTTTTGGTATATTCAGGACGTAATAAGAATGAGAGCCATGTTGATCGAGTATTTTTTTTTTTTTATTTGTATAACTATGGAGGACGGCAAAAAGATTCACTCTAGCCTAGAAACCGATCGGCAGCGTTAAACTCAACCGGAGACAACTGTGAACAAATAAATTTGTAATTCCAAACCACAAAGAAACAAAAATTAAAACTGTGCTCCATCATAAGGGAAAAAAATGCAGTGGGACTATTCTAATCCATTAAAGGGTAAATAACACCTTTCATCCCTTAATTTGGAACCTTAATTTAATTTCATCCCTCATGTTTAAAAAGTTTTAATTTAATTTTTTTAATTTGCAAATTCAATTTTAATTACTCCTTATAATAAAATCAAGTGAAACAAAATTTAATGTATTCGATCACTGACTTGCATAATATATAAATATTTTATTTAAATTGTATACTAATTATTTAAATCACCTATAATTATGAAATTTTGTGATTTAAATAGTTAAAGAATAATTTTATCTATTCATAATATATATTTTTACAACTAATAAAAATTGTTGTACATTGCAAAAATTACAAAGTTAGAGGTGATAACATGTAAAATAAATCTTTTAATGACATTTTATGAAAGAGTAAAAGTTTGAAATAATCATTTACAATTTATTCTTTCTATTTTGGTTTCATTCACAACCTTTTGTCCTAAATATATGTAAGTCATGTGGCTGAATGTATTAAATTCTATTTGGCTTGCTTCCTTATAAGAACCAATTACAATCAAAATTGTAATTTAAAAGGCCGAATTGAAAATTTTTAAATATAAAAGACCAAATGAAGCTAACATTCTAAGTTAAGGGACTAATTATACTATTTACCGTACATTACATTGATTGTAGTACCATAAAAGTTGCTAATTGTTTAGAAAAGTGAATTAAAATTGAGTGTTTACGTATACAATCACTCAAATAAATAAATAAATAAATATAACTACGTAGAGAGAGACATACATATACATGTATACACAGACATTACAAGAAAAAAAAGTTCATAATTGAAAAGTATAATTTGATAAAAGTTATAAATACAACATATTTAATAGTTATTAACTATATAATTTTTTTACTTATATTCTTGCTAGTTAATTTCATTTAAAATTGGATTTTTAAAAAAAATGGTAAAAAAGGATAAAAGAGATTTCTTTCTTTCTCGAGGGAGGGAGTAGTATATTAACTAATGTAAGCACAGCCAAATTGGATTGTTAAGTCCGTCGTAAATCATTATATTCAGGCAGCCATTGGAATCTTAAGTTCTGCTCAAGTCTTGCCAATCAAAAACATACAATGGGATGCTACAAAAATTGCTGGCCGTCCAGCATAATCCGGATGTGCCCACTAGTATTTTGGCATGGAGATGTATAACTGTATTCCTCCCCTTTTAGCCATAAAAACCTGACAAGTGATCCGTCTAAAATCCAAAGCACTCCTAGCACTTGCAATATCAAAATCAAAAAGAAGAAGAAGAAGAATCAATACGCAAGGAGAATCAACAATGTCGTTTTGCCACGGTAAGCTTTCAGTCAAGCTTCATTTAGATTTATAGACCTTGTAGGAATAGGGTGTATAGTTTTGAGATTTGAGGCCCTAAATGTACAATGAAAAATACATGGTTACAGAATTAGATGGTTTCTTTTTTCAATAATTAAAAAAAAATGGTTGGGATGAATAATTGTGTAAATATTTCCCAATTTAGTTTTTTGTTTTATGTTTAAAGATCACTGAGCGTTTCAAAAAACAAAAATTGTATTTAACCCAATTAATAACATTTTGTTAGTCCATTTTTTATTTTATTTTTTTGACTTCCTTTCCTACCCTCTAATCAACACCTGTACATTCTATGTCTTCAGCTAAAACCCAAGACTTAAAAAACAAGTGGGGATCAAGTGATCTTTCCTTGATCAACCCATTCATTGGTTGAATTGAGAGTGAACTTTTATATATTTTTTGAATTAATGCATTCTCATTATAATAATACAATTTTAGTAGTTACAAATTCTAAGGAAAGAATGATAAAAATTCTAAAATTTTTTAAGACATTCTTGATGAAAATGGAACTATGTCCATCCTTCAAGTATATTCACTGAGTCCATAACCTTTGAATTTGGGGATCATTAATCTTTCATATTATAGAAGGTGTTCTCAATTCTAATTTTTATATATATTCTTGTCTTGATAATAAATATGATAGTTGAAGGAAAGTCGTCTTGGCCAGAGCTGGTGGGTTATCATGCAGGGGAGGCGGTGCACGCCATTCAGAGAGAGAATTGTCACGTGAGGGTCTTTGCTGTAGATAAAGATGCAACTGTCACTGATGAACTTGATTGTGGCCGAGTTCGGGTCTTTGTTGATAAGCACCACAAAGTGGTTGAGACCCCCGTAGTGGGTTAACCGATCGATATTCGACATGAAGGAATGATCCGCGCGGAAATAAATCGGACAAGGATAGTTCATTACATGGGTTTCTCGCAGTTTCCATAATTTATGAGATCTTTTCAGTTTTAAAAGTATTTTGTGTAATCCATTCATGCCTGCCTAGCATGGGCATCATTGTGTTGTGTTGTCTTTGTTTCTATGTGATTGGTGTGCGTTTTTCTTGTGCTACATTTGTATACTTTGTTTATTAGTTTTACGGTTGGATTTACACTACAAGAAAAATATCCTTTAGTGATCAAAATATTAGTGACGACAATTAATTTGGTCACTAAATAGCCTCTTTGGTGACCACTAAGTGAGTCGTCATAACATCTTTAGTGACCAAATGGAAAATGTCGTCACTAAGTCGTCACTGAATGTGGTGGCACCAAAAAAGACCAGGACAACACTACAATTAGTGACGACTTTTAGTGACGACATTTGATCTCGTCACCAAAGATAAGCATCAAATAGTTTGGTGATAGGAATTGTCATCACCAAATTGATGCAAAATTATTAACGAAAAAATATGGTTGCTAATTTATAAATACTATGTGTATTTAATTAATTATAATTGTACAATGATTTAGTGACGGAAAAATGTTATCACCAAATGTTAGAAAATTAGTGACGACATTTTGTGATCACTAATTTATAAATACTATATATATTTTATGAATTATAATTGTAGAACGGTTTAGTGACGAGAAAATATCGTCACCAAATGTTACGAAATTAGTGACGACATTTTGTGGCCACTAATTCATAAATACTATGTATATTTTAGGAATTATAATTGTAGAACAGTTTAGTAACAAAAAAATGTCGTCACCAAATTGGTAGTTGTAATGAATAAGGAATTTGCCAAAATAATAAGTAAGAAATTGGATTAAATTAGAGTGAAAGAATGATTTGGTTTTATGGACTCCTCTCCCGCCCATGGAAAAATTTTCGATTACCGCTTTTGTTTTTTTTTTTTTTAACTTTGTTTGTTAAACTTTTCAAATTTTGTCAATTGTTATCATTACAATAAGTTACATTTCTAATTTTGCAAATATTATACATTTTTAACAATAAGTACACTATTAATTCAATTATAGTCATAATTGTTTGTACATGAATAAAAAAAATTGTGTCTACAAAATTTTAATTAATAATTTTAAATTTTAAATTATATCAAAATTTTCAAAATAAAATATAATAAACATAAGCAATTGAAAGTACACATGCACTCCACTTGTCACGAAAAAGTTACAAAATGTGTTTTCGTGACAAAAAAAATCGTCACTAAATTTATGATTTTTAGTAATAATATTTTCTAGTCACTAAAATGATATGATTGGGCTAACAAATAAACCTATCATTGAGCTTGCGTTGGTTTGGCTTACAAATTAATTGGGTTTACAAATGAACCTATGATTGGGCTAGTAAACGGATCTATGATTGTTATGATTGGGTTTACAAATAGACCTATGATTGGGCTAACAAATTAGTATGATTTAACTTACATTATATAAATATTAATTGGGTCAAATTTATTGGGCCTAACTTTATATTAATTGGGCTTATATTATAAGAAATAAGGATTGGGCTAAACAATTTTTTCATTGGCTCGAATTTAGTTAATTTGTATTATAACACTTAATTTTCATTAATTGTATGTTGACACCCTAATATTTATATATTTGCTATATAATTTTACCTAAAATACATAGTCATTTAGAGTTAAAATACACTATTAACTAATAGTCTTCTTTGACCAATAATTATGATTGGGTTAAACAATTTATTCACTACACCGAGCTTAGCTAATTTATATTAGGGCTCTTAATTTTTAATAATTGCACTAGGACATCATAATATTTATGAATTTGTCCACATAATTTACACTAAAAAAAAAAGGCTTCTTTGATTGCCACTACTTATATAATGATTGGAATTGTTTGGTTAAGGATAATAACCGGATTATGTAATTTATTCATTGGGCCAAACTTAATTTTTTTAATTCATGGCTCTTAATTTTTAATAATTGCACTAATACACCCTAATATATATGAATTTGCTTATATTATTTTACTTCAAGCACAGAGACTTTTTTAAATACACTATAAATTAATTATAATTAGATTTCTTTGGCTAAGAATAATGATTAGACTAATTATATTTTTCTTTATGCCAAACTTAGCCTACTTATATTATAACTCTTAATTTCTAATAATTGTACTAGCACACCCTAACATTTTTGTTTGTCCATATAATTGTACATTAATCGCACAATCTTTTTAGTATTACAATACATTATTGATTAGTACTAATTGGCTTTCTTTTGTTAAGAGCAACAAATGGACTACGTGTATTCTTCATTGGGTTGAGTTTCATTAGCTTATTTATATTATGACTCTTAATTTAGAATAATTATACTAGGACACCTTGATATTTATGAACATGTGCACATAACTTTAATTATTTTATGCACATAAATTTGTTAGTTTTAAATACACTATTGAAAATCAGGAATAAAAAATATATAGTTTCAAAGTAGTTACAATCACTAATATAATATTATAACATAAGTAGTCTTTAATACATGTACATATATTGTTAGACATACAATGTATAACAAAAGTAGTAAATACTTATACTCCCTCTATCAAAAAAAAAAAAAGTTTGGTTTCATCAATGTACAACCTTTTTTTTTGGGTCAACCAAGTGGAGATACATCTCATTTTATACCACTAATTTCCTCATTAAGAGTATTGTATTCTATATGATTAAGGACATTTAGAAAATTTTGTTGAAAATTCAGCTTTGACTTTGAAATTAGACTCTTTTTAAAGACAAAAATTTGTTTAGAAACTAAACTCTTTTTTTTTTTTTTCAAACAGAGAAAGTATCTATATATATATATATATATATATATATATATATATATATATATATAGTAGTTATGTAGTTATCATAAAAGTAATTATTATAAAGTAGAAGTAGTTTAGTGCATATATACACATACTTTTAATATACATAATTTCTTTGATTTCAACATGAAAATATAATTGTTCTTTAGGTTATTTTAAAAACTAATTTCACTTTAGCCATTTAAAAACTAATTAGCATTTCAAAATTTTAATTTTTTTTTTAAAAATTCAAATCAGAATTTTATTTAACTAATGTAGCATTATAAAGTGAAAATTTGATTATTGATTAAAAAATAGTATTTTTTTAATAATTAATAATTAAATAAAAAGTTTGAATGCTTTAAACAATGACCGAGGGAAAATAAATTTGGTTAAAGAGGGAAAAGCGGATGTTAAAAAATAAAAGGTGCCCATCGTGTGAAATCATTCTTTACTTTTGCCAACACTTAAACAAAAATTCAGTCTAACAATTAGTACTCTTGAAAATTATACTTTACTCTCCCATTTCTTCTTTCCATCTGCTGCTTCTCCAAAAACCCTCATACGCAGACACACACACTGCTCGCAGAGAGAGGTGAAAGGATTCTGCCATGACAACTAGGTTCGCAACAAATTCCATTGCCCCATCGTCAACATCGACAAGCTTTGGTCTTTTTGGTTCCTCAAAAAGCCAAAAATTAGGCCACAAAGGAATTATCTTGTCGCCATTGAGTAAGGTTTGCAGCTCTTCAAGCAGGTCTTGGTCTGTGGTCAGTTTTGCCGCCATTGACTCAGGCCGTACGCCGTTAGTCTTGCTTCACCTCATCGCCGGAAGGTCGTCCACAGCTTCAACTCCTCCTGGCCGTTCGAACGTCATCCTTTAGGTTTTCCTCGGCTAGATCTTGACGAAGGTTGTCCATCCGCCGCCCATAGGCATCCTCCAGGTTGATTTTATTCTAATTTTTTGATTTTGAATGTTTGAAGTTTATCAATATTTGTTTCTCCAACTCATTTTGTTTAATGTTCAAATTTTTTTCTTCCTGATTTAACTATTAGAGCAGTCTTGTGGGATTTAATTTGAGTGATTAAGATTCTCAGTAAACTTCTTTATGATATGATGTTCGTTTAGGAATTTTGTGAGTAAACTGCTCTTGTCATTACCCCGTAAATCTTTACTTGGTGGTTTTGGATTTTTATTGGGAATTTTCAATTTTTTTTGCTATCTCCGCATTTGGTATGTGTTTCAGCTGGCCCAAGGTTAAATTTCTTACGGCTTGTTTGGTTCGCTGTAATGAATAAGGCTGTAATTGAATTTCAATTCAGTGGGAATTAGGCTGTAATGAATTAGGCTGGAATTGAAATGAATGAGTTTGGTTCAAAGGAATTGAATAAGGTTGGAATCATTATTCTTCTGTTTGGTTGGGATGATTAGAACTAATGAATTGTGTTAAATAACTAAAATACCCTTATCTTAAGTATTTTATTACTCAGTAAGAAAATGATGAGAGAGATAAAGAAGAGTAAGAAAATGATGAGAGAGAGAAAGTAGAGTGAGAAAATGATGAGAGAGAAAGAAGAGTGAGAAAATGATGAGAGAGAAAATAGTGTGAGAAAAAATGATGAGAGAGAGAAAGAAGAGTGAGGAAATGATGAAAGAGAAAAGGAGAGTGAGAAAATAATGAGAGAGAGAAAGAAGAGTGAGAAAATGATGAGAGATAAAAAAGAGTGAGAAAAATGGTGAGAGAGAAAGTAGGTGAGAAAAATGATGAGAGAGAAAGTAGAGTGAGAAAAATGATGAGAGAGCAAGAAGAGTGAGAAAATGATGAGAGAGAAAATAGAGTGAGAAAAATGAAGAGAGAGAAAGTAGAGTGAGAAAATGATGAGAGAGAAAGTAGAGTGAGAAAAATGATGAGAGAGAGAAAGTAGAGTGAGAAAAATGATGAGAGAGAAAGTAGAGTGAGAAAATTGATGAGAGAGAAAGTAGAGAGGGAAAAATAAGGAAACAGAAAGTGGAGTGAGAAAATGATGAGAGAGAAAGTAGAGTGAGAAAAATGATGAGAGAGAAAGTAGTGTGAGAAAAAATGATGAGAGAGAAAGAAGAGTGAGAAAATAATGAGAGAGAGAAAGTAGAGTGAGAAAAATGATAGAAGAGAAAATAGAGTGAGAAAAATTATGAGAGAGAAAGTAGAGTGAGAAAATGATGAGAGAGAAAGTAGAGTAAGAAAAATGATGAGAGAGAAAGTAGAGTGAGAAAAATGATGAGAGAGAAAGTAGAGAGAGAAAGAAGAGTGAAAAAAATGATGAGAGAGAAAGTAGAGTGAGAAAATGATGAGAGAGAAATAGAGTGAGAAAAATGATGAGAGAGAGTAGAGTGAAAAAAATGATGAGAGAGAAAATAAAGTGAGAAAAATGATGAGAGAGAAAAGAGAGTGAGAATTGTAATTCTTAAATAAAATTGAAAGGGTAAAATTGAAAAAAAAAAATTTGGCCAATTCCTTGGTGCAAGGAATTGCACCAAAGACTAAATCGCAATTCACCTTCTAAGGAATTGAATTAAATGGAGTGAATTCCTTTGAACCAAATAAAGAAATTCTGGTTGACTAAGTTGACTAAGGAATAAGGCTGTAAGTAATTGCCAATTCCCTTGAACCAAACATGCCGTTAGTGTTTGGCTTTAATTGAGATTCGGCCAGCATGAATGAATCCAGATTTAATGTAGGCATTTTTATTAGCGGCATCTGCTTAATGTTGCAGCAACCATGGTTGTTCCTCTGCTTAGCAAGAAAATTGTGAAGAAGTGTGTCAAGAAGTTTACGAGGCCCCAAAGTGACTGAAAGGTTTCAGTCAAGGTTCTTTTGTGCTCTATCTATTTTGTTTAGGAAATTATTATTTTTTTGGTATTTTTTTACCTTTGTTATTTGGTTGTATGTATATATACTTCTATAGTGTAGTATTAATTTTATGAAAGAAAAAGCTTAGTCTTTTTCATTTCGTATTTAAAAATTGTGCAGTTATGTAGTCTTCATTTCGTATTTTCAGTGCATTTTGTCCTTTTACACGTGGTTATGCATTCATGTATTTTAGATGCCATTTGTACCTTCATATTGTTGCTCATTCATTGAAGTTGTCTATTGTTGCTTGACCTTATGTATCATACCTTTTTTTTACCAGGGATCTAAGTTTTAATAATCTTGAAGGTGAGATTCCCAATCTTGATGGTCTGCCAAATATGTAGACCATGTAGACTATAAATCTCTATTAGCTTCATTACAGTACTTCTAAAGCCTAGTATGTAAACATCTTCTCTTGTTGACAGTAGTGTTTAGATTAGTAAGGATTCTTTTGGAAAAAAAAAAGTTAGAAAGAATATTGGAAAAATTAATAGGTCTCTTAGTCTAAAAATAAAAAATAAAAAGGATGTCGTAAAACATTTTGAATTGAAAACTGATGATAAAATTATTATGTTGTGAACAAATGGGTCAATGTTGTTGACTTTTTTTTTCATCAAAATGAAGAACCAACTAGAATTATTTTAATCCAGAATGTTTTTAAACTATAATTTTTTATGTCAAGATTAAAGGTGATAATGAATATCAATAAAAAGTTAACACTGTTATACATAATTTATATGGCTATGGCAATATCATATAAAAAATTTATGGTCCAAAATGGTATTGAAATTGATTTCATAGCAAACTTAGTTTAAGGGAAATAATGTTAGTACAAATATTAAACTAAACTTATATCTACACTCTAAAATGGAGACTTTAATAGCAACCTACTGTTAGTAGGCTTCTCCCAAATTACAGGTTACTCTTGTTATAAGTATAATTTTGTGAAGTTTTGTGACTATTAATTCAACAAGTTTATGAGTTTTAATTTGTTTTAAAAGCTTTTGTAATTAATACAGACAGAAACTATTAGAAATATTTGCAAACTGATATGGGGAAATAATAACCAGTATTTATTAAATAGTAGAAAATGACACGGCAAACATGTGAATCCCATAGCAGCCGTGGTGGGCAAATTAAAGTGACTTGAGGCAACGTGCGTGATAAGTTCCATGGCAGCAAATAAAAAACGCGATAAGAGTTGCAGTTGACTAGTTCAATGATAAGTAATAAATTCTAAACAAGTTTCTATTTTCTAAACCGAATTAACAATCAAGTGAACAAAATAATAAGTTCATCATTCCACAAAGACTTGCTCTAACTCCATGAGACTAATTCCAAGGCTAATCCATCTGTTTAATCAGTCTAACTAATGCAGGCAGAAACTATTGAAAATATTTACAAACAAAAGTGCAACTACCAATGTATGCATTAAGCTTTGGCCTTTTCATCTTAAATGGTCTTTTCTTTTTGGTATATTCAGAATGTAATAAGAATGAGAGCCGTGTTGATCGAGTATTTTTCTTTGTATAACTATGAAGGACAGCAAAAAGATTCCCTCTAGCCTAGAAACCGATCGGCATCGTTAAACTAAACCGGATACCACTATCAACAAATAAATTTGTAATTCCAAACCACAAAGAAACAAAAATTAAAAACTGTATTCCATCATAAGGGAGAAAAAATGCAGTGGGAGTATTCTAATACATTAAAGGATAAATAGAACCATTCATCCCTTTTATATATATATATATATATATATATATATATATATAGGGGCATTACAAGAAAAAAAAAGTTCATAATTGAAAAGTATAATTTGATGAAAGTTATAAGTATAACATATTTAATTGTTATTAACTATATAATTATTTTTACTTTTATTCTTACTAGTTAATTTCATTTAAAATTGGATTTCAAAAAAAATGGTTAAAAAGGATAAAAGTGATTTTTTTCCTTTCTCGAGGGAGGCAGTATATTAACTAATGTGAGCACGGCCAAATTGGATAGTTAAGCAAAATTGTGCAGCCACAGAAATCTTAAGTTTTGCTCAAGTCTTGCCAATCAAAAACTTACAATGGGATGCTACAAATATTGCTGGCTGGCCGCTAATATTTTGGCATTGAGATGTATAACTGTATTCCTCCCCTTTTAGTTATAAAAACCTGACAAGTGATCCGTCTAAAATCCAAAGCACTCCTAGCTACTTGCAATATCAAAATCAAAAAGGAGAAGAAGAAGCAATACGCAAGGAGAATCAACAATGTCGTCTTGCCACGGTAAGCTTTCAGTCAAGCTTCATTTAGATTTATAGACTTTGTAGGAATAGGGTCCATAGTTTTGAGATTTGAGGCCCTAAACGTACAATGAAAAATTCATGGTTACAGAATTAGATGGTTTCTTTTTTCAATAATTAAAAAAAAATGGTTGGGATAAATAAGTGTGTAAGTATTTACCAATTTAGTTTTCTTTTAATGTTTAAAGATCATTGAGCATTTCAGAAAACAAAAATTGTATTTAACTCAATTTAGTTTTCTTGTAAGGGTTTAGATTAATAACATTTTGTTAGTCCATTTTTTATTGTTTTTTCACTTCCTTTCCTACCCTCTAATCAACAACTGTACATTCTCTGTCTTCACCTAAAACGTAAGCCTTAAAAAACAAGTGGGGATCAAGTGATCTTTCCTTGATCAACCCATTCATATTGGTTGAATTAAGAGTGAACTTTTATATATTTTTTGAATTAATGCATTCTCATTATAATCATACAATTTTAGTAGTTACAAATTCTAAGGAAAGAACGATAAAAATTCTAAAACATTTGCGGAGGGAGTGGGAGGGGGTGTAGTGTTTTAAGACATCCTTGATGAAAATTGAACTATGTTCATCCTTCAAGTCTATTCACTAAGTCAATAACCTTTGAATTTAGAGATCACCACTCTTTCACATTATAGAAGGTGTTCTCAATTCTAATTTATATATATATTCTTGTCTTGATAATAAATATGATAGTTCAAGGAAAGTCGTCTTGGCCAAAGCTGGTAGGTTATCATGCAGAGGAGGCGGTGCTCGTCATTCAGGGAGACAATCATCACGTGACGGTCATTGTTGTAGAAGAAGATACATATGTCACTCATCGTCATCATTATGGTCATGATTGTGGCCGAGTTATTGTCATTATTGATATTCACCACAAAGTGGTTCAGACACCCGTAGTGGGTTAACCGATCGATATTCGACATGAAGGAATGATCCGCGCGGAAATAAATCGGACAGGAATCATTCATTACACGGGTTTCTCGCAGTTTCCATAATTTATTGTGCTAAATTATTTTTTTCTTGTGCTAAATTTGTGTACTTTGTGTATTAGTTTTACTGTTGAATTTAGTTTCAAACATATTCTCCATACTCAATATGAGTTGGGTTCCAATAAAAATGTATTTGTGTTGTCTTTGTTCTACGTAATTGTTGTGCCCGTACAAGATTTTTCTTGTGCTAAATTTGTGTATCTTTTTCCTCACTTCAGATTCTCCGTACAATTTTTTCCTCTTCTACCCTATCCAATTACATATACGACATTATTTCAGTTAAAAGAATTATCATTTTACTATTGTCCTACAAATAGTTCGCCGCCTGTTGCAATCCAAGTCAAATTATTAAATACTCCAATCACTTCTCCACTCTCCTGCTTGCTCAGGATAACACTCAATGTTATAGTCCCTATTGAAAATGAAGGTGTGGACAGAGGTTTTAATAAGGCGTGGGAGGTGTTAAATAATCTAGAAGGGATACAACTAGTTTTAGGGAAACTTTTTTTTTGGGTTGCGACTGCATGTGGATTTTTTTTTTTTTTTGGGATGCTAGTTTCCAATTTTTAAATTTTTTTTATTTATTTTTTGGTGGGCATGGTTTTTTTTTTTTTTTTGGCGGCTTTTGTTGTGGAAAACTAGGTTTTGGCAACAACAATGTAATTACTTTTTTTAGGAAAATAGTAAAAGGGTAATTCTTTTAATTGAAACAATGTCGTATATGCAATTGGACAGGATAGAACAGGGAAAAATTAGACAGAGAATCTGATGTTAGCGAAAACAGCACAACCCAATGGATCAAACATGTAACTGATTAGAATATAGAAATAAAAGCAAAGAATTGTGTGTTAGTTTTCTGATACATAATTGTATGCGGAAATAGGATTGATTATAGTTATATATTCCTCCCCTCTATAATTCCCTGTATGAACTGGTTTTAATAAGTGTGTCTCTCTCTTGTAAACATTATGAGCACAAAGCATTTCTGAAAATTATGGTTAAATGAGGGAATTAAACTTGTATTCATAGCTGAACCCTAGCTCTCTCATCAGGGGTTAGGCCAACTACAACACACGAAAATCAGTCCCACATTAGACAAATTAAAAGATTTCATATCTGACTTTATTAAATCAAGCCTAAAACAACATGAATTAATATAAGTCTACAAAGAAAAATCTTTACATTCTCCCCCTTGGCCGAATATTAATTAAAGATGTACTTTAATGTGCGTACCTTTATGTTGGTTTAGAGATAACTTTTAATTGTCAATCCTATCCCATAGAACATTCAACACCAAACCATAGCAATAACTGTATGTAATCACACAGAGCCATCCACAATCACAAGTGCTATTAACTCCAATGATATGGACTCAATGTGGAAGTGTGGCAAACTAGATAACACCTCATATAGAGTCAAATTTTTTGTGTTATCCCTTTTGTCAGTCTTATTCTCTCTCTTTCAATGCCACAAAGTCTTTATGTGCCACTAGAGAATGACTTTATTGTTCTAATGAACTTGCATACGTCTTTTCTTTATTGTTAACTAAGCTTTATGTGTATAATCCCAGACGAATAACTGTATTCCCTTTTAGTTTGTGCTCAAGGTTTACACGATTCCTTGAGACTTTATGTTTATATATGTATTCAGCATATAACAGGAAAAGTGGACTCCTTATTCAATTAAAATGCCAATACACATATAAAAAATGTCACTGAAGACAACAAATAACAGATGAAAACTTTATTGAACATAAATCAACTCTCATTAAACTATAGCATCTAATGATGCAATTTAGCCCATACTTTCGACATGTCTTTCTAACACACATGAGTGAAGCCTTTTTGTTAGTGGATTTGCGACCATATCATCTTTGAAAATATACTCTACTGCTATGTCACCATTCTGTACTATTTTTTGATGGTCAAGAACTTGATCTCCATCTGTTTAAAACCCTTGAGACCTTTATGATTATTAATGAATAATGTCGTTGAATTATTTTCGCAATACAGCTATATGGGTCTATCCAAAAATTCAAATATAACTAACTCTTTTATGAGATTACGGAGCCAAACAGCTTGACTAGCAACTATAAAGCATGCTATCAACTCCGCTTGCATAGTGGAAGGTGAAATCGTCTTTTGTTTCTCATTTTTCCAAGATACTACATCTCTATATGTTGGCATGTAGTCTTTTATCCTCTTTAACTACTTTAAAACCTTCTTGGTAGCTCTTGGTTTCCTAATATCTGCCCAGAATACCAGTTGCAAAAACAATGTTTGGTCTAGCACATACTTGAGCATACATAACACTCCCAAGTGCACTAGCATAAGGTATGTCTTTCATTTTAGCTTTTTTAACATCTATTTTAGAACACTGAGACTTATCCAGTTTATCACCCTTGACGACGAGAGCAATTCCTAGCTTGCGTTCATTCATACTGAATCGTTCCAGAACACGATCTATGTAAGCCCTCTGAGATAAACCCAATAAACGGTGAGAACAATCCCCTATAGATCTCTATACCGAGGACAAATAACGCCTCAAGAAGGTGTTTGATATTAACATTATGTGACAACATTTGCATTGTCTCATGCAGCAAGCTGAGATCATTGCTGGCAAATAAAATATCATCAACATATAATATGATAACTGTGAACTTCCTCCCACTAACCTTGTTATATATACACTGATCTATCTTGTTTTTTTTTTTTTGTTTAACGTCTTTTGTTGTGGAAAACTAGGTTTTGGCAGCAATAATGTAGTTACTATTTGTAGGAAAATAGTAAAAGGGTAATTCTTTTAATTGAAACAATGTCGCATATGCAATTGGACAGGGTAGAACAGGGTAAAATTGGACAGAAAATCTAAAGTATTATTTTCTTGTTGGATTCAATTTCAAACTACTGCTAAGTATGAGTTGTGCTCCAATAACAATCTACTCCCTCTCTACTAAAAAAAATTCAATTCGAATATTTTTTTGAAAAAAAAAAAAGAGTTCACTTTTTATGTAAAATTTTTATATCACCCTTAATAATGATAACGATATATAATCCAAATTAAAAAGTAATGATAAAAATGTAAAATTATTCATTTAATTGTGCATTAAGTGTATTGTACCTTTTAACTTAAAAAAATTGCACCAATTAAAAACTAAACTCTTTTATTTTTAATGGATGGAATATGTATAACCCAAATTAAAAAATAATAATAAAATGTAAAATTATATATTTAGTTATGTATTAAATGTGTTGTAACTTATAATTTTTTTAAAAAAAAACTGTACCAAATCAAAAGTGGACTCTTTTGTTGGGACGGAGTGAGTAATAAAAATGTACTTAAAGATTTTTTTTGAACTTGTAATAATACTATATTCAGTGATTTGTTTAAGTTTTAATTAAAGAGCAAGTAGGTGCATAAAAACTCTTGTATGTGTCATTTGAAAATTAAGGTAATAAAACTTAATTTAATGTAGACAGAGTTACCTTATATAAAAGATTTATTTCTATAACTCATCTCGCCATAAGATTCAAAACCCATTCGGTCATGTGTTTGTGGCTTGATTATCCATGCTTTTGTTTCGATTCAATATAATTTTGGGACCAACATTTAGTATTAGGGTCAACAATGTTAAATTGTTGATTTTTTTATTTTTTTTGTTTTTTAACAAAGTAGGCTAAAAGTTATTTGTTAGCAATGGATGATTAGAATATTATATGTGTTGTTTCAAAACCCATAGAAAAGCAACATTATTGAGATAAAGGTATCAAATAATACTGATGAAAACTCATATTTAAACATTCAATTTTTTTTGAACTTGTAATAATACTATATTCAGTGATTTGTTTAAGTTTTAATTAAAGAGCAAGTAGGTGCATAAAAACTCTTGTATGTGTCATTTGAAAATTAAGGTAATAAAACTTAATTTAATGTAGACAGAGTTACCTTATATAAAAGATTTATTTCTATAACTCATCTCGCCATAAGATTCAAAACCCATTCGGTCATGTGTTTGTGGCTTGATTATCCATGCTTTTGTTTCGATTCAATATAATTTTGGGACCAACATTTAGTATTAGGGTCAACAATGTTAAATTGTTGATTTTTTTTATTTTGCTGACTTTTTGTTTTTTAACAAAGTAGGCTAAAAGTTATTTGTTAGCAATGGATGATTAGAATATTATATGTGTTGTTTCAAAACCCATAGAAAAGCAACATTATTGAGATAAAGGTATCAAATAATACTGATGAAAACTCATATTTAAACATTCAATTTGCTGCAATTCATGGAGAAAGATGTATCAGATAAATTTAACGTTAGGTCAAATTCATTATGCAATTAATATGTTAATTTTTGCTAAAATTTATACTGCTAAAACTGCCAAATAAGCATGGGATTTTGTAAAAAACATATATCAATATAGATTAAGTTTGGAAATACAATGTGTTATTGTTGAAGAGAAAATTTGAGTTGTGTGCTATGGAAAAATATGAGACAATTGAAAATTATATCTTTTTTTCATTTGTTGGGTATTAAGAACAAGGGAAAATTTAATGGGTATATTTTTAATAATAAATTCTTTGTGGAAAATTTTTTTTAATATGCTATTTATAAACTTTGATTATATTGTAGCAGTTATGTTGGAAACTAAAGATTTATCAATCTTAATTATTGAAAAATTGCAAGGTTTACTAATTCTTCATTAATAAAAAATTGATGGAAAACTTCTACTAGAGAACAAACTAGTAGAAGTGTAGAACAAATATTAAAAGATTAAGTTGCTACAATTATTGACAAAAAAGATTGTTATCAATTGCAAAATATTACAACAATTCAAATAATTATTCCAATCCTCTAAAGACCTCCAAAATACATTTTTTGAATTGTTTTGGGACTTAAGAAGTTGTGGATGATATTAAAAAAAAATTGATTTTATAAAGGAAGAAGAAAGATAATTGATTCTACAAAATAAAAGCAAGAAATTGAAATTGAAATTGATGATATTATAAAAAAAATTAATATTTTGATTGATGAAGAGATATTTGATTTAAGGGAATAATTAGAAACCATCAACTTAGTTAGAAAGAATATTAGAAAAATTAATAGGTCTCTTAGTCTAAAAATAAAAAATAAAAAGGATGTCGTAAAACACTTTGAATTGAAAACTGATGATAAAATTATGGGAAATTTGCATATATAGCAGTGTTGACCGTTGACTTTGCAAATATAGCACCCTCTTTTTTTTCCTTGCAAACATAACACTTCAAGGCTGAACAAAGACCAACATACCCTCATCTTCTTTTCTGAAACATAAAGACATAGCACTTCATCAGTTCATTTTCATCTTCATCTTTATCGATGCAACAAAATTTGCTCTCACACCTCATTATTTGCACTTCTTATTATTCTCACACTCCATTGAATCATCATCTTCAAACAAGATGACCGCGACCGTGGAGAAAAAATCGCAATGGGGAGATATTAGTTGAAATTTGCACAAGTTGAACTGGGTTTGTGAATTTCAATGAAACTGGTCGAGCCCTAAGTCGAGTTTTAGGTCGAGTAAAACGCTAGGTCGAATAAAAGATCGAGTCTAAGGTCGAACAATAAGTCTGAGTAGTAATTGGTTAAATATTAGATCGAACTCGACCTAATACTCGACCTACAATTAGGTCGAGTTAAATTTTAAAAAAAAAAAGAAAAAAAATTGAATTTTTTTTTTAAAAAAAGTTTTAGGGTCAAGCTCAACCCCATGCTCGACCTAAATTTTAAAAAAAGTGCTTCCTGTGTCAATTGTTTCTGTTTATGTCTCAACCACAGAAAGAACCCAAATCCAAGAACAAGTAAGCAGAGACACCCAAGGCTTGAACTCAAGGCAAGGGCAACTTTGTGACTCTTAGTTCTCGCTGAACGCTCATCATCTTCAGAATCATAAGGTGTTTTTCCTTTTTGGCCAATTCGATCCATACGTAGGCTCCTTTTCGTTTCAGTTACTCAAAAGATGCCAATACCAATGTCTCCACTGTATGAAAGAATGGTTCTTGATTCTATGTCAGTAGCACATTATTGGTAAGGTTAGCTTGCCCTCCAATTGACCCAAAAAAAGAAAAAAAGTAAAAGAGAAAAAGAACATTATATATTGGACTGGCAGATACTTTAGGCAAATGGAGTTTTCTCGCACTTATAGTCAGTCAATCATGTTCGCACTTTAATATTTGAAGTTTGAACGTATGCACACATTAACCCATTAACGTTTTCATAACATAATGAATCCTTTAGAATTCTACCAAAAGGAACAGACAAACTAACTATATTATGGCATGGCTTTGATTAGTTGTTACTCAATCATTTGAGGAAAACAATGGGGCTGTTAATATAATGTCTGACGAGGAGTCCCCTAATGTAAAGACAGCCCCAAAGGGGGTGGAGTTCGTGACTGTGTGTTTGAATCCTCTCTGGATGTTTTTTTTGGCATACGGGTTGTGCGGAGAAAATAGCAAGTACTAGTGCAATTTTTACTGCAAATTCCCTGGAAAAGATTCTATCAATGAATGCATCTTTTGTGCTTTATGTATAGTTCTGAACTCAGATTTTTATCTGTGCCTACTTTTGTCCATACGTAGGCTACGTATGGATCGAATTGGCCTTTTCATCTTCTACGTATGAAAACCAATCCAAGATGTTTTTCCTTTTTGGCAAATTACAATCCGGAATATTTGATTCAAGAGGCAACATTACGTGACAATCCTGGAAAGCATGGACATAGAAGATTATATTCTCTCCCGACTAGAACTTACAGGCCAATGACAAGATTTTCAGCCGAGCAAGTTATCACAGTCCAGCTACACGGGTCAACAGAGTTCCCATCCCAGTTATCAAGAACGCCATGGGGATCCACCAGACTAGCTTTTATTGCCATCAAAGCTTGCACTGGATAAAAAATGCAAATGGATGATTACAGATATCCTCCACTTCTACGTAAGACTCATCGACATTCACGTTTAAACCCACAAAATTTAGCTATAATGAATCATGTTTACCTTCAAAGTTAACGCCTTTGGGAGAGAGCAATTCTAATGAAGAGCTGCAACAGCAAATAACTATGAGAACCCAGAAAACATACTTTGTTTCTCTTCTCATGTGCGCTCGAGCTATAATAAAACAGCCAAAGAAGCGCCAGATTTTAAAATTAATTTTTTTTTAATTTTTTTTAAAAATTTAGGTCGAGCATTAGGTCGAGCATGGGATCGAGCTTGACCCTAAAAAAGTTTGAGGGTCAAGCTTGACCTAATGCTCGACCTAAATTTAAAAAAAAATTATTTTTTTAACTTTTTTTAATTTTTTTTTAAAATTTAGGTCGAGCATTAGGTCGAACTTGACCCTAAAACTTTTTTTTTAAAAAAAATTTAACTCGACCTAGTAATAGGTCGAGTTTAGGTCGAGCTCGATCTAATATTCAATCAATTACTATTCAGATTTATTGTTCGACCTTAGACTCAATCTTTTATTCGACCTAACGTTTTGCTCGACTTAAAACTCGACTTAGGGCTTCACCAGTTTCATTGAAGTTCACAAACCCAGTTCAACTTGTGCAAATTTCAACTAATATCTTCCCATTGCGATTTTTTCTCCACGGTCGCGGTCTTCTTGTTTGAAGATGATGATCCAATGGGGTGTGAGAATAATGAGAAGTGCAAATAATAAGGTGTGAGAGCAAATTTTGTTGCATCGATAAAGATAAAGATGAAGATGAAGATGAACTGATGAAGTGCTATGTCTTTATGTTTCAAAAGAGAAGATGAGGGTATGTTGGTTTTTGTTCAGCCCTGAAGTGTTATGTTTGCAAGAAAAAAAAAGAGGGTGCTATATTTGCAAAGTCAACGGTCAACACTGCTATGTATGCAAATTTCCCTAAAATTATTATGTTCAGAACAAGTGGGTCGATGTTGTTGCCTCTTTTTTTCATCAAAATGAAGAACCAACTAGAGTTTTTTTAATCTAGAACTTTTTTAAAGTATAATTTTTTTATGTCAAGGTTAAAGGTGATAATGAATATCAATAAAAAGTTAATACTGTTATACATAATTTATATGGCTATGGCAATATCACAAAAAAAAATTATGGTCGAAATGGTATTGAAATTGATTTCATAGCAAACTTAGTTTAAGGGAAATAATGTTAGTACAAATATTAAACTAAACTTATATCTACACTCTAAAATGGAGACTTTAATAGCAACCTACTGTTAGTAGGCTTCTCCCAAATTACAGGTTACTCTTGGTATAAGTATAATTTTGTGAAGTTTTGTGACTATTATTTCAACAAGTTTATGAGTTTTAATTTGTTTTAAAAGCTTTTGTAATTAATACAGACAGAAACTATTAGAAATATTTACAAACTGATATAGGAAAATAATAATCACTATTTATTAAACAGTAGAAAATGACACGGCAAACATGTGAATCCCACAACAGCTATGTTGGACAAATTAAAGCAACTTGGGGCAACGTGCGTGATAAATTCCATGGCAGCAAATAAACAACGCGATAAGAGTTGACTAGTTCAACGATAAGTAATAAATTCTAAACAAGTTTCTCTTTTCTAAACCAAATTAACAATCAAGTGAACAAAAAAAAGTAAGTTCATCATTCCACAAAGACTCTGACTCCGTGAGACTAATTCCAAGGCTAATCCATTTGTTTAATCAGTCTAACTAATGCAGACAGAAACTATTGAAAATATTTACAAACAAAAGTGCAACTACCAATCTATGCATTAAGCTTTGGCCTTTTCATCTGAAATGGTCTTTTCTTTTTAGTATATTCAGAATGTAATAAGAATGAGAGCCGTGTTTATCGAGTATTTTTCTTTTTTTTTTCTTGGTATAACTATGGAGGACGGCAAAAAGATTCCCTCTAGCCTAGAAACCGATCGGCATCGTTAAACTAAACCGGAGACCACCATCAACAAATAAATTTGTAATTCCGAACCACAAAGAAACAAAAATTAAAAACTGTATTCCATCATAAGGGAGAAAAAATGCAGTGGGAGTATTCTGATACATTAAAGGATAAATAGCACCATTCATCCCTTAATTTGGTATCTTAGTTCAATTTCATCTCTCATGTTTAAAAAGTTGTAATTTGCAAATTCAATTTTAAATACTCCTTATAATAAAATCAAGTGAAACAAAATTTAATGTATTCAATCACTGACTTGCATAATATATAAATATTTTATTTAAATTGTTTACAAATTATTTAAATCACCTCTAATTATGAAATTTTGTAATTTAAATAGTTAAAAGATAATTTTATCTATTCATAACATATTTTTTACAACTAATAAAAACTGATGTACATTGCGAAAATTACAAAGTTAAGGTGATAAAATGTAAAATAAATCGTTTAAGTACATTTTATGAAAGAGTAAAAGTTTGAAATGGACATTTGTAGTTTTTTCTTTTTATTTTGGTTGCATTCACAGCCTGTTACTCTAAATATATGTAAGTCATGTTGCTGAATATGTTAAGTTCTATTTGACTTGATTCGTTAGAAGAACCAATTACAATCGAAATTGTAATTTAAATGACCAAATTGAAATTTCTTAAATATGAAAGACCAAATTAAACCAATGTTCCAAATTAAGGGACGAATTGCATAAAAGTTACTAATTATTTAGAGAAGTGAATTGAAATTGAGTGTTGACGTATACAAGTGCTCAAATAAATACATATATATATACATACATATATCTATATATATGTATGTATATATATACATAGGCATATATATATGTGTGTGTGTCTATATATATATACATACATATATATGTATACACGGGCATTACAAGAAAAAAAAAGTTCATAATTGAAAAGTATAATTTGATGAAAGTTATAAGTATAACATATTTAATAGTTATTAACTATATAATTATTTTTACTTTTATTCTTACTAGTTAATTTCTTTTAAAATTGGATTTTAAAAAAATGGTTAAAAAGTATAAAAGTGATTTTTTTTCTTTCTTCAGGGAGGCAGTATATTAACTAATGTGAGCACGGCCAAATTAGATAGTTAAGCAAAATTGGGCAGCCACAGAAATATTAAGTTTTGCTCAAGTCTTGCCAATCAAAAACATACAATGGGATGCTACAAATATTGCTGGCTGGCCGTCCAGCATAATTCGGATGTGGCCGCTAGTATTTTGGCATTGAGATGTATAACTGTATTCCTCCCCTTGTAGCTATAAAAACCTGACAAGTGATCCGTCTAAAATCCAAAGCACTCCTAGCTACTTCCAATATCAAAATAAAAAAGAAGAAGAAGAAGCAATACGCAAGGAGAATCAACAATAATGTCGTCTTGCCACGGTAAGCTTTCAGTCAAGCTTCACTTAGATTTATAGACTTTGTAGGAATAGGGTGCATAGTTTTGAGATTTGAGGCCCTAAATGTACAATGAAAAATACATGGTTACAGAATTAGATGGTTTCCTTTTTCAATAATTAAAAAAAATGGTTTGGATAAATAATTGTGTAAATATTTCGCAATTTAGTTTTCTTTCAATGTTTAAAGATCATTGAGCATTTCAAAAAACAAAAATTGTAGTTAACTCAATTTAGTTTTCTTGTAAGCCTTGAGATTAATAACATTTTGTTAGTCCATTTTTAATTGTTTTTTCACTTCCTTTGCTACCCTCTAATCAACACCTGTACATTCTCTGTCTTCACCTAAAACGTAAGCCTTAAAAAACAAGTGGAGATCATGTGATCTTTCCTTGATCAACCCATTCATATTGGTTGAATTAAGAGTGAACTTTTACATATTTTTTGAATTAATGCATTCTCATTATAATCATACAATTTTAATAGTTACAAATTCTAAGGAAAGAACGATAAAAATTCTAAAACATTTGCGGAGGGAGTGGGAGAGGGTGTAGTGTTTTAAGATATCCTTGATGAAAATTGAACTATGTCCATCCTTCAAGTCTATTCCCTAAGTCAATAACCTTTGAATTTAGAGATCACCACTCTTTCACATTATAGAAGGTGTTCTCAATTCTAATTTTTATATACATTCTTGTCTTGATAATAAATATGATAGTTCAAGGAAAGTCGTCTTGGCCAAAACTGGTGGGTTATCATGTAGAGGAGGCGGTGCTCGTCATTCAGGGAGACAATCATCACGTGACGGTCATTGTTGTAGAAGAAGATACATATATCACTCATCGTCATCATTATGGTCATGATTGTGGCCGAGTTATTGTCATTATTGATATGAGTTATTTCCCTCATTATTGATTCAAAAAAAAAAAATTAAATAAATATTATTATTATTTTTTTTTCATTTTTTTTTAAAATTAATTTTGATTTAAAAAACTAATTAATTAATTTTTTAATCATATTTTATTTGAAAACCGACTTCCACTATAACTTTTTTTTAAGCATTAATTTGTTGTGTATTATTACGAGTTTTTTTCAAAAAATTGTATAAAAAATATAAATTAAATAAATACTAATTTTTGAAAATTTCTTTTATTTTTAAAGAAATCGATATCTGAAATATCGACAAATCGATATTCGGGATTTGAACTTTAAAATCGCTAATCCAGATAACCACTTTGAAATCGAAATCCCAGATATCGAATTCAGATAATTTATGAAAAAGAAAATTTAGCTCTAAACCTCTATATTGTTTAAAAGTTTTTTATTAAAACTACTAGTTAATTAGTTGTTTTACCATATATTAATAATTTTTTTTAAATAATGTAACTTTGAATAATAATTTTGCAATAATTTATTGTGTACTATTACGAGTTTTTTCCCAAAATATTAATTAAATTTAACATTTTATTGAAAAATTATTTTATTTTTAAAGAAATCCATTATTGAGATATCGATTTCAAAACGATATTAAGGATAACAACTTTAAAAATTGCTAGATATCGACTGCAAACAAATTATGAAAAAATAAAAAGTTAGCCCTAAACCCTCCAAACTCAAAACCCTAAAAACTCTAAACCCTAAAAACTGCACTCTCAACCTCAACCTCGACCTTCAATCCTAAACCCTAAAACCTAATCCTTACGAGTCTTTGGATCATCAATTATCCATGAAGTTTTTTCCATTGGTAATTGAGGTTTTTCCAAAAGTGAAGAATGGAGCTTGTGATGGCTGGCTCATAGAATTTAAAGTGAGGCTCATAGCCTCATAGGCTTTAGTGTTTCATACTAGCGCTTTCATACTAGCCACCTTGCTTGTACGGCTTATTATATGAAATGATGTGAAGAATGTTTGCATGGAAAAGCAAAATCAATTTCTTATGGCAATTTAGGTTAGATTACCTCTCAATACGTAACATGTATTTTTTTCATAATAACATTTGGAATGAGTGAGGAGATTTCACTTAATTAATAAAATAATGGGAAAAATCTTTAGGTTTCAACAAGTGACAAAAAAAGAAACAACATAACGCATTATATGCGTCAAATCCAACCACAATGTTCGCTTATTCATTACTATGAAAAAATTGACTCACAACTTATCCTTCCAATAACATCAAACTCATTGGCTCAAACCCAAACCAAAAAAAATCATCCAAAATTTTTCAAGAGTAACGAAATAACATTTCCACATCCATTCAAACATTGTCTCAAAGAACATAAAACATTATATTCACAAATCCAACCACAATCCTTTCATTATCATCATCACCACCACTATTTGGAACTAACCATTCCAATAATATTCAACAAATGTAATATAAATTCTGCGTGCGGCATCAGCAGCAATACTATTCAGAACGTATTATGCCAATAATAGCAAACTCAATAAAAATCCTCACACAAGTGAACAACTAATATTTGCCCATACATTCATAACCTAATATTCACCAAACAACATGAAACACTATATTCATCAGATCCCAATCATTCCAAATAAAAAATCACCATACATTATTCAATTTCCAACATCAAGTCAAATAATTCTAGCAGTAATTAACAACGTTTCAAACAAAATTAACGCCAAACCACAATTAATATCGAAATTGTTTACCTTGGTCGGTTGCTTCGATCCTCCAAAATGTTCTTCGCTCAACAAATTCTCCTTTTCACTACAAATTCAACATTCAAATTTAACATCCAAATTTAACATAAAATTAAACATTAAATTAACCATACAAATTTACCATCCAAATTCAATATCCAAATTTAACATAAAAAAAAACATTAAATTAACCATACAAATTCAACATACAAATTCAACATACAAATTTAACATCCAAATATAACATACATATTTAACATCCAAATTTAATGTTAAATTTATTGCTAAATTTAACATACAAATTTAACATACAATTTTAACATCCAAATTTAAAATAAAATTAAACATTAAATTTTACATACAAATTAACTCCCAAATTTAACATTAAATTAAACATTAAATTTAACTTACAAATTCAACATCCAAATTTAACATAAAAATAAACATTACATTTCACATCCAAATTTAACATAAAATTAAACATTAACTTTAATATACAAATTCAATATTCAAATTTAACATCCAAATTTAACATAAAATTAAACATTAAATTAACCATACAAATTTACCATACAAATTCAATATCCAAATTTAACATAAAAATACATTAAATTAACCATACAAATTCAACATACAAATTTAACATCCAAATATAACATACATATTTAACATCCAAATTTAATGTTAAATTTATTGCTAAATTTAACATACAAATTTAACATACAATTTTAACATCCAAATTTAAAATAAAATTAAACATTAAATTTAACATACAAATTAACTCCCAAATTTAACATTAAATTAAACATTAAATTTAACTTACAAATTCAACATCCAAATTTAACATAAAAATAAACATTACATTTCACATCCAAATTTAACATAAAATTAAACATTAACTTTAATATACAAATTCAACATTCAAATTTAACATCCAAATTTAACTTAAAAATACATTAAATTAACCATACAAATTCAACATACAAATTTAACATCCAAATATAACATACTTATTTAACATCCAAATATAACATACTTATTTAACATCCAAATATAACATACTTATTTAACATCCAAATTTAATGTTAAATTTATTGCTAAATTTAACATACAATTTTAACATCCAAATTTGACATCCAAATTTAAAATAAAATTAAACATTAAATTTAACATACAAATTAACTCCCAAATTTAACATTCAATTAAACATTAAATTTAACTTACAAATTCAACATCCAAATTTAACATAAAATTAAACATTAACTTTAATATACAAATTTAACATACAAATTTAACATATAAAACAACATAAAAATTTAACATATACTAATTTAATACCAAATTTAACATTGAAATTGTTAAAAATAACGTAATTCACCTTCTAACTAAAAATTTGCCAAATGCTTGATTGTTGTATTTTTTTTTTCTCGGTTCAAGAACTCCAATGATTTTTGGAGAGGAAGGTGCTAGGAGTGTGGATTTGGGGTGGGGTAGCTCTAGGTTGGTAGATCTAGGAAAATGAAGGAGAAAATGAAGAAGAAATGGAGAAAAGAAACGAAGAAAGAGAAAAGAGGAAGGGGAAGAAAAGGGAAGAAAAGAAAGCGTGGGGTTTCGATTTCAATAGAAAATGAAAAAAAAAAAAAACCAATATTAATTTAATTTTTTTTAAAAAAATCAATATTTACGTAAATAACTCTTATTGATATTCACCACAAAGTGGTTCAGACACCCGTAGTGGGTTAACCGATCGATATTCGACATGAAGGAATGATCCGCGCGGAAATAAATCGGACATGAATCATTCATTACATGGGTTTCTCGCAGTTTCCATAATTTATGAGATCTTTACCGTTTTAAGAGTATTTTGTGTAATCCATTCATGCCCGCGTAGCATGGGCATCATTGTGTTTTGTTGTCTATGTTCTTTGTGATTGGTGTGCGTTTTTCTTGTGCTAAATTTGTGTACTTTGTGTATTAGTTTTACTGTTGAATTTAGTTTCAAACATATTCTCCATACTCAATATGAGTTGGGTTCCAATAAAAATGTATTTGTGTTGTCTTTGTTGTACGTAATTGTTGTGCCCGTACAAGATTTTTCCTGTGCTGAATTTCTGTATCCTTTTTTCTCACTTCAGATTCAGATTCTCCGTGCAATTTTTTCCTTTTCTACCCTATCCAATTACATATACGACATTATTTCAATTAAAAGAATTACCATTTTACTATTGTCCTACAAAGAGTCGCCACCTGTCGCAATCCAAGTCAAATTATAAAATACTCCAATCACTTCTCCACTTCTCCACTTCTCCACTCTCAATGTTACAGTCCCTAGTGAAAATGAAGGTGTGGACAGAGGTTTTAATAAGGCGTGGGAGGTGTTAAATAATCTAGAAGGGATACAGCTAGTTTTAGAGAAACTTTCTTTTTGGGTTGCGGCGGCATGTGGATTTTTTTTTTTTTTTTGGGAAGCTAGTTTCCAATTTTTTTTATTTTTATTTTTTTGTGGGCATGGGTTTTTCCTTTTTTTTTGTTCGGCGGCTTTTGTTGCGGAAAACTAGGTTTTGGCAACAATGATGTAGTTATTTTCTTTAGGAAAATAGTAAAATGGTAATTCTTTTAATTGAAACAATGTCATATATGCAATTGGACAGGATAGAACAAGGAAAAATTAGACAGAGAATCTGATGTTAGCCAAAACAGCACAACCCAATGGATCAAACTTGTACATGATTAGAATATAGAAATAAAAGCAAAGAATCATGTGTCAGTTTGCTGATACATAACTGTATGAGGAAATAGGATTGATTCTGGTTATATTTTTCCCCTCTATGACCTCCTGTATGAATTGGCTTTAATAAGTGTGTCTCTCTCTTGTAAACTTTATGAGCATAAAGTTTTTCTGAAATTTATGGTTAAAGGAGGGAATTTAACATGTATTGATAGTTGAACATTAGCCCCCTCCTCACGAGTCAGGCCAACTACAACACACACAAATCAGTCCCACATTAGACTAATTAAAAGATTTTATATCTAACTTTATTAAATCAAGCCTAAAACAACATTAATTGATATAAGTCTACATAAAAAAAAATCTTTACATTCTCCCCCTTGGGCGAATATTAATTACAGATGTACTTTAATGTGCGTACCTTTATGTTGGTTTAGAGATAACTTTTAATTGTCAATCGTATCCCATACAACATTCAACACCAAACAGTAGCAATAACTGTATGTAATCACACAAAGACATCCACAATCACAAGTGCTGTTAACTCCACTGATATGGACTCAATGTGGACCAGATAACACCTCATATAGAGTCAAATTTTATGTGTTATCCCTTTTGTCAATTCCGATTCTCTCTCTTTCAATGCCACAAAGTCTTTATGTGCCACTAGAGAATGACTTTATTGTTCTAATGAGCTTGCATACGTCTTTATGAACTTGCATACGTCTTTTCTTTATTGTTAACTAAGCTTTATGTGTATAATCCCAGACGAATAACTGTATGCCCTTTTAGTTTGTGCTCAAGGTTTAGACCATGCCTTGAGACTTTATGTTTATATATGTATTCAGCGTATAACAGGAAAAGTGGACTCTTTATTCAATTAAAATGCCAATACACATATCAAAAATGTCACTGAAGACAACAACTAACAGATCAAAACTTTGTTGAACATAAATCAACTCCCACTAAACTATAGCATCTAATAATGCAATTTAGCCCATACTTTCGACATGTATTTCTAACACACACGAGCGAAGTCCTTTTGTTAGTGGATCTACGACCATATCATCTGTGAAAATATACTCTACTGCTATGTCACCATTTTGTACTATTTTTTGATGGTCAAGAACTTGATCTCCATAGGTTTAGAACCCTTGAGACCTTTATGATTATTAATGAATAATGTTGTTGAATTATTGTCGCAATACAACTGTATGGGTCTATCCACAAATTCAAATATAACTAACTCTTTTATGAGATTACGGAGCCAAACAGCTTGACTAGCAACTATAAAGCATGCTATCAACTCCGCTTGCATAGTGGAAGAGGAAATCGTCTTTTGTTTCTCATTTTTCCAAGATACTGCATGTCTATATGTCAGCATGTAGTCTTTTGTCCTCTTTAAGTACTTTAAAACCTTCTTGGTAGCTCCTGGTTTCTTGATATCTGCCCAGAATACCAGTTGCAAAAGCAATGTTTGGTCTAGTACATACTTGAGCAAACATAACACTCCCAAGTACACTAGCATAAGGTATGTCTTTCATTTTGGCTTTTTCAACATCTGTTTGAGAATACTGAGATTTATTCAGTTTATCACCCTTGACGATGAGAGCAATTCCCATCTTGCACTCATTCATACTGAATCATTTTAGAACACAATCTATGTAAGCCCAATAAATGGCGAGAACAATCCCTATAGATCTCTATACCGAGGACAAATAACGCCTCACCAAGGTGTTTGATATTAAAACTATGTGACAACATTTGCATTGTCTCATGCAGCAAGCTAAGATCATTGCTAGCAAATAAAATATCAACAACATATAATATGATAACTTTGAAATTCCTCCCACTAATCTTGTTATATATACATTGATCTATCTTGTTTTCTTTTTCTTTTTTTTTAACGTCTTTTGTTGTGGAAAACTAGGTTTTGGCAACAATAATGTAGTTACTATTTGTAGGAAAATAGTAAAAGGGTAATTCTTTTAATTGAAACAATGTCGTATATGCAATTGGACAGGGTAGAACAGGGTAAAATTAGACAGAGAATCTAAAGTATTATTTTCTTGTTGGATTCAATTTCAAACTACTACTAAGTATGAGTTGTGCTCCAATAACAATGCACTCTCTCTCTACTAAAAAAAATTCAATTCGAATATTTAAAAAAAAAAAAGAGTTCACTTTTGATGTGAAATTTTTATACCACCCTTAATAATGATAACGATATATAATACAAATTAAAAAGTAATAATTAAAATGTAAAATTATTCATTTAATTGTGCATTAAGTGTATTGTACCTTTTAACTTAAAAAAAAGTTGTACCAATTAAAAACTAAACTCCTTTTTTTTTTAATGGGTGGAATATGTATAACCCAAATTAAAAAATAATGATAAAATGTAAAATCATATATTTAGTTATGTATTAAATGTGTTGTAACTTATATTTTTTTTTAAAAAAAAAATTGTACCAAATCAAAAGTGGACTCTTTTGTTGGGACGGAGTAAGTAATAAAAATGTACTTAAAGATTTTTTTTGAACTTGTAATAATACTATATTCAGTGATTTGTTTAAGTTTTAATTAAAGAGCAAGTAGGTGCATAAAAACTCTTGTATGTGTCATTTGAAAATTAAGATATTAAAACTTTATTTAATGTAGACAGAGTTACCTTATATAAAAGATTTATTTCTATAACTCATCTTGCCTTAAGATTCAAAACCCATTCGGTCCTGTGCTTGTGGCTTGATTATCCATGCTTTTGTTCCGATTTAATATAATTTTGGGACCAACATTTAGTATCAGAGTCAACAATGTTAAATTGTTGATTTTTTTTTATTTTGCTGACTTTTTGTTTTTTAACGAAGGAGGCTAAAAGTTATTTGTTAGCAATGGATGATTAGAATATTATATGTGTTATTCCAAAACTCATAGAAAAGCAACATTATTGAGAGAAAGGTATTAGATAATACTGATGAAACTTCATATTCAAACGTTTGATTTGCTGCATATTATGTAGAAAGATGTATCAGATAACACTAATGCCGAAACTGAGAGAAAGGTAAATTTGACGTTATGTCAAATTCATTATGCAATTAATATGTTAATTTTTGGTAAAATTTATTCTGCTAAAAATGCCAAATAAGCATGGGATTTTGTAAAAAACATATATCAATATAGATTAAGTTTGGAAATACAATGTGTTATTGTTGAAGAAAAAATTTGAGTTGTGTGTTATGCAAAAATGTGAGACAATTTAAAATTATATCTTTTTTTTTTCATTTGTTGGGTATTAAGAACAAGATAAAATTTAATGGGTATATTTTTAATAATAAATTATTTGTGGAAAATGTTTTTAATATGCTATTTATAAACTTTGATTATATTGTAGCAGTTATGTTGGAAACTAAAGATTTATCAACCTTAATTATTGAAAAATTTCAAGGTTTATTAATTCTTCATTAATAAAAAATTGATGGAAAACTTCTACTAGAGAACAAACTGGTAGAAGGATAGAACAAATATTAAAAGATTAAATTGCTACAATTATTGACAAAAAAGATTGTTATCAATTGCAAAATAGTTACAACAATGCAAATAATTATTCCAATCCTCTAAAGACCTCCAAAATACATTTGTTGAATTGTTTTGGGACTTAAGAAGTTGCGGATGAAATTAAAAAAAAAAAAATTGATTTAATAAAGGAAGAAGAAAGATAATTGATTGTGCAAAATAAAAGCAAGAAATTGAAAATGCAATTGATGATATTATAAAAAAAAAATTAATATTTTGATTGATGAAGAGATCTTTGATTTAAACAAATAATTAGAAACGATCAACTTAGTTAAAAAGAATATTAGAAAAATTAATAGGTCTCTTAGTCTAAACATAAAAAATCGAAAGGTTGTCGTAAAACATGTTGAATTGAAAACTGATGATAAAATTATTATGTTGAGAACAAATGGGTCCATGTTGTTGACTTTTTTTTTCATCAAAATGAAGAACCAACTAGAATTTTTTTAATCCAGAATTTTTTTTAAAGTATAACTTTTTTATGTCAAGATTAAAGGTGATAATGAATATCAATAAAAAGTTAATATTGTTATACATAATTTATATGGCTATGGCAATATCACAAAAAAAAATTATGGTCGAAATGGTATTGAAATTGATTTCATAGCAAACTTAGTTTAAGGGACATAATGTTAGTACAAATATTAAACTAAACTTATATCTACACTCTGAAATGAACACTTTAATAGCAACTTACTGTTAGTAGGTTTCTCCCATATTACAGGTTACTTTTGGTATAAGTGTAATTTTGTAAAGTTTTGTGATTATTATTTTGACAAGTTTATGAGTTTTAATTTGTTTTAAAAGCTTTTGTAATTAATGCAGACAGAAACTATTAGAAATATTTGCAAACTGCTATGGGGAAATAATAACCACTATTTATTAAATAGAAGAAAATGACACGGCAAACATGTGAATCCCACAGCAGCTGTGGGGGACAAATTAAAGTGACTTGGGGTAACGTGCGTGGTAAATTCTATGGCAGCAAATAAAAAACGTGATAAGACTTACAGTTGACTAGTTCAACGATATGTAATAAATTCTAAACAAGTTTCTATTTTCTAAACCAGATTAACAATCAAGTGAACAAAATAATAAGTTCATCATTCCACAAAGACTCTGACACCGTCAGACTAATTCCAAGGCTAATCCATCTGTTTAATCAGTCTAACTAATGCAGACAGAAACTATTGAAAATATTTACAAACAAAAGTGCAACTACCAATCTATGCATTAAGCTTTGGCCTTTTCATCTGAAATGGTCTTTTCATTTTGGTATATTCAGAATGTAATAAGAATAAGAGCCGTGTTGATCGAGTATTTTTCTTCTGTTTTTTTTTTCTTTGTATAACTTTGGAGGACGGCAAAAAGATTCCCTCTAGCCTAGAAACCGATCGGCATCGTTAAACTAAACCGGAGACCACTATCAACAAATAAATTTGTAATTCCGAACCACAAAGAAACAAAAATTAAAAACTGTATTCCATCATAAGGGAGAAAAAATGCAGTGGGAGTATTTTAATACATTAAAGGATAAATAGCACCATTCATCCCTTAATTTGGTATCTTAGTTCAATTTCATCTCTCATGTTTAAAAAGTTTTAATTTGCAAATTCAATTTTAATTACTCCTTATAGTAAAATCAAGTGAAACAAAATTTAATGTATTCAATCACTGACTTGCATAATATATAAATATTTTATTTAAATTGTTTACAAATTATTTAAATCGCCTCTAATTATGAAATTTTTTAATTTAAATAGTTAAAAGATAATTTTATCTATTCATAACATACTTTTTACAACTAATAAAAATTGATGTACTTTGCAAAAATTACAAAGTTAAGGCGATAAAATGTAAAATAAATCTTTTAAGGACATTTTACGGAAGAGTAAAAGTTTGAAATGGGCATTTATAATTTATTCTTTTTATTTCGGTTTCATTCACAGCCTGTTGCTCTAAATATATGCAAGTCATGTTGCTAAACATTTAAGTTCTATTTGACTTGATTCATTAGAAGAATCAATTACCATCGAAATTGTAATTTAAATGACCAAGTTGAAATTTCTTAAATATGAAAGACCAAATTAAACCAATGTTCCAAATTAAGGGACGAATTGCACTATTTACTGTACATTACATTGAAGAATCATAAAAGTTACTAATTATTTAGAAAAGTGAATTGAAATTGAGTGTTGACGTATACAAGTGCTCAAATAAATACACACATATATATGTATACACAGGCATTACAAGAAAAAAAAAAGTTCATAATTGAAAAGTATAATTTGATGAAAGTTATAAGTATAACATATTTAATAGTTATTAACTATATAATTATTTTTACTTTTATTCTTACTAGTTAATTTCATTTAAAATTGGATTTTAAAAAAATGGTTAAAAAGGATAAAAGTGATTTTTTTTCTTTCTCCAGGGAGGCAGTATATTAACTAATGTGAACACCGCAAAATTGGATAGCTAAGCAAAATTGGGCAGCCACAGAAATATTAAGTTTTGCTCAAGTCTTGCCAATCAAAAACATACAATGGGATGCTACAAATATTGCCGGCCGTCCAGCATAATCCGGATGTGCCCGCTAGTATTTTGGCATTGAGATGTATAACTGTATTCCTCCCCTTTTAGCTATAAAAACCTGACAAGTGATCCGTCTAAAATCCAAAGCACTCCAAGCTACTTACAATATCAAAATCAAAAAGAAGAACAAGAAGCAATACGCAAGGAGAATCAACAATGTCGTCTTGCCACGGTAAGCTTTCAGTCAAGCTTCATTGAGATTTATAGACTTTGTAGGAATAGGGTGCATAGTTTTGAGATTTGAGGCCCTAAATGTACAATGAAAAATACATGGTTACAGAATTAGATGGTTTCCTTTTTCAATAATTGTGTAAATATTTCCCAATTTAGTTTTCTTTTAGTGTTTAAAGATCATTGAGCATTTCAAAAAACAAAAATAGTAGTTAACTCAATTTAGTTTTCTTGTAAGCTTTGAGATTACTAACATTTTGTTAGTCCATTTTTAATTGTTTTTTCACTTCCTTTCCTACCCTCTAATCAACACCTGTACGTTCTCTGTCTTCAGCTAAAACGTAAGCCTTAAAAAACAAGTGGGGATCAAGTGATCTTTCCTTGATCAACCCATTCATATTGGTTGAATTAAGAGTGAACTTTTATATATTTTTTGAATTAATGCATTCTCATTATAATCATACAATTTTAGTAGTTACAAATTCTAAGGAAAGAACGATAAAAATTCTAAAACATTTGCGGAGGGAGTGGGAGGGGGTGTAGTGTTTTAAGACATCCTTGATGAAAATTGAACTATGTCCATCCTTCAAGTCTATTCCCTAAGTCAATAACCTTTGAATTTAGAGATCACCACTCTTTCACATTATAGAAGGTGTTCTCCATTCTAATTTATATATATATTCTTGTCTTGATACTAAATATGATAGTTCAAGGAAAGTCGTCTTGGCCAAAGCTGGTGGGTTATCATGCGGAGGAGGCGGTGATCGTCATTCAGGGAGACAATCATCACGTGACGGTAATTGTTGTAGAAGAAGATACATATGTCACTCATCGTCATCATTATGGTCATGATTGTGGCCGAGTTATTGTCATTATTGATATTCACCACAAAGTGGTTCAGACACCCGTAGTGGGTTAACCGATCGATATTCGACATGAAGGAATGATCCGCGCGGAAATAAATCGGACATGAATCATTCATTACACGGGTTTCTTACGGTTTCCATAATTTATGAGATCTTTTCAGTTTTAAGAGCATTTTGTGTAATCCATTCACGCCTGCCTAGCATGGGCATCATTGTGTTTTGTTGTCTATGTTCTTTGTGATTGGTGTGCTTTTTTCTTGTGCTAAATTTGTGTACTTTGTGTATTAGTTTTACTGTTGAATTTAGTTTCAAACATATTCTCCATACTCAATATGAGTTGGGTTCCAATAAAAATGTATTTGTGTTGTCTTTGTTCTACGTAATTGTTGTGCCCGTACAAGATTTTTCTTGTGCTAAATTTGTGTATCTTTTTCCTCACTTCAGATTCTCCGTACAATTTTTTCCTCTTCTACCCTATCCAATTACATATACGACATTATTTCAGTTAAAAGAATTATCATTTTACTATTGTCCTACAAATAGTTCGCCGCCTGTTGCAATCCAAGTCAAATTATTAAATACTCCAATCACTTCTCCACTCTCCTGCTTGCTCAGGATAACACTCAATGTTATAGTCCCTACTGAAAATGAAGGTGTGGACAGAGGTTTTAATAAGGCGTGGGAGGTGTTAAATAATCTAGAAGGGATACAACTAGTTTTAGGGGAACTTTTTTTTGGGTTGCGACGGCATGTGGGTTTTTTTTTTTTTTTTTCGGGGGATGCTAGTTTCCAATTTTTTAAATTTTTTTTATTTATTTTTTGGTGGGCATGGATTTTTCTTTTTTTTTTGTTTGGCGGCTTTTGTTGTGGAAAACTAGGTTTTGGCAACAACAATGTAATTACTTTTTTTAGGAAAATAGTAAAAGGGTAATTCTTTAAATTGAAACAATGTCGCATATGCAATTGGACAGGATAGAATAGGGAAAAATTAGACAGAGAATTTGACGTTAGCGAAAACAGCACAACCCAATGGATCAAACATGTACATGATTAAAGTATAGAAATAAAAGCAAAGAATTGTGTGTCAGTTTTCTGATAGATAATTGTATGCGGAAATAGGATTGATTATAGTTATATTCTTTCTCTCTTTGACCCCCTGTATAAACTGGTTTTAATAAGTGTGTCTCTCTCTTGTAAACGTTATGAGCATAAAGCATTTCTGAAAATTATGGTTAAATGAGGGAATTTAACTTGTATTCATAGCTGAACCCTAGCTCCCTTATCAGGGGTCAGGCCAACTACAACACACGAAAATCAGTCCTACATTAGACTAATTAAAAGATTTCATATTTGACTTTATTAAATCGAGCCTAAAACAACATGAATTAATATAAGTCTACAAAGAAAAATCTTTACATTCTCCCCCTTGGGCGAATATTAATTAAAGATGTACTTTAATGTGCGTACCTTTATGTTGGTTTAGAGATAACTTTTAATTGTCAATTCTATCCCATAGAACATTCAACACCAAACCATAGCAGTAACTGTATGTAATCACACAGGGCCATCCACAATCACAAGTGCTATTAACTCCACTGATATGGACTCAATGTGGAAGTGTGGCAAACTAGATAACACCTCATATAGAGTCAAATTTTTTGTGTTATCCCTTTTGTCAGTCTTATTCTCTCTCTTTTAATGCAGTAAAGTCTTTATGTGCCACTAGAGAATGACTTTATTGTTCTAATGAACTTGCATACGTCTTTTCTTTATTGTTAACTAAGCTTTATGTGTATAATCCCAGACGAATAACTGTATTCCCTTTTAGTTTGTGCTCAAGGTTTACACGATGCTTTGAGACTTTATGTTGATATATGTGTTCAGCATATAACAGGAAAAGTGGACTCTTTATTCAATTAAAATGCCAATACACATATCAAAAATGCCATTGAAGACAACAAATAACAGATGAAAACTTTATTGAACATAAATCAACTCTCATTAAACTATAGCATCTAATGATGCAATTTAGCCCATATTTTCGACATGTCTTTCTAACACACATGAGTGAAGCCTTTTTGTTAGTGGATTTGCGACCATATCATCTGTGAAAATATACTCTATTGCTATGTCACCATTCTGTACTATTTTTTGATGGTCAAGAACTTAATCTCCATCTGTTTAAAACCCTTGAGACCTTTATGATTATTAATGAATAATGTCGTTGAATTATTGTCGCAATACCGCTGTATGGGTCTATCCAAAAATTCAAATATAACTAACTCTTTTATGAGATTACGGAGCCAAACAGCTTGACTAGCAACTATAAAGCATGCTATCAACTCCGCTTGCATAGTGGAAGATGAAATCGTCTTTTGTTTCTCATTTTTCCAAGATACTGCATCTGTATATGTTGGCATGTAGTCTTTTATCCTCTTTAAATACTTAAAAACCTTCTTGGTAGCTCTTGGTTTCCTAATATCTGCCCAGAATACCAGTTGCAAAAACAATGTTTGGTCTAGCACATACTTGAGCATACATAACACTCCCAAGTGCACTAGCATAAGGTATGTCTTTCATTTTAGCTTTCTTAACATCTATTTGAGAACACTGAGACTTATCCAGTTTATCACCCTTGACGATGAGAGCAATTCCTAGCTTGCGTTCATTCATACTGAATTGTTTCAGAACACGATCTATGTAAGCCCTCTGAGATAAGCCCAATAAACGGTGAGAACAATCCCCTATAGATCTCTATACCGAGGACAAATAACGCCTCAACAAGGTGTTTGATGTTAAAACTATGTGACAACATTTGCATTGTCTCATGCAGCAAGCTGAGATCATGCTGGCAAATAAAATATCATCAACATTTAATATGATAACTGTGAAATTCCTCCCACTAACCTTGTTATATATACACTGATCTATCTTGTTTTTTTTTTTTTTGTTTAACGTCTTTTGTTGTGGAAAACTAGGTTTTGGCAGCAATAATGTAGTTACTATTTGTAGGAAAATAGTAAAAGGGTAATTCTTTTAATTGAAACAATGTCGCATATGCATTTGGACAGGGTAGAACAGGGTAAAATTGGACAGAGAATCTAAAGTATTATTTTCTTGTTGGATTCAATTTCAAACTACTGCTAAGTATGAGTTGTGCTCCAATAACAATCTACTCCCTCTCTACTAAAAAAAATTCAATTCGAATATTTTTTTGAAAAAAAAAAAGAGTTCACTTTTGATGTAAAATTTTATATCACCCTTAATAATGATAACGATATATAATCCAAATTAAAAAGTAATGATAAAAATGTAAAATTATTCATTTAATTGTGCATTAAGTGTATTGTACCTTTTAACTTAAAAAAAAGTTACACCAATTAAAAACTAAACTCTTTTATTTTTAATGGATGGAATATGTATAACCCAAATTAAAAAATAATGATAAAATGTAAAATTATATATTTAGTTATGTATTAAATGTGTTGTAACTTATAATTTTTTTTAAAAAAAACTGTACCAAATCAAAAGTGGACTCTTTTGTTGAGACGGAGTGAGTAATAAAAATGTACTTAAAGATTTTTTTTGAACTTGTAATAATACTATATTTAGTGATTTGTTTAACTTTTAATTAAAGAGCAAGTAGGTGCATAAAAACTCTTGTATGTGTCATTTGAAAATTAAGGTAATAAAACTTAATTTAATGTAGACAGAGTTACCTTATATAAAAGATTTATTTCTATAACTCATCTCGCCATAAGATTCAAAACCCATCCGGTCATGTGTTTGTGGCTTGATTATCCATGCTTTTGTTTCGATTCAATATAATTGTGGGACCAACATTTAGTATTAGGGTCAACAATGTTAAATTGTTGATTCTTTTTATTTTGCTGACTTTTTGTTTTTTAACAAAGTAGGCTAAAAGTTATTTGTTAGCAATGGATGATTAGAATATTATATGTGTTGTTCGAAAACTCATAGAAAAGCAACATTATTGAGAGAAAGGTATCAGATAATGCTGATGAAAACTCATATTCAAACATTCAATTTGCTGCAATTCATGGAGAAAGATGTATCAGATAAATTTGACGTTAGGTCAAATTCATTATGCAATTAATATGTTAATTTTTGCTAAAATTTATACTGCTAAAACTACCAAATAAGCATGGGATTTTGTAAAAAACATATATCAATATAGATTAAGTTTGGAAATACAATGTGTTATTCTTGAAGAGAAAATTTGAGTTGTGTGCTATGGAAAAATATGAGACAATTGAAAATTATATCTTTTTTTCATTTGTTGGGTATTAAGAACAAGATAAAATTTAATGGGTATATTTTTAATAATAAATTCTTTGTGGAAAATTTTTTTAATATGCTATTTATAAACTTTGATTATATTGTAGCAGTTATGTTGGAAACTAAAGATTTATCAACCTTAATTATTGAAAAATTGCAAGGTTTATTAATTCTTCATTAATAAAAAATTGATGGAAAACTTCTACTAGAGAACAAACTAGTAGAAGTGTAGAACAAATATTAAAAGATTAAGTTGCTACAATTATTGACAAAAAAGATTGTTATCAATTGCAAAATATTACAACAATTCAAATAATTATTCCAATCCTCTAAAGACCTCCAAAATACATTTGTTGAATTGTTTTGGGACTTAAGAAGTTGTGGATGAAATTAAAAAAAAAAAATTTGATTTTATAAAGGAAGAAGAAAGATAATTGATTCTACAAAATAAAAGCAAGAAATTGAAATTGAAATTGATGATATTATAAAAAACAAATTAATATTTTGATTGATGAAGAGGTCTTTGATTTAAGGGAATAATTAGAAACCATCAACTTAGTTAGAAAGAATATTAGAAAAATTAATAGGTCTCTTAGTCTAAAAATAAAAAATAAAAAGGATGTCGTAAAACACTTTGAATTGAAAACTGATGATAAAATTATTATGTTGAGAACAAGTGGGTCGATGTTGTTGACTCTTTTTTTCATCAAAATGAAGAACCAACTAGAATTTTTTTAATCTAGAACTTTTTTAAAGTATAATTTTTTTATGTCAAGGCTAAAGGTGATAATGAATATCAATAAAAAGTTACTACTGTTATACATAATTTATATGGCTATGGCAATATCACAAAAAAAATTACGGTCGAAATGGTATTGAAATTGATTTCATAGCAAACTTAGTTTAAGGGAAATAATGTTTGTACAAATATTAAACTAAACTTATATCTACACTCTAAAATGGAGACTTTAATAGCAACCTACTGTTAGTAGGTTTTTTCCAAATTATAGGTTACTCTTGGTATAAGTGTAATTTTGTAAAGTTTTGTGACTATTATTTCAACAAGTTTATGAGTTTTAATTTATTTTAAAAGCTTTTGTAATTAATACAGACAGAAACTATTAGAAATATTTACAAACTGATATGGGGAAGTAATAATCACTATTTATTAAACAGTAGAAAATGACACGGCAAACATGTGAATTCCACAACAGCTATGTTGGACAAATTAAAGCGACTTGGGGCAACGTGCGTGATAAGTTCCATGGCAGCAAATAAACGACGCGATAAGAGTTGCAGTTGACTAGTTCAACGATAAGTAATAAATTCTAAACAAGTTTCTCTTTTGTAAACCAAATTAACAATCAAGTGAACAAAAAAAATAAGTTCATCATTCCACAAAGACTCTGACTCCGTGAGACTAATTCCAAGGCTAATCCATTTGTTTAATCAGTCTAACTAATGCAGGCAGAAACTATTGAAAATATTTGCAAACAAAAGTGCAACTACCAATCTATGCATTAAGCTTTGGCCTTTTCATCTGAAATGGTCTTTTCTTTTTAGTATATTCAGAATGTAATAAGAATGAGAGCCGTGTTTATCGAGTATTTTTCTTGTTTTTTTCTTGGTATAAATATGGAGGACGGCAAAAAGATTTCCTCTACCCTAGAAACCGATCGGCATCGTTAAACTAAACCGGAGACCACCATCAACAAATAAATTTGTAATTCCGAACCACAAAGAAACAAAAATTAAAAACTGTATTCCATCATAAGGGAGAAAAAATGCAGTGGGAGTATTCTGATACATTAAAGGATAAATAGCACCATTCATCCCTTAATTTGGTATCTTAGTTCAATTTCATCTCTCATGTTTAAAAAGTTATAATTTGCAAATTCAATTTTAAATACTCCTTATAATAAAATCAAGTGAATCAAAATTTAATGTATTCAATCACTGACTTGCATAATATATAAATATTTTATTTAAATTGTTTACAAATTATTTAAATCACCTCTAATTATGAAATTTTGTAATTTAAATAGTTAAAAGATATTTTTATCTATTCATAACATATTTTTTACAACTAATAAAAACTGATGTACATTGCAAAAATTACAAAGTTAAGGTGATAAAATGTAAAATAAATCGTTTAAGGACATTTTATGAAAGAGTAAAAGTTTGAAATGGACATTTGCAGTTTATTCTTTTTATTTTGGTTGCATTCACAGCCTGTTACTCTAAATATATGTAAGTCATGTTGCTGAATATGTTAAGTTATATTTGACTTGATTCATTAGAAGAACCAATTACAATCGAAATTGTAATTTAAATTACCAAGTTGAAATTTCTTAAATATGAAAGACCAAATTAAACCAATGTTCCAAATTAAGGGACGAATTGCATAAAAGTTACTAATTATTTAGAAAAGTGAATTGAAATTGAGTGTTGACGTATACAAGTGCTCAAATAAATACATAAATGTATATATGTATGTATGTATATATATATACATAGGCATATATATATATGTGTGTGTGTGTGTCTATATATATATACATACATATATATGTATACACAGGCATTACAAGAAAAAAAAAAGTTCATAATTGAAAAGTATAATTTGATGAAAGTTATAAGTATAACATATTTAATAGTTATTAACCATATAATTATTTTTACTTTTATTCTTACTAGTTAATTTCATTTAAAATTGGATTTTAAAAAAATGGTTAAAAAGTATAAAAGTGATTTTTTTTCTTTCTCCAGGGAGGCAGTATATTAACTAATGTGAGCACGGCCAAATTAGATAGTTAAGCAAAATTGGGCAGCCACAGAAATCTTAAGTTTTGCTCAAGTCTTGCCAATCAAAAACATACAATGGGATGCTACAAATATTGCTGGCTGGCCGTCCAGCATAATTCGGATGTGCCCGCTAGTATTTTGGCATTGAGATGTATAACTGTATTCCTCCCCTTGTAGCTATAAAAACCTGACAAGTGATCCGTCTAAAATCCAAAGCACTCCTAGCTACTTCCAATATCAAAATAAAAAAGAAGAAGAAGAAGCAATACGCAAGGAGAATCAACAATGTCGTCTTGCCACGGTAAGCTTTCAGTCAAGCTTCATTTAGATTTATAGACTTTGTAGGAATAGGGTGCATAGTTTTGAGATTTGAGGCCCTAAATGTACAATGAAAAATACATGGTTACAGAATTAGATGGTTTCTTTTTGCAATAATTAAAAAAAAAATGGTTGGGATAAATAATTGTGTAAATATTTCGCAATTTAGTTTTCTTTCAATGTTTAAAGATCATTGAGCATTTCAAAAAACAAAAATTGTAGTTAACTCAATTTAGTTTTCTTGTAAGCCTTGAGATTAATAACATTTTGTTAGTCCATTTTTAATTGTTTTTTCACTTCCTTTGCTACCCTCTAATCAACACCTGTACATTCTCTGTCTTCACCTAAAACGTAAGCCTTAAAAAACAAGTGGAGATCAAGTGATCTTTCCTTGATCAACCCATTCATATTGGTTGAATTAAGAGTGACCTTTTACATATTTTTTGAATTAATGCATTCTCATTATAATCATACAATTTTAGCAGTTACAAATTCTAAGGAAAGAACGATAAAAATTCTAAAACATTTGCGGAGGGAGTGGGAGAGGGTGTAGTGTTTTAAGACATCATTGATGAAAATTGAACTATGTCCATCCTTAAAGTCTATTCCCTAAGTCAATAACCTTTGAATTTAGAGATCATCACTCGTTCACATTATAGAAGGTGTTCTCAATTCTAATTTTTATATATATTCTTGTCTTGATAATAAATATGATAGTTCAAGGAAAGTCGTCTTGGCCAAAGCTGGTGGGTTATCATGCAGAGGAGGCGGTGCTCGTCATTCAGGGAGACAATCATCACGTGACGGTCATTGTTGTAGAAGAAGATACATATATCACTCATCGTCATCATTATGGTCATGATTGTGGCCGAGTTATTGTCATTATTGATATTCACCACAAAGTGGTTCAGACACCCGTAGTGGGTTAACCGATCGATATTCGACATGAAGGAATGATCCGCGCGGAAATAAATCGGACATGAATCATTCATTACACGGGTTTCTCGCAGTTTCCATAATTTATGAGATCTTTACCGTTTTAAGAGTATTTTGTGTAATCCATTCATGCCTGCGTAGCATGGGCATCATTGTGTTTTGTTGTCTATGTTCTTTGTGATTGGTGTGCGTTTTTCTTGTGCTAAATTTGTGTACTTTGTTTATTAGTTTTACTGTTGAATTTAGTTTCAAACATATTCTCCATACTCAATATGAGTTGGGTTCCAATAAAAATGTATTTGTTTTGTCTTTGTTGTACGTAATTGTTGTGCCCGTACAAGATTTTTTCTGTGCTGAATTTCTGTATCCTTTTTTCTCACTTCAGATTCAGATTCTCCGTCCTTTTCTACCCTATCCAATTACATATACGACATTATTTCAATTAAAAGAATTACCATTTTACTATTGTCCTACAAAGAGTCCGCCACCTGTCGCAATCCAAGTCAAATTATAAAATACTCCAATCACTTCTCCACTTCTCGACTCTCAATGTTACAGTCCCTAGTGAAAATGAAGGTGTGGACAGAGGTTTTAATAAGGCGTGGGAGGTGTTAAATAATGTAGAAGGGATACAGCTAGTTTTAGAGAAACTTTCTTTTCGGGTTGCGGCGGCATGTGGATTTTTTTTTTTTTTGGGGAAGCTAGTTTCCAATTTATTTTTATTATTATTTTTTTGTGGGCATGGGATTTTCCTTTTTTTTTTGTTCGGCGGCTTTTGTTGCGGAAAACTAGGTTTTGGCAACAATGATGTAGTTATTTTCTTTAGGAAAATAGTAAAATGGTAATTCTTTTAATTGAAACAATGTCATATATGCAATTAGACAAGATAGAACAAGGAAAAATTAGACAGAGAATCTGATGTTAGCCAAAATAGCACAACCCAATGGATCAAACTTGTACATGATTAGAATATAGAAATAAAAGCAAAGAATCATGTGTCAGTTTTCTGATACATAACTGTATGAGGAAATAGGATTGATTCTGGTTATATTTTTCCCCTCTATGACCTCCTGTATGAATTGGCTTTAATAAGTGTGTCTCTCTCTTGTAAACTTTATGAGCATAAAGTTTTTCTGAAATTTATGGTTAAAGGAGGGAATTTAACATGTATTGATAGCTGAACATTAGCCCCCTCATCACGGGTCAGGCCAACTACAACACACACAAATCAGTCCCACATTAGACTAATTAAAAGATTTTATATCTAACTTTATTAAATCAAGCCTAAAACAACATTAATTGATATAAGTCTACATAAAAAAAAATCTTTACATTCTCCCTTTTGGGCGAATATTAATTACAGATGTACTTTAATGTGCATACCTTTATGTTGGTTTAGAGATAACTTTTAATTGTCAATCGTATCCCATACAACATTCAACACCAAACAGTAGCAATAACTATAGGTAATCACACAGAGACATCCACAATCACAAGTGCTGTTAACTCCACTGATATGGACTCAATGTGGACCAGATAACACCTCATATAGAATCAAATTTTATGTGTTATCCCTTTTGTCAATTCCGATTCTCTCTCTTTCAATGCCACAAAGTCTTTATGTGCCACTAGAGAATGACTTTATAGTTCTAATGAACTTTCATACTTCTTTATGAACTTGCATACGTCTTTTCTTTACTGTTAACTAAGCTTTTTGTGTATAATCCCAGACGAATAACTGTATGCCCTTTTAGTCTGTGCTCAAGGTTTACAACATGCCTTGAGACTTTATGTTTATATATGTAATTAGCGTATAACAGGAAAAGTGGACTCTTTATTCAAATAAAATGCCAATACACATATGAAAAATGTCGCTGAAGACAACAACTAACTGATCAATACTTTGTTGAACATAAATCAACTCACACTAAACTATAGCATCTAATAATGCAATTTAGCCCATACTTTCCACATGTATTTCTAACACACACGAGCGAAGTCCTTTTGTTAGTGGATCTGCGACCATATCATCTGTGAAAATATACTCTACTGCTATGTCACCATTTTGTACTATTTTTTGATGGTCAAGAACTTGATCTCCATAGGTTTAGAACCCTTGAGACCTTTATGATTATTAATGAATAATGTCGTTGAATTATTGTCGCAATACCGCTGTATGGGTCTATCCACAAATTCAAATATAACTAACTCTTTTATGAGATTACGGAGCCAAACAGCTTGACTAGCAGTTGTAAAGCATGCTATCAACTCCGTTTGCATAGTGGAAGACGAAATCATCTTTTGTTTCTCATTTTTCCAAGATACTGCATGTCTATATGTCAGCATGTAGTCTTTTGTCCTCTTTAAGTACTTTAAAACCTTCTTGGTAGCTCCTGGTTTCTTGATATCTGCCCAGAATACCAGTTGCAAAAGCAATGTTTGGTCTAGAACATACTTGAGCAAACATAACACTCCCAAATACACTAGCATACGGTATGTCTTTCATTTTGACTTTCTCAACATCTGTTTGAGAATATTGAGACTTATTTAGTTTATCACCCTTGACGATGAGAGCAATTCCCAGCTTGCACTCATTCATACTGAATCGTTTCAGAACACAATCTATGTAAGCCCTCTGGAATAAGCCCAATAAATGGCGAGAACAATCCCTATAGATCTCTATACCGAGGACAAATAACGCCTCACCAAGGTGTTTGATATTAAAACTATGTGACAACATTTGCATTGTCTCATGCAGCAAGCTAAGATCATTGCTAGCAAATAAAATATCAACAACATATAATATGATAACTTTGAAATTCCTCCCACTAATCTTGTTATATATACATTGATCTATCTTGTTTTCTTTTTCTTTTTTTTTTAACGTCTTTTGTTGTGGAAAACTAGGTTTTGGCAACAATAATGTAGTTACTATTTGTAGGAAAATAGTAAAAGGGTAATTCTTTTAATTGAAACAATGTCGTATATGCAATTGGACAGGGTAGAACAGGGTAAAATTAGACAGAGAATCTAAAGTATTATTTCTTGTTGGATTCAAATTCAAACTACTACTAAGTATGAGTTGTGCTCCAATAACAATGCACTTTCTCTCTACTAAAAAAAATTCAATTCGAATATTTAAAAAAAAAAAAAGGGTTCACTTTTGATGTGAAATTTTTATATCACCCTTAATAATGATAATGATATATAATCCAAATTAAAAAGTAATGATTAAAATGTAAAATTCTTCATTTAATTGTGCATTAAGTGTATTGTACCTTTTAACTTAAAAAAAAGTTGTACCAATTAAAAACTACACTCCTTTTTTTTTTAAATGGGTGGAATATGTATAACCCAAATTAAAAAATAATGATAAAATGTAAAATTATATATTTAGTTATGTATTAAATGTGTTGTAACTTATAATTTTTTTTAAAAAAAAATTGTACCAAATCAAAAGTGGACTCTTTTGTTGGGACGGAGTAAGTAATAAAAATGTACTTAAAGATTTTTTTTGAACTTGTAATAATACTATATTCAGTGATTTGTTTAAGTTTTAATTAAAGAGCAAGTAGGTGCATAAAAACTCTTGTATGTGTCATTTGAAAATTAAGATATTAAAACTTTATTTAATGTAGACAGAGTTACCTTATATAAAAGATTTATTTCTATAACTCATCTTGCCTTAAGATTCAAAACCCATTCGGTCCTGTGCTTGTGGCTTGATTATCCATGCTTTTGTTTCGACTTAATATAATTTTGGGACCAACTTTTAGTATCAGAGTCAACAATTTTAAATTGTTGATTTTTTTTTATTTTGCTGACTTTTTGTTTTTTAACGAAGGAGGCTAAAAGTTATTTGTTAGCAATGGATGATTAGAATATTATATGTGTTATTCCAAAACTCATAGAAAAGCAACATTATTGAGAGAAAGGTATTAGATAATACTGATGAAAACTCATATTCAAACGTTCGATTTGCTGCATATTATGCAGAAAGATGTATCAGATAACACTAATGCCGAAACTGAGAGAAAGGTAAATTTGACGTTGTGTCAAATTCATTATGCAATTAATATGTTAATTTTTGGTAAAATTTATTCTGCTAAAAATGCCAAATAAGCATGGGATTTTGTAAAAAACATATATCAATATAGATTAAGTTTGGAAATACAATGTGTTATTGTTGAAGAAAAAATTTGAGTTGTGTGTTATGCAAAAATGTGAGACAATTTAAAATTATATCTTTTTCTCATTTGTTGGGTATTAAGAACAAGAAAAAATTTAATGGGTATATTTTTAATAATAAATTCTTTGTGGAAAATGTTTTTAATATGCTATTTATAAACTTTGATTATATTGTAGCAGTTATGTTGGAAACTAAAGATTTATCAACCTTAATTATTGAAAAATTTCAAGGTTTATTAATTCTTCATTAATAAGAAATTGATGGAAAACTTCTACTAGAGAACAAACTGGTAGAAGGATAGAACAAATATTAAAAGATTAAATTGCTACAATTATTGACAAAAAAGATTGTTATCAATTGCAAAATAGTTACAACAATTCAAATAATTATTCCAATCCTCTAAAACCTCCAAAATACATTTGTTGAATTGTTTTGGGACTTAAGAAGTTGTGGATGAAATTAAAAAAAAAATTGATTTTATAAAGGAAGAAGAAAGATAATTGATTGTGCAAAATAAAAGCAAGAAATTGAAAATGCAATTGATGATATTTTAAAAAAAATAATAATATTTTGATTGTTGAAGAGATCTTTGATTTAAACAAATAATTAGAAACGATCAACTTAGTTAAAAAGAATATTAGAAAAATTAATAGGTCTCTTAGTCTAAAAATAAAAAATCGAAAGGTTGTCGTAAAACATGTTGAATTGAAAACTGATGATAAAATTATTATGTTGAGAACAAATGGGTCCATGTTGTTGACTTTTTTTTTCATCAAAATGAAGGACTAACAAGAATTTTTTTAATCCAGAATTTTTTTAAAGTATAATTTTTTTATGTCAAGATTAATGGTGATAATGAATATCAATAAAAAGTTAATATTGTTATACATAATTTATATGGCTATGGCAATATCACAAAAAAAAAAATAATGGTCGAAATGGTATTGAAATTGATTTCATAGCAAACTTAGTTTAAGGGACATAATGTTAGTACAAATATTAAACTAAACTTTTATCTACACTCTGAAATGGAGACTTTAATAGCAACTTACTATTAGTAGGTTTCTCCCAGATTACAGGTTACTTTTGGTATAAGTGTAATTTTGTAAAGTTTTGTGATTATTATTTTGACAAGTTTATGAGTTTTAATTTGTTTTAAAAACTTTTATAATTAATGCAGACAGAAACTATTAGAAATATTTGCAAACTGCTATGGGGAGATAATAACCACTATTTATTAAATAGAAGAAAATGACTCGGCCAACATGTGAATCCCACAGCAGCTGTGGGGGACAAATTAAAGTGACTTGGGGTAACGTGCGTGGTAAATTCTATGGCAGCAAATAAAAAACGTGATAAGAATTACAGTTGACTAGTTCAACGATATGTAATAAATTCTAAACAAGTTTCTATTTTTTAAACCAAATTAACAATCAAGTGAACAAAATAATAAGTTCATCATTCCACAAAGACTCTGACTCCGTGAGACTAATTCCAAGGCTAATCCATTTGTTTAATCAGTCTAACTAATGCAGACAGAAACAATTGAAAATATTTACAAACAAAAGTGCAACTACCAATCTATGCATTATGCTTTGGCCTTTTCATCTGAAATGGTCTTTTCTTTTTGGGATATTCAAAATGTAATAAGAATGGGAGCCGTGTTGATCGAGTATTTTTCTGGTTTTTTTTTGTCTTTGTCTAACTATGGAGGACGGAAAAAAGATTCCCTCTAGCCTAGAAACCGATCGGCATCGTTAAACTAAACCGGAGACCACTATCAACAAATAAATTTGTACATCCAAACCACAAAGAAACAAAAATTAAAAACTGTATTCCATCATAGGGGAAAAAAATGCGGTGGGAGTACTCTAATACATTAAAGGATAAATAGCACCATTCATCCCTTAATTTGGCATCTTAGTTCAATTTCATCTCTCATGTTTAAAAAGTTTTAATTTGCAAATTCAATTTTAACTACACCTTATAATAAAATCAAGTGAAAAAAAAATGAATGTATTCAATTACTGACTTGCATAATATATAAATATTTTATTTAAATTGTTTACTAATTATTTAAATCACCTCTCATTATGAAATTTTGTAATTTCAATAGTTAAAAGATAATTTTATCTATTCATAACATATTTTTTATAACTAATAAAAATTGATGTACATTGCGAAAATTACAAACTTAAGGTGATAAAATGTGAAATAAATCTTTTAAGGACATTTTACGAAAGAGTAAAAGTTTGAAATGGGCATTTACAATTTATTCTTTTTATTTTGGTTTCATTCACAGCCTGTTGCTCTAAATATATGTAAGTCATGTTGCTGAATATATTAAGTTCTGTTTGACTTGATTCATAAAAGAACCAATTACAATCGAAATTGTAATTTAAACGACCAAATTGAAATTTCTTAAATATAAAAGACCAAATTAAACCAATGTTTCAAATTAAGGGACGAATTGCACATTTACTGTACATTATATTGCAGAACCATAAAAGTTACTAATTATTTAGAAAAGTGAATTGAAATTGAGTGTTGACGTATACAAGTGCTCAAATACATACATACATACATACATACATACATATATATATATATATATATATATATATATATATGTTGGAGGACTATTTCTAAATTAATTTCTCCTCACTGCATCTTTGTTGATAACATGTCTTCTCTTTTCAAATCTTTTTCAAAAGCCTCTTCTTCTTCTTCAAATTCTTCTTCAAATACTCTTCTTAAAGAAGAAATTAATTTAGAAAACATTAGTCAAACTATAGATAATTGGAAAATTCCCAAACGCCCAACTAATCATGTTTATCATGAGTCAAAATGGTCTTTAACTTCAGATTGCACAATTAAAACAGTAGAACAAACCATAGCTCTTCACTCTGATTATGAAGAAATTAAACTTTTGTCAAGAAAAACTATAGAAAAACATTTACAAAAATATAACTACCTTCATTTTGGTCTAGTACAAGTAGCTGCAAAACCACTTACCAGAGAAGGTCTAAATACATCTCTTTTACTTGCTCTAAGAGATTGTAGATTTTTAAACTTTGATGATTCATTGCTTGGAATAGTTGAGACCAGTCTATGTAATGGACCAGTTTATTTTGATTGTTTTCCAAATTTTACTGTTTCTTTACGTGATAGAAACATTTTAGACACTCTCACTTTAAATATTAAAACTGAAAATTATAAAACTAAAACAGGTACACTTCCAGTAGCAATTTTGTTTAGGATCTAGTACAAAGCCATGTGTTCAGCCTTTAGTACAGAAGCCTTAAAGTCTCACAAAAAGGGGGAAACTATCATCTTCCAGACAGATCTAGTAAGATCCCAAATCACTATACCCAAGTCTATCACTTGGAATCAAGTCACACTTCCAGAACAATGGCTGCTACCGGATGCGGCACCCACTATTCCAGTAAAAAATGCTACGGTGTCTAGTATCCAACAGTTTCCAATAAGAGCAGTCCAGATCAGGTTTGAAAGGACTCCTAGCCTTAGTATCTCTACTTCTACTCCTGTTTATTCCCAACCTAGACATTCCGTGTCTGACTTTAGACCAATGTCTTCATCCTCAACCATGTTTCAACACCTTGACAATTCATCAAGTATACCTCAAGCAAGGTATACAGTTCAAACAGAGCCATCTTCTTCAGAGTACGGAGATTTACCAAAATCTCCAACATACTCTACTATTACTGATAATACTCCAATTAGTGAATTACGAATTTTGACTTTACATACCCAAATTGGTTTTCAAATTGATAAAGAATATCTTAGACAGGATTTTTACTCAGAAGAAAATCTTTCTAAAAGAACATGGTTCTTGAAAACTTTTCAAGGCAATTTTCGAAAACAAATCCAAGAAAATTAATATAATTTTCTTAATAAAATTAAAGAACATATTTTCTTCTTTGAATGGTTCATTATTTATGTAGAAGAAAATTCAATTGATTTTCTTTTTGATAAAACTATCTCTGTTTTGAAAAAATGGAAACCTTCAGAAGGCGAAGTCCCATCTGAATTTCCTCCAAATAAACCAGTCACAATTTCTTACAAATCCATTGAATTAAAAGCTGTTCCTTTTAAACAAAGGATCAAATGTAACCATTAACTGGTAAAGATATACAAAGTGTTTTTGAACAAAACAATTATACTAATAAATATTTACAAACTATTGGAGAATATTTAATTTCAAACAATAAAACTACTCCTCAATCTTTTTATGTTCCTCCTCTTTCAAATTTACAGATTTCTACGGCTCCTTCACCTACTTCTTTTCCAAATATCCCTTTATTCAAGCCATATGAAATTCCTAGCCAATTAACCAAACCTATTCAGGAAAAGCCTTTGTCTGAATTTGAGAAAAGATTAGCCAAAATAGAAGAATCCTTTCAGACTCCTAAGCCCAAGCAAAAAATGGAAATGGAGTCATCTTCCGTTTTTTCTCAACCATCCAAATCAAATGATCCAGCCTCGGCCTCGGTCTCGGTCAACCAATCAATCTGTGTCTTAAATAAAGACACTGATAAAGATGAGTCATCCGACCCTGAAATTGCCAAACTCAGAAGTTTTAGACTCCATAGCTATAGTAAAGAAAAGTCCATTTCTACCTGGAAAAATTCACAAAAACTTTATTACCCTAGGGCTACTTATCCAGACTTAGCTTTAAAAGAAAGACCAAACGTTTTCCAAAATAATTACACTGCAAATGGTATTTATGAATGGTGTATTGATGGTCAATCTGAATACAACATTTTAACAATATTACAACAAATGACTATGGTTGCTACAACCTACCGAACAACTCATAATTGTCCTGACCAATTAGCAACTCATGTTTTAATTGCTGGTTTTACAGGTCAGTTAAAAGGATGGTGGGATGAACACCTATCAACCGTAGATAAAGAAAAAATTTTAAACTCTGTTAAAATAGATGAAGATGGTGAACCCATTTTAGTTAATGGTCAAACTATTTCTAATGCTGTTTCTACTCTTCTTTTTACAATTGCAAAAATTTTTGTTGGAGATCCAAGGATCTTCAGAGATAGATCATTTGAGCTCCTCAATAATTTGAAATGTGAAAAACTATCTGATTTTCGATGGTACAAAGACACATTTTTTACTAGAATTTATTCTAGGCCTGATGGTAATCAAGCTTATTGGAAAGAAAAGTTTTTAGATGGTCTTCCAAAATCTTTGCGTGACATGGTTCGTGATGAACTACGAGTCCAATACAATGGCGTAGTTCCTTATGAACAAATTACTTATGGTCAATTAACAAGTCAAATACAACAAGTTGCTCTAAAAATTTGTAGACAAGATAAAATCCTTTGGAAATTAGCTAAGGATAGGGCCCAACAACAAAGAGATTTAGGATCTTTTTGTGAACAATTTGGTCTTTCTAGTTGTCATCCAACCCATAGGAAATGGTCATCCAAAACTAAGTTTAGGAAGTATCAGCCCAGTTTTCCTTACAAACCAACAAACATTTTTTGAAGAAACATTCCAATCAACTCAAACTAGCTTTTCAGAAGTCAAAAGATATTATTTGCTATAAATGTAAAAAGCCAGGTTATATAGCTCAGTATTGTAGGCTTAAAAATAAAATTCAGGAATTAAATTTAGAAGAAACAGTGTTAGATCAAATAGCTAAATTGCTTGTTGATTCTGATAATTTTGATAACTCAGAACGTGAGTCCAATGATCTTCTAAATCAATTAGAAGATCAAGATGATTATTATAGTTCTAGTTCAGAAGATTCTGGACAAGAACATTCAATCAATGTTCTTACCAAAGAACAAGATTTTTTGGTTGATCTTCTTGAAGAAATTTCATATTCTGAAAAGAAGAAAAAATATTTTGAAAAATTAAAACAAGTTTTTGTAGACAAAGAACCTGAAAATGATCACTATTTTTCAAAAGATCCTCGATTTTCCAATATTTACAATGTCAATGATATTTTAAATCGTTTTCCAAAAAATCCTAAACCAGTTTCTTTACAAGACCTTCAATCAGAAGTCTCATTCCTTAGGGAGGAAATTAAGAAAATAAAAGCACAACAAGAATTAGATCGTCTTGTTATTGACTCATTAATTTCTAAAAAATGGAAGCTTTCAGAAACTTCCACTCTTTCTAAACCTTCTTCTTCAAATCCCTCCTACTTCCGAAAAATTTGAAGAAATGGATCAATTTTCTTAATCATATTTCTTTAGTCTAACAAAAGTATGACATTTTAATTACTTTAGTTATAAAAGATAATTTCAAACTTGAAATTCTTGCTTTATGGGATACATGGGCGGATATGTGTTGTATTCAAGAAGGACTTATCCCATCCATCTATTTTGAAAAAACCAAAGAACGACTTCGTTCTGCAAATGGTTCTAAACTACAAATAAATTATAAACTTCCTGAAGTTGAAGTTCATTTTCAAAATGGTTTTGTAAAAACATCTTTTCTTTTGGCAAAAGATTTAAATGGACTAGCTTATTTAGGCACTCCATTTATTTATCAAGTAACTCCATATTTGACTAATTTCAAAGGTATTTACCCTCAAAATATTCCAAATTCTTGCATTCCTTTTGTCAAACCACCTTTGGAAAGAAAATTAAATACTTTATTTTCCAATGATTCTCAAATAAATGTTTTAACCTTAAAACAAAATCAAATAAATTTCCTTATTCAAGAAATATCTTTCAAAAGAATTGAAGAACAACTTCAACAACCTTTGATTCAAAATAAGATTAAGGATCTTGAGTCTAAACTCCAAAGGGAAGTTTGTGCTGACATTCCAACAGCATTTTGGAATAGAAAACAAAATGTTGTTTACCTCCCTTATGAAAAGGATTTTGATGAACGTCAAATTCCTAATAAAGCTAGGGCTATCCAAATGAATCAAGAATTTCTTCAACATTGTGAAGAAGAAATTAATGATCTTCTGAGAAAGAAGATTATACAAAAAGTCAGTCTCCTTGGAGCTATCCTGCTTTTTATATTAATAAAAATTCTAAAATAGAAAGAGGTGTTCCAAAACTTGTAATTAATTACAAAGCTTTGAACAAAGCCCTTCAGTGGATTCGATATCCAATTCCCAACAAAAAAGATCTTCTTCAAAAATTATATGCAGAAAAAATATTTTCAAAATTTGATATGAAATCTGAGTTTTGGCAGATTCAAATACATCCTTCTGACCGGTATAAAACCGCATTTAATGTCCCTTTCGGACATTATGAGTGGAATGTAATGTCTTTTGGTTTAAAGAATGCCCCTTCTGAATTTCAAAGGATTATGAATGATATTTTTAATCCTTATTCAAATTTTATTATTGTTTATATTGATGATGTGTTAGTTTTCTCTGAAAACATTGATCAGCATTTTAAACACGTTAATACATTTCTGCATGTCATTATACAAAATGGTTTAGCTGTTTCTCAGAAAAAGATTAGTCTTTTTCAAACAAAAATTAGATTCCTAGGACATCATATTCACTTAGGAACTATTATTCCAATTGAAGGATCAATTCAATTTGCTGATAAATTTCCGAATCAAATTCTAGATAAACAACAACTTCAAAGATTTCTAGGTTGCTTAAATTATGTTTCTGATTTTATTCCAGAACTTAGCAATCTAATTAAACCTTTGCATGATCGGCTTAAGAAAACTCCCCCTGCCTGGTCTGATATTCATACAAACATAGTTAGACAAATTAAAAAACAAATTAAAGCACTTCCTTGTCTTGCATTATCAGATCCATCAACTCAAAAAATTGTTGAAACTGATGCTTCTGACATTGGTTATGGTGGTATCTTAAAACAGGTCCAGGACGGTAAAGAACAAATTGTAGCATTTGCATCTAAGCATTGGAATGATTCGCAACAAAATTATTCCACTATTAAAAAAGAAATTCTTGTAATTGTTTTATGTGTTTCTAAATTCCAATCTGATTTACTCAATAAAAAATTTTTATTACGTGTTGATTGCAAGTCTGCAAAGGAAGTATTGCAAAAAAATGTTAAGCATCTTGCTTCTAAACAAATTTTTGCAAGATGGCAAGCTATTTTATCTGTTTTCGATTTTGACATTGAATATAGTAAAGGAGAAAATAATTCTCTTCTTGACTATTTGACTCGTGAATTTCTACAGGGAAGATAGAATGCCTCCCAAGAAGAAAAAAGAAGATCCATCTTCCAGCAAACCTAGTTCTTCCCATACATCCAAAACTGAATCTTCGGATTCAACCCAAACAGTCCCAACATTAGTAAACATACAGACTCCAGCAAACTATGCATTCACACCAACCCAGATTCAAGCCTTTGAATCTCTAGAAAACATCCAACCTATTTCCATCCTCGGACCCAGATCATGGGCAAATATTGCTGAGGAGGACGAAACCCAAACACAACTGTCAGTTCTTTACCAGTTAGCAGCCCAAACCGGATTTCAGTTGGTGAAATCTCTCCAAACCTTGGTGGCGGCTCCAAGCCCCATCCCTACTAAATCTCCAGTGGTGGCTCTGAGCCCCACTAAATCTTACAAAAAAATTGTGGCTCCAAATCCGCAAACACAGGTAGTAATCCCAACTACTTCCTCTCCAAAAGCCCAGGAGCCATACTACAAAAATAACAACCCATTATATATCCTCCAAATGGAACCCGATATTTTCCAAAACAGCCCACTACAAATGGCCCAAACCATGCTCCCCAAAGGTTTCCAATTCCTTCCATATTTTATCTCCAAGACCCAAAGATACTATGAGTTCATCTTATTGGAGTCTGGGTTAGTATCTTTCAAACATTACCACGATAAGACAAAAACTTACGTTACTCATTCCACAGCCCAAATCCTTAAAATCATTAAACCATCAGATTGGGGTAATAACCTAAACAAACCCAAAAACCTTTCCTAACCATTTCAGCCCCAAGGTTATAATTATTGGGATTATAGAGCTGCCTGGTTCAATACTTTTACTCTGCAAAATACCCAAAATAAACACTCTTGGTTCTTTTATTTTAAAATAACCAATAAATATGATTTCCCAGTTTGGTTTGTTCAATGGTGGGGAATCCATGGTCCACAACAGAAAATCTTGCCAGAAACAGTCAACCAAGGTTTTCAAATTTTTGATCAAAATTTTCAATCCCCAAAACCATTCGTACCAAAACTACTCAGTTTTTTCTCCCACTTTTCCCTCTCATGGATTTATTCATGGAAATTTGAATTTCTCAAACAAAACACCAATTTTCCTCTGCTCCTAGTCAGGCAAGGTTATTCAAAATGGTGGAAAGAATTCAACATTGAATCGGTCCAACCTGACCAAGTTTTGGCTTGGTTTACAAAAAATCCACAATTTTTGCCTCCTACAGATCCCTAAATAACTGGGTTTCTACAACAGAAGAGCTTAGCCCAGTCCAAATTGGCAGCAGTTACAAATATAGAAGATTACGTCAAACATCTAGAAAGCCTGCCTTCCCAACTCAAACAAGAGTCCCCGAAAGCCCAACCACAAGTTGCCCGGGCCCAAGAGGAGTCAGTGACACAAACCCAGAAACAAGACCTCCCTGAGAGTTCCGGTGTCAAAGAAAAAGCAAATGAAGATGAAGAAGATCCATTTTACTTAAATGAAGATGATTGTTATGGAATTTTTTAATTTCTGAAAAAATTGTAATAGTGTGTACTGTAGCACAGCACTGTAGCAGCCGGAAACACTATAGCAGCAACACTGTAACGCTGGACACTATTCAAACACAAAGAAACTCATCACATCGCTCATGTGAATAAACACTGCTCATCGCTCCTATAGCGATTCTTAGTGCATGGAAATTTTTCTACAAAATTTCCTTTTGTCTAGAATTTGTTCAGAATTTTTAGAACCCACTAGTTTGATATCCAAACTCTCTCAACCTAAGACTAGAAGACTTTCTTTATTACATTTTCTCTCATTCTTCCTCTCTTTCTTTCTTCCTTTCTTGTACCATCACTCACCCAAACATAACCTTGGTTACCAAGGTATAAACTTTTGTACTTTTAGAGTTTACCTAAACTCCAAGTTTTATCCAAACAAAAGCTAGTCCTAATGTTTGGCTAGTTCTTTTATTATTTATCATTCAAAGTTTATTATTGCTTTCATTCTTATTGATGCTTGGCCGGTTCAACCTCCTCATTTAATTGCTGTTTATTTATATTCTGTCATTTAAATTCCTGTTTATTTAATATTCTTGTCTATATCCTGTTTATGGTTGGCTAAGCCACCTACCCCTTTCCTCTAGTGGCAAGTCCGTCTGCGACTCACTTCTCCTTTTATTTTTCTGTTTCTTTAGGGGTCCCTCTCCTCACTGGTATCAGAGCCACCGACTCAAACAGGAGTCCTCACTGCATCTTTGTTGATAACATGTATACCTCAAACATATATATATATATATATATATATATATATATATATATATAGGCATTACAAGAAAAAAAAAGTTCATAATTGAAAAGTATAATTTGATAAAAGTTATAAGTATAAATATTTCATAGTTATTAACTATAATTATTTTTACTTTTATTCTTACTAGTTAATTTCATTTAAAATTGGATTTTAAAAAAATGGTTAAAAAGGATAAAAGTGATTTTTTTTCTTTATCGAGGGAGGCAGTATATTAACTAATGTGAGCACGGCCAAACTGGACAGTTAAGCAAACTTGGGCAGCCATAGGAATCTTAAGTTTTGCTCAAGTCTTGCCAATCAAAAACATACAATGGGATGCTACAAATATTGCTGGCCGGCCAGCATAATCCGGATGTGCCTGCTAGTATTTTAGCATTGAGATGTATAACTGTATTCCTCCCCTTTTAGCTATAAAAACCTGACAAGTGATCCGTCTAAAATCCAAAGCATTCCTAGCTACTTGCAATATCAAAATCAAAAAGAAGAAGAAGAAGCAATACGCAAAGAGAATCAACAATGTCGTCTTGCCACGGTAAGCTTTCAGTCAAGCTTCATTTAGATTTATAGACTTTGTAGGAATAGGGTGCGTAGTTTTGAGATTTGAGGCCCTAAATGTACAATGAAAAATACATGGTTACAGAATTAGATGGTTTCTTTTTTCAATAATTCAAAAAATGGTTGGGATGAATAATTGTGTAAATATTTCCCAAATTAATTTTCATTTAATGTTTAAAGATCATTGAGCATTTCAAAAAACAAAAATTGTATTTAACTCAATTTAGTTTTCTTGTAAGGGTTGAGATTAATAACATTTTGTTAGTCCATTTTTAATTGCTTTTTCACTTCCTTTCCTACCCTCTAATCGACACCTGTACGTTCTCTGTCTTCAGCTAAAACGTAAGCCTTAAAAAACAAGTGGGGATCAAGTGATCTTTCCTTGATCAACCCATTCATATTGGTTGAATTAAGAGTGAACTTTTATATATTTTTTGAATTAATGCATTCTCATTATAACCATATAATTTTAGTAGTTACAAATTCTAAGGAAAGAATGATAAAAATTCTAAAACATTAGCGGAGGGAGTGGGAGAGGGTGTAGTGTTTTAAGACATCATTGATGAAAATTGAACTATGTCCATCCTTCAAGTCTATTCACTAAGTCAATAACCTTTGAATTTAGAGATCGCTACTCTTTCACATTATAGAAGGTGTTCTCAATTCTAATTTTTATATATATTCTTGTCTTGATAATAAATATGACAGTTCAAGGAAAGTCGTCTTGGCCAAAGCTGGTGGGTTATCATGCAGAGGAGGCGGTGCTCGTCATTCAGGGAGACAATCATCACGTGACGGTCATTGTTGTAGAAGAAGATACATATGTCACTCATCGTCATCATTATGGTCATGATTGTGGCCGAGTTATTGTCCTTATTGATATTCACCACAAAGTGGTTCAGACACCCGTAGTGGGTTAATCGATCGATATTCGACATGAAGGAATGATCCGCGCGGAAATAAATCGGACAGGAATCAATTCATTACATGGGTTTCTCGCAGTTTCCATAATTTATGAGATCTTTTCAGTTTTAGGAGTATTTTGTGTAATCCATTCATGCCTGCCTTGCATGGGCATCATTGTGTTTTGTTGTCTTTGTTCTATGTGATTGGTGTGCGTTTTTCTTGTGCAAAATTTGTGAACTTTGTGTATTAGTTTTGCCGTTGGATTTAGTTTCAAACATACTATCCATACTCAATATGAGTTGGGTTCAAATAAAAACGTATTTGTGTTGTCCTTGTTCAACGTAATTGCTGTGCCCGTACAAGATTTTTCTTGTGCTAAATTTGTGTATCTTTTTTCTCAATTCAAATCCTCTGTCCAATTTTTTCCTCTGCTATCCTATCCAATTACATATACCACATTATTTCAATTAAAAGAATTATCCTTTTACTATTGTCTTACAAATAGTCTGTCACCTCTCACAATCCAAATCAAATTATTAAATACTCCAATCACTTCTCCACTCTCATGCTTGCTCGGGATAACACTCAGGGGGCGCCTGATCGGAGGAGGGGAATGGGAAAAGTAATGGAAATGATAGTAGTAGGGATTCTAGGGAATGATAGTGGGGTCTTTCATTATGATTCTGTTGATTGGTATGTGTTAGGGAATGGAAATAATTACTAATAATAGTGGTTGGTTTGTGCTAGGGATTGGAAATGATTATAAATTAATTGTAATAATTAGTATTAATTAATTAGTTATTATTAGTTAATTATTTATTATAATATTAAATTAATTAATTATTAATAAAATATTATTGATTAAATTAATCTTAAGTAATTAATTAATATTAATTGTAATAATTAATATTAGTAAATGAGATTAATTCATATTAATTATAAGTAAATGAATAATTAATTAAATTAATATTAATTAGTTAATTTATTATTACTTAATAATAAGTTAATAATAAATTAATTTATATTAAATATAATAATTAATATTAATTACTTAATTAGTATTATTTAATTAATTAGTATTAATTATAATAACTAATATGAATTAATTAATTAGTATTAGTTACTTAATTAGTTAGTAATAATTAGCAATTAATTAATATTATCAATTAAATATTTATAAATTAATTGTGCATTAATTATAATAATTACTATTAATAAAATGAGATTAATTAATTAATAATATTAAGTAATGAATGATTAATTAAATTAATCTTGATTAATTAATTTATTATTACTTGTAATAATGATAAGTTAATAATAAATTAATTTATATTAATTAATTAATTAAGTAAGTAGTATTAATTAATTATTAAATTAATTAAAATAATAGTTAGCAAACTCTTATCCCTAGTTTCCATACCCCCCAATATTGGGGGATATGAACATTACCCCATATGTGGAAATGAAATGTCTTTTCAAGTGAGTTAGGGAATTCCATTCCCCTCAACCAACCAGTCTTAATCACTATCAAACCCATATCCCCATTTCCATATCCCCCAGCCAAGCGCCCCCTCAATGTTATAGTCAATATTGAAAATGAAGGTGTGGACAAAGGTTTTAATAAGGCGTGGGAGGTATTAAACAATCTAGAAGGGATACAGCTAGTTTCAGGGAAACTTTCTTTTTGGGTTGTGACAGCAAGTGGATTTTTTTTTTTTTTTTTGGCGGCAACTAGTTTCCAATTTTTTATTATTTTTTTTTATGGGCATGGTTATCTTTTTTTTTTTTTTTGTTGGCGGCTTTTGTTGTGGAAAACTAGGTTTTGGTAACAACAATGTAGTTACTTTTTTCAGGAAAATAGTAAAAGGGTAATTCTTTTAATTGAAATAATGTCGTAAATGCAGTTGGATAGGATAGAATAGGGAAAAATTAGATAGAGAATCTTATGTTAGCCAAAACAGCACAACCCAATGGATCAAACATGTACATGATTAGAATATAGAGATAAAAGCAAAGAATTGTACGCCAATTTTCTGATACATAACTGTATACAGAAATAGGATTGATTCTGGTCACATTCTTCCCCTCTATAGCCCACTGTATGACTGGCTTTAATAAGTGTTTCTCTCTCTTGTAAACTTTATGAGCATAAAGCATTTCTGAAAATTATGGTTAAATGAGGGAATTTAACTTATATTTATAGCTGAACCCTAACCCTCTCATCACGGGTCAGGCCAACTACAACACACACAAATCAGTCCCACATTAAACTAATTAAAAAATTTTATATCTGACTTTATTAAATCAAGCCTAAAACAACATCAATTAATATAAGTCTACATAGAAAAATCTTTACATTCTCCCCCTTGGGCCAATATTAATTAAAGATGTACTTTAATGTACGCACATTTATGTTGGTTTAGAGATAACTTTTAATTGTCAATCCTATCCCATAGAACATTCGACACCAAACCATAGCAGTAAATGTATGTAATCACAAAGAGCCATCCACGATCACAACTGCTGTTAACTCCACTGATATGGACTCAATGTGGAAGTGTGGCAAACCAAATAACACCTCATATAGACTCAAATTTTATGTGTTATCCCTTTTGTCAGTCCTATTCTCTCTCTTTCAATGCCACAAAGTCTTTATGTGCCACTAGAGAATGACTTTATTGTTCTAATGAACTTGCATACGTCTTTTTTTTATTGTTAACTAAGCTTTATGTGTATAAGACATATGTCCCAGACGAATAACTGTATGCCCTTTTAGTCTGTGCTCAAGGTTTACACGATGCCTTGAGACTTTATGTTTATATATGTATTCAGAATATAACAGGAAAAGTGGACTCTTTATTCAATTAAAATGCCAATACACATATCAAAAATGTCACTGAAGACAACAAATAACAGATGAAAACTTTATTGAACATAAATCAACTCCCACTAAACTATAGCATCTAATGATGCAATTAAGCCCATACTTTCGACATGTCTTTCTAACACACATGAGCGAAGTCCTTTTGTTAGTAGATCTGCGACCATATCATCTGTGAAAATATACTCTACTGCTATGTTACCATTCTGTACTATTTTTTGATGGTCAAGAACTTGATCTTCATATGTTTAGAACCCTTGAGACCTTTATGATTATTAATGAATAATGTCGTTGAATTATTGTTGCAATACAGTTGTATGGGTCTATCAAAAAATTTAAATATAACTAACTCTTCTATGAGATTACGAAGCCAAACGGCTTGACTAGCAGCTATAAAGCATGATATCAACTTTGCTTGCATAGTGGAAAACAAAATCGTCTTTTGTTTCTCATTTTTCCAAGATACTGCATCTCTATATGTCAGTATGTAGTCTTTTGTCCTCTTTAAGTACTTTAAAACCTTCTTGGTAGCTCTTGGTTTCCTGATATCTACCCAGAATACCAGTTGCAAAAGCAAGGTTTGGTCTAGCACATACTTGAGCATCCATAACACTCCCAAGTGCACTAGCATAAGTTATGTCTTTCATTTTAGCTTTCTCAACATCTGCTTGAGAACACTAAGACTTATTCAGTTTATCACCCTTAACGATGGAAGCAATTCCCAGCTTGTATTCATTCATACTGAATCGTTCCAGAACACGATCTATGTAAGCCCTCTGAGATAAGCCCAATAAACGGCGAGAACATTCCCTATAGATCTCTATACCGAGGACAAATAAGGCCTCACCATGGTGTTTGATATTAAAACTATGTGACAACATTTGCATTGTCTCATGCAGCAAGTTGAGATCATTACTAGCAAATAAAATATCATCAACATATAATATGCTAACTTTGAAATTCCTCCCACTAACCTTGTTATATATACACTGATCTATCTTGTTTTCTTTTTTTTGTTTAACGTCTTTTGTTGTGAAAAACTAGGTTTTGGCAGCAATAAAGTAGTTATTATTTATAGAAAAATAGTAAAAGGGTAATTCTTTTAATTGAAACAATGTCATATATGCAATTGGACAGGGTAGAATAGGGTAAAATTGAATAGAGAATCTAAAGAATTATTTTCTTGTTGGATTCAATTTCAAACTACTGCTAAGTATGAGTTGTGCTCCAATAACAATGTACTTCCTCTCAACTAAAAAAAATTCAATTCGAATATTTAAGAAAAAAAAAAGAGTTCACTTTTGATGTGAAATTTTTATATCACCCTTAATAATGATAACAACATATAATCCAAATTAAAAAAGTAATGATAAAAATATAAAATTATTCATTTAATTGTGCATTAATTTTATTGTACCTTTTAACTTAAAAAAAAAGTTGAACCAATTAGAAACTAAACTCTTTTTTTTTTAAATGGATGGAATATGTATAACCAAAATTAAAAAATAATGATAAAATATAAAATTATATATTTAGTTATGTATTAAATGTATTGTAACTTATAATTTTAAAAAACAAAAACTGTACCAAATCAAAAGTGGACTCTTTTGTTGGGACGGAGTGAGTAATAAAAATGTACTTAAAGATTTTTTTTGAACTTGTAATAATACTATATTCAATGATTTGTTTAAGTTTTAATTAAAGAGCAAGTAGGTGCATAAAAACTCCTGTATGTGTCATTTGAAAATTAAGGTATTAAAATTTAATTTAATGTAGATAGAGTTACCTTATATAAAAGATTTATTTCTATAACTCATCTTGCTTTAAGATTCAAAACCCATTCGGTCATGTGTTTGTGCCTTGATTATCCATGCTTTTGTTTCGATTGAATATAATTTTGGGACCAACATTTAGTATTAGAGTCAACAATGTTAAATTGTTGATTTTTTCATTTTGCTAACTCTTTTTTTTTTTTAACGAATGAGGCTAAGAGTTATTTATTAGCAATGGATGATTAGAATATTATATGTGTTGTACCAAAACTCATAGAAAAGCAACATTATTTAGAGAATGGTATCAAATAATACTGATGAAAGCTCATATTCGAACGTTCAATTTGCTGCAATTCTTTTGAAAAGATGTGTTAGATAATACTGATGCCGAAACTAAGAGAAAGGTAAATTTGACGTTATGTCAAATTCATTATGCATTTAATATGTTAATTTTTGGTAAAATTTATATTGCTAAAATTGCCATATAAGCATGGTATTTTGAAAAAAAACATATATCAATATAGATTAAGTTTGGAAATACAATGTGTTATTGTTTTTGAGAAAATTTGAGTTGTGTGCTATGGAAAAATCTGAGACAATTGAAAATTATATCTTTTTTCATTTGTTGGATATTAAGGACAAGATAAAATTTAATGGGTATATTTTTAATAATGAATTCTTTGTGGAAAAAGTTTTTAATATGCTATTTATAAACTTTGATTATATTGTAGTAATTATGTTGGAAACTAAAGATTTATCAACCTTAATTATTAAAAAATTGCAAGGTCTATTAATTCTTCATTAATAAAAAATTGATGGGAAACTTCTACTAGAGAACAAACTGGTAGAAGTGTAGAACAAATATTAAAAGATTAAGTTGCTACAATTATTGACAAAAAAGATTGTTATCAATTGCAAAATAGTTACAACAATTCAAATAATTATTCCAATCCTCTAAAGACCTCCAAAATACATTTTCTGAATTGTTTTGGGACTTAAGAAGTTGTGGATGAAATTTTAAAAAAAAATTATTTTATAAAGGAAGAAGAAAGATAATTGATTCTGCAAAATAAAAGCAAGAAATTGAAATTGATGATATTATAAACAAAAATTAATATTTTGATTGATGAAGAGATCTTTGATTTAAGGGAATAATTAGAAACCATCAACTTAGTTAGCAAGAATATTAGAAAAATTAATAGGTCTCTTAGTCTCAAAAAAAAAAAGATATCGTAAAATATTTTGAATTGAAAACTAATGATAAAGTTATTATGTTGCGAACAAATGGGTCAATGTTGTTGATTTTTTGTTTCATCAAAATGAAGAACCAACTAGAATTTTTTTAATCCAGAATTTTTTAAAAGTATAATTTTTTTATGTCAAGATTAGAGGAGATAATGAACAACAATAAAATGTTAATATTGTTATCCATAATTTATATGGCTATGGAAATATCACCCCCAAAAAAAATTATGGTCGAAATGGTATTGAAATTGATTTCATAGCAAACTTAGTTTGAGGGAAATAATGTTAGTACAAATATTAAACTAAACTTATATCTATACTCTAAAATGGAGACTTTAATAGCAACCTACTATTAGTAGGTTTCTCCCAGATTATAGGTTACTCTTGGTATAAGTGTAATTTTGTAAAGTTTTGTGACTATCATTTCAACAAGTTTATGAGTTTTAATTTATTTTAAAAGCTTTAGTAATTAATGCAGATAGAAACTATTAGAAATATTTGCAAACTGATATGGGCAAAAAATAACCACTATTTATTAAATAGTAAAAAATGACGCTGCAAACATGTGAATCCCACAGCTGCTGTGGTGGACAAATTAAAGCAACTTGGGGAAACGTGCATGATAAGTTCCATGGTAGCAAATAAAAAACGCGATAAGAGTTGTAGTTGACTAGTTCAACAATAAGTAATAAATTCTAAACAAGTTTTTATTTTCTAAACCAAATTAACAATCAAGTGAACAAAATAATAAGTTCATCATTCCACAAAGACTCTGACTCCGTGAGACTAATTCCAAGGCTAATCCATTTGTTTAATCAGTCTTTTTGGTATATTCAGAATGTAATAAGAATGAGAGCCGTGTTGATCGAGTATTTTTCTTTCTTTTTTTCTTTGTATAACTATGGAGGACGGCAAAAAGATTCCCTCTAGCCTAGAAACCGATCGGCATCGTTAAACTCAACCGGAGACCACTATCAACAAATAAATTTGTAATTCCAAAATACAAAGAAACAAAAATTAAAAACTGTGTTCCATCATATGGGGAAAAAAATGCAGTGGGAGTATTCTAATACATTAAAGGATAAATTGCACCATTCATCCCTTAATTTGGTATTTTAGTTCAATTTCATCTCTCATGTTTAAAAAGTTTTAATTTGCAAGTTCAATTTTAATTACTCCTTATAATAAAATGAAGTGAAACAAAATTTAATGTATTCAATCACTGGCTTGCATAATATATAAATATTTTATTTAAATTGCATATATAGTAATTATTTAAATCACCTCTAATTATGAAATTTTGTAATTTAAATAGTTAAAAGATAATTTTATCTATTCATAACATATTTTTTACAACTAATAAAATTGATGTACATTGCGAAAATTACAAAATTAGAGGTGATAAAATGTAAAATAAATCTTTTAAGGACATTTTACAAAAGAGTAAAAGTTTGAAATGGTCATTTACAATTTATTCTTTTTATTTTGGTTTCATTTACGTCCTTTTGCTCTAAATATATGTAAATCATGTTGCTGAATGTATTAAGTTCTATTTGGCTTGATTCATTAGAAGAACAAATAACAGTCGAAATTGTAATTTAAATGATCAAATAGAAATTTTTTAAACATGAAAGACCAAATTAAACCAATGTTCCAAATTAAGGGACGAATTGCACTATTTACCGTACATTACATTGTAGAACCATAAAAGTTGGTGATTGTTTGGAAAAGTGAATTGAAATTGAGTGTTTACGTATACAAACGCTCAAATAAATACACACACATATATAGAGAGAGATATATATACATATATATGTATACACAGGCATTAAAAGAAAAAAAAAAGTTCATAATTGAAAAGTATAATTTGATGAAAGTTATAAGTATAACATATTTAATAGTTATTAACTATAAAATTATTTTTACTTTTATTCTTACTAGTTAATTTCATTTAAAATTGGATTTTAAAAAAATGGTTAAAAAGGATAAAAGTGATTTTTTTTTCTTTCTCGAGGGAGGCAGTATATTAACTAATATGAGCACGGCCAAATTGGACAGTTAAGCAAACTTGGGCAGCCATAGGAATCTTAAGTTTTGCTCAAGTCTTGCCAATCAAAAACATACAATGGGATGCTACAAATATTGCTGGCCGTCCGGCATAATCCGGATGTGCCTGTTAGTATTTTGGCATTGAGATCTCTATAATTGTATTCCCTTTTTTTTTAAAAAAAAAAACAGACAAGTGAAAAAAAAAAAAAAGCAAAGCCTACCTTTGCAATATCAAAATCAAAAAGAAGAAGAAGAAGCAACACGCAAGGAGAATCAACAATGTCGTCTTGCCACGGTAAGCTTTCGGTCAAGCTTCATTTAGATTTATAGACTTTGTAGGAATAGGGTGCATAGTTTTGAGATTTGAGGCCCTAAATGTACAATGAAAAATACATGGTTACAGAATTAGATGGTTTCTTTTTTCAATAATTAAAAAAAATGGTTGGGATGAATAATTGTGTAAATATTTCCCAATTTAGTTTTCTTTTAATGTTTAAAGATCATTGAGCATTTCAAAAAACAAAAATTGTATTTAACTCAATTTAGTTTTCTTGTAAGGGTTGAGATTAATAAAATTTTGTTAGTCCATTTTTAATTGTTTTTTCACTTACTTTCCTGCCCGCTAATCAACACCTGTACATTCTCTGTCTTCAGCTAAAACGTAAGCCTCAAAAAGCAAGTGGGGATCAAGTGATCTTTCCTTGATCAACCCATTCATATTGGTTGAATTAAAAGTGAACTTTTATATATTTTTTGAATTAATGCATTCTCATTATAATCATACAATTTTAGTAGTTACAAATTCTAAGGAAAGAATGATAAAAATTCTAAAACATTTGCGGAGGGAGTGGGAGAGGGTGTAGTGTTTTAAGACATCCTTGATGAAAATTGAACTATGTCCATCCTTCAAGTCTATTCACTAAGTCAATAACCTTTGAATTTAGAGATCGCTACTCTTTCACATTATAGAAGGTGTTCTCAATTCTAATTTTTATATATATTCTTGTCTTGATAATAAATATGACAGTTCAAGGAAAGTCGTCTTGGCCAAAGCTGGTGGGTTATCATGCAGAGGAGGCGGTGCTCGTCATTCAGGGAGACAATCATCACGTGACGGTCATTGTTGTAGAGGAAGATACATATGTCACTCATCGTCATCATTATGGTCATGATTGCGGCCGAGTTATTGTCCTGACTCCTTGTTGATATTCACCACAAAGTGGTTCAAACACCCGTAGTGGGTTAACCGATCGATATTCGACATGAAGGAATGATCCGTGCGGAAATAAATCGGACAGGAATCATTCATTACATGGGTTTCTCGCAGTTTCCATAATTTATGAGATCTTTTCAGTTTTAAGAGTATTTTGTGTAATCCATTCATGCCTGCCTAGCATGGGCATCATTGTGTTTTGTTGTTTTTGTTCTATGTGATTGGTGTGCGTTTTCCTTGTGCTAAATTTGTGTACTTTGTGTATTAGTTTTACTGTTGGATTTAGTTTCAAGCATATTCTCCATATTCAATATGAGTTGGGTTCCAATAAAAATGTATTTGTCTTTGTTCTACGTAATTGGTGTGCCCGTACAAGATTTTTCTTGTGCTAAATTTGTGTATCTTTTTTCTTACTTTAGATTCTCTGTCCAATTTTTTTCCTCTTCTACCCTATCCAATTACATATATGATATTATTTCAATTAAAAGAATTACCCTTTTACTATTTTCCTACAAATAGTCCGCCACCTCTCACAAGCCAAGCCAAATTATTAAATACTCCAATCACTTCTCCCTTGGACCACTTTCATGCTTGCTCGGGGTAACACTCAGGAGGTGTTTGGTAGCAGAGGATTGGATTGGTTTGGATTGGTTTACGTTGGTTTTGGCAAAAATTGCATGTTTGGTATTGTGGAATGGATTTTTGTAAAGCTTTGGGGCTGGGTTTACGTTAAACCCAGCCCCCCCTCTCCTCTTGCCAAACATTCACTGAAGGGTTTAAAATTGGCTTCAAAACGACGTCGTTTTGAGCCTTTTTGGCTCAAAACGACATCGTTTTGAGCAAAAAAAAAAAAATTAGCGCCGACAGTGACGATTGTGCATGTCGCCAATGTGACTGTATGTCGAGGGTTGCAAACCTTTTACCCTTTTTTTTAAAAAAAAAATAAAACAAATTTCACTAAATTATAGAAAATATTTTTCTCTACAAAATGACATGCACTTTGACTATTTTTTGAACAAGATATAATTTATTAAATATCATATAATGTAAAATACTAATATTTTTATTATAATTTTAATATAAAATTTATTTATAAATTTATTATTATTAATATTAAATTTTAATTTTAATATAAAATTTATTCCATTCCATTACAAAATAATACCAAACAACATAATTATTATCATTCCATTCTATTCCAAACCTTTCCATTCCACAAATCCATTCCATTCCTAAACCCACCATTTATACCAAGCGGCACCTCAATGTTATAGTCCCTATTGAAAATGAAGGTGTGGACAGAGGTTTTAACAACGTGTGGCTAGCTTTAGGGAAAAGATATGGCTAGCTTTAGGGAAACTTTCTTTTGGGCTTCGGCGGTGTGTAGATTTTTTTTGAAAAATTGTGTGATCATAAATTAAAATGTAATTTTGATCATAATATAATTTTTTTATTTATCATTTTGAGTATTTTAACATAAAATACTAATAATATTTCTAAATATTGTATAAAATCATTTCAATTGTCATTTGGCATTTATAACATATATTTATCCAAACATTTCATGTTGGTATATTTATTTATTCCAAAAGAATATATATTTTATATTTACAAATCTTTATTAAGCAATTTAAATTTTAATATATTTTTAAACTTTTACTGTATTTTTTTATTAATTATATTTGATTTATTAGAAATCCTTATAAGTTAATTTCATTATTTTCTAAACTATTTATTTTAAATATTATTTGAATTTATTCTTTACAAAATCACTATTTTTTACTTTAAGTAAAAAATATTATTTTTTATTTTTTAACTTAATTACGAATATTGATAATTCAATTTTAAAAATAATCTATAAATTTTATAACCAACATACACTGGCATATTTCTCTTATAAGTATTCCTATCAATTTAATTTTTTTATTTGTGGATATTTTATATATTAATATATAAATAAAACACTATAAAAACGTAATGTTAAATTTTAGTTAACTAATTTGCAGTTATCATTAATTGTTAAAAATAGTACAATAGATTTTTTAATTTATCATTAATTAATCATTGCGAAACTAAATAAAAATAAACTATCAAATCTTTTAAATTCATGCAAATATAATAACTAATAGCATATCTAATTATTAGAATTTTATAGTGTATCATATTAAATTCAATTGTTCTAATAAAAGTCACCTTCTTATGCGGTATTAATTTTTTTATGCATATTAGTTGTTAGCAATATTTTTTTAAAAAAAATTTATCAATATTTCAATTAGCACCATTAGTATAAATTTTGTGGTACTTTTAAATTATTTTAACTAAATAATTATATAGTAAAAAGATAAATTAAAAATATTTACAGTAATAGTAATGATATGTATTTATAAAAGTATAAAAAAAATTAAAATTTTTAACTAGGCACCCCCACTTCTCCTCGAATAGGGTACTAAAAATTAGTAGTAAATTAAACCTATAACTCCACAGTTATATAGTAACAGTTTTTATTACTGTATCAAAAGTTCCCTTCCATTTTTTTTTAAACTTTAGTTACTGATTGAAAATCATCTAAGAATTTTTCTAAACTACTATTATTATTATTGAATGAGTTGATTTATTAAATTAGTTTAGTCGGAATTATGTATTCTCTATTTTCGTTGCATGCATAGCATGAATTTCTTATCAAGGTATTTTTTTGCACGTAAGTCTAGGAAGGGCCACTTAATTCTTTCACATCTTTATGTATAATTTAATATATTTTCTTGGATTAAAATTTGGACGTCTTTGCTTTTGGTTGTCCAGTTGTCAGTTGTCGTTTCCTTTAATTTGTGGCGCGGTCTTCGTAACTGGGAACGGAAGGAAAGGGCTAATCAATAGTTTTCTACCCACAAAACAACGTAATGACTAATGAGCATTTCCATTCGATTGGCATCCAACAAAAGCTAGAATATGAAATGAGTGTTCGTTTTCATACCTGGCAAAATTTTAGTATTTTGTATCAGAATGGAATGAAATTTGATTTATTTGATGTATTTTACCTTTTTATAAGAAAAAGAAAGTTTGTAATTTAAGCTAGTTTTTCAAAAAATATTTTTTAATTGAAGAGTTTTCTTTTCTATAATTACAATAGTTTTCAATTGACATTAAGCATGAAGCAATACATATAATATTTATTATAATAACTTTCATAAAAATTGGATGTCATTACTACCATAATTTATTAATAGAAAAAGCAATTTTGGTTCACAATTAATCACAAGGTAGTAATTATGAAACTATGATCAAGAGTTCACTTTTTCCATTTGTTCATAGTTCGTTAATATAATAATCCTCATAAACACCTTTAGCAAAGTCCCTCACTCCAATAATTCACTACCCAACATATTTTACAACAATATTTAGATTAAACAAACAAAATTACAAGTAGAGCAAAACCGTACTACACATGTTGCATTTAAAATTATCATTATATGCGGTCCAAATTACACAAATGACACCTTACTAGTTTGGGCCAAAAAAGAACTTAAAATAATTAAGAGCAATATGTTAACCATATAAGTAAAAAAATGAAGCAAATTTTATTGATTAATCCATGATACAAGTAGTACAAATTAATCGATATCTACGAAAGAACAACGAAAATCGACAATACAATGATAAAGTATATATAATATTCAAAAACCACAACCTTCATGAAACTGCAAAATTCAACTTCAAGTGGTCAAGAAAGTGGCCTTGAGCAGCCAAAATGAATCAACAAATCATCAACACCTATTTAAATTTCTTCACACAATGTTGCTCAAATTATCCGATTTCTTGGTGACGGATTGATGAGGAGGCTGAGGAGAAGGATAAGAAGAATATTTGGCATCCGGGGTGGTGCTGACGGCGGCGGCAACATTACAACTAGAACCAGATGGTGGAGCAGGGACCCCGTAAACCTGAGAATTGGTGCGCAAATCTTGCCTCCCTCTGGCTCTTCCTAGAAAGTAACAACCAAAACCGAGCAATATTGAGAACAGAATAAATGGCAGGGAGATCACAACAACCATCCCCATTTCTCCAAGATCTTGATACCTTTACTTGAAGGTTTGTGTGAGTGTTGTGTGTGTGTGTGTGAGAAAGGGAGAGAGCTGAATAAATGGTATGGGACTTTGGTTAATGCCTGTCCACATAATGCCCATTTCCAACTGGCGGGTCGCGGCCTTAACGTTCAAGTTTGTAACGTATAGTTTTTCTGTAGCCAATGAGGTGGAGACATCTGCGACAATAAAAATTTAACGTTGGAAATTTGGGAGATTTAAGAGGACATGGGGAATGAAATGGGTCATCTGTCCTCTCAATGACATGGTAATGATGAATCTGGGTTCTTTTCCATGTAATTGTGGGAGAAAGAGAGTGAAGTCAAGATCATTTGGTCAGGATTGAACGTTATTTATTGCTCCCTCGTTCAACAAAAAAAAATCAAAATTTATCCTAAATTCTTAAATTATTGTTAATAATTATCTAAGTTTATAATTAAAAGTAAAAATATAAATACAAAATTTTATATTTAATTATATATTAAGTATGTTGTATCTAATAAAAAAAAATACTTTTTATAAAAAAATTTCTCAAGATTTTTTTTTGAAAAAAAATGAATAAGTAATACTCTTTCTATTTAAAAAAAAAAATTAGTTTCAAAAATTTTCTTTATCCCAAAAAAAGAGTTCACTTTTTGTATAAAATTTTTGCATTATCCTTATTAATAATGATAACGTATAAGCAAATTTAAAAGGATAAAAATAAAAAAAATTATATATTTAATAATGCATTAACCGTGTTATATTTTATAACTTTAAAAAATTATACTAAAACAAAAATGGGCATTTCTTTTGTAAAGGATAAACATTTGGAAAATAATTACAATTATTTTGGGGACAAGATAAAAAGGAGGAGGGAAATTTGACTAAATTTGATGGACAGCCAAATGATTGAAGAGATTATTCAAAATTTGTTAGTGCTGGGAGATTTTTTCAAAATTATAATACTCTTTCTGTTCTAAAAAAAAAAGTTTTTAATTTTTTTTTGTCTCGAAAAAAGGATTTTATTTTTAAACTAAATTTTAAAAAATTTTACTAATAATAATTGTGTATAATCATAATTAAAAAATAAGGATAAAAATATAAAATTATACATTTAGTTAGTGTATTAAATGTGTTATATCTAATAATTAATAAAAAAAAGTATATTTAAAGCAAAGTAGACTCCTTTTTTTTTAGCACGCAAAGAGTATGTTTTTCTTTGTTAGTGCTAAGGGTGTTCAAAATATCAGTTTAACCAGTTAACCAACTAAACCGGTTGTTAACAGGTTAATCAGAATCGATTAACTTGTTTCCAGTCTAGTACCATCAGTTATTTAATTGATTAGGCTTGGTTTTTGGTTTTGTATTTTTATCAACTGATTAAACCGATTAACAGGTTACAAATAATACTTTATATAATAATGTTAATATGCTATAAATAATGCTAACAATTACTAAAAAAGTAAAATTTATAACACAAATTATAATATTATATAGAGTCTAATGTAATGCCCTAGACTATAGTTTTTTTTTTTTTCAAAACGATAGTTATATTTATAGCCAAATTGGCAAAATATACATAGCCTAAACAGTTAAAAGAGTTTCATGGTGTTAGTTGAAACCGAATCCATGAAGACAAGCACCTCCGCGGAGGTAGAGAAAGACGCCCAACTAAATTAGGAAAATAAACAATACTAAGGACCTAGACTATAGTTTTATACTAATAGTCTTAAAGATTCTTAACTTTTAATATAGTATTAACTCTTATTACCCTTAATATAGACTATAGTCTTATAAATGATGCAATATTGTTAAATTGCTATTACAAATTATATTTATATATTGTGCAGTTCCTATATCTATATAAGGTATTGGCAATAAGTTTATAGTTTAATTGTTAATGAATTTACGTATTAGATTTTTTTAACATAATTTAAATAATATTCCCATGTTAGTAAATATGTGAAGTGTGAAAGACATTGTCCTACAAGTATCACTATTTGTTTACTTACCACAATTTATCATTAGTTTATTGCATATTAATAACAAAGTAGTTATCATTTTAAATTTAATTAGTATGTGAATATAATTATATACCGATATAAGTAAATTATAAATATTAATTTTGAGTATTTAAATGTGAGTCTAATTTTATGATTAATAATAATATTAATTTTTTTGGGTGGGCTTTTTTTCTAGTTTTTTTGGGCTTTTTGCTGGTCTTATTGTTTGGGCTTTTTTGTTTTTTTTTTTTGGATACCTTTTTTGAGCAGATGCAAAAATGAGCTTCTAGTAAATTAGGCCCATTGTTCTTCTTTTGAGTGCATAACATATTGTTTGGGCTATTAATCATTATGGTCTTGGGTTGTTTGGTTTTGGGCTGTTTTCTTAAAAAATGTCAAGAAATGACACTGTTGTCGGGTGACAATTAGGTCATGTTTCAGATTCTCGTGCCGTGTTTTGACACGGGTATTACAGGTTTTATACATATTTGAACACGACCCATTTAATTAAACGTGTTAGAAAACGTAAACTGAACATGACTTGTTTATTTTGCGAGTAATACGACACAATACGAAAAGACCTAAAAGAGTTAAATAACCTATTTAATACAGTAATGACCTATTTAACACAGACACGAAAATAATTACCTATTAAACACGACATGAAAATACTTGCTTGTGAAAGCTTCATCAAAAAATCTAAAAATACCTTTAATTACATTTGAAAAATATTTTCAACTAAAATTTAAACTATTACAAGCCAAAAAGTCATAAAAATATTTTTCAAATTATAATCCAAGCACTAGTATCAAGTAAAATATCAAGAATTACAAACTAAATCTCAAATATCTAAATCCAAAGTCATATAAACCAAAACATCTTCCATTAAAACTTATAAGATATGGTATAATTAACTATTTATAGTCAATAAAAAATTCAAATATTCAATTTTACAAAATTACCCTAACATAATTTTTCAAATTACTAAATAGGTTAAACAGGTCGACTTGTGGGTTGACCTGAATACTATCCATTTATTTTGCGTGTTATATGAGTCGACCTGATTTTGACATGAACCTGCTAAGGGGTGTACTTGTACCTATTAAATACGTGTTAGGTTCATATCGTGTTTACGTGTCGTGTCACAAATTGCCGTCCCTAGTTGTCTGTAATCCGACGATGCCATTTTGTGAAGTCCCAAACTGCTGCTTAATTTCCTTATTGCATAAATGGAACGTCTTCGTCCCTACATCATCCCTTGTGTTGTTGTTTAGCATATTCCATTAGAATATTCTAGCTGTTTTATATAGGGAAGCTTCAATACTATGTACTTAGTTTTGTTGAGCTGATTGTTTTTCGATTCTCCCTTTCTCACCTTCTTTGTAATTTCCCCTACCAACTCTGGAATCTGATTCTCCCTTGCCCTATCTATCATCCTTGCTTTTCTACTCTGGAATCTAATTCTCCATTTCCCTATCGATCATCCTTGCTTTTCTACTCTGGAATCTAATTCTCCATTTCCCTATCGATCATCCTTGCTTTTCTTTTCTATTGCTGTAATCTAATTCTTCCTATATTCTACTCTGAAGTTGTGACGTTTGCTTTTCTAATAATATAAAGCTAGCTTCCTTTGAACTTTGTTTGTCTAGCCTTTCTGTTGGTTATTAAAGCATGAGTTTTTAAATAAAAGGTGTGAAAAATTTGGTATCAAAGCTTGCTATCCTCGGACTTGCTGTGACCTCTTAATGGCCAAAAGCACAAAGTCAAAAATTATGGAAAAGCAAATAAAGAAGTGTGATTAAAAAATTTCAAGAGATAGCAGTGGAACTCAAAAGACAGATAGAAAAAGGACGAGTTTCCTAAAAGACAAACTTTGACAATAAGCTAGAAAAGTGAGGAGCCAAGATGGATGCTTACATGGCCGCCATGGACACTACAGGGAATCATGAAGATGGGATCTAAGTAGAGGTGGCAATATTTCTATAATCTCAAAAAGAACCCAATGGGATGGGAGTTATTAGATTCCTCATACCCATTAAGAATACCTATTGGGAATAAATGAAAGGAATATTATTAGAATGAGAATTTATTGGGTAGATTGTGGAATACCCATAGGTACCAATGGGAATGGTTAAATAAAAAATTATTGGGAAATATTTAATAATCAATGATTTGTGGAATTCAAACATCAATGATTGGGAAACGTTGAAATTTCAAAACTGCAACTAACATCAAATAAGTGGAATTCAATCTAGTTTCAACATCCAAACAAAGCATACTTTTACTTTCAATTCTCTACATCAGCACAAGACTTGAACTTTTGAGATCTAGCAGGGGAAGACCTTATGTACCTAACAGCAGCCCTAATTCTAGCAATATGATCATTGTAATCTTTTAACCATTCCCTAACAATTAAACTTAAAATGTGTGCAGCATATCTCATATGCAAATATTCCCCGTTCAAAATAGTTCCAATCCAACTATTTAGTCTTCTTTCAAAATTTGCATACCAGTATCATTAGAGCTAGCATTATCAACAATAATTGTAAGAATCTTTTGAATACTCCATCCCAACAAGCATCTCTCCACTATCAAACTAATTACATTATCACTATGATTTATAATTAAACAAAAATTAATTATCTTTTTATGCAGTGTCTAATCATTATCAATAAAATGTGTTGTCACACATAAATGGTTCAAATTTTGGATAGAAGTCCATGCATTCGTAGTGAGACAAACAGATGAAGAAATTTCTCAAAAAATTGCTTCAATGTTTTTCTCTCTTCCAAAAACACGTTATAGCAATTTCTAGTCATAGTAGTGCATGAGAGAACATCAAATGTATGTTGTAATTCATAACAAAAATCAAGAAATCCCTCTTTTTCCACAAATTTGAAAGGTAACTCATCCTTTAATATCATCCTAGTATGGGCTTTTCTACACATCTCTTGATAAAAAATAAGTGTTGTCATCATTTTTTCCTCTTTCCCTTGTGAATGATTTATTTCCAGTTTCTGCCTTTTCATTCAATATTATATGGATATTTAGCACATATTAATAGGTGATTGCTTAAGAAAGTAGTACCATTTCTACTTGGACAAAGTAAAACTTTATTGCAATACGAACATGAAGCCCTTCGTTATTCTCGAAGGAACCTTTCTAGAATATGAAAATGACTCCACACCCAAGATGTTTTTCTTAAACTAGAATTGACCTTGGCCACTACATGCTTCTTGCTTTGTGTGTTGGCCATAGTTTCTTGATTATTTGAATACGGATGATCTGTTGGAAATTCATGTTCAACCAAGCTTCGATCAATTGATGCAATATAATCATCTCCAATGTTTGACATCTAAAATAAGATTTGCACAACATATTTAGTTAGGTTGATTTGTAAGTAATCTTTAAAACATGTAAGACAAGATTTTGTATTAGTTGGCAAGTAAAAAAGCTAGAGCCCTTGAAGAATTACAAAAGGAAGCAATTCATTAGTAACAAAGGAAATGGCAAAGAAAACATCAGTATGCAGACAAAAATAGTAACATGAATTTAATTACTCGGTTAAAGGGAAAAACATATTTGAAATGGAAAAATGATAGTTTTCTTTCTTTTAAATCAAAGTTCAATCATCTAACGAACTATTGGGATGTCACAAAAATCCCTATGCTGTATGCCTCCCCATATTTGGAAACTAGAGTCCTGATCCATCTCATTTGGACCAAAGCTATAGCAAACCTTCTAATAGAAAAAATGCAAAGGAGTCTAAGCATCCATCCAACTTGTCGATCATTTATATGCATAATGGTTGTTAATGACATTCCAACCAACTCTATGTCAAAACCCTTTTTGGAAAAAGAAAAACACACATTGGAGAGGTGAAGATGGTGAGGTTCAAATTAACCATTTTGCTCTCGGATTTCCATTGTCATCTGTAATGCACAACCAATAAATCTTTAGTGCCCACTCACATACAACTTTTCCTTCTAAATTGGCCATATCTTGTAAATTGACATGAAGCCATGAAGGATGATGAAGTATTTTAAAAACACCAAGACTTGAAGTCATTTGAAAGTCATCTCTAAAGGCCAATTTACATTTATATAGTAACTCAAAGGGAGAAAATGACAAAAGATTTGAAGGTTACAAGTTGTTTATTTCTAACTTTCTACTATAGAGATTCATCATAATCATTATGTTTGGGGCAAGAACTAATCCATATCAACAAGTCTTCCAACTGCTATAGCAACTTCTGAAAAAACCTGGTGGATCTTTGTCAATTAATATAAATATGATTCGTGCTCAAAAAGATTAAGTTTCATGTCCAAACCTATTAACATTATATTGCAACCCACACAACTCTTGTTCGGAAATAAAGAACATCACCTCCTATCTCTACATATCAAATTCATCCACTGTAAACATACATTCTTTTTGTTTATCTCCTCTGGCCTCATGCACTAAAAGACTCCATCAAAACACATAACTAAATATACAAGTCACACATGCACTCAATAAGCTTTCCCATGTTAATTTGTTTCTATTTAAACCAAGACATATGTAGAAAAAAAAGAAGAAGAAAGAAAGATCAAATAGAGCATGATGTTTAGGGGCCAAATCTAACAATACAAATGGTTTAGATGATGATTTATAACAAAACAGTAGATTTTTAACTAATTAATAATAAAGGGCAAGCATGTACACCTTCTTAGGACAAGAATCTAATCCAGATGTAGAAATTTATATTAATACAACAGGAGAATCCATAAAAAAACAAAAGCCCATATCTTAAATCTTCTTTAGTAACAAGTTATTGTGAATGCATATTATAGAAGGAACTAACCTAGCAGACCTTCTTCCTTAATAATATCTAACTCACCGGGATAATCCCTATAGAAAACCTAGCAAATAAAGGAAATGATGGTTGTTTCTCTCACAATGGATATGGGGACATGGGAAAACGAAGAGAAAGAAAGAAAGAAAGTAAAGAATAGCAAAACGTATGGTGTGTGTGACGGGTCAGGGAGAAGTTCAGAAGGCACAATGGGAAAGAGGAAGAAACGGCTGTGGAAGAAAGAGAAAAGAGAATTGGATATCTGAGGTTTAATTTTAACCAATTCGACCGTATTCCAAATCCATGGTATTTATATCAAATAAAATCCAATCAGAATTTTTTGGGTCGAATCATATTGGATTTTTGAATAGTATGAATATATAGATAATTTTGAACAACCCTAAAAGTTACACATATAGTTTTTCTTTCAAACGATCATAATATGTAGTTACACTTGACTCTTTGTGTTATAGGCATTTTTTCTATTCTTGTTGGAGTCGTTGTTGATCTTCTATAACCTTTTGATGGCTTTGCATTATTGTTTGTTGACCTTGATCATTTGCTAATGACTTTTCATTATTTCAGTCATTGTACTAAAGGTAGTAGTCATTTCTGGTGGCATCACTATGTTGACATTCGTGGGTGCAGGTGTAAGAGGAGGTGTAGGGCCAAATGTACTTAGTTGATAAGCCATGTCAGTTATGGTTTCGTCTTCATCCTGTGTCTCAATCTTGACATTTTTTATAGGGTGCTCTTGTCTCATGACCTCTTGTCTCTTATTATGTGTCATAACTTATATACAATATCAAATGAAATTACATTTTACTTAAATAGGTGGTATACTAATATCTACATAAGCTTAAACTATCCCTAGCTCTTGCTATAAAAATTGTAACCTTTATCTGACACCACTAAATATTGTGTCCTAATTTTGGGATATGACACTGCCGTATTTCTAAAGTAGTAACCTCAAAAGATGCAACCTGACTTAACCCAATATAACTAAACCTAAAAATAATTCCATACCCGCCAAATATAAAAATAGCATAACTCATAAGCTCTTGCATTAATCAAATCTAGACATCACAATTTCACAATGTCAAATATTTCAAAAACATAATTTTCTAAAAATTTAAAGGACATAACCCAGATTTATTTTTCACTTTATTCATAATCTTGTAGCAACACTTAGTATCAAAAGTTCACATACTCAATCCCAAGTATTACTTAATTTACAAAAATAGTTAACCACATAATATGAGCAAATCTGCGCACAGTAAGTAAGATGGGTATCTTCTTATAGAAATTAGTATGCTTATTTAGAAAACATTGTTAGAAATATTTTATCAAAATATAACATTTAAAAGAAAATCACAATTTCAAAATAAATATTGCATATAGAACATCTATAAAAACATGTGGCAACAATATAGGTAAAAATCATCCATACTTTCCTTCATTCATGAAATTCAAGAATAATCTAAATCATTTGGCTTAACTGAATTCAGTCCTAACTGTTTATCTTGTTGGATAGGCCATTACATAAGGATCCTAACTATTTATCCTGCTAGAAAGGCTATTATATTAAATGGAACACATGTTCATACCAATGAGTCATTAGGCGTTCATAAACTTCGACATTCAATAAATATTCATAAGCCATATTATACACTTTTATATATACAAAAAACAAAAATAGATACACCCATTCTAGGTTATCAATAACAAACTAGGATTTCAAATATAATTTTTAGAAAATTACAAAACAATAGTAGCATGTCAAAATTATTCAAAATAATGTTAAAATATTTCCAATATTTTAAAATAACAAAATCATTTTCAGTTATTAATAGCACATCAAGATTTTTTAAACAGATTTAGAAAATGTTTGGGAAAAATATAAGAAAATACTAAATTTACTCACCACTGACGAGTATTGCAAACCCAATTTGGTAATCTAATATAGGTATTCAAACAGATCCTCATTCCCCTTGCTTAGAGAAGAAATGCATTATACAAATTATATTGCAATAGTAATACATCATGATCCTCCAAGTTTCCTAATCTAATGATAAAATTTGATAACCATATCAAATCCTAACAATTTTTGAACAATACGTGATATAATCTTGCCTCTTCACAGTGTTATTATTCTAAATCGATTCTTGTAGTTCTACTCCCAATAATCCAAAAGTTTTCTTCCTCTTTTCTTTTCATTATGTTTTTCTATAGGTTTCTACGTATACTTACTAGTTTTTTTATTTATTTTCTATTGTTCAAAAATAGTAGATAAAATTAATAATTACTAACAAATAAAAAAAAGTAGTTATCTTTCTATTTTTAAATTCTTATCTAAATCATTTTAATTAAAATATTATTATTATTTTAATAATAAAATCAAATATAAATAATCACTCATGTAAAATTGGTATGGGTATTACACACTAGCTCTCAAGCTTGTGCAAAAACAGAGATATCAAAAGGAAATTTTTTTAGTAAATTAGCGTCATAAACTTGACCAGAAGAAGATTGGAGGAAACAAATAATGAAAGTAATCCCCAATTCGAAACAGTAGTAACATATCAACTAGGCGATGATGGAAGTTTCAACAATGCTATATATTCAGAAATAATAACTCTTTTAATTGCTACTGAAACATAGAACAAATGCCTCACTGCTAAGGATTTGTTGGTTGTCCCAAATCAACCAACTAATGAGGCATGAGGAAATTGTGTTGGAACTGTAGAGGTTTGGGTCAATGCTCTAGAGTTTGGTATTTGTAGCATTTGACCAACAATCACCATCTAAAAGTCCTTTTTGTTATGGAAAACTCGATTGTCCTTAGGCAAACAACAAACATAGATAAATTCTCTGTCTTTTGCTTCATTTGATTTTATAAGTCTATTTTCAATTAGGAATAGTGGTGTTTGTGTGTTGCATAGTCTTTCTCTATGTCACTACATGCATTAAGGAAGACGAAAAACTTCAGATATACAAAAGTGATTGAACTTAATAGAACTACCTAGCTTTTGGGTTTTGGTGTATAGACACCATGGTTCGTAGGATCGGATTCTACGTAGAATTGATTTGGGGTAGCAAGATCGGATCATAAGATCGAATATCCTACCAAAAATGACCAAAATAATTATAGTTATTCATATTTTATCATTTATACTAATTTTTTCACAAAAATAAGTTGTGTACTTGTGTTGAATTGTAAAAAATCAATATTATAAAATATACAATGTATATGTGGTCAAAACGTTATCCAAATCTTGTTTAACAACAAACATCCATCATTCAATGACACTCTACACAAAATAGTAATAGTACTAAATAAAATATTTAATGCATTTTAAATTGATTAAGCTGAGCAAACACTTCTTGTCCAGCAAGCAGTACGAAATTGCTTTAAATTTTGATTCATGTAAAAATTGTAATGAGTTTTCCCACCAACAAGTTGAATCTATGAAGAAGTTTTTCTGATGTTGTTTTATCCTAATAGTACCAAAAATACTACCGTGTTACAAAGAAACTCTTCAGGGGCAACTTATCTAATAGCAAATCTTATGTGCCTATAACTGTCTTCCATAGTCTTTTGGCTCCCAAAATTCCATCTTAACAATTATCAACTTAACAATTCCATCTTAATAATAGAAAATCTTCTCGCCGCTCGCAACCTCTCGTCTCTTTACGAAACCAGCTCCACTAGCACCACAACTTCACCATCTTTTTGTGAACATTAGACAGTATATCTCCATTAATCTGGTAACTAGCAACTTTTCTTCTTTCTTTTCTGGGAAAAAAAATCTCACTTTTTTTGTTTTTCTTTGTGATTATTTTCATCAATTTTTGACTTGAGATCATTATTCTTAAGCATCTAGCTGGAACCACTGAAAGTTAACAATTATGTCAAGTTTTCCATATACGAAGGTGGAGACTACTCTGAGCGAAGCTTGGTTTTCTGAGCAAAGTTCTGAGCGACGATGGAGTTCAGCCAATTGATATAGAATTTGAGACTGGAGAGACTAGAGTGGAAACGGGCAAGGTGCAAGTGCTTAGCCACAAAGCTTTGTTAGTTAATCGTTCATAACTTCAATCAAAATGACGTGTTTCCAGGTAAAATGACACCATTTTCTCTTTTTTTGTGGAATCACATGGGATTGTTAGAATCGTACGATCCCACCAATTCTACTACTGATTCTACATTAAAAAAATGATCTTGTGCGATCCAAGATCAATTTTATGTATTTGGATCGTAGGATCGTAGGATCGTACGATCTTACGATCCGGATCGCGATTTTAACAACCATGATGGACACCCATGCTTTCAAAAAAGAGCCCATGTTTGAGAGCAACTTCTAAGAGTCTGTATGAACAGACATCTCAAAACACATTTTTTTTCATTTTTCAAAATATACTTTTGTGTTTTTTAATGCATCTCTTATTTTACAATCACTATTTCGAAAAATGTAAAAATACTTTTTGAAATGTAATCCATACAAATGAACTCATAGGCAAAAATTGCCTTTTTTTTATGGCTGGTGATTTCAATCAAATTTTATTTTCTGTCAAAAAATAGCCAAATAGACAGTGACCCCACAAGGGAGCAAACCAGCTAGAAAACTTTCTATAGAGTATGGAGCTATTTGAAATTCGATCATTAGAAAATTGTTGCACATGGTCAAACGGAAGAAAGAATGAAAGGGGCATTTATGAAAGACTAGACAGAACATTTGCAAATCCGTTGTGGTCTAAAAAATTTCCGAAGGCACGAATGAGGAATCTCCCAATCATGAAATCAAGTTACGGGTCCAATAGTCATTGATACATCTTTGAAAATGAGAACTTCAATGAGAAACAAATATTTTGAAGTATTTTGAACTAGAGACTCTATAACGAGACAAATTATTAAGAATGTTTAGCAAGACTCTCAAGTCTCAACCAAACATGACTTGTAATAGAAGAAAAATGCATAATCTTACTGAAAAGTTGGAAACCACTATGAGGCATTTGACAAATTGAAATAACGCCTCATATGAGGCAATGCCCAATCAAATTAGGCACTTGTCTCAAATCCTTCAGGATGTTTAAAGCCAACTTCAGGATCCAACTCTCCAAAAATAGTTCGATCTATTACGGAACCCTTGGAATTCCTATTATCTTGCCAAGATGGTTATGTCATGACCTTGAGGGAACCAACCTCAAAAGCTAGTTTGTAAGGTGGAAGAACCAAGGCCATATAAATCCCTCATGGAAATCCCATACTTTCCATGTGGGATTCACCCCCACATGGAAATCCCATACTTTCCATGTGAGAACCAAGTGAGATCATGACAATCCACCACGCTCCGCATGCCGTGTTCACCCGGCTCCGCATGTCTCGGATTATTGGCTTTGCACTAGAGTGGCTTTACACTAGATGGTTGTGCACTAGGTGGCTTTGCACTAGATTCTTCTCTCTAGTCCCGGCCAACCGACGTCACCAACCTAGTCTCGGGTGAACATTGCAATACCAGCGTCACCATCTAGTCCTGGGCGAACACTGCAATACCGACGTCACCAACCGATCATAGCACGGGCGGAGGGTAGTGGGTGGCTCTGATACCATTTGTCATGACCTTGATGGAACCAACCTCAAAAGCTAGCTTGTGAGGTGGAAGAACCCAAGGCCATATAAATCCCTCGTGGGAATCCCATACTTTCTATGTGGGAACCAAGTGAGATCATGACAGGTTACTGGAGACAAAAGAACCACACTTAAATGGGCCACAAAAGGAGATCAGGACACCAAATTCTTCCATCAAAGGGCTACCAAGAGACAAGGCAATAATTGGATAAAAGGGCTATTAAATAATCAAGGAAACTGAGTTATAGATGAAGATGGAATTCAATAGTTGACCACACATCACTTTTAGAAAAATATATGAAGATGACGAATCCATTTCAGATGATCTACAAAATATAGATCTTCAAAATCTCCTTCAAGAAACAAATATTGGCCTATTAGAAGCAGAGAATAACATACTAGACGCTCTTTTCACCCTCAAGAAATCATAAAGGCAGTGTTTCAAATTGTTCCTCGAAAAGCTGCAAGGGCTGACGAGATTCTAGCTACATTCTATCAGACCTATTAGGATATAATAGGGGGTATGACAACCGAAACCATTTTGGAGTTCTTTTGAAATCCAAAAATCTTAGTCTTTGTTTGAATTGTGATTTATTTGAGAAAACTTGTATTGGAATGTGTAAAACTGTTTGTAAGTATTTTTTTATAGAAAAAGTATTTTGAATGGAAAAATATGAGGAAATTTTTTTTAAAATTATGTTAAAGGAATTTGAATGGGAAAATTTAAATTTTAAAATAAAAATGTGTTTGGATGTTTTTTTTTGTATAAGAAAATTTAACTTTTTGTAAATAAAAACCTTGTCCAAACGAAGCTTTAGAATCTTTCATACCACTTTCATCCTTGTTCCAAAGACTCCATTGCCTAAAAAAACCATTTGACCTATGACTTATTGCTCATGAAATGTTGGAGCATATATGCAAGAAGAAGGAAGGGAAAAACGAAATGGCAACCCTGAAATTAAACATGAGTAAGGCATATGATTGAGTGTTATGGACAGACCTTTCTCATTTGCAAATAAGTAAGTTTTCAAACAAAAACAAACTATCCAAACACATTTTTATTTCAAAATTTAAAATTCAAATTTTCCCACTTAAATTCCTCTCACATAATTTTAAAAAATTTTCCCTCTTATTTTTCCCTTTAAAATACTTTTTCTATCAAAAAGTACCCATCAAAATTTTCACACATTTCAATACAACTTTTTCCAAATACATCACACTCCAAACAAACCCAAGATTCTCATATCACTAGATTAAATACATAGAACAATGTGTGAAAACAGTCACTACAAATTTCTCTCAACGGATGGACTTCTGGAGCCTTTCAACCAAAAAGGGGATTGAGATAGATTGCCCCTTGTCACCTATTCTTTGATTTGGAGAAAGTCCCTTTGCGAGGGCGAAACTCCCCCACTTGTACGAGAGGCCCCTTAGCCAGGCGGGATGTAAATCGAGAGACGTGCACAAGTTGGCAGAAGCTTGAGGGAGAGAGCCAACAGACCAAACCCCATGACAGACCCCACAATATTTCAGTGAAAAATCTGTCGCACGTGAGGTTTGAATCTGCGTTGCCATAGAATTTCTACCCAAATCACCTCAAGTTTACCAACTCGCCTATGTCCCTGGGAGCTTTGTCACCTATTCTATTATGTCAACATGTTTTGTCATCTATGATAAAAAAAGATCTCATCTCAAACAAATAGTCTAGAAATTCATCCTATGTCAATAAGTTTTCTCATCTGTGATAGAAAAGGTCTCGTCTCAAATAAATGGTCTTGGCAGCTCTATTAACACAAGGGTACCTTCTATATCATATCTCATGTTTACTGATGATTGCGTCTTATTTTTCAAAGCCATAGAGGAAATGGTCTATAATATAGCAATAATTTTAAATATTTTCAAAGCAATAGAGGTTGTAGTCTATAATATAGCAAGAATTATAAACCAATACACAGTATTATCCGGACAATGAATCAACTTCAACAAATCCTCCATCCTCTTCAGCCTGAACACTGACAACACAATGTCAACCTTCCTGTCATCCATATTAAAGATGCATGACCCACTTTTCCAGGGAAAATATCTTGGTTTGGATTTAGATTTCTCACAAAACAAATCCACATTGTTTTTTGATTTCAAAGGAAAAATTTAGACAGGAAAACCTCATCTCTCTCACTAGTGGACAGTGGTCATGGCAAAACATGTGTCAAATGGACTTTCTAATTATATGATGGGAATATTCAAATTGCCCAAAGGAATCATAAATCAAATGGAAACAATGGTAATAAACTTCATATGCGCAGGAGATTCAGAACGTAGGCAAATCCATTGGAAATCTAAGGAAATTTTGTGCACCCCAAGAAGTCAGGGAGGACCAGGGCTAAAACCCTTGACTAACCTGAACCAAGCACTTTTGGCAAAAGTAGCCTGGACGATTATTTGAGAGAAAGATTCACTATTCAGCAGATTCTTCCTAGAAAGGTATTGCAAAAAAAAAAATCACCGAGGCGAATCCTAACCCATTACCTTCTGGAATTGCCACAACATAAGCATTTTGCTTAGTAATAATTATTGTAAAAGGATAATGGTTAGAAAGATTTGAAAAGTATTATGAAATTAAAATTTTCAAGGTTTAACCAAAGCTTAACTTAGAAGCTCACTACTTGTCTTTGGTTTGATATTGCTACGAGACATGACTTTGACAAGGTATGATGATATTACTGAGGAATTGTGAAACAAAGATTTGTTGAAACTATTTCTTAAATGGCAAGTCATTATAGCCGTAGAAATCAAGAATAATGGATACCAGGAATGAACAATTTATTGAACCATCCAAAGTCTGTAGCAAATGTGACAAAACTTATAGTTCAGCATCTCATAGAAGATAATAGAGAATGGAGACTACAACTTTTGAAGGTACGGGCCCCCCAAACGCAGTAAAACACATAACAGCCATGTACCTTCCTAGGAATAATCAAGACATAAAGGATGAACTGATCTGCTCCAAATCACTAAATGGCAATTATACTGTAAAAAAGGATTACCTAGCAGCTACACAAATTCAGCAGCAAAAACGACCATCAACATCCACTTAGAACCAGTTACAAGATGAGCATAAAGCATTTTGGATAAAACTGGGGAATTTAAAAATACCAGCAAAAAAGTTTCTTGTGTGGAGGACTTTCCAAAATGCCTGTCCCACTGCCTATAATCTTGCCAGAAAAGGGATACCTATATCCCAAACTACATCACATGCCAAGGTACGCATGAAACAGCCACCCACCTTTTATTGGATTGTCCAAGAGCGAAGCATATTTGGCGTCTCTCCCTGTTGGGTTTTTATTTTAACCAAGGTCATCCCACATCTTCTCAAGAATGGATGCTGGAATGGTTTAGCGAAGCACCAGATATGAATTCAATTGCATTATCGTGCGTCATTAAGTGGCATATTTGGTTGGCAAGAAACTAAGAATTTTGGGATCATAATAAACAGCACCTAGCGGAGATAGTAGCCAAATCCATTTCTTACAGCACTTTGACTCTCAATAGAAAGATCTTACAAATTAGAATTCAGACAACCCGTAATTCAGTAGTGCGATGTACATCCATACAAGATGCCAACTCTCGAAGCTCCATACCCATCCCATTCAATCCGGTGAGTACAAGATAATTTTGGATGCAGCATTCCGCCCTCTATTAACAGAAAGGGCAATGGCCTGGATCATATCGGATGTCAACCAGATCGAATATCTTAGCAATCCAAGGATGAAAATCTTCAATGATTTCACCACCACAAGCTGAAGCGATGGCTTGCCTCAAAATAATAAGTCAAGCACTACAAAAAGTTTGGGATGACTGTTAATCCTTTGCAAACAAGTATGGAAATCCAAGGTATTTTGGCAAACATAAGATATAATTTTAGTTATTTCACAAGTTGTTTAGTAAAAGTATAAGGGAGCAAGTGAATGCTACACATAAATCGCCTACGCATTTAATTCTTTTCATATTTTGTAATGCGCTTTCTTTTTCTAAAAAGAAAAAACTTAAGCAGATATCATATCAAAAAGTTCAAAAACAACTTACTCCCTCCGTCCAAATAAAAGAATATAATTTTAAAATTTTCCTTTGTACTTAAAAAAATGCCTTTTAAATAAAATTATTATATTTTTATTATTAATAATGACAATGTAAAACTCATATTAAAAAGTAAAATAAAGATATAAAAACATACATTGAAATATAAATTATATACAATTCTTATAATTATCGTATCAAATAACAATTTTTTTTTTTTTAAGGAATGAAGAGATTACATGATAGTATATTAATTCAGCATCCCCGCCATCTCTTTTAACAAATTTTAATAGAATTTATGTCTTTCATTTGTCAGAAAAGCCATTGAATAGGCCCTATTCCACAAGTTGATGATATATATGACACAACTTAATTTATAATTTTACATTTTTATTTTTATTTTTTAATTTAAATTATATATTATCATTATTAATAAAAATAATACAAAAAATTCATCTTAAAAGTGTTTTTTTTTTTTAAGCCAAGAAAAATTTTTGAAACTGACTTTTTATTGAGTTGAAAGTATTTCATTGCCAGAAAAACCACTGAATAGGCCCCATATCACAAGTTGATATAGATGAACATCGAACATCAAGCATCAAGCATCAAGCATCAAGCATCAAGCATCAAGCATCAAGCATCAAGCATCAAGCATCAAGCAGTCAATTTAAAATCATAAAGTTAAGAAGAATATTTGGATCACAAAATTAGTCCAATCTAGCTCAATTAGAAAACTGAAATATCAAAAAATGTATGAACTCCGACACGGTAGCTGAATAGAAGACACAATACAAGCAAAGACAAACTGCCAGAACAATAAAATGGATGGAGTCCTACCCAAATTTCAGCGGAACCCTACATGTCAATCTGCAGGTTAATAATCAGTTTCAGCATAGGGAACATCAAGAATAGCTTGCTCAGCTTCTTGCACTTCCTTCTCAGTCTTCCTTCCCTTCTTTGACTTATAGTACACACTCATGAAAGTACCGATGGCTTTGTACTTCCTCCTGCACTGCTCGTACAGCCCAGCATCAAACATCCTCCAGAAGTTCTTCTCGCTAAGCTCTGACACAGCATACTGTGGCTGGAAACCATGGTTTTCGATCAACCAGTTTTCCATGCGACGGACAGCATCAACCCCATCAAATACCTCACCCCTCAAGACTGGTCCAGGAGCGTAGTAGACTCCAACATCAGTGTACATTTGAGCATATTGTGTGTCACCCTGCCTGCGGTGTAGCTCAAATCCTGGCTCAGGATACACCATGGTTTTCACTGGTAATTTGAACATTCTGTGTGGGCAGAGCCAAATTGGATACACCTACAAACACATCAAACCTTCATTTAAAGCTCAAACTTGAGATACCAGACTATGAAAGCTACAAGGAAAATACTCATTTAGTAAGTTGAATGGACAACAAGAAACAAACAGAATCCTAAGTGTACCATTGTTCAATACTAATTATATGGTCATACTCATACCTCCATCTCATGGTCCACCCACTCAAGGGCAGCTCCAACCTTGTGGACAGGGACAAGCATATCCTGAATGACATGCATATCATGATAATAGTTTCTGACAGCTTCACCTTGAGTAGCTTTAAGCAGAGAAACCTTAGGAGGCATCAACCAACCCAAAAGAAACCTAAACCAAAATTGATCAGCGAATGGAAGAATAAGCTTTCCTTCCCAATACAAACACCTTGTGTGCCTGTGGTAATACTCCCTTGTAGGAATGTACTCCACAAATTCACCTTTCTTGAGAGCTGTTTGAGCATGCTGATAAAACCATGGTTTGAACCACCAACCTACATTGTTAATTTTATTTCCCTTCTTTTTGGCTTCCTCTTTTGAAGCATATCGACCAGTCATGAAAACACCTTCTGTTGCAGAGTAAATCATGCCTTCTACAAAATCTGGAACCTTATCAGCATTATCCTGTTCCCCATCTCTAGGGCAAAAGGAATCAATGTATCCCTGAGCAAGCTCACGAATATTCCCAATGACAGGTTTGTAGGTTAGTCTCATATATTCTTTCACAGGAATAAGCTTGATCTCAGCAGCTACAAGAAGCCCAAGTGTTCCCTGAGACCATGGAATAGCATAGAAAAGGTCAGAATATTCATTGTCCTTTGTAGCTCTGACCACCTGCCCATCTGCTAGCACGATTTCATAAGCCACAACTGTATCGGAGAACAAGCCGTAAATGTGGGAGCTCCCTTCGATCCCATAGCCGTTGATCAGGCCACCAACAGTCAGATCATCAAGCTCCGCAACAACTGCAAGAGACAGATTCATGGGGACAGTAACCCTGGTTATCTGACCCATATTGACCAGAGGCTCAACTCTAGCAATCATTCTCTCCTTGTCAATATCAAGTATGTTTCTGAAAGCAGAAAGGTCAACTTCAAAGTGCCGGGCACGCTTATAGTCGACATTGCGCATTCCCACAGATATCCATGGTTTCCGAGCAGTGCAAACAAGGCCATCCTTTGCTGGATTCCTCTCTTTGAGCCGCTTCACAACTTTCTTAACATTCTCACCATGCTCCTTCTGGCGACGCTTGAAGGACTTACAATCAGATCTGATGTCCCCAAGATACGTAAGGAAGTACAACATACAAGAGATGGGCAAGACAACAAAGATAACAATAATCCATCGAAATTGGACAAAATAGTCCACCAAGACCTTCTTCCTCTTGGGACGAAGGGGAGCCTCAAGATCCGACATTGTGTAAAACAGATATTGCTACACCCTGAAACAGTCCAAAAGAAGTCTTTAATTTACAAACTTGAGTGTAAAATTTGTACTTGAATTCAAGCAATGACATAAATGATGCAGTAAACATAGCAATCAAAACAGACAATTAAAGATGCAGCTACCCAGCTATAGATAAACATATCCAGCTCAAAATTTTGACATTGTTGACCCCAAAAAAAAAATCATAACCAACAACTATTAGGATATTAGATGCACAAATAAGCACCAGATATATTCACAAGAAAGCATTCAGATTGTGGATGCAATGTCACCAACAACTACTTTGCGTGATGCAAGAAGCATGAAAAATAAGATTAACAAGCTCGCTTTTGCATAACCATAAGATACATCATAAATGTTTCAGTGTCCAGACAGTTCCCACCCTCCATGTCAAGGAAGCTTAACAATGCTTCAGTAAATACAAAAACGAATACGGAAAAAAAAAAAAAATTCACAAATCTTTTGACTCTCACTTTCAGAATTTCTTTGCTTCAGATTACTGTGGCCAATCTCATAAGAAAATCAACCAAAAGCAAAGGCAGGTGACTTCATACGAAAAAGTTGCTACAATAATATTCTTTTTCATTCATTTCGTTTGGTGTTCTGACTGATGTCCATTGTTTTCCATATTTTACGGCATCAAAAGGGCAACAGAAAGTCATGCATACTTTTCAATACAGATCCAACTAAAACATAGTTTTTCTTCTTTGCACAAAGAACAAAAACCTTTGAATAATCACAAACAAAAGTAAGTCAAGTTCTTGCTACAGTATATTCCCCATCACTCTTGTACTACTTTCCAGAGGATTCTTGATTTGGACCTTGTAAAATCAAAGTAAACTACAAGAAGAAGCATCAAATCAAGCATCTTCAGCGCTCAATGGCAAACATATATTCTACTTTCAAAAGGATTCCTGATATATAAGTTCAAAAATCACCCTAAACTCCAAAAAGAACCATCAATTCAAGCATCTACAAGCTCAATTGCAAGCATTTTGGTCTCCAAGACTCTCAATTACATAGCAAAAGTCAACATGCAGATCCAGACAAACAAGAGCAAAAAAACCTAAATACAGCAAAAAGAATGCAACAGTTTTGATTAACCCGCCACAAACTTATATAGAACAAGTTAAACTAACAGGCCTCGCCGAATATAGAGTACTTATCCAGATCTACATGTACAACTACATCTAATCCCCAGAAATAGACATTGCCAATGCAAGCACACAATGCTTGCAAACAAAACAAGAATTACCCGAATCCGAGATCCCAAAGCAGTAAATTTCATTATAAAGAACATCAATTTCTTGGAAAAAATAAGCACAGAACAAAAACAGAGGGGATTAGTTGATTATCGTAGCCAAAAAAGAAAAAACACGTAAAAACAAATATAAGAAGTACCCAAAAGAGAGAGTATATCAAAAGCACAGTCCAAAATTGTTGAAGAAAGGGAAAAAGGCAATGCTGAAAAGTATGAGTGCGCGGAGTATGAGCTACCTCAAGAGAGAAGTGGAGTATGAGTGCCAGGTAGAGAGCTAGGGGTGGGACTGAGGGATGAGCAATGCTGAAAAAGGAAGGGGAATGCCAAATATATTTAGTGGGAGGAAAGAGAGGTAGAAGAAAGGGTGTCACTGGGAAAGTCGTATTAAATAATATTCCTTCGTCTAAAAAAAAATATTATTAGATATTTACACCCCGTGAGTCGAAGTACAACGTTATTTTTCTCAGTTATTATTAGATATACAACTATGTATTATTATTATAGAACTATATATAGAACTCTTGCGGTTAATTTCAAATTTTCTTTGTTTAAAAAAATTAATTTTTAAATAAAATTTTATATTATTTTTATTAATATTAATAATATATGAGTTAAATTAAAAATTAAAAATTAAAAATAAAAATGAAAATAAATAATAATTTATTTAAAGATTCATTAAATTTTTTATATATTATAATTTCAAATAATTATATTAAATTAAAAATGAATTTTTTTTAACAAAAAAAAATATAAATTATGTATGATTATTGTTAATGAAATAATAATATAAAAATTTCATTGAGAAAAATGACTTTTTATGAAAAGCAGAGGAAGGAAATAATTATTAAAGGAGGAAGATTACAATATTATAAATGGGCCATGTGGAGAAGAGAAGTGGATCCTTGTGACATTCGGCAGCTGAGGCAGGCTTCCCTTGTCAAAGATCTTGATTCGTGGCATGAGATCAAAATTGTTTTGAGGATTCATCTGGGTTGTGACATTGGACAGCTCGTCTATGCCCAATAATTTGACTCCCATGGGATTTCCATTTTGTCACGCTCTTTCCGTTTTATTTCCTAAGTTTTTTGAAAATTATTTTTAATTTAATATATTTTTGAATTATAAATATAATATGCTTAATAAATTGTTAAAGTTATAATTTGATATTTTAATATTTGCTTTTTAATATTAAATCATATATAATATTAATAGTAAAAATAATTTCGTTTTAAAATGAAGTTTTTAAAAAAATTGTAAGTAATATTTTTTTTATGGAGGGAACATTCATTTTTCGTTGTAAGTATCATATTGAGATGATAAAACCCGAATTATATAGTGAAATATAACTGATTCTTTTCAAAAAAAAAAATTAGAATGACATAGTCACTTTAATTTTTTTTTTTCCACCTTCTAAGTTTTCTTAATAACAGTGATAAATTGAATGAGCTCCAATAACAATTTTCATGGTCAACGTCTTTAAATCCAATATTCCCAATGCCATGATATTGAAACGTGGAGAAAATGAATTTTTGATTACTTATATGAATTTTAATTTTATTAACCTTCTTTAAAAATTTAGAAATCGTGTTTGGTTCCACATTATCTTAGAATTGGAAAAAAAAATTGATTAAATTCTGTAGAATTTTATGATTTTTTATATAATTCTAATTCATATATAGTGTTTATTTGATAATTTTTTAAAATCATAAAATTTTTGTTATAAAATTCAAAATAAAATTTATACAAAATGACAAGAGCCGAACGGCCATTGTACTTCAGTGACGTTGCCTAGTCTTCATCTGATGGCAGTTTCCAGTGTTTCACCGAATATTCATTCTTTCGGGTGAAGTCATTTTCCCGTATAGTTAAACAAATCAAGAACTATAAGCGAAATCAGTAAGAGTGATGATATTTTTATAAATTTTTATATATTATTTTTATAAGAATTGATGTGACAAATACAAAAAATAAAATCATCTCTTATAATTTTATATATTTTGTAAAAATATGATAATTAAATTTTATTTTTTATTCTTATCATATTAATTACTATAAAAAATTATTAAAAATATAATTATTCAAACAATAATTACATTAACTAAGAATTATATATATCAATGAAGTAGTTATGATCAAAGGACAGAATTTTACTAATTTTACTATTCAACCGTATCGCTTTTACTTTCTTAGTTTTTTTTAAAAAAAAAAATTAATTTCATAAAATGTTTTTATATTAAAAATAAAATTTATTTTTTAATAAAATTTTTATATTACTTTTATTAATAATGACATTGTATAATTTATATTAAAAATTAAAATTAAATATGTAAAGGTAAATATTTAATAGTATATATTATATCTTGTAAATTAAAATTTTGTTTTAAATGAAAATAGATTTTTTTGAAATGAATAAAATATTAAAAATTTGAAATCTAATACGGTTACTGAACCATGTTTGGCTTAAATCATTATGTAAACAAGACACTAATTACATCAAAAATCGTGTCAGGCATCTCCAATTGTTTCTCTTCTCTGGATATTATTAATGGTAGAGACATTTTAACACATTTCCCTTCCCTGTATATTGTTTCTTTTTGTATGGATAGTATTTTAAAATATATTTTTATATTTTTATATTTTTAAAAAATATATATATTAAAAATTAAAAAGTGTATTAAAAATTATAAACACGTACTTTGCGAGACCGTAACACGTTTTAAAAAAAATGAGAAAGAGAAAAACTTTGGGTAAGTTTGTCCATATGCGAACGGGAATCATTGCAGAGTTCTAGGTAATCACACACAATACGCAAACAATTTAGAAATGGTTCAAATTAACTTATTGTGATGTGACCATCACTAAAACTCAAGAAATGCTTGCTTGTGATGAAAATTTTAACCCCTTTAATTATTTTAGAAAACACCCAAAATCTTCCTCCACATCTCAGCAAATAATCTTTTTCATCATCTACTTTTAAAACATGAATAAATAGAATTTTATTTCAAAAATTTGAAATCTATTTTTTTTCTTTTTATTTTGGTTCTTTGAAAGATAAAAAGATTATTAAAGACGAAATTTGTTTTTTTCTAATTATTTTGATGGAGTTAAGTTTTCCTTGCTCTATATTGTAAGCAAAAGCAGATAAGCTTTACCCCATCAGTAAAAGAAAAAGAAAAAGTAAGACTGATTACTAAAAATTATTCTTTCTCTGGCAAACTGATTAAAGTGTCTTTTGTAGGGCTTCTTCTTCTTTCTTTTTTTTTTTTTCTTTTTCTTTTTGGTCAGACTTGTTAACTTTGGCTGCGAGCTTCAATTATTGCATTTTTTTTATTTCTTTAAAAATTTCCATTTTTAATTTAATAACTTTCTTCAACTTTTAATATAGTAAAATTATATATATATATATATATCTATATATATATATATATATTTAAAAAGTAAATATACTATTGGCTTAAACTTTAGAGCAAAATAGTAATACACGCTATGATTAGAGCAAAATATGAATTTGTTTAGAGCAAAATTAATTTAACTAATACATGTGATTATAGAAACTCTATTATTCAATCTAGAAACGTGTTAAAATGTACTCTCTCTATTTTAAAAAAAGAGAGTTTACTTTTGATTTTGTATAATTTTTTAAATTATAAATTATAATATATTTAATACATTATTAAATGTATATTTGTACATTTTTATCTTTATTTTTTTATTTGAGTTATAAATTGTTATTATTAGTAAGGGTAATACAAGAAATTGACTCTTTTCTTGAGATAATTTTCTTTTTTAAACTAAACTCTATTTTTGGAATGAAGGGAGTATTAATCATTTAATTACGCCATAATTATTTATTGATCAACAAGTTAACATGCTCTGTGTATGTAGTACTTGAAACACATCTTTTCTTCAAAGTTTTATATTAGCTATTAGCATAACTATATTATGCTTGAACCAACTTATGTATGTAACATTTAAATAAAGTGCTGATAATGATAATGACTTTTTTTTGTCCTTTTTGCACAATTATATCTCTATTCACATAAATTGAATTGACATATGTATTTTACTGATTTTTTTTTTAAAAAACAATTTCACATCATTTCCATAAATGTAATATATTTTCTTCATAAGTATTGTACAAAATTCACGAATTTGATAAGATTTCATACAAGGTAAAATTTCTGATAACTAAAATAGCATTTGCACGATAAAAATGACAAAATATATGAACGTTACATAGTCAATTATTATGATTGTAAAAAAATTATATTTTAAAATATATATTTATATTTTTTAAAATAATTTTTATTTCAAAAGATAAAAATTATACTTCAAAATATTATTCATATGCATCTTAAGAAATTTTATTAAAATTTATCATTGTAAATATCGCTCATGAATTTTTTATCCTCGAAAATAAATCAAATCAACCATAGCTTGTCTTTTGTGGCCTTACTTTTCTTTGTCGTGGCAACATTGTCCAGTATCGTTTTGAGTGAAGACTCAGGAGCGCTCGGTATAAATGGTGGGTTTAGGAATGGAATGGATTTGTGGAGTGGAAAGGTTTGTAATAGAATGGAATGATAATAATTATGTTGTTTGGTATTATTTTGTAATGGAATGGAATAAATTTTATATTAAAATTATAATAAAAATAGTATTTTACATTATATAATATTTAACAAATTATATCTTGTTCAAAAATGAAAAATATTTTCTATAAATTAGTGAAATTTGTTTTAAAAAAATTAAAAAAGGTAAAATGGGAGTTAAAGAGGAACAAAACCAGCACGGTGGGTTTAGAAGAAAGAAATTTGGTTTAGTTTAAAACCATGAAGAAGGGTTTTAGTAAACCCAAACCCACAAACCAAACATCCATTTTTGGTTCATAGTATTCCATTCCCCTCCCAAACCCTCGTACCAAACGGCCTGTCAATACCAAGAATGTGGATTCCTGAGGGGCAGGGCGTGGGGTGAATTTGGGCAGAAATGGCACCCATTTGAAACAACAATAATAATTGGAAAAAAGCTTAAATATATTGATTTTAATGTAAGTATCGGAGACAGATCACTTCGAGATTCGTGTGTTCTGGCAATCCCGTGCTCTTAGTGGGCTAGGCACGTGACTTTGCGTCCTAGTAATCTCCGGCTTTGTTGTTTAGAGTCATTTAATTGAAATCAAATTTATTTGATTAATTAAATGAAAGAGTCAGTTTTTTTTTTTTTTTTTAAAAAGAGAGTAGTTATATTAACATTTACAAAAAAGTTAACCTGATACAGAAATAGTCCAATGATGGATTCTCCTTAAAATAGTGTATTGATTAAGGTAATTACTTAAATACCGAGTTAAACCAAACTAAAATAAAAACAAAAACAAAAACATATGTACGAAAACAAAAACAACAAAAAACCCTATTAATAGGTCTCTCTTGAAACACCCTAAAAGAGTAAACTACCCACAAAAATTATGAAATGCATATCTGAGTCTATCGCTCTCGCATGAAATGCATATCTAAATCCATCACTTCAACTTAGGCTTCGTAATGTTATCCAATTTCTCCTCCCAAACTAGAGGCTTTCACCTCTTATATGGAGGACAAAAACCTTAATATTAAAGGATATAATCGCAAAGAAATAAGGGCATTATGCCATTTTTTTTTTTTTAAAATCACACATAATATCGCATTTTTGTCGCCACTATGAACAGTATTTTTTTTTTGCCACCTTCAGCCTTCCGGCACAATTTTTTTAAAACGTCCAGTGAATGAGTCAGCTCATGTGGGCCAATTTGAGGAATCTCTTGCACATGTTCGAAAATGGGGTGGCCAGAAAAAATTCATACTTATAACTGAATTTGTTGCGCAGCTTGCGCTGGAATTTTAGTACTGTAGCTACATAAAATTGGAGGACAGATGGGTTGGGTTGAATATTTTTGACTCTGCAACTACTTTTCAGAAAAAACGGCCCCAGGCTGCAGAAAAATAGGGTTACTAAAATACGTGCGGGCTGCCAAAAAAGGGTCCCAACAATACACTACGTCATAGTTTATAGAATCGAAATTTTACACATAATCAATTTAGGATGGCAGAATCGAATCGGTGGAATCGAATCGTAAAATTATAAAATTCTACAAAAAATGAAAAAAATATAATTTATAAATTATTTTTAAAAGAATTATTAATTAATATATAAATAAATATATAAAAAATTCATGTATAGTTTATAATTAAATGATTTTATTTCAATTTTTATTTCTTATAACATTTTATATGATTTTTTCAATATTTTAGTAGTTGTCGCAATCGAAGAGTATTTAAGTCTAATTTATTTATTTATTGTTAAAATCTAATAAAAATATGATTAAAGCAATTAAATTGTTTATATAAGTATACATCTTAATTTTACTCAGATATATAAAGTTTTTTTTGAATAAATTTAATTATATTTTATTCACATAATAAGATAGAATCGTAATCAGAATCGGGATCGTTTTAGTGAATTAGGATCGTAGAATCATAGAATCGGTGGCGATTTTTAATACGAAAATGGTGTGATTTTTTGCATTATTTTTTTTTAAAAAAAATCTTTTAAGTCTATGTTATGACTTTGTTTATGCAGTTTTCCTGTAGTTTGGTTCTAATTATTTAACGTTTACAAATAGTAATAATTTAGTTCAAACTATTCAACATTCACCAATTTTCTCGAATCATCACAACAGACATAAGGCGAGAGTTAAGAATACTACATTCAGTTTTTTTCAATACGTGCAGTTTGTAGATTCCAATGAAAATAACACCTTAATTAATTGTTAGTTGTAATTTGTGTATTATTTGTTAGTCTTTTTCTCGCTTGTCGGGCTTTTTGACCATTGGGGATCCTTTCATTTTCATGGATTCAGTTTAAATTCCAACCCTACGAAGCTCTTTTAGTCCTTTGTGACTATATGTTTTTATCATTGTGTAATGTTAATATACTAACGTTTAAAAAAAATTACTTTTCAAAAAGGTCATTTAGAGTAGTGTAATTGAAATTTAAATTAGGATAAATTACGCCCGCCTTTTTTGAGATTTTGATTTATTATTATTATTATGTTCTTATAATTTGAAAATATTACAGTTTTTCTATTCAATTATCTAAAAATTAATTTTTTATTATATAATTCATAAAACAATTAATAAACTAAGCAAAGATAGAATTTAATTCACATTTTTCATATGAAATTTATATTATAGTACTACTTATAGTTATGATTAACATATATTCTTTTCAAATAATGTCTTTGATTCATTTGTAATGTATTTTGAAAACATTTTACGTTCACATTTTTGCTTAGTTTTTTTATTTATTTCACAAATTATGTAACTAAACACTGACTTTTAAATAATTAAAGGGAGGAGATTGTAATATTATATAATTTTAAAAGATAAATTAATAATAAAACTAAACATCAGGAGTAAATGTGACTTACCCTTTAATTGATTTTATTAATGAAATAAAAGAGTTAACTGAAGCTTCATAGTTCGTTTAGTAATTAAAAAAAAAACCTCAAGGAGGTAAATGAAATATAAAAGTTAGAATTTCAAAGATAATTCCAAATTTTGAATAAAAAAAGAAGAAGTGAATAAGATATGATCGGAAATCAATACTCAACATTAATTAACTAACAATATTTTGAATGTTATGAATTTACCTAAGCAAGGGAGCGTAAGTAGTTACTGAAGAATTTGGAGAAGGCAAACGTAATATACTAAAAAATACATTTTTGATGTTAAAACCTAGTATCTTTTCGTTCAGAAAACAAGTCACTAAATAAAAATAATCTTAAACATTCACTATTCCATACGAGAAATATCAATTCTGCCATTGAAGCACTACCCCAACATCCTAGCAACGTATTTTTAAAACAAAAAATTAAGTGGACCACCCAATTATTAATTATGCATGTTCGGTAGTTTTTTTTTTTCTAAACGATAGTAGATTAATAAAGTGGCAAAGGCGATGTGCTTAGTGTTTAAAGCGTCGCTTATAACCCACGAAAACAAAGGCGCAAAGGGCAAAAAACACGAGGCAAGAAAAGCAAATAAAGAAAACATAAACTAAACCGCACAAGACGGGAAGGAGACAACCTCGACCAAAGTTCAACCGCATTAAACCCCGCCCAAGAATGGTTGAGGACTTGACAACCTAGGAACCACCCGAATATTACAAAATAATATTACACTCAAGTGGCCAACTACACATGACCTATGATGAAAAAGCTACACTTAATGCTATCTCTCACCGCGTTGTGCCGCTGAAACCAATCTGCAGACGTTGAATAGCAACACAAAAAAAAAAAAAAAGAAGAAAAAAAAAAAAAAGAAAAAAAGAAAAAAAGCAGCAACAGTGCGAAAATCGCACCGTTGCCGCACCTTAATCGCCCCTACTGCTTGTTGAGAGAAAAAAAATGGGCAGCCCGGCCCTACGCATTGGTTGTGGTGTTACCTTGCGTTTTTCATTTTGACCAGCATGTTCGGTAGTTATTCCTTGTGATTTGGTGCCGAATATTTTAAACTCCCTCGCAGTCTGGAAATAATAAATGCCTTTACAAAATGTTCGTAATCAGGCTATGAAGAGTATATTAAGAACGATATCAGTCAGCCGACTGGAAAAATTATTTTTATTATTACTATTAATTACGTTGCCTCAAAATGATAAACTCTAGGATTGACTCAATAATCTATTCTCTCTAGATCTCGATTTCCCTCTATTTGCTAGCAATTCCCCCCCTTTTATTTATTTATTTTTTTGGTAAAAGTAAGTAGTATATTAACTTTGTACCATGTCCCAATTTCTACGTAACCGGACACTACAAAAACTTCTACTTAAGATGACACTAATAATGTCACACAAAGTGCAAGAGTGTCCTATGAACAAAATATGAGCAAAGGCTCCCAAGAGAATGCAAGCAAAAGCTTGTCAAAAATAAATTAGCCAAAGCCAAGGAGATAAGCTGATAGCACAATCCTCAGGCTAGGAAAATAGACGAGTCGAGTTCCTAGTAAGGTTGTATCCTCCTATTCCTAGGGTTATCTGGAACATACTTAAAAGTAAGCGCCTTATCTCTGACTACCTTTTGAAACTGCATCTCGATAGCCAAAATATAGATAGTCTTGTTACGAAATAGAATGTGATTTCTTTTCCTCCAGATAATGAAACAAATAGGCCCAAAGGAAAAACAAGTCATCTGATGAAAAATATTTATTTATTATTTTTATATTTTTCGGTTTTCTGTAGTAAATTTGATTGAGCTCTACTTAAAGGGATTTTGCATTTATCATAAGAAGAAACACTAATTTTTCTGTTTTTAACTTTATGTTTTTATAGTAGTTAATAGAAAAAGGTCCTTATTGTTTCATTTCTTGTAATCATATTATTAATATGTTATTACTATTATTTTCCTTACTCTACTAATATTTCATATTCCAATATAATTTAATTTATTGATGGTAATAATACTTTCAGTGGATTCACATAATATAAATATAAATAATAATTCATTATTCACTATATTTGATATGTGAATGTAGGATTAGTATTATTACTCTTTAAAAAAATTCAAATACTGTTGTAGGCTCCCACGTTATTCTCTTCTTTTAAATAAAAAAGAAAAGTTTATTATAAGTTTTTGTCCTTTTTAAAAATAAATTTGCCTAATTGGACAAAACAATTATTAGACACAAATTTATCCTGTACTCACTCATTTTGTGGCATTCATTTATTCAACTTGCTGCTTGAAATAAGCTGTATTTCCCGAGATGGACAATTTTTTCCCCCCCAAAATTATTTTGTTTTCACATCGAATAAAATGCTACCTAAAAGTTACTATAATAGTAAGTTTCCTTATTGTTTGATATTGTTCCTCACGACTTTTTCTTTGTCCTCTCTGAATGAAGTTCGACAAGTGATCCAAAGCCTCACCAAACAATATTGGCATCTTCAATTAATTAATATATAGGCAAATTTCCAACTTTCCCCTAACTCAAGTTTAACGCCTAAGGGTATTTGATAAAATTGAATGTTTAAATTTGAATATTGAATATTGAAATAATTGAGTTGTTAGAAATTTAAATATTTAAAATTTAATTTTTAATGTTTAAATTATAATGCTGAATCAATTAATACTATTTAATAAACATTTAATTTGAACACTAAATTATTTAAATTATATCATTTTGCCCTTCTCCTAATTTTTTATTTATATCTACAAGTATTAACTTTTTTGTTTTTGAATTGTTAATGAAAATATATAAAAGATACAATCTATGTAAATTAATATTAATACGATTAATAAAATAAAAAATAAATAAATTTAATTTTTTTATAAAAATAAAAAATACTTTGAAAATATATTCTATGGAAAAAAAAGGGAAAAAAAGAAGAAGATTGAATCATACAAAAAGGGCTATTTATAGATAAAGGAAAAATAAGTTAGTTTGTTGAATAATCTAATAAAAGAAGGTAAATTTGGAAATTTTGTTATTTAATAGTTGGTATATTGAAATTGTATATCTAATGGATTGATTTAGATTGGTTTTAACTGGATGATTATGAATTTCTTTAAATAAACTCAGAGAAAACATTAAATCATAAGTATTAAACTAACTTTTAGTGTTTAAATTTTTATATAGAGGTTAAGCAGTGGTCAACCAATTAAGTGAATGAAGCCAAAAATTAAATTCTCTTAATCCATTAATTAAGGGTGAAGATGTGTGTTGTGCAAGAATTTCCCAAACTGCCAAAGAACATCTGGGCTCGCAGCTAGGCACGAAACTTGGTGTTTTATCTATCAAAATATTTAGTCATGCCTTTAGTCAGTTCCAGGTTGACCGTAAGTGATTGTAAAAGTTTGGTGATAAAATTCCAGCTTAGAATCTTCTTTACTTTTTCTCCTTTTTTAGGGGATCAGGAAAGTTGAGGGGGTTGTCGCCTTTTTCTGTAACAGGTAACATTCAAGCCCTTGTTGCCACACTACTGCTTATGATTGAGCTCATAGTCATGGATGGAGTTCAAAGTGCCTATCATAAGGTGGCAGATTGTAGCTTATTAAATTTTGTCCTCTTCTTATACTACAGGTATTCTGGATTTGCCTTTTTATAGTAATAAAGACAATGATTCAGATGATAGAGAGCTTGTTAGCTAATTTCTTGCGGTGTTTGGGCGTATATATAATTTTGAATTAGAATCGGGCATTATTCATGAAGTAGATCTCTTCTGGGTAAAGTGGATTCGTGCTACCAAATTAAAGGATAAGAACTTCTGGTCTATACCTACTACCTGCTCTGGATGTGGAGAAAATTACTTAAACTAAGAGGCATTGTAAGGGTTGTCCATTAAAATGGTGATTGGTAATGTTGAAAAGATGTCACTATAGTATGATAATTGGTGTCCGTTACCACTGCTTATTGATATGCATTCCTTAATAGAATTAGTGTTCTAGACTTCTAGTAGCTTAAATATGCTAAATCTATGTTGTAAAAATTAGACCGGAATGCGAACAAGTCAAGTCAATAGGTCAGAGTCAGAGGTCAATTGATTGAATCAATAGTAAAAAATGAAATGAAATCATTATGATATAATAAAAATAAAGTAATCATAAAAATACGAATATTAGTATATAAACATATTAGAAATAAGGTACTTAATTTTTTTTAATGTAGTTAAATTTAAATTAAGTATAAATTGCATGAAATCCCAAATGTATGATTGAATAATTTCATGTCAAATTCACGTCAAGCACATGTCAAATTTGACGTCAAGCACATGTCGAATTCATGTCGAGCACATGAAGAGCACATGAATTTGATATGTGCTTGATGTGAATTTGACATGTGCTTGACATAATTCACGTGTTCGACAAAACTCTAACTTATCGTATTTTTTTCAAAATCCATAATCAAATGAATTATAATTAGCAAAGTATCAGCATTTCTATTAGGTTTATGCCCGATATAGCAAATACGAAGATTAAAATGCCCGATATACTTTGTTCTAGTTCGTCAATTTTTTGCGATTTATTCTCGATGACGTCAGCTTTTTGCTTGAAGACGTCGATCTTCCTCACGTACATGCTATTTATGCAAATAATTATGGATTGCGTGAAATAAGATATTGAATCAATAAAGAAATGAAGAAGAATGGGTATGAAAATTCTAACCACAACAGTGAAATTAGGAAAAATGATGATATAAAAAAAATGTCATTTAAGTCTTTTCACTTCAAACTACCTTGGTAAGAAATTTTTAACTGCTGTTATATTTCAAAAACCCTAATAAAAATGTGCTATTTTTACAAATTTCCCCTACCCTCTACTCTTCCCAACATATGGTACAAATGGGGAGATCATTGAGCCTGGATTCACCCTACCAGGGATGGTCCGCAACTGCATTTTTAGAAAGTAAAGCAATTATGAAAATTACTAAAAGGGAATCTCTTTTTAGTTTGGATTTTGAAATGTTAAAATCTTTTTCTTATATAAGAAGGTTAATGTTTATGTCAATGATACAATACATAATGTTTATATTTATTATGATTATCTCCTTCTATTTTGAATTGACATTGTATTGAATTTGATTAGTGTATTTATTTTAGATGTTAAAATTTAGAGATTCGAAAACAATTGGATATGGAGCAATCATTTTGAGCTATAATTGTTGAAAAATTGTGAAGGTTAGGTATAGAAGACTTGTTTATATAAGGTGGAGGTACACTCTGCAAATTAATATCTTAACTAAAAGACTTCTATATAAAGTGTGGCACGCCTTACTAGTTGATTGAGAAGGGTGACTTTGAATTATAAAAAAAATTGTCGATGACCAATAATAAGAAAGAAAGGGTTTTTACTGCAACAAATTAAGAAGATTTGATTTTATTGTGATTGAACATTTCTTTCTTATTTGGAAGAGAATGATTCTCTCTTCTTTTTTTCTTTTTTTTTAATTAAAAATACTATTTTGTTTTAGATAAGTTTCTTTTTTATTGGTAGTTTTAGCCTATCTTTTATGAGTAGTATTGTTTTATTTAAGCAAGACGACACAAGATACAACACACGCACATTATTTTGTTTTTCCCAGGGTTTTTGGACGCTTGAATCCAACATGTAGGTGGCTTGTTATTTTTTTGATCTAAAGGAATTTGATTTCAATTATTATCACTTTGAGGCTTTGTGTTTAATCTAGATTTCTTGCATTTAATTCAATTATTTATTGGTTCTTGATCTTATTTTCTTTATGAATGACCGATGTTGGTTATTCTAACAAATTAATTCATTATTTCTCCTTCTATTACTATTTGATATATAATTATCATGAATGAATAGTACAAGTAGCAACTAAATTATTTATTTTATGAACCAAAGTATGCATATTTAACCTAGGAGAAGCAATGAGACAAGATTGAATAATTGCAACTATCTTAATTATTTAGTTTTGGTTTAACAATTTTCATAAATTTTAATACTATTATTAAATTGATATAGAATGCTATCATGGCGTGTTGATTTGGATTATATATAATTTGGGTTCTTACTTATTAGTAAAACTGTCATAATAATAATAATAATGAAGAGAATGGAGTAAATCGGATTGTATATTAATATTTTTAAATGGTAATTTATTTTATTCTAAAATTTGTTATCATGAAGTTATATAACATTTAAATATGTTATTCTATTTTAATATCAATATTAATGTAATTCATACAATCTTTCATCGCAACAACTGAAAATTAATAAATTGCCATTTCTGGGCGGCATGGTGAACTACACCACACCTCACACGGTTATCTTCCCCTATTTTAATATAAAGGAAATATTAAGAGGTCAATTTCAGAAATCTAAAAAGTCGTTTGAATGATTTAAAATTCGGTCCAGCAATGAATGTTTAAATAATCGGGGAACTAAAACTTGAGAGAATTTAGCTTATAAGTTAATTAGTTTGATCATTCATAATTTGATCAATAACTTTTTTCTTCCCTAACATTTTCTTATGTTTGAAAAAATTCCAACCCTTTCAACCGTTGCTCCAATGAAATGATCCATGTTACATAAGTTGCATAATTTTTATGGAAATTAAGCCATAATTAAGGCCTAATATATTAAAATGGCCCGAACTTAGACATTTATAACCGTTTTGTCCCGACCTTTCAATTGTAACGGCACGGTCCCTGACCTTTAAAGGGGATAACAATAATGTCCTCCGTCTGTGTGCCGTCTGAAGATCCGTTTAAATGATGACGTGGCGGACAACTAGTGTACACGTGGACCGCCCAGTCAGCCTTAAACTACACGCCCGTCCAGTAATTTACCTTTGTACACAACACCAAAGCTTCCAGCACCAATCTTGTTCTCCAGAGAGAAATTTTTGGTTGCTGCAGCTAAATCTTGAAACAGAAACTCCTCTGCCCTGTCCGGGTGCTTGGTTGATGAAGTTCCGCTCCTTTGACGCCTCATTAGCCGTGAACCTTGCCGCCTAAGAGTGGATGATCTTGATGGTGGACTACTGTTTGATTGCTGGGGAACATTGTTATTAGTGATAGTAGGTTGCACGGAATTATGAATTTTCTTTTTCCCAAAGCAAACACCAGCCCACAAACAATAAATTATTGTGCAAATTCCTGCAAATCCCCCAACAGAGCCGACGATGGCAAAGGCTAACAAACCTCTCCTAAGCGCTCTAGAAGGCGAGGACGGCGGAGGACGCCCTAAAGGAGGTGATGGCGATGGTGATGGAAATGAGGGTTGTAACGGAGGTGAAGCAAGTGGCGATGAATTTTCTATGTCACAGAGCCTACAAATATTACCATTACCAGAACATAAGGTTTGAGATTGAGGATATATGCCACATCTACAAGCACTCTGAACACATGGCCCTGGAAGAGTCCTTTGTAAAGGGAGCCCAGTGGCTGCAGGAAACAAATTATTCGGCCATCCAGGACCCCAACAAATCACTGAAAAATTACTTGTAACCAATCCACATGTAAAATCCAACCCAGCAACAATTGACTCAAAAGAAGGAACTTCCGTAACATTACTAGAATATTCACCATTCCCACCCCAACAAACCACCGTGTTATTTAGGCTCCGAATTGCACAACTATGATTTGCACCAAGGGCAAGGCCGCTGTACTTGAAACTAGAATTAGACGGCACATCTAACTGACCATTACTGTTGTTTCCTCTGCAAATCACAATCCCACTAGTATTAATCCCACAAGCATGTCTCCCACCAACAAATATGTTAGCCATTGATATATTAGCAAATTGAAATTCAATATCCGATGCAACAGCACTAGTACTTTCGCTGCTACCCCAACACGCAATTTTACCGCTATCTTCCAAAACTCCACAGGAAAAGCCCAACCCGGATGAAATTGAGCTAAATTTTGCAGTCCCATATGGGGAATTGGCTGAATAAGAATCGCCACGCCAACAACTCACACCTTGCATACCGTTTGTTAAGGCGCAAATTTGAGTATCGCCTACAGTAACACTTGTTAATAGAGTTGAACCGGCAAGGTATAGCCTTTTGGGTGTGAAGCTCGGAACACTCCAGCACAGGAGGCTGATGCCACCTGAGCGGATTGCACAGACTATATCCAGGCCGTCGGCGATGGAGTCGAAGGAGACTGTGGGCGCATAAATGGAGGAGAAAATCTGACCGTTTCTCCAGCATTGGATTTGTTGGGTGGGTTGGTCGGCCACCAAACTGCAGACGGTGGTGGCCGAACCGTAGCTGACGGCGACCGTGGTGGAAGACCCGCCGAGAGCATTAACTGAGGGTGGCTGGAATGGGAATAAGAAGGCAACGATGATGGCAGCAGCAGCGACGACGGCGGTACTGGGCGGAGAAGTCATTTAAAGGCTGGCAAAGGCTGTGAATGATTGTAAAGGTAAATTACTGGACGGGCGTGTAGTTTAGGGCTGACTGGGCGGTCCACGTGTACATTAGCTGTTCGCCACGTCATCATTTAAACGGATCTTCAGACGGCACACAGACGGAGGACATTATTGTTACCCCCTTTAAAGGTCAGGGACCGTGCTGTTACAATTGAAAGGTCGGGACAAAACGGTTATAAGTGTCTAAGTTCGGGCCATTTTAATATAGGGATAATATATTAAAATGTCCTGAACTTAGGTGCTTGTAACCGTTTTGTCCCAACATTTCAATTGTAACAACACGATACATGAACTATTCAATTTGTAACAATAATGGCCTTTGACTGAAAAAAAGACAAAAATACCCTCGTTAAAGATAAAAATAAAAAAAAATTGATATAGTTTAATTTTTCTATTAACTTTTTAAAAGAAAATTTAAAGATAAAAACTTAATAAAATTATGCAAAATTTTGTTAAAATTTTGCATGCAAAAAGGCAAAAATGTATTATATGATACTTTGTTTTTTAACCTCAAAATTATTATTTTTTACAAATACTTTGTTTTTTTACCTCAATTTTTTTGTCATTTTGTCTCTAAATTTTATTAACTTTTCATTTTAATTATACCCTCCTTAATAAAGCATCTAGTTTAAAATTTTAAAATAAATTTTTAAAAAGACAAAAATGATAAATTTTAAAGAAAAAAATTAATAAAATTATTTACACTATATAATAAATTTTTTTAAACTAAAAAATAAAATTTAAAAATGAAAAGTTAATAAAATTTAGAGACAAAATGACAAAAAAAAATTGAAGTAAAAAAACAAAGTATCTGTAAAAAATAATAATTTTCTTTTAAAAAGTTAATAGAAAAATTAAACTATATCAATTTTTTGTCATTTCTAGCTTTAAGGAGGGTATTTTTGTCTTCTTGTCAGTCAAAGGCCATTATTGTTACAAATTGAAAAGTTCATGTATCGTATTGTTACAATTGAAAGGTTGGGACAAAACGGTTACAAGCATCTAAGTTCAGGACATTTTAATATATTATCCCTTTAATATATTAGGCCCATAATTAATGCATTGGACCCTTTAGGGTAAGCACAAACCCTAAACCAAACAACGAAGCTTGATCATTGGACCCCTTAATATAAGAGAAAGTAAGTTGGACATTCTGTCGTCATATTTTTTCAAATTGCAGGTTGGTTTTTGTACAAGTGTAATTTTGTGAAATACTAAAATTATTTTTTAACATTTTATGAATTTTAATTTGCTTTAAAATTTTTATATTATTTTATTTATTTTAACATAAAAATTATTTATTATTCATTTAAATTTTACTTTCAAATTGATGGTTAAAATGTAAAATTAATCCAAACTTTATTATGTTATGCATGAAAATTTATTTTTCAATTTATATTATTATATAGATTTTATTAACTACTAATACACACATGTATATTGAAAAAAAGAAAATTTATGCATTATCATAAATTAGTAAAAGATAATGTTGAACATAAGTATTAAAAATAACACAACTTGCTTGCTATTTATCATTTTAAACACTTTGAATCAAGATAATAATGCTACTTAATATAATGCAAAGTCTTTTCAATTCTAGTGTATATTTATCCAAATATTTTATGAAAACTATGTTTACAGATAATTGGTATATTTAGTCATAGAAAAAAAATACATATTTTATGTTTACAATACTTATTAAACAATTCGAATTTTAATTTATTTGAAAATCTTTTACTGTATTTTTTTAAGTTAATTTTTTTTTTACTAATTATTTAAATTTTACATTTAGTTTCAAATGTAATCTCCACTCCTTGTGTAGGTACTTAAAACTAGTAGTTATTATTAATAAGAATACTTGAGATATTTCCTTCGAAGTGGAATACCTCATTAATCTGAAATTAACTTTTTATGATTATATTTGAAATAATCTGATAAAGGGGAATTATTTGGGCTAAAAGAATTGATATTAAGGACATTAATACTTAATTGTAGAATAGCAAGTTAGAATCATTAATATAGAAAATACATTAAATTTTAAAATTGTAGAGCAACAAATTAAAATCATAAATACAAGAATTTCTACAGTACTAGATGTCTATGAAAATCTCCAATGGTGATTTCAGTTCAAACGCCTTACAAATGTTGTTATAAGTCCATCAGCCCTACAAATCTGCATTTCACAATGAGTGGTTTGGGATCTTTTGCATTTTGAACACCTCATTTCAATCATACTGACCTGTGCAAGCTTTTTTTTTTTTTGCCAAAATGTCAATAAGTATATAGCATGTGCAAGCTTAACCCGTTCAAAGTCGAACATAAACTTATCCCTAATTTTCTCATTCTCCAGTTTTCTTGCATCATTCGCCATGCCTTCGGTGCTCAATTCAACGATTGAAGCAGGCGAAAAGTGCCCAAGAAGGACCTTCTTTGCGAAAATCAGAATTCTTCACATACTTAATATTGAAAATAACTGATCTGTATTTGGCTTTCTTGTCACCATTATATAAGCCACGATTTTTAAACAATTCAGTTTCTACCACGGCAGCAACAAGGTAAGGATCACATTTATTTAACAAGTTTTGATCAACAACCTCACTACCTACTTGCACAATGTCTCTGCAAGAACTCGAATCTTGTCCCTATTCTTGTCATTAGTTGTTGTTGCCATGCATGTGATTCTTGAACAAAAATACCCTTCCATATTTCGAATACATCAGACGCAATAGCTTGAATTCTATTCCTTGGATGTTTCGTTAGTTTTTAAAGATTTTTTCGAACAATGGTTGGTATAAGGATATCACGAGTAATAAGGAATTCCTTAATCATTTCATCGCATCGAGACATTATTCCTCTCGATGAACTCACTCCGCCACCTGTTGCGGTTATATCTACTTCTCTAGCCTGTATCAATTCTTTCTCCATTAATATTCTAACTCAAAATAGGAAGCAATAATAAAATGACTAAGTAATATAGGACTATTATTTAGGATATGATTAGGATTGGATTTGGCGACTGCTCTATCTATTACTAGGGATGAGCTGACGACCATGCTACACACGTAGGTCTGCTTTGAGAAAGTCCTACTTATGCTTTGGTTCTTTCTATCTCTTGGTTTCACCCTAGGAAGAAAGACCTTCTGTGCTCCTATTCCGCTGGTATCGTGAGTAAACAGCCTCTTCTTTCCTTTCCCAGTCGAGTTAGCTCGCTTCCTTTTTTTTAGCGATAGCCCGATCCTAACTTCCCCCGAAGATAAATCTTGGTTTCCAATCTTTCTTTTAACGTTTCACAATTTAATGAATCTTCCACCTATTTAATGGGCTGGTTAAGAGATTATTTATGGTTAAACTCTTCACAACTTATTAATGGATATAACCCCTTTGGTATGAATAGTTTATCGGTCTGGGCATGGATGTTCTTATTTGGACACCTTGTTTGGGCTACTGGATTTATGTTCTTAATTTCTTGGCGTGGGTATTGGCAGGAATTGATTGAAACTTATTATGCGTAATTGTAAAAACCCAGAGTTTGGAAATATTTGCTGTGTATTGATATGAAAAATACAATGTCTTGTGCCTTACATTTATAAGCTACAACCTATACTAATTAAGGTATGGAGATAATTACAGATTACAAATGATATATACAAAATATTCTATCTGATATATTTTGCTAGAAAATGATTTATCCTTAACACTCCCCCTCAAGCTGGAGATTTGTATAAGTCAAATACTCCAAGTTTGGAAAGAAGGTACCAATGCTACCCACTACTTAAAGCTTTAGTCAAGATATCAGCTGGCTGCTCTTTTGTAGATATGTGGCGTGTCGTTATGATTCCTTGCTGAATTTTCTCTCTGACATAATGGCACTCCACCTCAATATGCTTGGTGCGCTCATGAAAAATCGGATTGGCCGCTATTTTCTCTGCAACTTCATTGTCACAATAGAGTAATGCAGGTTCGTTTATATGAATACAAAAATCTTGTAGTAATCCCATGATCCATACTACTTCACTGGTTGTAACCTGCATGGCTCGATATTCCGCATCGGCTGAAGATAGTGATACAGTGGGTTGTTTCTTTGTACGCCAAGATATTAAGGAGTTGCCAAGCATGATACAGAAACCAGTGGTTGATCTCCTTGTCATTGGACATGAGCTGTAATCTGAATCACAATAGCTCGCAACTCAAATTTGGATGATGATGGGAAAAGAAGACCAAGACCTGGGCAACTCTTCAGATATCTAACGACTTTCAAGGCGGCTTCCATGTGAGATTACTTTGGCTTGTGCATGAATTGACTAAGAAGTTGGACTGAAAAAGTGATGTCAGGCCTGGTGAGATTCAAATATATGAGTCTGCCAACCAATCTCTGATATGCTGAAGGATCGTCAAGAAGCGGATCCGTGACTTGCTCATTTGATCCAGCGTCATATTCAATGCTTGTGTGCTTCTTGTTTTGTTCCATAGGGGTGGTTGAAGGTTTCGAACCTGCCAATCCAGCCTCAGATATCAACTCCAATATGTACTTACGCTGACTTATTGAAATACCATTTGGAGACCGAGCAATTTCAAGACCAAGGAAAAATTTTGAGGGACCAAGATCCTTCATAAAAAATGTAGCATGGAGATAGTTTTTGAGATCGGTGATTCCAGCTTGACTGTTGCCTGTAATTAGTATATCATCAACATATATAAGCAAAGTAACAAATTCGGTACCCTGAGTTTTGGTGAATAAGGAGTAGTCATGGTGAGATTGATGGAAACCATGCTGCAGGAGAGCACTAGTGAACTTGGCATTCCATTGTCGGGATGCTTGCTTTAACCCGTATAAGGATTTCCGCAATCGACATACCATAGACTCCCCCTGAGTGTGAAATCCAGGGGGTAGGTCCATATAGACTTCTTCGAAAAGATCACCATGGAGAAAAGCATTTTGAACATCCATCTGAAAAAGAGGCCAAGCACGGATAGCGGCAATGGCAAGAAGGAGACGAATAGTGACATGCTTAGCAGTAGGCGAAAAAGTGTCTTGATAATCAACCCCTTCTAGCTGATTGAAACCTTTGGCCACGAAGCGGGCTTTATACCGCTCTAGAGAACCATCTGCATGATATTTGACCTTATAAACCCATTTACACCCGATTGGACGACGACCAGGAGGCAGAGGAACCACATCCCAAGTGTGATTTGCTTGAAGGGCTTGGAGTTCAGTTTCCATGGCAGTAACCCAATGGGGATTGGTGATGGCGTCTTGAAAGGTGGTCGGTTCGGGAATCGCCGAGATGGAAGCAATGAAATGTTGATGGGAAGGATGACAATTAGCCAAGGAAATGTAATTAGAAATGGGATAGAGAGAGGTACAAGATGCCGAGGGTAAGGTAGGGCAGATGTAATCAGAACTCCAAATCGGAGGTCGAGAAGTTCGGGCTGAACGGCGGCTAGATATGGTGAGGTCGGGATTTGGCGGCTCGGAGGGGTCCGCGGGTGATTCAGTATCTGAGGATAAAACAGGAGTAGGCGCGGAGACAGGTGTGAGAGAGTCAGCGGAAGAGGCTGGTGTCCCCGTAGGTGAAGAAGATGTATACTCGTCGAACCATACTGCTGGAGATGTAGGATCGGATGAAGCTGCCGGGGATGACACAGGAGTAGAATGTGAAAATGGAAAAACATTTTCTTGAAAGATGACATCCCTACTAACAAAAAATTTCCCGAAGCAGGGTCATAGAGGCGATAGCCTTTCTGATTAGGAGGATAACCCATGAAAATACATGGAGTAGCATGGGGACTAAATTTGTCACGGGTACCTAAGGTTGTGGCATAACACCGATATCCAAAAACAAGAAGATGATCAATGATTGGTGGTTTGTGATATAATAATTCAAATGGGGTGAGGCCATGTATGGAGGTGGAAGGTAAGCGATTAATAATGTAAGTTGCAGTGAGAATGCAGTCACCCCAAAAGTGAGATGAGATATGTGCTTGAAACATTAAGGCACGTGCAACATCTAATAAGTGACGATGCTTGCGCTCAACCACTCCATTTTGTTGTGGAGTATAAACGCAAGAGCTCTCATGAATAATTCCTTGACTGGCAAGGAAAGAGCGACACTCAGTGGAAAAAAATTCAGTTCCATTGTCAGAGCGAATGCGTCGGACAAAGGAGCCAAATTGTGTAAACACCATAGAGATAAAATGTTGAATTTTTGAAAAAACTTGAGATTTTGAAAGTAAAAGAAAAGTCCATGTGGCACGGGAAAAATCTTCGACAATGGTGAGAAAGTAGCGGAGACCATCATGAGTGGGGGTCCTATGAGGAGACCATCATGAGTGGCGGTCCTATGAGGACCCCAAACGTCCATATGGACGAGTTCAAAAGTGGAAGTGGTTAGAGTAGTCCGTGTAGGGAAAGTGGTGTGAGTTTGTTTAGCCAAAGGACAAATTGAACAAGAGAAAGATGGGGGGCACGACACGGATTGACCATGAGTAGTGTAAGTTTTTAAAGAAGAATGACCAAGACGACGATGCCAAATGTCATAACTAATATTATTGCAATTAACAAAATTACAATGAAAAATTGGTTTTGGAATACATGCAGCATTCTTTATTGAAAATAAAAAACTTTGAAAAACTGATTGAAATGAATCTGAAATGGAAGAACATAGAAAATATAATCCCCGACTAGCCCTGCCGAGCCCGATAAGATCCCCAGTTGTACAGTCCTGAAATACACAAAATTCATCGAAAAAAATGGCCACACAATTATTATCTTTGGTGAGCTTACGGATGGATAATAAATTATGTTTAAAATTTGGTGCATATAGGACATGTGTGAGATGTAGCTGAGGATAAGGTCGATAATGGCCAATGTGTGTCACAGGGCTGGTGGATAGGTCGGGCAATGTAATAGAAATAGGTGTTGTGCAAGGGAAATATGAATCCAATAAAGATATATTACATGTGATGTGGTCACTTGCACCTGAGTCGAGAATCCAATCAGAGGAAAGGGCATTAAAAGGAAAAGTGATACCTGAAAAATTGGCCGTGACGTCGGAAGTCCCTATTTGATTCAGGAGGGTGACCAATTTTTTCTGCTGATCTGTAGTAAGATGAAGCCCGGAGGAGCCGCCATATACAATACTAGGGACAGGAGTCGCAGATCCCATAACACCTACACTGAAATAATGAGATGGATTAGTACCATAAGAATTAGATAAAGGCCCAAACCCAGGAGGAGGAGCCGGCCCATTGGTAGCAACATTGTGAGCCAAGGGCCCAGAGTTGAAATTCCTTTTTTTAGAGCCATTACGTTGCTTGGGCTTCCAATTTGGTGGATAGCCCACTAGAAGAAAGCAGGCCTCACGAACATGGCCCAATTTTTGGCAATAAGTGCAAAATGGGCGCTGCTACCCATTCTTCTGCCCATTTGGCCCAATGGCAGCAAGCAAGGAATGGGTCGCTCCTGGCCCAAATGAAATGGATGATTGCTGCGGCCCAGAACCCGACAATGAAGACCCGGATCCAGGAGTCGGTTGGTTCGGCCGAATTGCAAATGAGCTGGGTTGTTGCAGCTCTTCCTTCTGATTTGCAGTGAACCCATAATGCTCCAGTGTGGCGGACAGGTGGCCATCAACGGCGGCTCGCTGGTGCAACTCCTCTTTGGCGAAGGCGTGAAGCTGCTCAAGAGACAAGAAATCATCTCGGGCAAGTACAGTTGTGCGGAGATTGCGAAATTCATCAGGAAGGGCCAATAAAAACTTCATTGCCCGATCTGTGTTCTCATGCAACCGTAGCTGGTCATTTACTCGACACTCACAACGGCCACAAACGCAGCGAATGGGCGGCTGGTGGACATCCAAATCGGTTCATAAATCTTGCAGCCGAAGGTAGAAGGCGGTGAGTTGAGTACTAGAAGCGCCGGTATAAAGTTTAGCCTCACTGATGGCCTGTTTGATGGAGAAAATCTGCGATCCAGAGACACGGCCGAAGCTTTCTTGCAATGTATTCCATATAGCCGACACCGTAGGTAACCGAGAAACCATGGCCTCCAACGAAGTGTCGACCGAATGTGTAAGCCAAGTCTTGGCGGCGGCGTGACATTGGTCCCATTTTTCTGCAGTGGCGTCGTCGTCAGCAGTGCGGGCGAGAGTGCCGGTGAGAAACCCGAGCTTATTGCGTGCCAAGAAAATAGTCTTCACTTGGTTGCTCCATAGTTGCCAATTGCCTTCACCCGTAAATTTGGTGGAGACAATGCTCCCAGTTTGAAGATCAGTGGCGGACAAGTAATATGGGTCTCGTGGCGGTGCAGGAAAGATCGCGGCGGAGCTGGAGGCAGCGACTGCAGTTGTTTCGGCCATGGGTTGCGACGGAGAAAAAAGTGCGGTAGAAGTTGTAATTTCCGAAGATTGCAGGGGTATTTTAGGAAAGTAGATATTAGATATTAGGGTTCGGTTATTTTGAGGAAAAAAAAAGGGAATAAAAGTGTTCGGTTTTTGAGATAAAATGGGAATAAAAAATAAAAAAACAGCACCAAACTACTTGAAAATGAAGGGTTGTGTTTTAAAAATTTTGGAGCAGAACTTGCTCTGATACCATGTAAAAACCCAGAGTTTGGAAATATTTGCTGTGTATTGATATGAAAAATACAATGTCTTGTGCCTTACATTTATAAGCTACAACCTATACTAATTAAGGTATGGAGATAATTACAGATTACAAATGATATATACAAAATATTCTATCTGATATATTTTGATAGAAAATGATTTATCCTTAATAGTAATCCTATTTTTTTAAAACGAGTTGAGGGTGTAGGAGTTGTTGCCGAGGAAGAAACACTAAATTGGGGTTTATCAAGACCGATGCTACGAGCTTCCGGAATACAATGGGATGAGAATTCTTAATTCATGAGTTGTAGGGAGGGATTTATGTCACCACAAACAGAGACTAAAGCAAGTGTTGGATTCAAAGCTGGTGTTAAAGAGTACAAATTGACTTATTATACTCCTAAATACGAAACCAAAGAGACTGATATCTTGGCAGCATTATGAGTAACTCCCCAACCTGGAATTCCACCGGAAAAAGCAGGAGCCGAGGTAGCTGCCGAGACATTGCTTTTGCTAATTCGAATTGAAGGGTGATATAAAATCGGTCTATTTCCGGCATCATATCCATAGTTAGCGCATTCATCAGAGTTAGCAACTTCAGCTCCGTATCAAGGTCACGATAGATATCGTCACTAGTATCGACATAAAGATGGCTGGGCCAACTTGAGATTTTGTGACACTTTTGTACCGTCGCTAAAGAGAAACAATAAATATCCTCGGCCCCTTATTGATAGTATGACATCTTCAATTCTTCTTCATTTCTTCTTCTTTCTTTTCTGTTTCCATCAAACGGCTTCTGCAATTTTTTTCTTTAAACTCTGGTAAATCGGCCAAACCTTTTCTAGCTGTTTTATTAGCAACAAAAATTTTAGCGTTTCCCAAATCAAAATTGTCCTAGTTTTCTCCAGATTTGGTAGCACCGAACTGAGTTTTGATTGTAACCAGTTCAGCAATAGCACTACAAGGTTTGGCAGCAAATCTGAATGGGTTTGATCCTGGCCAAACTCTAGCCAGGCTGACCATATTCGGTCTAGCTTCCTTCTTCTTTCTCTTTGGAAAATTTGTTTCAAAAAACTTTTTCAAAAGTTTGATTTGAACCCTTCAATGTATAAACATTTAGTATTCTAATATCAAATTAAATTCTTAAAAATAAATCCATAGAAAATAAACAACAATGCATCATTTATGACAATTAAATATTAAAAATCATACTAATACATATATGAATAAAAACTACTCTAATATCACTAAGAATAAATCAATCTTTATATGAAGTAAAGTAATTATAAAGATTGATTACACACCAAAATCTCTTTATAGCCCATGTTTAGTAATAAAGATATCATTTCAGCAACAAATTCACAATAATCAACTATTATAGGTGAAATTGATCACAAACTCCACAAATGTTTGACCTTTAACATTGTCTACAAAGACAATTTTTTGGGATCCTAATATAATTGACCAACTGATATGAATTTAAAGGCAACGAACACCTTTAAACTCCTTAAAATTATGAGAGTGTGCCCAAAACTTTCCCGCAAATTGAACTAGATAAAAATCCCTAAATCAAACCCCACCTTTGACCAAAACTTGAAGAACAAGTTAGACCAACAACAAAGTTTTGGATGCAACCACAACTAAGAGGATCTAAGATTAGTTAATAATGTAAAAGAACTCTACAAAGACAAACTATGCAAAATTCAAACAAGTTCTCAAAAGAACTCAAAAATGAAAGGAAGAACCTCACAATTTTATTGGTGAAAGCTTAATCAAAGTGGCAGCCATAATCCTTTATTTATAAGGTGGGTTTCAGCCTAACAAGGAAATAAAGAAATAGAAAATTTGACCAATTTCTATAAAACTCTCATTGGTAGCAGTTTTAAGTAATTCTTTTCGATCCTTTAACCAATATATCTAAATTAAAATATCCTTAAAACATGACTCAAAATTTTTAGAAATCCTTTAGAAGGATTTGGCCAGCCAAGACAAAAATAAATAGGAAACACTACTTAATCCAATACAAAAGAGAATAGGAAATAAAGAGAATGGGAAACACAAGACAAACTAGAGCGGGGGAGGAGGGTGGGTGGGGGCGGGAGGCGTAAGGGGCATATGCCTTATATTTTTAGACAATTTGTATTTAAAACTTAATATGGGCTTAAATGTTGGACCCATTAACTATAACACTTAATATATTAATTAAATTGGGGTTGATCTCTCCAATTTTGAACTCTTCTTGATTTTGAATTTCTTTAATTAAGTTCATTGAGAGCCTCTTTTATTTTTTTAGTTCTAACCCGTGTCATAGACCTATGTATATTTGGTTGAATCTTGGAAAGCCTGACTTTAATTCCTTGATCTACGCCTCCAAGTTTCAAATCCACACATTTCTCTTTTTGGTTCAAATTCTCTTGAGCTCGTCCTATTAAATTTTTATCACCAACCATGAGTTATTGTAAACTAATTCCTTTGAATATCAGTTTGAATAGTGATAATCGTTATGGAAATCCTAGATATCAGGTACATATGATAAGTAATAAATTTCAGATCCTACCCAAAACGCAGAGTTGAGAGTCTTTTATAAGCTATCTTAATGGATTTGAATTGACCACTAAGTAATCTAATAGTTAATTTATTAATGAGTTCTCATGATTAATTTATCTCATAAATTAATCATGTAATTATCTTATAATTATATTATTATTTTAACTCAAAAAATTATCATTATTATGTTTGATCCATTAGATTCTTAATCATATTAATAATATAGATGAATTATTCCCAAAATTAATTAGTTTAGAGACATAAAACCAATATAAACTATTCTTAAGAATCTAAATGATGAACCCAATATAAATTGTAATCATTTAGTTTAACCAATGGAATTTTAATATCTATATGTATAGAAGAAGTAAATTTATGAAATGAAATTAAAATTAAAGCACAATTAAAAAAAAAGCATAAGCAAAAGATATCAATTAGGAGATTTTTGTGAACAGTCCATATATAGAGTACCAAAACCCCTATAATATCGTAAAAGAAAATCCAAGAAATATAATTTTCGTAAAAGAAAATATTATGATGATTCCTATTATAAAAAAAAATGGAAAAACATAAAATTTAAGAGAAATAGAGATGACTGGATAGAGCCTAGAGGAGATATAATAAGTAGAAATATTAGGGGGTGCTTGGTTTGTTTAAAGGAATGGGAAAAGTAATGAAAATAATAATAGTGGGGAATGATAATGGGTTTTTTCATTATAATTGCATTGGTTGATTTGTGTTGGGGAATGATTATAATTATCAAAAATGGTGATTGGTTTGCAAAATCTTTAGGAATGAAAATCTTTTTATTTTATTTTATTTTATTTTGAATTCTAAATGTATTATAATTACTAATAAATTATGGTATTAATCATGAAATATGTTCATTTTATTATTTAGCATTTTCATGCCTAATGTAGTATAATTTTTTTTATTAATTATGTTTAAATTATAAATTAAACAGGCTAAAGAGAATTCAAAAAGTTATCATGAGAACCAAAAAAAAAAAATACTACTCCCTTTCAACCCAACCCAACAAGCACACCCCCGATCCGAATTTGAGAAACACCCAAAGGGACAAAATATTATTCATATCCTAGATCTAGATCAACAAAGCTAAAAGAACGTATCCTAGATCCATAACCAAAAAATGACAAGAAAATAGAAAGAAAGGAGAAAGATTGAAAACCCACATTAGATCCGGAAGAATTTACTTGAATTTAGCAATATTAGCCATGATGGATGGTAACAAGGAAGTTTCCTAACTTACTTAGATTTATCTATACTTTTATGCCGGTATGTCTGTGCTTGGGTAGGAATGATGGTTTTGCAGGAAGGATGTGCAGGAGAATTGAACTGTATTTTTTGGTTTGCTGCTAAAATTGATGAGGTGTTTGAAGACGAAAATCTAGAAGAGTTAGATGATGGGGTGGAAGAAGAAGATCGGGAAAGGAAAAATATTTTTGGAGTTAATTACTTTCATACCTCCTAAAATTGGGGAGTATGAAGGATACTGATAAGTGGGTACATGATCTTACTGTTCACATAATCATTCCTCTCAACCAAGCATTTATAATTTCATTTCATTCTCATTCCCTACTCCCAAACCCCTTAACCAAGCTACCCCTAAAAGATGTCATTATGCAAACCAGGGTCCGAAACGTATTTGATCCTAGTCATTTTAAAGGTTGTAAAGAAACCTATAGTTAGTTAAACAACCCTTTTATGCGTTAAATATTACCGAGTGTTTTTTTTTATATAGGGTTAAATGTATTTCTCAGAGACCTCATGTAATATTTAATATTTGACCCATAAATCCTGAATTTGGGTTGTTACAGAAATTGTTAGGGTAAAATGCACAACTGCATTATTTTAGTTCATAATATTTACTGACAAAAATTGTATTTAGATTTGCAATGACATTATAAAAAAAGTACATGTCTAGTTCTGATTATTTGTGTGGAATCATGGAAAAACAAAAACATGATATTTTTATAGGATGAAGAGTGTATATATAAGTTACTTTATTATCTAAAAAAAATATCAACAGAATTTTTATTTTTTAGCTATTTTTAAATTATCATTTATAATTAAAAAAATAACATATGGAGAATGTCTAGAACTTTACTAAATTGTTAAATATCACAAATAAACTGAGTTATCTTATTGATTTCATAAATACATGTGCAATTAACATCATAATTCAACAAACACAATACTAAATCATTAATAACCTAAAAAAAAGGAAATACACATTATCAACAATTTATAACGCTTGTAAAACAACTTAAAAAATCAATGCCTACCTATTTGGAAAAAAATTGGGCAATTTATGCAAGCACCAACTGCAAATTTGTGCTAAACCTTTTGCTCTCATGCATTAAAAAAAATAAAAAAATTGGCCGTCAGTTGAGGAGTTAATTCCATTGTTGGTTTTTATTTTTTAATTCTTAGATCAACAATTTCAATTATAGTATCAAAGTATTTCGATGATTTTGCGGTTAAATCCAACCCTTTAATTTGAAGTGGTGAAGCGAGTAGAGAATGAAAAATAACAAAGCACAATATCGAGTAACATTAACATTGAGAGATGAGACCCAAGAGGCTCTTATCACTATGAATAACAACATTTTATGTTAAAATATTTTAGTGGAATGTTTTTATAGTAAATTCGTTATTAAAACAGCATATTTGCAAGATTATGTTGGTTTGACCTAATACAAGGGGATTCTTGTCCCCATAATAGGGTTAAGATCTTAAGAGTAAAAATGACTTAAAAAGATGAGTACTAGAAAGTTCGATATACCTTGTCAAAATTTGTATAAATTATATTTTAAAATATATTTTTATATTTTAAAAATAATTTTTATTTCGTAACTTTAATCTCACAAAGTACAAAAAGAAGCTCTGTACACACTTTAATTCTCTTTAAGGACAAAGTAAGGGCGGCAAAATTAGACCTAACTTAATAAATTAACCCAACCCACCCAATATTTTAACCCAACAGGTTGGGTCAATTGGGTTAGGGGTCATTAATTGATGACTCAGGGAAATTTGCAAATATAGCAGGTCCGGCTTCAACATTTGGGAATATAGTAGGTGCAGCAAAACCTTTTGAAATATAACAGGTCAACTATGTTTGATCATGTGAAAATACCACAATGTCCCTAAAAAGTCACTACTTCATCATTTCACTTCAGCTCACCATTCTTGATTCATTATTCATTATTCTTCATTCTCAATTTGCGAGATCATCGGTTCAACATCTTATTTTCCTGGGTTGAATGGTCGCCTAGTTTGAATGTCATCGTCGCTGTGTAGATAATATCATTCATAAGTTATCATGTAAAACAAAACCCAAGCGACGAACATGGACTATTTCCACTGGAAATTGGTTGTTTTATGGACCTGTAACTTATATAAGCTTCAGGTCCATAATTTTGTTTATGTAAGCTTCAGGTAAAAAATTCCACATTTGTTTATGTATTCCACAATTTTGTCAACATTTGTTTATGCACTCTACAATTTTATCGATATATTGGCCGATATTTTGGTCGACATTTTGGTCGATATTTTGATCGGCATTTTGGCCGACGTTTTGGTCAACATTTTACTCCACATTGTAGTCAACATTTTGCTTGACATTTTACTCGACATTTTGGTCGACAGGTTAAAAATACAAAAATGCCACCGCATTTGAAAATCATGCTTGCTGCAGTTACGCGATTGTTCATTCTCCCACTCCCATTCACCATCAGTTCAGTTAAGCGACAGTTTACATTCGCCATCACTTCCCGAACTCAATTTTCAAACCGATATTCAGCCTCTTCTTCTGCTTTATTTTTTATTTAGCATATATAACTGCACACCATCAATGGCATTTGATGCATCCATCTGGGGATTCCGCACCCACATGCGACGAGTTATTGCCGTTGATGCTTGTTTCTTGAAAGGAAAATATCCAGGATCATTACTTGTTGCAACTAACATGGACGTTAACAACCAAGTCTACCTTGTCGGATGGGGAATTGTTGATTCTGAGAATAACGCATCGTGGGACTAGTTTTTAGAAAGACTAAAGACTGCAATTGGCAACGATGTGGATGGTTTGGTGTTTGTTTCAGACTGACATAAGAGCATTGCAAAAGATATTGCAAATGTTTTTCCAGAATCATTCCATGGAACGTGTATTTACCATCTGGGCAACAATCTAAGAGCAAAATTCAAACACGAAAATGGGATCTCATTATACTTTAAGGCTGCAAAGGCTTACACGGTGGCTGAATTCAATGAGATGTTTGGAAATTTTTCACTACAAAATCCAAGGGTGAGCGAGTATTTAAGAGAAGTTGGGATTGAACGTTGGTCAAGGACGCATTCTGGTGGGTGACGGTATACAATAATGACGACCAACATTGCAGAATGTCTAAATGCATTGTTGAAAGATGCTCGAGAATTACCTATCCATTCTTTGGTTGATTACATTCGCAACACTCTTCAGAGGTGGTTTCACGAGAGGCGTACCGCAGCTGGCGAAGTGAAAACAATGACAACCTCATACATTGAAGATAAAATCAGATCTAGGATGAGAGAAACACAAGCGTACATTGTGGAGCCAGTCGATATGAACCGATGGTGTGTACAAGACATTGCAAACCGTGCAGCTACAGTTGATTTGCTTAAAAAACTTGCACGTGTAAATTGTTTGATATAGATCAACTCCCTTGTGTGCATGCATTAGCTGCAGCTCGGCGCCAACAAATTGACCATTACACTTATGCTCACCACTTTATCACATAGATGCACTTTTAGGTGCATATGCAGATCCTATTATGCCCATTGGTGATCCTAAGGATTGGACTATACCCGAAGATGTTTTAGCTATTCACCTATCACCACCGGAACCAAGGGTTAAGAGTGGTCGACACAAGAAAATGAGAATTCCTTCAACCGGCGAGCAAGTGGTTCAAAAGAAATGTGGCCGTTGTGGACATCGCGGACACAACCGGCAAACGTGCTCAAATCCATTAGTTTGTAGGGAGAACAATTGATGACACTATTTGCTTTTCTCTATTGAATATTAAAATTTATTCTGGTTCACAAGTATACATGATGTTATGTTACTACAACAAAACACTTTGAGGAATAAAATAAATGTAACATTCCATTCCATTAATTTCTCTAGCAAACTATTAAATATTGCAAAAAAAACCCATTTGGATCGCCCTGCCCATTTGGTTTTGTTTTTAAGAAGATTCTCGACAAATGGGTCAACATATGTGGAGTAAAATGTAGAGCAAAATGTCGACTACAATGTGGAGTAAAATGTCAACCAAAACGTTGGCCAAAATGTCGATCAAAATGTCGACCAAAATGTCGGCCAATATATCGACAAAATTGTAGAGTGCATAAACAAATGTTGACCAAAATGTTGACAAAATTGTGAAATATATAAACAAATGTGGAATTTTTTACTTTGAAGCTTATATAAGCTGCAGGTCCATAAATCAATCAATTTCCAGTGAAAATAGTCCATGTTCGTCGCTCGGGTTTTGTTTTACATGATAACTTACGAATGATATTATCTACACAACGACGATCACATTCAAACTAGGTGACCATTCAACCCAGAAAAATGAGATGTTGAACTAATGATCCTCGCAAATTGAGAATGAAGAATAATGAATCAAAAATGGTGAGCTAAAGTGAAACGATGAAGTAGTGACTTTTCAGGGACATTGTGGTATTTTCATATGGTCAAACACAGTTGACCTGCTATATTTCAAAAGATTTTGCTGCACCTGCTATATTCCCAAATGTTGAAGCCGGACCTGTTATATTTGCAAATTTCCCGATGACTCATAGTTTTTGGGTTGGTTGAGTTGGGTAAAAGTGACTTGTTGGGTTAAGACTTTTTTTTTTTTGAATATTTTTTCTAAAATGCTACAAAGTTATCTAATAAATAAAAATGACATAATTTTCTCTTAATTTCTAAATGGACAAAGTAATTTTGCCTTTTAGACACAATTTTACTTTTTTAGATGAATTGTTTTAAATAGGGGCGGCAATTTCTGACACGACACGAAAACTCGACACGAAATTGTGAGACAAAATGTAATCCAAACCTAACATGAAAATTCGACACGAAAATAATCGCATTGGTCTAACTTTTATTGCCCTCTACTTATTTTTTGCAATCTTGTTACTTTTTCAAAACACGACACGCGAACCCGAAAGCTGACCTATTTCTACCCCTAGTTTTAAACTGACAGTTAATTAAATATATAACTTTAAAAGGCAAAATATGAAATTAAATAATAATAGTTTCTTAATCTCAATATAAAAAAAAAAGTAAAAAGTTTTAAATAAATAATTACAAAATTTAAAATTTTTATTCAAAAATTTAAATTTAAAATTTTTCCTTTTTTTTTGGTGAACTTGAATTTATGTAATAAAAAACAAATATCAACATAGTTACATAATTACAAATTACTAAAAAAAATTTACTAATATTTTATTTTAAATTTTTTCTGGTGAAATTTAATGTTAAATAATATCAAAATTCTCAAAATTAAAAAAAAAATCTTTATATAAATTTTCTATCTTTTGATAGCTTTATCAATATTCTAACTTTTAACTTTCCATCTTCAAAAATTTTGAATTTTGATGGCCAATAAATCTTTATTTTCAAATAGAAGATTTGTTTTTAAAATTAGATATTTGTTTATATTTAAAGGTGCAAAAATTTTTCATTTAAAAAAATAAAATTTTATTTTGAAAGTAAAATATCTTTATCTTTATTAGAAATTAAAATAAAATTATGCTATCCTTATTAATTTAATAACTTCCACAGCCATTTTCAAAAAAAAAATTCCTTCTTTTTTTTTTTTTGTTTTCAAGGTAATTAGACAAATACGTGAAACATTGTTATTATAAATAGTAACTGAAAACTAAGTGTTCCTGATGCATTAAATATAAACCTTGCTACATTTAATAAATTTTTTAAGAAACTCGATTTCACATATTTTCTTAAACTTACTAAAAGTTTTCACAATGATTATCTTATTTGTTCTAGTAACTTTGACAATGTCTATAAAGTTTAATTAAAAAATAGAAATGGACTTTGACCATTAAGAAACTCATACATGTTAATAAAGAAACTAAATAAATTTTGTTTATTTTCTAGTTTTGGTGAATATATAAGAATAGTTTTTTAATAAAAAAAAATTAAATAAAAAAATTAAATAAGATTAGTTTGAAAAATAAAGTACTGAAGAAAAATAAAAAAATATAAGTTTAATTTCTTAATTAAATAAAAAAAGTACAAAAAATTATTGAATTAACTTGTTATTGATTGAATTAAACCTAATCAAAATATACCCCATAATTAAATATATTCAATTAAATTATAACTCGTTAAATTATAACCTATTAATAACTTAATTCCTGAGTGATCCAACCAACTCAATTGACATCCGTAAAACAAAGATTTGTAGAAATAAAACTTAAAGGAATAAACTAAGAATAAATAAATTTTAAAAAATGCTACCATAAGCTCGCGTTAGTCTTAACGCCTCCGTCGAAGAAGATTTCTCTTTTTCTCCCTCCTTTGGTCAGTTCAAAATAGCACTAGGTAACTATCCAACTCACATGAATCCCAGCTAAATGTTTAAAAACATTACATATTCGATCTGCAAAACTCTCCCTGTCATTAACAAATCCTTAGAACTGAATATTAAGACCCATTTCATTCGCACAAGCACAGCAAAATCCGTTGGACCATTTTTTCCATACTCGGAACAAGTTTTAGCTTCTAGACTTGCAGCACTTTTACCGTGTTGCACTGACTCTATTCCGAATCAATCCACATCATCCATTATCGAAAAGAATCAGCAAATTCATGCCCAAATCACCGTTAATGGAATTAACAACTTGCGTATATTGGGGACAAGGGTTTTGGGAATTTATATGTTCAGTGGAAGACTTTTTGACTCCAAGAAGCTTTTTTTTCAGCTCAAATTGAGCTATGCCTCCCCTTGGAATTGGATGATTAGGGGTTTTACTACGATGGGTTTGTTTGATTTTGCACTCATGTTTTATTTTAAGATGTTGGGTTTTGGTACTTGTCCTGATAAGTATACTTTTCCTTACGTGATCAAGGCTTGTAGTGGATTGAAATCCGTGAGATTAGGTAGATTGATACATGGGATGATTAGGGATTTGAACTTTGAGACGGACGTTTTCGTGAGTAGCGCTTTGATCAAATTTTATGCTGATTACCGTTGCATAGATGACGCACGGTATTTGTTTGACAAATTGCCTCAAAGGGATGGTGTTTTGTGGAATATAATGCTTAATGCTTATGCGAAAGATGGGAACTTGGTGGATGAAGTGGTTGAATTATATAGGCAAATGAAGATGAGTGAAACTAAGCCTGATTCCGTTACTTATGCTTGTATTCTTTCTGTTTGTGGCTCGGGAAAAATGATTGATTTTGGTACTCAGGTCCATGGTCTTGTTGTTAGATGTGGGCTAGAGATGGATTCACCAGTGGCCAACACATTGGTTGCTATGTACACAAAATGCCAATACTTGCTAGATGCTCGAAAGTTGTTTGATTCGGTAAGTCAAGCTGATATTGTTACTTGGAACGCTATGATTGGAGGGTATGCCCAAAATGGATTTATGTCTGATGGTTTAGAATTATTTCACAAAATGATAGCTATTGGTGCTAGACCAGACTCAACAACATTTACAAGCTTGCTTCCATTGTTTTCTGGACTGCAGTATTTAAATCAAGTTAGGGAAATTCATTGTTACATAATAAGAAAATTTGTGATTGTGGATGTGTTCTTAAAAAATGCACTTGTTGACATGTATTTCAAGTGTAGGAGTGTAGACATGGCATGTGAAGTCTTCAATCATTGCCCTGCTGTAGATGTCGTTGTTTGTACTGCCATGATTTCCGGGTTTGTGCTGAATGGGATGTGTACTAATGCCTTGGAAATGTTTAGATGGATGCTTCATGGGAAAATAAGGCCTAATGCAGTGACCCTAGCAAGTGTTTTACCAGCTTGTGCTGGTTTGGTGGCTTCAAAACTGGGTAGGGAGTTGCATGGTTGCATTCTAAGAAATGGGCTTGAAGATAGGTGTTATGTGGGAAGTGCAATCTCAGATATGTATGCTAAATGTGGAAGGTTAGACCTAGCACGTCTAGCTTTCTTGAGGATATCTGAAAGAGACACTGTTTCATGGAACTCAATGATAACTAGTTGTTGCCAGAATGGCAAACCAGAGGAGGCCATGAATCTGTTCCGTCAGATGGGTTGTGAAGGAGCCAAATATGATTGTGTTAGTATATCTGCTGCTCTTTGTGCTTGTGCAAACCTGTCAGCACTTGATAATGGTAGAGTAATCCATGGTTTCATGATTCGAGGAGAATTTAGTTCAGATATTTATGCTGGCAGTGCACTAATAGACATGTATTCCAAATGTGGTCACTTGGAATTAGCACGTCGTGTTTTTAACTTGATGGACTGCAAGGATGAAGTTTCTTGGAATAGCATTATTGCTGCTTATGGAAATCATGGTCGCCATGAGGACTCTATAGCTCTTCTCGATGAGATGAGAGAAGATGGGTTCCGGCCTGATCATGTCACTTTCCTTGCCATAATATCTGCTTGTGCCCATGCGGGACAAGTTGAAGAGGGTCAGCGCTATTTTGATCGCATGACCCAAGAATTTGGAATTTCAGCTCAAATGGAGCACTATACTTGCTTAGTTGATTTATTTGGGCGGGCTGGTCGTTTAGAAGAAGCCTGTCACATCATTAAGACCATGCCATTTGCTGCAGATGCTGGCATTTGGGGCTCACTACTTGGTGCTTGTCGTGTCCATGGCAATGTTGAACTTGCTGAGTTGGCTTCAAACCATCTTTTCCTGTTGGAACCACAAAATTCTGGCTACTATGTACTTCTGTCGCATGTGCAGGCTGATGCTGGAATCTGGCAGGGGGTTCACAAAGTACGAAATATGATGAAAGAAAGAGGGGTGCAGAAAATTCCTGGTTACAGTTGGATTGAGATTAATCAGATGACTCATACGTTTGTTGCTACAGAAACCTGCCATCCTCAGTCTTCTGAGATCTATCTGCTATTAAAGCATCTTCTTCTGGAGCTACAGAAAGAGGGATATGTCCCTCAACTTTACCATCCAAAGCACCGCCAAAATTTTGCCGATTCATTGACTGCTGAAGCTGATGATTTTTTATCACTGCACTCTCTCAATTAAGAGGCCTTATTCCATATATACTACTTGATTTTTTGTTACAAGCATAATGAAATAGTTAGATAATGAAGTTAACAGAATCAATTAAAAATGCAAGAGTGCAACTACTCATGCTGTAGTTAGAAATACTCGGAATCTTTGATTTGAAGAACGTCCCCTTGCAACGGCGAAACTCCCCCACCTATACCAGAAGCCCCTTAACCAGGCTGGATGTAAATCGAGGGATGTACATGAGTCAGTAGAGGCCTGAGGGAGAGAGCCAACAGACCAAACCCTAGAACAGACCCCCACAATATTTCAGCGAAAAATTTGTCCCATGCGAGATTTGAACTTGCGTTGCTGAAAGATTTCTCCCCACGTCACCTCAAACTTACCAACTCGCCTATGTCCCTGGGGACAAGAAATACTCGGAATCTTGATTACAATAAAATTTGGTGGGATTGTCCACCAAGAGCTTTTCGCAATTGTCGTTCTCAAAAAAAAAAAAAAATGCAATTTTTTATCAAACTAGTTGCTCAATTGGGATTATATATGACTTGCGTTTTGTAATAATAGTAATGAATCCCATAGACCATTTCCATGAGGGTAGGAAAGGATGATCCCAATTGGTAGAAAAAATCAACCCTTGGAAGGAAAGCTTGAAAAATAAATAATTAACCGTGGTCATAATTTGATTTTATTTGGTTCAGAATTTCATTTGAGTTCGAATCTAGTGAGAGATCCATTGGTAATCTAAGATTAGTAATTTTCTAATTTTATGAATCTTTCTAGAATGTTTTTAACAAGTATAATTCAAAAAAAAAATTAGAAACAATTTCAAGCCAAATTACAGGCAGAAAATAGTCAATTTGCAACCAACAAGCATCTGATTGGTATCGTGTGGATTCATCTGCAGTCTCACAATTTCAGGCAGAAAATAGTCAACTTGGACATCAAACCCTAAAACATTCTCTTAGATGAAAATTTTGATGCAAAAGTTTCGACCTGCTGCTGGATTTTACTGGGTTCTGGGGTTTCTCTTCAGATCTGGGTCGTTGAGGAATTGAGGAAGCTTGGCTGCCACCATAGAAACTCGGCCACCGCTACCACCTCTGCTCATAGTCATTGCGGGACAAAGGGAAGTTGGGCAAGATCCTTAAGCTTGGCCGCCACAGTCGAAGCTCGCCCGCACTGCCACCTGAAGTTGGGCCGCCATTACCACTGCCATCATCGAAACTCGGCCCCATGCGTTTGGAGGTTCCTGCAACTCTGTTTTGGAGCTTTTTGGCGGCAAATTTTGCTGGCTCTTCTGGGAATTTTTGTTGTGCTCTGTTTATTGCCCGAATTTTGCTTCTTTTTTTTTTGGGAATTATTGTTGTGTACTGCTTGTTGCCCAATTTGCTAGTTTTCTGCCTGTTCTTGTTGTGTTCTGCTTTTGCCCGAATCTTGTTGGTTTTTTGGGAATCTGCTTATTGCTCGAATTGCTGGTTTTTTGGGAATTCTTGTTGTGTTTTGCTTGTTGCCTGAATTTGTTGGTTTTTTGGAAATTCTTGTTGATGTTGGTTCTTTGGGAATTCTTCTTGTGTTCTGCTTATTGTTTTTGGGTATGAGCTTCAGCTAGGATTCTTGTGGAAACAACCAGTCAGCAGGTGGTGACAAAGCCTAAAAAGTGACGTCATCTTTTAATTTCATTTTTGCCCTCATGTGTATCGCACGTGGATTTATTTAACAGAAAATTTAATGGAATAATGACGAATGACTAAAAGGGAATATTTATAAAATGTGAAGAACTATTTGTTCTCGTTTTAAAAGTGAGAGGCTAAAAAAATTATTTGTCAAAATGTGAAAGACTATTTTGGGTGTTACCTCTAAAAATAATGAATTGGGATATGGCCAACTCCTACAGTACAATGGTTGGTGTGTTCAAGTCTAGAGTCAAAAACACCATCTTTAGTTAATAAAGTAAAAACTTTAGATATGACCTACTCCCAAATTCTATCCTCGACTTTAACATCCTTTGTTGTAGTAAAAGTAGTCAGTTGGGCTATTTGGTAGAGGTGGGATTTTAACATGGAAGACAAAATTAAAATTTTCACATTTTAGGAGGATAAAAATAAAAAAAATTAAAAAATTGAATATAAATTTAAGAGTTAATTACATTTATCCCCTTGAAATTTAATGTAACTATCAATCAAGCCTCATAATTTGTGAACATTTCTGTTACCCCCTTGACTAGTAAAAAGTATATCTCTATAATGAAAAGGTGTTAGAAATGCATTGACACAAGTAAAAAAAATTATTATGAATATTCCAAAATGTCCTTGGTAACACAAGTTTTGGCTGTAGCCCCTTTTCCCGAAGGTCATCGATGTTCACGTTCTAGAAACTGGAAGTAAAGAAGGGAGATGCATGAAGGTTCTAGTGAAAGTTGACCTAAGCAAACCACTAATCTGTGGCACACGAATGAACTTGCTGGAGAAGGAGTGTTGGATTGCCTTTTGGTATGAAAATCTTGCTGCTTTTTGCTACTACTGTGGTAGAGTTGGGCATGTAGAAAGAATGTGTCCCAAAAAGAGTGTTGACTCTAAAAATCACAAGGTATGTGAGGGCCAATTTGGTGATTGGCTGAAAGCCTTTGGAGCTAAGGTGTATGCTCGGAAGAAAGTGTTTAATGAAGAAGCTGGAGTCAACCATTCTAAGTTGTTGTCTAAGTCCAACACTCAATCTAATTTGGCTGATCCAAGTTACTGTCTGCCCACTTCTACATCAAAAATCCGTGGCTGTCCGATTTTAGCTAAGTCTGCCATCCTTAATAACTTTCCTCTCGATACTCAATGTTTAGGCCCAGATTCCAATCCTGTATCCCATTCTGAATTCCCTCTTGTCTCTCTCCCTGTGGCGTTGGATTCCTCTGCTTTATCTGCCCCAAATCTAGTCCAGCATGCTACAGAGGCTAGCATGGATTAGTTGATTATGTTTCTCCAGCCGATGGTGCTACTCATCCAATTGTAAGTGCTGATATTCCAAGTGCTCAAAGAAATCCTCTTCCTGCTGTGTTGGTCATCCCTAGTATCAGTCCTGAATTTAAGGGCAAGAATATTTTGGGTTGTAAGCGCCCTCATCCTCATCACGAGGAAAATCCTGAAGCCGTGACCTCAAGTGTATTGTGCAACAAAAAAATCCAAAAATTTTGGAAATGGTTCTGGCTTCTCTTCCATGGTGGTGGCGACCAGCCTTAAGTGGTCCCAACCATCTCAACGAAAGTTGGGGTGTGGAACTGTAAAGGGTTAGTAGAACACTCGACAGTTCCCCAATTGAGGGAGATAATTCGCTCCCACCTTCCTGATTTATTATTCCTATCTGAAACAAAACAAAACAAAAAGTTTGTTATTTCTGTTCGTCGTAGTTTAAAGTTCCATGATAGATGGAGAGATGTTGAACTGGATGGTTTAAGTGGTGGTCTGTTGGTGCTTTGAAATGAAAATATAATTGTTAAAAATATTATTTTTTCTAGTTTTTGCATACAGCTGGAATGTGAACTCAAAGGGGTGAACAAAATATTTTGGGCTGTCTTTTTGTATGCTAGTACAAACAGTAAAATAAGGCAAGAATAGTGGCCCTATTTAGAGTACCAAATACTGAGTTGGGGAGATTTGTGGTTTATGAGAAGAGATTTTAATGACATTTTAAGTCCTTCTGAGAAGCTAGGGGGAATCCAAAGATCAGTAGCTAGTCTTCAACTGTTCCGTACATTTGTTAGAAACATTGAGGTGAAATGTAAACTTTGTGGGTAAGAGATTCACATTGGCCAACAACAGATCAGGTGAAGGATTTGTTGAAGAAAAGTTGGACCAATTTTTGGGTTCTTCTTCTTGGTTACGTAACCATCCTAGTGTTAAGGCCCTTCACTTGCAAATGCACTCATCCAATCATTCCTTAATCCTAATGGATACTTCTCTTTCTGAACAAAAAGCAAAAAAAAAACAGAGACTCATCTTTGATAAACGATGGATTAAGAAAGAGGAGACGTGCAAAATTGTTGAGGATTCGTGAAGTAGGATGAAAGAGGGTTTCCCAATGTATAAATTGTGCCAAAGTTGCAACTTGCAGAGTGGAACTATTAAAATGGAGCCGAAGCCATAGGTACAACTCAGCTTGGCAAATCCAAAGAATCAAAGCAAGAATGGATGTCCTAGCTAGTTATGGGGGAAAAAGGGATTGGAATGAATGGGAAAAATTGAAAAGTGAGCTTCATAGGGCCTACCGTGATGAGGAGATGTATTGGTGTCAAAAATCAAGAATCTAGTGGCTACATAAAGGTGATAAAAATATCAAATTCTTCCATGCTGCAACCATCAATTGGAGAAGCCAAAATAGTATTGACAGCTTGTTGAAGGATAATGGTAGTCTCTGTGAAAATAGCCAAAAAGTAAAGGAAGAAATTCTATCATTTTTTGATAATCTCTTCTCTTCTGATAATCCGACCATGAGAAGAGATGATTTGGAGGGTATCCCCATATCCATTGATGTTGAAAAAAACCAAAGGCTTACCAGACTTGTGATTGATTCCAAAATCAAAAGTGCTCTTTTCAACATGAACCCAAATTCTGCTCCTGAACCTGATGGTATGACTCCCCTTTTCTTTCAGTCGTATTGGAATGTGATTAGTGTTGATCGTTGTTTTGCTGGTAAGCACTTTTTTATGCACAATAAAATGCTTAAGCAAGTTAATCATACTATAATCACTTTGATTCCGAAAATCAAAAATCCTCATTCTGTTGCCCAGTTTCATCCTATTAGTCTCTGCAATGTTGTATACAAAGTCATTTCCAAAATCTTAGCTGATAGGATGAAAGTTTGCCTTCACAAATGCATTAGCTCCTTTCAGGCTGCTTACATCCCTGGGAGACAAATTTTAGATAATGTGGTAGTGGTTTACGAGTGCATTCATACCTTAAATGCTAGAATCAAGGGGAAAAAGGGTGCATGGCTATTAAACTTGACATGGCCAAAGCTTACGATAGAGTTGAGTGGAAATTCTTATGTGAGGTCCTAGGTAATATGGGTTTTGAAACTACCTTTATTAGGTGGATTTGACATTACATTAACTTTTCAACTCTTTCAGTTAACATCAATGAGGAGAAATATGGGTATATCCAACAGACCAAAGGAATTAGAAAGGGAGATCCATTATCGCCCTATCTTTTTTTTGTCGTTTCTGAGGCATTTTCCAACACGATTAAGTAAGCCAATTTGAAGGGGCAATATAAGGGTTTGAGAGCCAGCTTCAAAGGTCCCCAAATTACACACCTGTTGTTTGCAGATGATTCTATTCTCTTTTGTGAAGCAGAAGTGGAACAAGCGTGCAGAATCAAAGCTCTTTTATCCAATTTTCCTCCCTACTCCGGTCAAATGGTTAGCTGGGAAAAGTCTTCTATCTTCTTTAGCAAGAACATTCCTAAGTTGGTCAAAGATGAGATATGCCAGTCGTTGGATGGAATCAAAGAGAAGCTAAAGGCCAGGTACTTGGGTTTTCCCATGATCATTGGCAAATCGAAGAAAGAGGTGTTCAATTTTGTGGGAGAAAGAGTCCAGTTGCCAGGTGGAAAAATAGATTTCTTAGCCAAGCCGGTAAAGAAGTGCTTATTAAGGCTATTCTTGATATGCTTCTGACGTACGTGATAGCATGCTTTAAGATTCCTAAAGGTGTCTGCCAGCACATTATTAGGAGCATCTCTAAATTCTGGTGAGGTGACAAAGGCAATGGTTCTTCTAAAATTCATTGAAAAGCTTAGAAAGACCTCACTTGCCCAAAAAATGATGAGGGATTGGGTTTCAAAAACATCCAACTATTTAACCATGCTTTCATTGCAAAACAACTTTGGCGAATCACTACACAGCCAAATCTTCTTATGGCTCAGGTACTTAAAGCCAAGTATTTCCCAGATGGTGGTATAATGCAAGCCTCGACTATTTTAAATGCTTCTTAGTTGTGGAAGTATTGGATGGGAGCCCGTTATATCCTTCAGAGCAGGGCAATGTTCCATGTTAGGGATGGCAAATCTATCTGAATATGAGAAAGCCCTTAGATCCCTGGTAGACCCTTATACCATTCTTCAACGATTCCAAATCAGAATGTGTCAGTAACTTGGGTAAGTGAGCTTTTGAAGGTTAATGATGATAGCTGGAACGAGGACCTTATACGCCAAATATTTAACAAAGCAAATGCTGATGCCATTGTGAGCATTCATCGCCCTCAAGGTTGTTAAAATCGAGTTTTTACGTAAAATCTGTGGAGGGTCCAAAAAATCGAATCGTAAAATCGTATCGTAAAATCGTAAGATTCTACCAATTATGAAAAATAATTTAATAAATATATTATATATAATTATATATATTATATATAATATATCTTAAATTTATAAATTATAGACTTGTTTAAACTTATAAAAGTACACAAATTTCATTTAGAGAATGTTATCAATCACACTTAGAAAGATCTATAGGTTCATTAAGTGTTGCACCACTGCCACTAGCATCTAAAGCCAAATTGTCTTTCAAATTGTCTTCACTAGGAGCACCTGCACTATTAAGAACATGCAAAGGATTAATTTCAATTGGATTATCATCATCGTTAAGGTTCTCAGTTATTTACTCATCATCAGATGCTAAATCATCAAAGCTTTCTTCAAAATTTCGAACTTTTCTATCATTCAACTTCAAATTGTACATCACAAAAACCAAGTCATTCATCTTCTTTTGGAGCAATTGGATCGTAAAATCGTAAGATTCTAAGTTCCAGAATGTGAAATCGTAAGATTTCACCCCATTTAAGATTTTACCTACGTTTCGACTCGGACAATTGGTTTTGACTCGTAAAATCGTAAAAACGTACAAGTAAAATCGAGAGTTTAATAACCATGATCGCCCTAGTGTTAGGCTATTTGAGTCTAATGACAACCTTGTGTGGCAATTGACAAATCAAGGAATCTACACGGTCCAGTCTGATTACCAAGATGCCCTCAAGAAGCTTAAGGAGACTTACAAACAAGTAGAGTCTAGCTCAACCAGGGATGAAATGAAAGGCGTTTGGAAGCACACTTGGAACCTTCGCATCAAAGGTAAGCTTAAACACTTTATTTGGAGATGTTGGCATGGTATCCTCGCCATAAAAGACCATTATTAAAAAGAGGCATCCAAGAAGATCCCATTTGCAATATGTGTCGTGCTTCTAAAGAAAACCTTGATCATGTCCTTCTTCATTGCCAAAGAGCAAAAAAGGTGTAGAAAATTGCTTGGATTATGTGACCCGTGAAGGATAGTGAGAAGCTGAGTTTTAAGGATTGGTGGCTTAACATTTGTAATGGGAAAAAGGACTCGTTGTGGCATGATAGAGCAGAATTGTCTATATACATTCTATGGACGATTTGGAAGGCAAGAAACTTATGGATCTTTCAAAATGAATGGATGGAAGATTCAGTAGTTGGAAAGCGGGCCCAAGTAGAATGGCTGGAATTTAAGGAGGTAACTCAGCTCATTGGTACTTAGTTTTAAGATTGTGATTAGGAATTTGTTAGTGTTAGTGATCTCTTTCATTATCAGCTGGTTCGGTTCTTGTAGAGGCTGTTACTATAATGGAAATAATATCTATCCAAAATGGATTCTGGATATTATTGTCATTATTATTTCATATGTTGTTATTGGATCTTGTGAAGGAATATTTTTGTCCTTCCTTGATAGATAATCCGTTGCCTCTTAGGGTTAGAAGTTAGTTTGTTTGGTAGTTAGTTGCAGTACTATGACTTTTGCGGGAATTTCCCAAGCTGTTACATTTAGTCTCAATACGAGATCTAAGGCTGTCATCGCCAGTGAGCGAGGTTGTAAATGTAACAATTTTGTCTTGGTATTTATACAATATCCATCATTTTGGATAAAAAAAAAACACAAGTTTTAAATTACATCCACCTCCCTTGTGCTATATTTAAATTACCAAACTACCCTTGTAGGTATTAAGTTGTCATTCTATTAATTTTTCTTTTATTTTTATATTTTTTATATCATATATTCTTCATTTTTTTCTCACAATAAAAAATAGAGTGCATGACTATGAATTATAAAATCCACAATGAAAAAGTGCTAATTTTTTTTTCCATTCAAAATAAAAAACATGTAATTCCTAATTTGCAAATATTAAATTATACCCTTCATTCTAGGAAAATAATCTACTCTAGGTAGGAATAACTTTTTTTTGTTATAAAGAATAATAGACTAAATGCATCATTATGTATAATTTTCTATTTTTTACTCGTACTTATTAATTTTGGTTTCATAGGTAGTTATTATTTGTGAACATCATTTAAGAATTTACTTCAAATGTGAACTCAGTTTTTGGGAAAATAAAAATTTTGGAGACTAGACTCTTGTTCCAGAATGAATGGAATATATTGTATCTATTATAAAGAAAAAATAGAGGTTTATAAAACAAATTAGAAAATATAATAAGGTGGACATGTGTCTTAAAGTCAATATTCATGTGGAAAAATAATATATGTGTGTGTATACATAGTAGCAAAAATATAACAACATAAAGGATCTGATAGTAATTGATAAATAGTTTATATCAAATCAGAAAATTGATTTTAAAATTTTGTTCAGAATCAAATGAAGTCATCCATTTGAAAAGGATAAAAAAAGAAGATTGAATTTTATTATAATAAAATTTTAAATTGTGACGGTTCATTTTGTAATTAAAGCTAATCTCAAGAAAGTAAATGTAATAATTTTTAATTATTTTTTTTTATCTTTTCACATATTTCGTTGATTGACTCTAAAACCCGTTAGGTCAAAGGGAATGATGATAATATTTGTAAACTATTGGATTCAATTGGTAATTAGACCAAATCTTAGAAGGGTAAATGTAATTTCTTTTGAAGGGGGCAATTGGCCATCCAAGTACTAGCCCACTTGGTTTTGCCATGTCCTATGGTATGATAGATGGTATATACAAGCGTATAAACAAATTCACCATCTCTCCTTATGATTAACATAAGAACCTTAGGCTCCATTTGGACAAATTATTTTTATTTTCAAATAGAAAAAATAGGTCCTTTTCTCAAATAAAAACATCACACTCCAAACAAATTTTTATTTCAAAATTTAAATTTTAAATTTTCCCACTTAAATTCCTCTCACATAATTTGAAAAAAATTTCCCTCTCATTTTTTCCTCTAAAATACTTTTTCTATAAAAAAATATCCACCAAAATTTTCACACATTCCAATATTTTTTCTATCGGTTGATTTCTTTGAATATTCAGTTTAGTCTGTTCAATTTATTCAGTTTGAATATTTTTAAAATTCAAATTTAAAAAACTAATCAAATTCAACCTAATTCAAATTTAAACTAATCAAATTTGAAATTTAATTTTTTGATTTGAATTTAAATTTGGCTTAATTAACCAAATTCAACTCTATCTATTTATTTCCCCTTTTTTCAGGAAAAAAAAAATACTACCAGCCTAATATTCTACAACATAGTTAAAATTCAACTTTATCAACTTCAAATCATCATAATAACAAACTTAATAATACAAATGCAACAACAAAGACTATCTTTAATGAGGAATACAGTTACAATAAAGTTAATAGTACAAAGTTACAATAAAACTTTTTTTTGGAAAAAGTAGTACACTACCTTTTGTCAAAGCTGGATCATTTCCCAATCAATAATGATAAATACAAAATATAATCGAATTCCAAGTTGAATCACGATTCAAGCACCATAATATATCTCCAAGTTTCAAATTCCATAATAAAAATACAAAAAAAAAGTCCAACCTCAAAATTCAAAACAGAGTTGAGCTCTACCTTCAAATTTCAAGCTCACATATTTAATAGAAATGTGAGGACAGCACTAAACACATTCCTATATGACAACTCCAACATGACAACTTGCAAATTCCAAAGTTCTTGTTTTACTTCAAAAAATGTAGCAATCCACAAGGTCAAAAATGTTCCACTATAAATAATGAACTCAAAAAATGTTAAAATAATACATAACTCATACTATGCATTATTAATATATTAAAAGCAAGAAAAAGAGACTTTTTCAAGTTGGAGCAAGTGCAGTAATACCTTGATCATCAAGGCAAGGTATCTAAAATATCTACACGTGTTGATTTAAGGTTTGATTCTTTTATTTCTGCAAAAAATTCCAAAAATTGGGGGTTAAACTTAATTCAATAAATGAGTAAAAAAATATTATAAATATTTGTAGATAAATAACAAGAACTGAATGTAGATAAGTAAAATAACCTTGTCCAAACTTTTCAAAATTTTCAAGGTATTTTCTCATATTAACTGGAGTTGCATTTGATCGTAGATACTCTTGAGTACATATTAGAGTTTGTAGACAAGTGAGATAACCTTTTCCAAACTTTTCAAGATTTTTAAGGTGTTCTTCAAGATTAATTAGAGTTGCATTTGAATAGAGCTAATCTTGAGTATATATTAAGATTTGTAAAAGTTTAGGAGTTAAAGAACTCCTAAACAAGTTAAAATCTCTTCTTTAAAAGCAGATTGTAAAACAATCATTGAGATTCGAGTAGCTAAAACTCATGAGCAACCAAATATAGGATAGGAAATCAGCTCTGTTTGGTAAGCCATTTTTTCATTTTCATTTTGCCAAAAGGAGAGATAATTTTTGTTGACCTAGTTTTGTTTTGAAGGGAATATTTAGATTGTTTGGTAAGCTTTTTTTCTTTTTTCATTTTGGTAAAAGGAGAGGGAATTTTTGTTGACCTAATTTTGTTTTGGATGGAATTTTTAGATTGTTTGGTAAGCCATTTTTTCATTTTCATTTTGGTAAAAGTAGAGGGAATTTTTGTTGGGCCTTTTTTTTTTCTATGGAGGAAATTTTTAGATTATTTGGTGAAAGAATATTTAAAACATACTCTTTTCATCCAAACATGATAGAATGTGTAATTTTTTTTTATTTGTGCAATAAAATTACACATGTTTTTTTCCCTCCTTTATTGAGTATGAACCTCAATTGTGAAAGAAATTAATAGCTCACAATATGCATATTAGTAATACATCAACTTACATGAAGTTTATTCAGTTTTGAATTTTATACATATAACTAACATCATAATAATAAAATACATAATATATCACAAATAATAATGTCTAACTAAGGTTACAACCAACACTTGCATTTACTTATCATAATTCCACATATGTATTGCAATGGATTTCAAAATTCATTTAACTCAGTTATTCCTTCAATGGAAGTATTTAAATGAGAAATCATTGACAATTCATCATGATCCATAACCAGGTCTTCATCTATGTGCTCCAAAAAATATGCATCATTAGATAATTACTCTCTAATAAAATTATGCAATACACAACATGCAATTACCATTGATGTTTGCCTAACCATCATATAATTTTGCATTGGCCCTTTTGATATGGGGAATCTTTTTTCGTGGACACCAAAAGTCCGTTCAATTATATTTCTCACTAAAGAATGCCAGTGGTTAAATAGTTATTTTCATGATCTAGGATCTCTACCACTTTCACAAAAATCACGTGAATAATATTTTTGACCACGATAGGGTGCAAGAAAACTAAGAATATTTTTATATGTTGAGTCAGCAACATAATATTTACCTTAAAAAAATTCAATATCACAATTATATTCATAATGAATACTACTCACTACATAATTGTCTTCATATTAATTTCATATAATCCCTCTATCCCAAAAAAAAAAGTCTACTTTATTTAATGTACAACTTTTTATTAGTTATTAAGTGCAATTCATTTAATGCACCACTAAATCTATAATTTTACATTTTTATCTTTACTTTTTAGTTTTGAATATACATAATAATTATTAGTAAGGATATTTAAGAAATTTGGTTTAAAATTGAACTTTTTTTTTTGGGACAAGAAAAAGTTTTCAAAGTGGACTCTTTTTTCGGAACGAAGGGAGTATAATATTATAATCTTAGCAATAAATTATGTTAGATGATTAATAAGAACTAATTATTAATTAAATATCATTAATGCAACTTCATGCTATAATTTTGGGAGTTCATACTAAATATGTGCTTTGTACATACATGCATGATTAATTAGTTGTTACCTTGAGGTGGAAATGAAAAATATGCATCCCAAAACTCACGAGCATCGTGTGCACTACCTTTCCAACCAGCATGGATAAAAATAAATCAAATAACATAGTTGCAAATATGTAATAAGTAAGCATTATTATACATTCATTTAAAATTTGTTGTTTGTTTTAATGAAATACACAAAAATTGATGTATACCTTAAACCATAGATAGTACTTTACATTATTCAAAATTCGTGGGTGTATATTTTACCAATTCTCGGTAGAATTAGCACCAATGCCAGTGCTAATATAGCCCTAACCCCCTTCTAACTTCTTGACTATGTGCGTCAAGTAAATGCATTATGAGAATAAGAAAAATACATGTGAAAACAATACACACATTTTGTCCAGTAGCGTGCATGTGAAAGAATGGACTCTCAACTTTTGTAGTCTGACTTATATGAACCACTCCATTCAATTTGACCAATTAAGTTGGTTCAATTACTTTTTTTTGAGTAATTGATGGATTTTTTTTTTCGAAACGATAATGTATTAACAAGGCAAGAATTGCCAATTTATATAGCCACAAGAGCTAGAGGATCTTCATGGTATTACAACTAGAAATCAGCGCGATAACCCATGAGACCAAAGACTCACAAGGGGTATACAAAGATGGATTGAGAGAGTACAATTCACATTTCTTTTGTTAAGCATATGGGAGTATTATCATCATTTGTCCCCTTTCCTGACAACTTTTTGCAGTTGTACAAGCATGTTCTCCAACTTTTTGTATCATTTGACATTTTTACTATCTTTTGGAGTTAAATATTTCCTCGTAGAATATCTGGGTGATAGCTTATATTACGGAAACGTAGAGAAAATGGTTTTCATAAGAACTATGACGTGAAGAGAAAATTGAAAGTAGAAAGACAAAGAAAGGGGTGGGGAACAATTGGGATGAAGAAAATTTCTTTTAGTGGTTAATTTAACTATTTAATTTTTCTTTTATTTATTTTGACATTTACGTTGGTGTTGATGTAATGATGTTAAATTTTGTCTATTTGATATTGATGAGTTTGAATTTTATTGAATTGGGTATGATTGTCCATAACATTGGAAAAATAGTTAAATATAACTATTTTATAAAGATGGGTCGATAATTTGTCTAACCAAATAATTGGATGACCAAAAGTATCAACGCCAATAATTTAGTAGCATGGAGCTAATTTGACCATTTTATTATCTTATAAACAAACTCAATTATTTATTCTTATTTTTTCTTTCAAAGGGCAAGTTTTACGATATATATTTCTTAATCCACAACTTTCATCATATACAAGCACAACATCTATTATTTATAAGGCCAATAAAATGAATTATTCTCAATTTGGTGACAAGTTCTCTTTCAGTCCTTCGTGTTTACTGAAATTTTGATAATGCCATATTTATTGCCACTATGAATTGCACTTAACATAGTTTTTGGGTCCAATCAATTTACCTTTTCCGACTTCGATTTTGCTCATTTTCCTACATTGTACAGGAGTAGTCCCAACATATGATGAATCTAGAATTGAAACAATAATCAGGGCCAAACTCATTTTCAATATTGTTATGGAAATGAAGATCAATTCTTCATCAGGTGTCTATGTAATTAAAACTATTATTTTCAATATCACAGATTCTTTGGCCGAAAAGACCCCAATGAGGGAAAAAAATCACAAAATACCCAATGTGACTAAGATTGTGAGTTTTATGAGAGAGAATGAGGAGTGAGAAAATTATGAGAGAGAAAGAAGAGTGAAAGTGGGCAGCGAAGAGCTGAAGGGTAAAATTGGAAGTATTTTTTTGCCAATTCCTTGTTACACGAAATTGCAATTCTTGACTAATATAGCTGAATTCCAATCTAGGCTTTGGAAGGAATTGGAATTCATGAGAGTTTTAATTCCTTTGAACCAAATAAAAGAATTAGGGTTGAATAAAAATAAAGTTGTAATGAATTTACAATTCCCTTAAACCAAATGTGCCGTAATAGTTTTGCTACCATCAATATAATTGTATAATAAAATTTCTTGAATTAGACAAATTCAAAATGCAGTGTAAATGTCATGGAATCATGAGAAAACTCGTGATTAAAGGTCAGGTAGTTTTGTCAAATCCTCTCAAGTTTATTTGGAAAAATATGATATTAGTTTTTAGCCCATGTTAGGTGTGGGTGTATCGAGTGATAATTTAAATTTAATAAATATTAACTTTCAAAAAAAATTGTGTGATTTTTGAAATATATAATTAGATTGATTTTATTGTATTTTATTAACTATAAAGTTCTTTTTCAATTGATTTTAACAATACTTTATATAATTGTATTGTTAACTAAAGCATCGTTAAAGATCCTATAAAAGGCATATTAAACTTTGTTTACTATATGTAATTTTAAATAGTATATATAAAGTTAATTCGATTAACTATTGAATTAACACTTACTTGTTAAAATTAAAACATATTACAACTTTAGATATATGAACATTTATTTTTTAGTACTATGTAAATTAATATTTGTAAAAGTACATTTAGTTTAATAAATAGAAATAATTGAAAGTAATAGTTGTAAAATATTTAAACAAAGATATGCAAATGTAGAGTATGACTTTATTTTTTTGTAGATAAATGGGCTAATTATTATGCTCATAGTATTCATAATTTACTTAGATAATTATGCATTAAAATATTTTAAAATAATATTATGAATTAGTATTGATTTTTTTCAGTCAAAATATTTAAAATGATAAATGGCCAGTAACTTAAGTTATTTTAAATATTTATTTCTATATATTTAATATATTCTACACCCTTTCTAAAAAATGAGTCCAGTTTGAAAATTTTTTTTGTCGTAAAAAAAATCACTTTTGGTGTAAAATTTTATATTATTCTTACTTATAACAATAATGTATAATCTAAAATAAAAAGTAAAGATAAAAATGTAAAATTATATATTTAATTGTACATTAAATATATTGTATCTTGTAATTTTAAAAAGTTGTACCACATTAAAAGTATACTCTCTTTTTTTGGGAATAGGGGACTATTATTAAGCAAATTTTTTAATATGAAAAATAAAACCTTTAAGAAAATATATAAAAAGATATATAAGAGTATATGAGTTAAAAAATTTATATGGTAATAATTTTTTAAATTTGATAATAAAGAAAGTATAGTAAAAAACTTTTAGAGTAACTAATATGCAAAAAGTATACAAAATAGTTTTAAAATTTTATAAAATTACATTTGCACTCGGCAAATTTGTGGACAAAAGGCAACATTTCACCCCCCCTTTTTATATAATAAATAAATTAAGACACAATTTTAAATTTATGAATAGCCAAATGCCTAAAAAAATGTTAAATATGATATTATTCCCTCAAGCTAACTATTAAATTGGACCAAAAGAGTAATAATTAGGGTTTTAAATAAATGAGTGGTCAAATGTGTGAGAGTTTAGTGGTTACCAATGTTTTTTTTCCCCCTCACCAGATAAGCCCTCACTTTACTCACGTTTGTTTAAAATTTTCTCAGGAAACAAATGAAAACATTTAAATATTATTTTTATTTTATTTTAAAATTTAAAATTCTGCTAAAATTATCTTCACATTATAATATATTTTTTTATTTTTGTTTCAATATATTTTTTTATAAAAAATTCCTACTAAAATAAAAGAAGTTTAATCCATAAATAACATTTGGTTCTTCTAATTCCAACTAAATTCCACCCATTTGTTATTTGTAACAAAGCATAAGATTTTTAGAATCACTGAATTACCAAATACTTTTTCTATCTGAGAAAAGAATTTAATTTTATTTATTTTATTAAAAAATCTGTTTTTAATTGTTAAATTTTTTTTACGATTATTATAAATAATGATAATGTATAATTGTAATTAAAAAATAAATATAAAAAAAATGTAATAATTGGAAAAAATTGTACGGGACTTTGGACGTGAGAACTACTAACTAACAACGGAACACCCCACCCATATTATCGCCACTCCTCTCAATCTCAGAACATCTTGTTCAACCAAATGGTTGCACTCGCACTTCGATATCTGCCATGGGTCTCTCTCTAACTGAAAATTTTCGTGTGTTTGGACCAAATTATACGCAGAATTCATTTTTGCATTCTAGGTTCTCAATATGTCAAAGACCTAGTATAGGAATTGCGTTGAAATGGCATGGGGTGAAGAAGCAATGTGCTAAAATCAGTGCCTCTTTGGGGAATAGTGTTGTTGATGAAGAAGTTTTTCAGTTTAAGCCCTCATTTGAGGAGTATCTGAAGACCATGGAATCTGTGAAAAGTAGCGCAGAAAAGCAGGGGTCCCTAAGCTCAAGGAGTAGTGGTGACAATGGTGAATTGAGGGATTCAGGCAGGAAGAGCACTAGTGCGGTTGTCAAGAAAGAAGGGAGAGACAATGGTAGTTTGAGGAGCGGAAAAGACAGTAGAAGTGATAAATTGAGGGATTCTGGAGGGAGAAGTACTGGTGGGGTTCTGATGAAAGAAGGGAGAGATGATGGGGGTTTAAGGAATAAAAAAGATGGTGAGAATAGTAAGTTCAGGGATTCTAGAGTGAAAAGCACTAGTTTTGTTGTGATGAGAGAAGGTATAGAGGATGGTAGTTGGAGGAGAGCAAAAGATGGTAAAAAAGATGAATTGAGGGATTCTGCGGGTAAAAGTTCTGGTGGGATTCTTATGAGAGACGGGAGGGATAATGATCGTTTTAGGAGCAAAACATATGCTGAAAATGGTAAATTGAGGGATTCTGTAGGGAAAAGTACTAGTCTGGCTGTGATGAAAAAAGGTAGAGACAGTGGTTATTTGAGGAGCGGAAAAGATGGTAAAAATGATAAATGGAGGGATTCTGCATGGAGAAGTTCTGGTGGGATTCTGATGAAAGAAGGGACAGATGCTGGAGGTTCGCGGAGCAAAAAAGATGGTGAGAATGGTAAATTAGGGGATTCTGGAGGGGAAAATACTAGTTTGGTAGTGATGAAAGCAGGGAGAGATAATGGTGGCTTGAGAAGCCAAAAAGATGATAAATTGAGGGATTCCGGAGCGAGAATTTCAGGTGGGGTTCCGATGAAAGAAGGGAGAGATAATGGTAGTTTAAGAAGACCAAAAGATGTTGAAAATGGTCAACTGAGGGATTCGGAAGGTGAAATTTCTTGTGGGATTGTGATAAAAGAAGGGAAGGATGATGTTTTTGGACTTATTGCAGAAAATAAGATGGTTACTGATGATAAGATTAAGGTAACTAAGAAATATATTATTGATGAGGACATTAATGGGAAGGAGGTTTTGGATATGGAAAGAGATGCATTTAAACCATTGAACGAACTTGAAGATGTTTATGCCAAGCCAAGAATTTCAAGGGCAGAGATGGAAGAGAGAATTCAGAAACTTGCTAAGTGGTACGAATTCAATATACTTTTCATTGGTTGTTTTCTGATTTTTGTTGTTGATCATTATTGTGAGTGTTTTTGGAATATTATTTTGGCGATACTTGAATAATCTAAATACACCTTAGCTCTATTTAACTTTAGAAGTTGCAGAATTAGCTTTGTTTTCTAGTGGCATATTATTTGGCAATAAGGTGGACCTTCCCTTTGGTCTGATGAATCTTTTATTCTAGTTTATGACATTCCTCCGAGGTACTTATTTAGTTAGGAAGGCATGCCTATGAAGCTGTTGGCTCGGTAGAAATATTTGTGAGCCTTTCCTGAGTTTGTGGATATCTTTTTAACCCATCACTCCTCATATCTGAGTTGGTTGCAGAACACTAAAATTCCTTCCTATCCTCATGAGTAACTGATGAAGTTCATCTGTGTAATGTTAGATTGTTGTTAAGCTCAACATGTTATGATAAATTCTTTCCTATAGTGTCAAGACTGAGACTTCAGATTATATTGGTTGAATTGCTTCGGGTGTTGTATTTTTTACAGATTTGTGCTTTTTGATTCTAGCCAATAATGGAGTTCATTTGTTTATCATCTTCAAGTACAGCATTGAAAAACTTGAATTGGAATTAGTTGAGCAAGAGTCAGTCTTGTGAGAACGAAATTGTAAGCAGAATTTGGATCTCTGTCTTGGAAAAGATCTTCCAAAGCTTTTTCTTTCGTCTCTCATTGGGGCATTAAGCCTCAGGGTTGTGTTGTGAACTTATTTTATCCTCTAGCCTCTACTGTGTCACAATAGAACAACCAAACAGAAGTTGCATTCTCCCACTCTCAAACAGTCACAAATGCAATCACAATTTCTCTCTTTTTTGGTCTGTCTGTCTGTCTCTGTGTGTGTTTCTCTCTCTCTTCCACACATTAGTATTTTGTCTGTCAACGTGTAACCTGTTGACCTCAAACCATGAAGATTTCGCAGGAATATCGAACTTCATTTTGTACATTTACTGTAGCTTTGTCTTTGTAATTCATAGTGAAGTAATTTACTTCCACAGTCTAAATGGTGCAGATATTAACATGCCCGAGTGGATGTTCACTAAGATGATGCGAAGTGCTCAGATTAGATTTTCAGATTATTCAATGCTGAGGCTTATTCAGATGTTGGGTAAGCTTGGAAACTGGAGACGTGTGCTTCAAGTCATTGAGTGGATCCAATTACGTGAGCGCTTCAAATCACACAAGTTAAGGTATACTGATCCTAGCCTTACTGGCTGTCAATATGTATGTAGATTGTACTCTACCACAGTGTTTTTCCAAAGGGTTCATGCAGATTGTGAGAGAGTGGGTCTGTTTTTGCAGAATCTGATTATACTCTTTTGCATTTGTTGTCTATTGTGTTCTTGCTGTGTCTTGCTGAACCTTTTTCTGGCAACAAGAGCAAGACATTGCCATTGATTCAGATCCGTCCTGTCATTAATTTAACCCTCAGAAAGAAAGAGGTCTAGTTAACTCAAAAGGTGTTTATGAACAAGAATTTAGCGAAGAAGCCAGGTAGCTGGCTGGTGGGAAGGTGACACGTCAGACCTTATGGACTGTTACTGGTTAAAGGGTTTGTGACTCTCCCACTTTGGCAGTATTGGAAAGTTGGGGAGTTATTTTGCCAATTTTCTTTGCTGAAGCAACTCTACACTATAATCTTGGACCCATTTGACCTTAAAATTATTTCTACTCATTTGCAAAACAAGACTTTGAAGACTAGGTTTTTTTTTTCTTTTTTTTGGGGATCCAAGTGAAATTTTTTGCCACATGATGTAAATTTATGGAAAGTAAAAACAAAGAAAAGTGGGGTAATCTTTTTGTGAATTTTTTATTAGAAATTGAGAAAGTTTTAGTGGGAATTTTTTGTAAGAAAAACTATATTGGAGAGAAAATGAAAAAGTATGTTGGAGCAAAAAATTTTTAAAACAATGTTAAAAGAATTTTGGTGGGAATTTGATTTTTTTTTTTTTTTTTTTGTGGCTGAGAAAGATAACTTTTCTTAAATAAGGTTTAAAACAAATATAGCCTAAGATAACAAAGAAGCTTTAGTTTTTTTTCCTTACTAACTTTGGGATTTTGTATGTCTGAGATAACTGCAGTGCCTACAGTTCTAACCTATTCCAGCACAGAAGCTCTTGTAGATCAAACTAAAGAAAACAAGCACTTAAAATTTGTCTTTCATGGATTTTTAGATTTTGGTGTCTTAGAATAACTCCCTACCCACAGATTTGAAATTTAGTTCAGCATCACAAAGTCATTTTAGATTTAGGACTTGAGAAAACATAGTTTAGCCATCAAAACTGGATTAATAAATGAAAGTAGACACTAGAAGACACAATGCAGAAGTACATTTGCTTTTTGACCAAAAGCCCTTCTTAACTACCCTATTTTTATTTTTAGGTATCCCGAGATAATTTATCACTTTAGCCATATGAACCTTTGGTATTAATGAATGATGAAGAGTTCCCATCACATTGTGCCACTGAATACTATCCATTTGTCTTCTGTCCATCACATTGTGCCATACTTTTTAGATGTTTGAATCACCATGAGTGTGTGTTTTTTGTGTAATCCTCTTAGTTGAGAAAGCAACTAATGATGGGTTGCAAACTTCTCCATGGTAATCTTAGGGTTAGTATATGATTAATTAATGTAATAGATATGATACTCCTCTTTTATCAAGTAGAGTTCTCAGATGCCATTTGCATGCGTAGACCTCGACTCCATTACCATTATCATGCCTTTAAGTTATATCTTCTTTCAAACAAGACCAACAGAAAATAAGTGGAAAACAAGAGATTTTTGAGGAGAAGCCTTTTCAAATGCAAATAACTAAAGGTTTTTTAGTTTGGAAGAATAATGATTGGAAGTGGTGGAGGAGTTTATGCTGGGGCTGGTAGTACTCAGAAATCTTAGAGTGGCTGGAACTTGCTCTTAGGAGATAGCCACAAGTAAAAGGTGGATGATGGTTCAGTGGCAACATCACTAAGAGGGTTTATTTTCTGAAATTTCAAATCTACTTAAGTTCATGTTTAGTGGTCAAAGCAATACAAGTATGAAAGGGAAATGGAGAAAGGGGTTTGTTTTCTTTGACTATATTATTTCTTCATGTAGTAAAGAAGTGTTGAAATTTGTATTTTGTTTCTATTGCTTGAAAATGAAATTTTCAGTCTCTATTGTCCATTATGTGGTTGTGTGAATGTGCAAGTAGTAATTGTCAATTTACTTTGTTACATTCTGTATGACTTGATTGTTTTCTCTTCCCAGACACATTTACACGGCAGTGCTTGATGTTCTTGGAAAGTCAAGGCGGCCTGTGGAGGCACTAAATCTGTTCAATTCAATGCAGGTAGCCCATTTGAAAATAACATCAATCAGTCAATGATTTCCAATACATACTAATTTTTGCATTCTCTCCCTTTTGTGTCAGCAATACATGTCCACATATCCGGACCTTGTAGCTTACCGTTGCATTGCTGTCACTCTTGGGCAAGCAGGACACATGAAAGAACTTTTTTATGTCATTGATACAATGCGGTCTCCTCCAAAAAAGAAGTTAAAGACTGGTGTTCTTGAGAACTGGGATCCAAGATTGGAACCAGATATTGTCGTGTACAATGCGGTGAGTATTTTTGGCATAGGTACAAAGCTTGGAGGTTTGAGAAACAACTTGTTTCTTGTCATCAATTATTTAATTACATGCAAAAATTTTTGGCAGAAGACTTTTTGTTTTTTTTTTTAGCTTGATATTTTATTTTCAGTACATGTGAAATCAGAGCATTAGGGCCAGATGAGATCCCTAGTGAAGTGTGGAGATGCTTAGGGGATGTAGTAGTTGTTTTTGAACTAACCTTTTTTATATAAAAACAAAAAAATAATAATGCAGGGAGAGAGGAGAGTATGCTTATATTGTAATATATAAGAATAAGGAGGAGGATATGTCACAACTATAGGCAGGGGCATTAATTATAAGCCATACAATGATTGTTGAGGAGAGAGTTATTTCGTTTGAGAATAGAGACTAAAAATCAATTTCAAATCAATTTGGATTTATGCCCATGGAGGCTACCATGGAGGCTTGAAGAGATATCAAGAAAGAAGAAAGAAGAAGAGAAGAGAAATCTACATATGGTATGATATGATGATTGAGAGAAAGTGATAGGGGTAAGGTCTGGTGGTGAAGAAAAGAAGAGAAGAGAAAAGAGAAAAAGTAGAAAGAGATATGAAGTATGTGATTGATATGTATGATGGGATTACTATGCTTGGCTTCATGTTCAAGATCACAATGGAAGAGGATCACTGACGAGAATCACACCCTTTCTTTTTTTTTTCTTTTGTTGAGTGGATGGATGAGTTATGAAGGAGGATGAAGAAGATGAATGAATTGTTATTGTGTGATGAATTGATGATTGTGTGTTTTGATGATGAAAAGTTAGTTAAAAAAAAAAAAAAAAATAAAAAAAGAGTAAAAAAAAAAAAGATAAAAAATCATAGTACAAATATATGATATAGTGAAAAGATAACAAGACAAAGGTTATAGGACAAAGATTCCGAAGATATGCGGACAAAGAGGTACCCAAAAAAAATTTTTTTATGTTTCGGATCATAATCATCAAAAAAAAAAATTGATAAATTGATAAACCATAAAAAAATCAGAGCAAAGAAGAGGAAAAAAAAAAGAAGAAAATTGGTTTTTTGAAAAGTTTAAGGTTAAAAGAAAAAATTAAAAAAAATTTTATAGAAATATTAGATGAAATATAATATGCAGCAGATATACAAGAAGCATACAACATGACAGATGGCAGATGTGAGAAGATAAAAATGCATAAGATATATATATGTGGTGAATGTATAAAGAATAGATATGAGAAGATTAAGAAAATAGATGATTAAAAGAAGATAGAGAAATGAGAAAGATGAGAAGATGATGAGATGAGGATTTTGATGGGTGATGGCATAGATGCAAGATGATGCAGGAGATATAAAGAGAGATGATGAAGAGAAAGGAGAGAAAGGAAGATTTAAGAAGAAAGAAAAAGTAGAAAGAGATTTAGTATGGTGAGTAGTAGAATGGAGGTTGGAGTAGGTTGAAGAGATGGAAAAGAAGTAGTGTAGAAAAAAAATAGAGTTAAAACTGTGTTTAGAAACTTTTAACTTTTTAATTATCTTTTTTTTTTTTTTTTTTATTATTTTTTTTATTTTTATTATATTATTTAATATATTTATTTTTTTATTTTTTTATATTTTTTTTATTTTTTTTTTTTATTTTTGGGATTTTTGTGATGAATTTGATGATGATGATGATGATGAGATGATGATGAATGAGATGATGATGATGAAATTCATTGTTTGATGAATTTTTTTTGTTTTTTATTTTTTTACTGGGACTAAGAAATTATTACCACATATGTGAATTTCTATCTTAACTCCATTGTTTTTGGCCTTTAGTTATATTTCATGAATATATGTCAGAAATAGATTTTTTAACAACTAAATCAAGGTTTTGAGTAAGTAATTCTAGATTTGCTTACAGTAGTTTTATTGATGTACAAGAAAGGAAGGAGATAGTTCACTGAAAAAGTTTATGCTATCGAATAATTTGGCTTCTTCCTTTTTTGTCCTGAAACTAGGTTTTGTATTCTTAAGTTTCTGTTTTATCCATTTTGGTTTAATGTCATCCCCCTTTTTTCTCCACCTTTTGGATATTCAATTTCAATTCCTGGTCCCATATTGTTGGGTTTAAACATCCTTTAATATTCAGGTACATAGAGTGATAATTCTTTTGTTCACAGAACTCTTAGTTTGAGTACATTTGTTTCTAGGTTACTACATAATTGCTGTACTTGTTTCTTGAAATATTTTGTAGTGGAATATGGCAGGTACTAATATCCAGCTTAGGAGTGTTGTGGTAATTTCAATAATTACCCCCATCTTGGGAGTGGTTGCCCTATTCATTTACTTGACAAAGCCTCACATGGAATTGCATTTTTTAAAAGATTAGGAATTCAGACATGTATCCTTGGATTCTTTATTTGCATGTCTTTTCTCCCAGTTTCTAGTTGGTTCTAGTTTGATATCATTACAAGCCTAATGGCCTAGTAGACATTATAGAACTCATTTTCTTCATTCATGTTACTTTCTCTTTGAGGAAATCTCCTCTTCTATTTCCTGTTTTATTATCTCTTTTGAGGACAAGTTGGGAGGAAGATTCATCTTTGTGAAATATAGAGATCATACTGGATGACCTTAGATCCATGTTAAACCCAAAACTAAGATCCAGTGTTCTTGATACCACTCATTTTCAGAGACTTAAGTTACAGATAAGATCTGAGGATGCTCTTCTGTCTGGTAAAAGCTTTGATATGACAGAATTTGATGTAGTAAAACCTCAGTGAGTTTTTCGTGGCATATTTTATCAGTTGCAGAGTTCAAAAAGTGTTGTAGATTGTGTAGTTTGTTGACATTGGAAACTTGATAATAGTAGAGCTAAATTGGATTGTAGGACTGATGTATCGAGCCTTTGATAGTTTGTTAAGGAAGCTTAAGTTGGAGTTTCTATTGTTCAACTAATTTGACAGGGTATGCCTATGTTTTTCTCCTTTTCTCGTTGAAAAGTTTGAAGCATCTATATTGCAAAGGATTTCAGTTTCCCTATGATGCCATTGTTTCTTCGAATGTAGGCATGGTTAATAAAGAGAAAGGTCCTTTTAAATGTTTATCATTCTGAGAATTTTTATTTATGCTTGTATCTAGGTGCTAAATGCCTGTGTGCAGCGTAAAAAATGGGAAGGTGCTTTCTGGGTGTTGCAACAGCTAAAGCAACAAGGCCAGCAGCCGTCGACCACAACATATGGTCTGGTCATGGAGGTACTATGCTGATGTTTGATTTTTGCCTACCTCATTTAAATTGTGAAATGTGTTCATTTTCATCATTTAGTTGCAATTTTGACAGTTTTCAACTACTGCATTTTGACTTTGATTATTTGACTATCTATTAGATTCCAGTCCACCAAGTTCATTTGTTTTAGATACCTGAACCTTGGTCTTTAGTGTAAAGCTCTATGTTTAATGTGCGTCAACCTCCTTTTCCTTGTGGAAAGTGACTTGAGGGAAAGGGTGACATATCTGGAAGTTTTCATAGAATGGCTCAAGCGTTCTGTATTCAGTTTGTGCTTCTATGTATTTTTATGTGCTTGATTTGTGGTATTTAAACAGTAGTTCGAATGCATAACCAAGGCTTAGTTGATCAATTAGAGTACATAACAGTTATAAATACAGGCATACAGACAAATTAATCTGAAGTTGATGAAGTCTTATCCATAATATTATACACTTAGTATTGTGGAAGTCAGGTACGGAACATCTTTTCAAAATACATTAGCTTTATCTGGCAAATGGTTATAGAGTTCAGTTTTGACTTTACGTCTGGTGTAGGAATTCTACCTTAAAAGATGAATTTCCCACCCTTTTTAACATTAGAACTGATAGAATTTAGCAGTGGGACATGTTACTGCTTTTTGTAGCATGTAACATTCACTTAGTAGGTCTAAAAAGAATTGGGAGATACTACCCTTCCAAAGTTGACTAATAGATTATGCAACTTCAGTTTTGGTGGAATGGGGGGACAATTCATGGAAATGTGGAAATAAAACTGGATCATTAGGAAGAGTCATTTCTTCTACTGGTGTGCTACTTATGAGGCAGTTCATACTATTAAAACTTGATAAGGAGGAATAGAATAAATGTTAACTGTTGTTTTTTGTGCAAATGGGCTGAGGGATATACAAATAATTTTTCTTAAGGGGACTGGTTTTAATGTTAATTGGCTGCCTCTGGGTCTGCCAATGGGTTATGAATGTTATGCTTTGTTGGATAAGGCAGGGCAAATACACCGGCGATTACAAAGCTTGGGAATGTGCTGCCCTCGCTGTATTTACAGTAATATGGAATGGAAGGAATACAAGAACTATTCAGGGCTTCGAGAAACCTCTATGGATCGTAAAGCATTAGATTTTGTTTTGCATTTTTTTCTTGTCGACAGATAATTCCTAAATGCAAGGACTCGTGGATGAACTTTTTTCAGAATATTGTAATTGTATACCTCTCGCACATAGTTATACAGGGACATTAGGGTTCTGGTCTCCCCGCTCTTTCTTTTCTTCTTCTCCTATTTTCTTCTCTCCCCGCTCTTTCTTTTCTTCTCTCCCCGTGCTTTCCTTTACTTCTTCCTGCTTTTCTCCTTTGCTTTTTCTCCTCTTCGGCAGACAGCTCTTCTTCTGTTTTTTTTCCTTTGCTTTTTCTCCTTTTCTGCAAACCAGTCGGTCAAGTCCTACTGTTTTTCTTCTGTTTTTTTTTTTTTCTGTTTTTGCTTCTCCCTTTCTGCAAACCAGTCGGCCCAGTCCTACTGTTTTTCTTCTGTTTTTTTCTCTGTTTTTGCTTCTCCTTTTCTGCAAACCAGTCGGTCCAGTCCTACTGTTTTTCTTCTGTTTTTTTCTCTGTTTTTGTCCTCCTTTTCTGCAGACTTTCTTCTGTTTTTTTTTCTGTTTTTTTCCTCCTTTTCTGCAGACTTTCTTCTGTTTTTTTTTCTGTTTTTGTCCTCCTTTTCTGCAGCCTTTCTTCTGTTTTTTTTTCTGTTTTTGTCCTCCTTTTCTGTTATATTGAGACTTTTAAGTAGTTTATTTTAGGAAGTATTATGCTCTTGCATAAGGGGATAACCCTGTTGTGAATAAAAATGTTAATTAACTTATAAAAAATTGGAGGAAATAAAATATTGTGGAATCACCTGGAAAATCAGATAGACAGAAACAGTCCCCCAAACTAACCCAGAGTTGCTGCTTATGGCAGAATGCATATTCAGTTTTATTTTAATTGATCGGTGTTTGACCACCAAATAGGAAAATATCTAGCTTTTTGAATATTTTGCATCTTGACAATCATAGCAACAAGACATAAGGTGTCACTGGTGGATATTGATGGTTTATCTCTGGTAGTCTTTGAAGTAGTTTATAAGAGAGCATGGATTGTTGTCTTTGAGAATGCAAAGATTTGTAAGTCATCCACTATGTCATTCCCAATAATAAAATGTCCAGTAAATAATCTATAAACTGATAACTAACATCTGTTCAACCTTAAAGTTTTTCTTGACAATGACTAATTTCCTGCAAATGAAATTTGTTGTGTACAGTGGCTGAATGCATAACAATTTTTTATTCAATAGCTGGATTTAAAGATTCAGTACAAACTGCACCAGATGAAATTGCTCTAGTTACATCTAAATGAGGAATGTGCCTCTAATTTGTTATCATGGAAAATGGTTTTTAGGAACTTTTCTTGGCAACTCCCTAAGATGAGTTTAATCTTACTTCACAGATGATATTTGACTGGAAAGTCCACTTCTTTTATGAGCCTGCTTAAACATTCTATCTCTCAAAATATTTTCTCTCAAAGCTTGCTAAAGAACTAAGTGTGAAATTGGTTGACTATTTTCTTGTTATTTTTAAAGTTTTTGGTAGATTGGAATTCTTATCATGTTTTCATCAAAATTTCTGTATTTCTCAATGTCTTCTGGTTACGAATGCTGGCAATTTGGACTGGTGGATAAGGCTACAATAAATTTTAGTTGTGTGGATATGACTTGAAACTGTTTATCTATGAGATGCACCAGCTTCTTAGTTACTGTGGATGGAGCATCAGTTAAGCAGGAGAGTGTTTTTTTTTTTTTTGGGAGATGTGTTCAAGGTTTTCAACTTATCAACATGAACTTCTTTTGAGGAACTTATATCTTTAGTGAAGAATCGAAGTTCATTCATGGGTAAACATGTCAGTTAGAACAGTTTAGTTTATGTAAAGAGACTGATTTAATCTAGGTGTACAATCTGACGAGGATGGTGGATGGATTCTGAATGTAACTTACTACCCTACAGTCCTTTTTAGCTGTACCTAAAATGTCTAAGAGACTAAATACAACATTTGATTTTAGTTTAAGCAGTTCTGCAAATTCATTGGGTGAAGTTAAAAATAATAAACCTTTTTACTGAAATATGTGCATCAGGGTATGTGGGTGAAAAGAATTGTGAAAGAATATTCTTTAACCTTTTAAGCTGTGATGTCTTTTGGGATATCCAAATAGAAAAACAGTCATGTATAATGTTAGAAGTATATATCTATGTATAGGGTTATACTTGTAAAGTGTTATGGTGGGTATACACATAAAAATGAGTTGTGCTCATTTGGCACTAAGTCTTTTCCCTCATTTCTTCTCTCTTCTTATTTAACATGGTGTCACAGCCAAAACCCTAGAGTGTGGGCTTCTTAGTTACTGCCACTCACCTGCCACGGTCTACTGTTCATGCCTGATGCTGGAACTTTAGACTGCCTTATTCTCTGTGCTCCAACCAGAAAAGAGAGCACCATCATCACCACAGGACCACCACCACAGATAATTCATTTTTTAGGTTGATAAGTTTTGAATGGTGTAGCATAAAATGATGTAGCTTTAGGAAAAATGTCTTTTAGAACATAATTTAATTTTGACTTCTTCCTCATGCCCTTGCAGTGTAATTGTTAGAACTTGTCTTCTTTTAGCTTAACTAATGTGATCATTGCGGAGCAGGTAATGTTGGCATGTGAAAAATACAACTTGGTTCATGAGTTCTTCAGGAAAGTGCAAAAAACATATATTCCAAATGCCTTGACTTACAAAGGTAATTTATGAAGTTTGTTTTACTACTACTGAACGTTGGATATTAATTATGAACTGTGCTGAATCATTTCCAATCTGCAGTTCTTATTAACACTTTGTGGAGGGAAGGTAAAATTGATGAAGCAATATTGGCTGTGGAAGACATGGAAAGAAGAGGAATAGTTGGTACTGCTAGTGTATACTATGACCTAGCTCGTTGCCTTTGTAGTGCTGGAAGATGTGAAGAGGCACTTTTGCAAGTAGGTACATTATGTTGTATATTTTCATATTTGATTGTCCTAATCTTGTCAAGAGGTATTCATCCTGGAATTTACCTACTGAGCATAATCGTTGATTAATTTCTGCTGGAAGTTCAAAAATAGCATAGGGAGAACAGTAATATTTTGAAGATTAATAAGAAGTTTAGTTTATCTTGAAATCCTTACTCCTGAGATTGAGCTTGTAATTTTCCGATTGAATTCTCTATGAAACCTAGCTAATTCTTTTAGCATGGGTTGTTTGTATAGTAAGAAATTTATATGGAAAGAGAGAAGAAAGATGAGGGGGAGAGGGAAGGGGGGGTTGCGGAGGTGTGGAAGAGCATGAGTAAAAGAATGTGATGAAGAGGAAGTCATTTGAGTGCAGAAGGAGACAAGAAATTAAGAAGTTTTGAGATGGAACTTGGGTATCAATTCATTGTATGTGTGAATCAGTTGATGTCATTCCTTAAGAATAAGTTGAGTTTTTAGGATTACCTCCCTATCCTGAATTTGCCTGCAAAATAAATATATTTTTTTGCATATTTTGGTCTCAGGAATTTCTTGGAGATGAACATTGATATATCGATTATTTTGTTGTAACCTGATTTTCCATGGTGAAACAGCAGTAATTCTTTTTCTCAGTTAGCCTTGGAGAAAGTCATTTGGAACGGATAAGATTAAAATCTTTCACTTGGTAAATGATTTGTGATAAAAGTATTTGTATTCACTTGAATAGGTAAAGAGACCTTGTGAATCTCTTGCTGAGTTGTCTATGTGTTAAATCCTATAAAAAGATGTCAATAATTCCTTCTTTACTCTGTCAAAATATTCTTATAAAAGGAAAAAGGAACCTTTGACCTGGCAAGAGCGATGCAATGCTATTTAGTGAAATCTCTCCTGGAAATTGACAGCAATGACTATGCACTACGTGTTCATTAGTGTTGTGAGTTCTAGCCTTGAACAGTGTTTAGGTAGACGAGCAGGTGCAGAAATTGTTGCTATACCCTACGGTGTTTTGTTAATATTGGTCTAGTCAGCAAAGATAAGATTGCTTTCAACACCTAAAGTAAAGCTCAAAACTCTATTTTCTTCATGCAAGTAGTATAATTCAGAATAAGATCATAAAAAATATATGTTGATTCAAAAGACTCCAAAAGCTGGTTCTACTGGTATTGCAATCTTGACATTTGGCTAGTAAATAAAATTCAAAGGGTTAATTTGTCACCATCATAGTGTTGTGTTGGTTTTGCCTATCTTTAAGAATAAATATTTTATACATATTATTTGTGAAATTGAAAATTATTTAACCAAGGGAAACATGATGACGTAGGACAAGGGAACTTGCCTACACACACTAGTGGAAGAATTGGAGGGGATTTTCAGAGCTGTTCTAAGGCTGTGAACAGTGCTATTGAACTGTAGAAGGGAAAATAGATGAAAATGAGGGAAATTATGGAGAAATGAAGAATAAATAACAATAAAACTTAATTCTTTATTGATGGGAAATAGATGAAAATGAGGGAAACTATGGAAGAAATGAAAATAAATTACAATAAAACTTAAATTCTTTATTGATCTATGTTTGAATAAAATATTTATAAGCTATAAATGCTTGTAAAATGTAGAATCCTATAATGAATGAAATTCATTTAAAAATGAAAGTTCAGCAGGCAGCTACAACAATTTCCTTACTTCTCACATTGGTAGAAATATGTAATGTAACAGGGAAAAGGAGGAAAGAGGAACAAAACACAATAGAACCATGAAGTCAAGCTTAACCAAAGACCTGTAACAACCAAGAGAACTTTGAGCAATCAATTGAAGTTCATCCTCAGATAGGGAAGGAATTTGGGGGAGGGGAGGGGACTCAGGGGAGGGGGCATAGTTATCGCTCTTTCTTTCTTCCCGCTCTTTCTTTTCTTCTTCTCCTATTTTCTTCTCTCCCGATCTTTCTTTTCTTCTTCTTTTCTTCTCTTTCTCTTCTTCCTGGTTTGCAAAAACCAGTCGGCAGCTTCTTCTGTTTTTCTTCTGGTTTTTTTCTGTTTTGCTTCTGTTTTTTGCAAACCAGTTTTTTCTTCTGATTTTTGGTCTGGATTTTATCAAAGTTTTTGCTTCTCCAATTCTGCAAACCTTCTGTTTTTCTTCTGATTTTTGGTCTGTTTTTGCTTCTGTTTTTGCAAAGCTTGCTTCTGATTTTCTTCTTGTTTTTGCTTCTCCAATTCTGCAAACCTTCTGTTTTTCTTCTTCTTTTTGTCTGTTTTTGCTTCTGTTTTTCCGTGCCTGCTTCTGATTTTCTTCTTGTTTTTGCTTCTCCAATTCTGCAAACTTTCTGTTTTTCTTCTGATTTTTGGTCTGTTTTGCTTCTGTTTTTGCTCCTGTTTTTGCTTCTCCAATTCTGCTTCTCCAATTCTGCAAACCAGTTTTTATTTTCTGAATTATGGAAAGTTCTAGTTGTGATAGTTCTAGAAAGGATCCTTGTTGGAAGTATGTACATTTGCAGGATCCAAATAACAAAAATGATATAGTTTTGATAATTTTAGTTGGCTTTTTGAACTTTTAAGTTTTTAGAATTTTAAGTTTTGGAGATTATGCTACTTAGTTGGCTTATATAGTTATATTGAAACTTTTAAGTAGTTTATTTTAGAAAGTATAAGTATGAATGCCTAAAATATTATTTTAAAGTGAGCCTTTAATAACTATGGGAGGGGGTGTAGATGGACAGAAAAAGGTCAGACTGTTGCTACTAGTGGGAAGGGGATGGAGAGTTGAAGGGAAAGAAGTAGATGGAGGGGTGGGAATGAAGGGAATAGAGGAAACATCTTGAATGATGGTTGAATTTGAGAATCATTGAGAAAGGAAAAGGATGTACAAAATGGAGTGGAATTGCTTTGGTGTCCATATTCTGATTTTTGGATAGGTCTATATATACTTGTCCTGCATCACCTTGATTGCGAATTTTTAGCTGGTCCTATTTAACTCCTGCTGTCTATCACATAACTAGTTCGTAAATGTCACATTATTCCATCTGTTTTCTGTTCATACTGTTTCTCAATATCTTAATTAGGTTGTCTGGTTTTTTTCTTGCCAAATTTGAGCTCTTTTAATGCATAACTCTTAATAGCCTGCAGCAGTTTACCTTAACTTGAACAATTATTTAATTCAGCATTTACTCCATTATAGAGTGAATTTGTACACTGATGATTTTCTCTCCTTGTTTTTTTTCTCCACAGATTGACAAAATATGCAAAGTGGCAAATAAACCTCTAGTGGTGACATACACTGGTTTAATTCAAGCATGTGTGGATTCTGGTAACATTGATAATGCAACATTCATCTTTAACCATATGCGGAATTTCTGTTCTCCGAATTTGGTTACATACAATATCATGCTGAAGGCTTTCCTGGATAATGGGAAGTTTGAAGAAGCGAAGGGGTTGTTTCTTAATATATTGGGAAACAGGAAGGTTATGCCAGATCGTTATACATTCAATGTGATGCTGGATGCATGTGCTGCAGAGCGGAAGTGGGAAGATCTTGAGTTTGCCTATGTAAATATGCTGAAATATGGTCATCCTTTCAATGCTCAACGTCACCTGAAGATAGTATTGGATGCCTGCACTGCTGGAAAGGTAGTGCTATGATTCATGATCTCACTTATATTGATTAAATTAATTATGATTGAACCTATAATCCATTAGGTTTTTTTATTTATGGTGGGGGGTGTATAATATTTGTTGGTCATGTGATCCAAGGTCCCTACTGCTTGGATTTTCCATCAAGTTTGATTTGCATATGTGTGGTCACGAATTTGAGTCACTCGTTGAATATTTTCATTTATGTTATGCTGTGGTAATTTTCTGTATGAAAATCAAATGAGAGTTCTACCATTCATACTTCAAATGATTATACTTTACTGACAGAGGGTGTTTTTCAACCTCCAATAACTGATGCCAATCCTTGTTATTCAATATTAGATGATTCACTTTAGAAGTATAGTTCATTGACAAGTGGTTCTTATTCTCTTAGGAGAAAATCTTGGAGACAACATGGAAGCAGCTAGCTCGGAGAGATAAGGTCCCACCTGTTCCAGTTATTGATGCAATGTTTCGCTTAAAACTGGAAGAAGGTGATCTAACCGAAGCTTTATCATGCTTTGCTTGCCATCCTTCGATTGAGTCACAGGCATTTTCCAGGAAATGGGGGTTAAATTTCTTAATCGAGAATAGTCATCGGTTTGAGAAGCATATTCTAGTCAAATTGATGCATGCATCAGATTCACTGATTACAAGAACCGATGCCCAAGAGCAAATTCTTCATAATCTTAGAATATCTTGTGAAGAATTTTTAAGCAAGTAGATGAAATTTGATGGATGTGATTCATTAGAAACAGCTACTAGATCTCCGGGCCAAACAGCCCAAAATAGGATCCTTATCTCCGGGCCAAACAGCCCAAAATAGGATATCCTTATCTTGGAATATTTCAAACTCATTTTCTGATTGATACCTTTCCTTTTTCTCTGCCCAAAATAGGATCCTTATCTTTCTGCATAAATGCGTTGCAATCCTAGAATCCATCACCATGAGTTATGGTAATGATAAAAAACTTTTTTGTCGCTGCCCGATTATAGAAACTCATATTCGCCTAGTTGAGTTGTCGTGTGTCATTACTTATTGCTAAAATGCATGTCTTACTAAAGAGCAAGGTGTTATGAAGGTGAGATGTTCAGAATGGTTCTTAAGAGTGATTCAATTCAATTCAATTCAATTCAATTCGGTAGTTGGTAGGATATGAATGATTTGGGCTTTCATTTGCAGGTCGTTTACAAGTATTATAAGATCGATACACAAGGTAATGTCCCTTGAAAATCCTGGAATTGTACCCTTGAAAATCCATTTTACTAATAACTAAAGTTAATATCCGAATTGGGGGAACAACACTGATAGAAAGATTAGACAGAGAAAGAAGTGTATACTCTGGCATGCGTGAGGGCATGCAAACTGAAATCCCTTACTGGTTTCTTGTAAGTTTGTATAACAAGAAAAAGATGTGATAATTGTGTCCTGTTATTGCTGAAGTTGGGTCAGTCTAGTTGCCTAACACAACTGACGTGTTCTCCGTTCCCTCTAGGTGTATATAATTTAATAGGAAAAGGATTTGATAGTTGTGTATTATTTTTCTGGACTAAGAAAATTGCAATCGCTACTAAAATTGCGCATTGGATAAATTTCGCCCTATGTAATAGCTCTTATGTCAGTATGGAGATTTAAAGCTAAAAGCTTTCTGATTATGTTACACATATGTTAATCCAAAAGGGCTTGATAGTTGTGTATTATTTTTATTACTAGAGTTAAATTGCTCACTTTAGTTGCCTAGTATATACAGTAATGGTCTTTTATTTTATTATTAGATTAATACTAGTTTTAATGAAAATTTATAATCAAATTTATAGTGAGTGTGACGTGACAAAATTATTTATTTTACTTTTAAAAAAATATAAAATAATAATAAAAATATATATTTTTTTTAACAAGTCACATCAGTCGCTCTCATTTTACTCAAAATACAATAACTTTCATTATTAATGAAGTTAATTGGTCACGTCAATTGCATAGCGTGTTGATTTATTCACCTATAAGTAGATTTATATATGTATATGCTGACATTATTGACATAGTAATATTTAATCACATATTATATTAGTCTATGGTATGTCATTGTTCCCAAAGTTTGATAAGTGCCTTGGAATTGAGACAGCTGCAGCACAATAAGTTTTCTCATGGGGATCGCGGAGTGTATGAATGCAACTCCAATTGAGTATAATAACAATTCTTTTTCGTGTAATACGAGATAGAGCTTGCAATAAAAGCAAAAAGATTCATGCTTTCGATGCACTAATTGTTACTTTACCTGCAACTAGTCCAATGACTCTTATGAATGGTATTTTTAAATAAGATGCAAGGTCCCTAATTTTAGATCATTTTTTGAATGGTAATTATCCTTTCGAAAGAATTTCAAACAATGCACAAATTTGCGCCACGTTTCGTTAGCTCTTTATCTTTTTAAAGATTATGTCCCACAAAAAAGCAAGGTAGAGATGCATCATGCATAAGAGAGTGATCTGGAAATGACCTTAATGAGAAGGTTAATGGCTTTTTGAACAATGATGGCAAAATGATGTAAACAGTTCAAACTTTCAAAGGGTTGTTGACAAATTCTTTTTAGCCCAGAGAAGACTTGAGGACTCCCACATCGACATCACATGGCCCGAGCAAGCATTTAAGCCAAAAAATGTCCTTTTGTGTGGCCCCTGAGTTGTCAAAATGCTCCCCCACGCACTCCCCCAGTCCCACTCCCACGTGGGTCCAATCATAAAATTTTCCCCCACACGTCCCCAAGAAATTGACGTGCTTGCAGATTTACCCACCTGTCCCTTCATTTAGTGTCTGTACTATTTTTTCAGTATTTGAACAGGTCAGAGACTCACGGGCATGCGCGTTGCCACAAGGCCACGTAAGTAAGGCCAACCCGCCTGTCCAATGAGTAAATTGTGCGTCGAATGTGATTGAATGAGGCGAGGCTGGTTAGATTACTTTATTTATTTTAATATAAATAGCAAGAGCTTTTCAATTAGTAAAATAGTAGAGCCAGCATCAGAGGTTGTCGGTGGATGTTCATCTTAAAGATGTGAATTCTATTCCATGTGAGGGAGGGAGATTGATAATTTGATAGGGAAGGGATAACAAACTTCGTTCGATCTCTTACTCTTTTGATCTTAACATTGTTGGTTAAAATTGGGTGGCCAACTGAGATGTGAATTTTGATATTTAGTCCCCTCCTAATTTTGATATTGGTTCAGTTCATGAGCTGCCTGTGAATTGTAGATGAAATTAAAGGGGTAATTCTGAGATCATCTGCAAAAGCTAGGATCCACTATAGATGATTGTAACCAGAGGTTAGAGAATAATGTTCTCCAAAATTTAATTAATTGGAGTTGTATTAAGCATAAGTAATTGAATTATATAATAGAAAAGTTAATTCAAATGGTGAAATTTCTCATTTCTTTTTTTTTTTTCTGAAACGATAGTAATTTTATTGAAAGTGCAAAATGAGATCAGACAAAGATAAAAGAATTTAAATGAGTTTAAATGGCGTTGGATGATACCAACCCGTGAAAACAAGTATCTCTTTGAAAGAGAAGACATCCGATTAAATCGGAAAATGAGCAATACTAACTAAAACAAAATCCTCCAAGAGACATCGCACTTACAACGTAGGGACTAATACTACTATTATCAGCCGACTAAAGCGGTGGCTCATCGCACTTCAAATGGCTTAAGATGAGCAAAACTGAACGCACGTTGGTGGTCCCTAGCGCACATCCGACACCGCTCGACGACCGCATGCTTTAGGAAACCGCAACCCAAGTCGTATGCATTATCTAAAAAAAAAAAAAAAAAAAAAAAGAAAAAGGTACTGTGCAATTTAGGTGCAAAATCGCACCTAAATCGCACTGTAAATCGCCCGCACAAGGAAAATCCCTGGCAAGGCGGCTCCAAAAATTTCGCACCTCATGAAGGTGCGAAAAAACCCGAAATAAGGAATTTTGGAACTTTTATTTGAATAGTGTATCATCATGTTTTATACTTTTTGGTTCTAGAGAAAAAATTCACTTAAAAATTTGAATAGTGTATCCATCATGTTCATTTAATAATTTGGTAGCATAATTAAGAACTGAATTAATATTTGTCTTCAAATTTTCATTATATATACAAAATCTAGCTTCATTTATTTATTCAGTTTTTTTTTTGGATAATTAGAAAAGAATCGTATTTTATACATTCAATATTGGCGGCATAAGTAGTACTTATATAGTTATATAAGTGTTCACATTTACCAACTCTGTTTGAATTCATGTTAGGATATTTCAAGAATAATTCATCAGTGAGTTAATTACATTTTATCAGCATTAATATACATGAGTCTTTTTATGCCCGAACAAGTTCAATGACCACTTTACTAGAAATTCAATTCCTTTCAATGATCAATATTTTTACCATCAAGATATTATTATTATTATTATTATGCTTTGTGAAACTTCCATTTTTTATTTCTTTATTTTATACATTTTACAAGACAATTAATGATATAATTTTGCACCTTTAATAATAAGTATAATATCAATATAATTAGTATTTACTAATTTATTAGCAAAATAGCAAAATACCCTCTACCCCTACTACCAGTCTTCCTTGTCTCTTAATTTTTTTTTTTGGGGGGGTTAAATTGGATTAGATACCATAGAGATGGTACTTTCATTATGTGGCCAAACTAGATTCTTAATTTTATTAATTTAATCCAAATCAAGATTTAGTCACCGACAGCACCAAGCATGGATACCATCATTTTGATCACATCAACAAGAGTCACCTCACCCTGATCCCTAGAAAATTTCATGCATTAAATTAATTAATTTGAATCCTTGTGTGTAATGGTTGGAAGTTGGAATAAAAATGAGGCGTTTAATTTGGGGAGAGAAAGATGTCGCTCTCACGAACAAGAAGAAGAAGAGAGAGAGAGAGTTGACAATCTAGCAAAGTGCCAAATTTGGTAGCTAAATTTGTTTAAGTGCAATCATTATGATAGTTTAGCAAAAGTAGGAAAGAATTAAAAAGTTACTCTTTCTGTTTTAAAAAAAGAGTTCACTTTCAATTTGATATATATATATATTTTAAATTACAAGATACAACGCACATAATACAATATTAAATGTATATTTTTACACTGTACTTTTTAATTTGTGTTATGTATTATTATTAATATTAGTAAAAGTAATATAGAAATTTTATACTAAAAGTAAACTTCTTTTTTGAGATAAGTAAATTTTTTAAAGTTGAACTTTTTTTAGATCAGAGGTAGTATTATAAATGTCAAATAAAAAATTTAAAAAAATCACAACCTGAAATCATTAGGTTGAAAGTTGGTGCCAATAAAATGATGATATGAATAAAAAAAGCCATATCAAATATAAGGTATAATATATGAAATAATGGAGAAAGTGATATGGAGGATCTTATATATATATTTTTTAATTGGAAAAGGTGAGGGGTTGCTTTCAGCCTTGTATTTTAATTGCTAATAAAATACAAGCTTCCCTTTTATTTTCTCAGAATATAAATTCACACGCATATATATATATATATATATATATATATTTTCTTCCCCATGTTATTGAATTTCAGGAGAAAATATTCTATACATCTATTTACACACCATGAGAATAATGCAGTGAGACAATTAGAGTAGATCCTTTATAATTTAACAAGACAATCTAACCACATGTGGGGGGTAGAAACATAAAATTTTTTTAATTTTTTTGTGATTAAATTGCTACATTAGAAATAAAAATATAGCAAATATATGTCATATTTTGTCGAGCTTCAAGGATCTTACATTCTTACCTAATTTATTACTTCAATTACTCCGACTTTTTCCTTGTTATAGATTTTTTTTTTATTTACAAAGATCCAATAAAATATGTGCAACAAACTCATTAATTAGTTTGACAGTCAAACATTAAATGATTATTTAATTACACATTAAATACACTTTGGCCTCCTATTAGTCCTATATGTAAAAATATATCCTTATTTTTAATATAACAAATCAATCACATAATTTTATTTTTTTTTCTCTCTATTTAAGTTGTCTTCCTAAATTATAAACTATTTTCCTTATTGTTTCTAATTACACAATTTTACGTGGTGTAGTGAATGCATGCAATATGTTCCTTCTAATTGAACTTTTTTTTTACCTTACCCAACATTAAGTCTTTTATGAAACAAAGGGTGTAAATAATTTATTTTTAACAAATTATATAATATTAATAAGAGAAACAGTGTATAAAAATGAAATATAAATGTTTAGTAATCCTAAGGTATAGGAAGACAAAGTGTATTTAATCCGGAAGTGTCTAGTAAGGCCTTATCTTGGAGATCATTAAATCCCCTGTCCCCAACTTTGCACCTCACTTGTGTGTCACAATTAAAATGATATAATTTTAAATTTAACTTTAATTAAAACGATATAATTTTAAATTTAAAACAACGTTGTTTTAATTGTAACACATAAGTGGAACACAAAATTAGGTACAAAGGATCTTATCTTATCTTGGAGAACCCTACATACTAAAACTTAGGTTTTTTTTTCAATTTTTAATTTTCTCCATCATTTTCTCTTTTCAGCGTTCATTATTCAAAAAAAAAAAAAAGTAGTATAACATTAGATTTATGTCAAACAATTTAATGATCAGATGCAAAAAACTCGTTTTAACTGGGGAATTTTTTTTCCCTCTTTATATGTCACAAATTTAGTAGAGTAAATTCATCAAGGTTGTGGAAATTTTTTTTTTTTAATAAACAGTTTTGATTTTAGCAAATATGTTTAAAATGCATTTTTGCAATCAAATGGAGAGTCCTCCCCTTGCTCTAAATGATGATAGCATTCTAATCCATCTTTACCTAAGTTTTTTTGCTAAACTTGATTCTCCAATACAAGAAGCATATTTTCAAGAATGCAACTATTAAAATCAATCCTTAAAATCATTTAGTGGCGACTTTTCTTGTTTAGTAGTAAAACCACCAAACAAAAACTTAAATACACAAAAATAGATAAAATTAAATATTCTACAAATTAAAAATTTAAAGCATAACTGCATATAAAATAATTAATAAAAAATCACGAAAAGTAATTTTGTTTATGCAGGATAAATTTTTCCTATATATATATACTATTAATTTCGCGATACCTCTAATCATCTCAAAGATGCAATTTACCGATTTAACTATGCATATATGTATAAAGCGTGTGTTTAATGGACTGTCTTTTTTGTTTTTGTTTTTTTTTTCCGGTTGGTGTATTTGGAATCCAATTTTATAACAAACAACAATAACAACTAAATTTTTATTCTATCTTTTAAGGTTGACTATATAAATTGTAGCTCACTATTACTCTTTATTAAAATACATATTTTTACTTACATATAGGTAATTTATGTCATTTTAATAATTATTTCCAAATTTTTTTAAATCTTTATTTTCTCCGTTTAGTTTCATTAATAATTATATAGTTTCTAAATTCCCTAGTCATCTCCTATGCACATGTCGAAAGAATCTCCTATATACGTGGCATTAATACATTTAAAACTCTTTTATATACCTACTTATGCACATGTCCAAAGGGTTTCCTATATATGCGTTACTAAAAGTTTGTTTGGAGTGTGATGTACTTAGAAAAAGTTGTATTGAAATGTGTGTAAATTTTAGTAGGTATTTTTTGATAGAAAAAGTATTTTGAATGGAAAAATAATAGATTTTTTTTTTAAAATTATGTGAGAAGAATTTGAGTAGAAAAATTTAAATTTTAAATTTTAAAATAAAAATACATTTAAATAATTTATTTTTGTTTGAAAATTTATTTATTTACAAATACAAATTTTTTATCCAAACAAACCCTTACTATATTTGAAAATTTCTTATACACACGGTTAAAACTGTTTTTTATACGCGTGTCTAAACCATTTTACATGTTCAATTTTATAACGACTTCCAAAATTGGTTTGTTTAGGCTATGCATAATTATTTGTTAAAAAAAAAGAGTAAGCATAATTAGAAAGCCCAACGTTTTCTAAAACTACGTTATTTTGGTGAGTGTTTAAGAATCCGTGACGTGCGTGAGATATGACCGAAAATGGGAAAGGGTTAAAGAGTTTGAGCCCCGAAGAGGGGATGGGGTTTGGTGACCTTCCCCGCTTTTCTTTAGTCGGTGAGTTCCTCTTCACGCACAGTCACACACTGGGACGCCCAAAACCAAAGCAGGAGCTCCTCCGCGTTTCCCTTCTTATATTAAACACGCATTGAGAGCTTACCTTGGACTATTCCAAGTTATAGTTGGTTGCTTACCTTACATCCCCAGCAGTACGAAAAAGTCGTCCCCATTATTTATTTATTTAGTTTTTAGCTCTTTGCTGGTCTTTTTCGCTGTCTTTGTGTTTTGACACTTCAAATTGGAGCGTGGAAAAACAAAGGGGCTCATTGTTGAAGAACAGAACAAAAGTGTCTGCAAAAGCCTTTCTGTTGCGTCAACCCAACCAATTGCATTATCACCATCTGTTCTATCATTGTACGTTGTTTTTTCTTTCTGGTTTTTTTTTTCCTTTTTCGTGTATCATCATCCCCTTAATTTAATTTTGGGATTTGTTGTATATATATATATTTTTTGGGGAAGAAAGCGTTGGAGATGTCGTCCCTTGTGGTTTTTTTGTCTCGATGATTCAGTCAGAACACTGTTTTGAATAACCTTTTTTTTAATTCGTGAATGGATCTTATGATCACTGAAAAACACATGCAGAAGAAGCCATTCATTGAGGAATATCTGTATATACTATTTATTAAAAATTAATTGACAATTGGGAATGTTGTTTTGCTGTTCATTGTCAAGGAAGAGACTTTACTCTTTATTTTTGTGGGTTTTCCCGTTCTGTAATTTTTAAAATTTGTTTGACGTTTCGGCTCAAGAAAATTACTGGGTTCAATTTGTTTTTATATTCTTATTTTATTTCTTTTCCTTTGTTCTTGGAGTAAGATTCAACTCGGGATTTTTCTTTTTCTTTTTAGTCATAAACAAAAGGATTCCTGCAATTCTGCGGAAATGCTCTGTAATTTCCGTGGTTGCTTGTAGATCTTTCTGGAAGTTCGGATTTTTGGTCCTTTATCTAGCGGGAGTATATTTAGCTTCATAGCTTGCTAAATAATTCTGTTATTCAACTCAATTTTGTTATTAGTATAGTATCTCACCTACTTCTTCAGGCTAGGGACCAGTTTCATTAAATTTCTGTACCTTTCAACATTGGTTTGTCGTTATTTTTTGGAAATTTGGCTGCTCTGCTCATTGTATTTGGTCTTTTGCTCATCTGGATGCAGGGTACATCAGAATTTTGCATTCAAGGAGGGATCTTAGTTGGCAGTTGATGTCTGAGGGTTGAATTCAATTATTCTAGTGTAATTCTCTTAGCATTTAGTTGTTCTCTCAAATGCTAAGTCTTAACAGGACAAGAACTCAACCAAGGACAACTCGATCTATGTCCTTGGGAGGTGAGCACTTTTCATTGTCTCTATACTCCTTATCTGCTTTCTGTTGACTGTATAAGTAGCTATCGATGCCTGTTGTTTCCACATTGGTTTTAGGCCCTAATATTAGATTGTTTAGTTTCAGGTATGCATTAGTGAATTGAAGATATTACCTGTTCATTACGTGTTCTTCAGACCGGATAAAATATTTCTTTATGATCAACTAATGTAATTTAGGGTTTGTGAAGAAGTCAATTTTTAGGATAGGCAATAATCAATTTTATTCTTTTCAGGCTTGGACTATGCAGATCCCAAGAAAAAAAGCAATGTTGTAGTAAAAGTTCTTATGCTTGCTGCTTTTACTGCATTATGCATTCTTATGCTCAAAAGATCCCCAACTTTGAACACCCCAAGCCTGGTAATTCTGTAGTTGCTTCTAATGAAATTATCTCTCTTTATTTTTTCATAGGATGGTATTCTTTGACGAAGTTTTGCTGCTTTTATTGCAATTAGCAAGATTTTGGAAAACTTTTTTTTTTTTTTTTTTTACTTAATTGTTGATGCACATTTTATGCCTCAACTATGATGAGCATATACGTTAATTCTAACTGTAGTATGTCAGCAAAATTGATAGTTATAACAGTAGTTTATCAGAGTAGCGTGAAGTATTAAACTGTGAAACCTGTATGCTAAAGTGATCTATGGACCCATAAATCGGTTTTCTGCTGAATTATTGATTTTTTTTACTGGTCTTAATACTGTGAAAACAGGCAGCTTAAAATCGGTTTGAACTTCAATATGGCTTGTTTCAGTACGAACCAGTGAAAGCAGATTTTAAGAGAAGGCTGAACATTTTTGGTCTTTGTGAATAACTTGTTGGTCAGAGAACTGGTGTTTTTCTGGACCTTTTTCTTTGTTGAGTACATCACTACCTGCCATTTCTGTACATTCAGCTGGTTTTCCTGCAATTTTATTTCAAGGAATCTATGTGCCTTTTACTGGGTGATGATTTTGTGTCTCAGGTCTTAATTAATTTATTCTGTTGTGCTTCCTATGTAAAATTTTAACCCATGCCTGAAACGATACCTGGCAAGGTATACATGCTTTTGAAATTATCTAGTTCCCTGGGGCTTTATATGGATCTGACTGTATTTTTGCTCGGCTTCCTCTGTTACTCCAGTTCTCTCGTTATGAAGATGGTGTTACTCATGTATTAGTGACTGGAGGTGCTGGATATATTGGTTCCCATGCTGCATTAAGGCTTCTAAAAGATTCATACCGAGTGACAATAGTGGTATTTTTCAAACAGAGTCTGTATACAAGTTATCCCAGTTTTATTTTCAGCATGAATAAATATATGCTACAATTTGACAGGACAATCTCTCAAGGGGAAACATTGGTGCCATAAAGGTCCTACAAGAACTATTTCCAGAACCAGGGAGACTACAATTTATATATGCTGACTTGGGGGATGCGAAAGCTGTATCCTGATTTTTGTTCTTTTTTCCAGATTTTTAGGGAATCTCTTCATGTTTAAAGATTATAGTCAAAATTTTATTTCTGCAAATTCCCCCCTTGACCAACATATTCAGGTACACAAAGTATTTTCAGAAAATGCATTTGATGCAGTGATGCATTTTGCAGCCGTTGCATACGTTGGAGAAAGCACTCTTGACCCACTCAAGTAAGTGTGGAATTCAGAGTTAATTTTTTTCCCCTTCTTTTTCGCTTGAATTCCAGTTTGGAGTTTGGACAATTTGAACAAGATGAAATCTAAAATGTTGGTTTGTCCATGTGGTTTCCTTCAAACTTCTACATAGAGTAATTTTTCTGAGACTTTCTCACTTCACATTCATGATGTTTGAGGCTGATATTTTTGCATATCCATCTGTTATTCATATTCTTATGATATACTAGAAGCAAGCAGATCATTTCAGTGCCATGAGTTTGTATCTAAATGATTGTGCTAATGCATGTGCAATCAGATCAATTTGAATTTCTAAATTATCATTTCTGCACTTTACAATTCATTGTGAAACTATTTTTTATTTTCTGGCCTGATATAGGGGAAACACATTTTGTTATTTTATTGGCACAAATTAAATAAGGTTCTTTGGGCATGTTGGCTATGGGAATATGGAAGTTTTTCTACCATCTGCCTGAAAGTTGATTCTAGAAGCAACTTAAAAACTTTCAAAAGCTACCAGTTTAGAAAAAGATGTACCTGGATTTGTGCATTTATCTCATACAAAAGATGTGTTCTTGTCTGAATTTTCAGATGTTTAATATCTAGTTTAAAGTATAATTCTTGGTGGAAACAAACTAAAGTTTACTAAGTACTGTACAGCTTTAAAGCTGGGTAGAGTACAAATGATCGGTGCTAAATGAATGAGTTCTGAGCATATTTTGAGCTGCCTCTCCCCTTCACTAAATTGTTTTGGCACTATAGACAATGTGAAAACAACATTCAGTGGCACCAGAATTTCTTTTTAATATGATGCTTTTTTGTGTCTCCTGTTATTTGTTCTTTTTCCTTTTATATTTTAGAGGACTATTTGATGAGAAATCCATATTGTAATCTTGTTTACTGAATGAATTATCATTATAATACAGGTATTACCACAATATCACATCAAATACCCTAGGCATCTTGGAGGCTATGGCGACACATGGCGTTAAAACTTTGATATATTCTAGTACATGTGCAACATATGGAGAGCCTGAAATGATGCCCATTACAGAAGAAACACCACAGGTTTTATTCAGAGAATTCTTGTGGATTTCGTAAACTACAGCATTACAATTTCAAATTTCTTATATTCCTGATTGAACAGAAAAAGTATAAAATGGTTAGCTGTATTTTGGGTATCTGACTCTTTTGTGTAATGCAGAACCCAATTAATCCGTATGGAAAAGCTAAGAAGATGGCAGAGGATATTATTCTGGATTTTCATAAAAATTCAGACATGGCTGTTATGATTTTAAGGTATGAATTAAACATAACTTGTGCTGCTAATTTTCTGGTTTAGGCATTTTTATGCAAATCTTTTATGTTTTCTCATGGTCACTTTGTTTTTCATTGACTCCATGAGTTTCGCTTCTTTTGTGCTACGGTATGATCATAAGCATTTACTCTTTTAGGAACCTTCAGGTGTTGACTCAGTTGTATATATTTGCTTGTTTATATGTCTCTTAAATAAATTTTGGATAACTATTCCTTCCATTCCCCTCCATCATCTAGGAGTCTGAAAAGAAAATATTTTAATGTATTTGTGTTCATAGTTGACTATTAGAAAGCATTTTTCTTATCCTTATCATAGTGCTTTTTAGCTGATTCGGTAGCCTTTCCTTGCTTAATATCTTGTGCTGTCACTATTTGAGTTTGGTTCCTATTTTATGCTTTTTAATAATCCCTCAATGTCCCTTATCTTGCTGTAATGGTTGAAAAGGAACAACTGCAAGCAGCCACACAACCTGAGATTCAGGTTCCACTTGTTTGTTACTTGTTTTGCACGTGAATTTTTGTACTCTTTACCAAAGTTCTTATCTCTTTTCTTCTCTTCATTTGCAGTTTCTCCAATCATTATCCACTCTTATCTAATAGCATAATTCTCCATGCTTCTATGTACATTTGCACACGTAATAGCAATTGCATGGTCTATGTAGGGACTGGAGGTTGTAATTTACCTCTCTATCCTTTCAGTAATTGCCGTTGGAGGTTCCCTTTGCCACAATTTTCAAGTCTTTTTTTTTTCTTTAATTGAAAAAAGGAAAAAAATATTGGTCATGTTTATTAATAAAAGACACATTTCAGGTCATTTTTTTTTCTGTGACAAAATTATGAAAACGAAAACTATCATAGTTTTGGAAAAGATGTAGTGGATAAGGCCATGTGATTTGGTGACTAAATTTCAATTTGCATATGTTTGCAAAACTGATAATCCCCCTTTCTAACATTAAGTTTTTAAATTTCAGGTACTTTAATGTGATTGGTTCAAATCCAGAGGGAAGACTAGGAGAAGCTCCTCGACCCGAACTACGTGAGCATGGAAGGATATCAGGTGCTTGCTTTGATGCTGCTCGTGGAATCATTCCTGGGCTTAAGGTTTGTTCACACATTTTACTCCAAATTTTGCATACGTTGTAAATATCACATACTTCTCTTAAATTTATTTTCTGCACTGTCTTGTTGTGCTTTCTCTTTTGATAACATTGAAGGCAAAAGTCGCATGGTAATTTATGGATAACTTCTTGTTGTGCTTTCCCTTTTCGGGACTACTTTGACATCACTTACCAAGGGACTCTGTTTTACTGCATATAGGTTAGAGGAACTGATTACAAGACTGAAGACGGCACTTGTATCCGGGATTACATTGATGTCACTGATCTTGTTGATGCTCATGTCAAAGCCCTTGAGAAGGCCGAGGCTGGAAAAGTCGGGATCTACAATGTTGGAACAGGAAGAGGTAGAGATTCTGATTATAAAATAATCTCATTTGACTGGTCACAATTGCCATTCCTTATCTTTGGGGTTTGTTTCCAATTTCAGGTCGATCTGTGAAGGAGTTTGTGGAGGCCTGCAAGAAGGCAACTGGAGTAGATCTTAAGGTTGACTACCTTCCTCGTCGGCCTGGTGATTATGCTGAAGTGTACAGTGATCCAACCAAAATCAGGAAGGAATTGAACTGGACAGCTAAGCACACTGATCTCCAGGAGAGCTTGCAGATCGCCTGGAGATGGCAGAAGTCACATATTAATGGTTACAATACCCCTCAGGCAATATAGAGATAGCACTGATAGGAGCCCCACTCTATAGCCTAATTTTACCCCATTCTAACCAGTGTCTTAGAAGAGGGGGTACAGGCCCGGGCTATTTATAGTTATTCTTTCTAGCGAATGGGGTCCATCGATTACAGGTTTAGGAAGCAGGCATATCTATTACTACATAATGTTTTCAGGAGAAATAAGTTGTTACATCAGTGAGGTATAGCTATGTTATCATTATTATTTCTTTCTCTTCTTGGTCCATTATAAGGATTATGTTATGCCCTCTATTTTTCTTTTTCTCTTTTTCTTTTTAAATCTTTGGTTGTGCCCAGGAGGTGGGATTTTAATGCTGATCACAGGACAACTAGAAGAGATAATTGTCTTTTATATAACTACTGAGCATTAAAACTAGTTGAATTGCCAGTGAACGAATTAATTTTTCGTTTGAAAAGTATAGGGGAAATTGCGCTTTTGATTTCATAACTTAAAATGGTCGGCAGTGTCGGTTTATACTCCCTTTCTCCTTAGGGGTGGTAATTGGGAGAGAATGAGTGGAATTTAAATGAGTAAAAAATTATTAAACATGAGAAATGTAATTTTTATTAAATTTTGAAGTTGGTAGGAATCGAATTTAATTAGGATCTTATTGAAATTTTGCATTGGGATTAATTGGGAGCCTTGAATGATTTTAAAATAAAAAATAAAATTTATGAGTCATTAAGCATGTTTAATTAATGAATTGATTGAATGAATGTTTGTATAATTTTTTTGGTATGATTTTGTTTCTGTTAAAGTATGTTCGTCAGCCCTTATTGTGCAATTTTTATTTAGAAATTCAGAATGTTTTAGGCTGTAATGTTGGCATATTTTGAAACTAGATATTACAAACTTTTAATCGGTATATAATATGTGTAATTTGGATGAAAAACGAAAGAGATTCGAGCCTCCAAAGTCTAGGGTTCATCATGCCTGAATCTGGAGATTTGCTTTTCAGACATCAGCATGATCAAGTGACCATGTTTGACTGCCTGTATCTCTTGAAATCTTTGGTTATGATTTACCCCTTCTGTACACTTGAAAACTAGATATTTTGGGCTTTAATATGATATATTGTATAATCGATTTGGACTTAAGATGAAGGAGATTCGAGTCTCCAAAGTTTCGAATTCAACATGACTGAATCTGGAAATTTGTTTTCTAGACTTTAACATGATTGACTATGTTTGACCACTCGTATCTCTCGGAATTTTTGGTTGTTATTTACACCTCCTGTACACATAGAAACTAGACATTTTGGGCTTTAATATGATTTATTGTATGACCGATTTGGATTTAAGATGAAGGAGATTTAAGTTTCCAAAATTCCACACTTAACACTGGAAATCTGAATTTTTAATATTCATAAAAGACGGTTGACTTCTTGAAACTCAATCTTCCCAACTCTTTTTTGGTAAAATTGAAAATATCATTAGAATTAGGGAATTTTTCTTAATTTATGTTGATTTTTTAGTGGCCATTGGACATCGGGAAGGCAGCATGAGTAACCATAATCATGCGTGTGGGCTTCACGTGCCAAAGTGGATGATGTTATGTTTACTTAGGCGCATGGACCCCACGTGCCGTGAAAAAAAAAGGATTTGTAGTTTTAACATTAATTTCCTATATATAATTATTTTGTTGTATCTAAGAATAATGAGTATCTTTTACTCTGTATTTGTTACAAAAATTATGATTTGGCTTATGAGATCTCCAAAAATAGTGAGGACACTGGCACAAATAACAAAACTTGCAAAATGCAGAGAAGCATTAACAAATTGTAGGTGGGATGGAAATCTCAACATGTTGGATTATGTTATCATGGTCAACGAAATAATACAACAAGAATATGGGAAGGTGGCTTTGTGCCTGATGATAGAAAAGTTATTTATCTTAGACAAACACTTCCTGAAAAATGACAAACAATGCTTGATGAAATTTGGAAAATCGAAAGGATGAACAATGAATTTTCTAACTATAATAAGCTAGTGGAAACTTTCTTCAGAGAATATATAAAGATAGGGGCAGCAAAGTCATCAATTCTTTCAATGAATTCAAGCTTGCGCAAATCTAAGTGAATAGCAATGGTAACTCCTTGGCTACCAAATCAAACATAAAATTACCAAAAGAACTTTATGAGTCATTTTCTGTCCTTGTTAAATTTTTTAGAGTTTGAAGTTATTCATTGGTTGTAAATAGTAGACCTCTTATGTAGCTTAGAATGAACATTTTATTTCTACTGTTTATATTAATTTGAAGTATATGTACTTTATTTATGATCTCACATATATTTGAATATTTATATGATTATTGCTTAATTCATATTTTATTTAAATAAAAATATGACAATTAACTGTCCCTTCTTAAGAAAATTAAAAATAATAAAAATAAAAGGAAGATAAGAATGCTTCAGCTTAGCAGCCCCTCGGTTTTCCCAATTGCTTTGAAGACTACAATTCTATAACTTGTATGAAATACCAATTGAACTAAAACCTATATTCAACAAAATTTTGCACAAAAGAAAAGGATAGCATCAATTAGTGAATGCTAGCCTGGAAGTTCCTCCACCATATAGAGTAGCACGTACTTGTTGGTGCTACTATGTAATTGTGCCAGTACCTGTTTAGTAACAACTCAGAGATTTATGGTTGGTGCTACTATGTAATTGTGCCAGTACCTGTTTAGTAACAAGAGAATTTACTTGTTGAAGAGCAAGAGTAGATATATGTGTTTGTTGGCTTCAATGAGTGAATATGTTGGTAAATTGGGGTTTACGGATTACAGGGCCCTGATCTTATACAATGTTTCATTGGTTATTATCAGTAAGTTACCTGTAGGCTTGGCAGTTGAATAGATATATGTCCCGTAGCCTTGACAATGTAAAGAGATATTTTATTTCTTTGAGGAGTTCCAATTTCATACTGCTGTCATGCAGCTAGCACTAGCTCTATCAGTATTCAAGTGTTTGTAAAATCCGGAAGTTTGGGAAATATGGCAGTTAATTTCTAGATGTCAGTACAACAGACAATTTCTTGATCAATCTACACCTACTGCCTTTTGTCTTCCACTTATCTCCTCCTCCAACTTTGCACATGCACAAACTCGTCTTGACATACAAGGACTGGCATGATTCAGAAGCACTCCAAATATCTATTTCTTTGACTTTCTAACCTTCTAGTTTGCATATTGTATACTTGAAAAGTTGTTTTATACGGTTTTGTCTATTTTGAAAAGTTTATTCCAAGCAATGAAAACTATTGCGACATCACAAATAGTATATGTTAATTGAACAAATATTTTTGCAAAAACCATGCCGTAGGAGTGTATTTGATGAATATTGGGTAGTAAAAAAATTCGGAATGTTTTATGGTTGTTATTTTTCTTTTAAATTTTTTCTTCCTTCAGGTAGTTCGAACATTCTAATGTCAAAGATCAAGGCTTACAAATGCAAATGGCGGGAAAGAGGGGAACGGCCAACATGAAACTACCAAGGAAATTGTTTGCATGAGTATGCATTATATCCAAAATTATTATCTTCAAAATTTTGTTATTTTCTTATATGTAGTATGTTTCATTTTTTCAACATAAAATATAGTGTACGCTTATGATTTTGCTAGTGGTAGTAAAGCAATAATAATGGAGAAGGAGACACCAGGTGGAGAATCAAATGTGAGAACTTACGTTATTTTAATTATTTATCATTTTGTGTTTGAAATCATTAGCAATCTTATTAGATCAGAACTTTGTTTATTTTGATAGGTAATTATTTATTGTTTTATCCATGTATATAGGACACCATATAAAATCGAAGCTCTCTACGTGGAGTAGCCAAAGTGATTCGTCATCTGAATCCTAAACAAAGAAAAGTAGTGGAAGAAATAGGTTTTGGTAAATACTAGATCTAAAGTGTTTTGAAATTAGTAGGAGATTGTGTCAATGGTTGTTAGATAAGGTTGATTATTCAAGTTGTAGGCTAAACATTCATGGGAAAAGAATTAAAATTACTTGCAAAGATGTGGAATATATTTTGGGATTGAATTCTGAGGGTGAGAATGTAGGTGATAAATGGTTTATAGATTATGGTAGTAACGATGATAAAATTATTAGGTTGTTTTGGACACAATCAATTAAAATGGGATTTTTGAGAGAGAATCTAATGAGCACATCGTCATCTGGAGATGATTTTAAAATGAAATTCACACTATACTTGTCCACATTATTATGTCCAACAACAAGTACTAAAGTGTGTAACGGATTCATGAATATTGTTAAAATCGTGGGTCAGCTTAGAAATATTTATTGGGGCAAATTTGTGTTGGATCACTTGGTTAGTGGCATAGAAAGAAAGAAAGCATTGACAAAAAGATTTAAGTGGCTTATTGATAATCTTGGAGGTAAACTTAATCGTAAATCAACTCTTTTATACCATAAGTAATTAAAATATTATTTTATGCTGTAACATATGATTTTTTCTAATTTTATGTAGCTCTTTTATCTTGAGCATGCCCGAATTGCAAATAAAATTACTACACCCATTTCAATTGCGGTCTATTAATCATATTATTGATTGGGAAGAATCGAAGTTCAAAGAAAGACTAGATAAACTATTCATGGAAGGAGTTTTTGATGAAAAATTATGTAAGTTAAACCTTCACATAATGTTTATTTTGATGAGTAAATTTTTATTTACTTAATGACTTCTTTTTGTAGGATCGACTACTAGTAGATAATAGGACAAACAGTCTAGAAGATAGAATTAGTGAATTGGAGAAAAAATGAGTAAAATTATGAATTCACTTGAGGACATATGTGAAAGAATGATGTGTTTACCAAATAAGGAGAGAAGAATAGGATGTTTGATTGATTCGTTGGGAGAAGGCAGATCTAAGGAGTTTGGGAGGAAAGAAATAGATGATGACCCTAATGGTAGAAATTCGATACAATGCATTTGTGCTGTCACTTTCTTAGTTTAGACTTCACTCAAAATTTGTGACATTGGTATTTAGACAATGAAATTGTTCATATACATGTGCTCGAAACTCAATTTACTAATTAATTTACTAATCGGCATGGTGGTATAATATGTTTTTTCAAGTACTAAAATGTTAATTATTTGATAGCACAATGTAAATATCTAGAAAGTACATTCTTAACTAATGATGGTACAATGCATTTTTTTGTCACTTTGGAATGCACACAGCAATAAGAACTTTTTGGCATTTGCAATTGCGCCATCTACATATTGTCAATCAGTAATTTACGAATTAATTTATGAATTGTGAATTCATTCATTTTTTCATCTGCACTAATTTTTTTCAAGTGGTACAATTATATTCAGTGAATGGTATAATGTTACAACTTTAGAAGTACATCCTTAATTAGTGACGATACAATGCATTTTTCCGTCACTTTCAAGTGCAGACTCCATTCAAAATTTTGTGACATTTGCATTTACGCAATTAAATTGTTCATGTACATATCTTCGAAACTCAATTTAGGGATTAATTTATTAATTATTGTGGTGGTATAATACGTTTTCTCAAGTGGTACAATATTAATTATTTGAGGGTACAATGTGCATAATGAGAAAGTATCTTTTTAACTAATGATACTACAATGCATATTTTCGACAATTTAGAATATAGACACCAATCAAAACTTTTTTGACATTTGCAATTGCACCATCTACATATCATCAATAAGCAATTTGCGAATTAATTTATTAATTGTGAATTTATTCATTCATTCATCTACACTAATTTTTCTCTGGTGGTACAATTTTATTTAGTAAATGATATATTTTTTTTGTCCAAAAGAAACTGATTATATTAACGTGAGAATTCCTAGATTAATACAGTACAAGTAGCGACCTGAAAAGGCAAAGCCTTCATTGGACAGACCCTAGCACAACTAACTCAAACCCAGTAGGGGTTGGTTAAGGCTATTTTCCCCGAATTAAACTGGACCGGCATAACCCCACCCAAGACACAGTGGGACCAGTACCTCATAGCCACTACCTAGCTAAGAGATCAAAAGAACACCTTGTTTGTCGGCCTCTGCGCACATAGCTCCCCTCAACAAGATCAGAAGAAACGAACCGCAGAAATCCGTGTAGTACGGCTTTGCGTTGGTCGATCCCCCCTATCCACTCGCGGCCTTACACTGCATTGCATCGTGCTTGACCTCCTCCCAAGCTAAGACTCCATAACCTTTAGTAGGGAAAGCACACCAATATGACTTAACGCTGCCTCTTCGACTAAGGACCACTATCACTCCGTAAGAAAGTCGCGCCAATACCATCACGAACTAACCAATCGCTGACGTCTAACTACAGCAACAACTGTCCCTAAAACAGCATAACGCGGCCTTCCAGACGAGGAACCCAAAAACCGATTAACGCCGGCAACTAAAAACAAAAATAAAAAAAATTGAAAAGCAACAATAGTGCGAAATTGCACCGTTGCCACACCACAAATCGCCCCTACTGCTTTTGTTGGAGAGAAAAAATGGCCAGCCTAGGCCCACTCTTTACTTTTTTTTTCCACACCCATTTTGGGAGTGCATCCTTAATTAGTGGCGGTACAATGCATTTTTTGTCACTTTCGAGTGCAGACTCCACTCCGTGCAAACTCTATTCAAAATTTTGTGACATTTGCATTTAAGCAATTGAAATTGTTCATGTACATATGTTTGAATCTTAATTTATGAATTAATTTATTAATTGTAGTTGTGAAATAATACATTTTTTTTTCGAGTGATACAATATTTCGACTATACAATATGAATAACTACAAAGTATATTTTTAACTAATGATGGTATAATGTATTTTTTCGATACTTTGGAGTATAGACACCGATAAGAACTTTTTTCATTTGCAATTGCGCCATCTACGTATTATCAATAAGCATTTCACGAATTAATTTATTAATTTATTCATGTACACTAATATTTCTCGGTTGGTGCAACTTTATTTAGTGGATGGTACAATGTTAATATTTTAGGAGTACATTCTTAATTAATGATGGTACAATGCATTTTTGCGTTGCTTTTGAGTGTAAACCCCACTCAAAATATTGTGACATTTGCATTTAGGCAATTGAAATTGTTCATGTACATATGTTCAAAACCCAATGTACAAATTAATTTATTAATTGTCATTGTGGTATAATACGTTTTCTCAGGTGGTACATTGTTAATTATTAGACGGTACATTGTAAATAAGTAAAATGTACATTTTTAATTAATGATGATACAATGCATTTTTCCATCATTTTGGAGCGTAGACAACGATAAGAATTTCTTGGCATTTACATTTGCGCCATCTACATATCAATAATACGCAATTTATGAATTAATTTATTAGTTCTAAATTTATTCATTTATTTATCTATACTACTTTTTCTCAAGTGATATAATTTTATTTAGTTAATAGTACAATGTTAATAGTTTGAAAGTACATTTTTAGTTAATGATGATATAATGCATTTTTTCGTCACATCCGAATGCAAACACTGATAAGAATGTGCAATCTACATATGTTCAAAACTCAATTTACGAATTAATTTAATAATTGTCATGTGGTATAATAATTTTTCTTGGGTGGTACAATGCATTTTTTCATCACTTTCAAGTGGAGACTCTACACAAAATTTTGTGACATTTGCATTTATGTAATTATAATTGTTCATTTTCGTGCATTCAAAACTCAATTTACAAATTAATTTAATAATTATCTCAGGTGATGCAATGTTCATTATTTGACGGTACAATATGAATAATTGAATAGTACATTATTAGTAAATCATGGTACAACACATTTTTTTCGTCATTTTATAGTGTACAAACCAATTAGTGTTTTTTGGCATCTACACTTCCGCAGGTATATTATTCTTATATATATGTGGAAAACTCAATTTACGAATTATTTTATTAATTATTGTGGTTGTACAATATTTTTTTCATGGGTGGTATAATGTTAATTATTTGATGGTACAATGTGACTCATTAAAAAGTACATTCTTTATAAATGGTTGTACAATTCAATTTTCGTCACTTTGGAGCACAGATACTGATCACAATTTTTAGACATTTGCATTTACGCCAGTGTAGATGTTTATTTACGTGTGTTCAAATCTCACTTTAAAAATTAATTTATTAATTGTCATGGTAGTATAATATTTTTTCTCGGATGGTATAATGTTAATTATTTGACAATACAATACAAATAATAGGAAAGTACATTCTTAATAAATGATGGTAGAATGCATTTTTGTTTTTTTGGTTATTTTGGAGTTTAGACACCAATCACAATGTTGTAGCATTTTTAATTAGCAATGGCACAATGAGTTTTTCAAAAAATTTCGTTCACTTTGGGTTGTGTAATCCATTATGGTACAATGCTAATAATATAATTATAAATATTTTTTCCTACACGTATGATTACATTTTTAATTTCTTTGATAGTGTGAATTATTAGTTTCTTTGACATTATCAGTATGGTTCCTAATGATGTGTGATTTTTACACTTTATTTGTAACAAACTGAATTTAGAAAATAATTACTTAATTTTTTTTAGGATTTAAATTTTTTATGATTCAAGTTATTAGGTAGTAAACATAATGGAGTAAATAAGGACTTTAATTAAATTGAATTTATCATATACTGGTCACCTGCAATAGCAGGTTATCATTCATGAGGGATTTATTAGGATGCTAATATACTTATTGAAATATTTTACATGTCACTTTTAGTCGCCAAGCATACTAAAACTATGGTGACAAATTTTTATCCCTAGTCGTAACGTCTTCAATAAGACACCGCCAAAATCAGCCCTCTTCTTCTGTTCCTCTTCTTCATCTTCCTTATCCTCGGCCTCAACCTCAAATAATCACGAAGATCACTGTCTTTTCTGTGATCATGAAGCGATGTTCCCTTCATGTTCAAGCTCAATTTCTGCATCACATCGGCGATATTTTCATCAGTAGCAGCATAGTCGTCAACAGTGCCACTATCCTCATCCCCTTCCTCAATCTGGATCCCTTTCTTGACGATCTCACCATCATCAAATAGGTTGACCTTCTCCATCTTGACACTCAATTCCTCCTCATTTATCATCATTTCTTGATGATTATGATAATTACAGAGAGCCTCGCTAGAAACAGAAGTGGTTACGGCCGGTGGAATTCGACAGAACTTGCCAGGACTGGTGCCGCCTAGTAGGATCGCCTGATGACTAACGCCATCATAATTGATGGTACTTCCGCGGCGAAATTGGCGAAGCTGTGTTCCTGTAATGTGTCTATTGGTGGGCATCCGTCCTCCTCCTCCGCTGCAGACCATCGCCATCTTCCTTTCATCTTCTGTTCTTTCCTCCGCCATGCTCTTTTTCTTCATTAGTCTTCAAACTGATCAATTCCTTGTGGGTTTTAATTTTTGGCAGTTACTTGTGTATTTATAGTTGTATTGTCCTGACCAGAGCTGGATTAGGTTTCATAGTAGCATTTTCCCACCGGGATTTGGATTCTGAAAAAGTAAATTTCATTCACCACGTATAAGGTTTGCCTAATTACTACACAAGCCCCCTGATTTTCACCTAAATTACCTTGATCCAACTTAAACTTCCTAAAAAAAACAGAGTTAATTTTTAATTTTTTTTTATCCCATAAACATTAGTCTAACTTTTAAATAACATTGAATGAAATTCTTATATTATCTTTCACAGGGATTAACATTAAAAATAAATAATAAATAATTATATATTTAATGATACATTAAATGTGTTGTACTTTATTAGTAAAGAAAATTGTACCCATTAAAAGCTATATGTATTTTGGAATGGAAAGTGTATTAGATTAAAAAAATCAGCCTTACTAATTAAAATAAATATTTTTATATTCATTTTAATTATCAAATGATCCATGAATGTCTAAAAAATTGTTAAAATAGAATTCAATAACTTCTTTTTTATTTACTCCCTCCTTCCCAAAAAATAGTCAATTTTTAATTTGGCATAATTTTTTTAAATTATAAGGTACAACACATTTAATACACAATTAAATATATATTTTTATATTTATATTTATATTTTTTAATTTGGTTATGCATTGTCATTATTTCTAAAGATAATACATAAATTTCATATTAAAAGTGGACCTTTTTTTTTTAAAGCAAATTTTTTTTTTTTAAACTGAACTTTTTTTTTTGAGATTGAGGGACTATTTGTTTTCTTTTTCTTTCTTTTTATTAGAGGAATGATCATGGCAATGGGCAATACTTGAAAAATTCCCAGAAGCTTCTGAGAACTGGTCGTGTGCAATGGGCAGGAGAATTAGTTAGATGTAGGATTGTTGATGGCATGTATTAAGTCAAAAAAAGGTTGTGGTTATTAATAGAAGGTTTTCAAACCATTTATAAAAGCTGATATGTGTGTTGTGGCTTTCAGTTTTTGGAATCTCAGAAATTGTATTCTTCTTCTTCTTCTCTAAAAGTTGATATTTAGATCACAGAACTGTACATTTTTCTTACATGGAGTTGTACCTCATTGATTCATCAAGAAAGGGGTAGTACATTTTGCTTTATCTTGAAGTTTATAGCATTATTTCTCGATTGAATTTCTTCTGTTATTGAGTCTTGATTATTGCTTTGTGGTGTACCTTTCCTGGCCTATCATAGTTAAGACGTAAAATCTTACTTTTTTTTCATTGTTGATGGCTTCCTATTTTTATTTAAATGACGTTATGTGCATTAGATTCCTTCATGTTTTGAATTGATTCATTTTCTCCGTTAGTTTTATCGAGTTTTCTTGAACTATTTACCTACAAGTGCTCTATTGGTTTTGTTGATTGCAATAAATAAATAAATGAAGAAAATTAAAGATTTTGGGAAAATGGATTAGGTTTTAGTCTTTTTTCTTTTTACTTTTTATGTATAGTCATATATAATTATTATTAATAAAAATAATATAAAAATTTGTTTCAAAAGTAAACTTTTTTTTTAGTATAAAGAAAAGTTTCAAAAATGATTTCTTTTTTTTTTTTTGGGTGGACCAAAGCATTAGTATTAAATTTGTTTGGAAATAAGTATTTTACTACTTTCATCACTAAAAAAGAATCTGTTTTTTGCTAGATATAATTTTTTATTAGTTATAAAGTACAACATATTAATGCCCTATAAAATGTATAATTTTTTAATTTTGCTTTTACTTTTTTTTTTATTTTAGATAATATATTATCATTAATAATAAGAATAATATAGCAAAAAGTTTTAAAATAAATTTCTCTTTTAAGACAAAGAAATTTTTTTAAAATAATCTTTTCTTTTCGAGAGAGAGAGAAAGAAAGAGTATATCATATCAGAACCGTGGTCATGCATATGCGATGTAGGTTGAACTACATTGGTTACAATCTAGAGTATGTATGATAGTACCAAATTGAAGGGAGTGTTTTACTACCTAGTGTTAATATATTATAGGGATATTTGTATAATTACCCACGCAGTAGTTCATTAGTATATAGAATGGACTTTAGTGCCACATTAGCACTAAGCCATTTTTCTCCTCTAAATCTCTCTCATTTGCTAAAACAAAGCCCTTCAAATTAAGGTTGTGCATGGCTCGAATAATTCGACTAATTTCCAAACATGAACTGATTTCAGATCTATTTGTTTGACTTGATCAATTAATTTATATGAGTTTTGAATCAAAAGCGCCTTCTACAAATTGGTAAACAAGGCAATTTTTGGTTGCTAATTATAATTTTAGTTAATTGACCTAAGAAACTAAAACTCAATCAATTTGAACTGGTTACTAGAAACCAAGTTTATTTCATGAATAAATATATCTACTTTATATTTGTATTTACTTTATCATATATAGTTTTTTTTTATGTAAGTGTTTAATATATGTATAGTTTTAAGTACATCATAAACATGTAATATATGTATGTAACTTATAATTATATATTATTTAACATCATATTATCTATTTAACTAAAGCCATTTAATTATAATATATACTTTATAGTTTATCCTCCATCCATTTAAAATATATATATAATCCACTTTTAAAACTTTTCTTTTTTTAAAAAAATCTAGTTCTAAACAAAATTCTTATATTAACCTTTCTAATATTAACTATTTAGAGCCTCACCATTAAAAGGTAAAGGAAAAAAAAATACATTTCATAATATAATAGGCATGTTGTACTTTATATTTTTAAAAAAGTAAAACAAAATTTTATACATAATTAAAAATAGATTTCTTTTTAGGATAGTGGGAAAATTTTATTTAATCTACTATTTTTACCATTGGAAGTCATTATATTATTTTTTATTGTGCTTTCAATCAAGTTGATTTTAGTTTATTATAATTTATAGTATCTCCACCTTATAAATTCAAAGTATTGTTGACTCATTTATAATTAAAAATTTCTGCTTCTTTTTTTTTTTTTGGGCTAATTGTATTTTGTACAACATTGAAGCACCAATATTATTTTTTATGCAAGTATTAAATCACATTTTTCATCCTTTACATTTATTTGAAAAATCCTTTTTGTCCTTAATATTTGAAAATGATTTTTTTGATCCTTTACAATTTCAAAGGATCACTTTTTTTCCAATAATTGGCTACAACCCATTTTCCTAGTTGGCTAAGGCATGCGAGTCACGCATGTTGATATTTGCGAGTAAATTAGAAAATGCACAATATCTACTACTTAATCCCTCAATTGAACATTCATAAACTAAAAGCCTAATTTTTCTAAACCCAAATCAATTGAAATCAAATTATCTCCTAATCCTCTCTTACCATATGTTTCCAAATCATTCGGGCTGCCAAATTGCAGCATTCTCTTAGCAGCATTGGGCTACCATCTCCAACTCCTCTATCTCAATCCCACCACCATTATCACCACCGCTGCCAACCTAATGCATGTCTTTTCTTATCATCTCACTTGCACTACAAATGCAGAGTGAATTTTTTGCTTAAAAGAGTTTACTACAATTTGCTCCAGTATCTACTCTTCAACGCATCATAAAGCAAGGGCTCCTGAAATTTTTCACTGACCTATTGAGTTCTTTATAGTTTATTTTGATTGATTTATTTCTCTATGGTTTGTATTCTGATTGATTTAATTCTCTATGGTTTGAGTATGTTTGCTGATAAGTTGATGAATTTTTCATGTAGATTGATTAATGTTTATGGTAAAGAAGCATTAGGAGATAATTTGATTTCAATTAATTTGGATTTGCAAAAATTAGAATTTTGGTTTATGAATGCTCAATTGAGAGATTAAACTATAAATGTTGTGTGTCTCCTAGCTTACCCTTGTAAATATTAGCATATGTGATTCACAGGGTGTTTTTAACTAGAGAAAGGGGTTGTAGCCAATTATTGGATAAAAAATGATACCTTGAAATTGTAAAGGACCAAAAAAATTTATTTGCAAATGTGAGGAACAAAAAACATTTTTTGAACAAATTCAGGTGATGAAAATTGTGATTTAATAAAAAATATCATATTTTCAATGATTTTCTTGTACAAAAGGCAGAACTAATATAGTATATTATTCAATAAATTTTCTCATCTAATAGAGCAACGTACAAGAAAATGCAGATAAAACTTATGAACCATAGAGTAAATTTATCCCAAACAAATATAAACTTTTCAAAAAAGTTCCTTTATTAAAATATTTGTAATAAATTCAGGTTCCACAAGGAGGATGTCCATCATTCTTATGAGGTTGTGTTGCCTAAGAGGTAAGGGTTGTGAGTTTGTATATGATTGGTGTTGTTATGTATTTTGAAGTTGTGGTTTTGACGTTTCAAGATGAAATGGAATAGCTCTATCTACACGTGGTCCCCCATGACAATGTCCACAACGTTTGTAAACTAAATCAAATGTAGGAACCCTGAGATGATATGCTACTCTCAAAATGCAATGAAGAGTCATTCTCGAGCATCTCTTCTTATGGCTCTCCAAACTAATGAGGAAATGATTGGTTAAGGTTAATTAAATATGTCATCCACATTACCTTCAATATGGGGTCTAGATCTAGATGGTTAATAGTATAATTGTTAAAATCCACTTTTATCTTGAAAATATGAAAGTAGTACGTACTAGCATCCAATGACCCTTCCCAATAATGGTCAATGCATGAGTAAAAATATCACATACATTAGTAATGGCTGATTGAGGATCTACCTTTGTATTATTCCTTACATTGATTAAATCATACACCTATCCCTAATATTCACTATGCAAATATATTAAAAGAAACCCTTAATCCATTGAATAAATTGCTAAATATAATCCTTAGCAGGAGAATATATCACAATCATATCCAGAACTCTACAATGGGTGCAATTGGACAAACACCAAAATATGAGTAATTTGGAAATACTAAATCATATTCTAAAAAGAATTTCGTTGGTCCACTCATAGGAACTCTACAAATAATGCTTCTCTTCGCCTCATCCATTGCTTAATATAGTATGCATGGTGAATCATCTAAGTAATGCTTTTTCTACCTCAATGGCCAATCTTATATAATTTCAAATTGGTGTCAATTGCAAGGGGAACATGTTGATAATAGTCAGATCACCTCATAAGTAGTTGAGGCAAATATAGTTCAACCACATCAAAGTTAATGAGTGACAAACTTGCAAACCAAATATCTTGATCTTGTAAGCAATAATCTGCTAGTTGATACAACTTCTTGTCTGAATAGACTACCAAATGAACTATAATAAAATATAATTTTAAACATAATTTAGTAAAATGTTTTTTTATAAATAAAGTAAACAAATCTCAATAATATGTCACTTATATTATTTTCTATCAAATAGTCTAATTGATCTCGATAGAGGCGAAACATATGTGATCCAACATCATCAAAACTCAAACCTGTATTCACCTGGAAAAAAAAATTGGTGATGCAATAACAATTGTAACATGCAAATTGAAACAAGAAAAAAAAAGGGATGAAATTAATGGTTTAAAGAAAAAGAAACTCACATGCAACCTCAAGATCCATTAGACATATTGGAAAAATTAGAAGAAGTTGGGTGCGTATATGATGTTGTAGTTTTGTTGTTGGTATTCTCTCCCACTCCCATGGTTGTAGAAGGTATAATAGGTTACAAACTCTTACCGTATCTCTATGATACACCCAACACAATACTCTATATAAAGAGGCTAAAATAGTATTGCCTAATTGTATTTCGATGCCTCATCAATATCCCTCAATAGTAACAAGTATATCAAATTTATTTTTGTACTTAACTTGTTACTTATAATAAGCCCAATGATATGTAACATTCAACATCTAATATGCTGCAACACTTTTATATTTGTGGCCTTAGGGGTCAAAGGGTGAAACTCTAAGTGTATAGAGATATTCCTCAACTTCAGTCGATCTCCATTAAAATCATCTGTAGACAGCATGTGACCTAAATATTCAAGAGAAACGGTCTGCCGCTCTATCATGGTGTGACTAGAATTTGGACTGATCATTGGATCTCTATCTACTAGTCAACCTATATTACTATAATCTGGCAGTTGATACAACTCATCGTTTGAATAAGGCTGCCAAATGAATCGTAATAAAAGGCAATTTTAAATATCAACTACTAACATATTTTTTATAAATAAAGCAAACAAATGTCAATATTATACCACTTATATTATCTTCCATCAAATAGTCTAACTAATCTCGATAAATGTGAAACATATGTGATCTAATATCATCAAACTCAAACTTGTATTCCACTTGAAAAGAATTTAGAGATGTCAATAACAATTGTAACATGCTAAAAAAAGGATGAAATCAATGGTTTAAAGAAAAAGATAACTCATATGTAACCTCAAGTCCATTAGGCATATCGAGAATAATCAGAAGAGGGTGAGTGTGTACATGGTGATGTGGTTTTAACGTTGGTATTTACTTCCACGCTCACAACTTTAGAAGGCATAATGGGTTATAAACTTTGGCCGTATCTCTATGTAACACCCGATATAATAAAGATGTTAAAATAGTACTACCCCAACTCTATTTTGATACCTCATCAATGTCCCTCAACAGTAACAAATACATCAACTTGATACCTAACTTGTCATCCATAATAAACCTAATGATTTGTAACATTCGGTTATCTAGTATGCTGCAACATTTCTACATCTATGGCCTCAGGGGTCAAAGGGAAAATTCCTAAATATGTAAAGATACTCCTCGACTCCAATCGACTTCCATCAAAATCATTAGGAGAGAGCATGTAACTCAACAGTTCAAAGAAAATGGTCTGCCCCTATGAGGGTGTGACCATCACTAGATTTTCATATACTAGTAAACCCTATATTTTTTGCAGTATATGTTGTAGGGTCATGGTTATTTCACCTAATAAGAGGTGAAAAGTTTGAGTCTCTGTTTGCCATCTCTCAACTAATGATTTGAAAATGAATGGTCTATTTGTATCAATTTGGTCATATACACACCATAAAAGCCAATTTGAAGTTGAATGGCTTGTACTCTAACGCCAAGTGAGGCAACTTTCCAAAACTGGGAATCCAATATGTGTATATTCAATGGCAGAGCATTATGATCCTCCCAAATTATTTTTGAATGGTGCATTAATTGTAGTGCCAATATATCTGACCTTTGAGGTTCTAAGAACACATATGGAAGACTTTAGGAAGTCTCCTCACCCTCCATCATCTAAAATATCTCTTAAAAATTGGGTACATTAACGAACATTTATATGTAATACAAAAATAAGTTATTTATTCAAATAGATAATTTACATAAAAGTATAAATAGTAACTACATCATCATATTGTGCACAAATTAATCCCTAATATTATTAATATAAGTTTCCAAATAAGAATAGACATTTAAATTCAAAGAACATAATATCATGAGCACAATCATCATTTATGCAACATACAACAAGCACATTTAAAAATGAATATGAAACTAAAAGAGATAATGTCCAAAAAGGTCCCTCACATATTGACGAATTTTTTTTTTTTTTCAATTCCAAAAAAAAAATATAAATATCGCTCATTATATATATAAAAATTTTTTTTTTCGCCCATATAATATATAAACCATTTTCATTTTTCATATTTTATATTAAAAAACGATTTTTTTTCCCCCCCCAAATAGTAGTGTAATGTGAGGGATTTTTTTTTTCTTTTTTTTACTACTAAAAGCAAAAAGCTCAATATGTGAGGGACCTTTTTAGACATTATCTCAAACTAAAATAATGAAAATTCATATGTGACATGCAAACTTTAATTACAATCAAAATTTAATACACACATCAAGATTTCAAAATTTAATGAAAATTCATATGGCTACCCTGTCCTAAATTTAGCCTATTCACATCTGGACGTGCTTTCATATTATATCTATTTTCTCCACATACTTTACACTTCTATCTGCGTGTCCGGTTCATTTTATTTCTTATTCATGCAAACCTTGGGCAACTAGGCCGATTATTAGCACGGTCTCAATTTTTCACTAGATAAAAAAGTACCTGTGGCCAATAATCCTCATATAACATAGGGTAAAAGTTGGTGGAATAAGTTTCGACCATCATGGGAAATGTGTACAGCTCATCAACAAGTACCAATGATGCCTTTCCCATTCTCTCACAAACTTTGATCACATGCAAATAATAAAATCTGTAAATTTTAAATTTTTCATAGATTAAATTGATTGCTAAGATGAATTGTATATACATTGCCTCTTTTATCACCCTATACCCTCGTGGTTATTTGATAAAGTCCTTTCTTGCGCACAAATATTATAACTTGGTGGTATTTAAACTTATATTCACTTTGAAGGAATTTTTCAAGCACATTGTTTGGCCATCAGTTTTCAATAACAATATGGTTGCGGTGCCTCAATTCGAGATATATATATATATATATATATATATATATATATATATATATATGTATGTATGTATGTATGTATGTATGTATATATATATATTTAACCACCTAATAAATTTTACTAATTTATAAGCAGCAATAGGCAACTTCCTGACCGCCTTCAAAACATCATTAAATGATGCAAAATAATTGGTTTCATTATATCATATCAATTCTATCATAGTAGCACAATGTCCATTTCTCAAGAGAAATATCAATTTGTCATTTATGTGTATTTTTATTTAATTATCAAATTGAATTCATATTTGATCAAATTTTCATTGCTGATGAGAACAAACAACCCAGTGTATCAATTTGGTCCGTATATTATTTTTGAAGTGAGTACCAAAATTAACTTTCACACGACACAAGTAAAATTCATGATGAATAATAATTATAATTTATGATTATTCTCAATTACACACATTATTCCCTAACTCAATCCTTTAACAACCAAAAATGACATGGCATGAAAGATTGTTTAACAACTACAACCAACTTGTCAAGTTTGAAAGTCGACTTTTGAAATATCAATTTTGAAATCAATATCTCATATACCAACTTTAAGATTTTAAAAACTAACTTTAAACTATCAATATTTCTTCAAACATGTTTAGAAAGATCAATATCTGCTTAAAAACTCCACTTTAATCCTTTAGGCATAGTTTGAAATTCATGTTTTGGATGTCTTTAGCATAATTGTCTCGATACTAGATGATCCCAAACCATACTTTTGAACTTTTGATCACCGTTCCCAAGAAAAGAAATCCGGATTTTCAATTGTCAAAGACCAGTTCTGGCGATTCAATTTTTGATCGGATTTAGCTACTTAAAAAAAAGATCGAAAAAACTTAACAACCAAAACCAAATAGCGAATCAAACCGAACCGTATATAAAGTATGCCCCAATAAAGTACAACTTGTGTTCGTAGCATAAACAGAAATTTTCATCGCACAAAAAATCTTAACTACATAAAGAAACTAGACTATACTTCTAAAATTACCACTTTTTTTCTGCAGGGCCGAATGTATGTAGACTTGAGGGGGAAGAAGTAATGCCAACAAGAATATTCAATGTAACTGTGAAGTCAAATAATGATTTAGGGATTCGTACAAAATTCATTTGCTTTCACAACTATAGTACGCTGGAAAATTAACATCCAAGATTGTTTTCAAGCTCGCCTTGCTGTAAGCTCTAAGGTGAAATAAACGGTGCAAAGATCAGAGACGCACACAATATGTATATAGGTGAAGCACCAGTTTAAGCAACAGTCTGGACTGCCCTTTCAAAATTCTCTTCGGCAGATGCTACACATTTAACGAGCATGTGGTTTGGGTGCGATAATTTCAACTGGCTGCAAAAGATGAAAACATAAAAGGGAGATATTTCAGAAAATCTTCCAATAGGTAACCATACGACAATGGCATCAAATTAAACAACTAAGGCAGAAAATCATTCAAATCAGAGATAGAGATATCCCATATCTGACTAGAAAAGAGACAAACATTGCCATTCCTGAACAGAAAGCAAAACAATTAAAGACTCAGAAAGTTTATATTAGGGAAAAACATATTCCAACACTGGCCACTTGATTTGCCATGAGATGGTAACAAGAAAAGACCACACGAACCCAGAAAGTGCAAGTGGAGTCCTGAGGAATGCAGAGTGAAATTAGAGATCAGACATCAATCACACACCAAGTATCCTCCAGGGCCACCTCCTGGTCTATTATTATTCAACCTCTCATCAGCCAGCGAATATCAGATGATGAAGATTTTATAGCATTGTTCTTTCCATCATGTAATCTAACACAGCAAAACTTTAATGATGACTATGATATTTTTCATAAATTCTAGTTATGCACCTTCTCTTCTATATCATATCGACAGATTGGCCTAAAAATAAAAACTGAAACCACATGCATTCAGACTATGTAAGTAAAACTCTCAAAATGAGTATTCTTACAGATCAACTTAAAGGATCTTATTGACCTTGCCTACAATTAAATTCCAAACCATTGAGTACTTCCCTCAAAATCCATCACTCAAAACCAATTGTAAGGAAGAATGCAGGTTTCAAAGGGATCTTCAATACTACAACAACAACAAAGCCTTTATCCCATTATGTGAGTTGCTATATCAATCATATGTCACAATCATATTCTATCAAAACACATTTTTTCATATAAGTTTGAATATATCATGTCTTTTTTAATAGATATATCATGTATTCAAAAACATGTATATCATGTCTTTTTTTCAAAATGCATATTCAATGAGAGCATTCCTTCTTCTACGACCACACAGTGTGCGGTTAAAGACCTAGTTGTTGTTTTGATATATCATATCTTTTTCAATAGTTTCTTTCTAAATCTTTTAGGTCTTCCTTTTCTCCTTTTAATTTGAGTTAATAATTCTATATTAACTACACTTGGGACTGTCGCATTTAAAAGTCTCCTACGCATAAGTTCAAACCACCTTAGACATGTTTTTCTCATTTTCTCATCTATAGGGGCTACCTCCACTTTTTTTCTAATGCATTCATTACTTATTATATCTAATCTAGTGTGCCCAGACATCCATCTCAGCATTCTTCAAATGAACCTTTAATATTTTAGTAAAAATCTTTAGTCAAGCCTATCTCAATAGAAGCTCAAATTTATGGCATTCAAGCTCTACAGGTTTTATCAATCATGCAAGTGCTGAATTCTAAATGGTGGCCTTGGAGTCTCCAATTTAGACAGGATGAGTTTTCAACACTATCAGAATTGAAGTGCACAAAAATGAAGGATTAATCGACACTTACATCTTGAGCACACTGGGTCACCTCGATGTTTGGTGTTTGCTTGCACCATATTAGTAGGGATGTTAGTGTCCTCCTGCTTGGCAATAGAAGGGGATGCGAAGAATCTGACCTAAATAGCTTTCTTCTGCATATTCTATTTTATTGTTTATTTTCATTCTACCCTTTTATGTTTATTTCTTTTGGCTCAAGATTAAAAAACTTGCACCTGCAGCTTATAAACAAACATAATCTTATTCTGACTATCTACAATCTGTAAGTCACAACAACTCTTGAACCAGAAAAGGAGAACAGCCTCCCTCAACTTTAAAACCTAATATTCAAACAATTACAAACTAATAAATGAATATACTCCTTCCTGCTTTCAAAAGTATGAGTACTGAGAATGGATTTAATTAAAGGAAAGGTTTGGAATGGAATGGAATAATAGTAATTATGCTGTTTGGTATTATTTTTTATTATAAAGGGAATGGAATCAAAATTAAAATTTAATATTAATATTAATAAATTTTAATAAATATATATTTTTTTATATTTATATTACATTTAAGAAAATCAAATCTTGTACTAAAAATAGGCAAAGTACATGTCAATTTGTAGAGAAAAATATTTTGTACTCGTTACTGAAATTTGTTTTTAAAAAAAGAAAAAAAAAAGGTGAAATACCCATTGCAAATCGAAGGGGGATTTGCAACTGATTTACATGTGTAATGGGTGCACGTCATGTGATGCACCTGTCAGCCCCAAATTTATTTTTTATTTTTTTTAAAAAAAATTGGATCAAAAGACGTCGTTTTGATCTGTAGTAAAGAAAAAAAAAATTCTTTAGGCCAAACGACTAATTGACGTCGTTTGGCCAAAACATTTCTTGACAAAAACCACTCCCTCCACGGTTTTCATCAAAACCTTTCCCCACTACTTTTATTCCATTCCCATTTATTCCAAACCCACAAACCAAACAACAAAATTTGAATCATTCCAATCCATTCCAATCTAAACCCTAAAACCAAACACCACCTGAATCTTACTCCAGTGTCATATTCAGAAACATTTGTGCTATGGCCTAGACCTAAATCTTCAATTTCATCCAATTATACACAAGGAACTTTCTAATCAGAGCTTATGCTAATCATATTGAAATACTTACCAAATGCTGCCAGAAAACCTTAGAATCTAAAAACTTTTGGTGGAACTAGAGTTCAGGAAAACTTCACAAGGCTTCCCTGTATTATGACTGGAAAAAAAATGAAACTGCGATTTTTTTATGAACAACCAACCAGGAATCAAATCATAGTTAAGTAAGGCTTGCACATTCTTTCACAAACCAGATGTGGATGACCATAAACATTTTACTTTAATCCATATTCCAAAATCCCTGTATTTGCATATCGATTTATTTGTAATGAAACGAATATTTTTTAATTTAATGATAGTCATATCAAGTTATTTTCAATGTCATTCTCTACCTTAGGAATCGAGATGCAGATTTCCCTAGGTGGAGACAGCACACAACCAGATTAGCCAGTGTTTCAGGGTCCTTCGCATCCTGCAAAAATCATTAAAATTCACCTTGTTGCATGAAGAAAGAATCAGAACCAATACTTCTTCCCAAATTTTATAGAAGCAGAATAAAGATAAGGTACCCGCATACCAAAGAAAGTACTACTAGAACAAGAATGAAAAACAAAACCTCAAAAAACTTGTGAAGCAGTTAGGTTAGTGAACATATATGCAGGATAAGGGTGCAAAAAGAAATGCTTATAAACCAAACCAGCATACTTGACAAGCTTAAGTGTGAGAATCCTACATGATAATTTAATGAATCATAACATTAACCGACCCCAACTGGTTTGGGATGAAGGTGATGATGATGATGATGATAACATTAACCCGTTTATCACTCAGCATAAATGAATATATAAAAGGATGAAAAGAAACTTTGCCTTGTTTAAGGCCTCAAGTAAGAGCGTCTCAGCCTCACTAAAATTTCCCATGTGCATGCAGCAAACAGCCCTTCCATTCAGGATGAGACATGTGACCTGATACTTCTCCGAGAAGTCTTGATATATAAGATATGCTTCCTGAATCTTTGAACCACCCTGATCAATGAGAGCACATGTTAGTAAACATTATTGACATTACCTATTCCACAAGATAAGTATAGAGAAGAATATATATACCACTGCTATGTTTAACCATGCATTTGCAAGTTGAGTCAAAGTATGGTCTTCATCAATTTGTTGCATGATTCTCACTTGCTTCTCTGCATAATCTGATCTGTGCATCTTAAGAAATATTTGAACGTTCAATGCATGCCTGTAAAAGCAGAAAGATGCTATCAACTTTATAAAACTCACAAGTCCATTTGAAAAGAAATGCTATAATTTTGAAAATAGAGTTTACTATAATCATGCAATTAGTAACATGTAGTCACATAAAAATAAAAGAAATGCTACATGTCAAATGACTAGTCACCTATTAAAAGGGAAACTTAGTGAATATCATCATAAGTAAAGGATAAAGCATCAGAAAGTACAACAATCAGAATAAAATAATGTATTGCCCAGGACCTACCATGCTTGATCTCAATAAACCCTCAAAACTCCAACAACAACAATTAAGCCTTTATCCCGCAATGTGAGGTCGTCTATATGCATCATATCTCACAAGCAAAACAGATATTTTTGTTTAAATTTAGATAATTCATGCCTTTTTTAATATAAAAAAAATTACAATTGGTTGGATTTGCAATTCCAAAAATTTTGTTGTATCAACAATAAAAAGAACAATATCTTAAAGAAGAATCTAGACACTTCAATTTCAGCAAATGCACGTTACAGGCTTGTCATTAGGTGCTCATATTGAAGTAGAAATGCTTTCTAAATCAAATGCATATATCATGAAGCTTAAAAAACTAACTCTAAATATTTCCCCCAAAAACAAAAAAGAGTAGAATTATATTCTGGCAAACATATATAGTATTAATGAAAATTCAAAAAGTCTCGCCTGACAATCTGAACTCATGCAAATATACTTAGCACTACATGAATCCAAATTAACAAATTTGAGCGCGTTGAGAAATCAAACCATGTCAAAGACATCTCCTGACAACATATGTGTAAACCAAGATAAGGACAATATACATAGAAATACCCATCAATGTCAAATGAAGCATAATACTAGTGATCACAGAAAGAAAATTGTAAACAACCTCAACTTCAGTTAAAGCAAGCGGTTACCTGTGACAAAACAGAATACAATAAATGCATATAAACCAAAGGAAATCAAATATCTCTACAAAATATCAAGTGCCATATAAGGGTAAGGGAACATCCAGAAGTACTCTTAATATGGTCACAATGCATTCCCTAATTAATATATTCTTTGAACAAGAAAACGAAAAGATTTTCTACACGTGCATACAAAATAGAAGGAAATAGATCTACTATTCTCACACAACAGAGAAGCATGGCTTACAGCTCCATCGTTCCCCCAGCATTGGTATGTTTCAGAGCTTCATTGTAATCCTCCTCATGCATGAATATGATTCCAGCAATAAGCCTCAAAATGGGATTATTTCCAATGGCTGGATCTCCTAACCACTCCTGAAGACTTGAGATTGTTGCTTCCTGTGCAGCGAGAAAGGTACAACGCAGATGAGTCATTCCACCCCTTAGCTAATAACAAGTATATCAAGAAGAATCTAACACTACAAACCTAAATAATTATGATGACAGAAGAACTTGTGGCCTCAAGTATTATCCAAATTACATTATCTAAGTTGCTTTTTGACCAACAAATTCAGTGTATATATGCAAACACAGAATGCTTATTTGTATAAAAACACCCACCAACACAAATAAAATCATCTTCTTGAGGGCATTTACCTATCTATTTCCACAAAAGAGGAAACAAAAAGAAAACAGCTTCACTTTTGCAAAACATGCGGCCCATATAATACTTGCAAACATCTAAACAAAACTACAGAGATTTGAATGGATTTACGTCTAACTATGTGAATATAAGATTTACATTCTCAAATTTCACATAAGCATTAAAAAAAGACCAGGAAAGACCAGAATAAGAAAACCATTATTAGAAAACAAAAACAAAAAACAAAAAAAAAGAACTTTCCTTTCACTCTAAAAATATAGAGTTTAAAGGACAACTAGATACACAAATATATAATTGTACATAGGAATCCTAAAAATCAAAACTAACTATATTATAATGTTCCTAATCAAACAAATCCTAATCCATCTTCTAGATAAAGCATTATTCTAGCTCACCAGCATATTAAAACATCAAAACAAACTATATTGAGCAGTTCTTTATAAATTCCCGCACAAGACATTATATCAAATATGGCAGGCATAATTTCCTAATACATCCCAAGACCAATTTCCCTGGTGATTGCCGAAAGATCCTTCACTAAGTTTCCAAGTATCTATTTCAGGAATCTTGATCGGTTGATCCTATCAGTGCTTCTCTACTCTTCAAACAATTTTCTCTTTCATCTAAAACAAATATTTAAAAAATACAAGTCCCATATAGTTCTGGGAACAGAAAAGTCAAAATGACATCAAGTGTTCCAGGCACTTAATAAGCAATAAAGTTGATTCACTAGAAATAGTAAAGAGCGAGTAGAAACATAAACATTTTACAGCCTTGTATCAGGTACCTAATATACCTCAACATATAAATCAAGTCCAGAGCTTTAAAAAGGAAGCTTTCAGGAACATAATGCCACATCAGTTCCCACTGATTTTTTAATAGGAATTGACGCAAGATTTTCACTTTGAAGTAAAGATTGTTAAACAAGTTAAATAATTCAACAATGTACTGCATAATACCATAAATTATGCCTGATTTTGCTTCCTCATCCTTAATTTTTTTTTTAGTCCTTTCCTTCTTCATCTTGTAAACTATTAATAACTTTAATCTTTCCAAATTACTTAACGATACAGAGTGGTGATCACTTTATATAACAGTTCTAACATCTGCGTGGCACTTAACAAAACAAAGTAGAAGAGGAGGAGGGGAAGAAGAAGAAGAAGAAATGATATACTAACATTTTCTAATATCTCACTAACTTCAACACACCTTCACACGCGCACACGCGCGCACGCACACACAAAGATACAAATCCCCAATCTGATAATCGATTCCAGAATCAGCTTGCGTATACCCAAATCATCCAATCAAAAACCGAATCCACATGCCAAATTTTCAGATCTCCATCTCTAATTCTACATTATGAACTTGCAGCATTTGTAAAACTACATCACTTCATTTCTGTTCTGAATTCCCCCCAATAACAAAGTACAAACTCTGAAAAGAGAAGAAAACAAAATTCACCTTGGTATCGGGGCTAGCGAGGTACAGAGCGAGTAATTTGACGGCCTGAAGAGGCGTTGCAGCTGAAGAATCGATCTCATTTATCACAAGCTGTAAAATTTCCAATCGAATTACAAGAACTTACGAAAAAATCCAAAACAAATAACAAATTTGAACATTGAATGTATTAGGGTTACTTGATAACTGCTGAGGGCAATGTAAGATCTATAAACGAGAGAATCTCTCTCGATGGAATCTTCTTCGGAGAGGTTCGGGATGTCGCTGTTGTTAATGGCTGCCTGGTATGCCCCGATGTAGAAGTTGTTCCGGAGCCCGAATAACGGGTCGGGTGACGCTGCCATTGCTGCTGCTGCCGCCATTTCAGTTTCGGTTGAGTTTTATCCTTTGATTTCGACTCTTTAGTTTAGTTTGAGAAATTGGATCTGCTGCGCGAGAGGGGGTGAAAACTGAAAAGAGAGGGGAAGGGTATTGCATATTTATATTAAGGAAAAATTTTTAAAACATTTTAAAATTTTGACCTTTTTTCTTTCTAAGTAATATTTGTTGATATAAATGATATTCTGTTGTAGTTTCACACATTTTAAAATAAATTTTTTAATCCCCTATTGAAAAAAATATATTTTTTTTATTGTTGCTTGACTTTTGTTATGCAATTACAGCTTGTTTGGTTGGAAGGAATTCTGATTCATTCTGACTTTATTCGTAAGACGTCTTAACTCCTTTGTTTGGTTCAAAGGAATTGAAACTCATAGGAATTCTAATTACGTCCAAGGCCTGAATTAAAATTCAGTTCCATTAGCTCCGAATTGGAATTCAGGCGCAGCTCGTAATTGCCAAGTCTTTTTTCCTCCCAATTTTATCCTTCAGCTCCATCATCTCCTTTAGCATCTCTCAAATTCTCCCCATCGTCTCCTCCAAATCTGCAGCTGCAAAAGCTCCATCGTCTCCTTTCTTTCTCTCGTGTGAGTGACGGTTCTGTTGTTGTTTAGTTACAAAAGCTGCAAAAAAAGAAAGGGCTTTTCTTCTCATGTGTACTTTACCTTTCTTCTACTCTGTAAATTGCCACCTTTATTGTTAAACTCGGTAAGGTAGTTATTTTCGAATTTTCATTATATTATATCTTTTTTTCCTTTGTGTGGGTGTCTTCACTTTCTTATTTTCTTCCTGTTTTGGGTTGGTTTTTGAATTTGTTTTGATGATCTTTCGGTGGGTTTTTCTGGGTTTGATGAGTTAGATTTCTCATTGAATTTTGCTGCTTGAGTTGAATATCTTTCACCTTTACATCTCTTACCTTGCTTGCTTTGTGTATCTGTGGGTATTTTCGAATTTCTGTTGATTTTTAGTTGGATTTGCTTATTTTTACCGCTTGAGTTCTTTGAATCCTATCTGATTCTTGATTCCTAACCTGTTGGAACGCCTTAGTTCTCCTTTTCGAAACTCGGTTGCTGGAAGCTTGGTCTGCCGCCTTTTCTCTTACCCACCGTCGCTGCTTGTGCTAGGTACGTGGAACTTTTCTTGCTCTATGTTCCAACCAAATTCCTTTGAATCCAATAACTTGGGAGGCTTTTGATTTGTATCCACAATGGGGATTTCTTGAAGTTAGCATCTTCTTTTGTTAGGTTCTACTTTCATTATGCTAGTTCTACACATTTTTTCTTCTTCTTCTCTGATGGCATGAAGTTTTGGAGATGATAATTGCAAACAAAATGTTCATCTTAGTATTATGAGATGTCTTTCTTTTCTACCTTGTTGGTTCCTTGCCATTATATTGTATGGACTGCTGTGTATGTCCTTTAGCTATTTGTTGTTACTACTTTAGGTTTGTTTTTACTTTCTATAAATTTTTTGTGTTTTTTGGTGCACATTCTTTATATTGGCTTGATTTGGGAAAAGAAAATTCTTAAAAGGGCTAGCATTTTCAAAGTGATTTCAATTGTTCAACGGATATGTTAAGGCTTCATTTGGATTAGTTTTTAAAAATATTTCTTGTTGTATATAAGTCAAAGAACGATTCTTTCTTGTTGGTGGAGCTTTTCTTGCTCTATGTTGAATATTTTGTGGCATTTATTGAATGACTTCAGAATTATGTAATGTTGTGCTTTCAGTAGTCCTAGTGATTTTTAAGTTTGAAGTTCTCTTATGATCATAAGTCTATAACAATCTTCTTACTTTGTCACTTGCATACAACGCTGTACCAAATTTATTGCTTTACTACATTGCTAATGTGGAATAGATTATCAAATTATTTTTTTTTGCAGTGATGGCTCACTTGAGTTTGATTAGAAATGCTCAAAGGAGAAAAAGAATTGTAGGTGTATTGACAGTGTGGACAAAGATGTGTAGTGCTGCAAGTTGGTTCTTATGTTTATTATCAGCTGTGGCTTCTATTTCTGTACATACTTATAGGCCAAGGGTTAGATCTTATGTCCTAGATTTTTATGCTAGTCGAGATTATGTTAAGCGCCTTGTCCATGATAGTGATGAGACATGTATTTCGAATGTTAGGATGAATAGACTTACTTTCTTTAAACTATGTGAGATGCTAGAAAATATGGGGGGGTTAAAGTCAACACGAAACATGCTTGTAGATGAGCAAGTGGCAATGTTCTTACATATTATTGCCCATCATCTTAAAAACCAAGTCATAAAACTCAATTTCAAAAGGTCAGGAGAGACGGTGAGTCGATATTTCCATAAAGTCCTAAATGCATTGATGCGTTTACAAGGTAATTTTTTCAGAAAACCTGAGCCAATTCTCTCAAATTCGACTGATCGTAGGTGGAAATGGTTCAAGATATAGAATGCCTTATAATTATGTTAACTTACAACTAATATATACCTAACTAGAGATTCCTAAAAAATTTTATTCCCATGATTTGTAGAATTGCTTAGGAGCTTTAGATGGAACACATATCGAGATTAAGGTGCCATCTGCAGATAAACCTAGATATCGAACTCGTAAGGGTGACATTGCAACGAATGTGTTAGCTGTTTGTACTCCTGAAATGCAGTTTGTTTATGTTCTTCCCGGTTGGGAAGGGTCCGTAGCTGATGGAAGAGTTCTTCGGGATGCAATTAATAGGCGACATGGACTTAAGGTGCCTAATGGTAAGCTTGCACCATTTTTAAACAGGAAATGGTTTAGGAAAAAAATTTGAATAAGTTTAGTTTTAATTAAGTGTCAATTAATAAAATGTTTTTTGGTTTATAGGGTGTTATTACCTAGTTGATGCTGGTTATACAAATTCTAAAGGATTTCTTGCACCTTTTAGAGGTCAAAGATATCATTTGAATGAATGGCGTCAAGGTTATCAATCAACTACTCCACAAGATTTTTTAATATGAAACATGCAGCCGCTTGCAATGTGATAGAAAGGTGTTTTGGACTGTTACACATGAGGTGGGGTATACTTAGAAGTCCCCCATTTTATCCGGTTAGGATACATAATCGGATTATTATTGCGTGTTGTATGGTCCAAAATTTTATTAGGAGAGAGATGAGTTTTGATCCTATGGAAGCGGAGTTGACAGAAGATTTTGACACCAACAGAGTAGTTGAAGAGGATCCAATAATGTATGTTCAGCCCTCTGAAGCTTGGACAAATTGGAGGATGGAATTAGCAAATCAAATGTTCAATGATTGGCAAGCATCTAGGAATGCTGGGAATTGATATTTGTTAGCATAGCTTTGTTTTAGGATTATGTTGTAACCATGAATAATTGCATTTGTCATTTACAAAGTGTTATTTATGGATTTCTTTCGTATTTTCAATTTTTCATGACTTTGTATTTTGTTAAGCCATTAAATTTTCAAATTTTTTAAAGAATGGCAGGAACTTCATCATTTACAACCACTTCTTCAAAAGGAACAAAACACTCTCGAAGATGGGTGCCAGAGGAGGATACTATTCTAGTTTCTTGTTTACTTGATTTGCGCATTTGTGGTACATATAATGCAGATAATGGGTTTAAACCTGGATACTTGGGAGAGCTTGAGAGAAATATGGCCAAAGTATTGCCAAATGCCAACATTAAGGGTAAGCCTCACATTGAATCAAGATTGAGGACTTTGAAGAAAGATTGGGGTATTGTTTATGACATGATTAATAGGACAAATACTAGTGGATTTGGATGGGATGAGCATAGAAAAATGGTTCTTCTTGATGATCCTGTTTGGGAGTCTTATTTAGCTGTAAGTATCTTGACTTATTGTCATTGAAATATCATATCTTCTTAGTAGATTAGGGCTATATTTAATCTTTTGTTATTGTTTTAATAGGCTCATCCCAATGTTGCCCAGTTCAGATTAAGGAGTTTTCCTTATTATAATGAACTTACGGCAATTTTTGCCAAAGATCATGCAACTGGAAAAGATTCACAAACAGCTGCAGACATCATTGAAGAATTAGCATCAGAAAATGATGTCAATGAAGAGATAGAAACAGAGAGTAATTATGTCGGCCAAATAGAGTTCAGTTTAGATGACATGGATATCTCCACTGCACCATCCATGTCTGGGCAGAAAAGGAAAACACCCATTGAGGCTAGTGAACCAATTTCTTCTGAATCACTTGTAAAAGCTGCTAAGCTAATGAGTGATAACATAAGGGAGGTTGTAGAGAAGTTGAGTAGAAGTATTGGCTCTGAAATGGTAATTCAAGACAAGGTTCAAGAGTTATATAGTATGCTAGCTGAAATTGAGGGGTTATCGGAAGATGAGAGAGAAATTGCTTTGAGTAAAATTCTTGATTACCCTAATCAAATGCTTGTGTTTTGTAGTCTTCCATTTAACCGAAAACTTGCATGGGTGAGAAGGTTTCTTGCTAACCATTGAAGATGGAAGTTTGGAAGCCAATGTGTCATGTCATGTCTTATAATTATATTGAATTCTACTTTTGTAATATAGAGTATGCGTTTTGCGCTGCTAATTGAATATTGTTGAATTCTACTTTTGTAAAATTCGCAGCGTTTTTTGGCTGATGAATCACTGGCTAATTGAATTTTTTTGGCTGCTTTTGTGTTGCAGCAGTTGTTGGCTTCTAATTTTTCAGTTTTTTTGCATGCAGTAGTAATGTTCATTTTTTGGACTGTTTTTCGGAATGTTATTGGCTGCTTTTGTGCTACAGGAGTTGTTGGATGCTCTTTTTTTCAGTTTTTTGGCATGCAGTAGTAATGTTCAATTTTTTTGCATTTTTTTGGGAATTTTTTGGCTACTTTTGTGTTGCAACAGTTGTTGGCTTCTATTTTTTCAGTTTTTTTGCATGCAGAAGTAATATTCATTTGTTGGACTGTTTTTGGAATGTTTTTGGCTGCTCTTGTACTGCTGCAGTTGGCGGCTGTTATGTTTTTTAGTTTTTTGCCATGTAGTTGTAATGTAATGTTTTTTTGGCTCTCTTTTGTGCTGCAGCAGTTTTGGCCATATTTTGGCTGTTTTTGTCTTTACAACTTTCCAATTTTTGCCATAACCACGCACAAATTGCATAGCAGTAAAAGTTCTGCTATGACTTTTAGCAAATAAGCTGGCTTGATTTCATGTTTGATCATACTTAAGAAAAGATGCATTATTGGAAGGTGCACTTAAGTTCTTCAATAAGTAAAAAATTTGACATGGACTTGTTGATAAGATTGACAAAATGCAATTTAAAATGGCATCACAGGCAAACCATTAGGGTGGATGTATTCTCAAGATTCATATAACAAGTATCTGCAAAGTACACAGGCATAAACACCTCCTCCAACCTTCCAAGCAGCAAAGTAATGAGACGTGCAAAGGGTGACAAGAAATTATGAGCTTGAAAAGGAACGCAAAGTGCAGGACTAAGCATTTCTTGAAAATAAATAGAAAGGAAAGCAGAGTTGATTTCCCATGTTAATACCAGAAATGCAAAAAGCTATGTTTAACCACATTTGAATGAAAATTTAACTTTCTTTCACAAAACGGGGGAAAAAAAGAAGGAAGAGTACACTAAACTTCCTTGGCCAAAAACAAAAAAAAAACTCAAAATTGCAATATATCATGTACTACAAACTAGTTCATTCTCCTCATGAGTTCATTGATATAATCTTCACGGTTTCCAGCATCTCCACCTTCAACATAGTGATTCCTCTTCTTCTTCAAACCACCAAGAGGAGCCTTAAGTTTGAATGGCCACTGAAAATTGTTAGCCTCAAAAACGTGCGGTACTTGAATTGCAAACTTTTTTTTTGTAGCAGTCGACCGCCATGCATGTGCACGCCATGCCAGTCAAAATCTTCTGTCTTCTCTTTCTTTACACTTGTAGGCACACCGCCGCGGTGGTGTAGACGACCGCCGCGGCGGTCAAAAACTTCTGTCTCCTGCAATATTGCAATTGCAGGCTGACCGCGCGCGGCGGTGTGGATGACCGACGCGGCGGTGATCCATTTCTGTCTTCTCAGAATTTTGTGGTAGCCTCGTTCTGTTTTTATCCAGTTTTGATCCCTTTGCTTCCGGAATTTGAGAAAACTTTCTTCATGAAAGTTTTTGCTCTCTTTCTCAGCTTTCCATAGCATCTTCAATCATCTCATTTGGACTTGCTCAGTTGTAACTCACCTTTTCTTTTCCGGTTGGTGCAAGCAATTGTTATAGTTCTCATTTCCGTCCCTTTCTTTGGCAAGCGGGTGCGTAAAGAACGGCTTCTCTCTTGCGTTTTTCCCTCGTGCATCACGGAAATTAACCATGGATGTAGAGCCTGAACAAGAGAGGAAGAATTAAGCAACTCACCAGACATAAAGTGATCCCAGGATGGGATTTTATTGATGCGCCAAATGCACATACAGGATACAACATCTCAAATAATCGAGTTACTCTTAAGCGAAAAAATGATTCTCTACCCACTGATTCTAACTTCTAATAGCCAGGTGCAAATTGTGCTAACATAAGCCAAAAAATGAGAGATGAATTGCAGGATCCTCAGCAGAAATAGCAACACAGAGATGCAGACTCTACCATCACAAGACTGTGATCTAACTCCACAATTTTGCAAGAACACCCCTTGTTTTGCTATCATTGACCTGATGCCAACCCAACAGTTGCAAATGGTGCAATAGTAGAAGAACTAGAATTCTTCATAAACTCTATTAAAATTTAATCTTTACATGAGAACCAGACTCAGAGAAATCAGAGAATTCAACAGTGCACTCCAACATATTCGAGACGTAAAGATGCCAACTCAAGAGTTGCAAACGGTGCAATAGTAGAAGAACTAGAATTCTTCATAAACGCTATAAAATTTGATCTAGACTCAGAGAAATAACAGAATTCAACGGTGCACTCCAAGATATTCAAGTCGTAAAGACTTAAAACAAGAAGAAATCCAGTTCAAAAAAATTTTAATAAATAGAGCATAATTGAATTGAAGAAAAAGCATTAACTTTGCAACCCATAGATGAAAAACCAATATACAGCAAGACAACATCAACCAAAATGCTAGTGTAAACAAGAAACAAAGCCACAAGATAATGAACTTATGCGAACAGAACAAGGAGACAATAAATTTAATACCATGGAAAGCAGTAGAAGAATTAGAAATCCATAGAGTATCAAGAACTTCGTGAGAAGAACAGGGAAGCCTTTCATTTTCCAGTAAAACAGTACTGATGTTTCCACCCTCCATGAGTTATAACTTTGTAAGGATTCTAAGCTAAGAACTTTCAAAGGGCAATCAAGAAAAGATGACTTCTGTGCCAACATTTTGGAGCTGATGATGGGAACGTATATACTGCACTGTGCCGTATACAACCTCATTTTTCAAAATGATCACTTCTTCATCTACCTGTTACTACAAGCTGGAGCATTCTTCATAATCGGGTTGGGCTATATCGGAACAATTGTTCCTGAGTAGAGAATGCACACTAGGGCTGAGAATTCTGTAATTCATGCCTCTTATTGAGAAATTGCACATTTAAGTCTTCCAAGTTGGAGGATATCTTGAAGCAAGAATATGGACATGGTCTTCCACATACAGGTTGACGTAATTGCCATTTCCTTTGCAATCTGTATAATTTTTTCACCTTAGGTTGCTTGGCAATTTTTACAACTTAACTGTAACAGAGAGCATAGGAAGGTTTTCTCATGTATTTGCACTCAATGAATTACGAGTTTTCCTGCATCATGTCACCTTGGCTATTATCCTTGAAGATTGAATAAGAAATGGAAAGTTTGAAAAACCATGTTGATTGAATAAGGAACAGAGCTTAATTAAAGTATGGAGCTACATCTCATCACAACAATAGTTTAAAAAGGCAAACTTCACGCATTATAGATTTCATTGATTTTCCTGAAGGCAAAACCCTCCTCTTTTTGTATTGTGTTTCATGCAACATTTTCAATCAATACTAAATATTAGATGCTTGAGCATTCAGACTAGTCGTGAGGTCACTTTTAAGGTTATTACTGAAAAAAGCTCAGCCACCTCATTAGCAAGAAGGTCATGCTCTTTCAATAGAAATAGCAAGAGCAAAGAATTTACCTCGTATACGGCCATAATGCGATAGATCCACAACCTAAAAACATCAAGTTCATAAAACTAATTCAATGTTGTGTTACCAAGTTCAAGTGCAGACCAGACTAGTGAAAAATAAATAAATAAAAGGAATTTGAACCCACAGTAAAATAGAACTGGTTTGCACTTAACCAATTTAAGCTAAAATTGCAAAATAACTACTCTGACATAGCAGCAACTGGAATAATTACAATGTATCTAAAGCTATATATTTGTAAACAACACATATTGAGCATCACTAATAAGACATGCAATGATCTGAGAACTCGATCTAATTTTGATGCTAAAGGCCGTCACCTTAGCTATTAGGGAGGACACCAAACACTACTGTTTTTTGACTCAAAAAATCAGAAAAACAATGACAAGCTAAAAGGTACTCACAGCACTGCGTTTTAAATTGCGTCGAGTGCAACATCATTGTCATCAAAAGCTCCAATAGTTCCATCCTCGGCAAGTTTCATGGTGTCCTAGAGAAAGTTTCCAAATTGCGCCATTAAAAGAAAAAAAAATCAATATATCGTTTCAGGAACAAGAAAAACAAACTAACAATATTTAAATACGAAAAATCAATGTTGAACAAATTAAAAATTGAGAAGTAAATAGAAAGCAACTGTCATGGCGTCCTACAGAAAGTTTCCAAATTGCGCCATTAAAAGAAAAAACGAATCAATATATCATTTCAGAACAAGAAAAACAAACTAACAATACTTAAATACGAAAAATCAATGTTGAGCAATTAACAATTGAGAAGTAAATAGCGTATCAATTAGTATTATTGGGCACTTCTGCAAAGTCGTGATCGATAGGAGGCGGTGAAAGGTCGAATGGCAAAGAGTGACATACAAAAGTTTGTTCGTCTTGTTACTCTTGCGGTTATAAGAGCGGGACAAAGCTCCAAATGCAACATTTAGTGGTGAGAGTGCCATCGACGCTGGCTCTACTGCTGTCTCTCGGCAAAGAGAGAGAAGTGTGACGGTGAAAAAGGAAGAAAGCCGATGATAATTGAACGAGAAGTCGTGGTGGTGGCGGTGGCAATCGGTGACATGCTATGACCGACCGCGCTAATTTATTAATTTTGTTGGTTTATTTTCTGTTCAATTGGAGTTAAAATGGAAGCAACGCGAGATGTTCCCCAGGATTTTCAGAGAAGGGCATATTATTCAGATGACAGGAGAAGGGAGGGCAGATTAGTCTTTCTCATTTTAAGATGAAGATATTTTAATCATATTAATACAATTCCTTATGTCTATTCATCCCAACCAAACACAAGAATAACAATTACATCCTGTCTAATTCCTTTGAACCAAACCACTGCAAACCAATTCCAACCTAATTCAATTCCCACCGAATTGAAATTCAATTCCAGCCTTATTCATTACAGCGAACCAAACATGCCGTTAGTAATGGAAATTATGTGCATATCACATCATTTACTAACTAAAGGATAAAAAAAATACATATTAAATACGAATCATGTCCTGTTGGACCCAAAAAAAACTCCACCCTCTTACTTTTTCGTTATAGCAACTACTGTTTTCTTCACTAAAAAATAATTAATTAATTAATGAGTCTTACAATTTACAAAGTTTAACTTTACAAATGAACTCCTCAACCCACTTGCCTACATGTCTCTCTTGGACTTAATAGCATCAGAGTCTTTTGTTATTCATCTGTCAAGTCTAACTGTAAGGACCGTAAATACCAAGATGTATATTTCTGTTGTGCAGAATGCACCGTGAACTTTCCTTTGCTGTCATGTTGCCAAATTATCTTATCTGGGCCAGCCTCTTTGTCTAAAGGGATTCTAGAAATTGCCTTTGCATCCTCCGGTTGGAAAAGTTGGTTAATCAGGTTTTGATTCCACTTCGTTCCCTCCTCCAGCATTAGTTGGTGGCACCAAGTTGTTGAGTCGTCATTATGGACTTTTGGAAGTGGCCCAAAGTTTGCTCTATGTGCTAGCCATGGAGACTCCCAAATTCTGATTTCTTTTCCATCTCCAACTTGATATCTCATCCCCATTTCTAATATATGTTTTGCTCACATCCAGCATCTCCAAAGCCAAGATGCATTGGTGTGGACTTTGGCTTGCATAAGTGTGCCTTGGGGATAGTATCGCACCTGCATTACACGGCTCAAAAGCAAATTAGGGGACTGAATTAACCGCCATAATTGTTTAGCTAACAAGAAGTCATTGAACACTTGTATATCCTGAACACTTGTCTACCAGGCTCTCCAGTATATTTTGTGGCCATTATTTGCATTAGAGCCCCACCAAAATTTCGCCGTCTCGCTACTCAATACTTTGCATATGCCAATTGGTAATTTAAAGCATGACATTACATAAATAGGTAAGGAATTAAGGACTGATTTGATGAGAATTTCTTTACCTGCCTGACTCAAGAATTGAGTTTTCCAGTTACCTATTCTTTTCTTGACCGCATCAATGACATACGCAAAAACTTCTTTTTTGGATTTGCCGATACCCAAAGGCAATCCTAGGTATCTGGCACTCCTTTGCTCCTTTATCCCATTTAAGACTTGAACAATGGCAGTTTTCTCTTGACTTGCTAGATGCCTACTGAAGATAATCGAGGATTTATTCAGTTTAACTTTCTGCCCTGATGCTTCACAGTAGTCGTCTATGATCCTCCTAATGTGCCGAGCTTGCTCCACTGTAGCTTCACCAAAGAGTAAGGAATCATATGCAAAAAAGAGATGAGTGAGGAGTGGACCGTTATGACACAATCTCAATCCCCTATAGGTACCCTTATGTACTGCCTTTCTAATTAAGAATGAAAACACTTCTGAAAGTATGATAAACAAATAAAGAGACAGTGGATCTCCTTGTCTAATACCCCTTGTGGGTTGCACATAGCCACTAACCTCACCGTTGATGTTAAAAGAAAAGGATGAGGTACTAATGCATGTTATAATCCAATCTACAAGTGAGAAGCCCATCTGAATTAGAACCTGAGATAAAAAACCCCATTCCACCCGATCAAAAGCCTTTGTCATATCTAATTTTATTGCCATGAAACTCCTTCCTGATCTTTTAAGGCTTTTGATGTAATGGATGCATTCATGTGCAATAACCACATTATCTGTGATTTGCCTTCCAGGTACAAAAGCCGCTTGGCTTTCATTGATGTAGATATTGAGGCAAGGTTTCATTCTTTCGGCTAGTACCTTAGATATGATTTTATACACGACATTACATAAACTAATAGGCCTATACTGGGCTATGTTGGTTGGGCTCTTTATTTTGGGAATGAGAGTAATAAGTGTATGGTTAACACTTTTTAGCATTCTAGAGTAGACAAAGAAACTTTGACAGCAAAAATAATATCCTTTTGAACTACCTGCCAATAGTTTTGAAAGAAGAGGGGAGTCATACCATCCGAACCTGGGGCCTTATTAGGATTCATACCAAACAAGCATTCCGGATCTCGGCATCCTCTACTGGTCTGGTGAGCCTCTGGTTCATTGCCCTTGTAATCGATGTTGGGATATCTAGCAAAAAGGCTTGGTCAATAATGGGAAGTGAAGTAGTAAAGAGGTTAGAGTAAAAATCTGATACTTCCTCCCTGATTTCCTCTGGATTGGTACAAATCCGGCCATTGGCTTTCACCAGTCTATCAATTGCATTCAATCTTTTCCTTTGCACTGTAGAGGTATGAAAGTACTTTGTGTTCTTATCCCCCTCTTTAAACTATTGAATACGGGCATTTTGGTGCCAATATTGTTCCTCGTCTCTATATGCTTTGTGTAAATCACCTCTCAACATCTTCCAAGTTTGCCAATCCCTTGTATCTCCTATTTGGCTCATCAAGTCCAGTTGCCCTTTGATCTCCCTTATCTTCCATGCCGCATTAGTGATGTCAGCATTGGCCCACTTTAGCAACTCAATGCTGCACTGTTTGATTTTGCCTGTAACTTGGTACATTGGAGCGCTGAGTTAAGGCCTAGACCAAGCTTGTTCCACTACGGCTGTTACTCCTTCTCTTTGGATCCATCTTTTGTCGAAGAAGAATCTCCTTTTCTGTCTAGGCCTGTCCCTATGCGTATCCAATAAAAGCAAGGAATGATCGGATGTCTGCTTCTCCAAGTGTCTGACCACCGCGGTAAGAAATTTGAGTATCTAATCGGCTGAGCCAAAGAAACGATCAAGTCTTTCTTCCACAAACCCCTCTTATTCCCTGTTGTTTGCCCATGTGAAGGTTCTCCTTCTCGGGACTAGTTAAAAGGAACGATAATATACTTTTCTGGAGCATGTCCCAATTTTTGTATGGTTAATTGATTCCGTTTATGATAGTAGTTTTTTTGGAAGACATGTTGATGACTGGTCAATTGAAGTATTTAACAAGTAATTCAGCATTCTTGGAAACTACCAAACCCAATAAACATTAAACTAAGATAATTAAATTAGCTAATTTGCTGTTCGAGAGATGACTAAACAAGTCAGTTTTCTCTTGTTGACTTCGTCAGGTAGTTCAGAGTCACTCATTCCGATAACTTTTGTTTGCCTAATCTGTGTAACTTGTGCACAAATTCCTTGTTTGGTTTGGTTGTTGTTCACTTACCAAAAAAGAATAATAATCAGAATAGCAATTAGCAAATTATATCCATTCTCCTTTTCTTCAATTCATTGTTTTTTGTTAGTATTATTATTATTTAAAAAAAAATTTGTAGAACGAAGAGAGAAGAAAGAATAAGTTGACACAATGGAATTTTCTGCTACGACCCCAAAAAAAAAAAAAACCTTCATCACTAGATCATATTGACCTTAATTAAAAAAAATACAGCAAATGAAATAGGATACAATTTGTATGGGTTTTTCCCCGGGACCGCAAAGTTGATACATCGTATGTGACTATTTTGATGTTTCATCAAAGTAAAACCTTTTTTTTTTAATCAACAATAATACTATAGCAATTTGCATCATAAAAAAAAAAATGTACAAAAAGGTAATAGTCTTGACTGAGAATCAGGTACAATACAACAACATATATTACAACAATATTATTTTTATGCTAGTGTTTCCATAAGTCCACAATAAATTACCTAAATGTGATCTGGAATACTCTACAAATTTCTAAAGTTGATGTAGGCGGATAGGGAGTCCCTTTTCTGGGGTTGGCATCATATCACCAACAACCTTCTCATTGGGGAATAGAACCTCCCACTTATACTTTTTGACCATGTTGTGGACGAAAGAAAGTATTGCTAGCCGAGCATACTCTTTTCCGGGGCACAGTCTTGGTCCTCCACCAAATGGCACATATGTGTATGGCGCAGGTGCTTCGCCTTCATCATACCTTGAGGGGTCGAACTTTTCAGGGTCTTTGAAATATGCCGGGTTCATGTTCGTGGTGCTTACGGTCCAATATACCTATGGGACATAATGAAATTAAATAACAATTAGTCACTAGGATCACATTGAAGATTGCCAGGGAATTTGATTTTTTTTTTTTGGGGACTAATTCAAGGAGAGCAAAATCTAATTCTCTTCAAGATTTGATTAAAAGAAAATTTTTATTTCTTGAATCCATTTTGAATAAAATTTTTGAAATATCGAGAGGTATTTAATTAGACCTATTTTTCCTAACTCTATTTGCTGTGTATGGTAAAATGAGAATCGAGCCTTTTAATTTTTCCTTATTCTTCTATTTTCAACTTATTTGATCATTGTTCAAGGTTATATTTAGGCCCATACATGAATTAGCCTATTGTCTAGATTATATAAATTTAATGAAATTGAAATGGATTTGGATATCTTAAAACTTGGCTGTACCTTCCAACCCTTTGGAATAGTGTAACCAGCATAGGTGAAATCAGTCAAGACCTCCCTAAATGTTCCCTGAAGAGGTGGATTAAACCTCATTGTCTCGCATATGACATTCCAAGAGTACTTCATTTTTTTCATGTCTTCCCATTCCAATAATTCTTCTGGCTTTTTGGAGACAGCTACTTCCATTTGCTCTGCAAATAAGTCAAAGAAATGTTTGAGATGTTAAAAAAGAATGCATCCGCATGAGAAGTAGAAGTACAGTCTTAAATTATAAGTTGAAGGATGTAAAAGCAGAAAATCGTTTACCTGCTCTAACTTTTTCATAAATATCGGGTCGTTCTCCAACATATTTCATAAAGAAAGTAATAGCTGTAGCAACAGTACTATATCCAGCAACAATCAATCCCATGATCTTGTCAGCAATCTCAGCCTCAGGCATGTGTTTCCCACTTGGATCAGTGACAATAATCATATGGGACAAGATATCTTGCATTAGCGCTCCTTTGCCCATGGCATCTTTCTTCTCCTTGATCACAGCTACAAGTTCCTTCCTAATTGCAGCCGCTGCTTTGTTTGCCTTATAAAAAATCGTCCCGGGAACATTCAACATAATTGAATGCATACCTAAAGTAACATCATCAAAATGATTCACAAGACTTGCGATTCTGTCAGGATTATCAATGCCTAAAAAGAAACGGCACGAAAGCGTTAATGTTACTATCTTAGACAAGGGGTACGCCTTCACTTCGTCTTTCCCTTCACAGTGGACTTGCAAAAGTTCATTCGAAATAGCATCCATTTTCCCCAGAAATCTAGCCAATGCTTCCGGCTTTAAAAAGCCTGGCTGGCGAATGACCTTAGATTCTTCGTTCAGCTTTTGCTGGCCTGCCTGGGGAGGAGGAGGGGCTTTGGATTGGTATGAACGGAAAAGATATTGCATGGGATGTGGACGGAATGAAGTGAATAACTTTTGCTCATTAGAGAAGAGAAACTTATGACCATTCGGGCCACAAATGACAGCAGTTTTTTCTCCAAGGATTTTAGTCTTGAAGATGTCCGCGGAATATTTGGTCATCCTGTCTCCAACAAACTTTTCAGGCTTGCCAAACAGAAACTCAATCGTTTCACCGATGATGGGCCAGCCAAAGCTTCCAGGTGGGAGATTTTTGTTGCCCTCATCATCAGACTTGCGCGGCAAGGTGAAAGCAGAAAGAACAAAGGAGAAAAGCAGAAGCCCCACAGCAATGGATAGAGCAAGAATTTCCATGGCTGGTGTTAATGTTTCTTTGCCTGTCACAGTGAAATGAAATCTTAAGTAAATTGAGTGATGATTGACAAAATGATCCAAGATTTGTTCTCTATATATAGAAAACCATCACAAGGGACGACTTAGGATTGCACTATTTTTCAATCGTCTGAGATCTTTTTTTTTTTTTCAATCGTCTGAGATCATTTTTTTTTTTTTTCAATCGTCTGAGATCATCACTATAGTATTATGTGTATTAACCATCCAGTCAAAATTGAACTATAGTTGTTTAGGAACAACTGACATATGGAATTGACCAAGTCTGCAGAGCACATACTACTTGACGTTGTCAGTAATCTTGGCATCAGTACAAGAAATTAATTGGAATTTTGGGTTCCTTGAAATCTTTTCATGCTTGATTTGATACTGGATGACAGTTAGTTGTCAACTCTTGCTTGTTTAGTTCTCAAGTTGATCTAATAGCATATTAGAAGGAGCAGCTAGATTTTCAATTTTTTACCCCAAGTTAGCTGTTGGTACATTTTTACTCTTACATACTCTAATAAATTAGTATAAATCTTATAATTTAATACTAATATATATACTATTAGAATTCACTTTTATCCTACTTAATTTTAATATTAAGTTTCATATTTTTTGTATTAACTCAATATTTTAATAAAATTTTTATAGTATTTTCTTATTTTTTTCTACACTAAAAATTTAAATAAATATAATTTAATAACAAAAAGTGAACCCTTAGAATTAAAGTGAAAATAAATATCAATGATATAAATATTAACACAACTTATAAAATTTCTGTCAACTTATTAGAAAATGCAACCTAGAGTGGAACACAAAATGTGTAACATGAAATCCTTTGTGCAAACTATGAGTAGTAACAACTAAACACAAAAATTAATTTCTTCGAAGTGGATTAATTTAGCGAATAAACCAATCTCGAAAAACTACCCAGGGGAATTATTTTTTTCCAAAAAAAATCAGTTTATATGACTTTTAATTCAAATGCCTTGATTAGTTATCTTTGTAAATTTTCACATAAATAAATAGGTATGATACAACTTCTGGTCGGATACAACCTTTTTATTTAATTATAAAGTTTAATATTTTTAATATATCATTAGATCTAATTTTTTAATTTTATTATTACTTTTAATTTTTATATCATACGATATTATTATTAATAAAGATAATATAAAAAAATATTAAAGATTATTTTTTTATAAAAAGAATAATTTTGAAAGTGTACTATTTTAAAAAGGAGTATAACCTAAGCTGACAGATTCCAAACGATGACGTACAAGCAGCATTGATCTCTCATAAAACTTTAAAAAAAAAAAAAACGAAGAAGAAGATCTCTGGAAGGAGGAAATATATTAATATGTGGGCATTGTTGGACTGAATATGCCCCTATCAGTACCTTATTATTAAAATCGCAGGCATAGCTCGGCTAAAAATTGACTAAGAACAGTTTGTTGCGTCTCTTTTGTTTTCGTTTTGTTTTTAATTTTGTACGTGTCTTGTGTATAAGGAATAAACAAGGGTCTATACAAGTAAAATAAAACCTAAAAACACTACCGAAATAAAAAATAATAATTTTAATCATTCTGTTTTATATATAATTGACATTATTCATCCTGTGCTACAAACAAATACAGAATTCTGTTATTAATTGTACTTTCATTTACAGATGAAGAACCTTAAAAAAAAAAAAAAACAAAGAAAAAAAAGTGAAATTGCAATGTCGCAAACCGGAAAAAAAGAAAAAGAAAAAAAAGGAATTTGGATGTTTTGACTTCCAGTTGTTTATGGGATATTTGCTTGATGAACCTTTCAAACGCTCAGGATGCTGATTTCATGTTATAATAGTTGATGCCGTCAAGGACGGCAGGGAAGAGGGTCAAAATTCAGCAATGTTATCTTATTTAAATTATAGAAATTTGAAGGAAATGAAAAATGAAGGAAAATCGAAACCACATTATACGTCCTCAAGAATTTTTTGATTTATATCCTGACAGTTATTAATGAGACGAACCTGGCCAAATTTAATTTTTTAATAAAGGAAAATGACATTGCCATTCACGTTTTTGTTATAAATGATTTATTATGAATTTATATGGTAGGAAAAAATATAATTTATAATGTGTTTTTTATGTCATTTGTAAAAAAAGAGTAAATATTAAGTGTGCAAATAGTTTAAGGAATATTTGAATGGAAAATGATCATATTATTTTTATTTTAAAAAAAATTAACACAAAATCAAATCAAAATTTTAAAAATTCATACAAATAACTTTTTATATATTTATAGGATTATAGAATTTTACAAAATTAAATTAAATAAAAAATTGAAAAAAATAAAATAATGAAATAACGAAAAGAGGGACAGATGATTTTTTTAAATTTTTTTTATAAACAATGGACAATACAAGTCAATGAATAAGTAAAAGGCCCATCTCTTATTCCTAGGCAAATATGTGTCCTGCCTTTTCGAACCCTCTTTATCTTTAAGATATTCAAATTTTAGTTATTAAAAAGATTTAATTGATTATGTACTTATTTTCAAATTACTTATCTATTAAAATTTTTATGTTTTAGTTATCAAACAAATTAATGCTCTATTTTGATAATAACTGAAATTTGAAAACTAAAGTCTGAAAGGTGAAATTTGAAGTTTGAATTTACTGAATTATTTCGTTTGATAAAAATTGATATGAAATCTTAAATTTGAAGTATGAAATCCAAAGTTTGAAGTTTAAAATATGAAAACTAAATCTTAACCTATTACGTTATTGAAATTAAACTAATGATAAAGTCATATTTGAGATTGGATATATGAAATTATAATGATATAAAAATATATTATTTTACTCTAAATTTACATAGTAGAAAAATGTAGAATTCTTCTAATTGTATTTCTTGTGTCATTAATAAAGAAATAAATAGTGATTGTGCAAATATTTTAAGAAGTATTTAATGAAAAAATTATTTTATCATCATTTTTTCAAAAAACAATTGTTAACGCAAAATGGAAGTACCAAGATATGAATAATAACTTATAGGATTATAGAATTTTACAAAATTTAAGTATATAAAATAGTTGAGAATACTAATATCATGAAATAAAAAATAATGGAAAGAGAAAAGAAAAGAAAAGAAAAGTAAAGTAAAAGCTATAGACCGTAGATAATTTAGTCTGGTGATAAAGTGAAAAGTTTATCACTTATTTCTAGGCCATTTCTACTAACTTTTCGGACCCTTTTAATGTATGAAAATATGAATATTAAACGGATTTAATTGATAAAGTACTTATTTTTAAATTACTTCATCCATTAAGACTTTAGTTTTCAGTTATAATTTATAAAATACACATAATTCTTTTATTTGATGCAGCAAATTATAATGAATCGTTTAATTGAGGAGTTAAATACTTGTAATCTAATGGACTTGGGCTGTGCCGGACATAAAAAAAAGTCAAGCAAGAATCTATTAGATTGGATAAAGTTGCTGCAAATCCAAAGTCGAAAATTATATTTAAAGACACTATAGTGAAGAATTCTCATCTATGTCGATGGCATTGCTTCTAGTTTCTTTACTTTCTCATCCTTTTATAGATCTGAAACTTGTTGGATCATGGATCCCTCTTTTAATTATTTTCTTAGATTAAATTGAATAATGCCATATCCTTCTAATCTTTTGTCTTGGAATTAATAAAAATTTGGATTTGGAAGCCACGGTCCTGTATAAACAGCATTTTAAAATGTGTTTTCATATTTTTGAAATATGACTGTGAAATAGGAATTATATTGAAAACTGAAAAAATATATTAGAAATTATAAAAATAAATTTTAAAAATCAACCTATACAGGCCTTACATGTTTTACAAAAAACGAGTGGTCTTATTTGAACTCTAAAACATTGTAAGTTGTCGGTAGTTAGTCTTATGCTTCTTGTTTCTGGTTAGTCATTATTTAGAGGATTTTGGCCATTTATTTAGGGACTACTTCAAAGCTAAATTGGTTACGAAATTTTTTCTTCCTGAAATTGAGATTATTGAATATCATTAATTATTATTTCACGAAAAGACAGAATTTTATGGGATTATTGAGTATTTTTGAGTTTAATACTAGATGTAAAGACAGAATTTTTCACTCTAATATTTCCTGAAATATTTCATTTCCCATAAATTTATGGTATGTATGAATAAGTAGGAATTCAGGGTATTTTGATTGACAATTATAATGGACCCAGACGGAGTTTAGGGGAATTTTCAGAGATGACTAGAGAAAATGGGTTGCCAATATTATGAAAGAATAGTGCGTTCTACTAGCATTGCAATTAAACTTTAGAATATCAGAAATGGACTAATTTGTATTGAAACATCATGAGCACAGAAAACCATTCTCAAGTCTGATTCAGAAATGGCAATCAATATACTTAAAAGGAAATGATGAAGTCCCACCTAATATATGTTCTTGCATTGGTGAAAAATTGCAAGATTTTGCGTCAAGAAATGAGACAGAAGTACAGATTTTCTTGCAAGTTTAGAAGTATCATGTAATCAGCATCACGTCCCCAACTTAGAATTGAATCTTGTATTTTGTTGATAGTATAAGAGTTTGCTGGGAGAGACCCAACTCCGTTTGATAAAATTGAAGTTTGAAAGTTAAAGTTTAAAATTTGAAATTTAAAGTCTGAACTAATTAAATTATTTGTTTGATACAAATTAATTGAAATTTGAAATTTGAAATTTGTAGTTTGTAGTTTGGAGTCTAAAATCTAAATCTGAATATAAACTTATTAAGTTATTAAAACTGAAGTAATGATTAAATCATATCTAATATAAGATATATAAAATTATAATTATACAAAAATTAAACATTTTATTCTATATTTATATGGTAGAAAAATATATACTTTTTTTGTAATTTTTTTGAGTCATTAATAATAAAATAATAGTAATTGCACAAATGTTTTTAGGACTATTTGAATGAAAAATAATTGTATTATGAAAATACTAAGATATGAATAAATAAAATTTAAGAAAGTTAAAGAAGTCATACAAATATCTTTTATATATTTATTAAATTATATAATTTATTTTACAAAATTTAAGCAAATAAAAAAATTTAAGAATATTAAAATCATGAAAACAAAAAAGAAGAAGATGAAAATAGAGGGGAAAAAAATGAACAATGGATAATTTAGTTCACTGATAAGTGAAAGACTTATCACTTATTTTTAGAACAAAATTTCTATTAATCTCTCGGACCACTTAATCAATTAAGTCATTCAAACTTTAGTTGTCAAAATTAATTAAGGACTTATTTTCAAATCACTAAATCCATTAAAACATTTAAATTTCACTTATTAAATACACTTAATTAATTAAATACTTATTCAATTAAATTTAAGTATCGAATCAAGTTATGAAACAGACCATCAATTAACTTTAAATACAACGTAAGCTTGTAATATACTTCCTCATTTACCTAAAGTAATAATAATAATAATAATAACCCTTTCGGGGGTGACGGAGTTGATGTGGCAGTAAGTGTAGGATCGTAAGGTCACGAGTTCGAATCCCTTGTCAACACCTTTTTGGTCGATCTCGTCGCACAGGACTTGCCCAGTGCGGTTTACATCTCTTGTGTGGTTTGCGGGCTATCGAGCCCGTCGCACAGGACTTGCCCAGTGTAGTTTACATCTCTTGTATAGTTTGCGGGCTATTACATAGATGCGGGATTTACTACGCATCATTGGTAGCGGCTGAAAGTTCCTTAGTCAAAATAATAATAATAATAATAATAATACAATAATAATAATAATAATACAATAACTTGAGTTAATTTGCAAAATATTGATTTTTTTAAAAAAAATTAAATAAATATTGACATTGCTGGAGTTGTTCTAGGAGTACTGAAATCAGTATCCAGAATACCGACTTTAAAGTCGGTATCTGAGATATCGACTTTCAAGTCGGTAGCCGGAATACCGACTTCAAAGTCAGTATTCGAGATATCGACTTTAAAGTCGGTAGCCTGGTTACCAACTTCAATATAATTTTTTTAAAAAATATATTTTTGATTAAAATTAGTTAATTAGTTTTTAACCATATTTTATTTTAAAAAATTTGAAAATAATGTAATATCCAGAGCTAAATTCTTTATAGTCAATATTCTGCATATCCACTTCAATGTAATATTATTTTTTAAAAGTTTTTTATTAAAACTACTAGTTAATTAGTTTTTGTACCATATATTAGTAATTTTTTTTTGAAAATAATGTAATTTTGAACAATATTTTTGTAATAATTTGTTGTGCATACAAAAAATTGTATAAAAAATTATAAATTATTTTTATTACAAAAAATTGTATAAAAAAATATAAATTAAATAAATACTAAGCAAGTTTAAAAATTCTTTTATTTTTAAAGAAATCAATATCTTAGATATCGACTTTAAAATCGATATTTGGGATATCAACTAAGTCGCTATTCCAGATAACGACTTTGAAGTCGATATCTAAGATATCGACTGCAGACAATTTATATATATATAAAAAAAACTTAGCCCTAAACCCTAAAAACGTAGCCCTAAGCCCTAAACCCGCCCTCCCTTCCCCTCCAAATTGCCTGCAATTATTTTAGAAGATGATGCATCCTTGTCACCTATAAAAACTCTTTCAATGCGGATTCAATTCTTTAACTTTGGAAGCTCATATTTGGAAGGTCATATTTCCTGTGTTGTTTGAGTTTGGATTACCTATTATAACAATTTAACTACTATGAATGAATAGTTTTCCTTTGGAGGATCCTTTTCTTTTGGTAGTGCTAATACTACACCTAGGGTGTTTAAGTCTTCCACTGGTAGATCATCAGGCATTGTTTTCCCTTTCACCACAGCGTCTACTTCAACCTCAGCTTCACAATCTCTCTTTAGTTCACAACTAAGTTTTTGGTAGTTCTGCTCCTTCCTTTACATCTGCAAAAGGAAATAATGATAAAATAAACACAGAAGACAGATGGCTAAGGATTCCGTCAAGTTATCCATGGAGTTTTTTTCATTGAGAATTCTACAGGGTACAATGGAGTTTTTTCCATAAGTGAACAATGAAGTTTTAGAAAAATCGTCGAAGTTTTCGCTCAAGCCACGCACACACACCGGATGTAGAAAAGAGAGAAGGGTGCGGGACGAATTTTTTTTTTAATTTCAAGTCGATATCCACGATATCAACTTCACTATTTTAAGAATGACTCCCAAATTATCAATATTTATTTAATTTTTTTTTAAAAACAATATTAACAAATTTTACTTGTATTATTACAGATGGTTTTAATTTATATTTTGTGGAAATGCATAAGAGAATTTTAAATTAAAAATAATATGATTATATATTTTTAATTCTTAAGAAGACGTAAAAAATTTTCTTATGGCAATTTAGATTAGATTATCTCTCACTATGTTCTCATGTTTTTTCGCTTCTATAATAACATTTGGAATGAGTGAGGAGATTTCACTTAATTAATCAAGTTATAGAAAAAAGTTATAAGTTTCAACAAGTTACAAAAAAAAAAAAATTAATCAAGTCCCACAGGGAAGTTGTCGAATATTCCTACGTGGTTGTTGCTTAGGGGGTTGGAGTTGGGGTTGTGGGTTTTCTTGCGTCTCCGATGAGTCTAGATCAAAAGGAATTGATTGATCCATACGTGATTGTGGACGAGGACACCTTCGATGCTCATAGACCAAATTATACTGAGGCGTTTGAGGTGACGTACTAGTGTGGCATTGCGATAAATGTTCCATCTCAGGTGCCTCTTCATATGGCTCACCAGACTGATGAAAAAACATACTAGTACTAAATATCCGATTATTATCATCAACATTGCGGCGGCAGAAAGTAGACGGACGACCGGACGTAGATAGACAATCGGAAGTAAATGGACGACCGGAAGTAAATGGACGACCGGAAGTAGATGGACGACCTGATGTAGACAGACGAGCAAACGTAGATAGACGACCATGCAATTGTTGAAATTCACGTTGGTCTTCAAAACTTGAACGTGTTATCTGCATGCGGCGACTCTCCCCAACCATCGTCAATGTATGAGAAGAAATGTTTTGTACGTTTGATAATCGAGCTCTCAGATCTATCTCTAAATTGGTGAAAGCATCGCGACTCAAATCATACACTTGCTCCCAACATTCACCCTGCATATAAAAAAAAAACCCATACGTTAAATTTTCCATACTATGCTAAATATTAAAAATTTAAAGTCATATACATACCCAATACTCGACAACCGATGCAGTTGGGCGGATACCTTGGGCAAGACGATGAGCGGGATTACCTATCAGAATCTGAGTAATCCGATGATACCAAACCATGTATTCTGAGAAATACTGTATAAGACCAGTTGAAGGCAAACCATTCACAATTCTCTCCCTTCGGCTGTTCCACGCAGCAACGTAAGGTGCATACCGTGTTATCCAATTCACTCGCTTCTTGCCCCGACGATTCAGTTGATGCAACCTCATATCCGTGTCAATGGTAGGAGGAATCATCTAAATATAGCCAAACTGTCGCATAACTCGCTCTGATAAATGTAGTTCAACTACATCAAAGTTGAGCAGAGGCACAGCTGCAAACCAAATAGCACGGCCAAATAAGTTATATTTAAGCAAATCGTATAAACCTTCCGTTTGATAACGTTACCAGAGAAACTGTGAAATAAAGAAAGTTAACAATCATTAGTGTTTGAACTAAATTTAGTAGTAACGAGCCAAAAATTTCGACACATTAATGATGTATTGCTTACATAATCATCCGCCATATAGTCCAAACGATCCTGATATGTACGCAACACATGGCAACCGACATCTGCGAAACTCAAACCCGTGTTTCATTTGCGATTATTATAATACGACAATATAGAAGATTAGACATAATTTCAGATAAACAAAATGTGCCTTTGAAAAGAAAAGTGGGAAACACGTACACGTATGCTCTTGTTCCGATAGGTATGTTGGGATAGCCTAAGAAATGAGTTTCTCTGACATTACGGTGTTGCGGCCTACTTCTCGGTAGTCTTTCCCACGCCCACGCCTGCAATAAGTTCAGGGGTCCACATATGCCAACCGTATCTCCCATTATCGCCCGACATAATGCCCTATATAACGATGCTAGAACGGCGCTACCTCAACTATATCTCGATGCCCTTGCTATATCCCTCAGTATAAATAGGTACATCAAATTGACTTTTGTGCCTGACTTATCCCCCATAATAGACCATATAATTTGCATAATTCGGCATTTGGCATGCTGTAACATCTCATCATAGGTGGCTTCGAGCAGTAGAGGACGCACCTGGAGATGCATGAAGATACTCAATTTCAATCGATCTCCATCAAAATGGTTGGGGGCCGGCATGTAACCCAATAGTTCATGACATATAGTCTGCCACTCCTCAACCGTATGACTCGGATCTGGACTAACCACCGGATCTCCGTCGACCGATAAACCCCAAAGTGCCGCGACATCTTGTAATGTCACGGTGGTTTCATCGACTAGAAGGTAGAATATGTGCGTCTCCTAACGCTATCTCTCCATCAGTGCTATGATCAAATAATGATCTACTTGTATACATCTTGCTATGTATTCACCATAAAAGCTCACGTCGTAAAATACATCTACAACCCTAATATCGAGTGGGACAGCTTTCCACAAGTCCACATTTGCCCTATACACTTTCAACGGCTCAATTTCTGGTTCGTGAGAACATCCCACTATTGTGGATTAGGAGTTAAATCTGCAAATCTGGATAAAGTGCCCTTTGACATCATAACCTGAACATATGATTCACAATTTTACTATATTATTTTAAAATCCAATGACGATTGCACAAAGAACATGCGAAAGTATTGCTTGGGGTCTCTTTTGCATATTAAAAAAAACCACTAAATTAACACACAAAGTGTTGCCACGTGATATCAAACACTCCAAAAACTAAATAATATTAGTGAAGATACATTAACGATTGCATAATGAACAAGCGAAAACAAACGTTGGGTCCCTTTTGCATATTTAAAAAAACCCACTAAATAAACACACAACGTTTAGCCACGTGATATCAAACACCACATCAACTAAATAAGATCAATGGAGATACAAATGTCACAAATAAAATATATTACACAATAGCATTCAATACTACGATCCATAAACATCTTCATGCATGGCCTTCATGGGTTCATGGTTGCCCTATCTCTAAGTCTCTCCATGTTAGGGTATGATTTCCTATTATGTCCAACGACTCCACATGCCTTGCACCTCTGCCATTGTGCTCGATCCATTTCATTCCTTATACGGGTAGATCTTGGACGGTCCGGACGGTCATTAAGCCACGCAGTATTGGCGACCAGATGAAAAGGTGCAGGTGGCCAATAGTCCTCGTGGGGCATGGGGATAGAAATAGTTTAAATAGGTTTGAACAATTTTTTGCACATTATACATTCCATCTACGAGTGCTAAAACGACCCGTTCCAATTAAGTGCAAACCTTTTGTATGTGGGAGTAAGGAATCTTGTAAATTTCAAACTTGCCACAAGTGCATGATCGGTTGTTAAGGTGTACCGTATGCACGTTCTCTCCTTTGTCACCATGAACCCCTGTCATGACTTAGTATAAGCTTTCTTCCCGCACAAAGGCCGTCACCTAGTGATATTTAGACTTGTGCTCAATCCGAATGAACTTTTCTAGCATGTTTGGCAGCCACGGATTCTGATCAGTAACATGTTTGTGGGCTTTGGTGTGGTGTGAATCAAAATATTTAACCAAGCGATAAAAAGTCGCACGCATACAAGCTGTTATTGGCAATTTCCTAGCACCTTTCAACACACAGTTGAACGATTCGGATTTATTCGTTGTCATTATGCCATATCGAAAACCACCATCATAGCACAATGCTCATTTCTTGAGAGGAATATCCATTAACCATTTATGAGCGTCTTCATTCAATGCTCGAATGGATTCCATTATTTGAGCAAATTTGCACTGTTGATGTGAAATAGCAGTGCCCTATATTAATTTTGTTAAAGTATTATTTTTGAATTGCCCACTAAAGTTAGCTTTGACATGCCACATGTAATACCTGTGATGAACCATTGGTGGTTGTAATGCAGGGTTATTCTCAATGGCTCGCAAAATTCCTCTCGCTCGATCAGAAATCAAACAAATTCCCTCTCGGCCATAAATCACATGGCGAGATAAGTGATACAAAAACCATGACCAATTTGCTAAATTTTCCTCGTCAACAATTGCAAAAGCTAAGGGAAGAATATGTCCAGCTGCATTAGCACCGACTGCAATAAGGATCTTTTTCTTGTATTTCCCGTATTAAAAAGTTCCATCGATACTAATTACAGGATGACAGTATTGAAAACCATCAATACAAGGCCTGAATCCAATACTATCTTCTTTTGTTTGGCAGTTTACAGTAGCATTGAAGATTAAAATGTAACCCAAATATAGTGCATTTTGTTCCCAAAATATCCTCATTTTTGAAAAAATATTACTCCCTCTATTTCAAAAGAAGAGTTCACTTTAGTTTAAATATAACTTTTTATTAGTTATTAGAGACAACACATTTAATGCACTAACTAAATATATAATTTTATCTTTTTATCCTTACTTTTTTAATTGTAGACATACATAATAATTATTAATAAAGATATTTTAGAAATTTAGTTTAAAAGTGGATTCTTTTTTTAGAACAAAATTTTTTTTAAAAGTAGACTCTTTTTTTTAAATGGGAGAGTACTAAAGTATTACAATTCTAGATCATTTTACTTCTAAAACTAAACCATCGTGGACAACTAATGCTTATAAATTTGAAAATGAAAATTCACATTGTTAACTATATATCTTTTAGATTATAAATTTTCAAATGCTTATAATTACTATTTTAACAAAATTTATACACTAATATTCACAACTGGAAAAAAAAATTGCCCCCATCCCTATCTTAGAGTCTTGAATCGACCCAGAAAAAATTGAGAGAGCAATTCCACTTTATTGAGTCTGAGACCAAACCGCTCATCTCCAGTCCAGATTAGCTAATCTGTAATGACAAAGGTGTAAGATGGAATTCGAGTTTTGGTCTTGGGAAATCATTCCAACACTCAAGTCAGTAGGTTATAAAAGACTAAGCATAAGGAAAATAACCAAAAGTCCCCAAATCATACCTGCCCGAATGGTATTTATATTATTGCTACAATCATGAGTTCCGACAATCGAATTCGGCCTTCTACTAATGGTATTTATACTACTGCTGTAATCATGCCATCTTGAGCTCTGTTCCTAGTCGATCTGATTCGCTCACCAGTGCGATTGCGGGGCCTACATGTCTGTGATGTCATTTCCTATTATATAATATAGGTTAATTATTCTTTAGTCATATCGCTAGCCCCCTTAGTAGTCTGGAGTTTCAATTCGAATTAAACTGCCAAACTAACATTGAATCCGAACTGGCCACATCCACAGGCTATGTCAGCCTGATGACATTTGTTCACAACCCATCGTTATCAAATTAACGTCTTTACCTAGTGTGTCACACCTTGTACTTGGCGTGTTGTGTTAGCCTCAACGTAGCATACTGCACATACGGGCGCATTTATTGCAAGTTCCTTCCCAAAGTAACCTTTTGAATGACTCTTAGAATGAGACGGTTTTCAACATGTCTTTTTGCGTGTCTTCGTTACATGGCTTGTAGGAAATTGAATACGGTGTGCAGTGGAAATTTAAATTTTTTGATTTCCTTCAAAGATCCTTACGAAGTGATTTCAAATTGGTCGTGAAGAGTTTTACATTTACCGATAGCGATTGAACTTTCTTTTGAAGACTTTTACTCGTTGAATTATAGTAACACTCAGTAGAGCCTTACCTCTACGGTATCCACACGATCGTCTCCAAGTTCCAAATTAATTGTCGCACAGGTAACCCAAGAAAAGAAGTAGCAAAACTTGATAGTGTTAGCCAATAGTTTCTGCCTTTGGTTTTTCCAAATTTGAAGCTTCTCAATCTTCGATTTTTCCTTGCTTCGTTGACAAGAAAGTAGCTGCTATTTTTCTCTAAAGAATAGCTGAAGTGCTTCTTATTGTGTTCTTAAAAGCAGCTGCTATTTCTTTAGAAGAAAATGCCGAAAGGAATTTTTCTAGAGTAGCAAGCAAGGATCGGGTTTTGGTTTTTTTTGGTTTGCTGCAAAATTTTTCTTCACAAGAAAAACTAATTTCATGGCTATTTGATGCAGCAAGAATAACATGTTGTTTCTGCTCACGTTTAGGGTTGGTTGCTGCTGAAATTTTATGTCAAATATATAAAAATAGATTATGGTAAAATTTCTTCTAAAGAGTTTTACTTGAACTCCAGTTCTAATATATTTTTGAAACTTTCTAAATTTCAGCTTTCTAAATTTTATTGGCTACCAAAACAAGAATCCTATTTTTATTTTGCTTTCTAATTTTTGGCTCTCCTCATGAATTAATAAATCCAAAACTGTTTCGGATTTATTAACATAAAATCAAAACTATTTAAAATTCAAAACCAAATACTGATTTAAACCAAAACCCTTATAGAGTCCTATTCGCAATAGGATTTTTAAATTAACTAAAATTCATCATATGAATTTTACATTTTTTTTGGATATGATCTAAGATCTACATCGAGTGTGTTTGGCTTTTGCAAAGCAAGTCACCACGACGGCAACGGGTAGCCATGTCAAAGTGATTCTAACTTTAATAACAGTTAATTGCACTAAATGTGTCAAGGTGTGAAATTTTGAGATTTAAATGTGTTGAATTTAAAACATTAGGGACTAAAAGTGATAGTAAGTAAAATAATAGAAACTAAAACTGTGATTTTCCCTAAAAAAATATAATATTACTTCTTTGGTTTACTAGTGACTTCTTTTTCTTTAATTCTTTTATTCACTTGAGCCTCCTTACATTGAAGTTGATGGTTTTACCCTTTCGATTTAAAAGCGATTATAAATTAGCTCAATTGAGTCTCCCCTAATGCGGGTTAAATTAGGATATACTCCTTCATTTCAAAAAAATATTACTTTTAATTTTTTTAATTTCAAAAAAAATTATTTTTAAACTAAATACTTAAAATATTTTTATTAATAATAATTATGTATATTAAAAAATAAAAAAATATATAAAATTATGCATTTAATTGATGCATTAAATATGTTATATCTAATAATTAATAAAAAAATATATCTAAACTAAAATAAACTCAAGAATAATAATATTCTGAAATTGATATTTTTGAAGGTAGATAGTGGAGTAAAGATAGTTTAAGTGTTTTTATTTTTTTTTCTTTTGTATTTGGCCCTTTTTATAAAAACTAAAGAAAGGGGTATATTTTGTGTAAAAAAAAAAATTAACGGTCAAAATAGTCCCTTGATTAATGAGTTTTTTTGTCCCTCACTTTTAAAATAAGAAAAAATAATCTCTCACATTTGATGAATATACCATTTTAATTATCCATCACTATTCTAACAAAAAAACAAATATGGAATAAAGATTGAGGACCAAAATGTACATCCATAAAATATGAGGGACTATTTTTTTCTATTCTAAAAATAATAATATGAGAGACTATTTTGGTAGTTAACTCAAAAAAAAACACCGACAGTATTTGCTCGCCGGGTCTGACCTCTCCACGGCCATGCACCGGCCATAGCCCGCTGCGGCCGGAGCAGAAAAAAAAAAGAAAAAAGAAAAAAAAGAAGAGGGGTCGCATGGCCGAACCAAACTTGACTGTGCAGATCCGCCTTGAAGACTGGTCATAGCCAGAAGGGTTTTGGTTATGGTTGGAGAAGAGGAAAAAAAAAAAAGAAAGAAGGGGGCGTGCGATCAGATCTCTAGTAGCGTGGTTACTGTAGCCCATATTCCAGTAAAAAAAAAACACCAACGGCACTGCTTGCCGGCCTCGGGCTCCCAATCAACTTTCAAAGTCTAGATAGCGAAGGACCGAATGGGTGAGAGTGGCACGCAAAAGACTGGGAACCTTGGAAGGGCACAACCTTGTCCAGCTGATTTTTCGTGCAGAGTACAACAACTGGACTGGTTATGGTCAGACGAAATAGAAAAGTCATTTCCAGTTTTTATAACTAGTGTAGAAATCTGCGTCCCGGTGTTGACTTTTGATGGATGCTCTCCCTTCGGGTGGCAGTTCACTTTGTATGATGGATTGCTATTTGCTGCATCAAATAAAAGAATTATGTTCTTTGTTTTTTGGAAAATAATTATATATTATAGATTTTCGTCCTCACATACTATATTCATACACGTCTATACCTTTTTTTTTTTTTCTTTTCAAAAGCCTAAACGCACTACGGATTTCTCACTCCAATATACCACAGGAAACGATGGAAATCATTTCTCAGAAAGCATTTTTGTTGTTTGCCAATTATAGTACCTGATAAGTTGCTTTCGCACAAGTACAAATATCTTAGCATTGTCAAGTTACCAATCTCATGTCGAATTTCACCCGTAAAATATGCAATTGAATAGTGAGATACTAGTAAATATTTTCAAACTATTAAAAAATTTGCTTTTACATTAAATTTGGAATAAATGTTTCCTTAATACTACTTAAGTTTCTTTTAATTGACTATTGGACTTTAATTAGTTAACCATGGATAGCCCAGCAATCATGATCAGTCCAATTCTTTTGTTAACAAGGAAACCCGTAACAGGAGAGATAAACCACACAAGGCTTAAGGAGAGATAAACCGCATAGGGCAGGAGAGGTAATCGCAAACCCCACAGAAAAGATAAATCGCATAGAGCAGGAAAGGTAAACTGCACTAGTTTGTCCAGTGTCCGCATAGGGCTGGAGAGGTAACCGCAAACCCCACAGAAGAGATAAATCGCACAGAGCAGGAGAGGTAAACCGCACTAACTTGTCCAGTGTGACGGACTCAACCAAACTAGCTTGTCCAGTGTGATGGGCTCAACCGAAAAAATATCAGTAAGGAATTCGAACTCATGACCTTATGATTACACGCTCGTCACACTAACTTGGCTACCTCAAGGGTGTGATCAGTCTAATTCTTGTTTCTAATATTTGTTGTTTGATGTTGGTTGTTGTTTTGTAAAGCAGTCTACATGTATTTGGTGGACATTGACTTTTTAGTTGTTGAATTAATTTTTGTGAGAGATTTTTTTAAAAGAAGAAGTGAAGAAATAAAATACTGGTTTCTTATTCTTATTGTTATTATTAGATCATTGATATTTAGACTAAAATCTTAAGAGGTGTATAAGAGTTAAAGAGAAAAAACAAATGAAATAAAATTGAGTAAAATCGTAAGAAAAGTAATTAGAATAGTAACTTTTAGTAAATATTCAAAATCCTAAAATTTTGTACTTATTTTTATTATTTTTAAGAATTTGATTACTTTTCTAAAAAATTTAAACCGAAATAAACATAGGAAAGAAAATAAATTATTTTTTTAAAAGAATGAAACACCAAAATTTAAAAATAAAAAATATATTACTTTACAAGTTCAAATTTCTTACCTAACAAACGAGGTCTTTAATTTTAGTACAGAACAAGTAATATTATCATACTTCTATTTGCCATAAGTGCAAAACACCAATAAAAAATCTAATACTAGATGTTGGGCTAAAAATATTATTAAAATAAAAAGAATACAACTTGGATGATTCAGGGCACAAGCATACACGGCCGAACGGCCTTTCTTAAAACCAAGAGCAAAGCAAAGCAAAGCAGAGCCGAGCAAAGCAAATTGACCAAAGATAAAATTGCTTCAGCCAGAGCCGTATGGGTTTTCGAAACAACTAGCCACGTGAAACAAGGACAAAATAGGAAAAAATAGCTCCAAAGCAATAAAATTGGTTCTTCCAAAAAACAAAGCTGAAGGGAGAGCATATGTCAAAACTAATCCCATCAAATAAAATTGCTATTTCCTTACAAAATTTAGAAGACTAAGCCATGGAATTCTTTACAAAATGGACGCTAACTTTTTTTTCCTACCATATTAAAAAATTATTACAATGTGCTTTAATCAACAAAACCAAATTTTAAAAAAGGAAACAAATGCCAAAACTAAAATTTCATGTAAATTTTAGTTTAATTCTACTACAATTTGTATTATTATATAGGTGAATTTATTTCTTTGCTATTAATTAGCAATATACATAGTTTAACTTTAATTTATTTTTATTTTTTTGTGGCAGGAAAATATCATGCTGTCTAAGGAGAAATAAAATTTGTAACTTTTGAAAAGATTCTAAAATAAGTTAGTTTTCTAATTTTTTTTTTCAGGTTAATAGAAATTTTTAACAACAAAAGAATAAGAGGTTAGTTTATAAAAAAAAAAGGTTGAGAAATGTTATCCGTACATGAATTGTTCTACTCTTGATTGTTCTGCATAGTGATATTATTGATTTTTTAATTTCTAATGTAAGAATTTTTTGTCCCAAAGATCGATAATGTTATTAACTCTTGAAAGTTAAACTTTACAAGCAATATCCACCATAATTGGACTCTTTTTAGCTTTCAGTGTGGCTAAGACTAATTGACTACATGTCAACAAACTACCTTTCATCCCACAAAAATACAAAACAGGCAACCTGACTACACCCCTGTCATGTTCCACCTTTTATATACCACACACACTATGCACACGTCAGCCACTGATTAATCATCTGATCCTAGCCAACTTCTATTTATTTTCGAAAACTCCAACTAAGCGTGTCTCGCCATCTCTACTATTTCCCCCGCCGCTAATCATTCTTGCTGGAAAACCTACACATTCCTACTCTTCCATATCATTCACAGAATGTAGGTTGTAAATTGAGCTTGGTCCTTCCAAGCATCCCTTCATCGGCCAGAGCATAAATCTTGCCACCAGTGCTGAAAATTATCTTGATGCCGACCCAGCTTAACCCACTCTATATTAGCCAGCCGCCAAATGGTTTTAACGCGAGAACAATTGAACACCATATGCTCAAGCGTTTCACCCTCTTCTCCACATAATGGACATGAAGGCTCCACCTGCATTTTCCTTTGTACAACTTGGCATTTAATAGCAAAATATTATGACAACATCGCCATACAAAATGCTTAACTTTACCTATCACCTTTAGCTTCCAGGTGGCATTCCACATACCGTGCCGTCTCTCTCGCGCATTACTACATTCCGGTTGCTGATCTGCAAATTGTCTCTCCTATTGCAAACTATGATATGCTGACCTGACTGAATACGCATTATCGCGAGAATTCAGCTCCATTCCTTGCAAAATTATTCTTGCTCCCATCCACCCCTTCCACAACCAAGACGCATTTGTCCTCACTACTGCTGACTACAACTGATCATTAGGGAAATATTTGGCTTGGCACAATGAAGTACCCTAGCATTCGGAAAACCCAATCTCCACAATGGGGAAGCAAAGAATCTATCTAACCGCTCCTCCACAAAACCCACCCCAACCCTATTATTTCTCCAAGTATACGGACTGCCAACATACCCAAGATCCACCATCCCCATTCTTTGCATAAAGCCTTAAAAGAAGCACAACTTTGTACACTTCTAACCCGTCCCCCCTTTCTCAACTAGATGTACAATATCATTAAAGTCCCCCCCTCCAACCCACCAATCCCCCCAATTTTTCTTCTCATTTTCCAAATATCTCCATTGAAGCTCTCTCAACCCCACATTCGTACTTGCATACACAAAAACACCCAACTCTATCCTTGCATCACCCTCAAGTTTATATTGCATTTGTACACAAAACGAAGTAGTCACCATATTCATAACCGAAACCTGAGGCGCCCAACATATTAACAACCCCTCTCGAGTGCCTTCAGGCTGAACATACCTCCACCTATCGTCAAACTTCAATTGCCTAACAATCTTCTCAACAAAAGCTTTTTTTTTGTTTAGTTTCTGAAAGAAAAATTACCTTCGGATGCTGGGAGACAATAGACTCCCTCAACTAGGAAATTGTAAAAGCTGCACCCAAGCCTCTATAATTCCACACCCCAATCTTCATTGAAAGGCTTGAGACCATGAGGGCCGGTCCCCTACACCCCTTTAAATTGAGCTCCTTGCATAGGTTTCTTCCTAACTTGATCATCATAACCACATACCTCATCATCAAACACAATAGCCATATCATTTACCAAATGCCACTCACGCTTCTCTCCCACACAAGGCTCAATTCACAACTCGTCACGCGAAATAGACCTCAATCGGCCATCTAACCTTCACCATGTTGGCTGTTTATGATCCAAACCAGAAATGCCACCATAACCTTCCACTTGACATGGCTTGGCATCTCCAGAACCAAGCAAATCAGCCAAAGGAGGTAGCTGGATATTGTGGTCCAATGACGCCAAAGGAAGAGCTTGAAGTGGCTAGTCCAAAGTCGAGACACCATCATGAGCCATCACATGTTTCCATGATTTTGAGCATGCAACTCACCTTCCAAAGCTGAGAGAGGAGGCTGTTTCAGCAGCTTGTATGGCTGCACATTCTCCCTCAACAATCCCGAAGAATCTGAAGAACAACACTATTGCTCCTCCTCTAATAGCAGCAAGCCACTATCCAGTAGCCGTGGTTCAAAATCATCAAGAACAGAAAGCATTGATGCAACAATAGGAGCAACCAGCTGCGATTCAGACAACCTAGTGACGGGCTGTGTTTTAGAATCAGCAAGAACAAAGAGCTTAGAAGCAAAAACAGGAGCAACCAGCACAGAATTCTTTGACGCAAGTAAAGGAAGAGCAGAAGCATCAAGAACAGAATTCAGAGGAGCACTAGACAGCGAAATTGCAGCTGATGCAGAGCCCCGATGCATCAACTCATGCGGCAGAAGCATTGGAGAACACTGAGCTGAAACAACCCCCTTGCTCGTAACTACACCAACTGGAGGAACTAAAGCGCGGAACTCCAAACTCTCCCCCTCCTTCCTAACACTCCCCATAACCTGCGCCACCCCTAGAACCAGAGCTGTAGACTTCTCCCAATCATTCCCTGTAAACCGACCAGATGCTGCCCTCAACCATAACCCAAATTGCCCCTCAACCAATATATCAACTTGCTGGTCTGCCCTTCTCTTCGCACACACCAACACCTATGACCCACACGTCCACAATAAACACAAAAGGTGGGAAGAAATTCATATTTAAACCAAACCCGAGAAGCCACATCTAGAAACCGTACCTGAACTCCCCTCAAGAGAGATTGCTCCAAGTCCAAAGTAACAAGAAGCTTGAGATGGCGACCCGTTGGACTACCCCTCTCAGGAATAAACACATCGTGCACTTCCTGAAAAAGACTTCCAATTCGGAAACCCACTTCCCTTGTAATCCAATGATTTGGCAAGTCCCAAAGTTGCACCCAAACCAGCAACCGAGTAAAAGCTTTATCATCCCTCGTCACTCCCTTAGCCCACTCCCGTAGCACCAAAAATTGATTATCAAACCTCCATCCGCGACCAGCTAACACCTTCAGCTTATCCTCCTCTGACTAAAAAACAAACTGATAATAATTGATTCCTAATTCCCGAATAAGAAAAGGCTGACTAACTGGCCAAATAGCTTGCAGGGTATGTTTCAATTTCAAGAAATTCACTCTCTTAATACCAAATAACTTCCCAAGCAAGCTTCAGCCACCATCTTGCTTACCAACCTGTAAATCATCCACTCCCAACATAATTGGTCGTGCTTCAGCTGAAGCTAACTGAAGCTTCTGGACAAAACCAGCCACTTCCACCTCCCAGCCCACCACATCCTCCGTCGTTATCACCCTCCCCGTATCCCCCGGAAGACCAGCGATAGCAAGACCACTGAATGACTGAACCCAAAATAGAGAAAAGAACCCACCCCCTTCCTCAGAAAGAGAAAACTTAACACTGAAGCAAAAGCTACAGTACATACGCTTCTAATGTAAGAATTAAATGAGTTAAATATTTCAACCTTCTTATATTAAATTTGTAACTTAACTAAATATCTTATATCTTATTAGGCGACCTTAATATCTTATTAGGTCATTTTTTTCATAATAATGTTGTCCTAAAACAAAAAGTGACAATCAACATAAATAAAATGTAAAATTAAAATAAAACACACAAAAATATTTAGATCCAAATCAAAGTTATACATTTAAAAAAATAATAAATTTGATGTTAATCTGCCCTTTTAAAAATGGCGAGAATGGATTGGTCTTCCTAAAGCTGCATGCGACTTGTAGGCTATGTATCAAAATGTTTTGCTGAGTGACTAGACCTTGATCTTTTTATATTTTAAATTAAGACATTTTAGGTTTATGGGTTTGAATGTATTTGAGCTTACAAAATTCGCTTTCTGTGGTCCATTCCTCCCTAAAAGTCGACGGCGTTGGTGGGAATACACCATTTTGTTGGTTTGCTGGGATGTTCATCCCTTCTTATTTAGGTTTATGGGTGAATATCATTATTCTCATATTTGTTTTAGATGATAATATACAGCGATTAATAAATAAGATTTGAGTATAATTTGCCAAATTAATTAGTTTAAGTTTAAATAGGGTGTAACTTAGCTATAAGTTTTTATGGTAGTTACGTGTTGTTTTATGTAATCTTTGGTTGTTTTGTTTTGAATGATGGTATCAAACTCCAAATTTTGGAACTTAAACCGATATCTCTAAACCGTATGAGTTTAGTCATTTCCAGTTTTTATAACTAGTGTAGAAATCTGCGTCTCGGTGTTGACTTTTGGTAGATGCTCTCCCTTCGGGTGGTAGTTCACTTTGTACGATGGGATTGCTGCAGCAAAGATATCCAGTCTCATCAACAGTTGCTGAAGGATTTTCTTCAACTGGTCCAGAAATATGGAATTATGCTTTCAGAAAAACAAAAAAAAGGATTTATTGCTCAACCCAATATTGAATTTCTAGGTATGCATTTTGCTGAAGGAAAATATCAACCTGTCCTCATATTTCACAAGAACTTTTGACAGCTGGGGACGAATAGTAGACAAAAGAGATCTAATGCCTCTAGTTTTCTTACTGTATATATTATAAGAACTAATGATCAGAGGTACAACTTGCACCACGATAGCATTATCTGGAATCGTAGAATATTCAATAAGATTTTCTATTCTACTGGTAGAATAACGATAAGGACATTTTTTAAAATAATTCACTTTCAAAATTATTTTTTTTATGAAAAATAATCTTTAATATATTTTTTTATATTATCTTTATTAATAATAATATCATATGATATAAAATTTAAAAGTAAAATAAAATTAAAAAATTATATCTAATAATATATTAAAAATATTAAACTTTATAATTAAATAAAAAGGTTGTATCATACCTATTTATTTATGTGAAAATTTTCAAAGATCCTTAACAGGGGAAAAAAAAAAGGGTAATAGTTCATAACTAATCAAGGCATTTGAATTAAAAGTCATATAAACTGAAATGTTTTGGGAAAAAATTAATTCCCCTTTGTAGTTTTTCGAGATTGGTTTATTACTAAATTAATCCACTTCCAAGGAATTAATTTTTGTGTTTAATTGTTACTTCTCATAGCTTGCACAAAGGATTTCATGTTACACAATTTGTTTTCCACTCTAGGTTGCATTTTCTGATAAGTTGACAAAAATTTTATAAGTTGTGCTACTATTTATATCATTGGTATTTATTTTCACTTTAATTCTAAGGGTTCACTTTTTGTTATTAAATTATATTTATTTAAATTTTTAGTGTAGAACAAAATAGGAAAATACTATAAAAATTTTATTAAAATATTGAGTTAATACAAGAAACCCAAAATTCCAATTAATTTCTTGTAGTGATGCCAAGATTACTGACAGCGTCAAGTAGTATGTGCTCTACAGACTTGGTCAATTGCATATGTCGGTTGTTCCTAAACAACAATAGTTCAATTTTGACTGGATGGTTAATACACATAATACTATAGTGATGAAATCAGAAGATTGAAAAATAGTGCAATCCTAAGTCGTCCATTGTGATGTTTTTCTATATATAGAGAACAATTCTTGGATCATTTTGTCAATCATCACCCAATTTACTTAAAATTTCATTTCACTGTGACAGGCAAAGAAACATTAACACCAGCCATGGAAATTCTTGCTCTATCCATTGCTGTGGGGCTTCTGATTTTCTCCTTTGTTCTTTCTGCTTTCACCTTGCGGCGCAAGTCTGAAGATGAGGGCAACAAAAATCTCCCACCTGGAAGCTTTGGCTGGCCCATCATCGGTGAAACGATTGAGTTTCTGTTTGGCAAGCCTGAAAAGTTTGTTGGAGACAGGATGACCAAATATTCCGCGGACATCTTCAAGACTAAAATCCTTGGAGAAAAAACTGCTGTCATTTGTGGCCCGAATGGTCATAAGTTTCTCTTCTCTAATGAGCAAAAGTTATTCACTTCATTCCGTCCACATCCCATGCAATATCTTTTCCGTTCATACCAATCCAAAGCCCCTCCTCCTCCCCAGGCAGGCCAGCAAAAGCTGAACGAAGAATCTAAGGTCATTCGCCAGCCAGGCTTTTTAAAGCCGGAGGCATTGGCTAGATTTCTGGGGAAAATGGATGCTATTTCGAATGAACTTTTGCAAGTCCACTGTGAAGGGAAAGACGAAGTGAAGGCGTACCCCTTGTCTAAGATAGTAACATTAACGCTTTCGTGCCGTTTCTTTTTAGGCATTGATAATCCTGACAGAATCGCAAGGCTTGTGAATCATTTTGATGATGTTACTTTAGGTATGCATTCAATTATGTTGAATGTTCCCGGGACGATTTTTTATAAGGCAAACAAAGCAGCGGCTGCAATTAGGAAGGAACTTGTAGCTGTGATCAAGGAGAAGAAAGATGCCATGGCCAAAGGAGCGCTAATGCAAGATATCTTGTCCCATATGATTGTTGTCACTGATCCAAGTGGGAAACACATGCCTGAGGCTGAGATTGCTGACAAGATCATGGGATTGATTGTTGCTGGATATAGTACTGTTGCTACAGCTATTACTTTCTTGATGAAATATGTTGGAGAACGACCCCACATTTATGAAAAAGTTAGAGCAGGTAAACGATTTTCTTCTTTTACATCCTTCAACTTATAATTTAAGACTGTACTTCTACTTCTGATGCGGATGCATTCTTTTTTTACATCTCGAACATTTCTTTGACTTATTTGCAGAGCAAATGGAAGTAGCTGTCTCCAAAAAGCCAGGAGAATTATTGGAATGGGAAGATATTAAAAAAATGAAGTACTCTTGGAATGTCATATGCGAGACAATGAGGTTCAATCCACCTCTTCAGGGAACATTTAGGGAAGTCCTGACTGATTTCACCTATGCTGGTTACACTATTCCAAAGGGTTGGAAGGTACAGCCAAGTTTTAAGATATCCAAATCCATTTCAATTTCATTAAATTTCTATAATCTAGACAATAGGCTGATTCATGTATAGGCCTAAATAAAACCTAAAATAATGAACAAATAAGTTGAAAATAGAAGAATAAGGAAAAATTAAAAGGCTCGATTCTCATTTTACCATACACAGCAAATAGAATTAGGAAAAATAGCTCTAAATACCTCTCGATATTTCAAAATTTTTATTCAAAATGGATTCAAGAAATAAAAATATTGTTTTAATCAAATCTTGAAGAAAATTAGAATTTGTTCCCCTTGAATTAGTCCCCAAAAAAAAAAAAAATTCCTTGGCAATCTTCAATGTGATCCTAGTGACTAATGGTTATTTAATTTCATTATGTCCCATAGGTATATTGGACCGTAAGCACCACGAACATGAACCCGGCATATTTCAAAGACCCTGAAAAGTTCGACCCCTCAAGGTATGATGAAGGTGAAGCACCTGCGCCATACGCATATGTGCCATTTGGTGGAGGACCAAGACTGTGCCCCGGAAAAGAATATGCTCGGCTAGCAATACTTTCTTTCGCCCACAATATGGTCAAAAAGTATAAGTGGGAGGTTCAATTCCCCAATGAGAAGGTTGTTGGTGATATGATGCCAACCCCGGAAAAGGGACTCCCTATCCGCCTACATCAACTTTAGAATTTAGTAGAGTATTCCATATCACATATAGGTAATTTATTGTGGACTTATGGAAACACTAGCATAAAAATAATATTGTTGTAATATATGTTGTTGTATTGTACCTGATTCTCAGTCAAGACTATTACCGTTTTGTGCATTTTTTTTTTATGATGCAAATTGCTATAGTATTATTGTTGATTTTAAAAAAAGGTTTTACTTTGATGAAACATCAAAATAGTCATATACGATGTATCAACTTTGCCGTCCCGGAGAAAAACCCATACAAATTGTATCCTATTTCATTTGCTGTATATTTTTTAATTAAGGTCAATATGATCTAGTGATGAAGGTTTTTTTTTTTTTTTTCTTGGGTCGTAGCAGAAAATTCCATTATGTCAACTTATTCTTTCTTCTCTCTTCGTTCTACAATTTTTTTTTAAAATAATAATAATACTAACAAAAAACAATGAATTGAAGAAAAGGAGAATGTATATCATTTGCTAATGGCTATTCTGATTATTATTCTTTTTTGGTAAGTGAACAACAACCAAACCAAACAAGGAATTTGTGCACAAGTTACACAGATTAGGCAAACAAAAGTTATCGGAATGAGTTACTCTGAACTACCTGACGAAGTCAACAAGAAAACTGACTTGTTTAGTCATCTCTCGAACAGCAAATTAGCTAATTTAATTATCTTAGTTTAATGTTTATTGGGTTTGGTCGTTTCGAAGAATGCTGAATTACTTGTTAAATACTTCAATTGACCAGTCATCAACATGTCTTCCAAAAAAACTACTATCATAAATGGAATTAATTAACCATACAAAAATTGGGACATGCTGTAGAAAAGTATATTATTGTTCCTTTTAACTAGTCCCGACAATAATTTTCATTTCCAATAGATATGGATGAAAGTTATTGGAGTTTTTTCCGTAAATATTGTTTGGAAAAAAAATTTAAATAAATATATATATTTTTTCTGTTCCAATTGTATAGAAGTTGCGTTTCGGAAACACGATTTTAAAGTCGATATTTGAGATATCGACTTCGGAAACACGACTTTGAAGTCCATATCTCAGATATCGATTTCAGTTAAAACGAAATAAAACCGCAGCCAGCCCCTTTTTTCTTCCTTCTTCTCCATTTCCGTCATTCCGCATCTCCATTTCCTGCAACCACATCTCCATTTTTCTTCTCCTTTTTATAGATCTAGCCCCATTCCCACCTCCTCCCCCCTCTCCCACCCCAAATCCGGCCTTCCTGCACCACTCCCCCTCCCCGGCCGGTGCTACCCCCACCAGGAAAAAAAAAAAAAACTCTACAACACCTCCCCTCACCTTCTTGCCCCATTTTCACCCCCTATACCAAAAAAAAAAAAAAGAATTTTTTAGGTGAATTACCATTTATTTTCTGGAATTTTTAAATTTGTTAATTTTTAGATTGATAACATTTGTCTGTTAAATTTTATTTGTTAAAATTTGTTAATTAGTTATCCTATATTGATAAAAAATTATTTTGTAGTGAAAAGGGAAATACGTTGAGCGAAGAACATTTTCGAGGATCAAAAAAACCGACGAAGATAAATAATTTATATAATATGATTTGTGAATTAATGTTAATTTAGTTTGAAAATTTGTTAATTATTGATAGAATGATTTGAATTGATGTTGGAAATTTCGTTGTGAATAAAGTATGGTAATTTTTTTATTTGGATTGATTGGGATTGATTACTAATTTTATTCACTGAATTAGCAATTATTAGAACAATAAGCATTGAATAGTGGTGTTGATGATGTAAGTTAAAGAATTGTGGTTGGATTTGATGAATATAATGTTTTATGTTGTTGGGAAAATGTTAGGTTATAAATATATGGGAAAATGTTAGTTGTTTACTTTTGTGAAGTGATGATTTGGATTGATTTGGAATTTTATTCAATGAGTTTACTATTATTGGAATAATAAGCTATGAATAGTGGTGTTGATGATGATGATTAAAGAATTTAGATTAGATTTGTTGAATATAATTATGAATGTTGTTGGAAAAATGTTTGGACATAAAAAAAAAAGGAAAATTGTTGGTTGTTTACTTTTGTGTGGTCGTGATTTGGATTGATTTGGAATTTTATTCAATGAGTTTGCTATTATTGGAATAGTAAGTTGTGAATAGTGGTGTTAATGAAGATGATTAAAGGATTAAGGTTAGATTTGATGAATATAATTGTGAAGGTTGTTGGAAAAATATTTGGTTATAAAAATATGGGAAAATGGTAGTTGGTGATTTTTTGTTAGTTGAAAGATTGATTCCATAAATATTGCTATACCCATTACTTCAATAACTTTGAGTTCGACATTAATGTCAACTTTATGTTATTATTGATGTCATATACAATATAGAAATGGGGAAGGATCAAGTGAGGCTTGTGTTATATTGGGATAGAGAAATAGTTAGTGGTCCAAACGGCTCCGAATACAGTAATGGGCCAAAACGATTCATTGTTGTTGATCAAATTATTAGCTTGTCAGAACTTTTGAGAAAATTGCATCGGATAACTGGAATAGATAGAAGTCAAGTTATGATGAAGTTAATGTGTCGTTATCCTATTAGCATCGTTGATAATTCAATAACATACATACCCGTTCCAATGGATGATGATGACACGGTGAGGGAGATGTTGTGCATTCCAACCACATGTCCGTCTCTTAATGCGGTTGAATTGTACATAAGTTACAAATCTGTTCCAGATGCCTTTCGTTCTGAAGACAATATGTCATTTGTTCATCAAACAAATGTTGGGTCATTCACACAACTTCTACAGAATAGAGAGGGAGAAGGGCTTTTTAATGATCAATGGTTTTCTTATGGTGCTTTCATATTGAATGATGTGTCTTTGCTACGACCTTATTTTGTCCCCGAGAATCCAAGTCGTGCCCCTTTTAACGAGGGACTAAGTCAAGGCAATTTTAATCAATGGCCAAGTCATGCTACTTTTAATGAGTAACCAATTGGGGGCAATTATAATGAAGGCCCAAGTTGTAGCCAATTTAATAAGGGTGCAAGTTGTGGTAATTTTAATGAAAGGCCAAGTCGTGCAACTCTTGATGAAGAGCTTCCTAATCCCAAGCCAATTGGCCAAGCAGTAAATAGGTTGACACTAAGGAGCACAAGCCAAGATGTAAGCATTTGCGATGATCCCATACATGTCTGGATAGACATTGATGATGAATCATTGGAAGATAGTGAAGATATGATGACTAAGTCCATTACATCGACAAAGTTCAAGCATTGCTTGGATTTGGTCAATGTGTGCAGTTTGAGATAGGAATGTTTTGGATGGGCGAAGACGTCATGATGGGAAACAAGTCAATGTGGAGATTTGTTGGATTATGCCTTGTTTCCAAATTGGAATGGGATTAGATAATTTTATCTAATATTCTAATTTGGTGTTTTTTCATAATTCAATTAGGATTTGGAACATTTATATAATCCTACTGTGTTTTGTAACACTGATCTAAATGAGATTAGGATTGAATCTCTATCAGGTTAGGATTGGGCCTCTACTTGGTGTCTATAAATATAGATGTAGTAGATGTCTTTTTTCATAGAGAAATTGAGAGAGATTTCAAAGAAAGCTTTAAGAGCTTTTGTGAGAGGTGGGGTGTTTCTAAGGGTTTGAGAAATCCTTGTAATCTCTACGTTTGTTATTAATATCATCATCGTCTTTGTCGTGGACGTAGGCTTTAATTGTCAAGCCGAACCACGTTAACTTGTGTGTCTTGATTTATTCTTTATTCTTACTTTTCTATTCTTGAACAATCTTGGGAATAACTACAACAAATTTTTTGTCCCTTTACCAGTGTCCAGGCACTCAATCCAACTGTTTATCGTCGTTATGAAATTTTAGCCCATAAAAGAAAGGAGAAAAAGCAAAAAGCCTTCCTCCCCTATGGCCACTTATGGCACCGCACCTCCTCCATTAAACGTTTTCTTCACCTTTCATTCTACCTCTCTCCCTATCTACAATTTGACGCATCATCATCAACTTGGTGCTTTCAAACTTTTGTTTGTTTGTTTGTTTTTTCCTTTCCGAAAACAATACTTCTCAATCTTTTTTCTATTTGGAAATTATCAAAACAACAAGATCACTACCCTACTTCACCTCTCCATTGCACTCACTAAAATCAATATCTTCGACTAATTTCAATGGTTGTGGAGAAGTGCCTAATTGTATGGTTGTAAAATAATCTGCTGAAAACAAAATCAATTATTTGTAATTTTACCTACTTCTTTAGAAAGACCAATAAAAATGTTCTGATCAGTGTTGTTAAAATTAATAAATCAAAGTGCGAATGGATAGACTCAAGGGGTTAGAGGTCAATCCGTCAACTCAATAGTAAAAAACCAAATAATGTCATTATAATGTAATAAATATAAATTAATTATAAAAATATTAATACTAATATATAAATATACTGGAAATAAATTATATAGATATTGTAGTTAAATTAAATTTAGTACAAATTGTATGAAATTTTAAATATATGATTGAATATTTTTGTGAAAAATAGTATGAAAAATATTTTAAGTGAAAAATGTCTTAAAAATTGCAAGCATTATCTTGTACAAATATTTAAGATAGTTAATTTTAAAGAATTAAAAACTCTATAAGTAAAAAAATTCAAAATATTTACATAAAAAGTAATAAAAAAATTTTATAAAAATTAGGGGTCAAATTATAATTCTTAAAAATTAAAGTTATTGTCCGTAAAGGAAAAACACGACTTGGTCAAACTCGAATAAACCCCAATTTTGACCGAATTTTAAAAATACAGGTTTTTGAGCAAAATTGAACAAGATTCCTAACCTGTTCCGGATTTAACCGGTCAGTCCGGTCCAACTTTTACAACATTGGATCTGATCTATATATGTACATGTAAGGTAGGAGAAAGATATATAGAGTGGAGGATGAAGTAAAAGATTGACCGAGGAGATGGACTGTGTATGAGAATTAGAGTAGAGTCATGGGAAGCGTTTTGTTTGTTTGTTTTTCTCTTTGTTCACTATTGGAACGTGGATTGAGGAGTAGAACGCATATAAAGATATAAGAGAGTGACATAGGAGATTAGTACAAAAAGTGACACAGAATTTTTTTTTGTCTATAATAGCCTTTTTGCATTATCGAAAAACGAATTTAAAAAATAATAACATTTGCCTTGATCATCACATATATGAAATATCTCAAATCAACCAAATAATTCCTCTGTCTCTCTTTGGCATTCAGTGTTGCCCATCATTCTCATACAAGTTTAGGCAGAAAACCATTTACTATAAACTAGTTGGAAGACTTTTCAGAATACTAAATTACCAAGGATGAAGGCGAATTGGGAGTCCTTTTTGTGGAGTTGGCATCATATCACCAATAACCTTCTCGTTAGGAAATAAAACCTCCCACTTATACTTTTTGACCATATTGTGGACGAAAGAAAGTATTGCTAGCCGAGCGTACTCTTTTCCCGGGCACATTCTCGGTCCTCCGCCAAATGGGACATATGTGTATGGAGCAGGTGCTTCACCTTCATCATACCTCGAGGGATCAAATTTTTCAGGGCCTTTGAAATATGCAGGGTTCATGTTGGTGGTGCTTACCGTCCAATATACCTGGATGACATAATGAAACGGCAATCAGTTACTAGGTTCACAAACAAATTTGTGAATTAAGGGATTTGATTTTTGGTAACCCCAGAGATGGATATATCGACTGTAAATCTATTAGTTTTTGTTGAATATAGTACGATGAGCGTTTAATTTTATGAAAAAGTGACTAAGGGTCCGTTTGGACAAGGCATTTCTATTTGTAAATAAAAAAAAAAGTTATATTTGAATGTGTGAAAATTTTTGTGGATATTTGTTAATAGAAAAAATATTTTGGAGGGAAAAATAATTTTTAAAATTATGTGAGAGGTATTTGAGTTGGAAAATTTGAATTTTAAATTTTGAAATAAAAATGTGTTTAGATAGTTTGTTTTTGTTTGAGAATTTACTTATTTGCAAATGAAAATGTGCTGTCCAGACAGGCCCTAAATGTTTTTACTTTTTATATATTTTTCTTTTTTTTTTTTAGCTAAATGGATGATTATTCTAGAATTTATTTTAGCCTATATGTCAACCTAGCTTATCTAAATTATAGATATGTGTTAGAAGTTAAAATGGATTGTATCATTTAAAATTGCTTATACCTTCCAACCCTTTGGAATGGTGTATCCAGCGTATGTGAAATCAGTCAATACTTCTCTAAATGTTCCTTGAAGAGGTGGATTAAGCCTCATTGTCTCGCATATGACATTCCATGAGTACTTCATTTTTTGTATATCTTCCCATTCCAATAATTCTCCTGGCTCCTTGGAGGCAGCTACTTTCATTTGTTCTGCAAACAAGTTTGAAAAAAAATGATATATTTAAACAAAACTAAGACAATTAAAAAGAATGAAGAACACCAAGGAACTAAGAATATATGAGTCCCTAGGTATAAAGAGGTTTGCTTTGGAACACAAAAAAACAAAACAAAAACAAAACAAAAAACAAAAGAGGTTTGAAGCAAAATTTTAAAAATGAAAAGAAATAAATTTCATTCTTTGATTTTTCTTTTCGAGCTACTATAAATGGAAGTCTCATTAATAGTATTTTTGATGGCCCAACCACTCCACTACTTCCATTTCCTCGTATGGCGGGTCCTATTCAGTAGAGTTTCTAAAACATTCATGCAAGAATAACGACCAGTGGAAATCTCGTCATGAAGAATGCCAAAACATTTCGTGTGCTTGAATGCGAAAGGAATCCAATGATCTAGCACAAAATGAAAGCGTCTACGAAATGAATCAATTCTCAAGCATGATAACGTGGCCCTCTTTTTTATTCCTCTAACAAGCTTCATTTATATTGGCTTTCCATATGTGCATCAAAAGTAGAGTTATACCTTATACGTACTATGTCACCCCCGCACCAAAAATGCGAAAGAAGTCAAAAATCATGGGCCCCTGTAACCTAACTTTATAGGCTGCTAAATTATACTAACTTAATCCCAAGAGTGAAAGTAAAAGTTTCCATGAATGCTTTCTGTCTCAAAGAAAAAAGGTAAAAATGGTTTCCTCCTTTGACTCATTACTGATGCCAAGATGGAAATTACGAGACAGCGGGCTAATTATTTGTAAACTTCTTGTTCGTTTATTTTCGTTATAATTAATAAAAAGATACTTCTTCTTCATTAAAAAAAAAAAAAAATAGAAACACTTTGTATGAGATCTCGATTTCTCATTCCATAATTTCCTTTCCTTTTCCCTTCCAAACATATTGTGAAAAAATTAAGAAAAAAATTTCTCCAAACGACCTTTTTAAATATTTGTTTTTGCATTTTTTTTCTAGAAAAGTTTTAAAAGAAGACAGTAAAAAGAAAATTACCTGCTCTAACTTTCTCATAGACATCAGGCCTTTCTCCAACATATTTCACGAGGAAAGTTATAGTCGTAGCAACCGTACTATATCCTGCAACAATCAATCCCATGATCTTATCAGCAATCTCAGCCTCAGGCATGTATTTCCCATTTGGATCAGCGAAAACAATCATATGAGACAATACGTCCTGCATGGCTGCTCCTGTAGCCATTCGAGCTTTCTTCTCCTTAATCACGGCAATAAGTTCTTGTCTAATAGCCGCGGCCGCTTTGTTGGCCTTATAGAAAATCGTCCCTGGAACATTCAACATAATTGAGTGCATACCCAAAGTGATATCATCAAAATGATTCACGAGTCTGGCGATTCTCTCAGGATTGTCTATGCCTAAAAAGAACCTGCAAGAAAGTGTTAAAGTAATAAGTTTTGCCAAAGGGTATGCCTTCACTTCATCTTTTCCTTCCCAGTGAGCTTGCAGAATTTCGCTCGAGGTTGAATCCATTTTCCCCAGAAATCTAGATAACGCTTCGGGCTTTAAAAAACCCGGCTGGCGAATGACCTTAAGTTGTTCGTTTCGCAGTTTCTGATCGGCTTCAGAGGGAGGTGGAGGAGGGGCTTTGGATTGGTACGAACGGAATAGATATTGCATGGGATGTGGGCGGAATGCAGTGAATAACTTTTGATCATTAGAAAAGAGAAATTTGTGACCATTGGGGCCACAAATGACAGCAGTTTTTTCTCCAAGGATTTTCGTCTTGAAGATATCTGGGGAATATTTTCTCATCCTGTCTCCGACAAACTTTTCAGGCTTGCCAAACAAAAATTCTATAGTTTCGCCAATGATCGGCCAGCCAAAGCTTCCAGGTGGAAGTTTGACGCGGCCACCATCATCAGAATTGCGCCTGAATAGGAGAATTGAAATAACGAAAGTGAAAAGGAGAAGCCCGGCACAAATGGAGATAGAAAGAGCTTCCATAGCTGATGATATTGAGGTTAATTTCTTTAAGTGCTGAAAGGTTGTTGAAGTGATGCTGAAGGGAGTGCTGGAATCCATGCCTATATATCTATATATATATAGGAGTGCTGGAATCCATGCCTATAAATATATATATATGTATATATATCTGTATATATATATATGTATATATATCTGTATATATATATATATATATTATATCATATAGCGAGGTGCTCGACGGCTAACATCAAATTGCCACATCGTACTGGGGCCGTCAAAAATGAACAACTAAAGTACCGGTATTTGTTGTTAAGCAGTCAAAGGGGAACGCCTAATTTGTAAATTACCTGGATCAATCGGACCAATTACTAAAACAGAAAAAAATCCTTCCTTTGAAGTAATTTATATAAAATCACTAATTGAAAAAATATCTAAAAATTAGTGTAAAAATATACTGAAATGTATACTCCTTCTCTCTCCAACAAAGAGTTTATTTTCAAAATTATTTTTAGTTCCAAAAAAGAGTCAAATTTTAAAATAAAATTCTTTTAATGTCCTTACTAATAACAATCATGTATGATCACAATTAAAAAGTAAAGATAAAAATGTAAAATTATAAATTTAATGATATATTAAAAGTGTTGTACCTAATAAATTAAAAAAAAAAGTTATACTCAATTCAAAGTTTACTTTTTTTTAAGACGGAGTGAATATAATATTAAAAACGCTAAAAATGCCTTCATATAAAAATTTAAGATCATTAATTTTTAAACATTTAAAAAATTTATAGGAACCATATATAAAATATTCATATATTAACTACAACAAAATATTTTACTAAAAATTTGTAACTACAGTGTAATTTTAAAAAGTTAAAACTAACAAAAGTAAGAAAAAGATCTGGTCAAACAGGGTTTAAATACCGTTTGGTCCCGCTAATTTGATTTTTGAACAGGTCATTATTAAAATTCACAACAAACTCATGACTAATTCACCAATTGGGGATCGGTTGATCTGATCCAAAATTAAAAACACTTATGTTAGCAGCTAACAGCAGTAGCCAACCAATATGTATTAGGGCTAAAAAGTTAAAAATTACCATGAAAAAGTCAATATGTTGGAACCCCATCTCTATCATTCATCCTCGTCTTTTCTACCTTTTAGTTAATATGAAAGTCTCACTCCACATTGTGTGAGGCGCATACCGTTATAATATATTATAATAGAATATGATTTAAAAAAAAAAACTAACAGCCATGTTACAATGTTAATATGTGAAATTTGGGATTAAAAGAGTCTAGCTAGAGGGGAAAAAAAGAAAAACCTTCATAAGTAAATAAAATTTTGATTATGTTATATCTTCCGATGCAATAGTACTCAATATTCTTTTATTTTTAACTTTTTCAATTTTTTTAGACGTCTTGAATCCTAAACCTCCTAGTACTCAATATTCTCTCTAAGTCTGGCTACGGTAATATTAAATTGTGGCACCAAAAATCCTACACCATTTTCTTGTTGACTAAGGAATTCGCAGCCGCTACCAAAAGTGCGTACTGGGTAAATCCCGCTATTGTGTAATAGCCTACAAACCACACAAAAAATGTAAACCGCATTGGACAAAACTTGTGCGACGGGCTCGAACGAGAAAGTGTTGACTAAGGGATTTGAACTTGTGACCTTATGGTTTCGTACTCGCTGTCACACCAAATCTCGGGGAAAATCCTACACCCTTGCTTTTGAAAAGAAGAGTTTATTTTCAAAGTATTTTGTTTGTATCAAACACAAACTTCACTTTTAAAATAAAATTTTTATAATATTTAGAGGTGTCAAAACTCAATATAATTCAAAAATCAATTTAATCAACCTACTAATTTAACTAGTTGAATTGGGTCAAATGGTTCAATAAGTCAGATGGATCACGACGTACATGTGTCATGTAATTTAATGGGTTGGGTTAAATTGAAGTCAATCAATCCAATGAATTAAAATTAAAATTTCTAAAAGAGTAATGATATACATAGTGACTTTTCATTGCAACTGATATGGCAAATATAAAAAATCAAAATTCAATTATCACACTGCTTAAAACATGCAAAATAATAAAGAATAATTTTATCTTTTCATGATTGTCACATCAGCCACTATTGTTTTTCATTATGAATATCATTACTCTTTCTAAAAATTCAAATGGCGGTCCACTGAAACTTCATACACCTTAAAATTCATAAGATGAAAAGAGAATATTTAAGCTTTTTATACTCATAAGGCCTAGTATTGACTGGACTAAATATTCACATTATCAATATTTCCAATTCAGGATATGGTTGTTGGCTAGCCGATCATGGATAATTGCCCAATCATCAATTGAATTTTTAAAAATTATAATTTAATCTGTTAGACCATCACTTGATCTTTTAAAAAAAAAAATTTAACTCATTAGGTCATCACTTGATTATTTAAAATTATAATTTAATTCATTAAGTTGATTAGATTCAACCAAATTCAAATCTGATTCGTAATTATATTGATTAGGTTGGGTCATAAACCGTAAAATTTCAACCCATTAGTGACCCAACCCACCTATTTGCCACCCGTAATAATTTTTTTTATTAATAATGATTATGTTTAGTTATAAAATAAAAATAGAGATAAAAATATAAAGTTATGTATTTAATTAAACATTAAATATATTGTACGTAATAACAAAAATAAAAATTATACTCAACGTAAACTGAACTCCTTTTTTTTCCCCTATGATGAAAGGAGTAACTAAATGTATTAGTATTTGGGAAAGTAAGTAATAAAACAATTAAATTAATAGGTGATACAAATATAAAATTGTTTATTTAATGATATATTAAATATGTTATACTTAATAATTAAAAGAATTATACTAAATTCAAAGTGTATTTTTTTATTTTTATTTTGAGACTGAGTGAAAAATGAAATACTTTTGTACACAAATAACCACCATATAGCAATTTCGAGGAGTGACATATAGGGTTAAAAGAATTCAAGAGTTCTTTCCACACGGTTTTGCGTATGCATCGTAACATCAAGCTATTACTCCACCCAGTCAAAACAGAACATGGTTTTGCACATGCATGGTAACATCAAGCTATTACTCCACAACTAGGGGTGAAAATCGATTGGTTTTCTCAAATTTCGGTTTAATCGGTTTGACAATTTTTGGAACACAAACCGAAAACTGAACCAAATTCGAATGAATTTGATTTCAAACTGACCAAATTTGAAATTCTATTTTTAATTTGAATTCGGATTCAAACCGATTAACTGAATTCAGAATTCGGTCAAGGTCAAATTCCAAAGCAAGAAACCAAAAATTCAAAATTGAAATCAAAAAACCATGAATCACCAGACATCAAAACATAAATCAGCCATTTTTTAACTAGTATGAAATTACACTAATTTTCAAACTAGTATGGAATTAATTTTCAAAGCAATAGTGAAATATTTACACAACCAAATCAATAGATTCAGTACATCTACAAAAATTAGCATAAAAGATAGGTTGTTGACTCGATGACGCACCATTTAACGACGAGAAGTGATGGCGGAGAAACTGTTACTTGTGGTGAGAGGTGCATGGCCGATTTAGTGCTGAAAGCCGAAACTCCAACTATTGGCTAACGAATTGAAGACTGACAAGGCAAGGACGGAGGACGATCAACGACTGACAGCAGAAGAGAGACATCAACGAGCAATGATCGAGGACAAGAAAAGACTAAAGAGAAAAAGAGAAGACTAAAGAGCGCTCATGGCGACTACTGATGAGTGACGACCAAGGAAGAGAGAAGATTGAAGAGCGCTCATGTTGAGGAAGAGAACGACGACCAACGGTTGAAGAGGAAGCGGCGATTTTTTACCCAGTGTGACTTTCTAGTGTTGGAAGAATGGAGACGGTGGAAGTATGAAAAGGTAAAGAGAAACCCTATAGCAAATGGAAAAATACTTTTGCAATTAAGGACCTGTAAAATGAGAAAATTATATTTTAACCACCAAATTCGGTTTTCGGTTTTTAAACCGAATCGAACAAAATTGAAACTAATAATTTGAAAACTGAATTTGAAATTCTGTTTCAGTTCAATCTGACCTGATAATCGAAAACCTGAATTCGATTCAATTTTTTTTTTTATTTCGAATTTTTGAATTCAGTCAGATATTCGAGTTAATTCGAAAATTGCATACCCTTGCTCCACACCCAATAAAAAAGACCAGCAAAGGTTTGTTTGTTGTAAGGGCATAGGTGCACAACAATGTTAAGCATAAGTAATTAAAGAAATCTCAGAGTATTTTGTTAGTCCGTCTATTGTAACTACGTTGGTGCACAGTGATGTTCAGCATACGTAATTAAAAAATCTCGAATATATATATTTTTTTTTGAAAAAACAATGAGAGAACATTCATTAACATCTTATAAGATTCTTGTCACGGTTCTTGAGGGAACCCAACACAAAAATTAACTTGTGAAGTGAAAGAAGAGGTTCTTGTCATGGTTTTTGAGGGAACTCACTACAAAAGCAATCTTATGAAATAGAAAAACCCAAGCCCATATCGTTTGTTATAACTGTGTCGGTGCACAATGATGTTAAGAATACGTAATTAAAGAAATCTTGAGTATTTTATTTTATTTTATTTTATTTTGAAAAAAGAGTGAGAGAACATTCATTAACCTCTTATGAGGTTTTTGTCATGGGCTTTGGGGAACTTACCACAAAAATTAGTTTGTAAAGTGAAAGAACCCAAAATCAGATAAATCCCTCACAAAAATTCCATACTTTTTATGTGGGAACCAAATAGTTCATGACAATCCACCACACTCTTGTTTGCATTCACAAAAATTTCATACTTTTTATCTGAACTAAGCAATATCTTACATGAAAATCCCATACTTTTCACAACACAAGTCAGTGGTCTAGCTCTAATACCACTTTGTCATAGTTTTTGGGGGAACTCACTACAAAAGCTAACTTGTGAGGTAAAATAACCAAAAGCTATATAAACTCTTTATGAAAATCTCATACTTTCTATCTGAAAACCAAGTAGTTTATGATAATCTTAGGGGAACCCACCACAAAAACTAACTTGTAAGGTGGAAGAATCCAAAATCATATAAATCTCTCATGAGAATCTCATATTTTTCATGTGGGAACCAAGTAGTTCATGACAATCTTGGGGGAACCCACCACAATGTGGGAAGCAAGTAGTTCATGACAATTTTGGGAGAATCTATCATAAAAGCTAATTTGTTAGTTGAAAGGACCTAAGGCTCTCATATTTTTCATGTGCGAACCAAATAGTTTATGACAATCCACCACACTTTGTATACCCATCTATACGAAAATCTCATACTTTTCATATGAATGAAATAATATTCCACGTGAAAATCCTATAGTTTTCAATAAATAGCAATAGTTTAACTCTAATACCATTTATAATGATTTTTGGGAAAAATCTACCGCAAAAACTAATTTATAAGATTAAAATATTCAAAACTATATAAACCCATAATAGTAATCGTTCATGACGATATCATAATTACTGACAGTGTGACTTATAAAAACTACCATTGCTCCTCTGAATTGGATAACTTCAACTCAATGCCTCCTTGGTCCCACAAAAATTGTAATATTTGTTATTTTTTAAATGTCCTAAAATTTTAGTCACGTTTGATAAATCAAAACATTTTCAAAATTTCTTTTCATTATCATAATTTGTCTTTATTATATTTCCAATCATAAACCTACTTTAAAATTCAAAAGTTGAATGACAAAAATGTAAAATAAAGTCAAACGTCACAATCACCATATTATTCTTAAGAGTAACAATATATTTTTTAAACTTTTTATAAAAAAAAATACTATAATTATTGATGTAATAAATATGAAATGATTAAATTAATTTTTTTATTATTTTGCTCTTTTTATAAAATATAATAAAAAATTATTTTTTTATATTTATCATATTAATTTTTACTAAAATTTTCGTTACTCAATTGTTAAAAGTTGGACGGTGGAGAAAGGACAATCAACACGCGCAAAAAGAATAACATTTACACCCTCAATTATTAGTTAAATAACATGACTATTGACTTTTAGGTACGTCATGTTCAAGTTTTCTTAAAAACTTTAAATTACCATCTAAACTCTAATTTCAAATTAAGTGTACCTTATGAGGTTGTTTTAATTACTAAATAAATACTAAAGTTTCAAAAATTCATCCTCTTCTGGCCCTTTCTTCTTTTTTCAATATCCAGACAAAATTCCAATGTACAATAATTGACAATCAATGTCTAAACACTATTTTAACAACTCTGACTCCATAGGATTACATAACCTAACAACCTTACGAAAATGCGTATAAAGCCTAGGTTTCACATTATTTTCCTAGGCTTATTTCTTTTTTAACGTTGCCTGGGTCTCATTTCCATTCAATCAAATAGACATAATTCTTAATCTTACAATTAACAAATCAAATTCTATTTATGAAAATGGTAACAATGGAAATTTAAGTCAATCGTTATTGGTGTACAATTTTAAAGAACTACAAATAATAGAACAATCAAATAATCATTTAATAAAATTAGTTATAGGCTAAAGAAAAAAATTAATTAATCATTTATCAAAGATAATATTAGATCATTTATGACTTCTATTGTTGTGCAACGGATGCTCAAACAAAAAGAATATTAATTGCATTGTAGGTAAATGAAATTAGAAAATAAAATGAAGGAAACGAGATTAGCTTCAGGAAGCGGTTGTTAGGTTGGAGAAACAACGAGGAGGAAGTAATGATTGATAAGTAATGAATGTGCAGTGACAGAATTGAAAGCGAGGTTTATTAATTTCAAATTCCGTGATAATTAAATAGTAATATGTTTTAATTACTTTATTCATCCATTTTTAAAAATTTTATAGAAGTGTATTAATATGAACAGAATTTCTTTTAATACTTTATAAGTTATTTATTTCATGCTGGGAAAGAAAATTAGGAAGTGTTCTTTTTTAGGAGAGAAAGAAAATGAAAATGAAAATGAAAAATGAACATATAATGAAAAAAGTTTTTGAATTTGATTACAATGATTTATAGAAGCTTAAGCTGTTATTTGGCAATGACTGAAAACCTCAGGGGAAGTCTACGTTATATATCAATGGATATTTTTTTTTTTTTGTCTTTTCTTCGGTTTTATATAATTTGTTTATTGATCCAACAAAAGTTGAATCAAGGATGTCCCCACGGTTTTCTCAAAAGACGTGCTCATTTACTAAAAGAAATGTGAATGTAATTTACACAAACATAAAAAAATAAAAAACGAAAAAGTTGAGCGTTCAATGGCAGGCTATGTTTGAATTGCTACTTGTTTGAAAAACATTTTATTGAAATTTTTAAAAATTTTAGTGAGAATTTTGTATAAGAAAAGTATTTTGGAAATAAAATAAAAGATGGGTCGAAGAGGAAATTATTTAAAGTTATGTGAAGAAAATTTTTAGGGGAAGGAATTTTAAATTTTAAAATAAAATAAAATTGACATGTGAGAGTGAAGAAGTCCACAAGTACATCCTAGTTCATATGCAGGCCGTGTTGGATTAATTGCCGGAAGAATAACAAAAATTACAGTGAACACTTATAATAATGATTGATATAATAATAGAAAAAATTATTTTTTATTATTTTATACATTTTAAAAAGTATAATAAATAATTTTTTAAAATTTTTATCACATTAGTCACTATTATTTTTTTTATTATAAAAACAAAAATTTACCAACATGCATGCCTAGGAAAAAAAAATTGCTCTAAGGAGGCCAAGTAAAAAAACAAAAAAGAAATAGAAAAACCCGCGCACACAGTAATTGTTTTTTTTTTTTGCCAAATAAACGATCACTATATTAATATAAAATAGTGTTATATACACAGTATCACCCACTGGCGATAAAAACCTTAGATCTCGTAATGAAACTAAATAAGTCTAACCGACACACTGAATTGGTTAAAATGACATCATAGCTAAATATTTTTAGCTATGCCAGAAAAAAAAAAAAACCCTAACTTGTTGACCACTAGTAGAATAACGCAATTCACATACACTAGATGGAACTGAACTCAGATACTTAATGCAGTCTCTAGATCCTAACTTTTGCTCATACTACTTTGAACGTTACCTTATAATTGATTGCCTTTTTGCCCAAACTAGACCACAATCATCTTTATAAAAGAGGAACAAAAGCCTAATTCAGAAAGTCCACAATTCTACGTAATAGGTACAGAGAATTACCTAAAAAAAAAATTGTACAAAAATAGTACCTCAGTATATTCACCCTTAACTACAGTAAAATTTGAAGAAAACAAGCCTATCGGCAAAATTATATATCTCCGGAGTAAGATCTGCACACACACTAATTGGAATGTCGTGAAAAGATGATAACCTTTTCAGATATGGTCAGATTAATTAATCTGGATGAAACTTTCATTGAGAAAATTAATTAAATCTCAAGTTCAATTTGAAACAAACCTAAAAGAAACGGTGATCGCTGATCGGAGCTAGACTTTGACAATCTCATGTTCAAACAAAGGCCCACCAATTTTCTATGTTCCCACCCATCTTTTAATCAGTCACAAAAAAGCTTGTCGGAGGTTGAAATTGCCTTTTGACGAATAAAAAATCACCGTAAAGGTATGTGAAAATGGAGACAGTCCAAAAAGTTAGACAGACGAATGGATTGAGTATGGGTTTCCTACTTCCTAGGTCCCACCAATTTGGAGTCTTTTAAGTGGAATTCCAATGTCTGAATAAAGTTTAAATCTCCCCCACTTTATACAAAATTCCATGGGATTTAACGACTACATTATTTAGATTCGGTACAAGTATAAAATAAGTTATGATGACATCTTTTTTTTTTCCCTATAAAATATGTGAATCATCATATTTAAAATTATTCTCTCTAAAATTATTTTGATGGACTGTGATTTCCTATAAATCTAATGCTTGTACAAATAGTAATTGATATCATAAATTTATTTGTTTAACAGTTTATCAATAAATAACAGCAGTCTGATTTGAATTTAAGAGTTTAAACTTATAAGTTTTAAATTCTTTTAATTGATTAAGTATTTTAGTTTTTATTAGTTTTCTAATATTGAACAATATCCATGAACATTATATCAATAATCTATTTTATTCAACAAATACAAGGCAAAACAAATCAGTAACTCTTCTCCTTTATGTATGTGGTAAACGTGTTATATTTTAAAGTTAATGTGGTAAACGTGTTATATTTTAAAGTTAATTTATTAACGGTTAAGGTAGCATTATAAAAACATTTCAAGAAATAAAATTTGCATAAACAAAATAGTGAATATTCTTGAAATATTAAAGTGGTGGTTAATTACCAACACCATGTAGTCATCAAACCATACAGTGGCACCCATTAGAAATGGATGTGATCACTTCGCGTCGGTAGGCAAGTTCTCACTAATCACCAAGTGTCTTGTAGGTCATGTTCTCTCGTTTATGCCTTTTCAAATATATATATTGAAGTGAATATAATGAATTTAAGTTAAAATACTTTTAATGTTTCATTAAATATATTTAATTTTTATTTTTTAATTATAACCATGTATAATTATTACGAATAAAAGTATTTGAAAATTTTTACTTTAAAAGTAAATATGTGTTTTTTCACAATAAAGAACCATGGTATCCTGTACTATTTGCGAGGCTTTTCAAAAACATGAAAACAACATTTGCAAAAGTAGAACGTCCCTAAATTACCATTGACTCTCTTAGTCGCAGGATCCAGGCAGAAAATAGTTTGTTCAGGTTTCCTTCCACATCCACACGGAATCTGAGTCCTCATCCAATAAGAAAAAGCCAAAACTTTGTCAACCTAGGCGCGCCATCAGAAGTCAGGAGTGAGAAGCCAACTAATTTTGGCCCCCAGATGATGACCGCAAAGTAACCTCGCGTTTGGTATATATCAGTTCAGCTAGCACAATGTATGGCAAACAATATTTTTGCGGCCTTCATGGGATGAAATAAATGTTCCAAGTTCAACGGCGAACAGTTTCATGGGAGGAAATAAATGTTCCAAGTTCAACGGCAAACAGTTTCATAGGATGAAATAAATGTTCAAGTTCAACACTTTTTTCAAGCCCACGTCGTTTCTAAACGTCATTCAATTTTCCAATCTCTGCCAATTGGGAATCAGTTCTCGTTTTTTCTTTTGGCCCCATAAAAAATAACGTTATTTATTAACATTGAGTAATGATGTACAAGTCAATCGGAATAAAAAAAAATTATCAAATAATACCCAGCTAAAACTTGAGCTATCAATAACCACAAAACGTTAAAATTGAATTGTTTCACTTTAAAGGCCAAAATGTGAAAAAAATTTCATATATTAGAGGGGCAACTTAATTAGGTAGTCCAAAATTTTAAAGGTACTTAATCGTGAAAGTCATTATTGAATTTAGTGCCTTAATCCGCGCTTTCAGTCTATAGTATACTATGATGAAGAGTCAAAGTGAAATTGAAAGGTAAATTAATGAAGGCTTGGACTTCTTGAGGGATCCTTCTCATAGTTATAAATCAACCATGCGAATTCAACCTCAACGAAAATTTAATCTAGTAGTCTAAAACAATTAAACCATTGAAAAGAAGTTCCTTTAAAAAAAAAATTGGTTAAGTCACAGAGGATCTGAATTCAAGAAAGAACACTATAAGGTCAAGGAGAACCAAAGCCACAAAATGGAAATCATCAAAGTTAATTAAACTTGGAAGTATTCCAGGCCTTTCATCCTTCCGTATAGTTAGCAAGCTTGATTTGCATTATCTTTTCCAATAATGAATATTTCGTCAGCTATGAAAGGAAATAAATAAATAAAAGATATCACAAAGAAAGAAAAAAAAAACTTTTATGTTTCAGAAATAGTATTGTTTCATTGGTGGGTGAAATTTTTTCAAGCCTATTATATTATATGGATTGATTTAATGTAATTTTATTTTATTTTATTTTTGGATTAAAATTTCCATTTATCCCATAAAGTTTTTTTTCTTCCTTGATTACTTCTAGATTTCTTGCACTATAGTGACAAATTCTTGCGTCTAGCTAGGGTAATCTAATAAACTTTCTTCAACATATATAAGACGAATCATAGGAATCAAGGTGCAGAATTTCTAATCTTTGGACCACTTAACAATTGAGCATCTCGTGGAAGAGACTCCCAAAAGATCCTATGACGCCGACAAAGTCTCCGGTGAAAAAAATACAGACAATTTTTTTGACAAAGTCAGTGAATTAAGGAGGAATTGTCAGTTTATTAAGTAGAGATTGGGGGGATACTGTGATAATAAAGAAATAAGAAACATCGTGAGGGAGAATTGAACAATAACTGAGTGACGGTCCATCTCCACATTGAAGGGGTCGAATTTCATCATATGCAAAATGTAGTGCCACTTCCCGATCACTTCTCTGTGTCAAAATAAAAAGAAAAAAAATTTACCATTATTATGTAATTGGAAGGGCTTCAGATAATTAAGGTGAATTCTTGTGGAATTCAGCATCAATTTCAACTATTATGCAGTATGCATACAAACCTAATGATAAGTTTACGAAATACAGTGTGCTATCTAATTTATGGGTTGGTCAAAAGCAACGCTAGAAAAATTCTCAATTCTAAGCAATTAGTAAGTTCGGTTTTATTATTATGATTAAGTATTATTTGACAACAAGAAACAATTTTATTTAATCACACAATTGACCCTCCCATATGTCAATCGACTTAATTTGAAAATAAACACTCAATTTGATCATAAACCTTTAAACATCGAAGTAGGCCTCCGCCCCAAATCAAAAAAATTCTTCACAAAAGTCAAATAATTCAATACAATTTAAAAACTTGAACTTTTTGATATATCTACCCTTTAAACTATCTATTTTAATATTTACTTGGGGTTTTGATTGATCTTTACCATAAATAATATAAATATTTATTGATTTTTGGTTTGAATTGAGTTGATTATTTCTGTTTAAATTATTATTTTTTTATTTTAAAAAAAAAATACCATACCAACTAAACCTACTCCTACCACTTTTGGCCAATTGCTAAATTTAAATTCAAATACCATTTATTTTGATTTATATTAGATTATTTATTTATTACAATTTTCATAATAAGGGTGAATCCACCACTTTTTTTGCTTTTTTTCTTTTCTTGTGTCACATCTTACCATCACATCTTGATCATATTCTTTTTTTTTAGCATTCATTATCATTTATGTTTTCCCTTTTTTTTTCTGTTTTTTTTTTTTCAATACTATATAATACTAATAAAAGTATATATTGTATATTCTTTTTATTTTTTTTTTTCTTTTTTTTTTTTAAATTTTTTTTTAATTTGATCATAAACCAACAACCAATAAGAGTCTCCACAAGTAGTCAATTCCAATTGGAAGTTGGTTTTATGTCTTGTATATTTAAGAGGTGCTAGTTAAACCTTTTTGGACAAAATTGAACTATGAAGTCTAAATTCTGAAATTTGAATATGAAGTTGTTCAATTTGAACTAATAAAAAGTTTATATTTTGAATGTGAAAATTTTAGCATTAAATTAAGCTACAACCTAAATGTATAATATTACTTGTACCATTAATAATTTTTAACATTATCATGTATTTTCATTTAACTCCAACCATGTTAAAAATATTTACAAAGGTTTAAATATTTTATATGTTTATATATTAAATATTTTTAATGTGACCAGTTAGAAGTCCAAATAAATGAGAAGGATTGTGTTAAGTCAACAGCGAACATAATAATTATCAAAATTAATAAGATGATTTTAAATCATGTAAAAGATAAAAAAAAAACTTCCTGTTTTATGTAGCACGTCACAAGGTCCAATTGCGGCATTTTGATAAGTGCCGTTGCACCTCCATTAAAGCTTGGGTATAGTGCAAACTATGTCAGAGCCCTCATACACTAATAAGAGCCTGTCGTACAGGGCTTGCCCAATGCAGTTACATCTCCTGTGTGGTTTGCGAGCTATTAATCAGGGGTGGGATTTACCTAATGCGTACCCTTAATAGCAATTGCGGGTTCCTTAGTCAAGAAATAAGAAGGAAAAATATATGCAAAAAAAGCTTTTTAAAATTGTTAGTTGGAATATTAATTAGTACTTTGACAAATAAAACCAAAGAGATGATGGATATTATGAGGAGGAGATGCATAAATATTATTTGTCTCCAAGAAACAAAATGGATAGATGACAAAGCCAAGGTTTTAGACAATTCAAGTTATAAATTTTGGTACTCTGAAAATGATAGAACTAGAAATAGATTAAGTATTGTTGTGGATTCAATATTCATATAGCAAGTGGTAGGATTAGTTAGGAAAAGGAATAGAATTATAGCTCCTAAAATTATTGTAGGAAATAAACTTATAAATAATGTTAGTGTTTATACACCTCAAATAGGATTAGATGAATCTATCAAAATTTAATTTTGGAAAGATCTAGAAACTTCAATCTAACGAATCCCTCAAAATAAAAAAATTGTCATAGGTGGGGGATTTAGATGGGTTCATGGGGAAGGCAATGACAAGTATGAGAGGGTTCATAAGGGGTTATAGCTATGGGTTGGGAAACAATTAAGGTAAAATTATTCTAAATTTTAAAGTAGCTTATGATTTGGGTACAGGTAATACTTTTCTTTTTTTTTTTTGGAAAAAGGAGATGAATAGTTAATTACATTTAAAAGAAGTTTTAATAAATCATAAATTGATTATTTTCTCTAACCAAAAGTAGTGATAGAAAATTACATAAAATTATGTTCGAGTCTGATTACAGCAATGAAAAAAGCGAGTTTTTTCCCAAAAAAATGTTTTTAAAAAATGAAGGAAAATGGAAGGGTTTGGATGGAGAGCATTCCCATTTGGTAGTGAGCGCATTTGTCAAATGCACCCAAACAGGCCCGGAATTTTGCAGCACCGGGATGCGCCCATGAGGTTGGCGCAAATGCGCCGGTGTTTTTAGGAATAAGAGAACAACGCATCTCTTTTGGACTACCGGAATTCTTTTGAGGATGGTGTTGGTAGGTCCTTTTCTTCTGACAGACTGTGAAATGGTGAAAGATGGTGATTCTGATATTACTGACTTCACCTTTAGGCATAGCAAGTGTTTGCACTGTAGTGAGTATTCTTCATCCAAGGAAAATCTCTTTGGCTCTCTCCAAAAGTACAAGTTTTCTTGGAAATTACGATCAATGGTAGTTCTAAGGCACTGCAGACTCCTTTTGGCCGTAGTGGTTCTGGTTACGCCGCATCGCAATGTCGATCCGTGTGGCCATTTGCTTGTCTTGGCCTTCGTCTTGCTCGTCTGATAAAACCGGACAAAGGGCTGATCATGCATGTTGTTTATTTATTTATTTATTTTTGTGATCTTAACCAAAACGTCCTTTTGGAGGCTAAACAGCGTCGTTGTCTCCCAACGCAATTAGCGCCTGTCAGTTGCGTCAGACACATTGGGCGCGCGCCACGTCTGATGGCTGTTGCAAATCAGCTATTGATTTGCAACAGCTATTTCTACTATTTTTTTTTTCAAAAAAAATAAAATAAAAATTATCAATTAATAAGAAATATTTTTCTCTACAAATTGACATGCATTTTGACTATTTTTGGAGTTAAATATGATATTTTTATTTTTCATTAATTGTAATAAGCATTACATATTTAATTTATAAAGTATTTATTTTTATTTATTAAGTTTATTATTAAAATTTTAATTAATTTAGAGTATTTTTTTTAAATTTTTGTGTAATGAAAATTTTATTTTCTATTAATTGTTTTAAGTATTTCATATTTAATTTATCATATTTATTTTTATGTTTTAAGTTTATTATTAAATTTTAATTTTAATGTAATAAAAAAAATTATTAATTTTTTTAAGTATTTAATGTATGATAAATAACATTATAAGTTTAATTATTAAAATGAAAAAAAATTAATATTGGCCGTGTGAATAGTAAAGGCTAGGCCTTAAAATAAAGGCCTGGCCTTCACTATTCGCATAGTGAAATTATTAAAATTACTCACTGTTGCGAACGCAAGTGCACGTGATCGTTAACAAGTAATATAAAGTGAATATAAATTATCGATCCCACAACAACTAATTGTTTATTAACTACCGAAATTTAGTTAATTCTACCTTTATTTGAATGATAAAAAGATATTTTATGAATAAACTTAAATCCATTTAATTGTTTGAGCATTACTTATTCATTACTTTCACATAATAAAAGCTAACGTAGAACTTGTTGCTTAATACAGTCCACATAAATCTTTTAATGATTTATATAAAACATCCAAGATTACCTTCCACTCAACAAACAAATATATCTTTTTCTTAAAGATAAGTAACCTTATTGTTAAACTCTTTCTCCAACTTTCTATAGCTTAAAAATTGAGATTTAACTCTAATGTCCACTCCTCTCCTATCAGCATTTGAAGGCTTGAGATCTCTACTGATGCGAATCGTCCACTGACCTTAAAACTACTACTTATTCCTGCATTTCCAATCTCTCTCTGTCTGTTGTTAGTTATGATTTCATAGCCTTTCAGTTCTCTCACATTTTCAAGGCCTAAAAATATCACTCTGTTGATGGTCCACTTTTGACTTACAGCGAAGTTTCCATTGACAACTTTGGCTTCAAGCATTACAGTACCATTATCAATGTAGCTATTAAATTGCACCAACGTCCACATTCCATTCTCTCCTCCCATCTCCACTTCCTCTCCATCATCCAAGAAGAGTTCTCCAGTGCTGTTTTCATTCTGGCTAAGAACAACCAAAAGGCTAAATGATGTTTTCCTTGCAGCTTGAGTTGTCATAGCCTCCCCTTGCATGGCCAATATATTGCCTTCCCGAACATGTATATTTGTAAGATCGGGCTGTGCATCAAGTGTCACATGTTGTCCTTGACTCAAACTCACTGATTTTGAGTGATTAAAAAGGTTAAACCAGTTTCCTGCTGGAAAGTATGCATCCACCGTGACTGCTCCAGGCTTCAAAACAGCTGAGACCATTACACCTTTGCCAAGAAGAAATTGTGAGTTGATCCCATATGTATTGATATCATCAGGGAATGAGAAGAAAAGGGGTCGCACAATGGGTGTTCCTTCCATATGTGCCTCATACATCAGCATGTAGAAGTATGGAAGTAACTGGTAGCGCAGTCCAAGCACTTTCTTGGCTGATGCAGCAACTGAATCCCAAACATAGAGTTCTTGAGAGATAGTAGTTTTTTCAGTATGATCTCTTGCAAAAGGATAAAAGGCCCCCAGCTGCATCAAAGTGAAAGTTTCAAGATGAAAAATGAACATGAAAATGTGGAAACTCAACTCTTGTTTTTCCCCCTCTTTTAAGGAGTAGCTATTGCTCATCATCCCTAGTTAAAATTCTCAACGAAGCACTGAAGTAATACGGGATACTTTTTCTATTGTCTTAACAATTTTGATCATTCAAATTTCATGAAAGTTTAATTATGTCGCCTTCTTCTGCAATAATTACAGAGATTGCCTCTTGTTCTTCAAACTATAACCTTCGTTATCACCTATTGAATAGAAATATCAGTATTGTACTCCTGTACTTAAAAGGCAATGACTTTCCTCCCCTATTCAATTTTAAAATTAAAAAGCATTAAGTTCTAATGGCAGAAACAAGAGGGGGAAAGCCAGTATGGCATGATAACAAGCCTTAGGAATCACTGTAAGTTCAGAACTATAAGCAGGGCATGCATATGAAGCATATCAAGGAAAAAGTTCAGAACTAAAAAGTTCAATTCTTCTCAACAAAGTCAGCCAATTTATTAATTAGTGTTAGGAAAAGCAACATTTGGTGATACCTGAATCCATCGACGACAAAGCTCTTCAGTAGTGTTTCCATTGTAACCACATATATCCGCTCCAACCATTGGAATTCCAAAAAGACCAAAACTCAAAATGGTAGGAATTGAGTATGCCAAATCATTCCAAGTGGCAGCGTTATCTCCAGTCCAATGTGCCGTGTATTTGCCAGAACCAATAAAAGATGATCTTGAGAGGATGAATGGCCTTTTACCTTTCAGTTTAACTAATGCCTGATTCGTTGCTCTGGATTCCAGGAATCCATAGAGGTTATGGATATTATACTCTGTAATGTTATTAAAATGTACAGCAGTTGCAGGGACTGTTCTGTGGTTAATGGGCATTTTTGCACCAAAATTGTTTATCTTATAGGGAGGGTCATCAAATGTAGAAGATGGAGAAGGAGAAGAAGTTATAAAATTTGTTAATTCATTCATGTCGAGCCAGAGACCATCAAAGGAAACAAGATTGTGGAATTGGCTGATTTCATTGCCCCAGAAGAGTCCACCAGCTGGGTTTACAAAATCTGGGAAATACACATTTCCAGGCCAAACTACACCCTGGTAAGGTTTATTGTCTCGCTTTATGAAAATATCAGCTTTTATTCCTCTTATGTAAGTCCCATATGTCTGATTAATACTGATACCTGTGGTAAGAATAAGCAATTAAGGATCACACTTGGCAGAGGATGACCTAAATGCATTAAGAGTTATCAGCAGCTCTCAATCTTGCTAGTTACAAATTGAAAATTTAGCACCAACTGACCTAATCTACGTTGTTAAGGAACGTGTAGCTTTTAAGCAGAAAAAGTAGTTTGAACAGAGAAGTTTACCAGGATCAAGAATGAGTACATATTTTTGACCATTTCTATGAAGCATATCAAGGAATGTCTTCATCTTATCCAAAGGAAAGTTGACAGGATCAAGTGTGAAATCCTTAAATCCATCCATGTAATCTATATCAGTCCACATAACTTCTAGAGGAATTCCAGCTTTTGCATAACCAGCAACCACTCTCTCAAGATTAGATACATTTTTGTAACCCCAACGGCATTGGTGAAATCCTGTATCATGGAATCAACCTGAAAGAGTTAATAATCTGTGATGGTCCACCTTTTGTCTTACATTATTAATCAATAAAGCAGTTATACTATAAAGATTAAAATGGAAGTTGAATAATATATCCCTTACACTATAGAACAGTGCGTTGGTTCAGTCATAACAATTCATTGCATACTAAGGTCTAGAAAAGGTCACAGAAAGATATGACAAGCTAATGCTAAAGTGAAAAATCGAAGAGTATTGAAGTCGTCCTCCAATTTCGTTGTCAACTGAGATGAAATTCAGCAGCCATAAATTATGTTACAGTAAGTATAAGAACTAATTTTACATTTAAACCAACAATTACGCTGACTATTTGTACTGTTACCAGAGTACCTTTAAGATAGTCAAAGGCAGAATTGAAGCTAAACAAAGTTGGTATACACTATCAAGGTAACACCCACGCTATGAAAAAGCAAAAACAAAAAATTCAAGATAACAACTCTTTTGCATAGAAGAAAACAAAAGCAAAGCAAGTACTTATTTTAAGCATCAATTCTGTCTGCTTGTTACATTCTAAAATTGTTTCAAGCTACTTTTTAGTAATGCACACATTGGTCCCTTGGGAATCATAGGGAGGAAGTTGCCAAATACTAAAGCAAATGTCAAAATGGCAGCACTATTAAGACTCACCGAAGGACCAGTAAGGCATAGGGGCAGGACGGCCGATGAGCTGAGTGTACTGATTCACAACCATCTTTGGCGTTGGTCCAGCAAAAAAATACAAATCAAGAATCCCACCGATGACTTTATATGTAATCCTATCCCCAGTATACTCAATGTCCATCCCATTACTATTAAACAACAACACTCCATGACTGGTCCCGTTAGGTGATCGAACATCCAAATAAAATGGGTGGAAACCATACAAATTCACATCAAGATTGACGCTCCCAATGCCTGCATTCCAAAGAGTCAGGGTCTGATTATGTTGAAGTCTAATTGAGCTCTTTGTGTGCTCTCCAAGGCCGTACAAATTGGCCCTGTTTGCCGGCAATGAGGAGGATAGTTGGAGATATTGGTCTTTGAAGATGAGAAATGTGTTGGGATTGTTTGGTTCTGGAGTGGTGTCAAAGAGGGTCTCTCCAGTTGAAAGGCGGTTGATGGAGAAACCAAATGGAGTGGCGTTATAGAGGCAGAATATGAGGTCAGAGATGGAGTCGCTGAGGAGGTGGCGGGCATTGTTGCGGCGGAGGATCTGAGGCGATGGGGAAGGGGTTGAATTGCGCGGGAGGTGGTCATACGGAACTTCCCATCTTTGGTCGTTCGGATCTGTTATTCGGATTCTCAAACGGTCGTTTGTTTCCAAGCTGTAGCAAATAAAAATGGACCAAACTCCAAAACATGAGCTAGTTTTTTAAGATTTTAATTTTAATTTTATAAAAAAATATATAATTCAACTCTGCTGTTTTTTCAATGAACAGTAAGTTTGAAAATATATTTTGCATTCTGAAGACATGAAATCGGAAAAAAAAAAAGAGCTTTAATTTCAAATTCTTCATCATTCTCAACAATCAGCTTTAACACAAAAATGCAAGTATAATATGAAAAGCTTACCTTACTGTGAGCTGGAGAGTTGGTATATCAGGGCCGAGAACAGTGGAAGCCTTCACCAATTCAAGATAAGCAGTCAATGATTTTCCGGCGGTATCCGTGGAAACTGACTTGACCACATAACCATAACCCACAATCGGACCTGTCTCTTGAGCAACCGAAAGGGATATGTGGTAGTGGATAAAAATTACTAAAAAATAGAGCCCCCATTGAAATCCAAGGAGAGGAAGCTGCTGCTGGTAGTGTCTTTTTTTGGCGTGAGGAGACGATAGTTTTGGTGTCATGCTTGTTCTTCTCTTAGTGGTGCGCAGTAATATTGCAGCTGGCTTTTATCGACTGCAAACATGATGCGCTTTTTAATGTCCACCTGAGAAGAACTTGCCGCTTTTTTGTGGCCACAAAAAACAACAGCTTCCAAGTTTTTCCGTTTGTTTTAACTTTTACGTTCACTCTTTAGCTACTCGCTTTTGGCACTTCTTATACAAAATATTGTATAATTGCCGTGAGATTGACAAATTTAAAATAATAAACGTTAGAAACTTCTTGGAAACCGGCGGCTATTTTGGGTTACGTGTAATAAGGGTTATCAAGAAAATAACAAAACAATCAAGTTAAGGCCTTCCTTGTCATATTTTATTCAAGGAATCTAGTGTTTTTTTTTTTAAATATTAATATACTAACATTGTGACAAAAGTACATAGTCACAAAGGGTTATCAATATCAGTTGGCTATTTTGGGTTACATGTAATAAGGGTTATCAAGAAAAAAACGAAACGCACAAGTTGAGGCCTTCCTTGTCGTATTTTATTCAAGGAATCTAGTTTTTTTTTTTCTAAAATCGTTAGTATATTAACAGTCCACAATAGCAAAAGTACATAGTCGCAAAGGGTTGTCAATATTAGTCGGCTATTTTGGGTTACGTGTAATAAGGGTTATCAAGAAAATAACGAAACAATCAAGTTAAGGCCTTCCTTGTCGTATTTTATTCAAGGAATCTAGTTTTTTTTTAAATATTAATATATTAACAGTGTGGCAAAAGTACATAGTCACAAGGGGTTGTCAATATCAGTTGGCTATTTTGGGTTACATGTAATAAGGGTTATCAAGAAAAAAACGAAACACACAAGTTGAGGCCTTCCTTGTCGTATTTTATTCAAGGAATCTAGTTTTTTTTTTTTCTAAAATCGTTAGTATATTAACAGTCCACAATGGCAAAAGTACATAGTCACAAAGGGTTGTCAATATTAGTCGGCTATTTTGGGTTAGGTGTAATAAGGGTTATCAAGAAAATAACGAAACAATCAAGTTGAGGCCTTCCTTGTCGTATTTTATTCAAGGAATCTAGTTTTTTTTTTTTTTTAAACGTTAGTATATTAACAGTGCATAATGGCAAAAGTACATAGCCATAAAGGGGCTAAGTGAGTTTCGTGGCGTTGGAGTTTAAACCGAACACACGAAGACGAAAGGATCACAAAGGATTAAAAAGCCCAGCAAGTGGGAAAAAATCCAACAAGCGGCACACAAATTACAACTAACTACTAACTAAAGTGTTGTCTTCATTGGAATCCGCAAACTGCACACGTTAAAAGAAATTGAACGCCAGTGTTCCTAACTCTTGCCCTATGCCTTTTGTGATGATTCCGGAAAATTGGTAAACGTTGAATAACTTAAACCAAACTACTACTGTTCGTAGGGAAGACCGAGCAACTAAAATCATAGCAGACACCTAAAAAAGAAAAAACAAAAACAAAAACAAAAATAAACGGAAACAGTGCAAGATAAGTAGTCAAAGTGAAATTGAAAGGTAAATTAATGAAGGCTATTTGGACTTCTTGAGGGATCCTTCTCATAGTTATAAATCAACCATGTGAATTCAACCTCAACGAAGATTTAGTCTCGTAGTCCAAAACAATTAAACCAATGAAAAGGAGTTCATTTGAAAAACAGTTTTGGTTAAGTCACAGAGGGTTTGGATTCAAGAAAGAATACTATAAGGTCAAGGAGAACCAAAGCCACAAAATGGAAATCATCAAAGTTAATTACACGTAGACGTATTCCTGGCCTTTTATCCTTTCGTATGCTTTGCAAGCTTGACTTGCATGATATTTTCCAATGATGAATATTTCATCAGCTATGAAAGGAAATAAATAAATAAAGGATATCCCAAAGAAAGAAAAAAACAAAAAAACTTTTACGTTTCAGAGAGGATTGTTTCATTGTAGGGTGAAATTTTTGCATGCTTTTTATATTATATAGATTAATTAAGTTTTTGTTTATGGTTTAAATTTTCCCTTTATCCCATAAAGTTTTTCTCTTCCTTGATTACTTCTAGATTACATGCACTATAGTGACAAATTCATGCGTCTAGCTAGGGTAATCTAATAAACTGTCTTCAACATATGACGAATCCTAGGAATCACGTTACAGAATTTCTAATCCTTGGACCGACTTACCAATTGAGCATCTCTTGGGAAAGACTCCCAAAAAATCCTACGACGCTGAAAAAGTCTCTGGTGAAAAGAATACAGACAATTGTTTGACAAAGTCTGTGAATTAACAAGGAATTGTCAGTTTATTAAGTTGAGATTGAGGGGATACTGTGATGATAAAGAAATAAGAAACATCATGAGGAAGAATTGAACAATAACTGAGTGACGGTCCATCTCCACATTGAAGGGGTCGAATTTCATCATATGCAAAATGTAGTGCCACTTCCCGATCACTTGCCTGCGTCAAAATGAAAAGAAAAAAAATTACCATTATTATGTAATTGGAAGGACTTCAGATAATTAAGGTGAATTCTTGCGGAATTCAGTGTCAATTTCAACTATTATGCATTATGCTGACAAACCTAATGATAAGTTTACAAAATACAGTGTGCTATCTAATTTATGGGTTGGTCAAATGCTACACTAGAAAAATTCTCAATTTTAAGCAATTAGTAAGTTTGGTTTTAATTAGAGGCGGATCCATTAAGGGTCGGGGGGCAATTGACCCCTCCCATATGTCAATCAGACGAATTTGAACAGCCAATTTGATTGGTTTCTTGAAAGAATTTCGGCCAAGAAAAAAAAACTTTTTTAAGCACAGACGGCAGTAAAAAAAGAAGAAAAAAAAAATTGCAATGTCGGAATTTTTTTTTCTTCTTCTTCTTTTTTTACTACCGTCTATGCTTAAAAAAACATCATCGTCAAGTTAGCCCTACCGTTCGACAATGACATCACTGATGACATCATCGTAAGGCAAGTAGCGCTTGCTACAAGGATGATGGGCTAGTGTGACATTGGGCTGTTTTTACCCTAGTAGGGCATTAGGCTCGTTGGGCTCCTTGGGCTGCTTTTAACTTAGTTTGGCATTAAGCTCCTTGGGTTCCTTTTAATTTAGTGTGGCATTGGGCTCGTTGGACTCCTCGGGCTCCTTTTAATCAGATGAGGTCATTGGGCTCCTTTTAATAAATAAATAAAAAGTTTTTTTATTTTAAATAAACAAGTTAACGGGGCAGCTTTTATTATAAAGTGTTTATTTATGATAAAGCCCTTTTAATTTCTGTTATTTATTTATTTTGGCCCAAAAATTTGAAAAATTTTATGTTAACCCATAACACTTCTCAATTAATTCAAAACTATTTCTAATATGATTAGAAATTTAATGCATACAGATTTATGACTGAAATTTGTTTATAATTGTTTAATGTGTTTATTCAATTATTATGTCATATGTGATTTAATATTTGATTAAATAATTAGATCATACTTGCATATTGTATGTTTAATAAAATCAAATATTTATTACATATGATATAAGTAAATGATGAGACCATGTTTTAATCCCTCAATTAAATATTAAATCAATGTAAATGCCTTTCATTATTATAGTTTAAACAGTTTTTGTTAGGATAACTTGTTGAGCTAACTCAAGGTTGTCTTACTAAAAATGTGTTTTAAACTATGAGATATGATCTCTGAATAATGGGTATGATTTAACAAAATTTTTTGACTTGTTGAGCTAACTTAATGTCAAAAGTCTTTGAGGCAAAAGTTAGGAGACATATGTGATATGTGTATCAAAAGTTGATAACCTAACTATCTAGGAGTTGCAAATAAATTGCAATTGGTAATTAATACCTACTCATTGAAATTAATTTTGATTTGTTGAGCTAACTCAAGATTAAAAATAATTAAAATGGGATCCTAGACTGCTAAGAATTTTGAGAAAATTCTCGAATCAATTTGAGGGATATTGATTTGGATAAAATAGTGGGAGCAAAACTGAGATTTTATTAAGTCCATATATTTGTGTATTTTGGTTTTGTATATTGCATAAATTTAAATTCTTATTCTATCTTTATTTTCTTGTTGTAGAAAATGAATAACATCATGAACTTGAGTACTATTTTGCTTGACAATAAACTTACTAGCCCAAACTATTTGGACTGGGTTCAAAACCTAAGAATTGTTCTTAGGAATGAGAAGTTGCTTTATATCCTTGATGGTCCTGTTTCTGATGAGCCTGCTACTGATGTTGATCAAGCAGTAAAAAATGCATATCAGAAGCATTTAGATGATTCTGAAAGTGCATGTTGTATCATGCTCGCTTCCATGAGTCACGAGCTACAAAAGCAGCATGAGGAGATGAGTGCCTTTGCAATGCTTTGACACTTGAAAACATTATATGATAAAAGGGTTGGAAGTGAGCGATATGATACCTCGAAGGAACTCTTCCAAAGCAGGTTGGCAGAAGGATCTTCAGTTTCAACTCATGTACTGAAAATGATTGGTCTCATTCAGAAAATGGAGAAACTGGGATTTGTAATGTATCATGAGTTAAGTGTTGATTTGATATTACTATCCCTTCCTCCCAGCTTTTCTCAATTTGTGATGAACTTTAATATGAACAAAGTTGAGACCTCTACTTTGCTTGAGTTATTGAACCTGCTTAAGGAAGCTAAGGATACCATGAACAGAGAGAAGGTTACTGTGTTGCTGGTTGAGGGGTCAAATAAAAGAAAGTGTAAAGTTAGTCTTAAGAAGACCAAGAAGAATGTTGGACCTAAGGCAACATAGAAAGCCAAAAGGGACAAGAAGGAAAAGGGCACTTGCTTCCACTATGGACAAGATGGACATTGAAAGAGAAATTGCAAGGCTTATTTTGAAACCGTGAAACAGAAGAAGTTTACTGAAGTTTCTACGTCAGGTTTATTTATGATTGAAATAAACCTTTCTACTTCAAAATCAAATTCTTGGGTATTAGATACCGGATCTGGCTCTCATATTTGTAATAATATGCAGGGTCTAAAGATAAGTAGAAAGCTGGCAAAGGGAGAGGTAGACCTACGCGTGGGCAATGGAGCTAAAGTTGCTACTTTAGCCGTAGGAACAAATAGTCTCTCTCAGCCTAGTGGATTGATTCTTGATTCGAAAGATTATTATTTTGTACCAGTACTCACGAAGAATATTATTTCAATTTCCTATTTAGACAATGATAGTTTTGAAATAAATCAAAAGAATAAGTGTTGTTCTATTTATCGTGAAGGTATTTTTTATGGTGATGGTTATCAAAATAATGGTCTTTATATATTAGATCTTGAAAACCCAATTTTTAACATAAATACAAAGAAACCTGATGAAAATATGAGAACCAAGGTTGAAACAAACAACCATCCAGCCAGGACAACTCAACTAAATTCAAGAGAGACAAATCTAAAAGCACAAGTTGGATGTTTCGTTGAGAATTCACCTACAAAAAGACATTCACACCTTGATCCATTACAAGGTATTAGAAGGCCTATGACTAGATTGCAAATTAAGAGAATGAAAGCTACTTTAGTAACACTTATAACCAAGTTAAGTGAAGCTCAAGAAACTAAGGCAGCAATGAAAGCAAAGAAGAACTCTGGTCTTAGTTCATCATTTGTCATTCTAGCCATCAATGAAGACTCGAGAATGAAGGATCGAGTGTGGCTAATTTTCACATGTGTAATCAAGATCCTTAGGCCACTTCTCATCACAATCCTAGTTCGAATTTGGAAGGTTCTACTTCGGAAGTTTGCAACTCAATTCGGCCTTAGAAGATTTCAGCGTTTGGCCTTGGAAGGTTCCAACATTAAACCAATTTTAGTAAGCTCAAATAGACGTTTTTGGCAGTCTAATTCCAGCTCTATTCAGCTCCATTCCATTCACACTTGGAATTATGGTTTAGGCAATTCCATTCAGCACTTGGATGTTGATTTAGGAAGCTCAAGTTCAGCTCAAGTTCCAGTCCAAAATTGGATTTGAATTCTGGAAATTCCAACCACACTTGGATTTCAATTTTGGCAATCTATCAAGTATTTCCATTACTTGATCATGAACGACATTAGAAGCTTCTAAAGTCAGAGCCATGATATTTAAAGAAGTTTCCAAATCCAATGCAAGTTTGGACGAAATTATGGCCATATACAACACAAGTTTAGCCAGCACACAAATCCAAATCAGCTTTGGATTAGTTTTAGTTTTAGGAAACTATTTTATTCTATTTCCTTTTCTTAGATTAGGATACTTTTAGTAAGTATTTCTTTTAGTAATTATTTCTTTAGTTAGTTTCCTAAAAACTAATCCAATTAGGGAATGGCTTTCTTAATTCTTGCACATTGTAAACTATAAATAGAGGCCATTCAGCCCCAAGGACAAGAAAAGAATTTGATCAATTACAAACTTGAGAGCTTTGAGCTTTTCTTTGAGTTCTAGTTTAGAACTTGCTTTGAGTCTTTGAGAATAGCCTCTTAGGTTCATGTTTAAGCTATTTGGTTGAGTTTCTTTCCCTCAACAATCTGAGTGTGCCGGTTGGTTCCAAGGATAGTCAAAGTTCACATCTTGGGTATTTGATAATTCCATTGAGTGTCAAGTGGACAAAAGCAAGGTTCTTCTTCACAAGTTGGAGTTGGTGTCTTGCTAAAGGAAAACTTAGTTCAGCCTAGAGGACGATACTAGGACCAACACTTTGATATAGGTTCGGATTCTTATTCTTTATTTAAGATTCATATCAAAACCCAAAATTAATAATTTTAGAAATTCTTATCTCTGGCATTGTAAACTAGGTCACATAAATAAGAAACGCATAACCAAATTGCATAATGATGATTATTTGGGCTCATTTCATTATGAATCATATGAAACATGCGAATCTTATTTACTAGGAAAAATGACTAAAGGAAAAGGAAAAAAATCTACTGAATTATTAGGTCTCATACACACCGATGTATGTGAACCTATGTCAATTCAAGCTAGAGGAGGTTTTTCATACTTCCTAACATTTACTGATGATTATTCTAGATATGATCATATATATTTATTGAAGTATAAATTTGAAATTTTTGAAAAGTTCAAAGAATATAAAAAAGAAGTAGAAAAACAACTTGGGTATAGTATTAAAATACTTCGATCAGATCGAGGTGGAGAATACCTAAACCAAGAATTTCAAAATTATTTAAAAGTGAATGGGATTCTTTCACAATGGATTCCTCCATATACACTGCAACTGAATGGTGTATCTGAAAGAAGAAATCGAATATTGTTAGATATGGTTCGATCCATGATGAGTCATGCAACTCTCCCTAAATCGTTTTGGGGATATGCCCTAAATACTGCCTCCTACCTATTAAATCATATTCCATCTAAAGCTGTTGATACTACCCCATATGAGATATGGTATGGGAAAAAGCTAAATCTTAAACATTTAAGAATTGGGGGATGTCCTGCATTTGTTAAAAAGGTAGAATCAGATAAGCTTGATCCAAAATCTGAAAAATGTTATTTTGTGGGATATCCAAAAAAAACTTTTGGGTATCAATTTTATAATTCCATTGAACAAAAGGTGTTTGTTTCAAAACATGCCACAGTTCTAGAAAAAGAGTTTATTCTAGAAATGGCAAGAGAGAGCAATATAGAACTTGAAGAAGTTCTAGAGCCACAAATTAGCAAAGATAGGAACATGAAATAAGAGCTTGAATCTCATAATGACGAGGTAGAAATTGAAGCTCAAGATACACAAGTTGTACGTAGGTCAAGTAGGACACCTCATGCACCCAGAAAGTATGATGATGTGTTTATCATTGGTAATGGCGAACCTAATACTTACAAGGAAGCTTTATCTGATAAGGACTCTGAGAAGTGGTTTCAAGCCATGAAATCTGAAATGGATTCCATGTATGACAATAAGGTATGGACCTTAGTCGATCCACCTGAAGGGATAAAACCCATAGGGTGCAAGTGGGTTTTCAAAAGAAAAACCGACATGAATGGTAATGTGACTATTTATAAAGCTCGACTGGTTGCAAAAGGTTACACACAAAAACATGGTATTGACTATGATGAAACCTTTTCACCAGTTGCTATGCTGAAATCCATTAGAATTTTACTGCTATAACTGCATACTATGATTATGAAATCTGGCAAATGGATATTAAGACAGCTTTTCTTAACGGTCATTTGCAAGAAGAGGAGTATATGATACAACCTAAGGGCTTTGTATCCGAAAACCCTAATAAAGTATGTAAATTCAAAAGTTTATTTATGGACTTAAGCAAGCTTCAAGGAGTTGGAATATTCATTTTGATAATACAATCAAAAAGTTTGGTTTTATCAAAAACGAATATGAACCTTGTGTATACAAAAGGATTAGTGGGAGTGCTGTGGTTTTCTTGATATTATATGTGAATGACATATTATTGATGGGAAACGACATACCTTCTCTATAGTCAGTTAAGGTATGATTGTCCAAAAACTTCTCAATGAAAGATTTGGGTGAAGCAACTTATATTTTGGGAATAAAGATCTATAGTGATAGATCCAATAAGTTGCTTAGTCTTTCACAATCAATTTACATAGATAAAATGCTAAAGAAGTTTAGCATGGATCAATCTAAGAGAGGTTATGTTCCCATGTCTCATGGGATTTACCTTTCTAAAATATGTGTCCAAAAACTGATGTTGAAAAACATAGCATGCAAAATGCTCCTTATACTTTTGCTGTAGGATCAATTATGTATGCTATGTTATGTACAAAACCAGATGTCTCCTATGCTCTAAGTGTTACGAGTAGATATCAGGCTAATCCCCGTGATGGTCACTGGAAAGCTGTCAAGAATATCCTTAAGTACTTAAGAAGAACTAGGGATTTATTCTTGATATATGGAAAGACAGAGTTTAAAGTATGTGAGTTCACTGATGCTAGCTTTCAATATGATAAAGATGATAGCAAGTCTCAATCTGGGTACATTTTTACCCTCAATGATGGTGTTGTAAGTTTGAAAAGTTCCAAACAAGAAACTACTGCAGATTCCACGACAGAGGCCGAATATATTGCTGCTTAAGAAGCTGCTAAAGAGGCTATTTGGATCAAAAAGTTCATTTTTGAACTTGAAGTGGTTCCTTCAATAGTCAACCCAATACCTTTGTATTGTGATAATAATGGGGCTATTGCTCAAGCCAAGGAACCTAGGTCTCATCAACGGTCCAAACATGTACTTAGGCGCTATCATTTGATTAGAGAAATCATTGGTAGAAATGAAGTAAAGATAGAAAAGATTCCTACAGAGAAAAACATAGTAGATACATTGACTAAACCTTTATCTCAAAGGAAACATGATTGTCATGTATCTTCATTCGGTTTAAAGTACATGAATGATTGGTTTTAATAAGAAATTTGTTATGTAACTTAAAACCATCATATTTGGTTGTATTTTAATATTTTATGCAATAAAGATATATGGCGTTTTATCATCTTCAATTATATATATTTATATATTGATGATAAAGTCCTTAAAATAACACTTATTATTTTTAAATATCCCAAATCATAGTATTAAAAAAATCAAGGACGTTGTTAATATGGATAGAGTAGTATATACGTTGATATATGAATGAATTGATTGGAGAATAATTCATTGGATTCATCCGCTTAAAGATTCCCATGAGGTTAACTATTTGAGGTCCAATTGTATAATCTTTACGTGATAGTAGTGTAAGTGATCTTTAGACTTGAGATCATAAGAGTATCTATAGTGTGAATTGTTATACTTTAACCCTATAAATCAATAACTGTAGCTAGTTGTGTGTGCCATAGAAGTTGGGTATAATATGAAACATTGATAGATGATTTATGATCAATAAAGGATTTACCACTTCTAATAGTAAGAAGAATATATCCCACTAATGGCCACTTGTTGAAATATCAACTCAAAATGTTTGCAAACGAGTAAATAAATTTGGAAGAGTTCTAAATTTATTTTAAAGGAGTTGAATTTTGGGAATAAGAAATTATAATAATTAGTACATTAAGAGTTAGCACTTATACCTTACTCTTGTACTAATTAGGGATATAGTATAGTGAAAGAATATTAATTACACGGATTCTGGTTCATGGAAAGGTGAAGTCAACCACTTGACTTTTCATGCCTGGCTAAAGGCCAATCTTGATCTATAAATATAAGCTTATTTGATCTTAGAATACTCTTGACTAAATTGACTTTAGTCCAAGTGGGAGTTTGTTGATTTTGTACTAAAGCCAATTAATTCTAAGATTATAATTTTATTTATTGCCAAGTGATTAAGAGCCTAAAAGGTTACACACATAAAGAATTTGTTCTAAGATTAAAATGATTAAATAATTATCTGATAATTATTGGGGTTAATTTATAAAATGATTAACCTAAAGGATCTCCTATCAAATAGGTTTTGATAAGATAAAAATTCTTTTATCTTAATAAAATTAAAATTACTTTTAATTTTATCAAATACTTTATCATGATAGAGTATCAGATGAGTCTGTTAGATTTTCAAATAGAAAAAACTTATCTTTTAATAGAGGAGATAGACGCCAAGTTGGATGTGAGTGTGCGTACAAGGTTTTGCACATACGAAAATTTACTGCAAAACGAGAGAAAAAGATTTCTTTTGTTTTTTTTAGAGTTCTCTTGAACTCTAAATTTTGCAGGATTGCACGCTTATTGAAGGAACCAGCATATTGGCTTGGTGTCAATCAATCCCAGGGGGATCCTAGAACAAGTTCATGTAGATACATTAGAGGCCAGACATCTGTGCGGCTGTGGTTGACAGAACTTCCTTTGACTACACAATCTTCAGTCATCAAAAGAGGTTTTTGTTTTATATATATATTGAAATTGATCTTGTTGGAAATCATTTTTTTTTAAAATTCCACTGCCTATAAATTGTTTATGCTATAGATGATTTCCTAACACTAGCTAGGGTAATCTAATAAACTGTCTTCAACATATATAAGAGGAATCCTAGGAAATCACGGTACAGAATTTCTAATCCTTTGACCCACTTAACAATTGAGCATCTCTTGGGAGAGACTCCCAAAAGATCCTATGACGCCGACAAAGTCTCCGGTGAAAAAAATACAGACAATTTTTTTGACAAAGTCCGTGAATTAAGGAGGAATTGTTAGTTTATTAAGTTGAGAATGGGGGGATATTGTGATGATAAAGAAATAAGAAACATCGTGAGGGAGAATTGAACAATAACTGAGTGACGGTCCATCTCTAAATTGAAGGGGTCGAATTTCATCATATGAAAAATGTAGTGCCACTTCCCGATCACTTTCCTGTGTCAAAATAAAAAGAAAAAAAAATTACCATTATTATGTAATTGGAAACGCTTCAGATAATTAAGGTGAATTCTTGTGGAATTCAGTATCAATTTCAACTATTATGCATTATGCTTACAAACCTAATGATAAGTTTACGAAATACATTGTGCTATCTAATTTATGGGTTGGTCAAATGCAACACTAGAAAAATTCTCAATTCTAAGCAATTAGTAAGTTCGGTTTTATTCAGAGGCGGATCCATTAAGGGTCCGGGGGGCAAGTGACCCCTCCCATATGTTAAATTTCTCATTTATAGTAGTATGTTTGAGAAAGAAATAGATTGTTAGGGGTAAAAATTATAGCAAGTGACCCCTTCTGGAAGCTCTTCAAACCCCTTGTTCTGAACTTAATTTATGAAATTTTCATTTGTGAGTTTCTGCAAAATCCGAAGTCATGGGTTTCTGAAACTCAAACTCTCTGCCCTCATGGTATTCTGAATCCTCAAGCTCTTCGAACCATGGGTAAGTCATGATTGATTGTCCATTAGATTGTGATTCTTTTGATGTTGAATCTTCAAATGAGGTTGAATGTGCTAATTGTGATAAATCTTCATCTGATGATGAAGTTGAATTTCCTATGATTCAAGCAGTTTCGAACGAGGCTAATTTCCCGAACATCACTGAAAGTGCAGCCAAGGTGTTTAATAAAATGCCTTAGTCACAAACAGAACAGCAAGAAGCAAAGAACTTCTTACCACTAGTCTTGCTTATTGCGAAGTTCTGCAGTTTGCAAAATGGTCATGCCATGTAAGTTGCATACTTTGAACTGTTTTTTTCCCCTTTTATCCCCTTTTCTTTTTCCTTCGTCTGAGGACTATCATTGATCTACCTAAGTCAATTTGCTTCAGTAAAAATAAAGTATAAATTCTCTCATTTTAGATTCAAATCTTATACTCATTGACTTCCTGATTCCTAAATTACAAATTGAAGCTTCTCTTTGATCTTTGTAAGTTTTTCTCTTCTGGGTCAGAGAAACCCAGCTAAAGCGTATTTTTGAAAGTGCTGTTCACTCCAGGTAATCCAACTACAATTCTTTAAATTTAAGCACCGGAGACTTGTATTATGATAGGGGTTTTGTGTTTTATAATACTTTATCATGGAATATTCTTGAAAAAATTTTGTGGGTTCTTAGTATGGAGCATTGAGTGATTTACAGATTAGATAAATGGATTATCTTTGAACATGAGCATTTATCTTCTTTTCGTCCGCCACTGAGCATTTATCAAGAAAATTAAGTTAATTTTTTCATAAGTGTGCCCCTGTCCTATAATATTTCTACGTCCGCCACTGGTTTTATTATTATGATTAAGTATTTTTGATAATAAGAAACAATTTTATTTAATCACATAATTTAGTAATTACTACAGGAGATATTTTGTTTTACTTAATTAACTAGGAAAAATAAACACTCAATTCTATTATTGGATAAACACTTTAAACATTGGAAGTAGACCTCATCATAAAAATTTCATGAACAAGTCAATCTTTCAACTAGGTTGTCAAAACTAATTTAACTTGATAATTCAACCCCTTTAACCTACTATTTTAACCCATTAACTTGGGTCACAGAAGTTAGATGCGTCATGGTTTGAATATGTTACAATTTAATAGATTGAATTAGGTTGAATCTAGTTGATCTGTTAGGTTAAAATCATTATTTTTTAAAAAAATTCAGGAGGCAAAAGGTTGGGCATTCGCCACTACCGAACCACTGCTAGCCAGTGGCCAATCGACTAAATTTGACCAAATTCAAATCTAACTCATGATTATATATATTGATTTGGTTAGATTATGACTCGTAAAATTTCTACATATGAGTGACCCAATACATAAGGGGAAATTTGCAAATATAGCAGGTCTTGAAGGCACATTTACAAAAATAGCAGGTCCAAAAAAACATTTATAAATATAGCAGGTTTGGAGGCAAAAAGACTCAAATAACTTTCTTCGTTCTTTTCTTTTTTCACTTCATTATACCGTTGCAAATTTTCTTATTCTTTTTCATTTTTCATCGATTTAACATTCTATTTCACACAATCCGCAATCGTTTGTATCAATAGTAGAGGGAAAAATCTAATCCTTGAACACGTAAAGGAGCGGTATGAAATTTAAGTATGAAAAGACAAATTAATCACTAAAAGACCTAATTTCATGATGAAGGAATTCACACGCAATGTTTTTATAGATGAATTAGTACTTCCCCAATTTAAGAACGTAAAGAAAAATTGGATTAGAAGAGAAGTGACGAGAAAATAATTAAATACATGTCAAACACCTAAATTATTCATATCTTTGACATTTTGTCGACATTTTATTCGATATTTTTGTCTGACATTTTTTTCGATATTTTAGTCGACATTTATTTCGATATTTTTGTCAACATTTTTTTTCGACATTAAATATGTCGACATTCACAAAAATATGTCGACGTCATCTTCGGCATCTCTTTCATCTTCATCGTCGTCGTCTTCACCGTCCACTTCCTTTCCATTAGCCTCCTCAAACGTCTCCTCCTCCTCGCTTTCCACTTCTCTTGCAGCTCTAATTTCCTTCTCCAACGTCATCTTCCAAAATTAATTTAAGAAATTTTTGAATTAAAATCAGAATTACAATAGGAGAGGTTGAAAATTGTTGGAGAGAGAGAGCAGAGTAGAAAAGAGAAGGTTGCTCTTTGGGCTGCAGAGTGGCAACATAGAAGGATTGGGAATTGTAGCAAATTGATGACGTGGAAATCCATCGAACGGCGAAGAGCATAGGAATGGGAACTTCTCGCGTGCTTTTGGGTTTGCGGCGCAATATTCAATTTTTCCTTGTGATTAAATCACGTGATCTGCGAACGGGAGTCCAGAAGTATCTTTTTTGTCAACGACGACAACGACAATGAAGGAAATGCCGAAGATGACATCGACATATTTTTGTCGATATCGACATTTATATCGACATATTTAATAAATGTCGAAAAAAACATCGATCAAAATATTAAAAAAAATGTCGAAAATATGAATAATTTAAGTATTTGACATGCATTTAATCATTTTCTTGTCCCTTCTCTTCTAATCTAATTTTTCTTTATGGTCTTAAACTGGAAAAGTACCAATTCATCTGTAAAACATTGCCTATGAATTCTTTTATCATGAAATTAGGTCTTTTGGTGATTAATTTGTCTTTTCATACTCTAATTTCATACCGCTCTTCTACGTGATCAAGAATTAGATTTTTCCCTCTGCTATTGATGCAAACAATTACGGATTGTGTGAAATAAGATGTTAAATCGATAAAATATGAAGAAGAATAAGAAAATTTGCAACGGTAGAATGAAATGCAAAATGAAATAAAAAGAAAGTTATTTGAGTCTTTTTGCCTCCACACCTGCTATAGTTGTATAGGTTTTTTTGAACCTACTATTTTTGTAAATGTGCCTTCAAGACCTGCTATATTTGCAAATTTCCAATACATAAGTGACCAAATCCACCCATTTGCTACTCTTGCTTTCAACAAATTTGTCACATCTAACCATCACTCTTTGATTATATAGATTACATTCAACAAATGTGTCACATCTTACCATCACTATAATATTTCTGCGTCCGCCACTGGTTTTATTATTATTATTAAGTATTATTTGATAACAAGAAACAATTTTATTTAATCACACAATTCAGTAATTACTACTGGAGATATTCTGTTTTACTTAATTAGCTAGGAAAAATAAACACTCAATTCTATTATTTGATAAACAGTTTAAACATTGGAAGTAGACCTCATCATAAAAATTTCATGAACAAGTAATTCTTTCAACTAGGTTGTCAAAACTAACTTAACTTGATAATTCAACCCCTTTAACCTACCATTTTAACCCATTAACTTGGGTCACAGAACTTAGATGCGTCATGATTTAAATAGGTTACAATTTAATAGATTGAATTGGGTTGAATCTAGTTGATATGTTAGGTTAAAATCATTATTTTTAAAAAAAAAAATCAAGAGGCAAAAGGTTGGCCATTCGCTGCTACCGAACCACCGCTAGCCAGTGGCCAATCGACTAAACTTGACCAAATTCAAATCTAACTCATGATTTTATTGATTTGGTTAGATTATGATTCGTAAAATTTCTACATATGAGTGACCTAATACATAAGTGACCAAATCCACCCATTTGCCACTCTTGCTTTCAACAAATGTGTCACATCTTACCATCACTCTTTGATTATATAGATTACATTCAGGACAATGCCTTCATTATACTTTTCCCTTTTTGAACTTGTTTCATTTTAATAATCCTGCAACACTAAATTCTCATATATATGGTACATTCTTTTTTTTTCCCCAAGTGGTAATAGTCTAACGTATTCCTACTTTATAAGAAAAAAGGGAGTTCAACTGGACTATATAAATGCTGAAAACTTAACCATTGGACCAAAGAGGTATACCCCGTCTTTAAATTTTTATTCTAATTGTGAAATTTGATCCTAAACCGACAACCAATAAGAGTCTCCACAAGTAGTCAATTCCTATTGGAAGTTGGTTTTATGTCTTGTATATTTAAGAGGTGCTAGTTAAACCTTTTTCGATAAAATTGAACTATGAAGTCTAAATTCTGAAATTTGAATATGAACTTGTTAAATTTGAACTAATTTTATATTTTGAATGTGAAAAATTTAGCACTAAATTAAGCTACAACCTAAATGTATAATGTTACTTGTACCATTAATAATTTTTAACATTATCATGTATTTTCATTTAACTCCACCCATGTTAAAAATATTTACAAAGGTTTAAATATTTTATATGTTTATATATTATATATTTTTAATGTGACCAGTCCAAAGTCCAAATAAATGAGAAGGATTGTGTTAAGTCAACAGCCAACATAATAATTGTCAAAATTAATAATATGATTTTAAATTATGTAAAAGAAAAAAAAAACTTCCTGTTTTATGTAGCACGTCACAAGGTCCAATTGCAGCATTTTGATAAGGGCCGTTGCACCTCCATTAAAGCTTGGGTATAGTGCAAAAGATGTAAGAACCCTCATACACTAATGAGATAAATAAGAAGGAAAAATATATGCAAAAAAAGCTTTTTAAAATTCTTAGTTGGAATATTAGTACTTTGACAAATAAAACCAAAGAGATGATGGATATTATGAGGAGGAGATGCATAAATATTACGTGTCTCCAAGAAATAAAATGGATAGATGACAAAGCCAAGGTTTTAGACAATTCAAGTTATAAATTTTGGTACTCTGAAAATGATAGAACGAGAAATAGATTAAGTATTGTTGTGGATTCAATATTCATAGAGCAAGTGGTAGGATTAGTTAGGAAAAGGAATAGAATTATAGCTTCTAAAATTATTGTAGGAAATAAACTTATAAATAATGTTAGTGTTTATACACCTCAAATAGGATTAGATGAATCTATCAAAATTTAATTTTGGAAAGATCTAGAAACTTCAGTCTAGAGAATCCCTCAAAATTAAAAAATTGTCATAGGTGGGGGATTTTAGATGGGTTCGTGGGGAAGGCAATGACAAGTATGAGAGGGTTCATAAGGGGCTATAGCTATGGGTTGGGAAACAATTAAGGTAAAATTATTCTAAATTTTATAGTAGCTTATGATTTGGGTACAGGTAATACTTTTCTTTTCTTTTCTTTCTTTTTTTTTGGAAAAAAAGAGATGAATAGTTAATTACATTTAAAAGAAGTTTTAATAAGTCATAAATTGATTATTTTCTCTAACCAAAAGTAGTGATAGAAAATTACATAAAATTATGTTCGAGTCTCATTACAGCAGTGGAAAAAGCAGCGGACAAAAATGGTGGAAGCACTTCCAAGAGTCAAGATATGGATTCATGCAGGCCACAGCTCACGGCTCCATCTTCAGCACATTCTATGGCTTCCAAGGAAGAGGAGGTACCCCCTCCAGCTCAAAAGGAAGAGACTACAAAGGAGCATGAAGTTTTACAAAAGGGTGAGGCTGTTAGTGCTCCGCAGCAAACAATGGAGAGTATGAGACTAGCAAAGGTCGCAGATGCTGGTGTTTCTGAAGCAACAAATAAGTCAGTAAGTGCCCCTCTGACTGATAAAGTTTGGCAGAAACCAGCTTCTGGTGAGGCACCTGTGAAGAGGGAAAAGAAGAAAGCTAGTCTGAATTTAGCTGATGCAGAGATGCAATGGAGAGCTGAACAAGACGTTGCAGCTAAGAATTACACGATGTCCATGGGCCCTGGCCATGCTGCATATGATACGTACTGGACAGGAATGAATGCACATATGGCCCCTATAGCTGTTGCTGTCCCCTATATGGGTTTTGGACTTGGTCCGTTTAGGGGTGTCTTACTTCAGCCTCCCTTCCGAGGACAAGGTCGCATGATGCGTTTTGGCACTCCACAAAGAGATATTGCGAACATTGGAATGGAATCCAATGCTAGACCACCTCAAAGAGGATCTTAAAGTTAGGAAAGCTAATGTGAAGAGCAACTGTGAAGTTGAGAGATTTGGAGAGAGTATGGGATTACCTAAAGATCAAGAGAAGGCAGGGAAGCGAGCAGTGCTGGTGGTATTTCTTTAACAGGATTGAAATCTAAAGCTGTTCCACCTGTGTCAAGCTCAAAGCATCATTATCATCGTCGCCACCGCTCTTGGAATTCTGAAATTCCACACCCACCTTTGAATAGGAAATCGGACCACCATGCTGACCATAATCGACACCAAGACCATCACAATGAGTATTACCGGGACACTGAGCACCATCATTGAGACCATAAGGATGATCATCACCACAGAATGAGCAAGCAAAATTTGTCTTCCTCATCGGAGGAACCAACTGGTGGCTCTGGATCCCACAGGGATTTTTTCCAATTGCCACTATGAACATAAAACAACTTCAATCGGACCAAGAAAGAATGCTGCTAATTCACAGTATGAGAGCAGTGATGATCATAGACATTTCAAAAGAAGGCGATCGAGTTACTCAAATGGATTGAGCAGGGAGAGGGAAAGAGAGCAAACGTCGCTCAGTGGCATGCTGAGTGTGGGAAGAGGATTGAGAAGTAAATGCCGGCCTTATGAATTTTAGATAATTCTTTTTCTTTTAAATCTTTTGCTGCCTTCCATCGAGCAGATGGGGTACATTGTAAAACTTGGTGGTTCAAAATAGCAATTTCCTCGTGTAATCTTACCCAACTTTTGATGTTCAATAAAATTTCATTAACAACACATATTTGAACTAATATCATGGTGTGTTTTGTATATTCGCTGCCTCTGTAGTAACATGGTAAGAGTATGAGTATGAATTTTACGTTGATTGCAGGATGTTAAATCAAGAAACCTAATAGTTCAAATTAAGGCTCTCTGAAATTTAACAAAATTAATCGTAAGCTAACTCCCATTCTAGAATCTAAACAACTAACCTTAAAAATAATCTCCAAGTAATATTCATGCATTTATCTAAGAGCCTGTTTGATAATAAAAATTATTATTTATAACTAATGAACTAAAAGGTTTTAGTTTTTAAGTTGTTTGATAGTGAAATTTAAATCCATTTAATTGTTTGAGCATTACTTATTCATTACTTTCACATAATAAAAGTTAACGTAGTACTTGTTGCTTAATACAGTCCACATAAATCTTTTAATGATTTATATAAAACATCCAAGATTACCTTCCACTCAACAACCAAATATATCTTTTTCTTAAAGATAAGTAACCTTATTGTTATACTCTTTCTCCAACTTTCTCTAGCTTAAAAGTTGAGATTTAACTCTAATGTCCACTCCTCTCCTATCAGCATTTGAAGGCTTGAGATCTCTACTGATGCGAATCGTCCACTGACCTTAAAACTACTGCTTATTCCTGCATTTCCAATCTCTCTCTGTCTGTTGTTAGTTATGATTTCATAGCCTTTCAGTTCTCTCACATTTTCAAGGCCTAAAAATATCACTTTGTTGATGGTCCACTTTTGACTTACAGCGAAGTTTCCATTGACAACCTTGGCTTCAAGCATTACAGTACCATTATCAATGTAGCTATTGAATTGCACCAACGTCCACATTCCATTCTCTCCTCCCATCTCCACTTCCTCTCCATCATCCAAGAAGAGTTCTCCAGTGCTGTTTTCATTCTTGCTAAGAACAACCAAAAGGCTAAATGATGTTTTCCTTGCAGCTTGAGTTGTCATAGCCTCCCCTTGCATGGCCAATATATTGCCTTCCCGAACATGTATATTTGTAAGATCGGGCTGTGCATCAAGTGTCACATGTTGTCCTTGACTCAAACTCACTGATTTTGAGTGATTAAAAAGGTTAAACCAGTTTCCTGCTGGAAAGTATGCATCCACTGTGACTGCTCCAGGCTTCAAAACAGCTGAGACCATTACACCTTTGCCAAGAAGAAATTGTGAGTTGATCCCATATGTATTGATATCATCAGGGAATGAGAAGAAAAGGGGTCGCACAATGGGTGTTCCTTCCATATGTGCCTCATACATCAGCATGTAGAAGTATGGAAGTAACTGGTAGCGCAGTCCAAGCACTTTCTTGGCTGATGCAGCAACTGAATCCCAAACATAGAGTTCTTGAGAGATAGCAGTTTTTTCAGTATGATCTCTTGCAAAAGGATAAAAGGCCCCCAGCTGCATCAAAGTGAAAGTTTCAAGATGAAAAATGAACATGAAAATGTGGAAACTCAACTCTTGTTTTTCCCCCTCTTTTAAGGAGTAGCTATTGCTCATCATCCCTAGTTAAAATTCTCAACGAAGCACTGAAGTAATACGGGATACTTTTTCTATTGTCTTAACAATTTTGATCATTCAAATTTCATGAAAGTTTAATTATGTCGACTTCTTCTGCAATAATTACAGAGATTCCCTCTTGTTCTTCAAACTATTAAGTTCTAATGGCAGAAACAAGAGGGGAAAGCCAGTATGGCATGATAACAAGCCTTAGGAATCACTGAAAGTTCAGAACTATAAGCAGGGCATGCATATGTAGCAAAGCTCACCGAAAAAGTTCAATTCTTCTCAACAAAGTCAGCCAATTTATTAATTAGTGTTAGGAAAAGCAACATTTGGTAATACCTGAATCCATCGACGACAAAGTTCTTCAGTAGTGTTTCCAGAGAAACCACATATATCCGCTCCAACCATTGGAATTCCAAAAAGACCAAAACTCAAAATGGTAGGAATTGAGTATGCCAAATCATTCCAAGTGGCAGCGTTATCTCCAGTCCAATGTGCCGTGTATTTGCCAGAACCAATAAAAGATGATCTTGAGAGGATGAATGGCCTTTTACCTTTCAGTTTAACTAATGCCTGATTCGTTGCTCTGGATTCCAGGAATCCATAGAGGTTATGGATATTATACTCTGTAATGTTATTAAAATGTACAGCAGTTGCAGGGACTGTTCTGTGGTTAATGGGCATTTTAGCACCAAAATTGTTTATCTTATAGGGAGGGTCATCAAATGTAGAAGATGGAGAAGGAGAAGAAGTTATAAAATTTGATAATTCATTCATGTCGAGCCAGAGACCATCAAAGGAAACAAGATTGTGGAATTGGCTGATTTCATTGCCCCAGAAGAGTCCACCAGCTGGGTTTACAAAATCTGGGTAATACACATTTCCAGGCCAAACTACACCCTGGTAAGGTTTATTGTCTCGCTTTATGAAAATATCAGCTTTCATTCCTCTTATGTAAGTCCCATATGTCTGATTAATATTGATACCTGTGGTAAGAACAAGCAATTAAGGATCACACGTGGCAGAGGATGACCTAAATGCATTAAGAGTTATCAGCAGCTCTCAATCTTGCTAGTTACAAATTGAAAATTGAGCACCAACTGACCTAATCTACGTTGTTAAGGAACATGTAGTATTTAAGCAGAAAAAGTAGTTTGAAGAGAGAAGTTTACCAGGATCAAGAATGAGTACATATTTTTGACCATTTCTATGAAGCATATCAAGGAATGTCTTCATCTTATCCAAAGGAAAGTTGACAGGATCAAGTGTGAAATCCTTAAATCCATCCATGTAATCTATATCAGTCCACATAACTTCTAGAGGAATTCCAGCTTTTGCATAACCAGCAACCACTCTCTCAAGATTAGATACATTTTTGTAACCCCAACGGCATTGGTGAAATCCTGTATCATGGAATCAACCTGACAGAATTAATAATCTGTGATGGTCCACCTTTTGTCTTACATTATTAATCAATAAAGCAGTTATACTATAAAGATTAAAATGGAAGTTGAATAATATATACCTTACACTATAGAACAGTGCTTGTTCAGTCATAATAATTCATTGCATACTAAGGTCTAGAAAAGGTCACAGAAAGATATGACAAGCTAATGCTAAAGTGAAAAATCAAAGAGTATTGAAGTCATCCTCCAATTTCGTTGTTAACTGAGATAAAATTCAGTAGCCATAAATTATGTTACAGTAAGAATAAGAACTAATTTTACATTTAAACCAACAATTACGCTGACTATTTGTACTCTTACCAGAGTACCTTTAAGATAGTCACAGGCAGAATTGAAGCTAAACAAAGTTGGTATACACTATCAAGATAACACCCACGCTATGAAAAAGTAAAAACAAAAAATTCAAGATAACAACGCATTTGCATAGAAGAAAACAAAAGCAAAGCAAGTACTTTTTTTAAGCATCAATTCTGTCTGCTTGTTACATTCTAAAATTGTTTCAAGCTAGTTTTTAGTAATGCACACATTGGTCCCTTGGGAATCATAGGGAGGAAGTTGCCAAATACTAGAGCAAATGTCAAAATGGCAGCACTATTAAGACTCACCGAAGGACCAGTAAGGCATAGGGGCAGGACGGCCGATGAGCTGAGTGTACTGATTCACAACCATCTTTGGCGTTGGTCCAGTAAAAAAATACAAATCAAGAATCCCACCGATGACTTTATATGTAATCCTATCCCCAGTATACTCAATGTCCATCCCATTACTATTAAACAACAACACTCCATGACTGGTCCCGTTAGGTGATCGAACATCCAAATAAAATGGGTGGAAACCATACAAATTCACATCAAGATTGGCGCTCCCAATGTCTACATTCCAAAGAGTCAGGGTCTGATTATGTTGAAGTCTAAATGAGCTCTTTGTGTGCTCTCCAAGGCCGTACAAATTGGCCCTGTTTGCCGGCAATGAGGAGGATAGTTGGAGATATTGGTCTTTGAAGATGAGAAATGTGTTGGGATTGTCTGGTTCTGGAGTGGTGTCAAAGAGGGTCTCTCCAGTTGAACGGCGGTTGATGGAGAAACCAAATGGGGTGGTGTTATAGAGGCAGAATATGAGGTCAGAGATGGAGTCGCTGAGGAGGTAGCGGGCATTGTTGCGGCGGAGGGTCTGAAGCGGTGGGGATGGGGGTGAATTGCGCGGGAGGTGGTCATACGGAACTTCCCATCTTTGGTCGTTGGGATCTGTTATTCGGATTCTCAAACGGTCGTTTGTTTCCAAGCTGTAAGCAAATAAAATTGGACCAAAGTAACTAGTGAGCTAGTTTTTTAAGATTTTAATTTTAACTTTATAAAACAATTTAATAAATAAAAAAATATAGAATTCAACTCTGCTGTTTTTTCAATGAACAGTAAGTTTGAAAATATATTTTGCATTCTGAAGACATGAAATCGGAAAAAAAAAAAAAGAGCTTTAATTTCAAATTCTTCATCATTCTCAACAATCAGCTTTAACACAAAAATGCAAGTATAATATGCAAAGCTTACCTTGCTGTGAGCTGGAGAATTGGTATATCAGGGCCGAGAACAGTGGAAGCCTTCACCAATTCAAGATAAGCAGTCAATGATTTTCCGGCGGTATCCGTGGAAACTGACTTGACCACATAACCATAACCCACAATCGGACCTGTCTCTTGAGCAACCGAAAGGGATATGTGGTATTGGATAAAAATTACTAAAAAATAGAGCCCCCATTGAAATCCATGGAGAGGAAGCTGCTGCTGGTAATGTCTTTTTTTGGCGTGAGGAGACGATAGTTTTGGTGTCATGCTTCTTCTTCTCTTAGTGGTGCTGCAGTAATATTGCAACTAGCTTTTGCCGACTGCAAACATGGTGCGATTTTTAATGGTCAACTGAGAAGAACTTGTCGCTTTCTTGTGGCCACAAAAACACAACAGCTTACAACTTTTTCCGTTTGTTTTAACTCTACGTTCACTCTTTAGCTACTCGCTTTTGGCACTTCTTATACAAAATATTGTATAAACGCCGTGAGATTGACAAATTTAAAAATAATAAACGTTAGAAACTTCTTGGAAACCAATATGAGCTGGCTTTTTTGGGTTATTACTTCAAGAAAATAACGAAACAATCAAGATGAGGCCTTCCTTGTCGTATTTTATTCAAGGAATCTAGTTGATCATCTCTTTTTGGTTCACATCTTTTGGGTTTATCCGTAGATTTAAGATTTGGAAGGTGAAAATAATTGTGAAAAGCACGGCATTAGATCTTCTATGCTTCTTGTGGGGAGTAAATAACGTGATAAATATATAAAAAAAAAATTATTTTTATTAATTTATATTTTTTAAAAAGAGTGATAATTAAATTTTAATTTTTCTTACATGCCATGTCAATTCATATGATTTGTTATTATCAAAAGTTAGTAAAAATATTATTATTTTTTTGAGTATTATTTTCTTTTGTATTCATTAAATTGAGTCATGTCTTGTGTCATTTTTATTAATACTAACACATAACTCAAAAGAATTACAGTATAAGATCTAATGAAAAAGATACATTATACTCACTTCATTCTAAAAAATGAGTCTATTTTCAAAAAAAATTTTGATTTTAGAAAAAGAGTCTATTTTCAAATCAAATTTCTAAAATATCCTTATTAATAATAATTGTATGTACTCACAATTAAAAAATAAGAATAAAAGTATACATTTAGTTGATGCATAAATGTGTTATACTTAATACTGCATACATTCAAAAAAAAAAGAGTTCACTTTGGTTTAGGTATAATTTTTTATTAGTATACTAACTAAATGTATAATTTTACATTTTTATTCTTAATTTTTAATTGTGAGTGTACGCAATTCTTATTAGTAAGGATATATTAGGAATTTAATTTTAAAAATAGATTCTTTTTTTGAACAAGAAAAAATTTTGAAAGTCGGACTCTTTTTTCAAGACAGAGAGAGTAATTAATAAAAAGTTGTATTTAAACCAAAGTGAATTTTCTTTTTGAGATAAAAGGAATAATAAAAGGAATAAATTTTTCGATTTAAAACACGATTTGAATCGGAATCTTGATTTTGGCTCGTAAAAACGTACGAGTAAACTCGCGATTTTAACAACATTGGTTCTAAAGTACAACTTAAGGAGGAAAATGTTTTGGAGCTAGAAATTTCTAATCTTCAGGTGTCAACCGCTGAGCAAGTGCATCAAACTGTAAAGGAAAGTATTCACGAGGTTGCCAACCCTGTTATTGAAAAATTAGCTAATAATGTTATATGGGAGGAGAAACTCTCAAAAGGTTTTGAAGGGGAAGTTATATGTTTTCACGTCCAAAATACTACAATCACTAAATAGTTAGAAGACAAGTTGGTAAAGGAGCATTTTTTTGTTGGTGTACAGAAAGATGTAAAACAAGATTCGATTCCCAAGAATTAGGATGAACATTATAACAATATTATACAATGCAAGTCCAAAATGATATTTGACTTAAAGTTTAAAAAGTATGTTTAAGAAAGTAAAGACCAAAAAGATCTTTGACTTAAAGTTTAAAAAATCTGTTTAAGAGAGAAAAGATGTCAAAAAACATTTTAAATCTAAGAAGGCTGATTTTGTTATAGACATTCACCCCAAAAATAGAAAACAGAAGAATTATTCAACTTGTGTCAAAACAATACTTACTAGACAACACTCGAATGTCCAAGCCTAATAAATCCCTTCTTCAAAATTGGTCACATGGTGTATACATTTTAATACTCTAACATGTATCAAACATTTTCAATTACTTGGGAATGGCTGGGTTAATATTCCCCTCTTCTATGTAATTTAATTTATTTTATATTATAAATAAAGGATATTCAAATCTACAGCCATTTAGCCTGTTTTTTTTTTAAAAAAAAATGCAAGTGACAATTGAAATGATTTTATATAGTATTTCGAAGTAATATTATTATTCTGAATCAAAATACTTAAAATGATAAATGGTAAGTAAGTTATTTATTTTTAATACTTATGTTCAACATTACTTTTAATTTGTGACAATGTACATTTTTTTAATTATAGATGTGTATGTGTATCAATAAGTAACAAAATTTATATGATAATATAAATAAATTTGAAAAATAAATCCCCGTGCATGACATAAAAAAGTTTAATTAATTTTATATTTTAACTTTTGATTGCATTTTGAAAGTAAAATTTAAATAACTAATAATATTTTTTATGTTAAAGTAAAGAAATTTATAATATGAAAGCTTTTAAAGAAAAATAAAATTCATGAACGTGTTGAAAAAATAATTTTAAAATTTCTCAAAATTGTATTTGTATCAAAAAGCAACCTACAACTGGATATAAATATGATGATAAAAGGTCACATTCTACTATTCCTTTTATAATAATAGATTAGATTAGATTAGATATTTAATATGGAAAAAAAAAGATTAGATATTTAATAAGTTTGAGCGTATCAAATAACTTTTGTTTGAAAAGGTACTTTCTATTTTTCTATTTGCACTGCCCAAATAATTTCATCTTTATTAGAAATCAGAGAGAAATTTTGCCCACCTCATTCATTTGATATCTTCCGTCATCCTTTGGATAAATTTTTCCAAAATTTAATGGCTACATTAATTCATTTATTGATGAATCAAAGCAGTTTCTTCTAGACAAAATTTAATTAAATCTTGACCATTTTTTTTTCTTTTTCTTCTTATGGTGATAACTTGATGTCCAGGGAATCGTTTCATGGAAAATCTTCGTTCTTTTATTGAGAAATACGTGATAAAGTGCTATGATTAAAAAGTAAAAACATGCCATAAAGGGATTCTCATGAATGTGGTAGGAATATCCATTTTTTCCCTTTAATCATGTCTTTGACAAAATTTATATGAGAACTTTCTAAAATAGAGCCATGTGCAGTCTCATGAGAGTGACCTGTTTATTTTCGGTGTCATCATCACAGGTAATCTCATGCAGGATGCTGTGAAATTATACCCACTGGCCCTCAAATTTCCTCAGTGCAGGAAACAGCTTTTTGAATGCTTGAGTAGAGCTGCCAGTGGTGGATTGACCTTGGCTGGATTCTAATTCTTTTGGCAATGCATCATGGATGAACTACTGGCTTTTGTTTTTATGATCTTATTGGCTGTTGTTATTTTGTAACTTTAAAAACTTGACAATTCTAAATCAAACCTATGCAAAAGTGCAAAGCAATTCCATGGAGTTAGATTGGAAAGAAAACAATTGGGAAAATAATATGAAACGAAAAAATGAAAAATAAAAAACGCCCTTTTTTTTTCGGGCAATAACATTTAGTCGATCTGTTTTCACTTATTTAATTTTTATAAGAGAAAAGGAAGTCCAATTGGCCGGCATAAGGGTGGGATTGATTATCAAACTGAAAAAAGTATAAATATAATTTTTAGGTTGGTCTGGAGGTAATCAATCCCAACATAGAAACATAGCCCAGTTGATTGCAACACCTTGAGATCCTTAGCCATTTAGGCTGTCTATTTTAGTTTTATTCGAGAGAGAAAAGTTTAATTGAGCTATATAAATAATTTTTACGTTCTTTAATATTGATTGGTTGATGCCTAATAGTTAAAAGAAAAAAAAACGCTTTATAAGTAATTCATGATTTAACTATCAAATCAAAAAATATATGATATCCAACATAGATTTTTCAGTCAAGAGATTTAATTATATAATCAATTCCAACATAGATTCTTAATTATCCAAGTTGATTGCAAGAGATACAACATATCAACAGCGTGTCACTGTGATTGAATATCATCTGAACAAATTTTCTTGAAATAGTGTTCTTTATATAGGAATTTAATCCAGGTAAATCCTTGAGATTCTTAAAATTGTAAAAAAGTTCCTATGATTTGGAAATCCCTCAAAAGAACTTCAAAATCTACCAAAATGTTTATCTTATTTAAGATTTTAGATTATTGTTTTTGATATCTAACCTCCCTTTTCAATTTTCTTTTTCTTTCTCGAATTCTTTTTACAAAAAAAAAAATGTCGGCAAAACAATGAATTTTCAAATTTTAAGATTTATATTCTTGGATTTCCAGCTATTTGTATGTAGAAGAAACATGTAAATTAAAAAGAACCAAAAAAAAAAGAAAAAGAAAAACTTGCTTGGAGAGAGGGCATTTTCTTTTTTGGGTTTTTTGTCTTTGGGTGAAGAAACTGGACAAATATAGTTTGTTCCAACTTGATTATCAAAAGAAAATGACAAGCAAAATTTGGAACGTTGGGAACGAATGGGTCACCGTAACTGTACATGACAAAAAGGGCTAAAGCAGCATCTTCTAAACATGACCCACTTCCTAACGCCATTTGTTAACGTCTTTTAGCGTCGTTGTTTCCACAATTTGACAACCCCTTTTTCATTGGAGAAACGACAACAAAAATTAGGAAGGAGAGGAGATAACCGTGTCTAATTTGGAGAAATGGGGTTGTACTTTTAAATTTTTGATTGAGAATATATTTAAATTCTCTTTACCCCCTTAATGATAATTTTATTAATAAAATTATCATTATTTTAATAAATTTAAAAATTTGTGCCTGGTTTACTTTCTTCATCCGATAAAAAGATTTTCCTTTTCGCATGGGTATAATTTTTTTAACTATAAGATATAATATATTTAATACACTATAAAATATATAATTATTTAAATTTTAAATCATACAAAGTCATTATGAACCAGGACATTATAAGAATTTCATTCGAAGTAAATTCTTTTTTTGATATAAAAAAATTCTTGACAATAAATTTTTCAAAACGAAGGAAGTATATGATTTATTTATTGTTGCTATATTTAATGTAATTGCTCAAATCTAAGAATTTACTTCAATTTTACCCTTCAACTCTTTAATTATGTAGGGCAAGTTGATTTTAGCCATCTTCAGTTCTACGGCTTCCACCAATTAGATCTAAAAGTTTAATTTGGAAAAGGTTTTTATTTAAATATCTTACACTATTACCAAAATTTTGCCCATTCATAATGGTGTACCTAGGGGCATAGGCGAGTTGATAAAACGTGATGAGAAATCCTCCAGCAATGCAAGTTCAAACCTCGCGTGGAGCAGGTTTTCTATTGAAATATTATGGAGTCTGTCTTAGGGTTTGGCCTATTGACTCTCTCCCTCAAACTTATGTCAACTCGTGCACATTCTTCGATTTACATCCACCTGGTTAAGGGGCTTCTGGTACAAGTGGGGATTCTGGTACAAATGAGGAAGTTTCGCCTTCGCAATGGGAGTTTCTCCTAAAAACAAGGAATGACGCAATTCAAACCATGAAATTAGAAAAGGAGTAATGAAATCCTAGAACCAATATTCAATCTTGGTGTTGGTTTACTATGAAGGAGAAGAGGGCAAAAAGTTGATGAGTTTGTGTAGGTTAATATGGTAACTGTATTTCTGGTGGCTGATTTGGTGACTATGTTTATGTGGTTGTGTTTGTTGATATGGTGACAGTGGTTGTCGACCGTTGGGGGCTTGAAGACCGTAGTCTTGGTGTTGAGTGAAGAGTAATTATTTTTCTAGTAATTGTTTTTCACCCTTATAACCTTTGTTTAGTTCGAAATTGACCCCTAAAGGCTTTAATTCAAATTATACTATTACATTAAAAGCTTGAAAAGACGGAATTAAACTCAAAATTAACTCAATTAAATTTTAGCTTCAATTAATTATTCTTAATTTATTATATTAAAAAGGAGAGCTGATTGTGACCTTTTGTCATCTCGTTTCTTTTAAAATTATATGTTTCATTTTAGTATAAGTGTAATTTTGTATTACTTTTAATATATTAATTCACTTTAAAATCTTCTTATTGTAATTTCTTTATTATCAAGTTAAAAAAATTATTGTTAATTACTTAAATTTTATTTTCAAATGTAATTAATTGTAAAAATCTAGAATTAATCAAAGCTTTTGAAATACATAGGATTTTTTTCTCTCAATTTGTATTACCGTATAAAAATTTAATTTTGTAACTTACATATACTTACATATATCTTTTATATATATATTATTAAAATTTTTATTTGTCATATTAAAAAATTTCTAAGCAATATATATTAAAAATTATACAAATAAATGTTAAAATAACTTAATTTTCTCACCATTTATCATTTTAAATATTTTGACTAAAACATCTCAATACTAAATCAAAATATTATGAAGTTATTTTAATATATAATTATCTACATAAATTATTAACTATGATGAGCATATTTATCTATAGAAAAAAAATTCATACTCTACATTTACATATCCTTATTTTAAATATTTTATAACTATTACATTCAATTATTTATATTTATTAAACTAAATATACTTTTATATTGATTGTAATATATTTCAATTTCAATATATGAGTGTTAATTAAAAAATTAATTTAAATTAACTTTATATATACTATTTAAAATTACACATAACAAGTAAATTTTACTACGTCCTTTATAGGAATTTTTATATAAATCAATTTTACTAAATCAATTTCAATATATGAATGTTTTTCACCCCATTCCTCGTCATAGGACTAGAGAACTAGTATTTCAATTAAGTTCATATAAGGTCAATTCAAAACACAAAATTATAAGACTTTACTAATTATCACTCACAAAAGTATTTCAAATTGAAATAACACGATGAAAACGAACATTCTTGTAAATTATGTTTTTATAACATGATTTCAAATCACTTCTTCTAATTGCAACTCATATTGTTATTCTCATATGATCTTAATTTATTATGATTGAATCTCGCAATTATATTGATTTCTTGTCAAAACCTCCCACACTAATTTAGTTATCAAACATGCATTTTTCTACAACATGATAGCTCAAAATGAGATTTATATCCCGGAACACACTCACACTTAATAAACCACACAATCTTACAACCATTTAAGATTAAATGGTTTAGAATTAGATTAAGTTTGAATAAGACGCGAAAGAATACAATTTTACAGACCAAGGTTTAACCTTAACAATTTTATTCTATGTGCAGAAAAAGAAATTATAAAGTAAATGCCTCGTGAGTTTACAACACAGTTACACTCAAACATTTGGACAAAAATTAATCTTTATAGCCACACTATTGTTTTTTTCCAAAATAATAGTTATATTACCAAGCTGAATGGCAAAATATACATAGTCAATAAGGCTAAATGAGCTTCATGGTGGTGGATGAAACCAATCTCATGAAGACATACACCTCCGCTAAGGAAAAGTACGCTCGACTAAATCAGAAAAAATAAAAATACTACCTAAGACAAAAGAAATATCTCTAAAGGGGGACAAAAGAAAACATCTCCAAAGGAGTACAAAAGAAAATAAAACACCCGACAAAATCGAAAAAATGCACCCTACTAAATAGGGATAACACACTGACACTAAAACTAAAAAAATTAAAAACTAAAATTAAAACTAAAACAGCTATCGATTAAGGAGGCTGGCTCAATTGGAAGTGGTCATTACCAATTACATGCGAAGAAAGAAACTAAACACTAAACACCGAACACCTAACCCTCTTCCCACAGCCTCACTATTGTTAAAACTGCAAATGCAAACTATTTCAATGTTCAATGTGCATTCTAGTCGCTCTCTTAATTAGCTCACAAAATCATGCTTGGTTCCTCGAGAGCTCCAACACACCCAAACCTACTGAAGTTACAGCCAGCCCGCACATGCCTTCCCCAGTGCGCACTGCTCACCCTCACACTTGCGGATTCCCTCACAATCTTGTGCGCAGCGTCTCGACAACGCGCATGGGTTTGGTGCAAAACTGCAAATTCTTTAAGTTCGTACATGCGTACGCGTGCATGACTTTGTTCGCGACGACAACGCGCATTCTTTTGGCCATTGTCTGTCTCAAATCTCAATCCCTTAACTAAGTCGCATATTGGAAGGAGTCGCATCTTAAATGACATTGGATAATTTGTTATACTTTAACAAAAATAGGTGTAACTTTTGTAATTTATACTAATATATAGTATTATAATCCACTTTTGTCTTAGTTAATTTTAATATTAAGTTTTTTATTTTTTTATATGAACCAATTATTTTAAGAAAATTATAATATTTTTTGATTTTTTTAACAATAGGTGAAAGCTTTACATTAAAATTTATTATAGTGAAAATAAATATTAACACAAATTACAAGAAGTATAAGAGTTAATTAGAGTGTGTAATATAAAGTAAAAAAAAAAATCTTTGGTGGCTTTTCTTACTTTAATGGTTTATTGGTTATAAAATCAAAAAGGACATATGCAAAAGTGATTTTATATGATGAAAAAACAGATCACCTGTCAAATTGCCACTCCAACTCTCAAACCTAACATCACTCGTGAATATTTAGAGGAAAAACTATGGGATTCACAGGAATTAGGAAGCCTCAGACCTCCATACACGTATCCTATTCTCTTTCTTGTTTAGTTAATCACTTTTTTGTTCTTCTTTTTTTTTTTCATTCTTTAAAGAAAGAAAGAAGACCAAACCAAGAAAAAACTTCACAGAGATTTAGGTCACATCCCAATCTAAGGTAAAGCCACCCTCCTGACTCGTGAGTCCTGACCCTATGACCAGGAAACCACGGCCTTCGACGGCAAAACGACACCACATACGCTAAAAAGCACATGAAGTCCGAAACCAGTAAAAGCAAAAGACAACGTTACCCTCTCCATCTTATTCTATATTTATCCAACTTTTCCGTCATTTTATTCGTTAATTTTTCACCAATGCTTTGAATAAACAAAACGTTCACTTGCACAGCACCCAAGAAAGTTGCACATTCCACTCATTCTTTCCACTCTCAAATTTCATTAACAATTACATCCTTAAAGCCTCAGTGCGACCGACAATTTGCTTTTTCAGCTGTGGAGACTTAAAGGGTCTTTGCAATTTGCTTGTTTTTCTTTACAAGTAGCAAATTTTTGGCATGGAATGAGCCAAAGGGTCACGTTTGCCTTCATTCTGCGGCATTGTTGCTTCTCTGGGAATTCTTGCAAAAGAGCTTATTGATGGAGGACTGCTGTTTCTTCATAGTTCCATAGCTTCTCTGCCTGCAACTTTTCTGTTTCTAACTTTAGTTGAAGTTAAAATGGAGGGTTCTTGTGGAGTTAATGTAGTAGTGGCTGTAATTTTGTGCTTGGGAATGCTTGTTGATGGAAATTCAGATACTGCTTCTGTTTACATTGTGACTCTCAAACAAGCCCCAACGTCCCATTCAAGTAGTGAACTAGAAATGAAAGATCAGTTTTTTAATGGTGCTGGTTCGAGCAGAATGAATACGCTAAATAGAACAAGGTAAATTTTCATTTTTTTTAGTTCTCTCTTTGTTTTCTGTGCCTTCATCTTCTTGTTTGGCTTTTATTTCTTCTTTCCTTCGATATTTAGCCTAGCCCAGCAACTCAAAATGTATGCTTATGTTAGGATGCTTTTTGCTAGTAATCATCTGTTCATTTGCTTCACGTTATGGAGTTTCCTGTAGCGTATGTATGCAATTAGATGTAATCTGTGTTGGGTTTCATGGTTTCCTTATCAGGTTTTGCTGATTTCCAATTGGTTTCTATTCATTGAATATTTTTAGCTAAAAAATAGAAGTCCCATCTTTCCTTGCTCTTGTATTTGACCAGAGGGCTTACAGTTTCTGCAGTGAAGTATGCTTTCGAACTTGCACTTGAGTGATACGGTGATTTTTTCGTTCTTCTCTAGCACGCTTCCTCCCACTTTGAGTCTGTAATGATTAGCTTAACTATTTACTTTCTCATGGTAGCTGACCCAAGGGAACAATAAAGTTACATTGTCATATCTATTCAATCTTTTCACATAATGGGTTCATGTTTTCCCTTTTTCCATGTCCTTTTTGGATACCCTTTTTGCTTCATGTATCTTCAGAACTAGTTAGTAAGGAAATCTTTTGCTTGATGTTCTAAAACTGTTCGTCCCGATCAGGAGTGGTTCAAGAAATGAGAGAAGCAATGGTTCTTATATTTCCCGCATCCATGATACTCTGCTGAGGAAGGTATTAAGAGGGGAAAAGTACATAAAACTATACAGCTACCACTACTTGATCAATGGATTTGCTGTGCTTGTCACACCGCAGCAGGTATGGTATCTTGCTTGCTTGTCTTAAATTGATTCCACCGATTGTACATGTTTGGCTAATTTTGCATGATATTATGTGAATTGATCAAGTACTTATTGATAGATTACTTTCCTAAAAGCAGCTCTCTAATTAGGTGATTAGCTGATAATTACTTTAAGCTCTGTATGATCGTTTTCTACTTTTAATGCATTTATGTGTTATGGAATTTTAGGCCGACAAGCTTTTGAGGAGGGGAGAAGTGTCAAACGTGGTTTTAGATTTCTCTGTGAGAACTGCAACAACTCATACACCACAATTCCTTGGACTACCTCAAGGGGCATGGGCTCAACAAGGTGGATCTGAAACAGCTGGTGAAGGGATTGTCATTGGATTCATAGACACAGGAATTGATCCAACACATCCAAGTTTTGCTGATAATACAACTGAAAATCCATATCCAGTTCCACAGAACTATTCTGGCATTTGTGAAGTAACTCCAGATTTTCCTTCTGGTTCATGCAATAGAAAACTTGTAGGAGCTCGTCATTTTGCAGCTTCTGCAATTACTCGTGGGATATTCAATGCTTCCCAGGATTATGCTTCACCTTTTGATGGGGATGGCCATGGAACGTGAGTATTTCCTTTCAGACTGAATCTGAATTTTAGAAAACTGGAGTTTTTAGTTGTTACATTTGGTGGTTGCCCTGTATATCATGATGTAATGTGTAAGCTATTCCGATGCTTAGTGAAAAGGAAGTTTAGTACCTTGTTTTAGTTGTTACAATTTTATATTATCTGTGCTTAAAAATTGGTCATTTACTTTGTTGGAGTTTCAGTTTCAATTGAAAACCATCATGAATATATGTCATTCATTCTCCTAGAATGCTATTATGCTCGCACATTTTCTTGTGAGAACAAATTTTGTTTAGTGGACATCATATATGTCTGAATTCAAGGAGGTTTAACTGTGAAGATCATGCCATGGCTTTGCAATGTTTCCACAGATTTTATAAATTGGACCTTAGGCTACACAACATTGTGGGTCTACTTCTGGTTAATTGGCTGATTTAATCATCTGAGACTAGATGTGAAAGAAAAAAGCTACTATGACTTACAGCCATCACTTGCAGGTGGCACTTAGATTATGTTATTCTTTGTGTAAGGCATTTTAAGGCTAGTTCTAGTCTTTACATTTTCTAAGGTTCTTTGGTCCAGCTGTTAATGTCATTAGATATGAATGTAAATGTAGTTAGTGATTCTGATGTCATCATTTTGCAGACACACAGCTGCTGTTGCAGCAGGGAACCATGGGATCCCAGTGGTAGTAGCTGGTCATAACTTTGGAAATGCCAGTGGAATGGCCCCCCGTTCACAGTAAGATAACACTTTTACATGCGTTTATTAATGTAAAAATTGTGGTCGTGTTGGAGTAGGTTCCTATTTACAGCTAGGATCAATCTGATGTGAATTTGCTTTCTCAAAAAAAAAAAAAAAAAAAAAAGGAAACAATCATTACTGAACCTTAAACATCTGCCTATTCACAAGGCATTAACCTGATCAATATCAAGTGCTTGATTTTTTAGTGTTACTTTTCTTTTAGCTCTTCTTTACTTGGTACAACAAAGGAAGAAGTTTGAGCAGTGGGTATGTAATCAGAGCAAATAAATTTGTTTTCTGTTGTCACAAATGGATATTCTCGATCATGCTGTCCTGATCTGAGGCAAAAATAATTGGTTGGCTGTAATTTCAGATTGCATAACCTTATATAAAGCCACTATCACTTGTTTGTTTTCAATAGGAATGATGTATGTGAAGTGCTTTCAGCACAATTTAAATGAAGGCCTTACAAGGATAATTTTCTTACTGCACATGAACTTATCTTTGTCAAAGAATAGTTTTGCAATGCATAATCATTTTTAATATGGTTAGGACGGCCAAAGTTATAGAAGGCAAATGCCTGGTAGGTAAGTTTGAAAAGGGAGTAGAAGCATGTCTGGACACTTACTCATCCAGAAGCATTATGAGGAGCAGGAAAGCTCTATAGTTCATCACAGAGAAAAGAAAATACAAGATAAGAAAGAAAGAAAAAAGGCTCTATAGTGAATAAGCTGTGTTTTGCAAGACAATAACTAAGCAATCATATTGCAGAGCAAATGAGCAAATAGAAATTGGTGGAAATATAAATTTGACTCAGATGAAGATATAAATGACCAAGTGCAAAGTTTTTTATTCAATTTACAAGTACAAAGTAAAGACATAAATGACCCAGATGAAGTGTGAATGCAGAACCAGAATAGTGAATTGATAAATATAAATTTAAGAAAATTAAATGAAAAAGATGAGACTAACGTAGACATCCATATGTTGTGCTTTAGCTTCTGAAGTCAATGTCCATCATTTTAGTGGTTCTCTAATTGAAACTTTAGCAAATCTTAAATGCCAATCCTGCTGACTTGCTGAGACATTTTGGTCCAATGATCAAATGATGATCAAGTACAATAATCTATTTCAAACGTACTTTTTGAACTGAAAAAACCTGTCCAAATATTTGAGTAGTGGCTTGAGCAAATATTTCAGCTTCAGGTAACTGAACTGAGAATGTTATACTTCTAATGGTATAAGCTTCACATCTCTTCTTGCCTATTATCTGCATTTTGAAGGATTCTCTGGAAACATCTGAAAGTATGTCCATTCTCCCAGATTTCTGTCTTTTTAACTTATTCTAGATAATTTCAATTCCTGCTTGTTCTGTACATTACTTCTACTTACCTTTTTTGGTCATTTGTTGACATGCCAATAATTCTCTAGCATTGCAATTTACAAAGCATTATACAAGAGTTTTGGAGGTTTTGCTGCTGATGTCGTGGCAGCCATTGACCAGGTAACATAAAAAGAGAGTAAATCTTAAAGGATATTTTACTCTTCTTCGTATTTCATTGATTGGAAGCATAAAAAAGAAATCGACATCGATTCCTTTCCTGTCTTAAGTGGTCTTTAAAATAGCATGCATGTAAATCGCTGAGTTAGATATTTTATTTTCAAGTTTACCATGATACTTTATGAGCATGCAGCTGTGTTTCCAATTATTGTTCAAATCTGATGACAAATTAATTTCTTGTAACCATCATCTACTTTGCAGGCAGCTCAGGATGGAGTGGATATAATAAGCTTGTCCATCACACCAAACAGGCGTCCCCCTGGCATTGCAACATTCTTCAATCCCATAGATATGGCCTTGCTATCTGCCGTAAAGGCTGGAATCTTTGTCATTCAGGCAGCAGGAAATACTGGGCCATCACCTAAGAGTGTTTCTTCTTATAGTCCATGGATTTTTACTGTTGGCGCTGCTGCTCATGATAGGATATATGATAACTCAATGATTCTTGGTAACAATATCACCATTTCTGGAGTTGGCCTTGCACGTAAGTTGGCCATCAAGTGTACTAATATTTCTTCCATGTCCTCAATATGCGCACCACATAGGAAGGGGAACTTCAATAATAGAAGTTTAGTCATCATTAAGTCTGGGGGCTCTCTTTTAATCCCATGCAAAAATGTGAATCATTAACCAACTTTTCCTTTCTGTTTTCCACATCTGATCTTCAACTTTGATTGTCATGGATTGTCTTTGATGTCCAGGTGCTGTCAGTCCTGACTGGACCTGTGGTGTTATTGACTTATTGTTCTTATGAGCAAAGATTGCTTAAAACACTTTAATTTGCATTTGTAAATCATGACAACCTTTGTTTGTTATAATTATGAAGATAATTGTACTGCTTGTTTTCATATAAATTCTACAGAGAGAATAAATCTGACATATCTTTTTCTCTAGTCTGATGTTTCTTTTTCTTCCTGCAGCTGGAACAAATGATACAATGCTTACTCTGGTTTCTGCACTTGATGCTCTGAATGATTCGAGATCTGGGAACGATATGTACATTGGTGAATGTCAGGATTCTACTAATTTTAATCAGGAGATTGTTCAGGGAAGTCTATTAGTGTGCAGCTACTCAATACGTTTTGTGCTTGGTCTCTCCACAATCAAAAGGGCTTTAGAAACAGCTACAAATCTCAGTGCAGCTGGGGTTGTTTTTTACATGGATCCTTTTGTCCTTGGTTTTCAACTTAACCCTACTCCAATGAGATTGCCTGGGATTATTATACCATCTCCGGATGATTCCAAGGTGATTTTCTGGGCCTGCAAGGGGTCCATAAACTGGATTTGAATTCCTAGAAGGTGAAGAATATCACTTGCAATGTTGGTAGGACAATGGAATAAAAAATTTATGTGTGCAGGAGTATGGTTCTTTCAGTTTCAATAAAGAAATCATGCATAGGTCCGTGTCAACTCCCTTTGTTGATCTGTTTTTCCTTTTTTCTTATTTTATTCTGCAGACATTTCTTCAATATTATAATTCATCACTGGAGAGAGATGGCGTTACAAAGAAAGTCGTCAAATTTGGGGGAGTTGCATGCATTTCAGGTGGACTAAAAGCAAATTTCAGCTACTTGGCCCCTAAAATTATGTTTTACTCTGCTAGAGGACCAGATCCAGAAGACAACCTTCTTGATAATGCAGACATTTTGAAACCAAATTTAGTTGCTCCTGGAAATTTAATATGGGCTGCTTGGAGTTCCCGTGGAACTGACTCAATTGAATTTCAAGGTACTTCTGAAAACATGATTTAAAGAGGGTATGTCTTGATTTATATTTACCTGAGCCAAAATGAAAGAGAGTATTTGATAGTGACTAACTCTCAGGTGAGAACTTTGCTATGATGTCTGGAACAAGCATGGCTGCTCCTCATGTTGCTGGCCTTGCAGCACTGATTAAGCAAAAGTTTCCAACATTCAGCCCTTCAGCCCTTGGGTCTGCACTTTCAACAACAGCTACTCTACTTGACAAATATCAGTCCCCTATAGTGGCTCAGCGAGTTTATGCAAAACCAGAACTGAACCTGTCCCCAGCAACCCCTTTTGACATGGGAAGTGGTTTTGTCAATGCAACGGCAGCACTAGATCCTGGTCTCATTTTTGACCTGAGTAAGTTGCACTAGTTTCATATTGAAATTATCTATGAATCTTTTGACATGGAAATCAGATAAGTTTCTTATGTAAAGGCCTGTCAATAAGACATGGGAGAATAAGTAGCTTTGAAAAATGGTTTTATGGTTTTGTTGATCATTAATGGATAGTTTTGTCTGATTAAGAATAGTGGAATTTGATTTAGTGAAGTTTCAGAATTTTTGGTTGATTGGGGTGTTTGAGGTTTGGAAATAAGCAGAATCTGTTGACATAAATATTTTGAGCTAAGTGGTAATGTGGTGGAGCTGCCAGCTGTTCAGGCCTCCCTCATTGCCAAGATTTAAAATGACGAGTGTCTTGGGGTTTCTGCTGGGAATCTTAATCATTTTTGACACTAGAAGGAAATAATGGCCTGGTACAGCAAAGAAAGAATGAAGCAGATAAAAAAGGAACTTGATAATGGCATTAAAATGGACAATAGGAATTCCGGCTGCAACAGAGCTGCCAAACCAGAAGGATGTAGCTTAATAAGTCTTTTTTCTTTGATTCTCATCCCAATCTCTATTCCAAGGAGTTAACCAAGTCTATTGATTGCCTTTACGAATTTAAATCAAGGGAATCCTAGCAGCGTATACATTTTACTAATTCTACGGAAATACAAAATGTGGAGGGGAAATTAGAACATACAAGACCAAGTTTATTTCAGTCTTTCAAGAAATCACATTGTACTAGTCCTTGTATTTTGTGAGATGATTTACACATATAAGACATCTTCTTGAGATTGTTATGTACAACAATTAGATCATATTGGGTTGGGTGGCCGGTAGAATCACACTTTTTAACCACTGGGATTGGGTTATACTATCTAATAAATGTGGAAAATTGTGGCCAACTTGTAAATGAAATATCACTAATTGTGCTCATCGTTGGTGAAATATCCATACTTCAGGCAATCTAGAAAAACCTTTGCTTTTTATGGTGGTGATATTTTTTTAACTGGAAACTGTATGCATTCTAGATAATTACACCAGTTGCTTGGTTTTGTAGGTTATGATGAATACGCATCCTTTCTTTGTGGCATAAATGGATCAGCTCCTCTATTTTTAAACTACACTGGTCAGAACTGTGGCACCTCCATTACAAATGGTGTTGACCTGAATTTACCCTCGATCACAATATCGAATCTTAACCAGTCTCAAATGGTCCAAAGAATAGCTACTGACATTGGTGGCAATGAAACTTATAGCGTCAGTTGGAGTGCTCCTTATGGTGTTTCTTTGAAAGTGACACCAACTCGCTTCTGGGTTGCCTGTGGGGATAGACAGGTCCTGAATATATCTTTTATAGCCCTTATGAACAGCACAGCTGCAAGTTTTGGAAGGATTGGACTCTTTGGAAGTCAGGGTCATGTTGTGAACATACCTTTATCTGTCATTGTTAAAATATCATACAACACTACAAACAACATTCATTCCTTCCAGTAGTTTTGTCATCGGATGCAAATTTTTGATGTTGTTGATCTGTAGATGTTTTGCGTGTAGATAATTCAAGATAAATAATGTGTTATTTCTTCTTCTCGGGCTGGCTCTAGAAATGCAAATAATCCACTGCGTGCAACATGTAGTCAAGTTTTTGATTCTTTTGGTCAAGACTTCCCGCCTATCAACCTGGGTTTGATGGTCAGATAAGGTGCTAAACAGAAGTCACGAGACCTTTCTGCACTGCGTGACGGGATCAAAGGCTTCCCTTTATGGTTGCTGCTGGTTGAGTGGTTGCACAATATGCCACTTAGCTCTCTGCTGCAGGTTTTATTCTCTACCAGATTCTTTATGGGCAGTCTCCACTAATGCATATTCTTTATCTGCTACGATCAGCTTCTATTGATGTTAACCACAATTTAATAGCTAGACGAGCTATGATCAGGCTACTTAAATAGCATTTTGAGTTGTGCTCAGGTCCGATACATAGACTAACAGAACACTGATATGCTGTTTGGTTTTACGTGGGATTGTATCCTTGTGGCCAAGTTTCTGTGAGTTGATTGTCGTGATATTGGCATCGTGATTCTGTACACCTTTCAACATCTTGCAACTTATGGGTTAAATTTACCATCTACTGCTCATAGTCATCCTACATTCCATGATTGTATTGATACTCATATTTGAAGTAATTGCTTACCATCCTTCTCTTTCTTCATCGCTCTGCGAAACACCCTTGAACATTGTGATTGTTGGGGAATTAGGCCAAGAATGGGAGAATATTTTAGAGTCAAGAACTTGGTGTATTGTGTTTTTTTTATCATTTTTAACTCTCTTACTTGGATTCATCACAAGGTGAACTATTTATAGGTACGAATACATCATTCTAAATTTCATTGGGATATTAAGTGACTCATAATAATTATTTTGAAAACTAAACTCTTTGACTTGACTCATAGAAGAACACAAGATAATTCTAACTTTTCTTGAAAAATTTAGAAGACAAGTTTAGAACTTTGATGACAATTCTAGAGATTTGAAAATAATTCTAGGAACTTGCGCATTACTAACAAATTCCCCCCTTAATGTGCTTGTTCTTGAATTCCAAACTTGCTTATGAAATTGATGAACTTGTCTCTTGAGAGTGCTTTGGTAAAGATGTCAATTACTTGATCTTCGCTTTTGCAAAATTTCAACTCAACTTTGCATTTTTCAATGACATCTCTTAGAAAATGGTGCTTGATAGCAATGTGACAAGTTTTGCTATGATGTAGTGGATTTTGGACAATCTGAGGGCTGATTTGTTGTCACAACACATTATAGTAGCTTATTTTTGCTTCTCACCAATATTTTTAAGAATTCTCCTTAACCAAATAACTTGTGAAGTTGCAAATCCAGCAACAACATATTCAGTTTCGGCTAATGACTGTGCAAGACTTTGTTATTTCTTTGATGTCCAAGAAAATACTCTAGAACCAAGTGAAAAACAATAACTTGATGTGCATCTCATATAATCAAAACAGCGACCCCAATCACTATCACAATAACCAAGCAATGTTGTATCAACTCCTTTGCAGAACTTTATACCAAAATTGATTGTTCCTTTGATGTATCTAAACACCCTTTTAGCTGCTCCCAAATGTAATTGACTGGGACTGTGCATGAATCTTGATAATAAGCTTGAAGCATACATGATATTAGGTCTTGTGGCTGTAAGATAAAGTAAATTTCTAACCAAACTTCTAAACAAAGTGGCATCGGTATTCTTTGCTCCATCTTTTTTAACAAGTTTTTTATTCACAACAAGTGGTGTCGATAAAGACTTGCAATCTTTCATGCCAAACTTAGCAAAAACATTTTCAGCATGCTTTCTTTGACACATAAAAACTCCATCATCTTGTTGATAAATTTCCATACCAAGAAAATGATGTAACCGCCCAATATCATTCATTTCATATCTTTTTATCATGTTTCTCTTAAATTGAGCAATCATTTTCTCATTGTTACTAGAATAGAGTAAATCATCCACATGAGCAACAATGAGAATGTTTGAGTTAACTTGAGATTTGATGTACAAAGTTGGCTCACTTTTGTTTTTCTTGAATCCTTGCTCCACACGATAAGAGTCAATTTGACTATACCAAGCCCTTGGTGCTTGCTTTAATCTGTACAAGGCTTTCTTCAACTTATACACTTTCTCTTCTTCTTCTTTCTTGATAAAGCCTTAAGGTTGTTGACCATACACTTCTTCATTCAATTCTCCATTTAAAAATGCAGATTTTATATCAAGTTCATAAAGCTTTCATCCTTTTTGGGCGGCCATAGCAATTATAGCACGAATAGTGTCAAGGTTTGCTACTGGCGCAAATGTCTCATTGTAATCAATTCCAGGTTGTTGTGTGTAGCCTTTAGCCACAAGTCTTGCCTTCTTTCTTTGAGTTGAGCCATCAGGATTCAATTTCACCTTGTAAGTCCATTTAACTCCAATGATCTCCTTGTTAAGAGGTTTGTTAACGAGTTCCCAAGTTTCATTCTTTTCAATAGCATGGATCTCCAATCTTTTTCTTCATTAACTTCTTCAAATTCTGTTTCAAGAACACAAAAATTGCATCTTGCATAAATGTCACTCAAGCTTCTCATTTTCTTTGGAGTTGAAGTTTGTGAATTCAAACTTGAACTAGGAAACAATGGTGGACTGTTTAAAGAATCTTCATCTTTCTCTTTTGCTTCATCATCATATTGCAAAACAACTCTTTTTTCTACCTTTCCATCATTCCAATTTAAAGTGGCATTTTCTGTTGGATTATGCCTTGTTTCCAAATTGGAATGGGATTAGATAATTTTATCTAATATTCTAATTTGGTGTTTTTTCATAATTCAATTAGGATTTGGAACCTTTATATAATCATACTGTGTTTTGTAACACTAATCTAAATGAGATTAGGATTGAATCTCTATCAGGTTAGGATTGGGTCTCTACTTGGTGTCTATAAATATAGATGTAATAGGTCTTTTTTCATAGAGAAATTGGGAGAGATTTCAAAGAAAGCTTTAAGAGCTTTTGTGAGAGGTGGGCTGTTTTTAAGGGTTTGGAAAATCCTTGTAATCTCTGCGCTTGTTATTCATATCATCATCGTCTTTGTTGTGGACGTAGGCTTGAATTGTTGAGCCGAACCACGTTAACTATTGTGTCTCGATTTATTCTTTGTTCTTACTTTTCTGTTCTTGAACAATCTTGGGAATAACTACAACAATCTGGTATCAGAGCTTGGGTTAGTTCAAGATGGCTACCGTCAAATATGACATTAAAAAGTTTGATGGGAAGAATGACTTTGGACTGTGGAAGATGAAGATGTATGCTTCTTTATGTAAAGAAGGTCTTCAGAGGGCATTAAAGGGTAAAGAGCATTTACCTCAAACAATGACAGACTTTGAGAAGGATGAATTTTTAGGGAAAGCATATGGCCCAATTGTTTTGTCATTGGCGGATAATGTCTTGAGAGAAGTTGCTGGAGAAACAACACCTGCAGGACTTTGGTTAAAGTTTGAGAATCTCTACATGACAAAGTCTCTCACAAATCGGTTGTATTTGAAACAACGATTATACAACCTGAAGATGAAAGAAGATACACTCATTGATACACATATAGATGTGTTCAATAAAGTTATTTTAAACTTGAATAATATAGATGTGAAAATAGAAGATGAGGATCAAGCCCTTATTCTTCTGTGTTCTTTACCAAAATCCTACGATCACTTGGTTACCACTTTGTTGTATGGGCGTGACTTAATTTCCATGGAGGATGTAAAAGTATCATTGAACTCTAATGAATTACAGAAGTCAGTTACCGAACAAGGTGATACAGTTAGTGCGGAAGGATTGGTTATTCGAGGTAGAGAGAATGAAATAGGAAAAGGGGGTAAAAGAAGACCCCGATCAAAATCTAAATCCAAGAAAAATGACAAGTGCTATAACTGTGGGCAAAAAGGGCATTATAAAAGAGATTGTCTAGAGGTCCAAGGGAAGAAGATAATGAGCTCTACAGGAAATGCTAGAATTGCTGAAGGTGAGTCAGAGGGTGCAGATGTTCACATTGTTACTGTTGGTTACTCTGGTTCAGAGTGGATTCTTGATTCAGGCTGCACTTTCCACATGAGTTCATGTAGGGACTGGTTTACTACTTATCAATCTATTAATGGTGGTAAAGTTCTTATGGACAATAATATTGCTTGTGAAGTGGTTGGAATAGGTATAGTAAGAATTAAGATGCATGATAGTATGATAAGGACTTTGATAGATGTCAGACATGTACCTGACTTGAAGAAAAATTTGATTCCTTTAGGAACACTTGACGCAATTGGCAGTCACTATAAGGGTGGAGGTGGAGTTTTGAGTATCTTTAGAGGTGCACTAATGGTCATGAAAGGAATTAGACAGTTTGGTCTCTACATTTTACAAGGTAGCACGGTAACAGGTGCTGCAGCTGTTTCCTCTTCTAGTTTGGATAATAACATGGATACTACTAAACTGTGACATATGCGATGATGGCATATGAGCAAAAGAGGGATGTCTGAATTAAGCAAACAGGGTTTGCTTGGTGGGCTGGTGATAGGGAAGTTGGATTTCTGTAAGCATTGTATATTCGGCAAGCAATACATGGTAAAATTTAGTACTGGAATTCACCAAACCAAAGGTACTCTTGATTATATTCATTCTGATCTTTGCGGCCCTTCTCAAGTTCCTTCAAAGGGTGGTGTAAAATACATGTTAACATTCATTGATGATTATTCAAGGAAGGTATGGGTGTATTTTCTTAAACACAAAGATGAAGTCTTTGTGGCGTTTAAGCGTTGGAAGACCATGATTGAAAAGCAGACTGGTAAGAAGATTAAGCACTTTAGAACGGATAATGGCATGGAATTCTGTAAAGAGGAATTCAATGAGTTCTACAAGGATGAGGGGATTGTGAGGCACCGCACAGTCACGTATACACCACAACAGAATGGAATTGCAGAATGGATGAATAGAACTATTCTGGAAAAAGTAAGGTGCATGCTTTCTAATGCTCGATTAACCAAGAAATTTTAGGTTGAAGTTGCAAACACAGCTTGTTACTTGGTAAATCGGTCTCCATCCACAACAATTAATTGTCAAACTCCTGAAGAAAGATGGTCAGGTTCCCCAGCAAATTACTCTGAATTAAGAGTATTTGGTTGTCCTGCATATGCTCATGTTAAGGATGGTAAGCTTGAGCCAAGGGCAAGGAAGTGCATATTTCTAGGGTATGCAGATGGAGTGAAGGGTTATTGATTGTGGTGTTTTGATGACAAGTCATCCAAGTTTTTTATCAACAGGGATGTTACCTTTGATGAGTCTGCTTTATTAACAAAGAAAGAGGAGAAGACTGACATTGATAAAGACAAGAGCATTGAGAAGCAGGTGGAGTTTGAGGTTAAAACTTTTGAAAAAGTTCCCCAAATAACTCCAGAAGAGCCCATTGAAAACATGGTGGACACCATTGGTATGGATGCACCACAAATACAATAACAAGAAGACTATTGTCTTGCTCAAGATAGAGGGAGAAGACAGATTAAACTACCAAAGAGATATGGATATGCAGACTTGGTGTCTTATGCACTAAGTGTGGCAGATGATGTTGAGACTTTAGAGCCTGCTACATACCGAGAGGCCATTACAAGTTCCGAATCGTCAAAATGGGTGGTTGCTATGAATGAAGAGATTGAATCTCTTCATAAGAACAAAACTTGGGAGCTAGTTGTACTGCTTAAAGGACAAAAATTTATTGGATGCAAGTGGGTTTTCAAGAAAAAAGAGGGAATTCCAAGGGTTGAAAATGCAAGGTTCAAAGCACAATTAGTTGTTAAGGGTTTTACACAGAGAGAATGTATTAACTTTAATGAAGTTTTTTCTCCCGTTGTGAAACATACTTCTATTTGTGTGTTATTATCTATGGTTGTTCTATTTGATATGGAGTTAGAACAATTAGATGTCAAGACAGCTTTCTTACATGGAGAGTTGGATGAAAGAATCTATATGCGACAACGAAAGTGGTTCATAGTCTCTGGTAAGGAAGATTACGTTTGTTTGTTGAAGAAGTCATTATATGGCTTAAAACAATCACTTAGACAATGGTACAAGCGATTTGACACTTTCATGATTGGAAATGGATTTTCTAGAAGCAATTATGATAGTTGTATTTATCATAAGAAACTCCCTAGTGGTTCTTTATTGTATTTATTGTTGTACGTTGATGATATGCTGATTGCCTCCAAAGACATATCGGAAATCAACATTTTAAAATCTCAGTTAAGAGGTGAGTTTGAGATGAAAGATTTGGGTGCAGCAAAGAAGATTTTGGGAATGGAAATCACGAGAGATCAACCTGCAGGGAAGTTATATCTATCGCAGAAAAGTTATATCGAGAAAGTTCTTTAGCAGTTTGGAATGCAAAACGCCAAGGCTGTTGGTACACCTCTTGCTGGACACTTTAAACTTTCTACAAGTATGTCACCTAGTACTCAGGAGGAGGTGGAGCGTATGTCTCAGGTTCCATACGCTTGTGCAGTTGGTAGTCTCATGTATGTCATGATATGCACTAGACCAGATCTTTCATATGCAGTAAGTGTTGTGAGTAGATTCATGCATTGTCCTGGAAAAACTCACTGGGAAGCTGTGAAATGGATTTTAAGGTATCTCAAAGGAACTGCAGATATTGGATTAGTATATGAACGAGATCGTAGACTTGCGAACTCATTGGTTATGTGGATTCGGATTATGCAGGAGACTTGGACTAAAGAAGATCTTTGACAGGTTATATTTTCACACTTTGCGGTTGTATTATCAGTTGGAAGGCTACGTTACAATCAACTGTTGCTTTGTCCACAACTGAGGCAGAGAACATGGCTTTGGCGGAGGCTGTGAAAGAAGCTATTTGGTTAAATGGTTTGGTTGGCGAATTGAGTATGGAGTTAAAGCAAAACACTATCTATTGTAATAGTCAAAGTGCCATACACTTGACGAAGAACCAAATGTACCATGAGAGGACCAAGCATATTGATGTTAGACATCATTTTGTTCGAGAAATTTTTGTCTCAAGGGTTAATCTCTGTAAAGAAGATTGGGACCGCAGATAATCCGGCAGATATGATGACTAAGTCCATTACATTGACAAAGTTCAAGCATTGCTTGGATTTGGTTAATGTATGCACTTTGAGATAGGAATGTTTCGGATGGGCAAAGACGTCATGATGGGAAACAAGTCAAGGTGGAGAGTTGTTGGATTATTATGCCTTGTTTCCAAATTGGAATGGGATTAGATAATTTTATCTAATATTCTAATTTGGTTTTTTTTCATAATTCAATTAGGATTTGGAACCTTTATATAATCCTACTGTGTTTTGTAACACTAATCTAAATGAGATTAGGATTGAATCTCTATCGGGTTAAGATTGGGTCTCTACTTGGTGTCTATAAATATAGATGTAGTAGATGTCTTTTTTCATAGAGAAATTGAGAGAGATTTCAAAGAAAGCTTTAAGAGCTTTTGTGAGAGGTGAGGTGTTTCTAAGGGTTTGGGAAATCCTTGTAATCTCTGCGTTTGTTATTAATATCATCATCGTCTTTGTTGTGGACGTAGGCTTGAATTGTTGAGTCGAACCACGTTAACTAGTGTGTCACGATTTATTCTTTGTTCTTACTTTTCTGTTCTTGAACAATCTTGGGAATAACTACAACATTTTCATCAATAAAACATCTTGGCAAATAAGAATGTTATTAGTTTTCAAGCTATATAAACGATAGCCTTTCGACTTAGAGTTATAGCCAACAAAGATCCACCTTTCACTTACTTCATCAAGTTTGGTCTTTTTCTTTTTTGGAATATGAGCATAACAAACACTTTCAAATGTTTCACCAATGCCTTTCTTCCACTCCATGCTTCAATTGGAGTTTGATTCCATACAACCTTTGTTGGGGCTTTTATTTAGCAAATATATTGCAATATGCATGGCTTCAACCCAAAACTCTTTAGGTAATCCTTTGTCATGCATCATTGATATCCATCCTCAACATATTCCCACAAGTCTAGTGATCTAAAAATGGTATTCATTTTGACACACCAATGATCATAGTGCTCATTGGAAAATAATGGAATAGGAGGACCATCATAGTTATGGTTTGCCATCTTTGATGTATAACTCACTAAAATTTTGAGGGGATTCTCTAAACTTGCTCCGATACCAAAATATGTTGGGGAATTAGGCCAAGAATGGGAGAATACTAAGAGACAAGAAATTTGGTTTCTTTTGTTTTTGATCATTTTTTCATTCTCTTATTTGGATTCCTCACAAGGTAAGCTATTTATAGGTACAATACATCCTTCTAGATTTCACTGGATGTAAAGTGACACATAATAATTATCTTGAAAACTAAACTCTTTGACTTGATCGATAAATGAACTACAAGATAAATTCTAACTTTTCTTGAAAATTTTAGAAGATAAGTTTAGAACCTTAATGACAATTTTAGAGACTGGAAGATAATTCTAGAAACTTGCACATTACTAACAGTGATTCATTCATCATTCTTGTTAATCCCCAAACCAGTCCGTGTTCGATAGTGATATTTTCTTAAGAAAAGTTTGTGATTAATTGTGATCAAACAATTGATCATTTAGATCCCTCAAACATCGAGTCAGGTGTTTTAATGTTTAATTGAGATTAATGTGATTAACAGTTAATCGTTCACTGAACAAAGGGCGATAACAAATAAAAAAATTTAAATGACCAACTGTTTGATCACAATTAACTGTTAACAAGTACTAAAATTTAGTACATCAATTCCACTGATAACCAGTAACAAAAACAAAATTACTTACATGGCAATCTCAATCATGCAAACAACATATTCATGTGCTACGTGTATAACTTTATTATTCACACATCAAATTCATGCACTGCATAACTTTCCCAGCTTTCTATCCCAAGTAGAAGAACACAAGGAACTGAAGAACAGTCCTTAATCAAGGAAGCATGGAGCACTTGGAAGATTTCTGAATATTCCGAAGCTTTGTAATGGAAATAATGTTGATAATAATCATAAGAAGAAGCCCAATGAAACAAGCAATCATGGCTCCACTTCCATGGCTACAATAAGTGTTGAACTTGTCACAGATTTTGTTCCACCTTGCATGGGAATTTCCTTTTCGACCAAGCTCACCCATGAAAACTGCTGCCCCTGCCCCACTGGATACTAGAGCAACATTCAGCTACATCCAAAAATACAAGGAATTAAAAGCCCATTGATGGTGTATTCTTTAATTTGGTATAATAACTTAATTTGATCGAATTGAAAACTCTCAAATCTTCTTTTTTTTTTAACAAGAAGGACAAACAGATATTCGTCTTGAAGGTGACTTCTTTTTTTTTTTTTTTTATATTGTAAATAGATTTTTGACAAATATGCAAAAATAATCTCACGGTTAAGCTTTCAAACCTTAAAACGCTTAGTTAGACTTTCTCCTTTTATCATGATCATTACCAATGTACAATGTAGAGCCGAATTTTTAAGCCTTGTTGACTTTGGGATTCCATCCCATGACAGGTATAAATTTTAGAAAATCTCCAGCACTTTCAATTGCCCAATTGTGCTCTCCAAATAAGAAAAGGTTAAATTACCAAAGCTAGATTTTTTAAATCAAAGTTTTCCCTACATTACCAAGGCTAGGAGGAGACTAATGAAAGTGAAATCCATGGGAAAGTAGTAATATTGTACTGTTGCATTTTGCACAGATAATTGAAAACCAATAATGACAACAGTCATTATTGCAATGTCCGCAACACTCACTGGGGTAGGTCTTGCCTGAGGTTGATGGATTACGCATGTAACATAGGGCTTTGAAAAGCGTTGAAAACGGGGAACGATGCATGGCGCCTGTAGTACTACGCCCAACGAGCCTACGGTTTAGTGGGCAAATAAGGGAGAAAAAAATAATTTAATTGACTTAAAATTTTTAGGACATTTACACATTTAGATGCTACTATCATTCTATTATCATTCTACCAAAAGAATGATTAGCTGCGAGACATGAATTGATTCCTCCTATGACGGGTTTAGCGGAATAGCAGGTCAAAAAAATATAGAAAATGAGGAAAATAACGGAAAGCAAAAGTTACCATGTCGAGAATTGGAATTAGTAAATGTCGGTGTCCATTGATGTCAAACTTGTGTCCAACGAACTCCACAATTAGCATGAGCAAGTTATGAAGACTTGCCATGCCATTAGCTATCACAAAGAATCTGTATTACATGAGAGAAAGACTTTTGTAACTCAGATAAACACAGGCAGTGCCATATATATTTTATGCAATTCATTAGTACTACAGGGCAATGAAAGGATTAATTTGAGTAATTTTTATGAGAACTGAAATTTCGTTTAAAAAAGAAATATAAAAGCTTTTAACTACTGGGCTACATTTATTTCGCAATTTACAAGTGAATAAGTTTATTTAAATTCATTATACTCCAATTAGGGAAATATATTTTCTCAATTACATCGACCAAATGAAAAAAAATGAACTTACGTAAATGCTGGGGTATGCTGGAACTTCGCTGTGACACTGGCCTTAATTGGAGTGTTTCCAATTGTGGCAACAACAGTGGTTATTGTTTGCTTGTTTATGGACATCACCACTGTGGCTGATACAGCTGCAAATATCGCTAAAACCCTCAGCAAATAAAGGAGACAATATTTGTTGGACTTATTAGTACAAACTGGCACTTGGCTGCCCCCAGCCTCTGTGTCTTCCACAACTTTCTGATCAGCCATGGCAAAGGATTGAGATTGGAATAATTACGAGGTAATGATATTTGTTTTGTAAATTCATCTACAACTATATAAAGGGACATTGATGAGGGAATGGTTTTGTTTAGCGTCTATTAAGAATTTGTGGGTAATTTCTTGTGGTTAGCCTAACCAATTGACTTCTTTGGGGCATATTATTTACTGGTGTCAGTTGTTGGGAAAATAGAAGGAATTTGGAGATGAAGTATGCTGTAAGTTTTATATTAAGTAGATAGTAGATGCATCTCTTCTTGAAGAAGTATAATGGGGCAAAGAATATTATACTTGGGAAATTTGGAAAGAATGTTTCCTAGGGGTTCTGGTTTATTAACTTTAGATTGAATGAATCTATTGGAATTTTCAGTAAAGGATTCACTTCATATTATGGATGGAAAACTAATATGGTAGTCGAGATTCATGCAATGAGGAATTCTATTATATATGTGTGTCATGCGTCTGCAAAAGGGTACGCTCGAATCGGATACAAAACTTTTAGTTGACTTCATTAATGATCCAAAAATGTGGCCTTAAAGTTTTTCTTCGTATGGAGAAAACTATCTAATCTAATTCATGAAAATGATTATCGTCTGGGTCATATATGTATAATGGGAAGCAAATGCAACGGTACCTTCATCGTCCAAAATAGCAAGTTTGGATCATCATAATAAAAAGAGAGTAAATTACATATTTAATTCTTTTTAACATTTTAAAAGTGACTTGTTTTGATGACTCGTAATTGTTTTGTAATGGAATTCACTCATAGCACTCATGTGTACCTTTATTTTTAAAGATAAAAATGTCTATTACCATGGTTAACTAGTCAAAATTATAATTTTTTAAATCTTTTTTCTTTTTTTTTCCTTTCCCTCTCTCTTCTTCTTCATCCTCCTACACCCACTAATGCCGCATTCACATCACTATTTAACCTACCTTATTTATAGGAATAATAGTAATAATATTATTACTAATTGTTCATTTTATTACCTTTGTAAATTGTAATCTTAAATAAAGAGCAAGAGCAAGAGCAAGAGCAAGAAGAATGGAGAACTATCAAACAAGCAAGGGGAGGAAGGAAGTAAAACGGAAAATGAGATTAAAAAACCAAATATAAATCATATAACTATTTGATTTTTGGATATTACAAATTCCAATACACGAAGAGAAGTTGCCTCTCCTGTCTCTCTCTAATCTAATACTACTATTCCTTTTAACATTGAAAATTCTAAATTGGAATTATCCTATCCATTAGAAGAGCATGAAACTCTATGTACAATCACTATGTCCATAGTTTGAGTCTCCATCGGTGGCTGTGGGTTTGGAAATGGAAGGAAAAAAATAATTATACAAGAAATTTTCTTTTTTATATATAATTAATTAATCAATTAAAAAGAGGTAAAATGATGAGATTTTGTTATATGGGTTGATTAGACTTTTAAATAGTGATGTGAACATATTATTGGTGTGCATAGGATGATGAACAAGAAGAAGAGAGAGGAGCAGAAGGGAAGAAAAAGGAAAAAGAAGATTAAAAATTACATATATTAACTAGTTGAATATTCTAATAGACATTTTTGTCTTTAAAAGGGAGGCACACGTAAGTGCCATAGACAACAAATTTAGGACTGGTAAAAATCAATTCAGCTTAAAAATCAAGCCAATCAATTCATTACTTTAACCCGTTGAATTCGATTAGTGAGTCAAACGGATCATGTAATTTAATAAATTAGATTGGATTAAATCCAATTTGCCCAATTGAATTAAAATATTAATTTAAAAAAAATTAAAGAGACGGTTAGCCAATCACTTGTTGCCAACGACTGGATTTCAACCCAAAATTTGGCCAAAATTTGACTGACAACAAACGGTGGTCCGGTGCTAATGGTCAGCTGATTAGCAGCCTCTTTAATTTTTAAAAGTAATATTTTAACCCAACGAATCAAATTAAATTTAATCCAACTCCAATCTAATCCAACCAAAATTTGACTATTAGTTATGTTCATTGGGTTAGATCATACCTGTAAAATTACAATTTTTGAATGACCTAACTCACTTATTTTTTATTCTCAAACAGATTTTGTGACAGAACTATTACTAAGGACTAAAATGATTACTTTTAAAATATAACAGATTAAAAAATTATTTTTTAGTTTGTGAAATTAAAAAAAATAAATAATTTAAAGGACAAATTATATGATTTACTCTATTGGCGTTGGATCAACACAATTTTCATACTTTCGCCAGTATTAAATTTGTTGCAATATATCTTTTACCACATATTTAATTAATCGAAGTTTCCCCAAAAAAGAATACTTTAGATTGAATGATCGAATGAAACAAATAAGATATATTCCTTCCTATCTAAAAAGAGAAGTACACGTTCAACTATTTTCTTTGTTTCAGAAAAAATTTTATTTTTGAATAAAATTTCAAAAATATTCATGTTCATAATAATGTGTACAACCCTTTATTAAAAAATATAAATATAAATATAAAATATAAAATTATACATTTAATAATTATATTAAATGTCTGTAACTTATAATTAGTAAAAAATTATACCTAACTTATTTTTTTTGGACAAAAAGGGTAGAATTTATGAAAGAACCAAGATTGAGTGACAAAATTAAACATATAAAAGATAGTAAAGTTCAGAAAAAAACAAAAAAGTAATGTTTGTTGCTCACATTTTTAATAGATAAAGAGTAAATTTGGAGTAATATTAACTATTGTGATTGTACTAAATTTAGTTATTTATGAGGTAAACTTATAGTATATATTTTTTAAAATTCTTACAAAAATTAAGGGTGAAAAACATTAATGAAACCGCGTCATAATCTTCCTTGTGCAAGACCACAGACAAAACAATTTCCTCTTTGTAAAAACACAACCTGAGTCAAAAACTAGGTAGCATAGACATTAGTTTAATACTTCCCGACTTGCTCCAATGATTGCCCAATAATACTGAGGTAAAGAGGAAAAGTGTTTGAACCCCCTCCTCTATAATCCTCCTCTCTCTTGCCCTCCCTTCCTCTTGCTTAAAAAGTGGAATGAGGCATATAATTATAAGATTAAATTGCATTTTTAGTCTATTATGCATGAGCGAATAATCTTTTTTTTCATCCATTTTTAAAATTTATATTTTTACTTCTTAACATTTAAAAAAATAACATTTTTTGTCTCATAACCGGCTATAATCCTTTTATCCTATAATTTTATCTCCATAATGCGCATTTAAGGGCAATAATATTTTTTTAAAAAATTATCTACCTTCTCCTTCTTCACCTTCACTTTCATCATCTTTGCCACCTATTTTCCTTCTCTATCTCCACTTTCATTTTCTTCATCACCTCTTCTCATTCTTTATCTCCACCTTCACTATCACCACCACCATCACCATCATCTTTATCACCCCCATCTCTTCTCCTTTCTTACCTCTACCTTCACCGTCACTACCATTCCACCACCATCTTTATCACCCCACCTCTTTTCCTTCTCTATTTTTATCTTCATCTCCACCATCGCCACCATCACCTTCATCACCCCCATTTTTTCTCCTTCTCCACATCTTCTTTCACCATTTTTACCATTGTTATCACCATCTTCATCATCCTCACCTTCAAACTATTACAAGTTACCACTATCATCATCTCCATCACCTCCATTTTTATAAAAAATAGCAACATCTCTGTTCATCTAAAACTATTTCAAATGATCAATTATTAAACTATTGCCAAAAAGCCCGAATCTTTCCTACGCTAATTGATCCAAAATTGAATTAACAATTCAATAATTAAATTAAATCTTAAAAATCCCCCAATTTTTCCTTCCAAAAAAAAAACTAATTGTTTGAAGAAAAAACTCTAATTTTTCTCCTCCTTTCTTCAGTAGCTATTTTTTCCTTTCTTAAACAAAGTGAGATTGCATGCTAATAGTGAAGAGGGCAAAACAAGTTGTTGTTGTTGTTGTTGTTGTATAGATAATGTAAGATAAAGGAGATGAGGAGACAAAAACAAAGTGAGAAAGAACAAAGAGAGAGAATATGGTGAAGAGAGTCAAGAGACCTATTTTCTTTCCTTTAGTTATGCTCAATGGTGTATTGTTGTGTGGGTGTATTTTTTTTATTTGATAATTTCAGTAGATATTTTCTCATTGTTGTGTTTAAGACTGTTAGATTTGGTAAATTGAAAAAATATACATGAGAAAGGAGAAGGAGATAAAAATGATATTAAGACACAAACAATGGGGCAAATCTTATAACCCTAAGACATTATAATTGAGTACAAATAAAAGGAAGATGTGGAAGTAGAAGTTGGGAATAGGGTTGGGTATGGGTGTTGAGGTGGAGTTAGAGGCTAGAAACCCTTAGTTTAGCTATTAGAAAGAATGGGTAGGTGTTGGGGAAGAGTGTTGGAGGTTGTAGTCCTTTATTGAAATCTGCAAAATGTGAAAGTGGAGGAGAAGTTACTTCACCTTAAATAAAAGGAAGGAGAGAAGAGGAGGCGAATGTACAATTGGAGTTTTTAAGGCAATTGAGACAATTTATTTTTTATTACTGAAAATATCAAATTTATAGGGAAAATAGATGGTAGCTAGTCACTAGACTAAAATTGGATACTTTGAAATTATAAGGGATTAAAAAAATCATTTTCAAATGTGAGAAATGAAAAAGATTTTTTAGACAAATGTAAGGAACGAAAAATGTAATTTAATCTAATTGTAATTTATTATTAAAGTCTAATAATAATAATAAAAAAAATGTAATACTACCCTCTCCAAACCTTTAACACACTTACATAGGCAAAAACCCATGTTGTAAAAAATTAGATCGACTAATTCGTTTGGTCTAATTGGGAACTGGCTTTGGTCCCGGCTCGATTTTCATTTAAAAACCAGATTTCAAAAAACTGGTCAAACCCTGATTTGACCCAAATTTGAACGAGGTCAAAATATGTAATTTTATAGAAAAACATCAATTTTAAAAATTATAGTTTAACTTCAAAGTTTTATAAAATTCACCTTTAACTTATAATTTTTTTTTTTGCCCCCCCGGGGCTTGGAGTAGTTGGCAAAAGCTTGGAAGACTCAACCCACACAACACGGGCTTGATTCCCATGAAGAGCAAAAGCTGCCAGTTTACTCACGACTATCTACCTAAGTACTGCAAGGGGTGTGTGCTATTTGAGCAAGAGAATTTAGTTCCATACGTGGATCACATGTGGAGGTTTGAATAATGATCCATAGCCTAAGGTGGGTGCCGATCCAGTGCATAACCAGTGAAGGAGTTTGGGGAAAAATATATGCCCAATTTGGGAGATGGTGAATGTGAAGATACCTCCTGTGAAAAAAAAACTTATAAATTTTTTAATTCTTTAAAATTAAATATTTTAAATATTTATACAAAAGAACTCTTACAAATTTTAACATGTTTTTTACTTAAAATATTTTTTATACTATTTTTTTCACAAAATTATTCAATTACACACTTTAGATTTTCATATAATTTATACAAAATTTAAACTTAACTATATTAAAACACTTAAATAATTTATTTCTACTATGTTTTTATATTAGTAGTAATATTTTGGTAATTAATTTTTACTTATTACATCATAATAACTTTATTTGATTTTCTACTATAGGTCTAATCATTTGATCGCTAATCCATTAATTTCATTGATTTGTATCTCTGGTCCAGTTTTGACAACACTTGTAAAAATGGCACAAAAGCATAGTTATCAAACTCGGACCGGTTATTAAACCGATCGAGATTTCGGGTCAATGGATCAATAGTTCAACCAGTGGGTCAATTATAAAATTAATAAAAAATAAAAATAAAATCAAAATATAGAAAAAATATAAAATATTAACTTACAAGCAACCAAACAATTGATATTACCATAATAATATAATAAAATCCAAAATTCACACTCATAAAAATTGATATAGAAACGTCATTTAAGGATATGTTTGGACAAGGCATTTCTATTTGCAAATAGAAAAAGTAAGCCATTTTTTCAAATAAAAACATCACACTCCAAGCACATTTTTATTTCAAAATTTAAATTTTCCCACTCAAATTTATCTCACATAATTTTAAAGAATCTTCCCTCTCATTTTTCTCTCTATAAAAAAATATCCACCAAAATTTTCACACATTCCAATACAACTTTTTTCAAATACATCATACTCCAAACATACCTTAAGTAAAATAATAAGAAAAACAATGAACAACACACATCCTACTAGTTTTAATTTCGACCTTTAAAAAAGTTCTTGCATAAAATTCTCGTTCAAGTTATCAATTGTATATTTTCAAAAGAAGAAACAAGGTCAAAAAAAAAAAAAAACCCAATTGGGTTAATGAGTGACTCGAACCGGTCTAAGGACCGGTTCACCGGCCGGGCCGGTCCGAGTCATATAACATGGCACAAAAGAAATAACGTTAACAACTGAAACACAGTTACATAAGCAAAAAACGGCCCAAAAGAAAATAAAGCTGACAACTAACTGCAACTCACAAGGAGCAACTCGGAGGCCTGCTGAGAAGCCTTCACTGACATTTCATATTTGGGCTGCTCTGTTTCAATATGCTCGAGCTTACACCAGACTACTACTGCGAGATTTTAAGGATTTATATACACAGGTATAGAAAATGTTGAAACGGTACGAGAAGGAGGTGAAGTAGAGGTGAAGTTACAAAAGTTTTCGATGCAAAAGTTGCAAGATATACTGTCGCCTCCGAAAACAGAATCTTTGGAACATCTTTCAGAAATAAAAACTAGGGATGTTTCTCTGCAACACTGGGGGCCAATTTCTTTGTATCGCTTTCTTGAGGTTCCTTCTTTGGTCCAATGATGAAGCCTTTCACCGAACGTTCTACTGACAATATTGCATTCTTGATCTGTCATTCAAAAAGAAGAATTAGGAATTAGAAGTTTGGAAATTTAACCATGCCAATGTATATATAATGAAGCATGCAATTGACTACTGCTTCTTTCTTTTTCCTATTGCTATGCTGGTGAGACTACATTTTAATTACTCAATTCGGTATAATGTTATCTTTATGCTTCTAATGGACCAATAAAACAATATTGTGATTACAAAAGCGCATACGGAAAGAACCAGCGTTATAGAAAAGCAACAAAATGTTATTAATTCTAACGCAAATTTGTGTTCATACAGCTCTCAAGTATCAGAACATTACAACTGCAGAAAACTACAGAAAGGTAGCATTTTCACTAGTTGCCAAACTCCAAAAAATGAAGGATTCAATTAGGCCATGACATACTACTCCATACAAAGGAAATAAAACAGAAAAAGATTATCGGCAGCCATGAAGATATAGCAACTAAAATTCTACAGTGAAGACATAAAAATGTGGGAAGCATGCAACCGATTTCTAACAGCTGCCATGCACAAAGATACTGAAACACAGAGAGAGCAGGATCAGTGAGTCATTTGGAAAAACAAACTGGATCACAGTATGAAAAAACATGAATCCAAACACAAAATATAGAAAATGAATAATTTAATTCAAACAATAAGCCATTAGACATGCAATCAAATTCTATGACAAGGTTGAAGATCTCTAAAGACAACATTGAAGACATCTAAGAGCTAATGATGTGAAAAAACAAAATCATGCAGCTTATTGCAGTCACCCACATGATATTTGTAGCATTTTTTTACTGGAGAACAATAGTCAGACCATGTATTAATCATTGAAATGTACATTAACTAAGTTTTCAATACACGCCATACCATGCACCCTCAGCACTGTCAAGTATTTCAACTAATAGAGGCACACTTTCAATTAGATAAAAAGGAAGCAGTGATTGCCAAGGATCACAGTCCTAGAGGATTTTTAGGACATACAACCAAAGATACAAAGTGCGTGGGAAAAAAAAGGTGAATAGAACTTCTGCGCAAAACTGTCTCAGTAGATCAACTTAACTATAAGAATACCATGGTCATTCTGCTAGATGAGACTGCCATGCCAAGCTCAAAACGGAACTGTGAGGTTATCCCTTTGATCCCATAAAACAAGTCCTATCTACTGTACAAGGAATTATAGCACCTTGCGAGTTATCCAGAGGTTAATTATTCACTTCATGATAACAGAAAAGCATACATGGAATCAGCCGGTTTTTCAGTAGTCATTAGTAGCACAATATGAATGGAATAGCTACGTTTTAGTTCTTTCAGTAGTCATTACTCAACCAATCTAACATAATTTATGGACATAGTGATCAGAATAGGAAAAGAGCAGCAACAATAAGACCATTATAAATGCAAGCAAACTCTAGAAAGAGTGAACTAAAGCATGAAAATAACCCATTAAACTTCAAATCACACAAGCTAACGGCAAAAGTACATGAATCTAAAGTAACCAATATCAAGATAATCAAGCAAGCAAAGTAATCCATAACCCTTAATATAAACTCATAGAGACCCAACCACAAACAAATATGCACCCAAACACAAATTTTAGTACAAGATCGTGTCTCGCGCATTAGAACGAATGAGTAAGTATCAAATCATAAACTACATCAAGAACCCAAAATTCAAGAAATTTCAAAAACCAAGATAAAGACCCTTTGGCGTATAAAACTAAGAAATTAAACAAATCATGATTTCTTACTGGGTCAAGAACATTAGGTTCGGAACCATAGTCAGCAGTAAGAAGGAAATAAGAAGCAGTTACAGTGGCCACCATTGTCGTCCTCCTAATAAGCTTGTCAGCTTGGGTATTCATTTCTGTTTATTTATTAGCAGTAACTTGCCGGGAACTTTGTTGTGTTGAGAACTTTCGTTTGGGGTTTTTGAGATCTTCCCGAAAGCAGTTGAGGTATTACTGTATTTCGGAAACTCAAGTTAAGATCCTGAACTTTTATTGTTAACAATTTGGTCCTCAAGTTTTATTTTTTCTTCTTTTAACAATTTAGCCTTTAATTAAGAGTTTTTTTTACAATTTCAGTCCCTAACATTTAAGAGTTCAGCCCTTTTAGTTTTAAAGGTTTTAAATTTTCATAGTTTTAATTTATTACAATTTTAGGACAACTAACGACCAATGTTTTATCACTTAACGGATTCAGCATCTTAGGCCCCATATCTATGCTTGTCAAATATATTATACTTTGTCCCTCAGTATATTGTAGTCTTTCAAGTCTAACAAAGTACATTAATAGATGACATGGGTTTTTCTCTACAGAGACATAATATCTCTAGGTGGGAAATAAGGTGCGACTAACGTGGGTACTATAATTTTTGATTCATTGTTACATTTTCTCTTTTTTGTGAAAAGAGGTGGGTTGTCTTCTCTGTTTTGGGTTCAGTGGTCTTGCTATAGCTAGTCTTTCGGGGGATAAGGGGAGGGTGATGACGATGGAGGGTGTGTTGGGCTGGGAAGTGGAGGTGGCTGGTCTTGTCTAGAAGCTTCAGTTAGCTTTAGCTGAAGCACGGCCAATTGAGTTGGGAGTGGCTGATTTACAGGCGGGTAAGCAAGAGGGTGGCCACAGCTTGCTTGGGAAGTTATTTGGTATTAAGCGAGCAAATTTCCTGAAGTTGAAACATACCCTGCAAGCTATTTGGCCAGTTAGTCAGCCTTTTCTTATTCGGCAATTAGGAATCAATTATTATCAGTTTGTTTTTTAGTTGAAGAAGGATAAGCTAAAGGTGTTAGCTGGTCGTGGATGGAGGTTTGATAATCAATTTTTGGTGCTACGGGAGTGGGCTGAGGGAGTGATGAGGGATGATAAAGCTTTTACTCGAGTGCTGGTTTGGGTGCAGCTTTGGGATTTGCCAAATCATTGGATTACAAGGGAAGCGGGTTTCCGAATTGGACGTCTTTTTCAGGAAGTGCATGATGTGTTTATTCCTGAGAAGGATAGTCCAGTGGCTCGCCATCTCAAGCTTCTTGTTACTTTGGACTTGGAGCAACCTCTCTTGAGGGGAGTCAGGTACGGTTTCAAGATGTTGCTTCTTCGGTTTGGTTTAAATACGAATTTCTTCCCACATTTTGTGTTTATTGTGGACGTGTAGGTCATGAAGTGTTGTTGTGTGCGAAGCAAAAGGCGGACCAGCAAGCTGATATGTTGGTTGAGGGGCAATTTGGGTTATGGTTGAGGGCAGTATTTGGTCAGTTTATAGGGAATGTTAGGAAGTAGGGGGAGAGTTTGGAGTTTCGTGCTTTAGTCCTTCCAGTTGGTGCAGCTTCGTGTTCTCCATTGCTTCTGCCGCATGAGTTGATGCATCGGGGCTCTGCACCAGCTGCAATTCCGCTGTTCAGTGCTCTTCTGAATTCTATTCTTGATGCTCCTGCTCTTCCTTTACTTGCGCCAAAGACTTCTGAGCAACTAGCACAGAAGTCTGTTCTTGCTGATTTTGAAATATAGCCCGTTACTAGGCTGTTTGAACCGCAGCTGGTTGCTCCTGTTGCTGCATCATCGCTTTCTATTCTTGATGATTCTGAACCACGGCTGCTGTTGAAGGAGAGGGAGCAGTGCTGTTCTTCGGATTCTTCGGGATTGTTGAGGGAGAATGTGCAGCCAAGCAAGTTGCTAAAGCAGCCTCCTCTCTTGGCTTTGGAAGTGGTACCAAATAATCATATGATGGCTCATGATGGTGTCTCGACCTTGGACCAGCCACTTCACGCTCTTCCTTTGACGACATTGGACCACAATATCTAGCTGCCTCCTTTGGCTAATTTGCTTGGTTCTAGAGATGCCACGCCTAGTCCAGTGGAGGGTCATGGTAGCATTTCTGTTTTGGCTAATAAACGGCCAACATGGCGGAGGTTAGATGGTCGATTAAGGTCTATTTCGCATGACAAGTTGTGTATTGTGCCTTGTGTCGGAGAGAAGCATGAGTGGCATTTGGCAAATGATATGGCTATTGTGTTTGATGATGTGGTATGTGGTTCTGAGGATCAAGCTGATAAGAAACCTAAGCAAGGAGCTCAATTTAAAGGGGTGCAAGGGGCCGGCCCTCATCGGTCCCAAACTTTTCAATGAAGATTGGAGTGTGGAATTGTAGAGGCTTAGGTGTAGCTTTTACAATTTCCTAGTTGAGGGAGTCTATTATCTCCCAGCATCCGGGGGTACTTTTTTTTTCAGAAACTAAACAAAAAAAGCTTTTGTTGAGAAGATTGTTAGGCAATTGAAGTTTGACGATATGTGGAGGTATGTTCAGCCTGAAGGCACTCAAGAGGGGTTGTTAATATGTTAAGCGCCTCAGGTTTCGGTTATGAATATGGTGACTACTTCGTTTTGTGTCCAAATGCAATATAAATTTAAGAGTGATACAAGAATGGAGTGGGGTGTTTTTGTGTATGCAAGTATGGAAAGCAATAGCAAAAAAAGGGGGGGGGGGGGAGCAAACAGATCAACTCGGATCAAAATCCGATCCAATTTGATCTAAAAATTTTGGCCAGATCGGATTAGGTTCGAATCAAATTATTGATTTTGAAAACCACTACTTGCGAGGGAGTGTGCTTTAATGTAATAGTGTATCTATGAAGGGGGAGATTTGTTGTTTTTATGGATACTATCACACATTGAAAAATTAAAAAGAACTAGAGACCTAATAAATGGTAAAGACCAAAACCTACTAGTTTAAACTTTTGGGTTCATGTAGACTCTTGGTAAAAATCCAAAACCTACTAGAATAAACTTTTGGATTCATGTGGCCTTTTACTATTTATTGAGCCGTTCTAGTTGGACTCCCCATATGCAAAACCTCCCAACAAGAAAGTAAATTTTGGTCTATTTACTTGCTATGTTCCCTCGAGAGGTGATGGTGGACATTAGATTTGTGTGCTTACTACGTTTGTCCGAGAGGTCATGGTAGATGTTTCTAGTTCTCGTGGGATGGTTTAAGCATGGCATGATGTCACATTGAATGAAAAGTTGAGATGAAGCTTGGGCAAGGTATCAAGTTTTCATTGAGATGAATTATTGAGGAGGATTTAAAGTCGCGAGGAGAAGTGACAAGCCTTCCAATATAGTTTTCAGAGACAAACTCATTTTGACTTATATAGGATAAAGTAGATAAGTTTAAGTGAAGAGTAAGTATGGCATGCAAGGCATATGTATTGGGAAAACACTTAAGTCTGAGAGGGATGAGCTTAACCTTTTTAAGAGAGGATTTAAAAACTTTAGGTGTTCTTCGGTGAATTACAAGCGTGCAATATCAACAAGTAATAAAGAGGTGAGTAGAATATCATTCCCATGAAGATTGAATCAAATCTAACCAATTACTTACCAACGTGATTAATTCAAAAATAAAGCTAACTAATCAAATTATTTTATTGTGATTTAAATAAACTAACAAAGAATGAAATATTGATAGCAAATAATAATAGCGACAAATACTAAAAAATTACCCAATCAATTAAGATGTTAGAGTTTTCGATTTTACTTAATCAATCTTAATTAACTCTCTTAACTTGTCAAGAAATTAAATTAATCTTCAAATTATGATGGTGAAATTTCTCTAATGTAGATTAATAGCCGACATCGGTCTAATAACCATATTTATATTAAAATCAAGTCACATTTTTTTTGTTCTTTAAAACGGTAGTTGTATTGATATTTTCAAAAGAACAAAACGATGATACCAAATGGTAAATAAGCGACTGAGTACTCTGTGCGAGTTTCAGATCACGACTAAGCTACAACAAGAGCTTACTCAGAATATAAAAAAACTAAACCGTACTCCCTATATAGTAGATAGTGTAACAGTTCTCATCATGAAACAGTAACTCTATCAACTATATAATGTACTCTTTTGCACCCTTTTCACATCTAGTTGGCTACCCACAGTCCTTAGCCATTTGAAATTCCCTCCACTCAGCAAATGCCAGATTCACATCAACACGCTCCTCTTTCTATTCGTTTTGGAAGATCCAGAGATTTCTGGATTTCCATAGCATCCAAAGGATATAAACTACAAGTTGCACTTTCTCTTTCTAGTTACAACCCTTCATCCCCGTGTTAATCTATATCCACCAATCCTGAAATGAGAGCTCTTGTGAGTTATCATTCTCTCATTGTACTGCTGTAATTTTTCAAACATTCTTTGCACGTCTATAATGAAGTAACACATGTGCTAGAGTTTCAAACTATTCCCCACACATTTTGCACACGGGCTCTTCAATGCCTCTCTTGCCAAGTTGATCCTCAGTGGGTAGAATGCCATTCCAACATCTCCAAATAAAGTGCTTGAGTTTCCCTTTAATCCCTAGACTCCATAATCTCCTCCAAAGCCAACTCAGTACGACCCTTGAATTGCTACTTTGTGCCTTATTTTGATTCCTCATCTATTCTCTTAGAATCTCCTGGTAGGCTGATTTCACTGAATAGCTTCCATTTTGATTGGGATGCCAAATGAGCTTATCTCTGCCCCCTCACTGATCTAATGGAATAGAACATGTTATCTCAGCATCATACTTATTGAAAATCTCCCCAATTAGTTGCCTATTCCATGCCGTACTCTTGTGGTTCAAGAGTTGGCTTACCCACATAACTTGATTCAATGATGATGGATCTTGTACAATTTCCCGTCCTTTGATCCCTGAAATCCAAGGGTGATCCCAGATTCTTATAGGCTTGCCATCTCCCATTTGAAATCTTGTCTCGTGACAAAGGACCTACTGGGCCTTGAGCCAGCTCTTCCACAACCAAGATGAATTGTTTTTTTGAGGAGTTTTCAATAGTCCCTCTTTTTAGAAATACTTAGCCTTCATCACCTTACTCACTAGCAGGTTGGGTTGTGTAACCAAGCTCCACAACTGCTTAGCTAACAATGTGTCATTGAAGAGTTGAATATTCTTAAAACCAAGCCCACCCTCCTCCTTGGGGATAGCTAGATCCTTCCATGCTTTTTAGTGGATTTTTGACGTCCCTTCCGAGTTCTCTTCCCACCAAAAGGCCGCTGTATTTCTAATCAGATCTTGACAGACATTTTTTGGGAGTTTGAAACAACTCATGACATATGTAGGAAAAGCATCAATCACAACTTTAATTAATGTCTTTTTACCCGCCCAACTGAGAAATTGATTCTTCCACCCTTTGATTCGCCTCTGCACAGTTTTCACCACATAATCAAATACCTCCCTCTTAGATCTTTCTATGTACATATACAGACCTAAGTATTTGGCATTTTTTTTTCCTTAACCCCATCTAGTACGTGACAAACTGCGTCTTTTTGCTCAGTGGGCACATTGCTACTGAAGAAAATTGAGGACTTTTTTAGGTTGACCAATTGTCCAGACATTCTGCAATACTTATCCAATCACTTTTTAACCATTCTAACTTGTTCAACATCTGCTTCACAAAACAAGATAGAGTCATCCGCAAATAACAAATGAGTAATTAGTGGTCCATTCCTACACACTCTCAATCCCCTATATGCACATCTCTTACAAGCTTGTTTAATCATATTCGAGAAAACTTCCGAAATACTTAAAAACAAGTATGGCGAGATGGGATCCCCCTGCCTAATTCCCTGTATAGGTTCTAAAAATCCACACTGTTCTCCATTAATATTAAATGAAAAACTGGAAGAGATGACACATTGCCTAATCTATTCAATAAAAATATAAGAGAAACCCATCCTCCTAAGTACTGAATATAAGAACTCCTATTCTACCCTATCATAGGCCTTTGCCATATCAAACTTAAGTGCCATAAACCCTTTCTGCCCTTTAGTTTTTGAATATAAAGTGTGGATATATTCTTGAGCAACAACCACATTATCTAATATCTGTCTTCTTGGAATAAAGGCTGCTTGGTTTTGACTGATATAATGAGAGAGACAAGGTTTTAATCTATCAGCCAGCAATTTAGCTATTATTTTGTACACAATGTTGCACAAACTTATAGGCCTAAATTCTTTAATGGAATTCGGGTTCCTGACCTTTGGAATGAGGGTTATCAAAGTATGATTCATTCGCTTGAGCATTTTCTTATGAGAGAAAAAATCTTTAACGGCATTGCAAATATCAATTTTAACTATATCCCAATAAAATTGAAAGAAAAGAGGGGTCATACCATCCGGGCCAAGGGCTTTATTGGGATACATTTGGAAAAGAGCGTGCTTGATTTCCTTGTCTTCCACAGGCTTGATCAGTTTTCGATTCATGGATTGAGTAATGGACAGTGGAATACCTTGAAGACCTTCTTGCACATCAGGTGGGTTTGCCGAGGTAAACAATTCTTTATAGAAACCTAGAATTTCTTCCTTAACCTTCTCATGGCTTTCACATCTCCTACCATCTTCTTTAGTCAATCTCTCTATAGCATTATGCCTCCTTCTACTTACTGTACTTGCATGGAAGAACTTAGTATTGTTATCACCTTCACGGAGTCACTGGATTCTAGATTTCTGCCTCCAATATAGTTCCTCCTCCTGGTACGCTTGATTCAACTCTCTCTTCAATAGTCTCCATTCTTGCCAGTTTCTCCTCTCTCCTTGGAGTTGCATTAACTCCATTCTTCTTTTAATCTTCAGAATTTGCTTTGCCGAATTAAACTCTATCCGCTGGCTCCATTATAGAAGAGCCATTCAACACTGTTTAATCTGAGAGCAAATTTGGTACAATGGTGTGCCCGTTTGAGACCTGCTCCAGGCTTTCTTGATGATTTCCTTGGCTTTCTCCTTTTTAACCCATCTTAGATCAAAATAGAACCTCTTCTTCCTTTGTTGCCACTTTGGGTTCGTATCTATGATTAATAATGAATGATCTGAGGCTTGGCTCTCAATATGGAACACTTTTAATCTCGGATTTTCCACAATCCACTTAGGTGACCCAAAGAATCTATCCAATCTTTCCTCTACAAAATCTTCTCTCTCCCTATTATTGGCTCAAGTAATTTTCCTCCCAAGAAATCTAAGATCCCCCAGTTCCATGCTCCTAATAAAATTTCGAAATGCCACAAAACTACCCTCTAGTCTACTTTTACCACCACTTTTTTCTTCTTTTCGGACTAAGCTATTAAAGTCTCCTCCTATAAACCATCTCTCTCCCCAATTATGTTTTTGCCTCTCCAAGTATCTCCATTGCTCTTCCCTAACCCTTATATCAGTGCTAGTATATATAAAAATGACCCAAAATTGCTATCCTCCCCAACCAATCTACATTCCATTTGAAAAGAAAAGCTAGTGGAAATAATCTTGACAACAGTTATTTCTTCTAACCAGTGCACCAACATACCTCCTTGAGTCCCATTCCGTTCCGTGTTCCTTCATCTATCCCGGAACTATAATCTTCTGCAAATTGATGTCACAAACTTAGAATTCTTCTTTATCTCTGACAAGAGTACTAAGTCAGGGCGGTGGGATTTTAATACGTCCCTCACTTGGGAAATTATAGAAGGTCCGCCCAAACCTCTACAATTCCACACACATGCCTTCATAATTCCACTTGGGCCCAGTCTAGGTTGGATGCCCTCACCTTATCCTTACTTGACATATTTATCATTGTATGTCTCGTTTTTTTACTATTTGGAACCCCTTCTATTACCTCCCATTTCAGCTTTTCCTTGGCCTTCCCGACTTCTTTTTCTCCCCCCTATGGAATTTTCTTCCATTTTTTGCATCAACACATCATCACCCTTCTCTTTTTTATCTCCCAATCCCACCCATCTATTTTTTTGCCTTTGTGATCTCCCTATTGTTCCACCTTTTTTTGCTTTAACATCCTTAATCTCACTACCCTCCTTATCCTTTATATTGCAGCCCTTCCTTTCACAACCTATAGGAACATTCACCAAGTCCAAGGACATAGAGTCGGCCATCTTATCATGAAATCCAAAAAACTGGACACGCGGCTTTGCCTCTTTTCCATTAATCCCTTGATCCATCATCTTGGTCGCTGCTTCCTTGCTCGCAATTGTACTGTCCACCAATAGCAGATGCGGTTCCATACTACCTACGAAGTCCTCTCCATTCACCATGTCTTGTTCACGCATCATCATGGCATTTTTCTTTGCTAGAATAATAGGAATAACAGCAGTCGGGCAGCAAATCAGACTCCCAACCGAAGCAGCTGGATTCAGTATCTTGACGACTGGAGAGTCATTGTTTACCACTTCCAACCCGTGGCCACTTTCCTGCTAATAATCCTGATTTGTTCCAGCAGAAATCCCAACCATTTGGATAAGCGAATCACAAGGTTTCCCCCTATCGACCTCCATTGCTTTTCCTTTTCCTTGTATTGAATACACATTGCTTTCTTCAGGTAAGTTTACAGGAATTGCTGGTTCAGGATTTCCACTCCCATGCTTTATCACCCCCCCTCTCCCGGAAACTCCAGCCTGATGCACACACAGTATATCATGGTCTGGATGAATTTAGATTTCCAAATGCATTAGAAACCCTAGAAATTCTCAGATTCAATCTAAGTAGTCACGACTTAGTTCTACTACCGAAACCACATGAACAACTTAGATTATTACCGTCTAAATTGAATTCATAGTCTAATATCATGTGAACACCTGCATGTCATCTCCACACAGTATCAAACAAACATAAAAAATTGGTGGTGGCCAATCACCTAAAAACATTAAGAGCATGACATTAAACTCATAATTGAAATATATGATGCATGAACTAGTCTTGAGAATCAATTATTCATTAAGATCCATCCAAACTCTAACAAAAGAGAATAAGAACATACTAAAATTTTCAATAACAACAAGAATAAAAGTAGACATAGCTAAACTTAAAATAATTCTTAAAATTAAAGTAAACACTATTCAAAAACTATAAAGTATTTGGTAATTGAAAATAAAACATAACCAAAAGTTTAATAACAAAACACAAGAAATCAAAACAAAAAGCTCTCAAAATCCAAAGCATAAAAAGTAAAGTAAAAGAAAGCTGGTCGTATGTTCTCAGCAATCTGCCGAAATATTTGTACAAATATTACTAAACTAAACTAAAGAAAAAAAACAGAAGAAAAGACTGGACGTGAGGTACAAAAAACGGATGACAGCTGCTTCTTTCACCCGTACGCTTCCAAAGAGAAAAGAAGAGTCGGCTGCCTCCTTTAAAATTCTACAACTGCAGATAGTTTTTTTGCTAAAATTACTAAACTAAACTAAACTAAAACAAGAAGAAAAGACTAAAAGAAGAACGTGAAGAACCAAGCAGATAAAACAAACGGTGGCTACTTTGGCTAAACTAATGAAAGAAAAGAAAGAAAAACGCGAGTCTTGGAGAGAAGAAAGGGACGGCTGCCCTCAAGTAATTCTGCCCACTCCTCTTTGTCTTCTTCTTGGGTTTTTATTGTTTTCCAAGAGCAGCTGCACCCTACTTTGTCTTTCAATTGCAATCATCTTCTGTTTCCTTGTTTCAGCCGTCTCTTTTGTTTCCTTGTAGTAACTATCTTTGTTTCCTTGTGCAGCTTGGCTTGTAGTATTCTTATGGCTGAAGGAGTCTTTTTTTTTTTTTTTTTTTCTTTTCTCTTTTGCGGCTGCCTCTAGAAATTAAAAGAATGCGGCTGGTCTCAAACCTAAGTCAAATAAAAGAAAACGCTAGAATATTTTGCCAAGAGATAAATTTTCTTTTTATTTGTTCAATTTTTTCTAAAAATGCTCCACCCTAGTCATCAATCATAAAAACAACTAATATTCATATAAACAAGCATTTTAATCAACTAAAATACAAGGGAATTGACCCAAGAAATATACAATTATACATTCTATCAGGTGTGTGTAGAGTTACCGGTCAGAATTATTGGATAAGGACTTCACATCTAACAAGTAGTGGATTTAGTAACCAACAAAATCCACTACTTTTTAACAGTCAGAACTGGTGTTGTACGGGGACTTAGAGTCTAGCATCCTGTCTAAGAAGATGGGCAGGAAATTCATATGTGTAGATTGAGGGAATAATGGGGGGAGATCGAGACTCCAACATCAACATGAACAAAGCACAAGTGAGCTCAAAATAAGACTTGTGATTACTCCCTTTATGTTTATAGAGACCGAAGATGCTTACAAAATATGAGTACTCATGAGATTGTGAAAATCTGAAGGGCAAATTTTTGAGTAAATTTCTTATAGAAGAGACTAGTATTAAGCTGAATTCATAGCAAAACTCCAATAGCGTAAATAATAACTAGTCTAATACATACAATTGCATATATCAAACTTCTAATCACGGAAGAATATGAAAAATCTATTGTCTTCTCTATCCTTTTCTGCAATGTTATGAAAATTGGATCAGATTGGTTGGTCGGATAAACTCAACCAAATATTGGCTGTGTCTAGTTTGATTTTCTTGAAAATTCTCCCAATTTTTCTTAAAAGACCTCCCAATTCATCCAATGACGAACAAGGGTTAATCGTGACCGAACAAACTGGAAAAACCCAATTTGTGGAAAGAAATAAAAATTTATTTATGTGATTGATATCAAATTAGTCTAAACTAACAATCGATTTTTTGATTCTGCAAAGCTTTTTCTCCTTGAACCCTAATATTTTCTCACCCTTCTATCTCTATCATCCAATCTCCACCCTTTGCCTACATTGTCCAATCTTTATGTCTTTCCTTCTCTTTCCCATCTTTTTTTTTTCCATCTCTCTGAATGAAATTGATGATATAGCTTAGTCAATACCTTCGCACATTAATTATTGAAAAAGTGTGTAGTGTTCGAATCAATACCCGACTATCCAATGCGCAATTATAAAGAAAAGAAGTATGATTTTGAAGCCCAAATGTTCCATATTAGGTGACTGCTTTACTTTTGCAAGGGTACATTGCAAAGTAGCTATCCAATGAGCAATTATAAAGAAAAAAAAGTCTGATTTTGAAGCTCAAATGTTCCATATTAGGTGGCCGCTTTCCTTTTGAAAGGGTACATTATAAAGAAGATACTTTTTTCCTTTTCTTTTGTCAATTTCAAAGCTCATCACTTCGTCAATTTTCAAATAGCTAGAATGCTAATCAATTTTTCTTTTTTCTTTTTTTTGGGCAATTTATACTTGATTCATAACTATTATGCTTTTTTGAATTTATAGGCTAATAGAAGGTAATGATTCACATTCCATACTAATGAATGAAGAATCAATAGCAAAGTCAAGTTCTGCAGAATAAAGTCATAGGCAACAAAATGACTTGGCATGGAAATTCAAAGAACTCTAATGGTAGAATAGTTCTTATTTGTGGATTTTGCAATATTACACTTGTAGATCGTATTATTAACAAAATGAAAAACATATTACTAGAACAAAGGGCAATGTATCTTCATGCAAAAAAGTTCCACCTAATATTAGTTTTGTCATATAAAATTCATAACAAGCTAACATTCAAAAGGCAAAAGAAAAGTGTCTTTGGAATTGAGAATCTATTTGGCCAACATGCGGTCGAGAATAATGATGTTCGAAAAATTCCTCTTCCTAAAGAGAAAGGAGTCTCAATAAATGAGAGATATTGGAAAAGGGAGAAGGGAGGGCAGTACATGGTACTGAAGCTTATATGATAGGAAAAGCCTTTGGTTTTTCTCATCCAGCCATCCATCTTGTTTGCGAAGTAAGAAGAGATATCATGACACTGATATGGTTTTGGTTTTAGAGTTTTATGATGCGTGTATCTTTCTTAATCCTACTAATTCCTCTTATTATCAACAAGTAGTGAGAAAGGTTAAAACTATGAGGCATGGATACAAAACTCCTACTTCATAATGTAGAGTTTTTTCCACAAATATTTTTTTAAAAAAAAAATTAAATAAATATTGATGATTTAATTGGAGTTCCGGAAGTGTTGAAGTCGATATTCATGATATCGACTTCAGTGTATCCGGAATAGCAACTTAGTTTTTTACACAAATATTAACTTATTTATTCCAATTTAAATAAATAATGTTGTTTTAATTTTTCTTTTTAAAATAATTCAGCAGATTCTTAGAAAATCGACTTTAAAGCCGATAATTCGATCAACTTTAAATTTTAAAGTAGATTTTGAAAAAATCAACACACAAAATAAATTGTACTTAAATTATATTTTTTTTAAAACAATTTGAGAGATATTTAAATGTATAATTATGTGGAAACCCTATTTTGTTAATCTTTGAGTATTATAGTTACATAACAAATTTGAGAAGCAATAAATTTTGAACATTTTTTAAGTAATTTTTTGTATATTGATATTCCATACTAATTTTTTGAAGGGAGGAAAAATTTAATGTCTCAATTTTCAACCAAAAAAAAAATCCTGAATATTTCATTACGTAATTATTGTTATATTTAACATTTGTATAATATTTTGCTGCACTTTATTCCGTAAGAAAGTTTAGGATATATAAATTACTTAAAAAATGTTGTTCAAAATTTATTGCTTCCGAAATTTGTTATGTAACTATAATACTCAAATATTAACAAAGTATCGTTTCCACATAATTATACATTGAAAAAATAATGATGCTTTTATTTGTGTTTCCAAACTAGTGAAGTTGATATATGAAATGTTGACTTTAAAGTCGATATTGTATGAATCTACTTCTCTTTTTTTTTTGTCCAAAAGTAGCGATTATATTAACGCAGGAAATCCCAGATTAATACAGTACAAGGAGGGTCCATCACTAGGACGGACAAGTTCTAACTCAACTAACTTAACCTAGTAGGGGTTGGTTATAACAGTTCCCTGATTTAAACGAGACCGGCAAAACCCCACTCAATATATAGTGGTATCGGAAACAAAAGAACAAAGAACACCCTAGCTTGGCGGCCTCTGCCTACACAGCTCCCCTAGTCAGAATAGAAGAAACGGACCGCAAAAATCCATGTAGTGCGGTTCTGCGTTGGTCAATCCCCCCTATCCTGGCGCGGCCTTACGTTGCGTTGCCTCGTACTTAACCCTCCTCCCAAGCTAAGACGCGATAATCCTTCAGTAGGGAAACTGTGACGATACGTCTCAGCGCTGCATTTCCTACCAAAGACCACCACCCCTTCGTACCGCCGTCCACGAAACAACCTAGCTGGCCAGTCCGTACAAAGAACCCAAGAACCGACTAATGCCGGCAACCAAACAAAAAAAACAAAAAAAAAACCAACAATTGAATTGCACACAGTGTCGCACCAAAATTGCCCACAGTTGCGAGAGAAAACGGCATGAACTGTGTGCTTCCAGTTGTTAACTTACCTTTAGCTAGGTGGTTCTTTGACAGTTGTATGAATCTACTTCTGCACTATATAACTTTTTTATTATTTTTAAAGGCTTTATAGTTAACTTATACAACTACAGTTTAACCTTTTTATATCATTTTGTTTCTTCTCTTCATTTCCACACTTTTCCTTACCTATCCATCTCAAACATAGAGGTTCTTAACAAGAAATCTAGTTTGTAGGGTTTAATTCAGAAGCAAACATTAATTCTCACAATATTGGAATTAAACAATTTCATCTCAAAATGATATATAGGAATTCACTTATCTTTTTAAAAAAATAAATGTAATTTTATTCATATACCACTTTGATATACATGATACAAATATAAAGGAATTTAATTTATGTATCAAATTAATATATTTGACCTTGTTAATAAGTTGTAAAAGTTGGGATAAATCCAAATTTCTCTAAAATTAAGGTGTAAAATATAGGATAAATTTAAATATCTTTCAAATTGTTTAAAAATGTATAATCTAAGTACAATTATTTTGTGTGTTGATTTTTTCAAAATCTACTTTAAAATTTCAAATCAATCGAATTATCGACTTTAAAGTCGATTTCCTAAGAATCGGCTGAATTATTTTAAAAAGAAAAATTAAGATATCATTATTTATTTAAATTGGAATAAATAAGTCAATATTTGTGTCAAAAAACTAAGTTACTATTCTGGATACACTGAAGTCGATGTCACAGATATCAACTTCAGCACTTTTGGAACTCCAATTAAATCATCAATATTTATTTAATTTTTTTTAAAAAAATATATTCAAAACTTTTACTCTCATAATGCATATAGATTAAATTTATTGAGAAATGCTAAGAAGTTAAATTACTTGTTGATAATTTTCCTAGTAAGTGGGCTAAAATAGGTTACACATTTATGGGTGACGGACATAAAAATATAGGCAGAAAAGTTTGATTAATTTCATTATTTATGTCCTAGTGGGATTTTATTTAGCATATCTATTGATTGTTCTGATGTAGTGACAAATGGTAAACTTCATGTAATTTGATTGTTTGAAATTATTGAGATTGTTGAGCCTAGCAATGTGATTCATTTAGTTACAGATAATGAGAGTAATTATAAAGCTACTAGAAGATTGCTCTTTAGTAAATATTCGAAAATTACTGAGTCTCCTTGTATAGCTCATTGTCGTAACTTAGTCGTGAAAGATATTGGAGATTTGGCCAATGCGAAGGACTTGGTTACTCTTGCTTTAAGGATCACAGTGTTTATTTATAATTGTAAGTGGATTGTTAGATGAGAAAAAAGCTGTTGGAGAGAAATTCTTCATTCTACCAAGTCAAGATTAGTTCAATTTTTTTATACGAGCGTATTTTAATGTGTATTTACACATTTTTAAATTTATTTTTAAGAGGTAAGGGTGCTAAATTGTTGACAATTGAGAAAGATGATGGTGGTAGTGATGTTGATTTATCAAGTTACGATGTTGAAAATGGAGATGAAAATGATATTATATTATTAATTGGTAATGACTATGATTGAAGATTTGAAGTAATGTAGTGACGTTTGAATAATTAAGAATATTAAAATTCTTGGTCTATTTTTTTCTGGAACTTTATGTTGTCATTTTCCTCTATGACTTAAATGTTTCCAATTTTTAGACGTCAAGATTTTTTATTCTTTAATAAAGTTGGACTTCGATAATATGTTTTTTTTTATGTTTCCTTTCTTTTAGATTTAGAAATGCTTATTTCATCGTATATGATGTATGAAATTTTATAATTTATATATGATTATTACATTATAATGACTTTTTTTTTTACTAGTAATTTGACTAGTCAAACTAGTTGATCCTTAACCTAATTGTTCAATTACTTCACACTTCGATCAACAAAGCTTGTCCTCTTTTCCCTTGAGTGTAAAAATTTCGGCTACTCTGTATAAATCTCTTCATCTAGATCTCCCTGCAAGAATAAAATTTTGATTTCAGAGTTGCTCAAACTCAAAGTTCATATCAGCGGCTAGTTTTGACACAACTCAAATTGAACTCACTTACACAATTGGTGAGAAAATTTTATCAAACTCAATACTTTTTTTGAGGGAAGAATTTAACCACCAAATCAAGCTTTGTATCTAAATAGCATGCTATTGTGTCTTTTTTTTTTTTTTCTTCACTTGAAAATCCATATGTTTTTGAGTTTTTTCTTTTATTTTGACAACTTGATCAACTCATACGTATCATTTTTCTTGATAGAATTCACCTTCTCTTATATGGCCCTGATCTAGCAATTTTAATCTCTACAAGATTGCACATCTTGGGAGCTCTATAACTCCCCAAAATCAACAATTAAAATATATGCAGAACTAGGATACATCACAGACTGTTGGCGTTCTCTAGTTCACCTTCTAAGCTGAAATTTAACTCCTAGTGGATGGGGTTGTTCCCCCTGTTTAACTGCCTGTGCATCATTTTGGCATCCAAGACAAATTCATATAGTAGAATTAAACTATTGTGTTTATAATTTAGTGGTTATATTGGGTTTTTGTTTTAAATTTTTTTTTATTAAAATTAGATAGTTAACTTCCAATTAGTTTGGAATTTTGTTAAATTTTATAAATAGGACATATTATTTAAGATTTTACTGTACAAAGGGAAAAAAATTAGCCTCCGTCTCGTGAGAATAGCCTCTAGTTCTTAAGCAATAAAGCTTTCTTTTGTTGCCTTGATTTTGTTATTGTTGTGACTAAAGTATTTGGTTATTTATTGTCGATTTGTTAGTTCACCTTGAAGTGGATGTTTGCTCGTCCCATCCTTAAAGAATAAATTTTGTTATTGATTTCGATGTCTTTTGTTTGGTTTCACCGAAGTTAAGCCTTCATTGGTCAAATTAATTCTCTCTATTTCATCTTGCCTTTTCAAATTGATTTGACCAGCTGCTTTGGTTAAAGCTTACAGTTTTTGGCCCCTGAACCATCCTCATATTTGCTTCTTGATTTTATTAATTTTGGGTCCAATATTTGATATTACAGCTTTGGATGGTGTTTAATAATTATGATGAAACAAAAAATTATTTATTCTTTACCTAAATTAAAATGTAAACAAAATTATAATTATTTAAGAATTCATATGGAAACGCATGTCAATGCGTTTAATTTATTAGTCTACATTCAAGAAAAATTAGTAAAGAATACTAATAAAGAAGTTAGGCGTAATAATAATCTAGTGTTGTCACAAATTTACTAAGCATTTGATATTTCTGTGTTTAGTACAATATCCACCACTACAACTACAAAACAGATATGGGATATTTTAGTCGAAACATATCGTGGTGTTGACAAGATCTAGCAAAACAACGTGTTAATGTTGAAAACAAAGTTTGAACTGTGCAACATAGAAAGAAATGAGACCATTGAGTCTTATTTATGCAGTTGCATGGGCAAGATTTCTCTGATCAGATCATTGTTGAAAAAGTTTTGAATACTTTGCCAATCAAATTTGATCACATTGTTACAGTGATACAAGAGAGAAAAGATTTGTAATTCTTGTTAGTTGATGAATTGCAAAAATCATTACTACTTCATGAACAAATAATTAATAGCAAATTGGATGGATTGCATTAAAGGAGCATATGGAAAAGGCGTTGCAAGCCTTGCAGATTCAAACCGCTAAGAAAAAAAGCAGTAAAGATGTTTTTGGTGGACATGGGCAACCTTTTAGAGGTCTTGGATATGAAGTAGATAATTTTCATGAACGTAGTAGAGGTAATAATTCTTTTCAATAAAGAGACAATTTTAATAACTGCAATAATAATAATTAGCAAAGGAGACCTAAATGTTTTAATTGTGGCAAAGCAAGCCATATTCAAAAAAATTGTTAGAATAATAAATTTTAAAAATAAAGATGTCAATGTCAACGTAATTGAAAATTCTGGTGAAAAATATGAATAATTTTATTTTTTGCTTGTATTGTTGAAAATTCTAATAATAATATGTGATATGTTAACTCTAAATATAATAACCACATGACTGGAAAGAATAAACTAAGAATGAACTATTTGTTAATTTGAATAAATCCTTTAAATTTCACTGTTCGATTTGGTAGTAACCAAAAAGTGCATGTATGCAGTGAAGGAGATATTCCTATTATTTTTAAAAATAACACTAAAAATGCTATTGTTGATGTATATTATGTATCTAATTTGCATCAAAATCTCTTAAATTTGAGTCAACTTCAAGAGAAGAGTTATTATCAGCGTTTTCAAAAATACATTTGCACTATCACTAATGGTCATTTGGGTTTGATTGCAAATGTGTACATGACAAATAGCATATTGTTCCCCATTATTTTGAATTGTGCTAGGTCAACTTGTTTTAGTTCTATTGAAGTTGATAATACCTTGTTGTGGCACATAAGATTTAAGCATTTTCACTTTCATGGCTTGTAATTTTTGGTAAAAAATAATATTGTTTTTTGATTGTCTTCTATTAACTTTCATCTAAGACAATGTGAATCTTACATTTTGGGTAAGAAACACATATACCCATTTCTTTAAGGCATGACTTGGAGAGTAAAAGAACCTTTACAACTCATTCACTTTGATCTTTATACAGTGAATGTTCATTATAATGGAGGTAATAAGTATTTTATTACTTTCATTAGTGATTTTAGCATAAATGTTTGAGTTTATTTTTTGAAGAATAGATCTAATGCTCGTAACACTTTTTGAAGTTTTAAAATATATGTTGAAAAACAAAGTGGTTACTCAATCAAAATGCTCGTGACACTTTCTAAAGTTTTAAAGTATATGTTGAAAAACAAATTGGTTACTCAATCAAAACTTTGAGAACTAATAGATGCACAGAGCACACAGTGTGTGATGAATTTTTGACACAATATAGGATTAAGCATCAGTTGACAGTAAGATACACTCCTCAGTAGAATGACATTACAGAAAGAAAAAATAGAACTATGATAGACATGATGCGATCAATGATGGTAGTCAAGAATATGCCCAAGGGTTTGTGAGCAGAAATAGTTTTGTACACTATTTATGTGTTGGATAGATGTCCAACTAGATACAATGGTGAAAAAATTGATTATGAGATTTGGTTTGGTAAAAGGCCAAATATTTCTCATCTTAGAGTATTTAGTTGTTTGGCATATGCACATGTTTGAGATGCTCTCTGAAAAAAAACTTGATGACAAGGCAAAGAAATCTATTTTTATTGGTTACAGTTTTGAGGTTAAAGGATACAAACTATTCAATCCTGTGACAAAAAAAAATCATTGTTAGTAGAGATGTCCACTTTGATGAGTAAAGTGTTTGGGATTGGTCAAAAAAAGAGTCAAATATAACAGTTAGTCATCCTTCACAGACTTTATATGTTGATGATAGTGATAATGATGAGGTTAATCAATCAAGAGTACATGCATAATAGCATGTTCCTACTCAATCCGATCGTCTACAGAGACAAAGGCGTTTACCAACTCGTTTATAGAATTACGGTGTTGATGGTTACTCTCAGAATGTATATGACAAAATTATTGTTAATTTTGCTCTTTTTACAAATTATGACCATGTTACTTTTGAATACACTATTCGTGAGAATTATTAGAAGAAAGCAATGGCTGAAGAAATTCATGCAATTATAAACAATGATTCTTGAGAGCTTACAAATCTTCTAAGTGATCAGAAACCCATTCGTGTCAAATGGGTTTACAAAACAAAGTATAAGACCGATAGATGAGTAGATATATTCAATGCACAGTTGATTACCAAAGGTTACAAACAAAAATTTGGAATTAATTATTTTGAAATATTTGCACTTATTGTTTAGTTTGATATTGTTCGCTTAATCATCTCTTAGCTATCCAAAATAGTTGGAATATACATTAGATAGATGTAAAGTCTGCGTTTTTTAATGGAATATTTGAGGAAGAAGTGTACGTTGAACAACCTATATGATTTGTGAAGAAATGTCAAGAAAATAAGGTATACCAATTGAAAAGAGCTCTATATTGTTTGAAACAAGTTCCAAGAGTGTGGTGTACCTATATTGATTCTTTCTTTGTTGATAGTGATTTTTAATGTTGTCTTTTTGATTGTGCTCTATATGGAAAGTCGTCTACTCATGACTTTTGATTAAATATTTTAAACAAATTCAAAATGGTTAGTGTTAAATCAATCTTGATCCAATTAAAAAGCTGTTGTATTTAACCAAAGATTAAAATAACACTTTTGTGGATGCTACTTATATTAGAAGTTTGGTTGTGAGTTTAAAATATTTGACAGCTACAATACCTGATATTAATTTCAATGTTGGCTTAATTAGCATATTTATGAAAAATCTACGTCAATCTCATTTGCAGGCAATTAAGAGAATTTTGAGATACATCAAAGGTATTCAAAATAATGGAATTTTTTTATACAAAAGGTGATCATGTTGATCTTTTGGATTCATTGATAATGATTGGGTTGGGGATATTGTGGAAAGAAAGTATACTTTTGATTGTATATTTTTTTGGTTATGGTATATTTTTTTGGAATTCAAAGAAGCAACCAACTATCGTATCATATACATTGCAACAACTAATAGTGTTATTCAAGTATTGTGGCTTAGGAGAATGTTTGGTTTCATTTAGCATAAATAAAATGGAGCAACTACTATGTTGTGTGATAATATTTTGGCAATAAAATTGACAAAAAATCTAGTATTTCATGGTCGAAGCAAGCATATCGATATCAAATTTTATTTCATTTGTGAATTAGTTCAAAGAAAAGAAATTACGATTGATTATTACAAGATCGAAAATCAAGTTGTTATTTTCACAAAAGTATTAAAGATTTATTCATTAATGAAGTTAAAAAAATATGTTTGATATGACAAGTTATGAAAACTTAGTTTAAAACATGTGATGTAGTAAAATTAAACTAAATTTCTTATTGGCTTATGATTTTGGTAGTTATATTTTGTTTTGGTTTTACGAATTATTTTTTAATTAAAATTGTATAGTCAAATTCTGATAAGTTTTGGAGTTTTGTTGAGACTTCTAAATCAGACCTAAGAAAAAAAGGCTATGTTTGGACTTTATTTTTATTTACAAAAAATTAATTTTTTTTCAAACAAAAATAAAAATCAAAACACATTTTTATTTTAAATTTTAAAATTAAAATTTTTTTCATTAAAACTTTTTAAACATAATTTAAAAAAAAAATTCTCTTATTTTTCTTTTTAAAATATTTTTTTATTATCAAAATTTTTACAAATTTTAATATAAAATTTCTCAAATAAATAAAAAACCACACATAGCCAAAGTGTCCTTTTGTTGTCTTGATTTTTGTGATTGTTATGACTAAATTATTTGGTCATTTACTGTTGATTGGACAATTCACTTTGACTTAGTTGTCTGCCCACTTTGTTTGTCTGTCCCATCCTTTAAAGAGAAACGTTTTTATTGATTTCCATGTCTTTTCTTTGGTTTAACCGATTCATCAGTCAAATCAATTCTCTCTGCTACACCTTGCTTTTTCAAATTGATTTGACCTCCTGCTTTGGTTAAAACTTACAGTTTTTGGCCGCTAAACAATCCTGCGGGCGGAACGGTTAAAAGAATTTTGGTGTTTTTTGACACAACAGTCGGAAGGTTTTTCTCTCAGAATTTCTCAAAATTTTTACTGTTGTCAGGGGCAATTTTTGTGTGATTTTATATTATAATTACAGTATAAAATTTTTTTAAGATACATATTTTAGCTACAATTTAAGTGCAACTCTTCAAGCATATAGTAGTAATTCGGATATCAGGCTATTCAACACTTGCGACAGTAGTTTGATTTCTGCAGTTTTGCGTATTCACAACAGATGGTGTGTGATGAGAGTTAGGTACTTCGAGTCCAGTTTCTTTCATCCGAAGCCTTTTGTGATGACCAAGTTGAGCTAACTCTTTAATTTGTAACCTTATTAGTTTTAGTATTAGTGTTCGGATTAGTTTTTGTCCCTATGTTTTAGGGATTTGTCCCTACTAGGTAGGGTATTTGGTTTGTCTTGTCCTCCTTTAAAAATGTGTTTTGTTTCGTTCTCCTTTGGAGGGGTTATTATTAGTATTAATTAGTATGGGTTATTTTTTCTCGATTTAGTCGGGCCAACTCCTCATTAGTAGAGGTGCTTGTCATAGGTTCGGATTCATCCAACACCATGAAGTGCATTTAGCCTTTTTGGCTATATGTATATTGCCAATTTGGCTATGAAATATAACTATCGTTTTGGGGAAAAAAAATCATGTGGGCGATTGAAGGTGCGATAATGCGTGTGATCGCTCAAACTTTTATTCTCTATTGATTAGGAATTTTGTCCTCCTCCTCAGGAGGCTTTTGTTACTAGTTTGATTGCACGGCTTTTCCACATTTTCTAGTAGAGTTACGAAAGGCATGAAGAGGGCGTTTGAATGATACTCGTTACCGAATTTCCGTTCAGTGATGTTTGATACATGCAATTTTGAGATTCACCAGTCGAAGAATTTTCCAGTCGATGTAAACTAGCTAGGTAATATAGGAGTATCGATTACTTCTGATGTAATGATTAATGTGCACTAGCCGCATCAATATTTTGCGCAACAATCTTAGTTTATGTTTCTCACTTTCTTGTTAGATGTGCACTTGCCTTCATGGTTGCACTAAAACCATGATGATCAATTAGCTTATTTTTTGGCTAAATCTTATAAATATTGTACAATTTGCTATTGCAATACATTTCTAACACTCAAGGGAAAAAAAAAAAAACATCTTCTTGTGGGATGATAATCTTTGTAATATTAATAACACTACCATTTTGCAGACTTTCTACTTTTTATAGGTATATTTACAAAGTCTCATTCCTATGGAAAACCGTATCTCAACCAGGAAAATCTAAATAAATTAGTTAATAATCAATAAATATTATTTAGTTGATAATCATTCCAAACCATAATTCATGGAAATGTCCAAAATAAGTCTAATCACTAACATGCCAATAGTTTTATGGTCCTAATTGCTATTTTCTTGGATGACTTATTATTGTTATAAGGGATAATTCTTATTAGTTGATTATATTATGATTTTATTATTCTTATGGTCTTAAAAAAAAATCATTTTCGATTAGTTACAATTTTTATTAGTTATAAAACTACAAGACATTTAATACAATTATTTCATGCTTAATTTCATATTTTTATAATTACATTTTAGTGATAGGCCATGCATGTTGTTATTAATGATAATACTTTTGAAATTTCATTTAAAAGTGAATTTTTTTTTTAAAACAAAAAAGATATTAAAAAAATAAAATCTTTTTTTGAATAATAAACTATGGTTTCAGGAAAAAAGAATTTGCTCAAATGCAAACATGATTTATAACATTTCATCCGTAGAAGAAGTCAAAGTCAACTATTTTTCAAGAGATATAAAGTTGGTAGGTCTAATGTTGCAAATATTTCAAAATTTCAACAACCCCCTTATCCAAAAAATAATAATAATAATAATAATTATACTTTTAGTAACTTTTCATATTGATTGATATAATAAGTATGAAATGACAAAATTCACTCATCATTTTCGTTACAAAATATAAAATAATAAGGAATAATTTTGTCTTTTCATACTTACCACGTTAGTGACTCTGAAAAATTACTATAAATATCATTACTAAAAAAAAAATCTTTCCCGACCGCACTAAATAAATATCTATCATACAGAAAAATTAACTTCTTTATCAAAGTCAACTTTCTTTAAAAGAAGAAAAATAGCATGGATTGATTTATTCGGTGGAGCTATTTTTCAGCCATTTCAAAGTGCAACAGCAATAGGAGGGCTTTAAAATAATGGTTCAGGTTTTTCAATAAGCGTTATCATTGTCTTGCGTAGCCTTCAATTAAAATATATTCTTCCATTCCCAAATTTCTTGCTCGGTTGTTGAACCTGCTCTGACGAATTGTCCATTACCGAAGGAAAGAAAACATTTAAATGACAAGTAGAAAATTTAAGCAGCTTTGCAATCGTCTTTACATAACCAATTTCAGGAGTCAGTCACAAGTAAAAATTTACTAAAGCTATAAATTCTTTGTTAAGCATCTTTTCAATTGTTTTTGTACAAACATTTCAGGAGTCCATCACAAGTAGAAATTTGTTGAAATCTTTAATAAAAGTACATGTTTATCATAATTTCTTTTTTTCTTTTTCTGTTGACTTGATGACTAAATATTCAACTTTTTTTTTATAAATATATACGTACTATTTAAGTTCTTTTTTAAAGGACCATTAATAGAGGGTAGAAATTAGAAAAAAATAATGTTTTCAAAGTCTTTTGGAGATATTTTCTGGCATCCACCATGCCATGCACTTTATTTGTCAGATGATCATGCAACTTCACATTCATGGAAATTATTTTATTTTCCTTCTTTTGGTTGTTTTCCTTTTGTTATTATTATCATTTTTTGTCTTCATTATAATGGAGGCCAATATGACAGGTTACCAAACCATAATTAACGTCATTTTCATTCACATTATATCACCATTTCGTGTCATTTACTGCACTGTTTCAAATACTAAAGGTTGAGACATTAATTTGAAGCAAAGAATTAGGCAAACACTTGAATGGAAAACTCACAATATTGGCATAGAAAACTTAGACAGAACATCAATTTGGCAGGCCTTCCATGAAGTTTATCTGTGTTTCACCATTTTTGACCCCCCTAACAAATGATTATTACATAATTTAGATTTGATTGGATTCGCTTTTCACCTAAAATTAGAAGAGTCCAAACTCCAAAATTTCTTTTCAAGCATTAGGTATGTATGTAGTCAAAAAGCTAATAGTAATAATCATTAATAAATTTCATAAAACCGTTAAACAAAATTAGAGCATAGAAATTCCTACATAAATATAATACGAAAAAAAGTCAAGTCATTAAAATTTTATATATGCAGCTTTATCGTAAAGTTGTTAAGTAGACTACAAAATTTATTTAGTATTTATCTATTGAGTAATAATATTTTAAATAATTTTTTATAATGAAAAGTTATAATGGTTAATCATTTATCACATTGCTTAAAAAGTGTAAAATAATATAACTTTATTTCTTCCAACATGCCACATAAGTCACTATCACTTTTCTCTTTGAAAATTTATTAAAAATATAATTACTTTTATTTACTTTTGTTAAAGCAGCAGCATTATCCTCATGAAAGTAATCAACTAAAAAACTATGCAGCTTCCCACTTCTTAGACATAAAAATTTGTGGGAATGAAGAATATACTATCCTTACAGAAGCTTTAAATCCAGCCTCGAATTTCTACTCTCTTTTTTTTTTTTTTTTGGAAAAAAAAAATTTTACATTTAGCAACGTATATCATAATCTAATCTGAGCTATATTTCGACTTGTTTTCTGGTTATTATGTAGAATTTTATATGAGCAAAAAGCAAAGCAATTCTTTTGTTTTCCTTTTGTGCTTAGTCTTTTTACTATGTAAAGAATATTACCCCATTTCTTCTCTAAAAAGAGTTGAATTTCAAAATTTTGTTTTGTTTGAAAAAAAAAGAGTTTATTTTTAGTTTGAAAATTTTTAATTATTCTTAATAATAATAATAATAATATATAATTTAAATTAAAAAGTAAAAATATAAATATAAAATTATACATTTAATAGTAAATTAAATATATTATATTTTATAATTTAAAAAATTATACTAAATTAAAATTGATTTTTTTTTAGAGAATAATATTTGTGCCAAAAAGAAAAACACAAATTCTGTATTATTATTATTATTATTCGGTACTTTTGCATCAATCAATCTCATCAATAGACAATCCATGTAGCATCTATCAGTCTTGCCTTGGCAGAAAGTCTGCCCTTTAGTCATTCTCAAGTCAAAAAACGCCAACTTTCCTGCCCTAAAGAAAAAGGCATCATAATTTTTATTTTTTTTGGATTATCTCTGATTTTTACTCTCGTTCCAATAGATGAACACTTTAAAAGAGTGGGAAATTAGGAAATACATAAAGTAACTTAAGGGTACTCAAATTAGTTATGGCGAGAGCCTTAAAAGAAAGTAAATCTTGTGCATATAGCTTTTAAATCTGCCTTTTTAAGTCTTCTACACCTTCAATGGTCCGATCAACTTTTCCCCCCTCTATAATTTTAGTAAAACACTGTCATTTAAAAAAAATAATATTATTAATATAGTAATGATTCTACTTTTAATAAAAAAATTATACTTTTTTTGTTCTTAAAAAAATTTTAATTTAAATTTTTTAAAACTTTTGTGTATTATATATTAAGTGTATTAAATTTTATAATTTAAAAAAAATTATACGAAATTAACATGAACATTTTTTTAAAACGAAAAGAGTAATAAATAATCATAAAAAATGATGTGACAACCATATAAAAACAATAATAATAAACGGCTAATAATAAAGAGCTCACAACTTTTCTTAAAGTTTACTTATTAGTACGCATAATTTAGTTAACCCTTATTATACGCACGATGGTTTCGTATAATAATCTTAATTCTTAAATAATTAGATAAAGAATATTTTAACTGTTTGCAAAGCAATCAGCACTAATGCAAAGATCGAGAGCAATAGTATTTTATCTCAAAGCGATTTTGGCTTTTTTTAATTTTCTGTTTTTCAATCAAATGTAAGGGTAGGTAATCCGGCAACTTCCAAATGGAAAAGATTAAACAAGTTGACAATCAAAATCATAAACAATGTACAAGTTGAATCCATAATCTGTTAATTTGGGTGGAACCAACCTTTTTCTTAAACTATTAATCTAGTTTCCATAGAAATTAAACCCCCAAGGCTATGTACGAAAAAATTAACTTTTTTCAAATAAAAATAAAATATCTAAATACATTTTTAATTTAAAATTTAAAATTCAAATCTTCTTACTCAAATTCTTCTTACATAATTTAAAAAAAATTTCTCTCTTATTTTTTTCTTATAAAATACTTTTTTTATCAAAAAATACTTATCAAAATTTTTATACATTCTAATACAAAATTTTTTAAATAAATCACAATCCAAACATAGCCAAAACTTCTCATGTATTTGAAGTACACATGTTCCCTATATAATGTTCAAAGAAAAGGTAAGAGCGCAAACACAGCAAAACCAAAAATGGCGTCTCTGGTTACATTCATTCTCTCATTGTTCACAATATACAAAATATCAGCTTCATGGGCTGCTTCAGATTCAGTTCAAGACAAATTCTACCATTGTGTTAACCTCTATTCTGATGCTCCCATACCATTTTCCAATGCATTTTTCGACCCAAGAAACGCCTCATTTACCTCCGTTTTGGACTCAACTGCACAAAACCTCAGGTGTTTGGTGCCGTCCAAGCCCAAACCTGAACTCATATTCACACCACTGGAAGAATCCCATGTTCAGGCAACTGTTATATGTGGCAAAGAACTGGGCATTCTCCTCAGAATCCGCAGCGGAGGCCATGATTATGAAGGCATGTCTTATACTTCTTCAACAAAAACACCATTCATTTTGATTGACCTTGCAAAACTTCGATCCATTAACGTTAGTATAGATCAAAACAGCGCTTGGGTTCAAGCTGGCGCGACGATCGGTGAAGTTTATTATAGGATCTCACAACAAAGCAAAACTCATGGTTTTACTGCGGGGCTTTGTACAAGCTTAGGAATTGGAGGGCACATAACAGGAGGAGCATATGGTCCCATGATGAGAAAGTTTGGGCTTGGAGCTGACAATGTTGTTGATGCACGAATAGTTGATGCTACCGGAAGAATTCTCGATAGACAATCAATGGGAGAGGATCTCTTCTGGGCGATTAGAGGAGGCGGAGGAGGGAGCTTCGGAGTCCTCCTCTCTTGGAAACTAAGACTGGTTCCTGTACCAGCAATTGTGACAGTTTTTACCGTTTCAAAAACATTAGAACAAGGAGCAACAAAACTTCTGTACAGATGGCAACAAGTTGCGGACAAGCTTGATGAAGATCTTTTCATCAGAGTTCTCATACAGCCAGTGAATTCAACCACTCATGCAGGCAAAAGGACCATAATAACGGCCTATCAGGGTCTATTTCTTGGAAGGTCTGACAGACTCGTGCAATTAATGAAGAAAAGCTTTCCGGAATTGGGATTAACCTCAAAGGACTGCAAGGAAATGAACTGGATTGAATCGGTTCTGTACATTGCTGGGTACCCGAGTTCTTTACGGCCTGAATTTCTGCTTCAGGGCAAATCATTTTTCGACAAGACTAATTTCAAAGCTAAGTCAGACTTTGTTAAACAGCCAATCCCGGAGCATGCTCTTAAAGGAATATGGGAAAGGTTTCTAAAAGAAGATTCACCATTGACGATTTGGAATCCTTATGGTGGAATGATGAGTAAATTTTCCGAATCTGAAACTCCATTTCCTCACAGAAATGGCAGAAAATTCATGATCCAGTGGCTGACAGCGTGGCAAAGTGATGACAAAAAAACTGCAGACAAACACATTGGTTGGATCAGGGAATTGTACGATTTCATGACTCCTTATGTTTCAAAGTTTCCAAGAGAAGCTTATGCAAATTACAGGGATCTTGATTTGGGAATGGACAACATCAATCGTAACACAAGTTTGATGAAAGCAAGCATGTGGGGCACGAAATATTTCAACGGCAACTTCAAAAGGCTAATAATGGTGAAGACAAAATATGATCCAGACAATTTCTTTAGGCATGAGCAGAGCATTCCAATCGCCTTGTCTGAAGGAAATGAGAAAAAAATGTTTAATTGAATCACTGGAAGGTCAAGGGTTGGTATGAATTGCGTCTTGAAACATATTTTTGTTTTTTAATATTACTTCTTATATTTTTGACATAATTTCTATTTTATAACTTTTATTTTAGAAATCACAAAAATGCATTTGGAATACAATTCATACCCATTCTAATTTGTTTAGTTGCCTTGTATGAATCTATGCATTTTTCCTAATAGGATTTTCTAAATTGTATTTGCCATCGACAGAAATTGAGAAACAACAATTATAACTTTTTCCCCTGTGCCCAAATTACATTGATCAAATGATTGTTTAATGTGAATTTTAGCTGACTCTTAGGCTATGTTTCGATTGTATTTTATTTACAAAAAGTTAATTTTTCTCAAATAAAAATAAAACATTCAAACGTATTTTTATTTCAAAATTTAAAATTTTCCTCCTAAATTCTCCTTACATAAATTTTTTAAAAAAAAATTCTTTTATTTTCCCTCTAAAATACTTTTTTCTACTAAAAAATTCTCACCCATTTCAATACAAAAATTTTCAATAAATCAAAACCCAAACATAGCCTTAGATTGCAATCTTTAACTTTTACTTCTCTTAGAAATAGTTTAGAAGAATTTTTTTAGGAACAATCATGGTTCGCAGGATCGGGATCCTACGTAGGATTGTTTTGGGGTAGCAGAATTGGATATCGGATCGTAAGATCGTAAGATTCTGCAAAAAATTATTAAAAACCGATATTTCGTAAGATCGTTTTGGATAGCAAAATCGGATCAGTAGGATCGGATCGTAGGATCGTAAGATCTTGCAAAAAATTATCAAAATAAAAGTAATTATGTATATTTTATCACCCACACTAATTTTTTTCACAAAAATAAGTTGTGTATTTGTGTTAAATTGTAAAAAATCAACAATATAAAATATACGATGTATATGCGTTCTGAATTTTATCCAAATCCTGTTTAACAACAAATATTTATCATTTAATCATTCAATTTTAACCACACTATACACAAAATAATAATAGCACCAAATAATGCACCTTAAATCATCAAAACATGACAAATTTCACATCCAAATAGACAAGTTTAAGTTAGAACATTAAATTGTTTAACAAACTAAAGTACAACTCAAATTTAACAATATGAATATTTTTATACAAACTACATATCATCCTTATCAAAGTCATCATCTCCAACTTTATCAAGGCAACTTGATTTATAATTATCAAAGTACATATCATCACCATGAAACTTCAGTCTAGGAAAACTAGTTGCATTATACTTCAATCCAGAAAAATCAGAAAACATAACCAAAAGATCAGTCACAAGTTACACTTCAGTCTAGAAAAACTAGCAAAACACCCCAAAATCAGTCCAAAAAAATCACAAAATGATCCAGGAAAACAAAACACTCATACAACCAGAAAATAAACACAAAAAACACATAGATAAATGCTTCAGGCCAATTCAGTCCAGAAATAATAAGAAAAAAACTAGAAAAATCTGTCGACATCTACTTCAGAGTTCTTCAATCCAACACTTCGCAAATTCAGTTCTTCAGTCCAGAAACAACCAAAAAAACCATCAAAACAATCCGAAAACAACCAGAAAAAAGCCAAATACTTCAAGCCAATCCAGTCTAGAAAAAGGCAAAAAAATCAGTCTCATTCTACTTCGATCCAAAAAAAATCAGAAAAAAATTAATAGATGTATTCAAAAGGATAAGCAATTATAATCAAGCTCCAATGCATTGCATCAATAGATGTATCCAAAAGGATAAGCAATTATCATTTTGCTAGCTTAGTTGCACTAAATCATTTGAGACATTGATATTAGTTGTTCCCAAATGCCCACGTATCCAATAAATTACAAAATGATAATACAAGTACAAAATGGAGAAGAAAAATGGAAGAAATATGATATCTTCTCTAAAATCTTCCATTTTTTTGTCTTGGAAAAGTGATAGGCTATCAAAAATCCAGAAACCAGAAAAAAGAAAATTAATCCAACGGTTGAGGAACATCCATCCACAGAGACACGAAGCCGCTGTTGCCCAATAGTTTGGGATTAGAAAACAGCCCCCCACACACACAGCAAGTAGCACCTTGGCATGGGAACCAAAAAAAACAAAAAAACTTGCAATAGATACCTGAGAAAGAGGAGGACAAACAGTGATGGTGGTGGTGGTGTTGCAATTAAAGTCCCCAGCCTCGCAAAAATTAGGGCTAGACACGGAGGCTAGTGGCGGTGCTATCAATTCATTTTTCAGCTCACAAATGGGTGTCGTTGTGTCGGTGCCTCGATGGGTAAAAATTGGGGCAAGGAAAGTGAAGAAGACGATTGAAGGCGATGAGAATTGTGAACGCGACTGAAAGCTAAAGCCGTTGAGAGAGTCGTTAAAGACGACTGAAGGGAGAGTCAGAGATTAAGAGTGAGACAATGAGACCAAGGTTGTTAAAATCGAGTTTTTACGTAAAATCGGTGGAGGGTCCAAAAAATTGAATCGTAAAACCGGATTGTAAAATTGTAAGATTCTACCAATTATGAAAAATAATTTAATAAATATATTATATATAATTATATATATTATATATAATATATCTTAAATTTATAAATTATAGACCTGTTTAAACTTATAAAAGTACACAAATTTCATTTGGAGAATATTATCAATCACACCTAGAAAGATCTATAGGTTCATTATCTAAAGCCAAATTGTCTTTCAAATTGTCTTCCTACTATTAAGGACATGCAAAGGATTAATTTCAATTGGATCATCATCATCATTAAGGTTCTCAGTTATCCACTCATCATCAGATGCTAGATCATCAAAGCTTTCTTCAAAATTTCGAATTCAAATTGTACATCACAAAAACCAAGTCATTCATCTTCTTTTGGAGCAATTGGATCGTAAAATCGAATCGTAAAATCATAAGATTCTAAGTTCCAGAATGTGAAATCGTAAGATTTCACCCCATTTAAGATTTTACCTACGTTTTGATTCGGACACTTGGTTTTGACTCGTAAAATCGTAAAAACATACAAATAAAATCGAGAGTTTAATAACCATGAGTGAGACAGCCGCATCTTAATAAAATCCAAAACGATGTCGTTTTGGTTGAAAAAATAACATTAAAAAAAAATTGTAGGATCACTCAGGATCGGTAAGATCGTACGATCCTACAATTTGGAACGCGACTTTGACAACTATAGGAACAGTGGCCGGTATGGCCCAAATCTAATTAGATAGGCTTCTAGGCTCTAGCATAGCGATTAGTTATCAAAATACTTGATATTTAACAGGATTTGTAATTTTTTAATTTATCAAATAAGCCAACAATCGCTCACGCTTTCCTAATATTTTACATAAATCTATTTAGATAAATAATTTTTTTTGTGTATTTCCAAATGCGAAATCTCTAAATCTGATTAGTAATCAAAACATTTGAAATCTAACCGTTTTTTATCATAAAAAATGTCTCCCTTTCAACATCTCACAAATTTGTATATTTTAGCCATGAGTAATAATATTGCAATTAGTGCTATTCATTTTAATACAAGATATGCATGAATTTCGAACTAATCTATTTCTTGATGTTAGTAATTTTCACAAATCTTGGCGGAGATTGTTCCACGGCTCATATCCCTCTTCAGTGTAATGATATTACGAAAAAGAAAAAAGTGTAATGATATAGTGATTGGTGAAATGTTGGTTTGACAATCATGCTAATACCATACTAGAAATATCTTACATCAATAATTGTTACGCAATGTTAGATCAATTATTGAGCAGATTTTTACTCTCATGTTTATTTAAAAATAATCATCATCACAGACTATAAGACAAAAACATTTTGGGATAGACTATAAGACAAAAACATTTTGGGATTGTGGTTCAAAAAATAATTTTTTTCCTTTTAAAATGTCTAAAATATTATTTAAATTAATGATTTAAAATGTATTTTTAATTAAAATGTGATATAAATTACAAATTTAAAAATATATTTTAAACTCAAATATTATATAAATTACAAAGATTAAACATATTTTCATCTACAATACTATAGGAACAATAATTAAAATATTAAATGTGAAAAAGAAAAAGTCTAAGTATAAGTGTATTTTAGGGTTTTATATTTCATAGGCAAAACATATATTAAAATTTATTTAAAAATACATTTTTAAATAATATTAAACATATAACATCTTACACATTAAAAAATAAATTTGAGATGAAAATTAATAGGCTATCCATACATAGCCTTACTCATTTTATTTTTTTAATAGACAATATTTATCTTATAATTAAACTATATTTTTTCACCTTTACCACAATAAACACAGATTTTTTTGCAGAAGGAGCTTAAGACATCAATATCACCCAAAAAGATTTTTTTGCAGAAGGAGCTTAAGACATCAATATCACCCAAAAGTTAAACTTCGGGATGACAATTGAGCTTAAGAGCTACACTGCCAAGTCTTCCACAATCAATGTGGGGTTGATTTTCACCTTTACCACAATAAACACAGATTTTTTTGCAGCTGAAGGAGCTTAAGACATCAATATCACCCAAAAATTAAATTTCGGGATGACAATTGAGCTAAACTTCAGGATGACAATTGAGCTTAAGAGCTACACTGTCAAGTCTTTCACAATCAATGTGGGATTGATTTTCACCTTTTAATTATATAGTTTAATATAATTAAACTATATTAAAAGAATAAAAATTTAACCATTAAAGTAAAAAAAAATACATAGACACCTCCTTCCTATCTAAAAATAAGTCTTATACGACTCTTGTCGGTTCCCAATTGATTAGCCATTGTCATTTCATCATGAAAAGTTGTGCCGCGACATTTACAACTTTTGACAAGTCTGCAAGCACGTGTCCTAAGAGATAAGGCACGGCTTGCTTTCCACCAACTCTTCGTAAATGGGTCACCTTAGATTTGAGTGCTGATTTATTTGTTAGTGCATATGAGGTTAGTTAACTATATTCAGAAAAAGAAATTTCTTTTCTAGAGGTTTAATTCGATTTTTTTTCATTTTTTTTCTATTCCAAAGTAAAAATTCAACAATTTCTTAACTTAACTTAAAGCATTATTTATCGGGAGAATTGTTTCTTTTTTTGATATCCAAAATAAAAGATTTTGTCAAATCAATTTTTAAAAAATATCAAATCAAACTATTTGTTCTTAATTATTTCAATAAAAGATGCACAGACTTTTTTACTTTAAGAATTTTTTTTTTTAACCTTAGTTATCAATACCGTTTGGTGTACCTTAAGGATTCTAACTTAACATTCTAACTTTGATTTTCTTGTTAAAAAAAAAAAAACTCTTCGTAAATAGGAGTTCGTAAATTATTTTTAATTGTGTTGTTAGACCTCGAAGGCAATCCTCCAATTAATTAATACGAGTATATGAATATTGAGATGTGTCATGGTTACGATTTCAACAATTTAATCGTAACATGTAGACTTTAGTATACCCATCTTTCTCCACTTCTTTCAAGCTAGCACGTGGCCCAATTTGATTTTCTTACGAGCAACGCTCACAGGGATAAGGGGAAAGGAGAACCACACTGACATAAACCTCACAAGAACTCAAGGTCACATTAAAAGTCGGTAACTTTGGATGAGACGGAGAGAGCTTATGGCCCAGTTTGATTCAAACTTGTTCTTTTTATTTGCTTTTTAGAATTAGGTTTGCATCACAACCGAACCTGACATCCATCACAAATAATTATTCAACCAATAATTCCATTATGTCATGGCCATAATTTGGAACGACTTGGTGAACAATTTTCAAATGAACTTATCTATGTTTTTGGTTTGTATTTTTATTTGTAAAAAATTAATTTTTTTAATTATAAAAATAAAATATTTAAATATTTTTTATTTCAAAATTTAAAATTTAAATTCTTTTTCAAATTCTTCTCATATTATTTCAAAAAAAAAATTCTTCTAATCTATTTTTTCATATAATTTTTCCCACAAAAAATTCATACCAAAATTTTCATATATTCTAATACAAAATTTTCAAATACAATACAATCTAAACGTAGCAATTCTTTTTGGTTTTTTTTTTATAAAAATTAGAATTATTCAAAATTATATATATATATATATATATAGTTTGAATTTTATAATTTACTTGCATAATTTGAAAATATTATAAATTAGTTATGATTTAAAATGAGAAAAAAATCATAAATTCGACTAAATATAATTCAAAAAATCCTCTAATTTTAAGCCAATTCAAATTCTAACAAAAATTAAATAGACACTTAGATAATTTCTAATGATTTTCTCACAAGAGTAATATTACATACCATAAAAAATCTCACGACATATCTTGGGGGTGAATATAGAAAAAATATTAAATAACAGTTAATTAAATATTTCATAATCTTTTTCCCATGTAAATAACATCTTCATCATTAACAAATATGACTTAAATATAACGTTTTTCGCAAGCACTTTCCACAGAAATATTATTCCTTTTTCCACACTTACTTTCCATCAGAGACAGTGTAGGTTCGTAGCCGCATGAATGATTAGAGCATCAACGGCGACCCCTTTTGGGACTGGCCACAGCCTGCTGGGAGGAGCCAAGTCAGTATTCACTGCTACAGTGGAGAAATGGCTAGGAAGTCAGGCCTCTGAATTGGCCTGGCTCCTCAGCCAAGTCCCTTCTTTTTTCTTTTTTTTTTTTAAGCAAAAATGACGCCGTTTTGTGTCAAAACGATGTAAAACAGTGTCATTTTTGGTCGGTGTGTCAGCGTTAACCACTGACACACCAACTAGAGCGTTGACGAGTTGACACATCTGTTAGCGCGTCAGTGCTTTTTTTTCCCAATTTACCCCCCAGAAACGACACCGTTTGGCGTCTTGAAGACGCCTACTGGCGTTGTTTTTTTTTTTTTAATAATATGAGAAGAATTTTGCAACCGATCTTGTTCACAAACTATTCATCGAATGTGCTAGTTCGTTTACATCTCTATTTAAGGGTGAATCCCACGAGAATGATGGGTCCAAAATTAACTTCCTATTAACATTAGGCACTAGCCCCTGAGGCTAAAGTAGCTGGTACGACTTGGAGGACTTGAAATTTTTCACAAGGGATCGAGTCTCACGCTAGGCGTGCTTGGGTTTCAGTTTCCACAACTATCAATTGGCAGCTCTAGGGGCATGGGTTGTTAGCATAAGAGGATTAGTCCCACGCCTGTTTGTAGTCCTGGCCACGGTTCGGTTTCGAACCGGAACCGAACCGGAACCGGACCGGTCAAACCCGGAACCGAACCGGTCAAACGGGTTACGGTTTGGAACCGAAACCGAAACCGGTTATCAATGGCCGGTTTCGGTTCATGATTTTTGGAACCGGAACCGGAACCGGAACCGGCGGTTTGGAACCGGCCAAGCAAATATGCAAAATTTTGTCCATAATAAGGTTTGAACCCATGACCTCCTTCAACTAGCATCACCGTCTTAACCATTTGGGCTAACCTTCCACTTAGTAAAATTGCTCTAAAAAATATATATATTATATAATCTTGCAGCATTTCTGATTTCCAAAAAACCAACGGCTATCTATGTTGCCAACGGCTATTAAAGGCTATTAACGGCTATTAACGGCTATTAACGGCTATTAACATTATTTTTTCTTTTTTTTTCTCCCTCTTTTTCTTCTATAAATACCCTTCACTTTCATTTCATTTTTCACACCAAATTCAATCAATCTCTCTCATTCTCTCTATATTCCTTCATACTTATTCTTTAATTCTCTCCAATTATATTAATTCTCTATTTATATTAATTATTTCAATATTCCTCCATACCTTATTTTCAATATTTATATCAATTCTCTCCATATTTCTTATTATTTTTAATTCAAATTTCAATATTATTTAAATTCTATCCATTTATATTAATTTTCTCCATATTCCTCCATACTTTTTTGAGTTTGATGATAGTGTAGAATTCAAAATACTAGATTGGTGGAAGGGGCATTCGAGCCAATACCCAATTCTTTCTATGATTGCAAAAAATGTTTTAGCAACTCCATGTTCGACAGTTGCCGTAGAACAAGCATTTAGCGCCGGAGGGCATATTTTAGATGAAAGGCGTTCAAGTATTAGTCCTGAATCATTGGAGGCTCAAGTTTGCGTTGATGATTGGACAAAAGCACAATATCGACAACAAGAGATAGATCGTGCAGAATTAGAGTTATTTGATGCAATGGACGACGGAGACACCACCAGCACGGGAACAACACAAAGGATTGAGGTAAGTAGGGGATTACTATACGCTAAGAGAACTACATGGGCTTTGATTCCTCTACTCCGGAGGATATGTAGGCGCTTAATTCGTTAAGTTCAAGCCTCCTTTTTTCCTTTTTTTTTTTTTCAAAATATAGTAATTTTAGATTTTTGATGATTTTTGTTTGGAACCGTATAAAATTGTTTTGAACCGTATTAAAATCGGAACTAAAACTATTTTGAACCGTATTAAAACCGAATCGTCCCGAACGCCCCGAACCGCTTTTGGAACCGCCTCGTAACTGTCTCTTAAAGGTTCGGTTTGCTTTCATTTTTAAAACCGAATCGGCTTTCGAATCGAATCGGTTCTCGAACTGCGCTGTGACTACCTGTTTGAGTGTGGAGTGGAGACAGTAAATCATAGCCAAAGGTGTTGTGGGCTTTTACAATCAAACTTGCTGTATATTTTACTATCTTGAATATGTTCTATCAAAAATTCTTTATCTGGAATTATATAAGCATCAAAGTGTGTATTATCATTTAACTTTTTATAATTAATTACCATTCTACTTTTTCCTCTTACTATCTCACTATGTTTTCTTATTATAAATGCTGCTGATCTATGTCTTGAGTCTGACTTCCTAATTAATCCTCTTTTCAAGAGTTCTTCTATATGCATTTTAAAATCTTTTTCATCTACCATTGTATGTTTATTATTAGCTATTACTATTCTTAATTCTAGATCTATAATTTTTAGCTTACATTCTGGTTTATCTTTATACAAAATTTTAAAGGATTTTCTCCTATTATTTTTAATTTTTCTAATCTACTTATGGTGTCATCTATTTATGAATTTATCAACTCATTATATAAAATTTCAAGATTTATCAAATCTGAATAGTCTAAATCTTCAAAATTTATAACACACATATCTTCCTCATGTATTTCTATTTCTGATTCATGTATTTCTCCAAAATTTTCATATATTATTTTATTTTCCTTTGGTAAGTTCCTACTTATCATTAAACGGAGGTTATGATGAAACTTTAAGGATGATATCGGTGAAGGTATGGGTAACCTAATAGGATGTCTGGCCTGAGTACCGTTGTTGGAAAGGGAGCAAATCCTAGTTTCTTTCTGAAAGGGATACCCCAATCTCTTAAAGGATACCAAAAATATTGTATTTTCAGGTGTTTTGGTATTTTATTTTCTTAGATCCCTGAGACTGGTAACTGGAGCCGTAAGTCCAGTGGGTACCCCCGTGTGTTGGTATCAGAGCCTAAGTTTTTGCTTCATTTTTACTTGTGTTTTGTTTTTTGTCTTTGTTTATTAGATAGTGCATATTTACTATGTGGGTCCATTGTTTGACTATATTATATAGTGAACAAATCTTATGTGTGTGTTTTTAAACTCATGTACATAATTTCCAAGACTTAGATTTTGACTTTGTGAATATTTGCATGTTTTGTCAAATGTCTTGATAAATGTCATTGTCTTGAATGACTTGGTCAAGACTTTTTTATTTTAGTTTCTTTGACTGGGAAGTTCATTGTTTGAGATTTGCAGGAACAAGGAGCACCGAGTAGGATTTTACAACATTTTCAAAGCAAAGTTCTGAAGAAAAAATTTTGACTACTAAAAAGGTAAAATTTATGAATTTTTTAAATTGGGAATTTGAAGGCTTTTGTATTCGATTAGATAGTTATTTAAGATTTCAGAATTTAGCTGCATTATTTGATGATTGTGCTGATTTTGCTGAATCTACTACTTCAAAACATAGACTTATAATCAGTTTATACTAAGAATTTGTCCTATTATTTTTATTGATAATATAGAACTTAGACAAATTTTCGTATTTTATTTTAGAAATAATCCAGATATTTACGAACCAGATTTATATTTTTGGTTTAGGAATCTTTATTTAGAAAGAAATTTTAACGGTAGATCCTTTACAATTTACTGAAATAGATCAAGATTATTTATTTCAGTGGGATTCAGACGAATACGCTAGTATAGATTAAACATAGATCTTAAAAAAATTGAGTATTTAAATCTAGAAATCAAATCAGAAAATAGAGATACTATCACTTCAGATAAAAATAAAATACTTTGTAATTTTTTCAGAGATTTTAAATATACTTTACATAGTTCAGATAATCATTTAAATTCAATTACCGACCTAATAATAAATTTAGGAAGAAATTTAGATAGAAATTTAGAAAGTAATAATAGAATTTGTAATATAATTGCATAATCTTTTCAGAAAAAACAAAATATAATAAAAGAATTAGATAAAAACCTTGGATACTTAACCACTCAGGATAACGATATAATTAGGAGTTTTAATAAAATAAAACCAATACCTATAGAATTAGATTTTAAACATCTTTTAGATAAAGTGTTAATACAAACAAATAGGTTAGAAGAACATTATAATAATTTAGAACAAAGATTTCTAGTAATAGAAAAATTATTAGTAGAAATTAATTGTTATAATAAACCAAATAAGTAATGACCTTAGACCAAAATCACTAGAAAGCAAAATTAAAAATCTCCACATACATAGAGTAAGACGTGGAAGCTAGTTACAATAATACTAAAGAATTTAAAGCTTTTCCAGATAAGGAAGCTGTAGCCCAACGAAATTTAATAATAGAAATATTAGTAGAAATAAAGTAGTCCAAGAAAAGACTTTAGAACAAATAGAAAAAATTCAACAATAGATAAAAGAATTAAATAATAAACCTTCAACTAGTGGTATTAATACAGAAGATTTAACAAATAAATTTAATAAAATAAAACCCATAGAACCTAAGATAAAAAAATGGAAATAATCTTTTTCAAATATATCCAAAATTTAGAAAATTTTCATAAATGCATAGATTATCATTTTCGGGAAATAATAGAACCTCAACAAAAGATAGGCCTGAAAGTGGCAAAAACACCCATTAGATAGGTTACTTAGAAGAAATATGAATGAAGAATATCTAGTTTTAGATGAAATAATAGATATAAATCAAAACATAGATAAGTTTGGAACAAATGCACTTCAATTACTAGATCCTAGAATATTATATAATACGGGAAGATTTTCTAGAACAACTAGTTTACATAATCATTATTCAAAAGAACCTATATCTTATTATAATAATCAGATAATTAGTTTAAATTTGATCAATAGTGAAGCTACAAAAAATTTAAAACATAAAAGTAGAAAATATATTCATATAGGATTAATAGCTGTAAGAATAAGAGGATTAATCAGAAAAGGATTAGGAACAAAAGTTCTAGTTTATTTATATGATAATAGATGGGGTAATAACATGAATAAAGCAATAATATCTATTACAGAGATAAACTCAAATAAAAATATTGCCTTGGTATATACAGCACCAGACATGATTTTAACCGTAAAAGATTTTATTCAGCATATTAAATTAGGAATTCAAGTTAAAGGATTTGATCAATTCACAAGAGAAAATTTAGGCATATGTATAGGATTATTAGGAAAAGTAATGCAGAACATGTCTACCAATTATAAATTAAATATAAAAGGGATAATAGACAATATAGCATGTAAAGGAATAAAAATGATAAGCCCTACAGAATTTAGCCCAGAAGAATTATCAGGATTAGATTAAGTAAAACAGTAGAAAAGAGTAATACAGTAATGAATCCTACAGATAATTATATATATAATTCAGGAAATGAAGTTAAAGTTAGATTTGGAAATTATAATACAACAAATCAGGAATTAGAGGATGATAGTGATTCAGAATCAATTGTAACATAAACAAATTTAGTTCACACAATAGAAGAAATAATACTAGAAGAAATAGACTTAAAAGAAATAATAGAGGAACAATATGAAGAATATGATAATAAAATTAATACAGATATGGAAAATAGATTATGGTTAGAAAAAGATAAAGCACCTAATCTTAATAAAAGACAGTTAGAAGAATATGAAGAAAAACTACTTAGCCAAGGAAATTTAGATTATTCAGAATAATTATATTATGATACAGAAGGAAATATAAGAATTAGACTCATAGATGAAAAAGATAGATAGATAAGGAAGAAGAAATAGATGATTCTTTAGAAAACTACTTAAAAGAACAATATGAAAAAATAAATAATGATGATCAATATAGTCAAAAACAAGAATTAGTAGTAGAGGTCAAGTCAGAATATTTAGAAGAATTAGGACAAATACCTATGATAACTAGTGAATTAAATACAGAATTTATGAATCAAAATGTGCCAAATCCAATAGTACCAAGACCACAGCCTCAGCCAATATAGACAGTACCTCAATATAATTATGGAAATATAACTAGAAAACCTTATACAAATTTTAGTTTTGAAAAACCAGAATATTCTTATAAAACAAAAGGATTAAGATATCCTACAGGACAACAAATTAAGTTGCCAGAAGGTAAAGTGTTAAATTTAACAGCTCATGATCCACAAGCTTGGAATCAGACTATAGATTTTTGGAAAGATTAGGTAGTATATGACTATAAGAAAGGAGAATTTAATCAGACAAGAGAACAAATGATGGCATTTTTAGAAACATATTTAACAGGTAGTGCTAAAGCTATGTGGAAAGCATATAAAGAAAATTTTCTAGAAGACTTTACAAGAATGGGAAATGTAGGACCAGACCCTTACAATTTGTAAACAAGGTAGGAACTATAATAACTGGAGCTGACCCTAATGCAGGACAGTAAGAATTACAGTTTCAAGCAGTACAATACTTAGAAAGACTAAGTATAACCAATTGGTTTTACATAAAACAATATTTGACAGATTATGTTTATTATACTACTATATCAGGAAATACTTATAATAAGCAATTATGTGATAGAAGGTTATTAAGACTTCCAGGAACTTTAGGAACTGAAATTGTAGAAAGTTGGAATAAGTATAAATAGGAAAATATAATCCCAGAAATAATGGATACTATAACATATAGAGTTTTATTTGTAATAAAAATATTAAAAGAAAAGTGTAGTAATATATAGTAAGTAAACAATTAAAAGGAGAAACTAGTTACTATAAGACTATATATGTACCTCAACAATATGGTAGTACAGAAAAGACTTATAAAAATAGATTTAATAAGAACAAAATGTATATTATAAAAAGGTCAAAAAGAAGAAAACCTTTCCTAAATTCAGAAAAACATGTTAGAAAGTTTAATAAAAATAGAACATATAGTAATAAGTTAAGTTGTTAAGCTTGTGGACAGTCAGGATATTTTGCTACAAGATGCCCTAAAAGACAAAATTTACTAACTACAAGAGCACAAATTATAGAAGATGTAGAAGAAGACTTAATAGAGGTAGATGAATATATGGATGATTTAGAAAGTATTTATAGCATAGTAAGCTTAGATGTGGCAACAGAACAAGACTTAGGTGATGAATTAGAAAATGCTTTTATAGAACAAATAATTAATATGGTAAACACGATTGATAATGAATGTCGACATAATTGGATATTTAGGAAATGTGATGATAATAAACCATGCTACTAATGTAAAAATTATCCATCATTTAATAATAGATATCAATGTAATCTTTGTAGGATACAGAAGTGCAGCTTATGTTTAAAAAATTGTAATGAGATAATATCAGAACCAAATATAGAATTAAAAGAGACTGAACTAATAAAATTAAATATATTAGCCAAAGAAGTTGATATATGTAAACAACAAATTATTTTGTTACAAAGAGAAAATATTGTATTTAAAGAACAAATAGATAAGTTAGAGAAAGTTAGGTAAAAAACAAATAGTAGAAAGTACTTCATATGAAGAAAATAATACTTTGGTAGAAGTCGTTGAGTTTTTAAGCAAGATAGACTCACCATTAAAATTAATATGTGACCAATTAGATAATTTAAAAAATATCAAAATAGACTATAGAATTATTATAGAAAATAATAATGTAATATTTATAACCGCTTTTATAGACACAGGTTGTACAAGTAACATAATAAATCAAAATATCCTTAAACAAGAAGACATTGTAAATATTTCTAAAGATAGATTAGTTAGAGGAACAGGAGTAGAAGGAAAACCTTTTATTTATAGTAAAAAATTAGTTAAATCAGAAATAAGTATTTTACACAATGTTGAACGTTTTCAGTACCTTATAATCTATCAAAAGTTTTAGTAAGACCTTTAAAAATTGAAATTGATTTACTTTTAGGCTTAAAATTCTCGTTACATGATAATGGTGGAATTTTTCTTACAAAGAATATTTTAACTGTCTTTAGAAATTCTCTTATTGCACCTATCAGAATATCCCCTAAACCTTTTTATGTAACTACAACATCAGAGTTGTCAGCTAACGTGATGGACCTAATATACAAAAGCAACAAGAAAAGATCAGTTATAAAGAATTAACAAAAAATAATAACAAAGAAAAACAGGGATTAAGGAAAAAAGAATTAGAACATTGTGAATGAGAGATATTAGGACAATGTAAGGAAAATATAATAATAAGTGAAAATTTCGGAGAAATACATGAATCAGAAATAGAAATACATGAGACTGGTAACTACCCACTGAACTTACGGCTCCAGTTACCGGTTTTAGGGGCCTAAGAAAATAAAATACCAAAATAACTGAAAATACAATATTTTTGGTATCCTTTTAAGGGATTAGGGTGTCTCTTTCAGAAAGGAATTAGGATTTGCTCCCTTTCTAACCACGGTACTCGAGTTGGACATTCTATTAAGTTACCCATACCTTCACTGATATCATCCTGAAAGTTTCATCATAACCCCTATTTAATGATAAGTAGGAACTTATCAAAGGATCTTTTTGCTCTTTCAAAATCTATACACGAGACTATTTCTCACAGAATATTACTGCCAAACTTCACTTTGACACCCTGTGACTGATACGGCCTTAATTTCATGGCCTGAGATTTCTGGGATTTACGTCTAGTCCCTTATCTGGATAGTAACTTCTTTGAGAATGAAGTAATTGAAGAACATGATTTTGGAAAATGAATTTTCATTTTTTTAAAATTGTACAAAAATAAAAATCTGTACAAAAATGCTAATTGGGAAAATTCATGTTTAGAGACATAGTAGTGGAGCTTCCCTTTCGAGAACCCTGAAAAGAAAAGTAAAGAAAAGAGAAGAAAAAGAAAATTCTGAGACTAAATGATTTTTAAAATGAAATATTTATTGGAAAATAAAGTATACAATAGACATGTATAAATTTCTCACTCTTCTCTCTTCTTTCTCTATATCTTTTTCTCTCTCGTGTGTGTCTTCCTCTATGGGATATCAAGCCTTTTATAGGCGAGTCCGGACATGAATCCCTGGACTTAAGACAAACATTACAAAATTTTCTGACTATGCTTGTCTAGAGTTACAAAATTTTCAAATCCTAGAAGACTAGAGTTACAAACTTTTCAAATCCTAAAGACTTAGAGTTACAAAATTGTCAAATTCTTCAAGACTAGATTTAGTCTTTGCAAAGGGTTGATGTGACATACCTAATTAATAATGTCTTCTTTTTCAAAGTTTGATGTGACAAGTCTGTTCAACAGAAATTGTTTGTTTTTAGTGTTGTCTTATTAATCTTACAGTAAATATTCCGTATTTTCTTCTTTTCCGAAGTATTCTAAAGAAACCATATCTTCTGACGGATTGTCTAGTCTTCCATTGCTGATATCTGAGCAACATCTGTCTTTCTTGGATTCTTTTCATTAAAACTATTCTTGGACGTAATAATGTCTCTTTAAAATAATTTGTCCTTATCAAGTCTTGGAGCCATTTGCAGATAGTCTTCTAATCTTTCATTTCAATCGTCTTTGTCTCTTCCTTGGTAATTTTTAGGGCTTTTTACTTCTGGTGTAGCACACTTTAGGTTTTCTGAATTTACATTTGAGGCCTCTGCCCAATTTTTGTTGTCTAAAGTAACTTGAGACTTTATATCCATCATTAATTTTCTAATAAATTCCTCATCTGCTTGAAATAATTATTTCTGTGTTTTTTGATCATCTGTTTCACCTTGGCTTTTTAGCAAAGCTAAAGCTGTCAACAGATTTGGTGTCTGTTCCACAGGTACCGTTTGAGCTTTTGAAAGTGTAGTTATTTTTTCTCCAACTACATATGGTTCTTTTCCTATGCTAATAGGAGATTTAAGGGTCTAGATAAGATTTTCAAGAGTCTTTATTTGATCATTTAATCTAAGGTTTTCTGCCACAAGACTTTTTCTTCGGTCTTTTTGGATTTTATGATGTCTGATGAGAGTTTCACAATGATCACAAAAAAGAACTTTTCCCAGTTTATCTTAAAAGTTCTGAAATGGAAGTGGCTCTGTATAATTTCTAATATTGGGATAAACAAAAAAGTTTATTCCCAATAATCCTTTGGTAAAGGAAAAGACTTCTGAAAGGTCATTAAAACCTTTGTAATGAGGATTTTGGAAATTGTGAATTACTTCTAAAACTGATCCCCAAGTGGGATATACTCCTGGTTGCTTACCTGCAAAGACAACATAAAAACGAAATCCTGGTTTTTGATTATGAAAATATTCACAAAGGGCATTTAATGTAGCTCTATGATGTTCAGTATTATTATGATTAAAAGTAAAAGCGTAATGTAAATTATCTACAAGAACTTTCTGTGGTCTATCTTTTGAAACAAGATTTTTAAAACTAAGATTGGAAGAGGGGATTACTTTTAATGTAAACTTCCCAAATTTCATTGTCTATTTAATAGAGCTTAGAACATTTTTCTGACTAGTTGAATTTGAATGCAAAGGCTCTTTCCCTGGCTTTTTTTCTTCCATCTGCAAATAATAAAAATCGGATTAGAAATCTAAATAATTGATCTGCTAGATAATTATACTTTCCAGATATGTGTTCTAGTTCTACCTTAAAATTATGATTAACTATGAAATTTCTAAATTTTAACCATCTTCTTATTTGTACTTTAGTTTCTGTTTTCTGTGTAAATTTAACAATTGCTTCACAGTCTATTCTTAAAGCAAAAGGTCTTCTTAAGATCATAATTTCAAATGTTTTTCTACCCATAATTGCTGCATTAATTTCATAATCTAAGCTTGTTAAATTCTTATTATGAAATTTTTCACTACTATATCTACAAATAATTTCTGTATCCTTATTATCATATTTACTAGGCTTTTTCTTTAATACCGCTCCCCATCCTTCTTCACATCCATCAACTTCAACGATTCTATAATCTGTTTCTAATGGTAAAGAAAGTGAGGGTAAATTTTTAACTACTTCTTTTAATTTTCTAATTCTCTTTTTATCTTATTCATTAAAATATCTGTTCCCTTTTTCTAAAGTTTTATTATACAAAGGTCCTAAGAATTTTCCTAAATCTTTTACAAATGGTCTAGCATAGTTTGCTAATCCTAAAAATCTCTGTAAAGTTTTTAAGTCTTTTAATTCTTCTTCTGGAAAATTTATTATTTTATCTGTTATATGTTGTTGTAGTTTTTGAATACCATTAAATATTTCTAAGCCTAAAAATTTTATATACTATTTTTCGAATTCCATCTTTTTCTTACTTATGATTATTCCATATTTAACAAATTCTGAAAATATTACTTGTAGATGAGCTATATGTTCTTTAAAATTCTTACTAAATACAAGGATATCATCTATATATACTAATATAAATTCTCTGTATTTTAGAAATATTTTATCCATTCTTTTCTGAAAAACTGAAGGAGCATTATTTAATCCAAAAGGCATAACTATCCATTCATAATGTCTTAGGGGTGTAGTAAATGTTGTCCATTCTATAGATTCTGTTGACATTTTTAGTTGATGAAATCCTGATTTACAATCAAACTTGCTAAATATTTTACTATCTTGAATATGTTCTATAAAAAATTCTTTATCTATAATTATATAAGCATCAAAGTGTGTATTATCATTTAACCTTTTATAATTAATTACCATTCTACTTTTTCCTCTTACTATCTCACTATGTTTTCTTATTATAAATGCTGTTAATCTATGTCTTGAGTCTGAATTCTTGATTAATCCTCCTTTTAGGAGTTCTTCTATATGCATTTAAAAATATTTTTTTATCTACCATTGTATGTTTATTATTAGCTGTTACTATTCTTAATTCTGGATCTACATTTTTTAGCTTACATTCTGGTTTATCTTTATACAAAAAATTTAAAGGGTTTTCTCCTATTCTTTTTAATTTTTCTAATCTACTTATGGTATCATCTATTTCTGAATTTTTCAACTCATTATATAAAATTTCAGGATTTATCATATCTGAATAGTCTAAATCTTCTAAATTTATAACACACTTATCTTCCTCATCTACTTCTATTTCTGATTCATGTATTTCTCCTATTATTTTATTTACCTTACATTGTCCTGGTATCTCACATTCACAATGTTCTAATTCCTTTTTCTTTAATCCCTGTTTTTCTTTGTTACTATTTTTTGCCAATTCTTTATAACTAATTTTTTCCTGTTGCTTTTGTATATTAGGTCCACCATGCTTAGCGGACAACTTTGATGATATTCTGAGAGGTGCAGTAAGAGAATTTCGAAAGACAGTTAAAATATTCTTTGTAAGAAAAATTCCACTGTTATAATGTAACAAGAATTTTAAGCCTAAAAGTAAATCAACTTCAATTTTTAAAGGTCTTACCAAAACTTCTGATATATGATAAGGTTCTAAAAACGTTCCACGTTGTGTAAAATATACTTATTTCTAATTTAACTAATTGTTTAGTATAAATAAAAGGTTTTCCTTCTACTCCTATTCCTCTAACTAATCTATCTTTAGGAATATTTGTAATGTTTTGAAGGATGTTTTGATTTATTATGTTACTTGTACAACCTGTGTCTATAAAAGCAGTTATAAATATTACATTATTATTTTCTATAATAATTTTACAGTCTATTTTGATATTTTTAAATTATCTAATTGGTCACATATTAATTTTAATGGTAATTCTATCTTGCTTAAAAACTCAACGACTTCTACCAAAGTATTATTTCTTCATATGAAGTACTTTCTACTATTTTTTTTTACCTATAACTTTCTCTAACTTATCTATTCGTTCTTTAAATATAATATTTTCTCTTTGTAACAAAATAATTTGTTGTTTACATATATCAACTTCTTTGGCTAATATATCTAATTTTATTAGTTCAGTCTCTTTTAATTCTATATCTGGCTATAATATTATCTCATTACAATTTTTTAAATATAAGCTGCACTTTTGTATCCTACAAAGATTACATTGATATCTATTATTAAAGGATGGATAATTTTTACATTGGTAGCATGGTTTATTATCATCACATTTCCTAAATATCCAATTATATTGACATTCATTATTAATCGTGTTTACCATATTAATTATTTGTTCTATAAAAGCATGTTCCAATTCATCATCTAAGTCTTGCTTTGTTGCCACATCTATGCTTACTATGCTATAAATACTTTATGAATCATTCATACATTCATCTACCTCTATTAAGTCTTCTTCTACATCTTCTATAATTTGTGCTCTTGCAGTTAATAAATTTTGTCTTTTAGGGCATCTTGTAGCAAAATGTCCTGACTATCCACAAGCATAACAACTTAACTTATTACTATATGTTCTATTCTTATTAAACTTTCTACCATGTTTTTCTGAATCTAAGAAAGGTTTTCTTCTTTTTGACCTTTTTATCATATACCTTTTGCTCTTATTAAATCTATTTTTATAAATCTTTTCTGTTGTTGAGGTACATATATAGTTTTACAGTAACTAGTTTCTCCTTTTAATTGTTTACTTACCTGTATATTACTCCACTTTTCTTTTAATATTTTTATTACAAATAAAACTCTATATGTTATAGTATCCATTATTTCTAGGATTATATTTTCCTATTTATGCTTATTCCATCTTTCTACAATTTCAGTTCCTAAAGTTCCTAGTAGTCTTAATAACATTCTATCACATAATTGCTTATTATAAGTATTTCCTGATATAGTATCACATAATTGCTTATTATAAATATTTCCTGATATAGTAGTATAATAAACATAATCTGCCAAATATTGTTTTATGTAAAACCAATTGGTTGTACTTAGTCTTTCTAAGTATTGGACTGCTTGAAACTGTAATTTTTACTGTCCTGCATTAGGGTCAGCTCCAGTTATTATAGTTCCTACCTTGTTTACAAAATTGTAAGGGTCTGGTCCTACATTTCCCATTCCTATAAAGTCTTCTAGAAAATTTTCTTTATATGCTTTCCACATAGCTTTAGCACTACCTGTTAAATATGTTTCTAAAAATGCCATCATTTGTTCTCCTGTATGATTAAATTCTCCTTTCTTATAGTCATTTGCTACCTAATCTTTCCAAAAATCTATAGTCTGATTCCAAGCTTGTGGATCATGAGCTGTTAAATTTAACACTTTACCTTCTGGCAACTTAATTTGTTGTCGTGTAGGATATCTTAATCCTTTTGTTTTATAAGAATATTCTGGTTTTTCAAAACTTAAAATTGTATAAGGTTTTCTAGTTATATTTCCATAATTATATTGAGGTACTGTCTATATTGGCTGAGGCTGTGGTCTTGGTACTATTGGATTTGGCACATTTTGATTCATAAATTCTGTATTTAATTCACTAGTTATCATAGGTATTTGTCCTAATTCTTCTAAATATTCTGACTTGACCTCTACTACTAATTCTTGTTTTTGACTATATTGATCATCATTATTTATTTGTTCATATTGTTCTTTTAAGTAGTTTTCTAAAGAATCATCTATTTCTTCTTCCTTATCTATCTTTTCTTTTTCATCTATGAGTCTAATTCTGATATTTCCTTCTGTATCATAATATAATTCTTCTGAATAATCTAAATTTCCTTGGCTAAGTAGTTTTTCTTCATATTCTTCTAACTAACTGTCTTTTATTAAGATTGGGTGCTTTATCTTTTTCTAACCATATTCTATTTTCCATATCTGTATTAATTTTATTCTCATATTCTTCATATTGTTCCTATATTATTTCTTTAAGTCTATTTCTTCTAGTGTTATTTCTTCTATTGTATGAACTAAATTTGTTTATGTTCTAATTGATTCTGAATCACTTTTATCCTCTAATTCCTGATTTGTTGTATTATAATTTCCAAATCTAACTTTAACTTCATTTCCTGAATTATATATATAACTATCTATAGGAGTCATTACTGTATTACTCTTTTCTATTGTTTTACTTAAATTCCATTCTAATTCTGATAATTCTTTTGGGCTAAATTCTGTAGGGCTTATCATTTTTATTCCTTTACTTGTTATATTGTTTATTATCCCTTTTATATGTAATTTATAATTAGTAGACATATTTTGCATTACTTTTCCTAATAATCTTATATATATGCCTAAATTTTCTCCTGTAAATTGATCAAATCCTTTAACTTGAATTCCTAATTTAATATACTGAATAAAATCTTTTATGGTTAATATCATGTCTGGTGCTATATATACCAAGGCAATATTTTTATTTAAGTCTATCTCTGTAATAGATTTTATTGCTTTATTCATGTTATTACCCCATCTATTATCATATAAATAAACTAGAAGTTTTGTTCCTAATCCATTTCTGATTAATCCTCTTATTCCTACAGCTATTAATCCTATATGGATATATTTTCTATTTTTATGTTTTAAATTTGTTGTAGCTTCACTATTGGTTAAATTTAAACTAAACTACCTAATTATTATAACAACAAATAGGTTCCTCTGAATAATGATTATATAAACTAGTTGTTCTAGAAAATCTTCCCCTATTATATAATATTCTAAGATCTAATAATTGAAGTGCATTTGTTCTAAAATTATCTATGTTTTGATTTATAGCTATTATTTCATCTAAAACTAGATATTCTGCATTCCTATTTCTTCTAAGCAACCTATCTAATGGGTGTTTTTGGCTACTTCCGAGCCTATCTTTTGTTAAGGTTCTATTATTTCCCAAAAATGATAGCTATGCATTTATGAAAATTTCCTAAATTTTGGATATATTTGAAAATTATTATTTCTATTTTTTATCTTAGGTTCTATGGGTTTTATTTTACTAAATTTATCTGTTAAATCTTCTATATTAATACCACTGGTTGAAGGTTTATTATTTAATTCTTTTATCTGTTGTTGAATTTTTTCTAGTTGTTCTAAAGTATTTTCTTGGACTGCTTTTATTTCTACTAATATTTCTATTATTAAATTTCGTTGGGCTACAGCTACCTTATCTAGAAAAGCTTTAAATTCTTTAGTATTATTATAACCATCTTCCAAGTCTTACTCTATGTATGTGGAGATTTTTAATTTTGCTTTCTGGTAATTTTGGTCTAAGGTCATTACCTATCTGGTTTATTATAAGAATTAATTTCTACTAAAAATTTTTCTATTACTAGAAATCTTTGTTCTAAATTATTATAATGTTCTTCTAACCTATTTGTTTGTATTAACACTTTATCTAAAAGATGTTTAAAATCTAATTATATAGGTATTGGTTTTATTTTATTAAAAATCCTAGTTATATCGTTATTTTGAGTGGTTAAGTATCCAAGGTTTTTATCTAATTCTTTTAGTATATTTTGTTTTTTTAGAAAAGATTCTGCAATAATATTACAAATTCTATTATTACTTTCTAAATTTCTATCTAAATTTCTTCCTAAATTTATTATTAGGTCGGTAATTGAATTTAAATGATTATCTGAACTATGTAAAGTATGTTTAAAATCTTTGAAAAAATTACAAAGTATTTTATTTTTATCTAAAGTGACAGTATTTCTATTTTCTAATTTGATTTCTAGATTTAAATACTCAATTCTTTTAAGATCTATGTTTAATCTATACTAGCATATTCGTCTGAATCCCACTGAAATAAATAATCTTGATCTGTTTCAGTAAATTGTAAAGGATCTACTCCGTTAAAATTTCTTTCTAAATAAAGATTCCTAAACCAAAAATATAAATCTGGTTCGTAAATTTCTGGATTATTTCTAAAATAAGATATGAAAATTTGTCTAAGTTCTATATTATCAATAAAAATAATAGGACAAATTCTTAATATAAACTGATTATATAAGTGTTTAAGTCTATGTTCTGAAATAGTAGATTCAGCAAAATCAGCATAATCGTCAAATAATACAGCTAAATTCTGAAATCTTAAATAACTATCTAATTGAATACAAAAGCCTTCAAATTCCCAATTTAAAAGATTCATAAATTTTACCTTTTTTTGTAGTCAAAATTTTTTCTTCAGAACTTTGCTTTGAAAATGTTGCCTGTGTATGTTGAGTCCATGTTTATGTTAAGATGAGTTTAATATACTTTTTTCAATCAAACGAGTCTTGTAGTTGTAGAGCTTAATACTCCCCTATTTGAATTTGTGAATTAGTCTATTTACGAATGACACTTTATCCCCAAGGGAATGAGCCAAGTGAATGAAACAGCATCCTTTTTTAGAGTGAGATAGGCTGGCGAACACGAGCGGGACGGTCTGTAAGAGTTTCATTTGGGTTGTTCATCTGGCATTACGTCACCCTATTTGGTATTGGGTATTCCCGAGAGAAAATCTCAAACAATGAACTTCCCAACCAAAGAAACTAAAACCAAAAAGTCTTAACCAAGTCATTCAAGACAATGACATTTATCAAGACATTTGACAAAGCATGCAAATATTCACAAAGTCAAAATCTAAGTCTTGGAAATTATGTACGTGAGTTTAAAAACACACACATAAGATTTGTTCACTATATAATATGGTCAAACAATGGATCCACGTAGTAATTATGCACTATCTAATAAACAAAGACAAAAAACAAAACACAAGTAAAAATGAAGCAAAAACTTAGGTTCTGATACCAACACACGGGGGGTATCTATTGGACTTACGACTCCAGTTACCGGCCTCAGAGGCCTAAGAAAATAAAATACCAAAATAATTGAAAATACAATATTTTTGGTATTCTTTAAGGGATCAGGGTGTCCATTTCAAAATGAAACTAGGATTTACTCATTTTCTAACAATAGTACTTGAGCCGGACATTCTATTAAGTTACCCATACTTTCACCGATATCATCCTGAAAGTTTCATCACAACTCCCCTGTAATGAAAAAAATATCAAACACCCACTTTAACTGCTAGTCAACAGAAACAAGTTGAAAAAAAGATGAAAAAGCCCTCCGATATAAAAGGCAAAAAAGTATATAGTTTAAAATTCTAAAATAAAATTTTAAAAATACAAAAAAGGCAAAAGTTAAAGACAAAAATTTAATAAAATTATTTACACTATATAATAAATTTTTTAAAACTAAAAAGTAAAATTTTAAAATGAAAATTTTATAAAATTTAAATACAAAAATGACAAATAAAAATTCCATATAAAAAACAAAGGTTCTATACAAAAGAATAAAGTATCTATATAATAATTTTTTTTACATTAAAATTTTTAACAAAATTTTATTAAATTTTTATCTTTAAATTATGTCTTTTAAAAAAATTAAACTACATCAAATTTTTTGTCATTTTTGTCTTTAACTTTTATTTTTAATTTTATTATATAGTGTAAATAATTTTATTAAATTTTTGTCTTTAACTTTTGCCTTTTTGGTATTTTTAAAATTTTATTTTAGAATTTTAAACTATATACTTTTTTATCTTTTATATCGAAGGGCTTTTTTTAACTTGTTTCCGTCGACTAGTAATTAAGGGGGGTATTTGATATTTTTTTTATTATAGTGGGATTATTTATATTTTTCAAATTTTAGAATTTGATTTGATATTTAATAAAATTTCGAAAGAATTGTTAGATATTATCTCAATATAAAAATATCTCTTAATAAAAAAATAAAAAAATAACATTAGGCACTAGCTAGCCCACTGCCCACAGAAGAGGACAGAATAGGTCTACCAAGTTACAACCGCCACGTTATCTTCAAAGTTCAAATCCACAAGTTGAATCAGGGACTAAATTAGTAGAAAGAACAAAAAGGGAGCAATCCAAAGTTGACAAACAATGCGCCTCGGGGTGGTGGAGCAACTTTTTAAAATTTTTTTTTATTATTATTTTTATATAATCATTTCTGCCGGGGGTTGGGGGTGTAGGGTTACGGCAGCAGGGGTTGGGGCTGCGCCTGCTGGAGAAAAATGGAAGGAGGAAAGAAATGGAAACAAATTTTTATTTCCTAACGTCAATTTTAAATAGATGTTTTTTTTTATTAAAAAATATCAATTAAAATCGGCATTTGAACAATATTCAACATTTCCCGTGTTGATTTCTTTGTTTTTGAAATTTATTTAAAAAAAATACCAATTAAAATCGACATTTGAACGATATTCAACATTTTCCGTTTTGATTTTTTTAGTTTTGAAATTTATTTAAAAATTATAATATTTATTTAATTTATATTAAAATAATAAATATTTATGAAAAAGATTCATAGATCCTATCATTGTTTAAAAATTAATCTTTAGTTGAATAATTAAAGATACTTGGCGGAATAGTGACCGGTGATCATGACGTATCAATTTTAGCTCCCATTCATCAATGTGCCTCATCTGAGCACAAAGCTAAAAAAAGCAAGAGCAAAAGATATGCAGTCTTCAAGCTCTGTCATCCTCTCAGTGCTCATAATCCTGTTATCTGCTTCATGGGCTGCTTCAGATTCAATCCAAGAGAGATTTTATCTCTGTTTGAACATCAATACTGAAACTCCTCTATCTTTCTCCAGTGCTTTCTTTACCCCAGAAGATGCATTATTTAGTTCCATTCTTCAATCAACAGCGCAAAATCTTAGGTTCTTGATACCTTCGATGCCTAAACCCGAGCTTATCTTCGTACCAACGGCAGAATCCCACGTTCAATCAGCTGTTGTGTGTGCCAAACAACTTGGTATCCAGCTCAGAATCCGTAGTGGAGGGCACGATTACGAAGGCCTCTCCTATGCTTCAGAAACAGAGTCACCATTTACGATAATTGATTTGGCTAAACTTCGATCAGTTAATGTAAGTATAGAGGATAACAGTGCCTGGGTTCAGGCAGGAGTGACCCTTGGTGAAGTGTACTATTGGATTGCACAGAAAAGTAAAACTCATGGTTTTCCAGCAGGCCTTTGTACCAGCGTGGGAATTGGCGGCCACATAACAGGAGGTGGATACGGTCCAATGATGAGAAAATATGGTCTTGCAGCTGACAATGTAATTGATGCTCGAATAGTTGACGCGAATGGCAGAATTCTTGATCGGGAATCTATGGGAGAGGATCTGTTCTGGGCAATCCGAGGAGGCGGAGGAGGGAGCTTCGGGATCCTTCTCGCTTGGAAGCTACGGTTGGTTCGGGTACCAGAAACAGTGACAGTTTTTACTGTTCCAAGCACATTGGAACAAGGAGCAACCAAACTTCTGTATGCATGGCAACAGGTTGCCGATAAGCTTGACGAAAATCTCTTCATCAGAGTATTCATATGGAAAACAAATTCAACTGCTAGGAAGGGAAAGTGGACTATAAAGACTGCTTATCAGGCTTTATTTCTTGGAAGGGCTGACTGGCTGGTACAAGCAATGAAGAAGAGCTTTCCTGAATTGGGATTAACACAAAAAGACTGCATTGAAATGAGCTGGATTGAGTCGGCTCTATACATTGCCAAGTACCCAAGCAATATACGGCCTGAATTTTTGCTTCAAGGGAAATCATACTTCAACAAGACTAATTTTAAAGCTAAGTCAGACTATGTAACAGAGCCAATTCCAGAGCACGCTCTTGAAGGAATATGGGAAAGGTTTTTAAAAGAAGATTCACCCATGGCAATTTGGAATCCGTATGGTGGACTGATGAGTATAATTTCAGAATCTGAAACTCCATTTCCTCACAGAAACGGCAGAAAATTCATGATCCAGTGGCTGACGTCATGGCCAAATGGGGACAAGAAAACTGCAGGTGAACGCATTAAGTGGATTAGGGAATTGTACGATTTCATGGCTCCATATGTTTCAAAGCTACCAAGAGAAGCTTATGTGAATTACAGGGATCTTGATTTGGGAATGGACAACCTTAATGGCAACGCGAGTTTGATGAATGCTTGCATCTGGGGCGTGAAATACTTCAAAAACAACTTCAAAAGATTAGTATTTGTGAAGACACAAGTTGATCCTGACAATTTCTTTAGCCATGAACAAAGCATTCCTACACTTTATTCCTTGTCGGAGGAAATGAAGAGAAAATGTTTGGTGCATTTGAAAATGAGAAAGAGGATAGGAGGAACTGGAGATTATCATTCAGTTTAATTTTCTAATTGTTTTTAAACCAAATAATTTTAGTTGCAGAAATTGAGGTATGCCTTTGTCTTCTTATGTCCAAATAATAATGCGTGAACGAATGTTTACTCATATTTGTACGGACGATTCATTTCTCCAATCTTTTTTTCGGTTTTCGTGTTGACTTTTTTGTCCCCTCCATTTTTTGCCCCCAAAAATACGTCCATCGTCATTTCTTTCGCCTCCTTTCAAAATACATTCGTTTTCTTAATTAGATTTTTATTCTTTTTGGGTAGATTTTCGTGCCTTTTGGAGATTCAACCAAACTCCCAACTTTACCAATTCTTTTCAATATCCCACTATTACTGTTATCCATAGTTCTTAGGATCAGATCTCTATACAGAATCAATTTAAAGTAGTAGAATTGGATTGTAGGATCATAAGATCCTACAAAAAATGACCAAAATAATTATTTTATCACAAATACTAATTTTTTTCACAAAAATAAGTAATGTACTTGTGCTAATTGTAAAAAATTAACATTATAAAGAATACGATATATATGTGTTCTGGACTTTGTCCAAACCCTGTTTAACAGCAAACATTCATCATTCAATCATTCAATGACACTCAACACAAAATATATATAAAACCAAAGAAAGCCACATTCACAATCATTTTTCCGTCAAACATAACATGTTTCCTAGAAGTTTGGCTCTTCTTATATAGAAAGCCACATTCACAACAAGTAATTCTTAAACAGAACATGCTTTAGGTAGCAAACAAAGCAAAATTGTTCTTAAACTGTTCTTAAATCTATAACAAGCAAAGCAGCAGAAAAAACCATTCTTAAACTATTCTACTTGTTTTCAGAAAAATATCAATGGAGAAGTGTGCCATACAAGCGAACAACATAGATTTATTGATGCCAATCAATCTCTGTTCAAGTATAAATAATCAGAAAGAAAAGAAAAAATAAATGAGAGAAATGGACAAAATGGATAGCAATAGGATTGAACTCGCAAATTGCAGAATCACAAACTCACAGGTCACTCAACAAGGTTGAATGACTTGACAAACTTTTAGGCCTACGAGTTGAATTGTTTGACAATTCACAAACTGAATAAGATAGAAAATAAATTTTTTGACTAGAAAATGCCAATAGTAGGTAATCTCTTCATTTTCCCCATATTTCAACCAGTACATTATTGACATTAATGGTGCCAGTACATTATTGACATTAATGGTGCAAATACATTCAAAGTAGTAAAATTTTTTTCTAACCTTAGCCCTTGATATAAAAGAGGAGTGGGGCGTTATTATGCTATCCCCTATCCATTTACAAACAGCAAGCACCATCTCACAACAATTTACACATTTATAGAATACAAGAAGGGACACAAAGAAGTGTCATCACAGAAAGCATTCTGCACAACAAAATCTCATCCTACTATTTTCTCCCAAGTAAAAATATAAATATAAAATCTCATCCTACACCCAAGCAAAAAAATAAAAATAAAATCTCCTTCTTCCAGTGATTTACAGTGCAATCAACTAATACTCTGTGGTCAAATGCTTCGCTGCTACTTGAGATTCTACATGCATTATCCGAAGCAAATTACAATGCATGATATGTAATCTTTACTCTTTCTTGCCAATGCCTTTGTAGCAAAAAAAAAAAAAAATGCTTGCAATAGATACCTGAGGAAGAAGAGGACAAACGGTGGTGGTGTTGCAATTACAATCCTCAGTCTAGCAAAAATTAGGGCAAGAAATGGGGGATTATGTCCCTATATCAATTCAATTTCTCAACTCACAACTGGGTGTCGGCGGGTAAAAATTAGGGCAAGGAATTGGAGGTGGATTTAATTGCAGTCTTTGAAGATGAGAGGTGAACAAGGAGAAGCGATAGCTGGATTTCTCAACTCATGGAACTTAGGACTTAGGAGCTTGATTTCTCGGATAGAACATACTTAGGACTTAGGAGCTTGATTTCTTGAACCTAATTTGATCGATTGAAGGTGAAGAGAGTTGAAGGCGACGGAAGGCTGAAGCCGTGAAGCGTGAGCGATTGAAAGTGAAGTCTGAAGAAGAAAGAATTGAAAACGAGGAAGAAAAACGAAGCGTGGAGATGAGAGAGCCGAAGTTCCTTATATAATAAAACCAAAAACGGCGTCGTTTTGGTTGAAACGATGGCATTAAAAAAAAATTATAGGATCGCTCAAGATTGGTAGAATCGCACGATTCCACCGATCTTACTGATCTTGAGCGATCCTATTGATCTTGAGCGATCCTACTATCGATACTATATACTAAATGATCTTGAGCGATCATGGATCAATTTTGTGTGTCCGGATCGTAGGATCATGTGATCCTACGATTCGAATTGCGATTTTAACAACTATGCTCTTATCATTCACATTCACCAACTCACTATCACCATTGCTAATCATCCCACCAGCTAAAGTACTCTTGGAAAGATCAAAAGCTGAATGAATAGGATGTTAAATTGATGCAATAAGTATCCAATAAAATTCACCTTGGCAATTTGGAATCTGTACAGTGGACTGATGAACAAGATACTTATTGCATCAATTTAACATCCCATTGGATACTTATTGATGCAATAAGTATCCAATTGATGAAAATTGAATCAAAACCCATTTTTACCAATACTCGCCTCAAAAAATTTTACTCCATTCTATTATATGTCTTGGCCATATCTAATTTTAGAGGCATTAATCCTACTCTCTCCTTTTTTATGTTATTTAAGTAATGAAAGCGTTCATGTATAATGATTACATTATTTAATATTTTTCTCTAATAAAGTTTGATGACTCTTGTCAAAGAGGAATCTTTTCTTTACTTGTGATATGGTAGGGCTTGTATCAAATACCAGCAAAAAGTGTTTAGAGATTTGTTTAATGTCACGGTTAACCTTTGCCTTTGGAAATTTTACTATCCAATTTAAAGAGCCAAATAACTTATCAACCTTTTCCTTCACATAACTTTCCTATTTGCTGTTATTAGCCCATGTCCAATTGTAACCAATGGTCTTAGCCACTCAATTTGAGAAAAGATCTAACATTGGTAAAGATGGACTCCAATATTGTTCTACCTCCCTATGAACCATGAATTACCCAATTTATCCCTTTGTTGAAGCAAATATAGCCATTATTCATTTCTCACTTTCAAATCAATACTAGCATAGACAAAAATGCCCCAACATTTTCTTTGTGTTTCTTGAGTTTCAAATTCTACCTCCAAATAAAAACTAGTTGACTGAACTTGGAAAATATTGACCTTGTTTAATCATAACCTTACACAATTAGGAAATTAAAAATTTTTTCTTTTGGAAAACTAAAATTACCTTTTGTGCAGAATTATATTTTCTGCAGTAGTTTGCAAATCTAATAGTGATTTGGAGTAGAAATCAAATTGTTTCCTATTAGTGTTATTATTTGATTACAAATCAAGTAATGTTTGTTGCTATAAATAGGTGATTGATCTTGTATAGAAAATATAAGGGGTATTACATACAAGTAAAATATGTAGTTCTTGGGAGTGAAAGCAGTAGTCCAAGATATTTTGGGCTAGAATACAAGGGATATTCTTATATGAGTTTTTTTATCTCATAATAAAGAACTGATTCCCTTGGTGGATGTAGGTTTTGAAATTAAGTGAAACCATGTCAAATCCTTGTGCTTTTCATGTTTTGTGCTTGGTTTATTTTTTCATTAAATTGTTGTGCTTTTAAATCGTTAATAGTTGTGTTAGTTTTTGTGAGCTATTTCCCCAACAACTGGTATCATAGCCGTATTCATTGCAAGGGTGATTATTGGATTTAACAATATGGTTATATACCATGGTAAAATTCAACAATTTTTTAAAAGTTTTAACTCTCCTTTTGAGGGTGAACCATATCCCCATCCAACAGAAATTAGAAATGGAAAATTTTTTGAGGGTGAACCATATCCCCATCCATCCATACAATATCTGTATTATAGCTTCTTGAAAAAGAATTAGAAATGGAAAATTTTTTATGGTGAATTTGATGAAGGTGATGCAAGGGTCAAATAAAAAAGGGTAGCGTCTAATGTGAATTTGGATGAATAAAGAATTATTCTACTAAAGACAAAACTTTAATATTGAAAATATTTTCACAATCTTCAATGTATAGATATTTTAGTCTTTGATAGAATTTTAAATTGTGATTTTTTGGGTGGTGTGGTGTATGTCCTAAATATGTGGAAAACAAAATCTAATTTTCTAAAGGTAGTTAGACTTTAAAGCTACCAATTTTTGTTGCAGGTGGAGTCGTTAAAACACACATGGTAGATAGTCCAAAGAGGGAAGTCATATGATAATTATGTACCATTTAGATTTCTCAATGGAAGTACACGAGGTCAAGAAATTCAATATTCCTAATTACAAATGGTGGTGAGAAGAAAAATCTTGCAAAAGGAAGAAGGTAGACTTGAGATTCTTCTTTGAGAGTTAACTAGAGATTAAACTCAGTTAACTGCACATGTTCATTTGTCAATTGAATCAAGTGAACTATTTGATTTGAATGTGCAGTTTGACACCATGATGCTTGGTGTGACAAAGGCAAATAGTTGGTAAGTTTGTGGTTTGACAAAAGCAAAATTGTCAAAATGGAGTTTGTTAAGGAATTGACATATTTTTCTTTTGGAAAAAGGAAATTATCTTTTTGCATAAAATTATATTTTCTATAGTAGCTTCCAAATTTAATACTAATTTGGAGTAGAGACCAAATTATTTCCTATTGGTGTTATTATTTAGTTAGAATCAGGTAATGTTTGTTGTTATAAATAGAGGATTAGCCTTCTATAGAAAATATAAGGGATTACACATAAGGAAAATATGTAGTTCTTGAGAGGTGAGAAAGGTAGTCCAGGATTTTTTGGGTTGGAATAGAAGGAATATTTTTATATGGGTTTTTTTATCTCATAATAAATAATTAATTCTTTTGGTGGACGTAGGCTTTGAAATCAAGCCAAACAAAGTAAAATCCATGTCTCATTCATGTTTTGTGCTTGGTTTATTTTTTTATTAAATTGTTGTGTTAGTTTGTGCGCGCTCTTATACCAAGGTTCATGAGTAAGTATAAAGAATTCTAGATTGATTAGAGAAAGGTAAAAAGTACTTAATAAATAATTTGGGTTAAAAACCTATTAACTTAAACTTTTGGATCCAAATTAGATTTCAACTTACTCATTAGTGATTATTGTCGACTTTTTGGGTATTTTCTTCCACCACAAATTCCTAACACTGGTATTAGAATCTAAGGTTAGAGAAACTGGTTATTGGATTAGTCAATGGCAAGTGTCTATGGTGTATGCACAGATGATCTCTTGAGTTAGATCCAAGAAAACTAGGGTGAGGTTTTCTCGGAGAATTGGGTCAAATACATAGATATTCTGGGTATTCAGAAGTGGGCTTGTGAAAAAAAGCTTGTAAAAAAAGAGGTGGACCTTCGAAGAGTACTAGTGATAGGCCAATGGGTTTAGATAGAATTTGGGTTTGATATGTGAACTACTCATAAAAAGGGAGATTGTTGAGATTCATTAGTAAGTGTAAAGAATTTTACATCAATCAAAGAGAAGCAAAAAATACTTAATAAGTAAATTGTGTTTCAAACTTACTAGTTTAAACTTTTAGGTCAAATTAAGTTTCAACTTATTTATTAGTGGCTGTTGTAGACTTTTTGGATATTTTCTCCCTACACAAATTCCTAACATCCACTCAGTCTCTCTGGTTCAACTGATATCTATCTTTCTTGATATCTCAATTTTTTTACAAAGTATCATAGATGTTCCCACTTCCCTTTGTTCACTTAGTTCTTTTTTGTTATACTTGTCTAAATTTCCCTTAAGTCTAACTTCTCCTTCTTTTTACCTATCTTACTATCTATATTTTCTTTTTATGCTGCAATTTCCTCAACTACGTTCACCTTGCTTTGATCTCTCTTTCCCATCCTTAATCTTAATTGAGTTGATTATGGTCCCATTTTCTACATTGTTAGTACTTACTACCACTAGTGATTATTTGTTTTATTAGAGGCTATATCATTTAGCTTCTCCTTTTCTTACTCTCTCATTTCATTCATGAACTTGTTCAACTATTTATCCCCATCAACCTTTAACCATTCTCTATTTTGAAAATACTACTGAACAAGTAGTTTTACTACTACAATTCTAAAATGTAGTAAACTAGTAGTAAAATAAATAGAACATTAGTATGAAAGTGAGACAAAGAAGAAATGTAAAGAATACAAATTGTAGTGAAATTTTGCTATTTTTTTTTTGTTTTCACACTATACATTTACTAAACCTCTATTTATATAGGTTTAGGATTCATCTTCCCACATAATAATCTTGTAGGTTACAAGAACCTAAATGTAGGTTACATCAGTTACAAGAATCTAAATGTAGGTTACATTAGTTACAAGATGGGGCGTTACATGAGTTATAAGGTAGTGGGAGTTACATGTCTTCAAGACAAGCAAATCATGGGCAAAAGGAGAGTTATATAGAGTAATGTGGAGGAATATAGATGGACATCCACAATTTGTATGATTTATAACACTCTCCCTTGGATGTCCGTCTTTGAGAAAAATGCCCCATCAAAACCTTACTAGGAAAAATCCAGTGGGATAAAAACCTAGTGAAGGAAAAAGAGTACATTAAATATGACACTGCCTCGTTAAAAACCTTATAAGGAAAAATCCAATGGGAAAAAACCTTGGCTAAGGGAAAAAGAGTACAATGTACAATTACTCCCCCTCTTGAGCACATCATGGGATATCTTTCAGTAGACACAACTCAATCCTGTGAACCAACTTTTCAAATGTTAAAGTCGGTAGTGATTTTGTAAATAAATCTGCTAGATTATCACCTGAACGAATCTGTTGAACATTAATATCACAATTCTTCTGGAGATCATGTGTGAAGAAGAACTTTGGAGATGTTTTGTTCTGTCACCTTTGATATATCCCTCCTTCAATTGAGCAATACATGCAGCATTATCTTCAAATACAATGGTAGGAGCTTTCTTGTCCAAATGCAAACCCCATGACTCTCGAATATGATAAATCATAGATCTTAACCAAAAACACTCTCGACTTTCTTCATGGATGGTGATAGGATTTAATTTGTTACCATTTAACAGGAGCAAAACTATGATGTTAATGCTTTATTTGGTATGAAAATGGCCAATTTGAAGTGTTTTTGTACCAGGGAGTGAAGTTGATGGACTAAGGCGAAAGGATGGAATTTAATGAAGATTTAGACAATTTTTTTGGAGAAGGATTTTTGGAGCAAATATAGAAGACTATCTTCAATAAACTGTGATCACGTTTTAAAGGATGAAGTCTTGGAGGTGAAACTCAAGAAGATGCACAAACGATAAATGCACATGACCACGTCTTAAGCTGAGATAAAGAGTTGATGAGTTGAAATTTCAAGATTTGAATTTGTCTTTTGATTTCAGCTTTTCTAATTCAAGTTAGAATGGATTGGAAGGCATTTGTTAGGATTAGATAGGATAGGATGGTTGGCTGGATAATTAGTTAGGAGTTAAACGTTTAAAGACTTAGGATTTGTTGGAGAGATTTTAGGAAGTCTTTAGGGAGGTTGTTAGAGAAGAAGGTTATAAATAGGAGGGCTAATGAACTTGGAAGAAATAAGTTTTTCCTTCAATTTTTTTGCAGAAATTTTCCTTTCTCTTGTACTTTTCTTTCATTTTAGAATAAAGTTAGAATAGTTTTGCTACTATGAGTGGCTAAACTATTTCCATTCCAATCCAAGGGGTGTTAATGCCAATATATTTAGTGAGGTGTTGTTTATAGTTTAATAATCTTTTTGCATTCAAGTAATCATTAGTTCTTGCATTCAATGGTTTTATGGATTTTGAATGTTAAATAAATTGGCAACTTATTTTCATTTTTCTTCCTACAGCTATTTATTTGTTCTTGATCCGCAATTGTCTGAAACGATTAGTACAAGTAGCACTTAAATCTTTTTGCATGTGTAAAGTGATAGTAATCATGCATTTATGATTTAAAGGGGATAAATAATACAAAGATTTCAATTACAGTTATCTCAATTGTTAGTTTTTTTTAACTGTTTTCAAGGTTCTTCGTGCTGTTATCAAATGATATGGAATGCTATCGCCCCTAGTCATTTGTTAGTAAGGTTTGCTGTGAATGCTAGATTCAAACAAATAGAATATGAAAACTCAAAATTTTGTCATGGTTATTTTGAAAAATTTTCGGTTAAATGCTTGAATAGAAAAATGTCTTAAGCATTCTATGATCTAGATATATTCGGTACAACTACATTTTCTTGGATCGAAGCCTAGTAAGACTGAAGTAATTCTTTTACATATTTCCAGTGATTTCTTTTATAATTTTTCTTTATTAACTACAATTAGATTTGGTACTAAAGATTTTCTTTTCATTTCAATTGCTAAGAAACCCTTCAACACATAGCTCCCTGTGAGATTCGAACTGGTCCACTACTACTACAAATCAATTGTAGTTAGTCTGAAGATCTGAATTAATTTTGGGGGTTTCAACAACCCGACCAAATGGCCAATATTTCAGCATGATTAAAAGAAGTGGCAGTTATAGTTTGCTTCATAGAACGCCAAGAAATAGCAGTACCACCACATGTGAAAACATAACTCGTTGTGACCGGGCATTAATGGGATCTGATAGATATCTAACATTTGCATAACCTATAAGATCATACTTGAGTGCTTTAGGATAATAAAGACCCATATCAATTGTACATTTAAGGTAACAAAATATATGTTTAACACCATTCCAATGCTTTCGTATAGGTGAAGAACTATATATTGTTAGTAAATTTATAGCAAATGATATATCTGGTCGTGTATAACTAGTAAGATATATTAATATTCCAATAGCACTAAGATATGGTATTTCTAGACCAGGTGGTTCTTCATCACCTTCACAAGGTCGGAAAGGATCTTTATGCACATCAAGTGACCTTACAACCATAAGTGCGCTCAAGGAGTGTGCTTTATCCATATAAAACCTTTTAAGCACTTTAACTATATAAGTTGATTGATATATAAAGATACCATTTTCCAAATGTTCATTTTGCAGACCAAGACAAAATTTTGTCTTTCCAAGATCTTTCATTTCAAATCCTTTCTTTAAACAATCAGTAGCATTTTGGAGCTCTTCAGGAGTCCCAATAAGATTTAAATCATCAACATAAACAGTAATAATGACAAATCTTGAATTAGATCTCTTTATAAAAACGCATGGATATATAAAATCATTTTTATAGCCTTCTTTCGACAAATGTTCACTGAGGCGATTATACCACACATGTCTAGTTTGTTTCAAACCATAAAGAGATCTACATAGTTTAATAAAATAAAGATCTCGAGAACTATATTCATGCCCTTTAGGCAATTTAAATTCTTAAGGGATTTTCATATAGATGTTGTTATTAAGTGAACTATATAAATAGGCAATAACGACATTCATGAGACGCATTTTAACTTTTTCACATGACACCAGACTAAGTAAATATTGAAAAGTAGTTACATCCATTACAGAAGAATACGTCTCATCATAATCAGTACCAAATTTTTGTGAAAAATCTTGTGCAACAAGACGTGCTTTATATCACACAATTTTTTTTTTCATTTCTCATGCGCACAAATTCATTTAGCCAGTAAATTCATTTTAGCCTGAATTGCATCTTTCCATTTTGGCCAATCATCTCTACGTCTGCATTCTTCTATAGACCTTGGCTCATGATCCTCATTGTCATTCATAATAGCAATTGTTACAGCATAGACAAATTTATCATTGACGTTAATTATCGATCGGCCCAACTTTCCCTAGTTATGGCATAATTAATTGAGATATCATGATTATCAGCATTTTCAGATCCTGAATTTCTTCTGCAAATTTTTTACTAGCCATGTTGGGAAACTCTTTAGGAGATGTAATTTCCTTGCTTTGACCAGTAGAATCATTTGCTCATTTTCTTTTGCGAGGAATTTTATTTTTGGAACCGATTGGTCTACCACGCTTCAGGTGTGTCTTAGACTCATTTGCGATGGTCACTTGCCCATCAGGGACATCAATTCTAATAGGAGCATATACAGTTGGAACATAAGATTTAGTAACTCTTTTTAAGTCAATAAAAGCGTCTGGCAATTGATTTGCTAAATTTTGCAAATAAATTATCTTTTGAACTTCCAGTTCACATTATTTTGTACGAGGATCAAAATGAGACAATGATAATTCATTCTAACCAATTTTCTTGTCCGGCTTTATTTTGCCTACCCCTAATGTTGGGAAAATTGACTCATCAAAATGATAGTTAGCAAATCGAGCTATAAGTAAATATCCAATTATTGGCTCAAGATATTTAATTATTAATGGAGATTTATACCCAACATATATACCCAACCTCCTTTGAGGTCTCGTCTTAGTGCATTGTGGTGGAGCAATAGGAACATAAATCATACTTCCAAGAATTCTTAGATGGAAAATATTTGGTTCCTAACCATGAACCAATTGTAATAGGGAGATTTAATGATAATTCGATGGCTTTATCCAAATCAATGCTGCTACATGCAAAATAGCATATCCCCAAGTAGAAATTAGAAGATTAGTTCTCATAAGCAATGGCCGAGCAATTAATTGCAAGCGCTTTATAAACGATTTTGCTAGACCGTTTTGTGATGAATATAAGCTACAGCATGTTCAACATTTATCCCAACAGACATGCAATAATCATTAAAAGCTTGTGAAGTAAATTCACTAGCATTGTTAAGACGTATTGTCTTAATGGGATAATTAGGAAAATGAGCGCGTAACCGAATTAATTCTCCCAACAATCTCGCAAACTCCAGGTTGTGAGTTGATAATAAATATACATGTGACCATCTTGTTGATGCGTCAATTAAAACCATAAAATATCGAAATGGTCCACAAAGTGATTGAATAGATCCACATATATCTCCATGTATGCGATCCAAAATACGGGAGATTCGTTTTAATTTTAATTGGTGATAGCCTTATAATTAACTTGCCTTGAGAACAAGTAACACATAAGAATTCATGGGATTGAAGAATCTTCTGGCTCTTCAGAGAATGACCACATGAATTCTCTATTATTTTTCGCCTCAGTATAGAACCGAGATGGCCCACTGGTCATGCCAAATGACAAAATCATCATAATTAGTAAACTTTTGATTTATTGTTGCATGTATTTCAACCGCAGCAATATACGAATAGTACGACCCAGAGGAATAAGAAGGTAATTTTTCCAATACAACTTTCTTTTCAGAAGAAATACTTGTAATATATAAGTATTCATTACTACCTTCATTTGTAGTCTCAATATGATATCCATTTCAGCGGATATCTTTAAAACTCAACAAATTTCTTTAGGACTTTGATGAATATAATGCATTATCAATGCAAAATTTTGTTCCTCCAGGGAAAATTATAATTGCTCTTCTGGAGCCTTCAATTAGTTTTGCACTACCACATATAGTACTAACATGGGCTTCTTTCATAATTAGACAACAAAAGTATTTCTTAACTTTAAAAATGGAGTGTGTGTTGCACTATCTCCAAGACACAATTCTTTGTTATTTAGCTTTGGAATGTCAATTTTCTTCACCAAAATAAAAATTCCAAGTGAGTATACAAATTTTGTAAAACACAAAAGAAAAGAATTAAAGTAAATATTCAATAATAAAGATTTAAAACATAAGATTAAAAATTTATTGCATCAAATTATTTAAATAAAAGTTACTCTTGGACATTTCTATTACTAGTGACTAGTATCACCTTCAGGGTGATTGACAAAGAAATCAGCAACATCCAAAGAAGTAAAATCAGTAAAGCCATTGTCACTAAGACCATGGTCATAATTAACATCATCACTAATGAAATTTGTCTCTATCTTCTTTTCTTTATTTTTCAATGTTTTTGATAGAGATCAGCAAGATATTTTGGTATACGATAGGTACGAGACCAATGGCCTTTTATGCCATAGTGATAGCACTTATTATTCACTTTTTTTTTTTTTGGTCTCCATGTTTCTCATCTTTACTCTTCCACTTCTTATGGTGAGTAGTATTTTTGGTATGACCACCATAATTATTACGATCATGACCATGCCTACGCCCACGATTAGATTGTAGGATTGTCACATTTGCTTCAGGAAATGGAGCAGCACTAGTTGGGCAGGTTTCATGATTTTTCAACAAAAGCTTATTATTTTGTTCAGCAACAAGAAGACAAGAAATCAATTAAGAATATTTTCCAAAACCCTTTTCACGATATTGCTGTTGTAGGAGCACATTAGATACGTGAAAGATGGAGAATGTTTTCTCTAACATATTCTCATCAGTAACTTTTTCTCTACATAATTTCAATTGTGAACTGATTCTAAAAATTACTGAATTGTACTTACTTACAGTTTTGAAATCTTGCAAACGCAAATGCATACAATCATAGTGAGCTTTGGAAGAATGACCTTTTTTGGTGTTCATACATTTTTTTCAAATCACTCCACAAAATGAAGGGATCCTTAACTATCAGATATTCATTTTTCAACCCTTCATCAAGGTGGTGACGGAGAAAAATCATCGCTTTGGCATTTTCTTGACTTGTGGCTTTACTCCTTTCTTTGAGAGTCTCTCCAAGACCATTTGCATTTAGATGAATTCCAGTATCTAGCACCCATGACAAGTAATTCTTTCCAATAATATCAAGTGCAACAAACTCAAGCTTTGCAAAGTTAGTCATAGTGATAAAATATAACTAAAAAAAATAAATCTCACCTAACTTACCCGAAGGAATGAAAATTGGCTAAAGATTTGTGCTGATAACGTATTTTGAAAATACTACTAAAAAGTAGTTTTACTACTACAATTCTAAAATGTAGTAAATTAGTAGTAAAATAAATAGAACAATAGTATGAAAGTGAGACAAAGAAGAAATGTAAATAACAGAAACTGTAGTAAAATTTTTCTATCTTTTTCTTTTCACATCATACATTCACTAAACCTCCATTTATATAGATTTATGGTTCATCTTCCCACATAATAGTCTTATAGGTTACAAGAACTTAAATGTAGGTTACATCAGTTACAAGGTCAACATGAGTTATAAGGCAATGGGGGTTACATGTCTTCAAGACAAGCAAATCATGGGCAAGTGGAGAGGTATATAAAGTAATGTGGAGAAATATAGATAGACATCCACAATTTGCATGATTCATAACATTCTCCATATTGATCCTCTTTGAGCTTACTATTATATAAATCCCATTTTCTAGGAAAAACAAAAAGATGCAACTTGTTCATATTTAAAATCTACCCAGTGATGTTTCCCATCTAGTCTTATATTTGCTCATCTCAAAAATGGCTTATATAAATTTATCTTAGCAAGTATCTTGGTATGTCTGCCCTTTTTGCACTAAATTCACAATAATAACATTAAGGACTTATATGGTTGGCTTTTCAAAATGCATTTTTGCACTTTTTAATATATCTCTTATTTCAAAACTATTATTTTAAAACATATAAAAGCATATTTTGAGATACTATCCAACAAGCACTAAGAGTTTCTAAGAATAGCGTACCTATGTTGAGACCGACTTCTCTTGAATCCCAAATTGGATTGAGCAAATTCTAAACTTGAATCCACATAGGAATGCTGCTGAGCTCCTGCTTTGGTATGTCTGTCTGTTGTCCATTTTTTAAGTAGTAAAATTTGGTTTTCAAGTATCCAAGCTTTTCCATTCAAAATAACTCTCTGTCTTCTTGGGGATTGAACACAAACCGAAACAAATTGCAATGCAACTCCTTTGTTTTAAAAGGCTTCAGTGTTGGCCATATTGCTCTTAATAAATATATTTTTGAAACTAGTAAAATTAGCACTCATTTCTCCAAACATTTTACCAATCAAGTTTTGCAAGCTTTCTTCTTTACTACTTTGGATGTCAGTAATTTGTAATTGTACCCGTTCCCCTTCCTCTATGGAAAGAGAGAATTTTTGCAGTTGGTTTATTATCTCATTGTCCATGGTTTGCAACATAAACAATTTCTAACTTTCAAGCTCAAAGTACCGAATTGACACCACCTATGAAGATCACAAAAGTCACGGAAGAGATGATAAATGCTGTACGACTGAAATAATTTTAAAGAACAACATCTTTTAGAAAAACTATAATAATATATGGCTAAAAACATAAATTTAGGCAATTATGGGTATAAATTCCGTAAAATTTTATCTTCTGATGAAATTTAATATGATAATACATAATAATGTATGAAATAACAATAAGATCTTTCTTAAAAACAGTCAGAATAAGAATTTGACAAAATATTTTGGGAGTTTTAGTCTATGTTTAGATTGTGATTTATTTGAGAAATTTTGTATTGGAATGTATGAAAATTTTGGCGGGAACATATTTGTAGAAAAAGCATTTTAAAGAGAAACTAAAAGATATTTTTTTAAAAAATTATGTGAATAGAATTTGGGAGGAAAATTTTAAATTTTAAAATAAAAATGTGTTTAAATATTTTATTTTTATTTTAAAAAAATAATTTTTTACAAATAAAACTCAATCCAAACATAGTCTTAGGGTCCGTTTGGACAAGGTATTTATATTTGCAAATGGAAAAAGTTGTATTAGAATGTGTGAAAATTTTGGTGGGTATTTTTTGATAGAAAAAGTATTTTAGAGGGAAAAATAAGAGGAAATTTTTTTTTAAATTATGTGAAAGGAATTTGAGTGGGAAAATTTGAATTCTAAATTTTAAAATAAAAATATTTTTGAATAATTTATTTTTATTTAAGAATTTTTTATTTACAAATAAAAAGAGTTTGTCCAATCGGATTATTAGAAATTTTGAAAATTTGAAATTTTGGCACCTTGTGGGACCAACTCTCTTGCTTACGGGAATAGTACACTTTACCCAAGGGAGATTTTTTGTTGGTTAATGTTGTGGAAGCACTTGATTGATTTGTATGGATATTTTAGTAAAAATATGGGTAGTTCATTGATTACTATTTTCGTAATAATAGAAAGCAAGTAGGATATTTTCCACTTAAATATATGTAGTTTATTAACTAGAGCTCTAAAAGCTATCAAGAGCCCTTTGTCCTTCGTCATTCCAACTCTATTATGTAAGTGTGATCAAATTTGATATTCTCTGTTGGATATGCATGCTATTTGTTGGGTGGCTACTTCATGTCCAAATCCTGAATATAACATTAGTGGTGGTTGACATTTTCTGTCCTGTTATCTTTTGGGATTTTGGGGGTGGATTTGCCTTGATTTTAACACCATAGACATCTATAATCGCCATATGCAAATTGATTCGATTGTGTTGGGATTGTGATTTGTGATTTATTAGAGAAATTTAAATATATAAAAATTTTGGCGAAATTTTTTTTTGTAGAAAAAATATTTTAAAGGAAAAATAAAAAGATTTTTTTAAAAAAAATTATCTAAGAAAAATTTGGGAGAAAAATTTTGAATTTTGAATTTTGAATTTTAAATTTTAAATTTTAAAATAAAAAGATATTTAAATATTTTATTTTTATTTAAAAAAAAGTTAACTTTTTATAAATGAAACACAATCCAAGCACAAATTTTTAGAGTCTATATAGATAATATTTCAAAATGTGTTTCGTATTTTTTGAAATAATAGTTACAAAATAAGAGATGTATTAAAAATTGAAAAACTATATTAGAAAGTACAAAACGCATTTTAAAAGATACTAAAAAAAACGAAAACATATTTTGAAATGATGGTTTCTAAAAACTTTTTGTATAACCTCTATTTACCTAATTGAAGGGAAGAAACCCACTAGTATAACTTTAAAGTAAATTACTAGACCAGAAAAAATGACATAGTACTAGATTTTAATATGGTGACTATAGATTCTAAAGGCTTATATGGATAACATTTTAAATGTGTTTTGTAGTTTAAAATTATATTTTTATATTTTTATATTTTTTGAAATAATAGTTATGAGTTATGAGATATGATATATATTAAAAAACGTATTTTAGAAAAAAAAATTTCAAAATGTGACCAAATCTCAAGAGAATATTCCTCTTAATGTTGGCTAATAAAATTAAGCCAAATCGTCATATGCCGGTGATTCTTTCAATGATAAACATGAAGTGCCATCCCACGTATTGGACATCACTTTACTAGAAAGATCATTAATTTCGAACTATCTGGGAGGCTTGCGGTTGAGTCATATCCTTGCAAAATTGATATTAAAATGCAATCAAAATAAGCAGAGAATATTCTGCAATAGGCGTCTATATTTCTCCCAAAAACACTAAAATCCACCTCTTCACATTAACTATTTTCTTCTTCTTTGGTTTTACGTGGAAAATTTTGAATTGGTTATAAAATTTGTAAGTTTTTTTTTCTTTTTTTGTGTGATTGAGAAAATTTTCCCTATGTATTTTTTTTTCAATGTTTGACCTAGGTCATCTTTCTTTATAAGCTAATTTTTTTAGTTATTTCTTCCTCCATCCTCAAAAAAAAATTCACTTCGGTATAATTTTTTTGTTAATTATTAGGTAAGACTCATTTAATGTACGAAATATATAATTTTATATTTTTATTTTTATTTTTAAATTTTGAGTATACATAATTATTATTAGTAAGAATATTTTAAAATTTTAATTTAAAAATAGATTTTTTTTTAAATAAGAAATTTTTTTAAATTGAACTTTTTTAAAAAATAGAGGGAATAGTAGTTTTTAGCGTAATTTAGGGTTTATTCGTATTTCTAGCGATAAATTGACTTTGAGTGGTCAAGGTAATCTTAAAAAAAATTTGAATGGGGGTTGCTTGGTTTCTTGCCTCGGGAAAAGGTTGGACAACTCGATTAAAATGCGAGAAGATTATTTGAGATAAACTTTGTGTATTTATAGGTATATTTGGACAAGGTATTTCTATTTGTAAATAGAAAAAGTAGGTTATTTTCTTAAATAAAAACATCACACTCCAAATATATTTTTATTTTAAATTTTAAAATTTAAATTTTCCCACTCAAATTCCTCTAACATAATTTTAAAAAATCTTCCCTTTCATTTTTCCCTCTAAAATATTTTTTCTATAAAAAAATACCTACTAAAATTTTCACACATTCTAATACAACTTTTCAAATACATTACACTCCAAACATACCCCCACTTGAGTTAGGAAAAGGATCCTTACCTAGTAAGGGTTACTGTAGCCCTTAACAAGGCTCCTATCCTCCGCCACACTTTGCCTTGCGCGTGCAAGGTATGCAGGTACGGACCAGGATTTTTTGTCATCCCAAAGAATTGAACTCGAGCCTCAGGGTCATGCGCCAGACTCTGATACCATTTGAGCTAGGAAATGAATCTTTACCTAGTAAGGGTTACTACTGCCTTTAACAACGCCTCTATCCTCTCACTTGAGTTAGGAAAAAGATTCTTACTTAGTAAAGGTTACCATTATCTTTAACAACACCCCTATTATACACGTTTCGCCTTGCACATGCAAGGTATGCAGGTATGGATTAGGATTTTTTGTCATCCCAAGAAATCAAACTCGAGTTCTCAGGGTCGTGCACCAGGCTCTAATACCACTCGAGAGGATTTTTTTGTCATCACAGGAAATCGAACTTGAGTCCTCAGGGTCGTGCATCCGGCTCTGATACCACTCGAGCTAGGAAAGGACGTTGTTAAGGACAATGGTAACCCTTATTAGACAAGGATCCTTTTCCTAGTTCAAGTGGTATTAGAGCCAATACGGCGTTGTAAACGTGGGGTAACATATTAGATAAGTTTATTTTGTGTTGAATAGGGATGGGTAGAAGAACTTTGTTTATGAACATGGACTTCAGATCTCAATTCTATTCCTCACCTTACTCATGTAACCTTTACCTTATCTTTACCTCGTCATTCTACTGATAAAATAGATAACCTCATAGAGTATTCTACTGTACCTAGTGATGCTATTATAGAGCAATCCATACCCCTTGTGATTAGCTCATATAATATTTACATAAAGAAAACCAGAGGTATTAGATCTCTGATTTCCTCTAGCCGTTCACAAGTAAAAGAATTTGTACAAGCTACCTATTTAAACCAGTGTGATCTACCATCCTCTACAGGAGAACAGTATGTTACTCTCAATATTCCCCCAGAATGGATCAACAAGTGGAAAACTGAGAGTTACACTCACCTCTACTCTGGAGCCATCAGACTTGTTCTCTCATATCATGGTAGAAGAGGTCTTCCAGTCACAGCCAGAATAGCTCTGCTTGATACCAAACACCTGGAGTACATGAATGCTGTTATTGGAACAATTTTAACCACTCTTAATGTTAGGAGTCTTGTCTTGACATTCTTTCCCAATTTCTGTCTTTCCCTGAAAGATATCAATCTCTCTACAGTCTTAAAGGTTCAAGTCCAGTTCAATATGGCAACTTTACACCATAAGCTAATCCTATATGTTACTATGGCAACTTTACACCATCAGCTAATCTATAGATTGCAGAATCATGCTTTAGATCTTCAAGATAGAGGATCTCCAGATGCACTCATGATCTTTGCTGATTCAGGAGATAAAGTTCCAACAATTGTGTAGATCCCTAGACGGATTGGTAGATTAGAATTGAAAAAGTTAATGCCCAAAGAATGGATCATTAATTGTGAAAGAATTCGTTAGCAGCAGCCACAACCACTGCAAGCCACTCCTTCAGACTTCTATAGACTAACCGATGGAAGAGTAAAAACAACTTCGATACTTAGAAGGAAGAAGGCCCCTCACAAGCCATCTTCAGACAGCTTATGATGACCCATGTTGCTAAAAATCTTGATCTCAAGATTCCAGTTCATTGGTTCAACCCTGATGGATCTTGGTGCTACACTGACAAGATCAATGGTCATTTCATATGGGATGTAGATCCATCCATGTGTGATTCAGATTGCTCATGCGATGAACCTGAAGAAGATGAGGATGCAGCCCGGAGAAAAAGGAGAAGAGAAAGAAGGCGAATACATAAGGCTTATCACTATAGGCCTCCAGATCCAGATCCAGATCCTGTATCCCTCAGACGCAATCCTCTTGCTTGTTACAATGAAGGTCTTGAATTCCTCAGATGGGAAGAAGAATAAAAAATGAGACAAGAGGAAAATTCCAGGATGATAGCTTTCTCTTATCTACCTACACTTCTAACCTGCATGATGATTCGACCTGAAGATGATTTTCCACCTCTGGATAGACAGGTTGATGAGAACACCAGAATTCCTTCTGGACCTTATTTTCAACCAATAATTGATAGTTCAGGAAGGACAGTCCAGTTGACTCAAGGAGAAGAAGTGATGAACTGGCAAACCTCCAATGCCTGTGCTCAAAATAGAATCCTTTCCGGGATTGAATCCAAAGTTGATACTGTAGCCCGAAAGGTGGAACAAGCAGAAACCTGCACAGATGAGCTTACTAGACTTTATAATAAAATGCAAGAGAAGGTGTACTCTCCGGATAAAGATTTAAGAGCCCTGTTGGAGCAAAGATATTATGGCCCTGAGTTTGATAAGAAAGAAAGAGAGATACGAGAATTAAGTCAAGAGATTGCTAGAATTGATGAAGAAAAAAGAATGAAAACTCTTGCTTCTATTAGCCCATTTGGAACCAAACTTGGTTCAAAAGCTTTAGCCACCTCTTCAGATTCTTTTTCCTTTTTTGGCTCTCGTTCACCAAAACCTTATCAACCTCCACTGTTTTCTCTTGGAAAAAACCCTCATCCACCTTCAAATCCACCTAAACAGAAAATAGCCAGAACTGATAAACAAAAATAACCAATGATTGAACCCACTACTATAGCCACCTCTCAACCTGAACAGAAACAACTCATATCTGAACCTCACCCACCCTTTACCTTTCCAAGCACAATGGCGTCAACCTTGGAACCAGTTAGTTTCTAATGCTAACCAAGAGTCCTTACCCTAGCCTGACCCAACTTTTTTTCTAGAAAACTATCATTCCGATGAGAGTTCTTCTGACATAAACTCAGAACAATCTTCTCAGGTCATTACTAACACTAAAAAAGAATATGTTGATATCACTTTGACTCATGTAATGATGGCTGATCAAGCAGAATCAAGCACTAGCCATGCAGCCCATGAACCTATCATAGATGATCCAGATCCAATTCCTATGGATCAAGATCCTCCTCCAGTTTCCAGTAAATTAGCCAATGGTCCTTATTTTGCTTTTGATGATGTGCCTGTTTCCAAATGGCCTGAAAAGGTCCTTACCATGATGGCTTGGTTAGGAGTACAGCAGACCAAGCCAAGCATTTTCTTCAGAGAAATTCTAAAAGAATTTGCAGCTCGATTCATAGGATCTTTAAAAGAATGGTTTGAAACTCTTGGAGAATACAAACATACTTAGTTTTACAACCATCCCTCCACAGCTGCTGTAATGGGACAAATCCATTGGAAATTTCTTGGAGATGAAAGTGAAGAACAAAACAAGAAAGAGAGAGACTAGTATAATATGAGATGCTATTCTTTAAAGAAAAAAGATCTAGAAAGCCATTACAAACAGATGTCAAAACTCTTCATGGGCTTAATGGTATCAATAAGCCTGACTTGAAACATGTTTTTGCAGCTTAAATCCCTGAAGAATTGCAACCTGATCCTCATCAAATGATTCAAGCCAATGGCCAAGAACTTAGAGATTTCACAATGGGACAGATCTAACAAAAGATTATGATTGTTTTAGACAAGAAGTGTGAAAAGCAGGACATGGTTCAACAACTACTGAATGATCGAAAGAAATTCCAGAAGGCTTGCAGCAAGAAACATTTGCAACTAAAGTGCAAGGATAAAACTTGTTCTTGTACTTCTAAGCAAAAGAAAAAGTTTGACAAGCAGTGTCAAAAAAAGAAGAAGTTCAAAGACAAGGAACAAAAGCCTTTCAAGTATTTCAAGAAAAAGGAAAAGAAAGGAGAAAAAGCGGATAAATGTTTTGCTTGCGGGCAAAAAGGGCATTTTGCAAAAAATTGTCCTAATAAGAAAGAGAAGACAGCCAAACTAGTATCCCAACTTCAACTCACTATTTATGATTCAGATATAGAATCTCTATATTCTGAACAAGAATAGCAAAATTCTAAGACAGTTCGCAATTCAGGATTCAACTTCTGAAACAGATTCTCTGATAGATTCTAACTTCTCTAGTACAGAAGAAGTTCCTATTTACATGAAGAAAGCTCAATCCTTCGATAGAAATAGCTCACTCGTTCCACCCCATATTGATCTCAAAGTCCTATCCTCTAAATACTCTAACCCAATTTCCTTAATTGGTTTCATTGATACAGGTTCCTTGAAATCCATGATGAATCCAGCAGTCTTAACAAAAGAATTTTGGAAGCCTCACACTAATCATTTCCGAGCAGCTGATGGAGAAGTTTTCCAATTCTCATTAATCACTCGGAAGGAGATAGGACTACAATTTTTTCCAGGATGCACTGTTTGGATAAAAGTATTAGGATGCAACCTTCCTAACAATGATCTCTTGATAGGGTTTGATCTCTATCATAAAGCTCAATCTCTTATAGCTTTACCAGATGGGATTCAGTGGAAAAGGAATTTTTGACCTTATACTAAGGTTGAAAAAATTTATGCAATCCAAGATGCTCCTCTTGATTTCCAGCAAATTGCAGGAGAACTGAAGAAATATTGTGCAGAGTCTCATGCCGATTTCAATCACCCAACACTTTTATGGAAGAACTCTGAGTTCTTTATTCAGTTACCCTTCAAACTGAATGAAGACATCAATCCTACCAAACTCACTCATCCAGAAATGACTCCAGAAGATCTATCTTTAGCCTAAGAAGAGTGTAATCAATTGCTCAGACTAGGCCTCATTAAGCCCACTAAATCTAGTTGGGTTTGCCAAGCATTCTATGTCAACAAACGGTTTGAACATATTCGAGGCAAGAAAAAACTCGTCATTGATTATAAACCTTTCAATAAGTTTCTTCAAGATGATAAATTTCCTCTACCGAGGACCCAAGTTCTGTTCTCTCAAATTGCAGAAGCCCAAATATTTTTAAAGTTTGATCTCAAAGTAGGATTTTGGCAATTGGGTATTGACCCAAAAGACCATTACAAGACGGCTTTCTATATCCTAATAGCCTAATATCAGTGGACTGTCATGCCTTTTGGACTTAAGGTGGCCCCATCTAGATATTTCAATAGGCCATGACCAAAATATTTGATCCAATCTTGTACAGCTCAGTGATCTATATTGATAATGTTTTTTTGTTCTCAAAAGATGCACAGACCCATCAACAACTGCTCAGAAGTTTTTATAATTGGTCCTGTAGCATGGTATTATGCCTTCTGAAAGAAAAGGATTTATTGGCCAGCCCAACATTGAATTCTTAGGGATGAAGTTTTCTAAAAGAAAATATCAACTAGGACCTCACATTACGCAGGAGTTAACAAAGTTTCCGGGAGAGAATATTTCTGTCAAAGAAATTTAACAATTCTTATGAATTGTTAATTATATCAAAGAATTCCTTCCACAATCTTCTAGGTACACAAGTCAGTTATCCAAATTGCTTAAGAAGAACCCCCATCACGGGGAAAAGAACAAAGTGAAGCCATTACAAAGTTAAAGTAGATGTGTCAGACTCCACCACCTTTGAAGATTCCAAGTACAAGCCACAGAATCCTACAGACTGATGCTAGTGATGAATATTGGGGAGCTATCCTATTTGAAGAGCTTGATGGAAGCAACAATACTATGGACATGCTAATGGACAATTCAAGGAGTCAAAAAAGCATTATCATACGATGATTAAAGAAATCTTAACCGTGAAGAATAGAGTCAAAAAGTTTGAATTCCATCTAATTGGATATCACTTTACCATAAAAATAGATAATTCATCATTTCCCAGGAAAATGGAATTCAGAAACAAGATAATCCCAGAACCACAACTATTGAGTTAAAGGATTGGTTTTCCAAATATCAGTATAATGTTGTGCATATAAAAGAAGAGCATAACCTTATCCCTGATCTCCTCACTTGACCTAAACCTAAGTCTCTTCTTCTTGTTTCCAGTAAATCTTCTATACTAGTTATCCTCATTGCCTCCTTTTCTCATTCTTCAATCTTCAACACTCCTTGACGCCCTCGTTGTTTCTATCCCAAGGCTTTACACCAAAGAGATCTTCCACCTTCTCGGAAGCCTCTAGACTCCTTTTTAGCCATTAAGTTTTTTGCCTGAAATAATGTTTTTGCTTTTCTGGTAATGTATGCTACTTTCTATAATTTCAGTGTTCAAAAACTTTCCTTTCTTTCTGACCACCCATTCTGTAATTCCATCACTATTATTCCTAATTAGCCTTTCGCTGATGAACTTCTATGGTGTTTTTGGTGCTTAGGCACTTTTTACTATTTTCTTATTCATTTTCCTCTTAATCAGTTATTCATATTTTTGTCTAATTCGGGAAATTGTAATTTCCTATTATGGACCTTCTTAGAATGGTACTGTCCAATTGAAAAATGGATTGAATTTTGTCTTGATCAGATTTTGGAAAGATCTCAACGTCCTCAAGAAGATGAAGTCTACAGTGTCTTTATTATGCATAGGCCATATGCTCAAGAAGATAAAAATCTTCTTTTACTAAAGCCTATTTCCTACATATAGAAGTCTTTTCTCAACAAAAAATTTCATGAAGTTCCAGGGGAAAAAAGCAGAATTAAGATCTCATCTCTACCTTGCAAACCAAATCCCCCTAATTACTACCAAGACTCATGAACTTCCCTCTATCTCTATTCCAAACAATCTGAAGGACATGACTACACAGACAGATACTGAAGTCATAGAGGAGATCTCTCAGCCTCCCTCTGAACTAGATCCGCAGCCAAAGTTAGAATCTGACAATCCACAAATATCTGATAGTCCTCAAGGATATGATAATCCAATGCAATATCAGATGAAAGACTCTCAAGATCCTTTTCCTGAAGTTCCAAAAATTGAAAAAATCCAGGAGAAAAGGATTATGAAGACTTTATTCATGAATATGTTCCTGCTTTTGATCCTAATGAGATAAACTGGGAAGGAGTAGGAATATTCTGGACTGATCCTCTTTCTAAAGCTTATTATGATTATCATAATTTTCCTTAGAAAGGGTGCATCGTGACATTCTCCTCATGGTCTCGGATGTACAAAGTTTGCTTGGCATTTAGTGCTTGTTTGTATTCTAAGGGAATATATTCCCTTACTATTTACTTTTTTAAAAGTGGAAATCTGTCATCACTTCTAGCTTAAAAGTTTGCGTATGTGTCCTTTACTTTAGATAATGGGAATCTGTTGTCTCACATTATGATAAATTTGTAAAATAAGTCCGTCTTAGAAGTTCGAAGGCTTCTATATAAAAGGGGTCTTACTCTTCCATTGTAAACCAGAATCAGTTTGGAATAAAAACTAGAGTCTTGTTTATTTCCATGGCTTTCTAAACCTTTCTCTCTTCAAAAGTTTCTGAAAGGCCTTAAGAAGCCTATCTAAACATGTTATCCCACAAAACATAAAGTATGCTCTGTACTTGCCTCTTATGAGGATCATGTACAACAGAAATATATTGTCTAGTGCTTACGGTCCTTACAGTTAAGCTTAATAAATAAATGACAAAAGACCCCAAGGCTTTTTAGTCTATAGATGGATGTGTAAGCAAGTGGGTTGAGAAGTTTGTCTATTAAGTTTAGCTTTGTAAGGCTCCCAAGTCCCGTGTGGTATCAGAGCCAGGTTTAAAGATTTACTACTGTTCATGGATTTAAAGATTTACTACTTGTTTATTAAGGGTAATGGTAACCCTTACTAGGTAAAGATCCTTTTCCTAACTCAAGTCATAGAATCAATTTGGAATAAAAGCTAAAGTTTTATTTATTTCCATGGCTTTCTAAACCTTTTTCTCTTCGAAAGTTTCTGAAAGGCTTTAATAAGCCTATTTAAACATGTTATCCCACAAAGTATAAAGTATGCTCTGTACTTGCCTCTTATGAGGATCCTGTACAACAGAAATATGTAATTTGATGCTTACGATCCTTATTGTTAAGCTTAATAGATAAATGACAAAAGACCTCGAGGCTTTTTAGTCCATGGATAGACGTGCAAGCAAATGGGTTGAGAAGTTTGTCTGTTAAGTTTAGCTTTGTAAGACCCCCGAGTCCCGTGTGGTATCAAAGCCTAGTGCACGACCTTGAGGACTCGAGTTCGATTCCCTGAGATGACAAAAAATCCTAGTCCGTACCTGCATACCTTGCACGCGCAAGGCGAAGCGTGGTGGAGAAAAGGGGCATTGTTAAGGGTAATGGTAACCCTTACTAGGTAAGATTCTTTTCCTAACTCAAGTGGTATCAGAGCCTAACGCACAACCTTGAGGACTCGAGTTCGATTCTCTATGATGAAAAAAATCCTAATCCGTACCTGCATACCTTGCACGTGCAAAACAAAGCATGGTGGAGGATAAGAGTGTTGTTAAGAGTAATGGTAACCCTTACTAGGAAATGATCCTTTTCCTAGCTCAAGTGGTCAGGCTTATAGATACCATTAAGCCCTAGAAGAGTTCTGACATGACTATCTAAACTAGAGTCTTGTTTATTTCCACGGCTTTCTAAACCTTTCTCTTTTCGAAAGTTTCTGAAAGGTCCTAATAAGTCTATCTAAACATGTTATCCCACAAAAGCATAAAGTATGCTTTGTACTTGCTTCTTATGAAGATCCTGTACAACAGAAATATGTAACCTGGTGTTTACGGTCCTTACAGTTAAATTTAATAAATAAATGACAAAAGACCCTGAGGCTTTTTAGTCCGTGGATGGACATGTAATCAAGTGGGTTGAGAAATTTGTTTGTTAAGTTTAGCTTTGTAAGGCTCTCGAGTCCCGTGTGGTATCATAGCTTTGCAAGGGTTACTATTACTTTTAACAATGCCTTTATCCTCCATCACGCTCTACCTTGCACGTGGAAGGTATGAGGTACGTACCAAGATTTTTTGTCATCCTAAGGAATTGAACTCAAATCCTCAGAGTCATGTGTCAAACTCTGATACTACTCGAATTAGGAAAATGATCCTTACCATGATGGCTTGAGCTAGGAAAAGGATCATTGCCTAATAAAAGTTACCATTACCTAATAAAAGTTACCATTACCCTTAACAAATCCCGTGTGTATTTGAAGATTTATTACTGTTCATGGATACAAATCTTTAAAAAATTAAAGAAAATTAAAGGAGTTCTTTGGGGTTTATTCAATATTCAGCGGTAAAAAATTAAAAGTAATATTTTAAAAAGGGGAAGAAAAATCCGTCCAGCACTGTACAAAGTGAACCAATATGATAGTCTGGAATTATATATCTTGAAATTTTTTTAGTTGTTAAATTAAGAAAATCCGTTTGAGATGAATTAATTACGAAACTGCAATGAAGAAAAATGTTACCAAATTGTTAACATTCCCCACGTTGCTTACACGCAAATTGATTTCATAATCTACGGTTGAGTGGAGCCTATCGTGAAGGTTCGCTTCAGTCTATCAGGCTGTAGCCTGCTTAATCATCAATTTAAAACAATTAAATTGTTTTTTTAAATAAACTACTGAAATGAACTTTTTATTTTATTTTATTTTAAAATTAAAATTTTCAACTAAAATTCTTACATTATTTCAAAATAATTACCCTTCCACGTATCTTTTATTTTTTTCCTAAAACACTTTTTCTCAAAAAAAAAATTAATATCTCCACACTTTTCAATAAAAAAAAATTAAAATAAACCCGTACAAAACCGACAAGTCTACGGAACATGGTAACCAACTGGATTTCATACTTGAATCCGTGGAGCCTACTACCACAGTTTGAATGAACTGGGTATGAGTACTTGAAGCACCGAATTCATAATACCGAACTGAGCACAAAGGAAAGTAATACCAAACAGAAGATATGCAGTCTTCAACCTCAGTTATTCTATCATTACTATTAGTCCTAGTATCAGCTTCAAGGGCTGTTTCAGATTCAATCCAAGAGCAGTTCTACCATTGTGTTAATGTCAACATTCAACCTCCTCTACCTTTCTCCACTTCATTCTTTACACCAGAAAATGGATCATTTAGCTTCATTCTCCAATCTACTGCGCAAAACCTCAGGTTCTTCATACCCTCCAGTCCCAAACCTGAGCTTATCTTCGTACCGACGGCTGAATCCCACGTTCAAGCAGCTTTTGTGTGCGCCAAAAAACTTGGTATTCACCTCAGAATCCGCAGTGGGGGGCATGATTATGAAGGCCTCTCTTATACTTCAGAAAAACAATCACCATTCATGATGATTGATATGGCCAAGCTTCGATCGACTAATGTAAGGATAGAAGATAATAGCGCCTGGGTTCAGGCGGGTGCAACCATAGGTGAAGTTTATTATTGGATTGCTCAGAAAAGCAAAACTCACGCTTTTCCGGCTGGCATGTGCACCAGCGTTGGAGTTGCCGGCCTCATAACAGGGGGTGCATATGGTCCCATGATGAGAAAATATGGGCTGGGAGCCGACAACGTTCTTGATGCTCGAATAGTTGATGCTAGTGGAAGAATTCTTGACCGAGAATCAATGGGAGAGGATCTGTTTTGGGCACTCCGAGGAGGTGGTGGAGGGAGCTTTGGCATCCTTCTTGCTTGGAAGCTACAGTTGGTTCGGGTCCCAGCAACAGTGACAGTTTTTACTGTTTCAAGAACTTTGGAACAAGGAGCAACAAAGCTTCTTTATAGATGGCAACAGGTTACTGATAAGCTAGACGAAGACCTGTTCATCAGAGTCCTCATTCGGAACGTGAATTCAACCTCTGAGATTGGGAAGCGGACCATACAAACCGCCTATCAAGCTTTATTTCTTGGAGGGGTTGGCAGTCTCCTAAAAGTAATGAAGAGAAGTTTTCCTCAATTGGGATTAACCAAAGGGGACTGTATTGAAATGAGCTGGATTGAATCAGTAATCTATATTGCCCGCTATCCAAGAAATACGCCACCTCAATTTTTACTAGAAGGGAGATCGTTATTCAACAAGTTTGCCTTCAAAGCTAAGTCTGACTTCGCCAAACAGCCAATTCCAGAATATGCACTTGAAGGAGTATGGAAGAGGTTATTAGAACAAGATTCGCCTTTGGTAGTTATGAGTCCCTATGGTGGAATGATGAACAAAATTTCAGAATCCGAAATTCCATTTCCCCACAGAAATGGCACTAAATTTATGATCCAGTGGCTAGCAGAATGGCAGAGTGCAGAAGCGAAAAGCATTGGGAAACACATTGATTGGTTAAGAGGGTTGTACAATTTCATGACTCCTTATGTTTCCATGTTCCCTAGAGCAGCTTATGCAAACTACAGGGATCTTGATTTGGGCGTAAATGAGATTAATGGTAACACAAGTTTCATGAAAGCAAGCACATGGGGTACAAAAAACTTCAAAAACAACTTCAAAAGACTTGTACTTGTGAAGACAAAAGTTGATCCCGACAACTTTTTCCGGCATGAGCAAAGCATCCCACCTTTAACTAACGAAGATGAGAAGAAAATTATGCATTCAAGCAACAGCAGGCACATTTTGATGCATGATCAAGAATGAGGAAAACAAATTGTACTTCTCTCATTTTGCTGATGTGTATGCATTGACAATAATTATTCCATGGAGCAATGCAACTAAGATGATTTCAGTTGTAAATCTCAAACTCTGAAGTCCTGCAAATCGATATTACACCAGAACAACCCCAAAAATTTTAAATCTACCAATTGGGGAACTAAAACATTCGTGACATAACACCACCCGTTCCGTATTTTAATGTTAAAATTAGACCACATTTACCACTTAGCCTTTCCACCTCCTAACTCTGTAATACCCAACTTTGAGACTATGAAATGATCCCTCTTAGCCAAACAAAACACAAAAGAACACACAGTAAGACTATGCACCAAAAATTGAGACGTGAGCAAAAAATGGTATTAAAGAAGACAAACAATGGCAGAAGCTAAACTCAGAGCTCATCATAATCTTCATCCATACATCTATCGGACATTTAATCGAACACCAAATGCGTGTCTTACCAGAGAACCCAACTCCGCCCCATGACTGCAGACTCTTGACTTCAAACATGAAATGGAGACAACCCAATTCTATTACTAATTTGAAGATGACGGTAAACTTAAAAGAAATCCAACCGGAGAACCTCAAGGTCAAAGGCCAGAGAGGAATTAGCGGACAGCAGTCCGACTAAATTCAAGATACAAATTTATGGAAAGCACAGAACAGAACAAAATAAACAAAACCTAGTACGACTTCCCACAATGGATGAGGCTTCCAGCACCCAAGAAAAGACCAAACAAGGCAGCACTTCCCAACGTGGTTTGTCCAATGTATCGGATTTTGAGTAACCCTGGAACCTTGTATCTAACAGCCTCATAAGTTCCGTAAACGGCACCAACCGCTCCGCCGATAGCGCCGCCGACAGCACCACCAGCAGCAACCCTTGCCAGACAGCTATCCCTTGCCATGTCTCTCCGTCGAATTTCTTCTTTTTTTCTTCCCGATATTTGATATTCCCCTTGTTTTTTCTCTCTCTCTCCAAAGTGATTAATAGAAATTTTTTTTATAAAGGGCGGTGAAAACTTTTAGGATCAACGATGAGGGTGCGCAACAGTTTCATTATTTTCTAATAAGGGCGTTTATTTAAGTAAAAACTGAAAACTATCAAATTAAATTAAATTAAAAGACATAAATAGCCTAATCACCAGTATTTTTCATGTCGAATCCTAATGCTTTTGAGTTCTCATTAGAATTTTAATTGAAATTGTCAGAATTTTTTTATTAAATTTGATTTGAACTTATAATTGGACGTTTAGTTAAGCAAAAATAGAAGGATTTAATAACATTGTCATTCTCGAGGTTTCATGAAACTATATTATTTAAGAAAATTACATATATCTCACCAACTCCAAGTAAATTATTGTGGTTTGGGAAAAGGTTAAAATATTTATTAATTTATTTAACTAAAAATATAAATAAAGAATAAAATTAAAAGTAAAATATAGATGAAATTTGATTAAAATTTTACAATTTTTTCTTTGAATTGGAATTTTGTTATTCTCTACATCCAAAAAAAGGAGTTCATTTTTCATTTAGTACAAGTTTTTTTAAAATATAAGGTATAATACATTTAATGTAAAATTAAATTAATAATTTTTTACTTTTTAATTTAAATTATACATAGTCATTATTAGTATGGATAATACAACAATTTCACATAAAAGTAAACTCTTTTTTTTTACAAAAAAATTAAAATTTGACTCTCTTTTTTTTTTTTTTTGAGGAATAGAGAAAGTACTATTTTTTCTATTTTTTTTTTAACCCTCAAACTCAAATTTAAGTACACAAAAAATATACTTATTTATTTAATTATAAATAAGGAATATTTTTATGTATTTTTGTAATAATAAAAGTTACAACTGTAGCTTTATATAAAATAATGAAGGGTAAAAAACTTCAAAATCTACTAGACTATTACAATCATATACTTTTGGCCAATAAATTATTTTTTTTAAACCTAAAGCCATTAAACAAAAAATTATGATCACTAGACGTTAAATTAGATGGAAAGTGCTACACATGCGTTCCACATGTGTTTTTTGAGGGCAAAGTGGTCTCAACGGTAATATTTTCTGAGATAATCTTGTCTTCGCCATTGTAGGCCTTATTTTGAGCAAAGTTAGCTACAGGCAAGAAAGGTTCTAAAGTTTCAGTAGAATGGCAGAGATTGATGGGCAAAATCATATGTTAAATTGCAACTATGGGACAAAAAAAAAATAATTACCTCTTGGATAGACCAAAATCCAACTAGAAGATTTGTTTGTTGTCTGTTACCAAAGGTAAGAAAAGTCATTTTTGAAAATATTTGCACAACTATTGATGAAGTGTTCAAAAGAGTGAATATGATATGTAGGATGAAGGTTGTGGATTTTAAAAATGGTACGATCCAAAAATATGTGATAGGGCTATTGCTATAGTTCTTGGTCTATTGAGGCGAATTAATGATGTTGAATTTGATATGGAGAAAATGGAAATTAGGGCACAAATTGATGAGGGGAAGGATGATAAACTAGATAGGAAAGTAATGAATTTGGAAACCAAAAATAGGAAGAAAAAGATAAAGGTGCATTGCTTGATGGATGTTATTCTGATAGCTTGGATACTACCAATTGTAGTATTTTAGAAATCAACAATATTAGGAAGGGAGAATATGATACAGATCAATGGACTTGTGAATGAGAGAGAGTGTATTGAAAATATGTTTGAACAATGTAAAATTCTTGAATTGAGCAAAAGACAATATACAAGTTGGTAATGTATTTATACTCTATTTTTGGTTTGTAGTTGAATGATATGTATAGGTTTGAATATAGAGTTAGCATTGCATTACAAATGAATTGTGCTATATTGTAATGTATTATAGCTAACACAAAACAGCATGAAATTTACTGTCAAACTTTGAATATAGCAAAAACACTGCAACATTTTCATACTTTCTATTGAAGTAGCCATTTACATACAAAAGAACATGGTTCACATTATACATGGAGAGAGCACTATCAAAATAAATAATGCCAACTGTCATATGTCAATAGCATGTGCAAAAAAAAAGGTAGTATTCCTCTAATCCAAAACCAGTTAAACAAATATTTGAATATAGCAAAAGATATGGTCTCCAACAACAACATTAATATTCACTATAAAGAACACATCATGACAAGCTTTTGCTAATTAAGGAAAGGTTAATTATCAATCCTATCTTTTTTTTGGCCGCCCGTTTCCTTTTCCATCTCTACTTATAGGTCTAATTCTCCTTTTTCAAACCCCAACTATGTGTGGAGGACGCTTTCCTAACCAAGCATAATTAGTATTGATTCAAACTTTATCTCCATCAATTAAATTTTGATTTGTATGCTTCGTTGGAGATATCTTGAGTGGTGGAGCCTAAGGCCTAATTTCAGAAGTGGCTACTGTATTCTTTTTTCTTGGAGATCACCTGAGCGTCTGAGCTTGGGGTTGGATGTGTTGTGTTACTTATGATTGAGATATAAGGATATTGTCAATATACACAACTGAGCTTTTATTAGTTCTTTTAGATCTCCTAAGAAAGTGGACACTTTGGTTGCTCTGACTATGGAATGTGGGTGATTTGTTAAGTTGCTGCTGATTCTGAGGTTGATTGGTAACAAATGAATGGCCAAAAGAAAATTCAAATATAGGAGCCTTCTTTCTTCTCACTTGCAAGTAAGACAAATCAACTACCAAGATAAAATCAAATAAAATATGTATGTTGATTATTGAAATAGGGTTTCCTCGCTGTTTTCGGGCCTTTGTCTAATGTTGTTGGCCTTCTTGTTGTGCAGGGTTGAATTCATTTACACTCTCCTGGGGTTGTGGCTACTCTGTTGCTTCTGTGTGTACATTTGAGAGAGTTTACTTAAAAATAACTACATTATGACCTATGTTCCTATATTCTATAGTGCATGCTAACTAGTTTTCTTAGCTTGTGACCACGATTTTTGCCCTCATCAGCATCTCTACTCCTAACTTTTTTTGGCTTTCCAAGTTGGATAGTGTAGAGGGGAGGTTCTAACACCATTCCCATTGTAGAATTTGGCTACAAATCCATTCCATTGACAAGGTACAATACATTATTATTGATCTCTAAAATAATAGCCTACTATAACAACTATCAGTGTTTTCGTGCACCTCAAATCCTTAATGTTTCAATGCCATAATGGCATGATAATAGGGCAGACTTGAAAGTTCCTATAGACCACAAGAATACTCTATTTTCCTTATAATTATCGCAAATTTTGCACCTTTAGGACCCCTCACTTAGTATCTAGAAACCCCATTATATATAGCTCGTCTCACAAAAGACTCTTTAATCATATTCTATATGATTTGTCTTATGAGGAGGTCAGTGGGGTGTGGATAACTTATCATACTATCCCTTATTCTCTAGGTTCTTTCCATTATTAGTTCTTTAATGTTTTTTTATAAGGGAATTACAAGTTTATTGGCCTTTAAAATGTGTGAATTAAATGACTCAACATAGATTATTTATTAACATGTCACATTTAGTGTGAGGGTTAAAGAAAATTTTACACTAGTGAATAAGATAATGAGGCATTTGTACGCTTCTCGATCATTTTCTTTCAAATCCTCCATTGTCTTATTGAACATCTCTATGCTACTACTCCTTACTATACCCCAAAGAATGTTTTTAAGGACTTTTCTTGAATGTTTCTTCTTGAAATTTCTGTATATATATTGAACATAATATCAATGATTAGAATTAGGCAATAATATGAAAGTGCTCTGTCTAAACCTTGCATTAAGACACCCAAAAAAAGTTGGTACACATTTAAAAACTAAAATGTTGAGTGTAAGTGAATTTATAAAGTAGGTGAATGTATACCTTTTATTGATATGAGATAAACGTATAATGGAAGTTATTATAAATTTCCAATTCAGCTTGGAGTAGCTCTAAGAATCACTTTTACTGGACTATTGCTTCCTTCACCACTACTATTAATTTTTTGGATTAATCCTTATAGCAAATAGTAACTATCCAAGATAAGACTCTTTGATATAACATCCATCTAGACCTATAATAGGCCTATATTTTTTAAAAAACCCTTCTTTTAATGGTCCCAAGCAATAGTACAATCACATGAACCTTGGATTCCTAGTTGTATTTCTGCAAGGAATGAACTCTACACTCATAGTAGAGTTCGGATAGGTTCTTTTGATTTCTTCACAATAATCCCAAATCTTTTTGTACTACTCCTCAACATTTCCTTTGATTTTCTCTATAGCCAAACTCTGGTTCTATATCTCACAACCTTGATGATTGTAGCACTGTACTATTCATCTATAGTTTGTTTCAATTCCTTAATAGGGATATTTAGATTTACCTTGATATGATCTTCATACCTAACAAGTAGCCATTTTACAGTCAAAATTTTACTTTTGTGTATATGATTACAGTTCTCATGGGTATCCACTAGTGTTTTGATGACTATGTCAGTTGTATCACCTTTCTCTGTTCTTGATGCGTAATAAATCCAAGGGCATGGAAGTTGACATTCGACTCTAACTTTATGCTTTTTTTTTTGTTGTGAACTGAATGCACTTATGATAAACAATTGAGCGAGCAATTAACTTGAATTCTTTCGAGCTTATGAATCGCATCCTTAGTTGGAAAGTAAGATTTCTTTATCCTTTTTTCTGCATTAAAATCAATATAGTGCACACTTGAAGTCTATCCTCATCATCTAAAGATCATGGAGTACTATTCAAGTCATCATTTAGTATGTTTTCATCCAAAACTGTTGTATAAGTATTTGTTACAGGCCTATTATTGGGAGCTCATATTTTGGCAGTTTTTCCTTGACTTTCATTATTCCTTGCCTTATGTAATTTGCAGTTTTTTGGTTAGGCACATACCTTCTTAGTACTTATCTTTTTCCTTTTCTCTCTTCCCACATTTTGAACAACATTCTCTATCCCTACATCTATCATTTCTTTAAGGAATGAAGGTTGATTGATCTTGGCATCAAGCTTGTTGAGATTTTGGTCTACTTCCGTCAAAGTTGAAGTCTCCAATTATGTAACTTATGAGGATTCCGCATACTTTTGTGAGGGTCCTACATTTTCTTCATTATTATTAGTATTTGCTTCTAACTTATTCATTCCGCTTCCAAACATGTTGTCATCTCTATAAAACTCATCATCATCCGTAAAATTCTCATTTTTCTCCTTGTTGCTGTGTTCCTCACTGTCAGACCCCTCATATTGTGCATTCTCAATAGTAGCATATGCCATTGCTACATTTTTTCTATCTACACTGTTCTCTGCAAAAACTCTAGTACATTTGTATGAGTACTTTCTTCTATTGTGTTATCAATTTTCAGACTATTCATATCCATCACTAGATATGAAAAAAATACTTCTTTTTCACAATACACTTCAATTAACTTCTGCTTATAAACCGAAGTGTACATACCCTTTACCTCATTATTTGATTTTAACACCCTTAATCCAATGTTCATATAGCCCTAGGTATCATATAAAATAATCATGCCTTAATACTTTGCACATTGTTTTAAGTTCCTCCGAATATATTCTATCAGTATCACACCTATCAACATTGTATATTTCACCCCTAATATAAGTTCTAATCATAAAATCATGAATTTGCCACCATGATGTAACTTAATGGAAAATAGTTTTTAGCCCTTAGCTACAGAACAATGCGATATTTCTAGCAATACAATGCAATCATACACCAAATAGCAACATTACATATTAGAGTCATCTAATTTACATATTAGTTATTTATGATGACACTCAAACAACACACAACTTCATATACCCTCAAATTCATTCAAAAATCAATGTAAATTATGAAATGTAAGTCACATAACATATACATACACTTTCGTATTTTCCAATCAATACTTCTACTACTTGTAATCCTTCACTAGTAGTACTTTGATTTTACAATATGTGCAAGAAGGTCAAAAATTTTGTTGCTAGGGTTTATAGCAAGGTTTCAATGTGTGCATGTGTGTCAACAAGCTCCCAAATGAAATCAACAATCTCTGAGGTAAAAATGCACAATCGCCCAACAAACTTTGAGGCAAAAGTGCGCAATTACCCAATGATGAAATTTCATGGTTCAGACCATTTTTCCCTAAAAGAAAAAAACACATGAAACTCATTTGTATCACTTTCTATCCAATCTAATGTTTGAAGTGAACAGAATGAGTTATAGTGATTATTTTTATTTGTTTAGTGGCCTTAGATTTTAAAAAATAGTTAAGTGGCCAACAGTATACGATTGTAATAATTTAGTGACCTCTAATGTTATTCGCTTAATAATTTATGGAAAGATTAAGCGATAAATTTGTCTATACTTATAATTTTTTGACCAATGGGGGGCTAGATGTTATGGTTTTAAACATTGAAGAGGTATATGAATAATTTTCTTAAATAATAAGATCTATTTTGTAGTTAGGTCAAATCTTGAGGATAGTAAAAATGAAAATGTCGAAATGGATTTATGGATATAGTAAATTAGAAAGAATAAGTAATGAATATATTAAAAAGAAAGAAGAGGTAGTTCTAATATATGAGAAAATGAGAAAAACATACTTAAAGAGGTTTGGACATGTAGATAAGAGACTTTTAAATACATTAGTATGGCATATGGAGAATAAAAAATTATCTAAATTAAAAGGGGAGGAGAAGACCTAAAATGACTTGGAAAATAGATATTTTAAAAAATATAAATTATCTAAATTTAAATGAAAATATGTGTTTCAATAGAATTGGAATTATTGTTATCATCTTAATGTTTTTGGGTTCTCATTACAATCAAAATTGGAATTGTTAGAAATTTTTATTAAATTTGGTTGTATTTTATAATTATTTTATAATTCTAACTCATTTATAATATCTACAACCACCAGTTTACTCTTGGATTGGCCTATTGAACTCCTCTCATTCGCACGAACTCACTATTAGTTCTTTTGTCATTACAACCCAGTAAAGAATCAAATGATACAAAGAAGTACAAATACTTGTAAAATGTTAATGTTGGACAAAGAATCTTTTGAAATATTTAAAAATTGCCAACAAAGAATATTTTAGTTCACCCTATTGATAGATTTAGTTTTTTTGGGGTTGTGTTGTGTTACATCGATTTTGTAGGACTTAAAAGTTTGAATTTACAATTGAAATCATCTTAGTTGCAATACTGTTTTAAATAATTATTGTTAATGCATCAAATCTATATCAACAAAGTGAGAGAAGTACAATTTATTTTCTTCTTTCTTGATAAAGCAATTAAAAACTTTTGTTGTTGCTTTTATGCATAATTTTCTCTTTCTATTTGTTTAAGGTAGGATGCTTTGTTTATGGATCAACTTTTGTCTTCATGAGTACCACTTTTGAATTTGGTTTTGAAGTATTTCTTACCCCATGTACCACATTGAAAGCTTACAAATATTTGTAGTTTGTCTAATGACAAAAAAAAAAAAAAACTAATAATGGGTTTGTACGCATTAGATGGGCTCAATGCACCAGTCCAAGTGTAAATTGGTAAAAGTTTACAAATTTTTACACTTTGACTTGGCAAAATTGGTCTTCCAAATAGATAAGATTGTCACCAAGTCTTGCCCATGTTACTTTTATTTAGTCTAAATTCTTATGTATTTGCAAACTAATATTTCTAACATTTCTATAGTTAAACCTAGTTTTCCACATGGATATATAAAATTTTTACTAAGACTTGCTCATGTTACTTTTATTTAATCCAAAGTTTTATGTATCTCCAAATTATGTTCCTAACATTCCTAAAGTTTCTCAAATCTTCTAGCAAATTTCTCTAACATTTCTAACATTGAAGTGCCCCTTGTACCTATAAATACAACAACTTTGGTACTTCAAATGACAACCAACGAAACACAGCTCTCAACAAAAGCTACTTCTAAGCCTCTTTCTACTCCTCTATTGTTGGTTATATGCAGATTGTTATTTTTAGTCTCTCTAAATTTTGGGGAATTCTTGTTAAAACTTGGAGACGATATTTTTACATAAAAATAATTCTTTATGATAGCGTTCTACTACATGACTCAAGTATTATTTCTTTTCTTACCACCTTATTTTACTCGCATGTTCCACAATCTAAAGAATTATTATGGCTTGAAATACTACAACTATCAATGTTCCAAATATTTCTGTCAATCATTCCAGTACTTCTAAAACAAAAATTGATGTTGGATTGTCATGCCCCAAAACTTTGGCATGACACGACTACAACTTTAAGGTTAACTTTCTATGTGAAATCTCTTGTAATCAGAACAAACTATATCCAACGAATAATAGTATTACCAAACATTATACGTTTTATTCTAACATTCAATCATGAGTTATTAAGTAAAAGTGTAAACCCAAAATATAAAACATTTAGATTCATCTTAGAAGACATTGAACAGTAAATAATAAAGTGAAATATAAATCTTGCATAATTCCATAACATATGAAAAGTAGGAAAATGTCTCATACAATTTAATTTAACTTATTCAATAAATTGACTAAATTCTCAAAACTCTAGCAATTCCTCATATCTCCATGACTTTCCACATTTCTATCTTTAGTTGCAACAGAGATCAATGATAAAAATATGAGTGAAAACTCCATCTAATAAGTAAATATGGTGCTCCCTAATAGGCCTGAGCATGTTACATATAAAACTTTAAACAAAGCATTAGTTTGACATATATTTTCTGTCTTATAACTTAACATTGTATAATAATTTTTCAAAACAGACATATGTACTTAGTTGATGGCAAAACAAATCAAGCCAATTAATCACTTTGATAAACATTAAACTCGTGATAATCTCAAGTCATATATTGGTATGAATAATTGGCACCAGTCCTAACTATTTATCCTTATAGGAATGCCAAATATATCATAGATGTCTAACTTTTGTCCTGGTATAAGGAAGTCATATCATAACTTTTGCCATAACCAATTTGCATACTGGGAAATCCAAGAAAATAAATCATGCTCACTCCATCTTACATAATAAAATAAATTGCCTTTCAAAAACATTATTTAAATGATTTAACAAAATTTCAAAAGAGCACTAGAGCCACTTACCTCAATACCAAATGAAAGATTCAACTCTAGTGTAAGTATTTTAGACTGTTCTCCTACTGTGCCCATAAATAATTTCACACATTTAGCCTTGACTCGAAATACATGTTTCTAAATTTTTTTAACTAACTTTGTCCTCATTCAAAACTAAAGGAACCCAAGAACAATCTCAATTTTCATAAAAAAAAAACTTGCAAACATTGGACTAATTCGTAGTTTGTCATTAAAAATCATATCATAACAAATTTAGACCTTTAGTGACTAATTTCTGTTTGTCACTAAAAGTCCCCACCTAATAGCAGCATAGTTTTCCCTTTTAGTGATAAATAAGAATTTATCACCAAATTTCTATTTTTTTTCCCCTAGAAGCCATAGCTTCCTTCACGGCTTTCAACATGCAACAGTCCCAAACCCTTATGATTTCAATACCAATTCAATTTCTAAATCAATTTAATTTTTTTTTTACAGAAATTCAACTTAACAATTCTATTTAATCTAAAAAAAAAATCAAACCATTCCCATGTTCATGAACTAGAACCCTAGAATTTCTCTAAGACCCTATATATTCAGTTGAACTATTAATATGTACACTAATAAATAATCATAATTAACTATATTTTGTCTTTGTGATATAGATTTTCTTTTTTTCTTGCCTCCCTAATTTACTAGTACAATTGTTCTTGTCTTTGTTAGTTGACAATCTGGGAAGTCAAAAATATGTCATATGATAGTTTTCTACCTAATTAAATATATTATTTTTCTTCTTCTTTTTCTTCTCTTCTTTTTTTCTTTCATAAGCAGCCCTTTTAATATAACATATTTAATATTCATCCCAACAATTAAGTAAAAATAATTTTTTGGGTATTACATTTTTCTCCCCTTTAAATAATTTTTATCCTTATACTTCAAACAAATGTGGATATTTATTTCTCTTTTCTTCTTCTAGCTCCCATGTTGTTTCCTTAGGGATATGATTTGACCATTGTATTTTGACATGAGGTATAGTCATCCATGTTAGTACTTACTCCTTTCAATCTACCATCCTTAAAGGAAACTCCTCAAATGACAAATCTTCACACACATAATGTTTCCACCTCCAACACATGATTAGGATCAGGTATGTATCATCTCAATTAGGATACATAAAACACATTGTGCATTCTAGACAAAGCTTGCAATAAGACAAGTAGATATGCAAGATTTTCATCTTTTTTAGAATTTCAAAAGGACCAATATATCTCAGACTTAGCTTCCCACTATTACCAAAACACATTACTCTTTTAACAGGAGATACCCACAAATAAACTTTTTCCCCAAATTCAAATTCCAAATGCAGCCTTTTAGTATATGTCTAGCTCTTCTATCTATCTTGGGCCACCTTTAAAATTTGTCAAAGCATTGCCACTTTTTCAACTGTTGTCTGTACCAAATTTGGTCCTGTTATCCTCTTCTCACCGATATCATCCTAACACATGAGTAATGGACAATTCCTCCCAATACCTCAAATAGTGCCATCTCGATGCTAGCATGGTAGCTGTTATTATAAGAAAACTTAGTAAGAGTCAAATATTCACTATAACTACGTTTAAAATCTAGCATACAAACTTTCAACATATCCTTTAATGTTTGGATAGTCCTTTTTGATTGAGTATCAGTCTGGGGATGAAAAGTAGTACTTAGTATCATTTTTGTTCCAAATTCTTGATGAAAAATCTCCCAAAACTTGGATATAAATCTGGGAGTTTGGTCTAATACTATACTAACAGATACAACATGTAGTCAAATTATATTATTTATATACAATTTAACCAACTTGTCCATAGTATCCATGACTAGCATTGGTAGAAAATGAGTGGATTTCATCAATCTATCCCTGATAAACCATGTACAATCATGACCCACCTATGTCTTCCTCGGTAACCCACTGACAAAATTTATTGTCACGTGTTCCTATTTCCACATTGGTATCTCTAAAAGTTGTAATAAATTTGCAAGATGTTGGCACTCTGCTTTGACTTGCTGGCAGACCAAACATTTAGAAACAAAGTCTGCAATATCTCTCTTTATTCCACTTCGTAAAAAGATTTTATTTTTTTTTTCAAATCTTGAGACATCTTTTTTCCTCCAAAGTGAACAAAAATTTCAAAAGCCTAAAGCCAAAGCTAAACACTAAATAATGAAACTTATCAACAAAGCAAAAAATGCAAATCCAAAATGCGATTTTACCATTTACAGTTAGATGTCAACTATGTGTGGAATGATCATTGAAATATTTTTTCAACAATTTTTTGTCCTCACTTTCAACAAGAAACACGCTACAAACATTGAACCAAAATTATTCCATATGGTACACATTAAATGGCAGACATTCAAGTGTGCCACAAAAAACGACACTGTCTAACTAATGAAAGAAACAAGCTGATCTAGAAACAAGCTAGTCACTCAAGGCTTCGAGGTATTGGGATCAGAGGGTGGGCCGCAACAAGACAAGAAAATATGGTGAGCAGTGGGCATGATTACAGAGAGAGACGGCAAAATAGGAAACAGGATTTTAGAGTGCGAGAGATTGAGAGAGACAAAAATAGAGTAGCTGGCTTGATGACAGAGAGCAGCAACGAGAAAGGGCAGTACAGAGAAAGGAAATAGGTCCTGTTTCATGTGAGAGAGAAGGGAAGTGGCAACAGAAAGGAAATAAGGATTCGTGTTATAAAAGATACAAATTGTGGATGTCCATATTCTATCAAGAATCATTGAAGAGTAAAAGAGAAGAAGATAGAGATTTTTTTATAGATGTGATGAATTATATTATGACATTTTTTTTAGTTTATACTAGTCAACAATGATGGAAATGTCCAAGAGTAATTTTTTAAATAATTTGATGCAATGAACTTTTAATTTGATGTTTTTTTTTTTATTATTTTTTATTATTTTTAATGCTTTTTTTTTTTTTTGTTCAAATTGTATATACTCATTTGGAATTTTTTTTTTGGTGAAGAAAATGGAAATGGCAAAGCTAAAAAAAAAAGAATTATGTCTTCTAAGCACAAAAACACACAACATTTAAGGATTTAAGGATATTTTTTTTTTTTCTTGTTTAGAAATGAAAGCTCCATGCTAGTATATGTACTATGTGTGGTAAAAAAAACTAATGAAAGAAAAATTAGATTTTTTTTTAATGGAGAAAAAATTTTTGATGATGATGCATGATATTCAAAGTCTCAAAGAAGTCTCAAAGGAATTTTTAAAGATTAAAGATATGGATATATTTATATTATTATAACTATGAATGTAATGAATAAATTATATATAATATATTTATTTTCTATTCTTCAAAGAAAGTTGTTAGTACATTATGTAACCTACATTTTAGTTCTTTTAACCTCTACAGACTTTTATGTGAGATGAATCCTAAACCTATATATATAAGAGTTTAGTGAAAGTATGGGATGATGAAAAGAAAGAAAAGAAAAATTTCAATACATTTTTGTTCTTTTTCTTCTTTTTTTTTTTTTTCTACTTACTAGTTCACTCCATTATAGAATAGAAGAAGTAATACTACTTTGTAGTATTTTTATAACAATTCGATAAATTTTGCAAATTTTGCAACTATAATTTATAGGGTGTAAATTTTAGTAATTATTATTTGGCCAATAAGTATACGAAATATTATATGCATCCCAGAGGTTTTTTTTCCGCTTTAAACTGGAAAATTATAACTTTTTTCAATTACATTCCTAAATTAGTAAATTAATATTACTTGTACAATCATTGCCTTCTTTTGGGGCAAAGATCATATCTTAGGGTGTTATAGTATAATTAAAATTAATTACAAGTATTATTTAGAATTATTAAAGGACATGATTGAAATATTTTCAAAATCACCATAGAAAATTTTCAAAATATTATAAACAATTAACTAAATCACTGATTTATTAATGTATTTTACTGCATTAATTTAATTCTTTTTATTTTACATAATGAAACTTAAAGTATAATATATAAATATAATATATATTAACTCACTAATAGCGAGTAGGTAGATTATTAATAACTAATAATGTACAATAACAAACGAAGAGGTTCCTTAATTGTAATTTCTTTTAATTCAATTATATAAGTGATGAAACATGAATTATAATATTTTAATTCATATTTTTTTATATAATAAAATTTAAAATATATATAATACTATATATATATTAAATTAATAATAGTATATATGTATAAGTACTAAAAGTAGACTATGAGCACTAATAATATATTATAAAGATATGAGCGAATAAATAATAATTTATAATTAATGAAGAAATCATAATAAACTAATAGTAAGTAGTAATTAATATTAAGATATGATAACCAAACATTCTATTAATATAATCTTAATATAAATTTGTCGTAGTGATAATTAAAAAATATTAATAATAAATTAGTATTTATTAAAATTTAAATATATATTATATATATGCATAATATAAGCGGAGTCCCCCACCTCACTACTTGTCTCGTTTACATCTCCCCTATCACCTGATCCACCCCGCACGGGTTCAACGGAACAAGTACTCACGGTATTGTGGGTACTCTTGCCATCCCTATTCCATACGATATACAAATGTTTAGCATAGGAGTTCTAATTGGCGATTAGGCATATTAACTCTCAGGTACAATTTGGTTCTTCCTTATCCTAAGTTGAATCCTAACCTCAAGTCCTATCTTTGTGGGACCTAATCTGCAAACCGATAAGTTAACATCTCAACAATGAGGAATATTTAGTTTACCAAACTTTTACCATTCTTCTCTTTCTAAATTCTTCAGGCGCCAATTTTGAATGATTTTTCAAACTTTGCATTTGACTTCTGACTCTGACATTATTTATGCAACAAACAAAGTTGTTCAAGTCTTCTAATTTCTAAGCCGAGCTCATAGCAAATAAACAAGAGCAAAAATTATGCAGTTCGCAAGCTTTGTCATCCTCTCATTTCTTGCAGTCCAATTATCAGGTTCATGGGCTGTTTCAGATTCAATTCAGGATATATTCTACAATTGTGTTAATCGGAGTAATGCACTTCCTATAAGTCTCTCCAATGAATTTTTTGCCCCAAAGAACGCTTCATTTAACTCAATTCTCCAATCAACTGCACAGAACCTCAGATTTTTGCCGCCATCCAGCCTCAAACCTGGGCTTATCTTCATACCTGAAACTGAACCCCATGTTCAAGCAGCTGTAATATGCGCCAAAGAAGTCGGCATTCAGCTCCGAATCCGGAGTGGAGGGCATGATTACGAAGGCCTTTCTTATAGTACCCAAACTGACTTACCCTTTGTGATGATTGATCTGTCCAAGCTTCGATCCGTAAACATTAGCATAGATGATAATACTGCACAGGTTCAGGCAGGTGCAACTATAGGTGAAGTTTATTACCAGATTGCAGAGAAAAGCAGCACTCTTGGTTTTCCAGCTGGCCTTTGCACCAGCGTAGGAATTGGCGGACACATAACGGGGGGAGCCTATGGTACCTTGATGAGAAAATATGGCCTGGGGGCTGATAACGTTATCGACGCTAGGATAGTTGATGCTACTGGCAGAATTCTCGATAGACAATCTATGGGTGAGGACCTCTTTTGGGCAATCCGAGGTGGTGGAGGAGGGAGCTTTGGAATCCTTCTTGCTTGGAAGTTAAGGTTAGTTCCTGTTCCAGCCATTGTTACAGTTTTTACTGTTCCAAGAACGCTGGAACAAGGAGCAACTAAGCTTCTGTATAGATGGCAACATGCTGCTGATAAGCTAGATGAAGATCTATTCATCAGAGTCATCATACAACCCGTAAATGCTACAAATCAGAAAGGAAAGAGGACGATACAAACTGCGTACAACGCCTTATATCTCGGAAGAGCTGATAAACTCCTACAAGTGATGAAGAAAAGCTTTCCTCAACTGGGACTAACACAAAAAGATTGTACTGAAATGAGCTGGATTGAATCAGTGATGTATATGGCCAACTTCCCGAGTGATACAAAGCCTGAATTTTTGCTTCAAGGGAAATCATCGTACAGCAAGATCTACTTTAAAGCTAAGTCTGACTATGTAAAAGAGCCAATTCCAGAATATGCGCTGGAAGGACTATGGAAGAGGATATTAGAAGAAGATTCAACAATTATGCTTTGGACTCCTTATGGTGGAATGATGAGCAAAATTCCTGAATCTCAAACTCCCTTTCCTCACAGAAAAGGGAACAAATTTATGATCCAGTGGATGACGGCATGGCAAAGTGGAGACAAAAAAGTCGCGACAAAAAACATTGATTCGAATAGGAGGCTATACAATTACATGACTCCTTATGTTTCCAAGTTCCCTAGAGAAGCTTATGTGAATTATAGGGATCTTGATCTGGGAGCGAACAGGGTAAATGGCAATACAAGCTTCCTGGAAGCAAGTGCTTGGGGCAAAAAATACTTCAAGAACAACTTCAGAAGACTAGCACTAGTGAAGACAAAAATTGATCCTGATAACTTCTTCAGGTATGAACAAAGCATTCCAACACTTCCTGCTGTGTATGACAAAAGTAATAAGAACAAACTGATGAACTGAAGCAACTGCAGGCACGTTTATTTACTTGATTATGTCGGTGTAACGATAAAGGAACTGTATGAATTTGTTTGCCAAGATTTGATGCTTTGTTGCACATGAAAAAGTAAACAAAATAAAGGTATTCAATAAATGACTTCAATCGTAAAGCTCAAATTTTAGGCTCTGCAAGGCCACATTAGAACTAAAACATCCATAACCAAAAAGAAGCTCTTCAAAACTCAGGCTTTTAATTATGTTAGTCAATGACAGCTCACCCAAATCTTCTCCTCAAATCAAGAAACAGATTTGATGCTTTTTGTTTTACTGGAAACGATCACTCAAATTTTAAAAACATTTTAAGTAGGTCACTTCATTAATTTGTTTCAAGTTCCGATAAAATAGATGGAAAAATGTTAAAAATCATTTTAACACTAATATAGTATTAAATTTTAAAAATTACTTTATTCCTTAGTCACCACCAACCACCGCCACCGCCGCCGCCGCCGCCACCACCACCACCAGCACCAGCACCAACTAAAATTTGAAGTCCATCACCACCAAAAAAAAAAAAAAAAATCTTAAAAATTAATATTTGTCCTTATGTACTAAAAAAAAAAATCCTCCTGGAAAGCTGGACAAAAATAAAACTGAATTCCCCCTCCAGTGATGGCCTGCCAACCTCTATTATTTAAGAGATATAGAGAGAGAGGTGTTATCTTTTGTCAATAGACAGGTTTCACTTTCAAAAATAAGTACTCTCTTTGTCTTAAAAAAAGAATTTAGTTTGAAAATTTTTTTTGTTCCAAAAATAAAGTGCATTTTTAGGGTGAAAATTCTTGTATTATCCTTACTAATAATAATAACAATGTATAACTTAAATTAAAAAGTAAGGATAAAAATATAAATTAGAAATTTAATTGCGTATTAAGTGTGTTGTACTTTGTAATCTAAAAAAAGTTTCACCAAATCAAAAGTTGACTATCTTTCTTTTCAAGACAAAGAAAGTGTAATTTTGTGAAATTTTGAAACTAATTTTGTATACTTTTACTATATTAATTCACTTTAGAAACTTTTTTTATTGTATTTTCTTTGTTATCAAGTTAAATATTATTAATTAGCCATTTAAATTTTACTTTCCAATGCAATTAGTTGTAAAAATCTAAAATTAATCAAAATTTTTATCATGCTTGAGATTTTTTTTTCAATTTTTATTACCATGTAAATTTTGTAACTCACATACATTTACATATTTTTATATATATTCCTAAAATTTTTATTCTTTGTATTAAATTTTCTTATAATATATATTAAAAATTATAAAAATAAATATTTAAAATAACTTAATTTGATAACCATTTATTATTTTAAATATTTTGACTGAAAAATATCAATACTAATTCAAAATATTATTTAGAAATATTATAGTGTATAATTATTTGAGTAAATTATGAATACTCTGATCATAAATAATTGGCGTATTCTTCCATAGAAAAAAATCATATTTTATATTTACATATCCTCATTTAAATATTTTATAACTATTACCTTCAATTATTTCTATTTATTAAATTAAATATCCTTTTACATAAATTAATTTATATAGTAATAATAAATAAATAGACATATATTTTTAAAGTTGTAGGATGCTTTAACTTCAATATGTAAGTGTTAATTAAATTATTAATCAAATTAAATTTATATTTACTATGTAAAATTACACATAATAAATAAATTTTTATATGCCCTTAGTATTTTTTAAAAAATATATAAAAACATATACTTTAGCTAGTAATATAATTATATAAAGTAACATTAAATTAATTAAAAAATAACTTTAGAGTTCATAAAATATAATAAAATAATTTTAAAATTTAATTATATATTTTAAAACCACACAATTTTTTTTTAAAAAAAGTTAATATTTATTAAATTTTAAATTATCACTAAGGCATGAGCTAAAAAATTAGTTATTAAAAAATAGCCATCAAATTACTACCAGTCAAGTTACAGTTACTCCTCCTCAGCGCAAGATAAAAGTCAACAAAATCTCAACTGTTCAAATTGCTTCCATTAGATCCACCAAAATTTATGGCCCTGGAGAGAGACTGGAATTACAATGGAGAGAGCGGAAGCGGCAAAGGATCAAAGTCTACGAAGTCAACTTTTTACATATAGATACTTCGTATTTGCTTCTAAGGAAAGAGTTTAATTTTAAAAAAAAATTATCTAAAAAAAATTATTTTTGTATAAAATTCTTATACTATTCTCACTAAATAATTATTTATAATCTAAATTAAAATTTAAGAATAAAAATAAAAAATTATATATTAAATTATACATTAAATGTGCTGTATTTTATAATTATTAAATGACTTTTTTTAGACGAATAAAGTAATTTTGAAATGAATGGCTTACTTGACCAATAGATTGATTTTCCTCAGACTTGAAAATTATCAACGGGACGGCTTATTTTACAATTGTTAAGGTTGTACCTGAGTCAAGTCTTCAATTTAGACATGGGGAAAAAAAATTCTGATGTACGAAAATTTCTTATTATACTTAATCATTTAAGGAATGAGTATAAGCAATAGTTGGGGGTGGAGACGGGAGCGGGGGAAACCTACAGCTTTGTGTTTGTGGAAAGCTTCTTGATAATTGCAGATTCGTGGAATCTTTTCAATTCTGAAGGGAAGAAAGAAATTTTAGATTCATGAAAGTTTCTTTATTGTGCTTAAAGGGAGAAGGAGGATGAGTAGTACTTTTGAGGGCTTCTAGTTTTTTGCTAAATTTCCATTGTTGTAGGCTTGTAGCCTAATACCTGAGTCTTCTTTTTTTTTTTTGACTAAAACGTAAGTTGTATTTTCTTTTCAAAAAACGTATCATGTATAAAAAAACCCATTGGCTAAAGATTCCTTAGTACTCATTTCGAGTCTAAGGTTCAACACAAAATAATTTCCTTCGTCCAATCTCTCTATACCCAAAGATCCTAAACAAATCATCTAAGTGATAAAAAACGGATCAAAACAAAAGCGACTACACTCAAAGACAGTGGTTAACATTTCCAATTATTGCATAGATTAGATACCCTACCCACTTTGGCTTTTATTTCTTGGATTAAACAATGTATTAGCTTCTCTACTTTCTCTGTAAACATTAATAGGGAGACTTGTGGGTATATCAAACTATCTAGGGGATTGAGACAGGGAGACCCAATATCATTGTATCTATACCTGATCATTTCGAAAGTCTTCTCGAATATGGCAAGCAAGTATGAGAGGAGAGTATAGGGGGATGAGAGTGTGTAAAAAAGGACCATTAATTACTCATTTGTTGTTTGTAGGTGATTCTTTACTTTTTTGTGAAGCAGATATTGACCAAGCAAAGAAGGTAAAATCATTACTGGACAAGTTCAGTAGCTATTCAAGATAGTTGGTCAACCTCGACAAATCGTCCATCTTTTTCAGTAAAAACATGACAACGAAAAATAAGAAGGCCATATGCCAAACTCTGGACGGGATCAAGGAGCAGCAAAGGCAAAGTACCTGGACCTCCTATGCATATATGGAGGTCTAAGAACGAAGTGTTTGCCTATGTGGTGGAAAGAGTGTAGAAAAGAATAAAAAATTAGAAAAAACAAGTTTCTAAATCTAGTAGGGAAAGAGGTCCTCATCAAAACGGTAATTGATGCACTCCTAACATATGTAACGACCTGCTTCAAACTGCCGAAAAATGTAAGTCAAGTGATTGTCAATAACTCAGCCAATTTCTGGTGGGGAGAAAGAGATGAAGGTAGGCCAAGAATCCATTGGAAAGCTTGGAAAGAAATGACCAAATTCAAATAAGAATGAGGGTTAGGTTTCAAGAATTTCCAAGTGTTTAATGATGCATTGTTAGCTAAAATTTGGAGGGTGATAACCCAACCTAATCTGCTCATGAGCAAGGTGACGAAAGCTAAATACTTTCTAAATGGGGCCATTTTGATGGCCTAGCCAAGAGCCAATACCTCGTGGTTGTGGAATAGTTGGATGGGAGCTAGATATATTATTAAAAAAAAGAGTAAGATTCCAAGTGGGAGACTACTTAGATTTGAAAGCACCCCTAGATTCCGAGAAGGCCAAATGGTAAATCCACTTACGTAACTTCTACTCGATACCAAGTTACTTGGGTTGGCCAACTTATAAACCAAGAAGGGATAGGCTGGAATAAGGAATTGATTGGGCAAATCTTCATCCAAGTAGATGTAGAGGCCATCATAACCATTCCAATTAACAAGGGTAATTAGAGCTGACAGAATAGTATGGCAACCTGGTAAACAAGGAAATTACTCAATCCGGTCAGCATACAAGAAGATAATGAGCGAACAAGGGCAGCAAACCCAAAGACCAGAAAATAGCACTTCTAGAGGAATACTGGAAAAAGTTTGGAGGACCACTTGGAAACTGGGAGTTAAAGGGAAATTGAAACATTTTCTCTAGAGATGCTGGCATGGTATCTTATTGACAAAGGATCAGCTAGCGTCGAGAGGTTTTCAAGAAGACCTAATATGCCAAATGTGCAGAGAGCAGGAAGAAACAGTGGAGCATATACTTATAAACTGCCGGAGAGTAAGGATGGCATGGAAGTTAGCTCTAGTGAAATGGGGAGATGGTGAGCAATATAATGGGAGCTTCAAGAATTGGTGGCAGGATATTTGTGCAGATCAAAAAAGGGACAACTGGAATGACAGAGCACAACTGACTGTTTACATATTATGGAACCTCTGGATTTTCCAGTACGAATAGAGAGAAGAGAAACAAGGGATAGATATGGCTATGGGGGAATGGGTGGAATTTTGGGCAGTTAAGGAGAAGGAATGCACCTTCAACCAAAGCAGGAAATCATGATTAAGGGAGAAATAGAGACTAGGAGCAAGAACGTAGGCTCAGTAGTGTCTATTTGTATAAGGAGGAAAATGAGGAATAAAAGCCTAATACCTAAGTCAGCTGTATTGATTTTTTTTCCTCAAAAGTTGAAATTGCTTAATTGATCAGGTTTAACAATGAAAGAAATTATATATTTTGTATTTGACAATTTTGCCTTTAGTAGTATGCAAAACACGTGTGCCTAATCCATTAGAGTTAACAAGACTAAAAGATAAAGGGATGTAATTCAATACTTTTAATGAGTATAGTGACTTTTTTTTTAACCAAAAAGAATAAATTGTTTTTTGATTATTATACTTTTTGAAAGTCCACATTTAGTTATTATGCTTTTTTAATCAAAATAAGTCACTGAACTTGTTAAAAGTATTTTAAATAGGTCAATTTGTCAAAAAATAACGTTAACCCTATCAGAATAGTACACACATGACTCACATGCTTATTTTGAAGAGATAAAAATGACATTTTTCATTTACCCTAAACTTTACTTCCTCTTTCTTCTTTCCCTTTTCTAATTTCCTCCATCAACTTTTGAAAGTCTAATTCACATACTTATTCTTTCTCACATATTCTTTTTTATTACTCCCACCCTTGAACAATTTTCATCAAATAGGTGAAAATCTGGACTACATACACCTAAAGACAAAGAAATTCATTCAAATCCATTGGGAGGAGTGGATCTTCGATCGGGAACTATGGTAACAGTGGTTGCAGTCTTACAGTTTCATAATGAACTAAGTCTGATCTTGCCCATACATCATCAATGGCAATAGTTGCCGTCGAGATCCATTAGGAAAAATAACAAAATTGGCAGCTAGAAAGATTTTCATAAGTATAGCATAACAGGAACATATGTATTTTATATAGAACCATTCATTATTGGAAGTTTCTCATTAGCTTTTTAGTCTCAATTGTGGATAAATAGAAACATAAATGTGGGAGGCTTACTAGGATTCCAAAGAGGTTGTGCCATTGAAAAACCAAATTCCAAATCTTGCTGGGAATACCAATTTTTATATTTTCTGATTCCTGTTTTTAGATGCAGCAATATCATTAGCATACCAACCAAATGTACTTTATATTGCTTCATTCCCTTTAGAAGAAGAAGAATTCCTTCTTCACGAACTTAATTTTGGTTTAAGACAAAAGGCTGCCGTGTGCAGAAAGAGATGGGTGATGGAGTTGATTTTACAGTAGGAATGGAAAGTGAGAGAAACTCCTAAGTTTGAGTATAAAAATTCTTGTCCAAATGAGAAACGTCTTTTTTGTCCACTGAAAATTGGAGTCTGAGTGACGAGTGCTTTACTATGACAAAGTCAACTTTATTTTTAGACAAAGTGACCTACTTAAAAACAATTTTAACAGGTTAGTGACTGGTTTTGACCCCAAAAAAAATGATCAAAATGTGAACTTTTAAAAAGTATAATGATAAAAAATTCTATGTACTTGATAAAAAAAATTAATGACCAGAGTAAGAATTACCAAAAAGTATAATGATAAAAAAAATCTTTTTTACTTGTAGGAAAATACTAGTTACTAGTGAAAAAAAAATCAAAATAATAAACATTTTATTTTTTAAAAAACCATTCTATTACCAAGTGAGTTTTATATTTATCAACAAGCCATCAAAATTATATATATATATATTGAAAATCTATTTACAACTAACAGGGGATAAATCTAAAAAATTTAAGTTTTATTTTTTATAATAGAATCAGTTTCTTTGTTTAGAAGAAAGTCCCCTTGCAAAGGCGAAATTCCCCCACCTGTACCAAAGGTCTCTTAGCCAAGTGGGATATAAATCGAGGAATTTGAATGGTTTCTTTCCATTATTTTGCATTAGATACTGGCTATTCAAAACTATCCATCCAACCATATTATCCAAAACTCGAATCCAATTTGATCTAAAAACTTTGGATTGGATAATATTTCATATAGTTCTATTGGTTTGGTATATGGTTGAATGAGTTCAAAATTAAATTGCTTGGATATCCAATGACTAATTAAACCTGTTCTTGTTCTTCAGCCTTTGTTCCTCAATCCTGTGTCTTATTTCCTTAGTCTTTATCCCTTTCTAAAATTTAATTTGTTGTTTTCAAATTTTGATAATCTCTATTGAAAAGATCAATCCAATAGGTTAGCAGGGTGCAAGGGAAATTGGGAAGTTATCCTTTAGCGCTAGGCTAAAATTGACCAATAAATTTAGAAGAAAGTTAGTAGCAAATCAATGCACCATGGCCTATTTTCATAGTACTATGGGCCATTTGATATCTTGGAAAGAGTGAGAGGCATGGCTTATAAATTGAGGTGTCTGATTGATTAAAAGTACATTTGAATTTTTATGTAAACTATTTGAATAGTTTTAATCATAACTAGATGCTACATAGAAACAGATAAAACGAGCACGTCAAGTGATCATAAAGAAATTTGATAAAGAAATTATTAGATTGGGAGGCATGAGATTTTAGAGCAAAGTAAGAAAATAGATGCTCTAAGAACATAGGCGAGTTGGTAAGTTTGAGGTGACGTAGGGAGAAATCCTTCGGCAACACAAGTTCAAATCTCGTGTGGGACAGATTTTCCACTGAAATATTGTGGGGGTCTGTCATGGGGTTTTGGCCTACTAGCTCTCTCCCTTAGGCCTCTGCTAACTTGTGCACATCCCTTGATTTACATTTCACCTAGCTAAGGGGCCCCTGGTACAGGTGAGAGGAATTTCACCTTCGAAAGGGGGACTTTCTCCTAAAAACAAAGAAAATATATGACAATTCTTGGTGCCTTGAAAACTGGAAGATCAACTCTATAATGAATGAGTTAGTGAAAAGGATTTATAGCAATTAGAGGGGAAGATTGATGAATATTGAGAATGATTGAAGCATTTGCCAATAACATCAATCTTTGTACCCTTGGTTGTTTAATCCCAAGCTAACTCACTTGCTGGCTACTAAAGTTATTTTTCAATCAAATTGTTGGGTTAGATAAATCGGGTGAATAGAGTGATTTATGAGCCAGTAACATTTGAGATACTTTTGAGTCAATTGAACTATCAAATATAATTTATGTTGGTCTTGGAGGGATGAGCATGGGTTTCAGGCAACTTTGGATGAGCTACAAGTTATAGATCATTTATTGCACCCTAAGGTAAAAAATATCCCTATGCTTGTTATTTATGCATTTTTTAATCTTAGTGGCCGGTTATTTTGAGCTATGTGCAAGTGTAAGAAATGACTCTCAATTGACTTGGGACATCTTATGACATTGAAATAAGCTTACATTGAACATAAGGAAGCCTTCGTAGGCACTAATAATCAAATGGCAGGACATTGGCCTAATGAGCATGCACAAAATATTAGTTCCAAATGGGTTGTGGGTTACTAATGTACAAATGTGTAATGGCTATGCATATTTACTGAGTCTTGAGCTTAGCATGGCAGACTTCAAGTGAAAAGTTTAAGCTTAGACAAGGACTTAGCTGGTGAGTACTTGTTGCGTTGTTGGAACTAGCGAAGAAAGTACAAAGTGGTAGAATATGATTGGCTTGGCTATTAGTGGACAGACTTGACACCTATGCATACATGCAACTGAGATCACTGCTCTATGTTCCTTCATTTTGATTGGCTTATTGGCCTAACAGTTGTGCCTGTCAACTATATTGACTTTTATATCTAAATTACGAGCACAAGGTTAAGTCAAATACAAGGTCGAGTTTTAGGTCGAACAATAAACTTAGGTAGTAATTAGTTGAATATTAGATCAAGTTCGACTTAATACTCGACCTACTACTTACTAGGTCGAGTTAAATTTAAAAAAAAAGGAAAAAATTGAATTTTTTTTTTAAAAAAAACAAGTTTTAGGGTCAAGCTCGACCCCATGCTCGACCTAATACTTGACCTAATTTTTTTTTTAATTTAGATCGAGTATTAGGTCGAGCTTGGCTCTAAAACTTTTTTTTTTAAAAAAAAAATTCAAATTTTTTTCTTTTTTTTTTTAAAAATTTAACTCGACCTAGTAGTAGGTCGAGTATTAAGTTGAGCTCGACCTAAATTCAACCTACTCGACCAAACTTAGTGCTTGACTTAAAATTTGATATAAAATGCGATTTAACCTCGTGCTCAACCTAAAACTTAATCTAGAGCTCAACCATTCTCTTCTTCAAATTCACAAACCTAATTCAAATATTGCAAAAGTGCAAATTTCAACTTTGTAATTTCTGATGCGATTTCTTCTCTACAATTATGGCCTTCTTGCTTGAAGATAATAGTCTAATAGGGTGTACGAACAGTGAGGTGTGCAAAAACAATGGGGTGTAAGAACAAATTTTGATGAATCAATGAAACGGGTTCAGAGAAAAAAAGGGAAGAAATGAGGTGAAGTGTTATGTCTGTGTTTCATAAGAGAATATGAGGGGTATTTTAGTCTTTATGTAGTCTTGACGTGTTATAACGGTAAAAAAAACAAAGGAGAGTACTATTTTTTTAAAGTCAACTGTCAAAAGTGTTATTTTTGTAAATTTCCTATTATTGTATGGCTAATAATTACTAATTAATTTCTTCGGGAAACAAATTTAATTGTATGACAAAGGATTACCAGGAATTTTGTCTCTATGTAAGAGAGTTTTAATTTGCAATTTGAACTGAAAACGAATTTTTAAAGTCAATTTACTCTCGTGGGAGTGGGATCACTACACGCAAATGTGGGATAAAATATTTATCCAAGCACAGTAACAATTCGACCCACTATTTGCCCTCACGTCCGTGGACAGAACTTATTCGGGACTGTGAAAGCGGGGAATATGTACTTCAAATACGGTGGCTGTCACGGAATATGTAACATTTGTGCTTTTAGATAGCTTTTTATCATTTTTTAAATTTAATTGTATGAAGAAAGAGCAGTTCACTCAAGACCAATAAACCCTTTTAGATAGCTTTTTATTTTATTTTATTTATATTGCATTAGGAAGGAGAATTCAAAATACTATCAAATATCCATGACTTTTTATTTTAGGCTGATTTCAATCCAATAATTCCTGCAATAAGATGGACCGACCCATTGGTTAGGTTTGAACAGAAATAGACAACAGTCATCCTATTATATATCCATGAGTCCAAAATGCTAGAAACAAAATTAATAAGCATCTATCTCGGGAAGATTTTATCCATATTCTCTCCATCCAGAATAACAAAACAAAATGGTCCTCGTAAGAGTACAAATACGAGAAAGGGCAAACGTAATTTTTATATTTGAGTTCTCTCTAATATACACGTACTTACTTCTTAACAAGTAATTTTTACAAAAGGAGTGCGTACAGTTCTTGATCAATCTCGGCGTAGAGAGGCAAGCCTTTTTTCAAGATCCTCTACATCAGCAGTAATATTAGAGCTGCACAACCATTAAAAAGTTTGGTCAAGTGTTTGGGATTCCTTAAAAGAAAAAATGTAATTTTGCTTGCATACATGTTATGAATGCTCATTACGTGTAAAAGCTTGCACTTGCACATGATGAAGGGCCATAGACCAAGAAAAAACTGTGATTTCCCCGTGGGGAACGAACTTTAAAATGCAACATAAACATTCAATTTATTCCCACGAACAGGGAAAACAAAAGCGACTTTGTCAAACATTCATTCGAAGCAATTAAGCTCCATAAAAAGACATTCTGTAGAAAGCAGGAAGCAACACAAGTTCATACCTTGGTGGGGCAGCATTATCAACTTTCTTTGCTGCAATCCGACCTTTAGGAGCAGATGATAACTGCAAAGAAATGGTAAACCAGAATCAGAAGCCTCTTGAGTAAACGTTTAAAGCAAACCCCATCACCACAAGGAGAAAACCAAAGAAACAAACCAACCTGCGAGGCTATGTCCACACCAATCTCATCAAGCACCTGGAAAAGGAAAATGTCAAAATTGAAAATGCAGGCCATAAAATGGAGAAATGAAAACAATTTTTGCCATGAAATATCACCTGGTTGGTAAGCTCCTCTGTTTCTTCCTCAGCCTCATCTTTGTCTAAAGTTTCATCAATAGATTCTGACATCATCTCAATCTAGAGCACAACACAGACAAAAGTAAATCTTAAAAACCGTACAAGTATTTCTTGTTCCATGCTAAAAGTGTCTCCAAATCAAAATCACTGAACATCTATGCTATAATAAAAGACTACCGCCTAATAACTATTTCCAGAATCGTAAGAGCTTATTCAAGTTTACCGTCATATCCAACTGTGATGACTGCTTTTGGAACTCCTTAATCACTTTAATTTGTTTTGAAGGCTTCATTTCCTTAAGATGGAAAAAACAAAGCAGAATTGTCAGAAAACAAATTGAGCAACAAGCATTAAATACAAACAAAAATAAGTACTTCATCTGACAGGTGCAGTCATTTTGGACTATTATGCCCCAAAAAATGTGAGAAAGAAATGATTCCATAATTCATCTATCAGAGAAGAAGTGATGCCAAGGCATGAAGTCTGATTAGTGTATGAAAAACACAGATTACAAAAGGGAATTCAAAAGGATAAAATGAGACCATAAAATTTTAATGCTACTTGTGACACATTGCAAAGATGTAAGAATGCAGAGCTATTATTACAAATATAACTGGTAGTAGATGGACTAATTGTACTACAGCAACATAACAGAAGTGATCCCCTGAAGTCTAACTTCTAAAGTGACAATTTACTCACAAACCAATGGAAATAGACTACTAGACCTCAATAAACTTCAACTCCCATATAACTCACAAGACCAAATTTGAATTTTCAAATTTCATAAACTGAAGACTTAATGAACAGATTGATAAATAACAGGAGACAGCACCGAACTCTCAGTGAATGATAAGATTAGGTATCAGTCATGGGCATATCCAGTCAACCATGATATGAAGTTGTTTCACTTTTAAAGCCTCAATTACATACCTTGTTCATGGCTGTCATTGCTTTTGTTGCACCTTTCATTCCAGTGGAAATTGATGTGCTTGCATATAGAGCCTGTGAAATAAACATGAGTTGGATTCAATCATGCAACTTTCTCCAAATAAATTTATGCTAATACAAGAATAGTGACCTGGGTATGGGTGGCCACGCCTCTGATCTGGGCACGGCTTCCTTGCAAGTTTACTATTTGTTGCCTCAGACGAACAAGTTGACGAGCTAAAATCTTGGTGGCAGCCTGGTTTTATGAACAAAGTTTGTTATCAATTGTTGAAGCAAATTTTATGTTTGGAGTTTTCTCAAGATGGAAAAAGATGCCCAAAAAAGCAATCAATGGTCCATTTAAATTCAGTGCTCAGATGACCAATTGAGCTCATTTTGGTTGAAATTTATACAACACTTTTCAGAGATATGCATAGAACAAGGAAAAGAATCATATTTGTATTTCATCACTTCTTTATCTCCCAATAATGATATCATTATTTTCAATGTAACACGTGCATGAGTTACAACTAGTTCCACCTCTTGTAGTTAACTCAATACTGAACATTAGTAAAAACATATACATTCACCAAATGCATGGCAACCATATAACATACTTGGAACAAGAAACAAAGCAAAAATTAATAGTAAAGACAAACACACACATTGACCCTGCCATGAGACCAGATAAGAATACTAAACTGATGAAACTTACTTGGAAAGGGAAAGAAAAAAAACTAGTTGTTAAACATATCAGCTAGATGCCTTTTGGTAGGCCAAAATGCTACATTGGAAAGGGAAAGAACAATATCCAGTTGTTAAACATATCAGCTAGATGCCTTTTGGCAGGTCAAAAAACATAGCATTGCAATAAGTTGATAAGTTATAAAGCAAAAATTAATAATAAATTAATAGCAAAGACAAATACACACATTGACCCTGCCTTGATACCAAATAAGAATTCTAAACTGATGAACTTACTTGGAAAGGGGAAGAACAATATCTAGTTGTTAAACATATCAGCTAGATGCCTTTTGGCGGGCCAAAATACATAGCATTGCAATAAGTGCCAATAAAAAATGAACTGAGGCCCTCTGCATACATTATAATACTGGAGTATGACCTTATCTAAATGCTTAACTTAAAAATTACAGATATAAACATCTTTTAATTATTCTCGCAATAACACCCTTTAGATTTTTCATAATATCAATGCCATCAAACATTTTTGAGGACAAAGGTAAAATTTCTGTGAAAAAAGAAAAAATTTTGAGTTTGAATTTTTTTCCAAGCACTCCATTAAGTAAAATTGCTATTTATTACAACAGTCTATTCCATTAAGCCATTCTGGTTCAACTGAATTTACCTCAATAAATCAGTCATTTACTGAATTTACTTCAATAAACTAAAACAAGCCAATGAAGTTAATAGACCACTGAGGTCTTCTGCTAGAGGTGAAGTCATATTTGTAGAGCTTAGCTAGGATATTAATTTCACCATTTACTCCACACACTTACCAAGCTGATACTAGATCATTGGGTATCAGGTCAAAGTATCCATGACAAAGCATAAATTTGTTGAGAGTAACTTTAAGTGAACATGATGGTAAAAATAAGGGGAAAAAAAAAACTTGCCTCATTTCCAGTTTTTGCTGTTTTCTTTATTTCTGCAACGAGTTTTTTCTCCTAAAAATTACAAATCAGAGTGAGATCTCCACCAAAGAATGGTATATGGCATCCAAAATCTACAGAACAAAGATGTATTCATGCAAAGGTTATATACTACTAAGTAAAGACGATTGAGTAACACTTGCTAGTGTTAGCATACCTCCATCTGTAAAGATGCAATCTCCCGTTCGATGCCTGATAGAATACAACAATGGTTATATAATTAAAATAGAGGAATAGCAACTAGCATATTCCATATGTACCTAATCTTCATTAAACTTCCACTTCTTGCAGAAGATGAGAATGAGAACAGCCATAAACCATCTATGATGATTTTTTTTAGCATATTTTACTTCATCTAATTTTAGCTTTAAAATATGTTAAAAATATATAAATAAAAGCCATGATCACTGGGATAGGGTAGAAAATCTGGTTTTGATTGGCAAAATTTTACTGCTAAAACAAAATTGAGCAAACTGCAGATTTCCAACTGCTGTTTTGTCCACATAAACTAGTTCTTTAGATTAACTAAAGTACTGCAAACTAATCTCTCTAGAGATGTATACTCATTGCTATTTGAATGCAGCTTAACAGAACACAATCCGACAGAGCTTTCAAAAATATGTGCTCAGCTTCAGGTAATTAGCAAAGTTGGAAAGTACCATGTCCAGGGATGTTGTTGAAGTCCAGCTGCAATTCTTTCTCATTAAAATTCCAACAAAAACAAAGAAGAAAACGAGCTTAGCCAAAAGTTGTCTACAACCAAATCTACCCAGAGCAACATGTTATTTCAGCTCCACTATCAAGTGCATTATTACTGTTTCATGCAGAGTTCTACTAAATGAATGCCTCTCTCGTTTACAAATATGGAACTCTGTCTTTCACATTGCCTATGTTTGAAAATGCAAATCATAGAGCTTCTCTTACCCTAACTCAATTCTTCAAGCCCAAGATGGAATTGGTATTTCCTATGTCAATTCCAAAAAGCAGTTAGATACAGATATTGTCCAGTAGATTACCACTTGGCGCAACTAATACTAGTCATTTTAAGTATTAACCAGGATTCAAGAAAATGAACTTATTCCATGACAAGTTTTTATCTTCGAAGGACTAATATGATGCAAAGCCCCATTATATTAAGACTGAGGATATGGCCAAGTAAAGGAACCTGGGATATTATGCTTCAAATTTAAAAAAAATGTAGGTAGACTTTATTTTTGAATTCCCCCTTTCTAACTAGGTGTTTATGTAGTAAACCTTAGGTTAGTATTCTTTTTCAATTTCCACACTTGGGTGCTTCTAATGCCTTTTATTATCACAGTGCATTAATAAGATCAATCTAATGTTTCAGCCAATAATCAACATGTTTAAGTTAGAAGTACCCTGAACAAAAACCTTCATTCCATCGTTGACAATGGTGAAGCCAAAGACCTCTCATTTTTCTCAATACAACTTCTCCCATCCTTTTGGCTCAAATGAATATGAACCAACACTCTGCCTTTCCTAATTTTAATAAGTCTATAGTGTCACTTTACATGATCGTTCTTAACCCATTAGAACTCCCAGCACCACTGCAGTTCTACTTACATCTAGAGAATCCAGAGCAGCAAATCAAACCAAACCCGCTCAAATATTACATAAACAAATAAAATAAACACAAAGACCATGCCAAATCTTCACATACACCCCCTCTCCCAACAAAAAAAAAAATCTTTCGCAATGAATTACAGCTGAATTACAGGAAAAGAGAAAATGGAAATTCAGAATACTAATGAAATGCAAAATGGTCCAAGAACCGAAAATTACCTCTTGTGGCAACAGCCATTTCCCTTTTGCTGCTCCTCAAAGCATCTGTCCCCATAAAAATTTCACTCGTTGAAAACAATGCAATCAGTCCATTAGATGGTTTTGCAGGATGAAGAAATATTACAATACACAGTGCTAGATTAACCCATAAAAATTTATACTTTGTACCAAATCAAGGGAAGAACAAATACAAATAGATCATTAAACAGGAAATAAATGAATTAGGGGAAAGATGAAATTTTACAGTACCTTTGGGTGAAGTTTTCTTCTTGAAGATGTTCATTATTTTTTCTGTAATTTTTTTGGAAAATTCTACTACTGGGATTGAAGACAAAAGAACCCTTTAAAGCCCTACACAAGCAGCATAAGCGAAGCAAGCTTTTGCTGTTTATTTTTCACTTTTTCTTATGTTTATTTCTTTATTTTTCTCACGGAAGTGGAATGGGGAGTGAGGGAGGGAAAGATGGGAAGTGGAGACCTGGAGGAGCGTGCAGGTTACCACGTCATGAAAAACGGCTATATGCAAAATAGCCGTTGCAAATTTGCGACCTCTTTTACTAACATGCCTCTTGTGTTCCCTCATATTACAAAACTAGCCCTGGTCAACCATTCATTGCTAATTAAAAATAAAAAATAATATATATATATATAATTAAAAAAAAAAAAAACATACTGTGATCTCAGAAATTTCTGAAAAAAAACCTTCTTCCAGTCTGAAAATCTCCTGGCAACTCTAATTTAATTTAAAAGGAAAATCAACAAAATTTAGATTCTTCTCTATAAGTAATATCAAATTTTATTTGACTTTTTTTTGTTTCAATTTAGTTTGGGAATTCATTATCCTATTTGATCATATTTGTATATCAATTTGAGGTTTTACAATATTTATACGAGGGTATAAGTGAAATTCTTTAATGATTTTACCAATGTGAATTTTGTCCATTTCTATTTTTATTTAGATCACACAAGAATAAAAGTGGTCACTTGTCTCCTCTAAACCAAAATATGTATTATCATCTAAAAGGAAGAGTGAGATATTACTTTTTGTACTAAAATGTAATAGAAAGAAAGGTCCTTTTTTTTTTTATAAAATCTACTGATAGGTAAGAATTCATTTCAAATAGAAAGCCCATTCTCTAAGTAGAGATTAGGAAGATCATTTTCTAATAAACAGTAGTTGAGGGAATCAAGTGATGCTATTGCACTCTGTGCCCCTAGGAATCTGATTACAACTTCCCTGCTAACATTTAGTTGCAAATTAGACCAATGGCCGGAAATAAAATAAGAGGTGTAAACTCCTGTCTCTTTAGGGAAGCCTATCCAATTCCCAATTATCCAAATCTCACTTTTTGTGGATTGAGCAAAAGGGTACTTTGACTAAAGCAATCATTCTCTTGATAATACCTATACTTTTTCCCAATGGCGGACCAAAAAATATTATAGGGTGGAGTCACACTTATAAAAAAATTAATTAAGTAATAAGTTTGATAAATATAAAAAAGTATAAAAGTAATATCATACATTGTAACTCAAAAAAAATCATATATTACAAAATCATTTTTCGAGACTTCATCTCTTGAAATAATTTCATAGTGGTATAATTATCAATTGTATCAAATATAACATTTTCTATGAAAGTCAGCATGCAATCGTTCATCCAATCATCTCTCATCCGGTTACGAAGTGTAGTCTTTAAAATTTTCATTGCCGAAAAAGCTCTTTCAACTATTACAGTTGCTACTGGCAAAACTAATGCTAATTTTATCAGCAAATAAACTAGATGGTATGCCACATCTTTACCCTTTTTCAACTATTTTCTGAGCAAACTCGCTAATACTTTGCAAGTCTGAAAATTTTGGAATATACCTTACATCATAAATATAATTCTCAAGTTGTTCATCAAGAGAAACAATTTTGTTGGTATCAAACTAAAAGGATAAAATCTTGCAAATTCATATAATTTAAAATTATCATATTTTGAGAAAGATTGATGCGGGTTAAGACATGCCATGGATGAAAGCAACTTTATATTAACATTGTTGAAACGATCCCCCAATTTTTTAAGTTGACGATTTATCAATACATAAAAAATTTCAACTTTAAAATGATGAAGATGTGTCACACGCCTAATTATATGCTTTTCTCTTCTTTGAACCTTAAGTTGGTTTTCCATATCCGGAATATCCATATTATGTTTAGCACAAAATTCATAAGTCTTTTCAAATAAGTTTTCTTAAAAATTTTATATATCAATAGATTTAATAAATAGAAATTTTTTTTCTAAACAAGTATAGGGACAAATTTTTAGAATATAAAGTAAAACCCTGTAAATTCAATTTTTAATACTACTATATATATAAAATTTGACACATGGGGGGTCACTTGCCCCCTTTGAACCCTGAAGAGATCTGCCTCTGCTTTTTCCCAAGTTGAAAGTTTTACTTCGTCCAAATGTAATTTTGTTAAAATTTCAAATATTTTTGCATATTTTCAGTATATCAATTCGCTTTCAAACTTTTTTTATTGTATTTTCTAAAAAAATTATTATTAGTCATTTAAATTTTACTTTCAAATACAATTAGTTGTAAAAATCTAAAATTGATCAAAATTTTTATCATGCATAGGATTTTTTTTTTCATTTTCTATTACTATATAAAGCTCACGTCCACTTACATATTTCTTTTTTAATATATTTTTAAAATTTTTATTCTTCATATTGAATTTTTTAGCAATATATATTTTAAAATTATAAAAATAAATATTTAAAATTACTTAACTTGATCGCCATTAATTATTTTAAATATTTTGATTAAGAAAATATCAATACTAATTCAAAACATTATTTAAAAATATTATAATTTATAATTAATTAAATTATGAATATTATGATAATAAATAATTGGTATTTTTGTCCATAGAAAAAATTCATACTCTAAATTTACATATCCTTATTTAAATATTTTATAACAATTACTAAACTAAATGTAGTTTATATAAATTAATTTACATAGTCATAACAAATAAATAGTCATATATATTTAAATGTGTAATATGTTTTAATTTTAATATATGAGTGTTAATTAAACAACTAATCAAATTAACTTTATATCTACTATTTAAAATTGCATGTACTAAACAATTTTTTTTACACTGTCAATAGATTTTTTTAAGAATAAAACATAATACTTTAACTAACAATATAATTATATAAAGTAGTATTAAATTAATTTAAAAATACTTTATAATTCATAAAATAAAATAAAATAAGTTTAAAATATAAATTTTATTTAATATATTTGATATAGAGATAGTGGTAAGAAAATAGTGAAAATTTAAAATCAACAATGCAGAAGGGGAATCTGACAAAATAGACAATGATATAAACTAAACGATTTACATGTGATACAGAAAAATATTATAAATAATCATACATGTTTACTCTGAACTTCTATTATATAAAATATTACGCATCATTTTTTTTTATCACATCTTAATTTTGATATAACAATAAATAAATGTTTATGTCACTAGTGCCTAATTTCATCTTGATTATTTCTATTGAAAATACTTTCTTTTTTCTAAATTAATTCAAAATTTTAAACATTTCTTAGAATCATATAATTAAAAGAATATTTGTATATAAAATATCAATAATAAAAATAGATTCCAATGCCATATCGATAAAGATAATGATATAAATCAAATGATCTAAGTCACTTAATTAAAATGTGATAAACCATACTCAAATACTCAAATGAAGATATCAAAAAGCAAATATAAGAAAAAAAGGTGGAAGAAAAAACCAACCTAAATTAGGCAATTAACTAAACAAAAACAATCGTGCATGAAAGCTTTCCCCTTTTAAAAAGGAAAAAAAAAAAGTCCAACCCATGAAAAAATTAATAATACTAAAATGCTAACACATAATTTTAGCTAAAATTTCAAACGGCCTGAAATTTACGAATAAATTAAAGTAATTATAAATTTTTAAAAAATTACGGACCCAGAAAAAAAAAAAAATCTTCCAAGAAATTAAAAGATAACAATCGGAGGTTTCCCGGTGGCCTTCGTTTGCGCGTCAAAGACGGGGGCTCCTCCTTTGTATTTAGTATTTACGCGTTCGTTTCCAAAAAAGAAGTTTGAGTCGGTGAAGTTATTAACAAAATCTCATTCCAAAGTCGGTTTCTCTATAAAGGGACCTTGGGGGGCCAAACAAGTCTTCATCTTTCAGTTTCAAAATTTTCTTCTGGCTTAGGGTTTTTGCAGAAAACCTCCCTGCTCTGCGAGTCGAGTAGAGTACGCAATACGGCTCTGTTTTCTGGTGCCGTTCCGTTTGTTTCTTTATTCCTTATTTCAAGGAATAGATTGATTGATTCTTCTTCAATTTTATTGCTTGGAGGCTCCGTTCAATTTCTTGGATGTTTGCCTGTTTGTTTCTTTGCTTCATTCAAACTTGATTGTTGATCCGGAGACCATCGACAGAGTAGAATTTTGAAGATCGGTGAGATCCGAGCGTGTCAAGGAGTCGCAACCCTGGGATTTGGAATTCGTCGGAGCTTTCTTTGTTTTTTTTTTTTTTTTTGTCTGGCGGGAAGGTTTGCAAATCTTGCATCGTCGTGCTAGGCGAAAATCGGTGAAAATTCTTATTGTATAATCATCGATTTTTTTTCCAAATTGTACCACTGTAATTCTGTTTTGAATGCAATATCAATTTCTTTTTTGTTTCTTGTGCTGCTGTTTACTATTGATTCTGGCCTAAGAAAATTGAGTAGCAAAAAAAGAGGTTATTGATTCGGGCCTAAGAAAATTGAATAGCAAAAAAAAATTAAATAATTTGAAAAAAAGAAAGTAAAGCAATTATGGCTGTTTATTACCGCTTTAAACATTCAACGGTGAAGGAATCCATTCCCATCGATGATGTGTTTATAACGGTTAGGGATTTGGCGCAGAAAATTATTGAAGCTAAGAAGTTGACGAGAGGTAATTTTGGCCTCGTAATAACTGACCCTCTGACTAATGAAGATTATGTTGATGAGGGAACTTTGATTCGTAGATGTTCTACAGTTTTAATTCGTCGTGTTCCTCGACGGCCGCCAATGCCTATAGTCATTGGCCAGCCAGGGGAAAGTTGTGAATCTGGGGATGTTCAAACTGTAAATAGTGGCTTTGTAGAAGTAGGTTCGTCAGGTAGTGGTAAGGATAAGCCTAAGCCTGCTATATTTGGAGGTGATACGAGTGGAAGAATGGTGGGAACACCGCCACAGGGTTATGTCTGTTATAGGTGCAGGGTTCCTGGTCATTTCATTCAACACTGCCCCACAAATGGTGACCCTAACTATGACATTAAAAGGGTTAAACCTCCAATTGGTATCCCAAAATCTATGCTACTGACCTCATCAGATGGCTCATATGTATTGCCAAGTGGGGCTGTTGCAGTGTTGCAACCAAATGAGGCTGCTTTCGCAAAAGAGATTGAGGGTCTGCCATCAGCAAGTTCCTCTGTTTATTTTCCACCAGAACTCCATTGCTCTTTGTGTAAGCAAGTCATGAAAGATGCTGTTTTTACAAGCAAGTGCTGTTTCGAGAGTTTCTGTGACAAATGTATACGAGAACATGTTATTACAAAATCTATGTGCGTTTGTGGGGCAACAGACATACTTGCAGATTATCTTATACCCAACAAGACATTGAGGGATACAATAAGCCATATGTTCGAGTCTGATTACGGCAGTGGAAAAAGCAGTGGAGGCACTTCCAAAAGTCAAGATATGGATTCATGCAGGCCACAGCCCAGGGCTCCATCTTCAACACATTCTATGGCTTCCAAGGGAGAGGAGGTGCCCCCTCCAGCTCAAAAGGAAGAGACTACAAAAGAGCATGAAGTTTTACAAAAGGGTGAGGCTTTTAGTGCTCCGCAGCTAACAATGGAGAATATGAGACTAGCAAAGGTCGCAGATGCTTGTGTTTCTGAAGCAACACATAATTCAGTAAGTGCCCCTCTGACTGATAAAGTTTGGCAGAAACCAGCTTCTGGTGAGGTATCCGTGAAGAAAGGAAAGAAGAGGGAAAGGAAGAAAGCTAATCTCGATTTAGCTGATGCAGAGATGCAATGGAGAGCTGAACGAGACGTAGCAGCTAAGAATTACTTGATGTCTATGGGCCCTGGCCATGCTGCATATGATACGTACTGGACAGGAATGAATGCATGTATGGTCCCTAATGCTGGTGCTGTACCCTATATGGGTTTTGGACTTGGTCCGTTTGGGGGTGTCTTACCGCAGCCTCCCTTCCGAGGACAAGGTTGCATGATGCGTTTTGGCACTCCACAAAGAGATATTGCGAACACTGGAATGGAATCCAACGCTAGACCACCTTTACCGAGCAAAGAGGATCTTAAAGTTACGAAAGCTAATGTGAAGAGCAACTGTGAAGTTGAGAGATTTGGAGAGGGTATGGGATTACCTAAAAAAGATCAAGAGTATGGCAGGGAAGCGAACAGCACTGGTGGTATTTCTTCATCAGGATTGAAATCTAAAGCTGTTCCACCTGTGTCAAGCTCAAAGCATCATCATCATCATCGCCAACGCTCTTGGAATTCTGAACTTCCACACCCATCTTTGAAGAGGAAATCGGACCACAATGCTGACCATAATCAACACCATGACCATCACAATGAGTATTACCGGGACACTGAGCACCATCATCGAGACCATAAGGATGATCGTCACCACAGAATCAGCAAGCAAAATTTGCCTCCCTCATCGGAGGAACGAAATGGTGGCTCTGGAACCCACAGGGATTTTTCCAATGGCCACTATGAACATAAAACAACTTCAATCGGAACAAGAAAGAATGCTGCTAATTCACAGTATGAGAGCAGTGGTGATTACAGACATTTGAAAAGAAGGCGATCGAGTTACTCGAATGGATTGAGCAGGGAGAGGGAAAGAGAGCAAACGTCGCTCGTGGCATGCTGAGTATGGGAAGGGGGTGCTGTTTTTTTATCTAGAAATGAATGCCGGCCTTATGAATTGTAGATAGCTTTTTTGTTTTTTTAAATCTTTGCTGCCTTCCATCGAGCAGATGGGGTACATTGTAAAACTTGGTGGTTCAAGATGGCAATTTCCTCGTGTAATCTTACCCAACTTTCGATGTTCAATAAAATTTCTTCAACAGCACACATTTGAACTACTATCATGGTGTGTTTTGTCTATTTGCTGCCTTTTTAGTAACATGGTAAGAGTATGAGTATGAAGTTTACGTTGATTGTAGGATGTTAAATCACGAAACCTAATAGTTCAAATTAAGGCTCTCTGAAATTTAACAAAATTAATCGTAAGCTAACTCCCATTCTACAATCTAAACTTTCTAAACAACTAATCTTAAAAGTTATCTACGAGTAATATTCATGCATTTATCTAAGAGCCTGTTTGATAATAAAAATTATTGTTCATAACTAATGAACTAAAAGGTTTGAGTTTTTAAATTGTTTGATAGTGAAATTTAAATCCATTTAATTGTTTGAGCATTACTTATTTGTACTTTCAAATAATAACAATTAACTTAGGCTTTGTTTGGACAGACTTTTCATTTACAAAAAGTTAACTTTTCTCAAACAAAAATAAAATATCCAAATATATTTTTATTTCAAAATTACAAATTCAAATTTTTCCACTCAAATTTCTCTCACATAATTTTAAAAAATTTTGTCTCTTATTTTTCCCTTCCAAAACACTTTTTCTATCAAAAAATACTACCAAAATTTTCACTTATTACAACACAACTTTTTTCAAATACATTATTGTCTAAACAGAGCCTTAGTACTTGTTGCTTAATACCCTCAACATAAATCTTTTGGCTTCTTTTGGAGTGTGATATATTTAAGAAAAGTTATATTAGAATATGTGGAATTTTTTTTTAAAATTATATGAGATGAATTTGAGCAGGAAAAAATTTGAATTTTAAATTTTGAAATAAAAATGTATTTGGATATTTTATTTTTATTCGAGAAAAGTTAATTTTTTTTGTAAATGAGAAACCTGTCCAAACGAAGCCTAACTTTTGTAAATAAGAATGTTTGTCCAAACAAAGAATGATTTACATAAAACATCCAAGATTACCTTCCACTCTACAGCCTGGTTATATTTGGACAAGCCATTTTTGTTTGCAAATGAGCAAAAAGTTAACTTTTCTCAAGCAAAAATAAACTATCCAAATACATTTTTATTTCAAAATTTTAAAAAAAATTTCTCTCGTACTTTTTCCTCCAAAATACTTTTTCTATAAAAAAAAATACCCATCAAATTTTTCACACATTTCAATACAATTTTTCTCAAATACATCACACTCCAAACGGAGCCTAATTTATCTTTTTCTTAAACATAAGTAACCTTATTGTTATCCTCTTTCCAACTTTCTCTAGCTTAAAAATTGAGATTTAACTCCAATTTCCACTCCTCTCCTATCAGCATTTGAAGGCTTGAGATCTCTACTGATGCAGATTGTCCCGACTTTAAAACTACAGCTTAATCCTGCATTTCCAATCTCTCTCTGTCTGTTGCTAGTAATGATTTCATAGCCTTCCAGTTCTCTCACATTTTCAAGGCCTAAAAATATCACTCTGTTGATGGTCCACTTTTGACTTACATCGAAGCTTCCATTGACAACTTTGGCTTCAAGCATTACAGTACCATTATCGATGTAGCTATTGAATTGCATCAACGTCCACATTCCACTCTCTCCTCCCATCTCCACTTCCTCTCCATCATCCAAGAAGAGTTCTCCAGTGCTGTTTTCATTCTTGCAAAGAACAACCAAAAGGCTAAATGATGTTTTCCTTGCAGCTTGAGTTGTCATGGCCTCCCCTTGCATGGCCAATATATTGCCTTCCCGAACATGTATATTTGTAAGATCGGGCTGTGCATCAAGTGTCACATGTTGTCCTTGACTCAAACTCACTGATTTTGAGTGATTAAAAAGGTTAAACCAGTTTCCTGATGGAAAGTATGCATCCACTGTGACTGCTCCAGGCTTCAAAACAGCTGAGACCATTACACCTTTGCCAAGAAGAAATTGTGAGTTGATCCCATATGTATTGATACCATCAGGGAATGAGAAGGAAAGGGGTCAGCGCAATGGTAATAGAATAGTGATAGAATAGTGACAGAATAGTAATAGAATAGTGACAGAATAGTGACGGAGGATCAAAATGGTACACTCATAAAATGTGAGGGATCATTTGTTCCCATTTTAAAAGTGAGAGACTAAAAGATCATTAACCAATATGTGAAGGACTATTTTGGGGATTATCTCATAAAAATTTTTGCTAATTGGGCTGTGATATCATCAATTTAACGGTTTCTCAAACGACGCATTAACAGAAGCTACTATTGTTACAAATTGAAAAATTCAAGTGTCGTATTGTTAAAATTAAAAGGTCGAGTCAAAACGATTACAAGCGCCTAAATTCGGAACATTTTAATATATTATCTCTTGTATATTTTAACAAATTGAAAGTTAAAAGTGTAATTTTGTCTTGTAGTAATTAATAAAAAAGTTTGAAATTTAGTTCTAACCATAACAATTAAATTCCTACTTAGTTAATATATATTTTAATTTGTAATTTCAATTCTTCATATTTTGGCATAAAATTCAAAATATTGGAAAACAACCGTCTCCTTAATTCTACGGTGTTTAATATTGTTTAGAAATTTTTTCGAAGTAAATTGAGTAAGAAATTATACAATCGAGTTTAGAAATTTTTTCAAAGTAAATTGAATACTAAGTTACACAATCGAGTTAATTCTTTTACACTCGGTACATATTGACCACTAACAACTCATTTAGAGTTAAATGAACCATTAACATTGAATTTGGACTTTAAATTTAAATTGAAAAACTTTTAATAGTCGGTTAAAGGTGAAAACACCTATACAACTCAATTGAATTTAATTCTAACGCCAAGTAAATAATTAACTACCCGATTGACCTTATTTTTTAATGTCATTTGTGAAAAAGAAAAAATAAAAAACACCCCGGAAAATGACAACAAGATGCAATGCCAGGGGAAATTGCCTTGGAATCATATATAAAATTAATAAAAATAAAAATAATATCAAAATATAGAGAAATATAAAATATTAACAATAGTATAATAAAATCTAAAATCCAATATATTTTTATTTCAAAATTTAAATTTTTATAATTTTATTATATATTTTGCTTGGAATTTCTTGAAATTGGAGTATTATTTATGATTTTTTTTAACAATTCCAACTCTTTTATACTCTCTATCTAATAATATATATGACAATTATTAAAAACGTCTACAAAATTCAAACTATATTCTATACAAAATATATCTAATTCGAGAACAATTCTAAAGAACCAAAAAAAATGGCAGAATGAGTCAAGAAAAAGTGGAATATAATGATGAAACCAATTTTAGGGTTCATGGCAATACCATTAAAAAAAAATAAATTAAAACCTTGTTAACACATTGCTACTGAACTTTCAGCGATTAAATTAATTTTATAATAGCCAAATCTAATCTATTATACAATAATACAATAATAAAACTATTTTCATTCTCGAAAATGAATTGGTTAGGTTGGACAACTAGGAATGAAGACAAATATTCGCATTAATTTGAACGTGTATTATGACCTACTCCTGTTTATCCCGGGCCATGGATGATGCATCATTAGCTTCAGAGGATTCAGATTGCCCAATGCTAGCCTTGGCTTCTGCAAGAAACTTAGGATCTGGCTCATGTTTATACACGGGTTCTTTCATTGCCATATAAATGTAGGACACTATAACCATATTTACTGATATGACTGCAAGGAACCCGCTCACCAGTGTCAAAGAGAAGGGAGACAACTCAGAAGAACCTGTTCCAGATTAGTCCCTTTAATCAAAAGCAACAAAGATGATTTCGATATACATTTAACTACCAAACATAAATTGAAGAATGACAGTTTAATGCAGTAACAGCACCAAATGTACAAAATAGAAGTGTAAAGCGGAATACATGAAACTAAAATAATAATGGGATAACTATTGTTAAAATTCATTCATAGATGAACTGAAGGTGTCAAAGTCATTAACACTTCAGAGTCGTTCAACACAGACAAATATGATAGCCTGATATGGAAAAGCATTCTGTCATCATAAAAAAATAATTGATCCAGTTAAGTTAGAATCCTTGATCTTCAACTCAAACATATGCTTTTAGGGTTCATGTCGAACATAAATGCATTCTTATGACAGTTTAAACAATAAATTGATCAGATAGGCCTAAACTACTGATGAAGAAAAAGACTTTATGAGCCCTTCAAGTTGGATGCCATTATCAAATTCCTAAATCTTACATGTAATAAGTAGGACCACGAAAAGATTCAGAATTGCTCTTGTATAGGCGCTTATTCCCTTTTTTTCCCCTCTCAAGATCATCACATTACTGAAGGATTAGAATACTCATAACTAATCCCACATAAATGAGCAGCATTTATTGGTCATATTTTAATATAATCCACACTATCATTTAAAAGTAAATTCAATGAATATAAAAAGAGCATGCCAAACTGCAGAATATTGTTTATTATGAAATCAATTATACCAACCCAATTTTAACATCACCCCCCGAAATTGAAAACCAGTGCACACAAGGATAAGATGAACAAAGATTATCTGGCAACTGGACCACTTGAAAACAGAGAAAAGAGTTCCTTCTTGGTTTACCAAGTCATCATTGAGTTGAAAGAGAAACTTGAATAGTAAATAGATGGGCCCACTCTTGGGTGGTCAGAAGATTTTACTTGAAACAGCCTTTTGGCTACTGAAATTATTTGAAGAATCAATTCATCCATCAAGCTTTTACAGGTGTAAAATAACCAGTTATTTGGCAGTGGGAAAGCAGTAAAATCGCAACTATAGCAATCCATGATGCAGGTACCTCTACTCTCACGGTTCACTTTCTACAAAATAATTGACTTTACTGAGTACAATAGGAAAATACTCCTTTTACTAAGATTCACAAATCCTGGAGGCATACCATTATAAAATACTAGAAAAATTATCTCCCCACCCAAGTTGTGCATTGATTCTCTTAGGTTGATGTTCTTAGTGCTAATACCATTTCCGAGAGTACAAAATAATTCTGACTTCACTGAGTACAGTAAGAAAATACTCCTTTTACTAAGATTCGCAAATCCCTGATGCATACCATTATAAAATACTTAAAAAGTTATCTCCCCAGCCACTCAGCCAGGTTGTGCATTGAATCTCTTAGGTTGATTTCCTTAGTGGTAATACCATTTATGAGTGTACAAGGCCACTTGTACTTTTAGGAGCTAGTTGCTACCCTAATTTAGACCTTCCCTGCATTTTCAGTAGTTGGACTATAAATTGCCACCAAAGCAGTTTAAGAGATTGACAAATAAGACGTGCTTTTTTAAATTCTTAGAAAATCAAGAGCTTATATTGCTAATGGATGAACCCCCCTGAGTGGAAACTTAATTCTCAGATACAGTTCTTTGTTATTTCCTAAACCCTAGAGCTGGGTTTTCTTGTCCTTCTGCATTAGGAGTTTTAGACTCTGGTTCCATCAACTCCTGTTTATCACATTATCAATAAATACATTCATCATCACCAATTTCCACCCAATTTAACTTTCCTTCTTGAAAGAATGACTGAAATTATAATCATAGGAGTACACAGTCGGAAAAAAGCACATTACAACAAATCAATAGCTTATACGAAAGGAACCATGTCTGTAAAAAGTAGTAATAAGTGAGAGTGGGAGGGAAGGGGGGAGTGAGAATAGGAGAGACATTAAATCTCTCCCAGACCCTCAGGTATAGAGTTCAAGTTTGAGGGTGTACAGGTGATGTGATGTGTGTGTGTGTGTTTCCAAAGGAGGGGAGAGAAAAAAAGAAAGAAAAGTAGTGGTAAATTATGATTTTATAGTACAAAAAAGGTTATGAATTGTTGAAACAGTACTTCAAGTTTAAGGACCAATATTACTTTGGTAATAAACAAGTATAAGAGAATACACAGGTGATAGAGAATGTCAACCTACCAGGAAACAGATTATGGTTGAAGCCATATAAAATAGCAATAGGAGCCGCCCACATGCACATAGATGCAATGAAGAATTTCTGAATTACTCCCACCATGATACCTTCTGCCTGTGAATGACTGCAGAGACAGTTAAGAAGTATCTCCATATTACAAAATTTTTTAAAACAATCATTGAAAGAGTAACAAATCAGCCTTAAAAGACCACTTTTCACATAAGTTCATGGTAAGTCAAAATTCACCCTTTGTACGAGTACTACACCTCATCGACAAAGGGCCAGAATTTGGTGAATTCCAAGCTAATGCATTTGCTGTTAAAGCCCCATTGACGAATTCATATAGGTATTACAAAATACTGCCATAGAAAAAAGCCACCAGCAAAAGGGTGGCTGTTTACTATTTATTGCTTTCCCACACTGCACTTGGCCTAACCTTTGATTTTACAGTGAATTGTATGTGTTCAGAGGAGGTAGAGTGAGAAAGAGTGCATAGGAAACAGGAGTTGGTTATCTAAATGTATTGCCTGCTTTCTAGCTTAAAAAAATTAAATACAGTTAAGAATGCCAAGTACATATGTAACAACAACAACTAAGCCTTTATCCCATTATGTTGGTTGTATGCATCATATTTTGCCATCACTTTTTATTAAAACACATATTTTCAATTAAATTTAGATAATTCAACTCTTTTTAATAGTTTCTTTTCAAGTCTTTTTATGTCTTCCCCTTCCCCTTTTAGTTTGAGTTAACAACTCTCTAGTCTCTAAATGTCGTACTGGTCATCTAAGGGTCTCCAACGCATGTGTCTAAACTACCTTAAACATGTCTATCTCATTTTCTCATCTATTTCGGCAACCCCTATGTTTTTTCTTAATACATTCATTACTTATTTTATCTAGTCTTTTAGGTCCACATATTCATTTAACATTGTAATTTCTACTACCCTCATTTTTTGTTCATATTCATAGTTAGTATCCCAACATTTTGATCCATAAAGCATCGCTGGTCTCACGGCTATTTTATGAAATTTTCTTTTAATTTCAACGGTACTTTATGATCACAAAATATAGAAGATGTACTTCTCCAATTATTCCAGCATGTTTGAATTCTATGTATAACATTTTTATCAATTTCCCCATTTTCTTAGAGGATATATCCTAAACATTTAAAACTTTTAGATATACCTAATTCATGCCTGCAAATTTTTACAATTACCGTATTGTTTCTCCTATGATTATTAAAATGACACTACTTGTATTTAATTTTATCCCTACTTATTTTCAAACCTTTCAACTCTAATGCCTCACTCCAAACTTCTAACTTAATATTCACTCCTTATCTCGTCTAATCAATCAAAACTATATTGTCTGTTAATAGCATACATTTAGTGATTGTTGTTTGCATATGCTAAGTAAGCTCGTCTATTACGAAGGCAAAAAAGTACTGGCTCATAGAAAATCCCTAATGCAAACCTACAGCATTCAAAAATTCACTTGATATCGCTACCAATGTCCTTACACATGCTATATCTTCATATATATCTTTTATAACTTCTATATAAACTACTCTAACTCCTCACTTTTCTAATACCTGCCACATTATATCATGATTAACTCTATTATATGCCTTTTTAAGATCAATAAATACCATATATAAATCTTATTTTCTTTCCGTGTAATGTTTGCATGATCTTCTTATTAGATGTATGACTTCCATTGTAGATCTTCCTAGTTTAAAACCAAATTAATTTTCTAATATATTAGTCTAATTTCTCAATCTTCTTTCTATTACTCTTTCCCACAATTTCATAGTATGATTATTAATTTAATAACCCTATAATTTGTACAATTTTCTATATCTCCTTTAGTCATATATAAAGATACTATACACTTCTCCTCTATTGATTGGGCATTTTCTTAGTTTTCATAATTAAATTAAATAGACTCGTGAGCTATATGATACCAACTTTTTCAAGACACTTCCATGCCTCAATTAGAATATCGTCAAGACCTACTGCTTCACCATTTTCATTATTTGTAGTCCTTTTTCTAACTCTAAAGGTTGAATTTTGTAATAATATGTAAAATTTGTTGTCATTTCAGATTGTTTTAACTCACCTAATGTGACTTCATTCCTATTAACTTCATTACATAGGTTATAAAAGCATTCATTCCATCAATCTTTTTATTAGTTTGTCATCAATCAAAACATTTTTGTATTCTCTTTCTTTAGTATCTAATCTTTTATAAAAAATTTCAAAAGCCTTTATCTTTGCTTCATTATTACTTTTTTCACCTCATTCTTAACAATCTGGTATTTTTTAATATTTTTATCATGCCTACAAGTATATAAAGTTTTGTAACTTGCCCTTTTTACTTTCATTTTTTCTTGAATTTCTTGATTCCACCACCATACCATAATTCTTTATTTCATGTACAACCTTTTGACTCTCCCAATACTCCACAATTGTTTTCATTTGATTAATTACTTTTTCCCATCATCCCATGTACATTTTGCTTCCTCTTTACATTCCAATTAATAGTTTCTAATAAATTTTTATAAAAATATTTATTTTGTTCTTATTCTTTAAATCTCTCAACTTAATCCTAGACATATTGGGTAATTGTTCTTAAATTTTTTATTATTAAATCTTATATAAAAAGACTATTAAATTCTGTTGAGTAGTGAGACTTTCTCTTGGTATTACTTTACAATGTTTACATAATTTTCTATCACTGTTTTTGGTTCAATTTGTGACTTACTAAAACTACTTTTAAACATAATTAAGTATTCCCCTCTTTTTCTGAAAAAAGTATTACCTATAACCAAATCATAAACAACCACAAAATCTGAAATGGTTTTACCTTATGAAAAAATGGATAATATGCCTATTTACTTTTTCTATGGATAAAACGAATCTAATTGATAGAAGAAGCATAAAGATTAATTCCCAAGGAAGGATAATAGATATCCTTATCACACGATGTCAGATAAAAATTAGGAATGGACTTCATTGTTTCATAACTAATAACCATAACCCCTATGAACCCTATCCTACTCATTGCCTTCCCCTATATGCCTATTTAAATCCCCACCTATGACAATTTTTTCATTTTGAGAGATTTTCTAGACTAAAGCTTCGAGGTCTTCCAAAAATTTAATGTTAATAGATTCATTTAACTCTATTTGAGGTGCATATACACTAATGATATTATAAGTTCATTTCTTACAATAATCTTAAGCAGTATAATTTTATCTCCCCTTTTAACTACTCTTTTCACTTGCTCTAAATGTTAAATCCACAATAATACCTACCCTATTTCTAATTCTATCTCTTCCACAATACCAAAGTTTTTACCCTAAATTATCTAAAACATTGACTTTGTCACCTACCCATTTTGTCTCTTGGAGACATTATATTTATGTGTCTACTATTCTTTATAATACCCACCACCTCTATAGCTTTACCTGTCAAAATTCCAATATTTCAACTACCAATTTTAACAGTTTTGTTCTTCCTACATTTTTCCTTCTTATCCCTAGTTATGGATGAGTTGACAAAGGATATCCAAGATGAGGTGCCATGGTGTATGTTATTCGCAGATGATATTGTGCTTATTGATGAGACCAAGGCGGGGGTAGAAGCTAAATTAGAAATATGGAGAAACACGTTAGAGTCAAAAGGATTGACGTTAAGTCGAAATAAGACTGAATATATGAAGTGCGAATTCAACACGGCAAGACGTGATGACGAAGATTCCGTGAGTATGCTCGGACAGGAGGTACCCAAGAAAGATGTTTTTAGATATTTGGGATCAATATTGCAAAAAAGGGGAGAGATTGATGAAGATGTATACCATAGAATTAGAGCAGGTTGGATGAAATGGCGAAGTGCAACAGAGTTTTTGTGTGACTGCAAAATTCCGATTAAGTTAAAAGGAAAATTTTATAAAACAGCTATAAGACCGGCAATGTTATATGGAGCTGAATGTTGGCCAGCAAAGAGATAACATGAGCACAAGTTGGGAGTAGCAGAAATGAGGATGTTACGGTGGATGAGTGGTAAGACAATAATGGATAAGATGAGAAACGAGGATATTCGACGAAGAGTTGGAGTAGCACCGGTGGCAGAAAAGATGAGAGAACATAGATTGAGATGGTGGTTTGGGCATATCCTTCGGCGACCTATAGATGCACCGGTAAGAACAGAAGTTTGTTATAAGGAGTATGATGGGAAGAAAAGGAGAGGGCGGCCGAAAGTTACATGGGGAAAAGTAGTAAAACAAGATTTAATGGAGTTAGAAATAGATTGGCGGCTAGTTTGTAGTAGAACAAATTGGAGGAAAACTATTAGTGTAGTGGAAGAGCAAAACTCTAGTGGTCCCGACTGCCATTTATAGTTTTAACATTTTTATTTATTTCTTTATCTATTTATATATCTATTTATTTCATTATATTTTTTTTATTTTATGGATTTATGTCTTTGGGTTCATCAACCGCCGACCCCAACTAGTTTGGGATAAAGGTGATGATGATGATGATGATCCCTAACAATTCTAACAATGTCATAAAATTGCAAGATAATCAAAACAGATGCAAGTTAATAAGAAGACAAGCTCCTATGACAAAACCATCCACAATTTAATAAAACAAAATGAGATAACTCCACATATACACAAAAATTGACCCAACATGAACTGCAACTTTCACACAACAATCCGTAAACAGCCCAGAACCAAAACTGTTTGTAGAAACAATTTCCATTAAAGCCTAAGCAGCCCACAAAATCAAAACAAAACAACAAATCACTATCTTCTGTTTTGTACTAACTAACTGTCACTTTACAGGATCAAAGAGACAGTTTATGGAAAGAAAGCACAGCAACTACAAAACTAATTCAAGAACAAAGCCTACAAAAGATAGTTACTAAGTTGTGGCGTGGACAAATAGGAATATAAGACTTAAGAGTACTTGAATAGAAAATATAGGAATTGAGGAAATGATTAATAAACCATACACAAGCAATTCAAAAGTTGTCTCCGAGAGTTGATGACTATCATCAAATCTTTATGCAAGGATTATATAACTTGGAAACAATGACAAATTAAGTCAGTGCTAGAAGTAGAGCTAACGCAATCTAATATCAACTTACAATTTCTTACAAAATTTCTGCAGGAAATGATATTACCAAAATAACCTAAAGTCTATTTAAAGCTTTTCAGGTTAAGAAAAAAAAAGAAGAAGAAGATACTATTACAGCTGTAATTTCTAAACAGAACCAAGTCCATCAATGTCCAACCATTATTGTTAGGAACTTTTAAAGGGAAAAGTCAAATAACATACATCATCCCAGATTGGGGGAGACACAAGAATAATTAAAACATCCAATAAACCACAGGAGCAAAAATGGGCAGAAAATAAACTAATCAACTGCATGCAAAGAAGTGCCATTTTGGGTAAGAACAATGCATTCTAATGTGAGATGGTAAGCACAAGTAGAAAGTCAAATCAATGCAATACTTCAAGGAGATCACTCAGAGACATAGCAGACGCAAGGGCCAATCAAAACCATTAATAGAACGTATCAATAGCTATATGAACAATAAAAAAAAAAAATCAGGAGATTGCAGGCCCCCAACAGGGGCTAAGCACTCTTCTATTCTGAAGTAGGGGAATCAAAACTAAGAACAGCATTCACTGCAGAGCAACTCTTTTTTCTTGTAACACAGCAATTTCAGAAAAATAATCTACCTAGATTTTTCTAAGATTACGTCTCCACATTCCCCATTATCTGCCCCAATCTTCCCAAGGAAGCATCCCACATATGACAAACTTCGATGCCATTGAACAAGATATTCAACATCTATGCTCAGGTTGAGCTATAAAGGCACCAACTTTAATCAAACTTCCCCAGAAAAATAATCTACATAGATTTTGTAAAATTGTGGTTCCAGATTGCCAGTATCCGCCCTCATCCCCATAAGAAAGCATCTCACAAACAACACTGCCAAGCCATTGAACAAGATACATCATCAACATCTAAATATGTGAAGGGTTGAGCTATAAAGACACCAACTTTAATCATACTTCCTTCAATTTGTAATGTTTGGTCAATTTGTAAAGTTTAAAGCCAAAATAAAATGGAATTCAATCGGAATCATACAAATATCATCAAATTAACCCTTTAAAACCAACTACAGTCAGCGAACTCGAATAAACTGTCAAAGTTTTGAACTTTACTAGTAAAGAAGATTAGGGTCACAACCCAACAGAGTAATTAGCCAGAATTTACGGCTATGGAACGACCTGCAATAACCGAAACTTGTTTTCAATTAATCAAGAAACAAACTAACCATAAACCCATCAAAAAACCAATATTCTTCATGGCCGGAAAAATTCAACCCTTGTCAATTCAAGAAGAGCAGTTGACGGCCCCCCTCAAAACTCAAAGGAAAAGAAGGAATCCCAAGGGAAATGAAAAAAACAAGGACAATGAAAGAGGTCCCAAAATTACCTGCATGAATGGAGGATATCGGGGAAGTGTCACGGCGTCAGCAGCAGCGGAACAGATGAATCGACCGGAAAGCCGGATGGGTTTATACTTTATATGTGAGCGTTGGTTCGGTTGGCTTTTCGCCGAAGTTAATTATAATGTTTATTTTTTTTTTCCGGTTTTCAATATCTATATATATGATTTGCAAATAAACTCCAATAATTATTGCTTTTGCATTTTTGTATGTTTATTTTTCAAAATTAAAATTGGCGGATTCCATTTACATATTTAGATAACGATAACGATATTTCACTCTCTTGCATAATGCAATAGCAATAGCAGTAGCAGTTCCACTATTAAATTTTATGGTAATTTTTCAATAAAAGAAACTTGAACGCAAAACTTATTAATTTGGGATTAGGGGTGTTAAATGGGTGGATTTTTTCACTCATAAATTAGATCATTTACAAGTTATAATTTTATAAGATAGGACTTAACTCAATTCATATAGGTTAAACTTAGTTGAGCTAACATATTATAATTATTAATTTTCAAAAATTAAAGAAGTGGTAAGTAGGCCATTTGCTATTGCCGAACCATCGCCCATAGTTGTCGCCGGCTACATTTCAACCAAGTTATTAGAATTTGGTCAAAATTTGGCTAGTGTGCGGCAGCAATCTAGTGGCAATAGATAATCAGCTAGCCGACTTTTTAATTTTTTAAAAATTAATAATTTTAACTTGTTAAATTAATTGAGTTTAATCCAATCCGTGAAATTATAATTTATTATTCAACTTGTGACTCATTTGACTTAATTTAATAAATCAAAATAGTGAGCGAGTTGAGTTGTGCCCCTGAAATTTGGTTCAGTAATTCTTTGAAGGTAGTCACCTTTAGGGGTTGAATATTAGAAACGTCATCAGATATCTTTGGAACAAACTCACTCGGTGATGTCTCCAATCATGAGTCACTACACATATGGGAGTTTGGGATCTGAATGTAGGAATACCTTCAGGTAGGGAAAAAAAAGAAAAAAAGATGTGAGTTGAGTTGTATTTTTGGGGTTGAGTTTACCTTTGTCAATTATTTTTATTTGCATTTATACCAGGGATTTGTTTCAAAAGCAAATGTACTAAGCAAAATGTGTGGGACAGCTGCACTGTTGTTTCAAGGTGCAATTTAAAGATTGGTCAACTGACTAATAATTCCACGTAGGAGAGAAATCATACCCAAAAAAATGTTGATCTAAAATTAGCTTTGTTTTCCTTTCTGTCAATGCTTTCAAAGAAACAAACTTCAAACCTGTTTCGTGACAAAACGCATCCAAGTTTTAGGGATTATGCCAGTTACCTAGAACTTGCATTCACCTTACCACCACCTGATTCTAGATTTCATTCTTTTTTGCTTTGATAATTGTCATTATTATCGCCATTGCTTCCTCTTAATCAAGCAACTGATTTTTCAATTTTGTTGAACAGTCCTAATTTGTGATGGACCATTCATTGCAGCGACAATGGCAAAGATAGATAAAACTAGTCCAAGAATACAGCAAAATTTGTTGGATTGAAGAAATGTATCACTACGAAACCAGAGCACAAATTCTGCAGTAAAACAGATTAACCTAGGTGTCCAATAAGGTATAATTATGCAGCAAAACATCATGAGAAAATCAAATTGATTTTACTCTAGGAAAGATGTGAGCATGGAGGGGATTCTTCATTGAAACAGCAAACTCTTGCTTCTCAGATAAATCTACCTCAACACCATCAATAGCTTTCCATTCAAAGTTCCAAACCAAATTAGCAACAAAATACTCCAAATGAAGTAAGGCCAAACCATAACCAGGACACATTCTTCTCCCAACACCAAATGGCATCATCTTTATCTCTTTATTCCCAGTCAAATCAAACAATTGAGGGCTATCAATGTCATCATTAGAAGGAGTATTAACAGTGCTTGCCAAGAACCTCTCAGGCTTGAACTCCATTGGGTCTTCCCAGACATTAGGATCCCATCCCATATCAGCCACCATTACATTCACAGTAGAATTTTTGGGGATCAAATAACCATCTAATTCCACATCTTCAGTCACAGAATGAGGAAGCACAAAATTTGCTGGCGGATGCCTTCTTAGCCCTTCTAGAATTATTGCTTTTAAGTAAGGCATTTTCTCTAATTCTTCTTCCTTCACAACTTCCTTAAATATATCAGATTGGTCGTCTTCGAGATTTTCATCGCTTAACATGGTCGACGATGGTGTTAATAAAGGTTTTGGCAATCCAACCACCCCAACAATCTCTTCATAAAGCTTCTCCTGAATAGCAGGATACTTAACCAAATTAGCCATTATCCATTGCAATGCTGTGGCTGTTGTATCAGCGCCAGCGTTGAGAAACTCTCCAATAAGACTGACCATTTCTTGATCATTGACTTTTCTATTTTCTTCTGGCAACTGCAAATCCAATAATGTGTCCACATACGCCACTGGCTCCTCCTCACTATCTGATTTTACTCGACTTTTTATCTTGATTCGATCTTGAAAAAGTGGTATAAATGTGTTTTCTTGATCAATCCTAACTTGAAGAAGCTCTTTCCACTGCCTCCCAAATAAAATCTTCCCAAGTTTTGGCCAAAGTATGAACATATTCAGTCTGCCTAGACTCAACAACCACCTCCTCTGTACAGCCTCAATTTCTCTGATTCTATCCGCGGGATGTTTGTCCCCAAAGCACATGAATACTAACAGGGAAAACATAGCATACCTGAAATGCTCAAACACTTCGATTGGCTGAGGAAACTGATCCAGAAACCTCCTGACGAGTAAGCTGAGCACCCATTGTCTTGCTCTAGCATAGGACTTGACACGGGAAGGATGAAGGATCTCTGAGCAAAGATTACGGCGGAGAAGCCTCCAAGTGGGACCATAGGGGGCAGTGGAGATTTTGTGTGCATTACTATTGAAGATTTAAGCAAAGGAGCATTCTGTGAACTGGGTCGATCCGAGAAAACAGAACCCTTTTGAATGAGGGCAAGATGGGCTAAACTATGGTTGGCAATGAATATGGTTGGTTTTGATTTTAGTCCTAAAGAGAAGAGAGGCCCATACTTGAGTTTTAGTTCTCTGAGTTTTGGTTCCATGTCGAAGACAGTCATTCGATGCCATATGCAGATTAGAAAGCTTTTGAAGACTTTTAAGGTTGAGGGTCCCGGTGGGAGGGGGAGATCTGTGGTGTTTTTGCTGTTTTGGGGGATGTCAGTTTTGAACTTGAAGAGGGATTTGAGGATGGTAAGGATGCAGAGAGCAATGGTGGAAAAGAAGACGAGCCACCATGTCTCCATTTTTGAGCTCCCTCAATTTTTTAAGCTCAACTATTGTAAAGTAAGTGACATCAAATGAGATAAGGTTGAAAGCTATACTACGAATACTTAAAGAACTGAAGTTACCGAACCAAATGTTTATTACAGGCCCTACAATTTGAGAGAAGCATATTAAGAATAGGAGATCGATGGGCCAAAATATCTATAAGCAATTATATTATAAGTTTCTTTTTTTGGCTGATACTTTGACCTATATTAGTGATTCCTTTTCTATACTTTTCCTAATCAAACTTAAAGTTATCAAGGAATCATATATAGCACTAAATAGAGTTTTTTTTTCTTTACTTGTTAGGGTTTTAAAAAAAATTAGAAATCATTAAGGGAGTGGGGGAAATCATTATATTTCTTGAATGCGAACTCCATCATGCAAATTTTTTTTTTCCTTGAAGTTAATGGGAACTCAGTACTGAACTTTAGGGGAACAAAAAATATTCTACTTAGTTCCCAAATTTCGAATGCAAACTCAGTGTATTTTTTTTAAAAAAAATTAAGCCTGGCATGTGAACACATCAGGCCAAAGGAAAAACAAAAAAAAAACAAAACCAAAACATCATTTTCTCTACCAGCTGCCGCATGCCCCTCCCCCCTCATTTTATCTCCCAATTGTCGTACTCAATCCGTGCATGTTATTTTTCATTTTTTTTAAAAAAAAAATTCAGTTGAGTTCTCATACAGGTCAGCCGAACTCATCACCCTTTTGTCTGTATAAAAACACAATTGTATTTAGTTCACATGTTAATGAACTCAATACGAATATATATTTTTTAATTTTGTACTTAGTTCGCATGTTAAACATGCCAACTCAGTACAATTTTTTAAAAAAAATTTTTGTACTAAGTTCACATGCAAATTTAGTACAAATGTTTTTTTTTTGAAAATTTTTAATCCATTTTTTAAAACTCTGAAGATAATGTGAAAAAATATAAAAATAGTTTTTTTTTATTTTGACAAATAATAGTTCTAATGTGCTATATGTAGGTAATATAAACCATAAGTATAAAAAACAATTATGAGTTAATTTAATTATTTTTTCTTATAAGTTTCTTGTTAATTTTATGTTAGTGCAAAAATTGTTGTAATATAAAATATGGTTCGTAATTATAATATAAAAAATATAAATTGTAATTAGAAAATTTAATATTTATATATTAAAGGTAAATGTTATGAGTTGTAAATTCATATTGATTTACTTATAAGTTTGCAAAATTATAAAAATAAATTTAGTAATATAGGTGATACGCAAAAGGCATATTATCTACTATTTATAAATATTATACCCTAAACTATACACTATAAATGCAAAACCCTAAACATTTACACATTCCGTCCCAAAAAAATAGTTCACCTTAGTTTAGGTATAACTTTTTATTAGTTTTTAGGTACAACACACTTAATATACCAATTAAATATATAATTTTATATTTTTATTCTTACTTTTTGATTGTGAGTATATACAATTATTATTACTAAAAATATTTTAATAATTTGATTTGAAAGTGAACTCTTTTTTTTTTTGGACAATAAATTTTTTTGAAATAGACTTTTTTTTTTTGGGACGTAGGGATTAAAAAATTGAGAACACATTATTTTAAATATTTAAAATCCTAAACTTTAATTTTTATGAGTTTGTTTGCGTTACATGTTGCAGTTATTTTTTGATAAATTAAATTGTTTGAAAACATCATGAAGTCAATTAATTGTAAATAAAATGAAATTTCATTCAATATTTTTTATTTAGTTTCATATAAAATAAAAAAATTAATTATTAAGAAAATTAAAATAAATTAAATTTCATATTGTAAATTTTGCATATTTTCACTTATCTTACAACCTCAAAATTTCATCACTTGAAATTTTGGAACTATTATAATGAAAATAATTTTATACCAAAATTAATACTAAATACAACTAAAATATGTCAATAGTTGCTGATATAATATTAAAATTAGAAATTTATCTAACTATTATTTGTGAGTGACAAGTTTTCCACCGGTTCCACATTTAATAGGTTTAATTGTTCACTGTAATTTACGTAACCCTACATTTATATTTGGGCGATCACTAACAAGACGTGGATCCATATTATCACATTGAATTTTGTTTTATTAATGTCTTTATCATCAGATTGAGCGTCCTCTAACTAATTTTCATCTACCTAAGGATGGATGGTTAGAATAAAATTGTAGAAATTTAATAAACAGCTGAACTGGTAGATGACTACGAGCCCATCTGATCATGATCAAACTCCAAAGAAAATGATGGTGATCCTAATGGCTGAAATAACACTGGTGTAAACACACTAAAGTGTGACGCTCATTCTTTAGGGATATGTGCGTCTGGGGCACCTATGAATCTTGTCTTGAAAACTAAGGGTTCATTTGGACAATAATATATTTGGGAAAAGTTGTATTGAAATGTGTGAAAATTTTGGTGAATATTTTTTGATAGAAAAAGTATTTTAGAGGGAAAAATAAGAGAAATTTTTTTTTTAAAATTATGTGAGAAGAATTTGGGTGAAAAAATTTAAATTTTAAAATTTGAAATAAAAATATGTTTGGATAGTTTGTTTTTGTTTGAGAATTTACTTATTTGCAAATAAAAACTCCTATCCAAACGGACTCAAAGTTGGTGCCTCTGACAACCTTGTCTTCCTCTTTACATATTGCGTGACTTCCTTTGAATTATGTGAGTATCAATATTTTATTGGGGGTACATAAGCTCTTTGTTTAGTGATTCACAAAAATTTTGCTTGCGCACTACTCGCCCAACCGACCTTTAAAGTAGGTGGAGTCCGTTCGATCAAGTGGGGTACATAAGCTCATTGTTTGGGGACAATTGAAATAGACAATGGCAATAAGTTTATCGGGTTTAGATGAAGGACACTATTAAGCAGTGAAACAAAGGAACCCTAGATTAAGGTAAGGGTTAAGATCATTTCTTTTTCCACATACATTTTAGTACAATAGTCAACCTAATGTCTAATAGAATCATACATTATTTCCAAATCATCATCTCCTATATTGCTTATAGCATCGTCTGTAAGGTGACTGCCTAAACAACACGATTGACGCAAAATAATGTTCAATTTTAACACATTTTTATCAATTTTAACCACTTTATGTACTAAGTCAACCAATTCATTTTAAGTTAACTTGGAATTAATAAATAAAGAACATTTAGTCTATAGAAGAGAATATGTGACACCACTTTAAAATGTAACTATTTCATCTCTCCAATATAAGAATGATCGAAAGGGGCTAACATCATTGACATCATTGACATGACCTAAAATCCATCATTGACATGACTATATACCAGTGCAAAGTGCCGGTTCAAGATTTGGCACTCTAGACAAGAGATGCAGCTACTGCGAAAACCACATCAACAGGCTCAAAATATGTTCCACATACTTCACAATGATTATGAAATCATTTGTTCACCTGTTCTATCTGGTCACTAAAACATGAAGCGAATAGGGTGCTAAGAAAAGCCAAGGATTTCCAATATTCATTAGCATGTACAGTTGAACAGTAAACTTGTGCCAACAAACATAAGTTCCTTAAATACCTCAATCAATTCGAATATATAACATAAAAAGCCTGAATATTGTCTTAAGCTATCACTCATCCAAATGGCAAACAGAAATGCATAAAAATTAAAGAAATTCTGTTCACTAACTACCATTGAAGCCATCCCCCTAGACAATAACAGAACTGCACAACCAGTTCTGGTTATTTGTACAAGAGGAATAGATTGAATAATGCTGCCAGTAAAAGAAGTTCATAAGCATAAAGAAACATAACCTCTTTCATCATCTTTCATTTGCGATATCAAAATATCAGCAATTCAGCATTGACATAAGCACAATTTGAACCAATGCATGTTCTTCCTAGATTTTGGTGTCATTGATAAAAGAACGACATTTGTCATGTAATAATGTAGAATAAATTTGCAAAGTAATCAAAAGAACTTGACAAAAAAAGGAAACTCACTTCTGCACACATAGGGTGCCTGTGTAATGTTAGGGAGGATGCATTATCCACCCAAAAGTAATGATCCTTGTACAAGCCTGGAAACCCAACAATAAGAAACATGAATGGGGTTATCTTTTCTTCAATTATCTTACATATACAAACACATGCATGCACAAAAACAAAAAGACCCGAATTAAGAGCAAAAACAATTATTTGGCCTGAAAAAGACAATGGACTACTTAAAACGCATTCCAAGTCATTCCAGCCTTCTTCTCAGTTACACAATTTTTGCCCAATTTTTAACTGTTCGGCTTAAAAGAAATAGAAGTTTTATTAATAAATTTCAAAATTAACATTAAAAATAGGCAAGAACAAGTGGCTAATACGCTGATACTGTTGTTTCTGTAGGTATGAACTAATTCACAGATGCCAAGAACACAACCTGATAGCCAGTAATAATTAAAAATTAATTTTAAAAAAAATAATAATAAGAATCCCATCAATCATACACCCAGTTTAGATGGGTACAATATGATTTCAATGCTGTCATAAAGATTGCATTGATAGAAGTTTAATTTTCCTAAATGCTAATACCATAATTTCAACTCCAAGTTAAAACTCCAAGCCCTAATTTCAACTCCAAGTTAAAACTACAAGCCCTAAACCTTGAGGGTATCAATTTTTGGTGGCTAGACAAATTATTCAAATGAAATCCTGCAAATTCAACAACTATAACAGAAAAATTAATCCGACGAAAATGGAAACGTACCTAGTGATGATCCCCCGAGTCTTGAATTCCAAACTCTAGCCGTGCGGTACAGATATTAGGGGAAGAATTGGGACCCGGGTTAGAACCGGCAAGTGGAATTGTCAAGCAAATGGTTAAAATTTGGAAGGCCAATTTGGGAGAGTTGGCCAAGACGAAGAGCGGAAAAGCAGAGGAGAAGTTAGGAGTAGGAATGGCAATTTTTGGGTTCGGAGTCGGTTTCCTATACCCATCCGACCCCGAAATTTCAGGGTAACCAACCCCGAATTCGATCAGGTTTTAACCCTAAATCCTATCCCGCCCCAATCGGATTTCGGGTTCCCGCGGAGATCCCTAATCCAACCAAGATGGTTAAACCCGATACCCGATACCCGAACCCCGAAATTGGTTGAACCCGAACCCAAACCCCCAATGAAAGATTGCTACGGAAATTTTGAAAAAGAAGAGAACAAAAGATATTAAAGCTTGTTAGCCCTTCAACAACCTCAAAATCTTGAACTGTATTTCCAATTCCCGTTTAGCTCGTATACAATCAGGAGAACCAAGAATCATTTACACATCCATGAAGAATCTAGCTAAGAATTACAATCATGATCCACATCTCATGAACTTGATGGCTAATTTTCAAATTAAGTATACAACAAAAGTAGAGTAACCATTCACAAAAGTGAATCTAGGCTAGGCATACACAATGAGATTAGACATCAAAGAATTAGCTAAATTCAATTGCTATCAAGTGACATCATGCTTTAAACCAGGATGCACAAGAAGAGAATGAATCAATTGTGCTGTCAAACCTATCTTAATCTTAATCACGCTTGCCAAACCTATCTTAATCTTAATCAAATGTAAAGTCTTAAATTAAGGTTATGCTAAACACTTAAACTTAATTTAAACTAATGCTTTGTGAACACCTAAAACAGATGAACAAAGATGGCTCGATACCATTTGAAGCGGGACCTGTCATATACTAATTAAGCTACAGTGATTTTTTAATTTTGAAAATTAATGAACAGTAAAAATGAATAGTAATGATGTGAATAGTAATCATAAATAGTAATTGCGTGAATAGTAACAATGAATAGTAAAACGTGAATAGTAAAAAATATTAAATATGGTACTCAAAATGATCAGCAAATTGAGATGAATAAAACACTTATTTTATTGAACTTTGATATTGAAATCTGATTACAGAAAAGATCCTTGAAATAAAACCTGAAAAATAGAAATTACAAAGGTTTGAAGGCTTTGGAATGGGATTTTGGCTAGTCTGGAATACAAAAGTTTGACGATGGAAATTTTGGCTTGATAGGAATTCTGTTGTGTATTTTGCTGATTGTGTTTGCCGATGCTTGAATCTACTAAATTTATAGAAGTTTTTCTGTCCATCATTTTCCTAGGTTTTTTGACTTTTGAAAGGCTAAAGATTAGGTTTGATGACTTTTGTATATAGCCTTTTGACATTTTGGCCTTTGTTGAAGACTTTTGGACTCTTGGGTTGAATGACTTCCGTAGTAGGCTTTGCATTTTGTCTTGATTTGACTTGTGTGTCAGGACTTGAATTGCTTTGTTGAATCCTTCGTATGTTTGATTCAGAATTTGTCTTGTTCACTTTGAATCATCCTTTGCTAAAAAAAGTAATAAGATTAATTATGACCCTATCAATGCATACCTTTAGAACTTTTTAAAAATCAATTAATAAAATTAATTTTAAAAAATTTTAAACCATATTATTATTTCGTCATCATTGAATTTGAAAAAAAATATATTTTCTAGTTTTCTTATTGTATTTTTACTATTAATCTGGTGTTGCTCTCTCCATAAATGATTAAATTGATTGTTTTATTATTTTTTGTATCTTTATAAAGTTTTAAGAAATAATTATTTGGTTTATTCTCTTGTAGGTTTATTTTGGTTATTAGAATTTAATGTAATAGTTATAAAATTAAAAATTGTATTTATTAGATGAGGCAAACAAAAAAATAAATATAATAAAAGATTGCAAAATCTAAACTTTACATGTTCCTTGGTAAGCTATTAAATTATTAAATTGTATAAAGAATTGTTATATTTGAATCCAAATTTTAATTGTCAATAATTGTATTTGATTTTATTTATGAAACTAAGTAAATAAGAAAAAAGTAAGAAAAGATATATTTTGTTAAACCATTAATTCTATTTTGTAATTAAAATAAAATTTAAGGGATAAATATATTTCAAATGTTATACTTTAAAGGGTAATTTAAAAATTTTAAGAATAATTGACTTTTTAACTTGTTGGAAGTCAATGCCTAATGTCAGTTAACTAATACTAATACGAATTCAGCAAAGAGGAAGATACAACGAACATTTTGAGTAAAAGAGCAACGGAGTGAGAAAAAATAACAAAACATTTCCAAGGGGCCATTATCACAAGAGAGGGAGGTGAAGATGATAATGAAGATGACATCGTGTATTTTGATGACTTCCAAGGCGACTCAAGCAGTTTGGAAGAGGGGGTTGATAGCAAAAAGGCAGCCATGAAGTGTGTGAGATTTGACCCTGAAGCTCACAAAGAAGATCCACACTTTTCACCTGGAATGTTGTTTAGCCCTAGGGATTTGTTTAAAAAAGCGTGCAAGCAACACGGTGTCACTCATGGAAGGAAGATAAGGTTTGAAAAAAATGATAAAAAACGAGTGAAAGCTGTATATGAAGGTACAGAGTGCAAATGGATGATTTCAACAGCTTTTAGTAAAAAGGACAATGGTTTGAAAATAATGAAAATGAATATTGAGCACACATGCAATAGAACTTTCAATCATGGATGTGCTCAAGGTTGTTAAACTCGAGTTTTTACGTAAAATCGGTAGAGGGTCCACAAAATCGGATGGTAAAATCGTAAGAGTTTACAAATTATGAAAAATAATATAATAAATATATTATATATAATATATGTTAAATTTATAAATTACAAACCTATTCAAACTTATAAAAAATACACAAATTTCAAAAAAAATATTATCAATCACACATAAAAATTAATAATAATCATAATTCATTAATAACCATGCATAACAAAACATAAGTCCTTAATCATCGAAGTTTAAGCTAATGGCAATGAAGAGGATCGGTGAAAGGCGGAGTGAGGAGGAAGTTGATGATGCTTTTGGCGGGGGATCAGAACAGGAAATACCTGGAGAAAACGAGGGCAATGAAGGAAGGAAGGAATGAAGGAAAGGGGAAGAAGGAGAATGAGAAGAGACTTCGGCCGGTCAGCGGAGATAGAGAGTTGCGGGTGGTGGGGACTGGGGAGGCAGAGCTGCGGCGGAGAGAAATTGAAGAAAATGGGAAAAAGCCCTAAGTAAAATAGAATTCAGAAGTTCAGTCAAAACGCTGTTTGTTTTGCATTTTTGTAGAAACGGATCGCTGGCTGATTTTATGATTCTAAGTGTCAAACTCGCGAGTTTACCTATTTTAGTTTTTACCTATAAACTGAATCGGACACTTGGTTTTGGGTTGTAAAATCGTAAAAATGTACCAGTAAAATCGAGAGTTTAACAACATTGGATGTGCTAACTCAACATTCTTGGCTACAAAGTACAAGGATGACATCATGTTGGTGCCTCATATGCGGGTTGGGGATATTGTTAAAAATGTGGAGTTGGATCTAAATATTAGCATATCCAAACAGGAGGCATACCTTGCAAAAAAAAAAAAAGCAGTGCAAGAGATTGAAGGAGACTATGAGTCTCAGTATAGTAAACTTCATGATTACTGTCGAGAATTGAATAGATCAAATCCTTGGTCGAATATTTTCATAAGGGTGACTGAGAACGAGAATGGTAAGGATATATTCCAAGGAATGTACATATGCTTTGCCTTTTGGAAAAAGGGTTTTAAAGCTGCTTGTAGACCACTAGTTGACCTTGATAAATGTCATTTGTGGGGACCTCACAAAGGTGTTCTCCTTGCAACTATAGGCTTGGATCCTAATGATCAAATTTTCCCCATTGCTTTTGCTATGGTGGAAATTGAAAACAAAGAGATTTGGAAATGGTTCCTCATAGATCTTCAGGAAGACCTACAAATTTATGATCCCGAAGCATGGATCTTTATGACCGACAAACAGAAGGTACTATACATTCATTATTTGTTTGCTTGAAAGTTATATACAAGTCGCTTTAACTGATACTTGTTAAATGCAGGGTTTAACTGTTGCTATTGCAAAGTTGTTTAATGGGGTTGAACATAGAATGTGTGCTTGGCATATGATAAAAAACTTCAAGAAGGTACATTCAGGATTGGATCTTCAAGATAAAATGTAGGCTGCAGCTAGGGCATCGTATTTTAATAAATTTGTGAGTGAAATGAAGATGTTGAAAGAAATGAATGAGAGTGTAAATAAGTGGGTGCAAGATAACACAAATCCTAGGCACTGGAGTTGATCTCACTTTAGGACCACCTCGAAGTGTGATATTTTGATGAATAACATATGTGAGTCCTTCAACGCTGCAATTCGTGATGCAAGGGAGAAGCCTATCTTGGGGATGTTAGAGGATATTAGGTTCTATTTAATGATTTGATTCGATCAAAGGAGAGCATCTCTGGCAAGATTCAACGGGGATGTGTGTCCTAAGGTGCAGAGGAAGCTTGAGAAGATTAAGAAAATGTCAAATGAGTGTATTGCATCCCGAGCTGGGGAATTAGAGTTCGAGATAAGGTGCATGCACGATGATCAATACACAGTGGACCTTAAGAAAAGGTTTTGTAGTTACAGGAAGTGGGATTTGAATGGCCTTCCTTGTTCGCATGGCATTGCTGCCATTTCGACCATAGGAGAGGAAGTAGAAAATTTTGTGCATGAGTATTACTTGAAGGAAACATTTGCAAGGGCATATGAACATGTTATCTACCTAGCAAATGGAGAACACTTTTGGGAAAAGATGAACCGGGCTCCTATGCTGCTGATGAGAATCAAATATTCATAAACTTAGATATGTGTTTTTCACGCTTTTGCATAGATTTCATTGAGATATGCCATGTTTATTAGAGAAATCACATTATATTTGTGATTCTCATCTTTTGTTTGTTTTGTAGGAAAAAGGGGATAAAATTCACTTATCTTCCGAAATTAATAACTTTTGATGCAAATGTCCAAATGAGATGATTGAAGATGTTATGGAAAGATGAGAAATAGAGAAAAAAATTTCATGAACAAAGTTTTCTCAAATTATGGAAGCAAATGGACCAAAACTGGACAAAAGTAGAAAAAGGCGTGAACCAAAGAAGAGGAAAACAGGGAGAAAAATCAGCCATCTTCCAGAGCTCATAACTCTTGATGCAGACGTCCAAATGAGATGATTCAAAATTATATGGAAAGCTGAGAAAGATAGAAAAAACTTTCATGAAGAAAGTTTTTTCAAATTCTGGACGGAAAAGGACCAAAACTGGACAAAATCAGAACAACGCGCGAAAAAAGAGATGTTGGACAGAAAGTTGAGACCACCGCGGCGGTTGGGGAGACCGCCACGGCGGTTAACCTCCGCCTGCAAATTTCCATTTTTCATTTTGAGTCCCACAAGTTTTTGAAGCTTCACAATTGTTCGCCAACATCCCTACTTGTATAAATACCCCATTTTCTGCAGAAACAAAAGGAGGTAGATAGGTTAGGGTTAGTTTTTAGCATTTTACACATTTTCCCCAACTCACACCCATGAGTTTCATTTGGCATTTTGTGGCTCTTCAACACTTCAATCTGTGGATTTGCTTTGGCTTGCTAAGTGTGGAATTTGTTGGATTCACCAATCTTTTAATTAAGGGAAGTATTTCTTACAAATTTCTTATGCTTTCAATGGTTAATTCTCTTTGTGATTGTTGGTTGTTTGAAGCCATGAGTGGCTAAATTGTCTTGGGTGATTCTTGGTGTTTGATGTATGGGTTAAGTTTATTTTGATTCCTTGTGAGTTGTAGAGTGATGGGCTTGCATTAATTGAAGTCTTCCTACTTGTATTTAATGAATTGATATGCATTAAATGGTGGCCACATTTAGTGTGTGTTCTTGGTGTTCGTGTGTGTTTTAGAATATACATGAACTTAGACCAAAAGTAGGAAGAACTACCTAGCATTCTCTAGATTTAGGTGTTTGAGACAAGAAACAACTACCATATGAATTTAATTGTGCACTAAAATTGTGTGGAAGCCATAGGTTTTAGTGTGCACAAGGTAGAAGTGAGACGGAAAGGAGATCTTCTATTCTTTAATTCCATTGAGACCGAAAGGAGATGTGGAGTGAAAAATAGGTGGTTTTCTTGAATTAAACACTTGAAATAGGGAGTGTGAAGTAGTTGGCTAAAACATCTAGGGCTAGAATTGTGCATTAGAGTTGTGTGGAAGCCATAGGCGCTAATGTGCTCTAGGTGGGGATGAGACCGAAAGGAGATTCCTCATTCTATAATTTCGATGAGACCGAAAGGAGATTCGGAGTGAATGGATGTAGTCACTTAGTTAAGATGCCTTACACTCGGTTGCCTTAGAAGTCAAAGTAGCCTGCATTTAACCCAAGGATCACCCTCCTTCATCATTTGTGTGTTTTTCTCTTTGTTTCAATGGTGTTGTTTTACTTATTTAAATATCACTTTCTAAATCATTGCTTTAAGACACATAGATAGCAAATAATTAGTTGCACTTAAATTTTGGTTTTGTCCACTTCCCTGTGGAAAATGATCCCTATGCTTTACTACAATGGATTAAGTGAGGTTTAGGTGTAAATTTGTTTGAGCTTAAGCTATATTTTGACGCACTTTTGCACACACCGATTCTGCTCACCAGCTGCCTCCAAAGCAAATTAAGCTTCCGGGTAGGCCTAAAAAACTGAGAAGAAAAGATCATCTAAAAAAACAAATGAGAAGCAGTAACAATAGAGTAACGCAAAGGGTTTCTCGGGCAAGAATGATGAACTACAAGTGCAGAACTTGCAATGCATTTGGACACAATAGTAGAAAATGCTTGAGAAAGGCTGCTCAAGATTCTAGCAACCAAGGAGTTCAATCTCAAAGTACATCCGTTATTGCAAACCCAGATTTTTAGACCTAGGATCCCACTACTGGTTCTAATATTGAGATTGAGAACCATGATCCTTATATGACTAGTTACCAAGTTGATGATGAAGGCCATAGAGAAGCAGATGACACTGTCCAATATGTTGACAACAATGCTTCAATACATCCCGTAGTAAGCAGCCAAGAAACTTATGCAGCCTTATCTAATGAAACTCCTGTGAGTTTATAATTTTTCACACTAGCAATTTTTAGTATGATATTCGTCCATCTAGTAGTTGTCTAATTATGTTAAAAAATTTATCACTTGCATGCAGGTCAAGAAAAGTAGGGCTACGAGATGTGGGTTGTATAGGCAACTTGGCTATAATATAAGGAATTTTGGGAGTATAATTGCAGTTTTATTTAGGGAACAATCTAATCCATGGGCTAAATGGGAGGCAAGAGACAATAATCAATAGATTTGAAGTAAGTGGATAGTGATATTCTATTGGAATGGACCATGTGTCTTGTTTTGTTTTTGAAAATGGCACATACCATATGCTGTAATATTTTGCAAGTGTAAATGCCAAAACTTCAAGCATTTTGTAATTGTAAATGGCGTTTTCATCCAATGAGTTTGATGGTAATCAAGGTGGGCTTTTATTGTGTTTGCTCAAGGTAAATCTGAGATGTTTTCTTACAAATAGTGATAAACATATTGGTGCTTGCTGGTGTAATTGTAATTGCTTATGTTAGAGCCATTGTTACTGGAGTTGTAATTCTTTGTGCAGTTGTCATTCAATGGCCTATTTTTGTGCCAATGCTTGAGGTATTCACATGTTTGATTTTTAGTTAGTTGGTGCCTAATCTTTCTAGGAAACTTCGCCCTTGTATTATTTATTGGTTGAGTTTGGAAATGTGGTGTTTTGCTGCGTTGTTTCTTGTGTAAAAGCTAGTTTGGTCACTGCCCATGAAGGATGAAGTGTGGTGCTTTAATCTCCCTTGCATATTTTATTGGTAGAGTTTGGAGATTTGTATTATATTGTGTCGTTTTCTCTGTAAAAGCTGGTTAGTTTGCTACCTATGCAGGATATTGAGAGGTGCTTTGATCTCATTTGTATTTGCATTGTAAATAGATGCCAAGTTCTACAACCTTGGATTTGTTTAAAATCTTGTTTTACTATTGTTTTGGACTCTTATGCTTTGCTTCGTTGAGAATCATGATTCTCTATTCCATACAGTTGTAAATTATGCATCTTGATACACATATCCAGACAGAAAGCTTAGTTTCCAAGTCTTTACAGTTGGGGAGAAGCTTGTTCAACACCGAATCATACCTAAATTAGTTGTCTACACCTTTGTCTGGTTTAGGTGAAGTTAAGTAATTCAGGCAATGCTCTACTTTGACCTGGTTTAACTGCTGGCTTTATACAAATTACAAATGTGATGCTTTAGGCCAACTTCAAGTAGGGTTGATTCTGAGTTTTATAGAATAGGTCGCCTTTCCTGTATGATTTATTGTGTATATGCTGAATTATTCAAACAACAAATGCAGATATGCTGATTTATTGCGTATAAATCCTTACTATTTTGCTGCATTGTTTCATGCGTAAAAGCTGGTTTTTTTTGTTTTCTGATTTGCTGTTTTGTTTAAGAAGAGCTCTCACTTCTGAAGCATGGCAAACTTCCTTGAGTATTCTTGGCAGCACCTGCAGCTTGATGGAAGTTGAGGATTGGTAGTTGGATAGTAATATATCAAGAAATTCCATAATGTTCAAATGCCAGAAGGAATTCGTTTTGTATTTTATGACCATCTCAATTTTAGATATGGAGTTCTTCAGTGAAGCATTACTTTTGCCATTTTGTGGAACTAAATTCTCCAACTGATTTTAATAGTTACAAGCATGCTCAGTAATGCGTTGGTACTAAGAGAAGTGGTAGCCACCAATGAGTAAGAAAATATGCAATATGAAAACAAAGCCAGAACATTAACTAGCTATATTCTAGGACTCTCATCTTTCATTGTTCCAGAAGTGGTAGCCATCGACGGGGCAGAATACAAAACATCTAAAATATCAGCTAAGAAAGATTCTAGAAGAGAATAAGGATTAAGATAAATATCAAACTGAGGAATCTTGAGCTTGATTCAAATCATAATTTCTTCACTAGAAGACTTAAAATTCCCTTTCAACTCTGCTTTCTTCTGCACATCTGAGTATAATCTACATCTCATGCTAGAGATCAAAAGGCGAACCTTAACATCATTCTCAAAAAATTCAATTCTACAGGAGTTCTAGTATATTATCTTGTGGCTACAAAAGTTTCATTCCATAAGTCTTTCCACATAAAGGTTGAAGGACATTTCATAGGAATATTACTCAAATTTCACCCTTATAGCCACAAACCCAAAGTAAGCAAAAAAAAAAAGAAGAAGAAGAAGAAGTTTAGTTCCCAGAATATTAACCAAGCAAGTGAAGCACAAATGAAGTTTAGTTCCCAGAATTTGCTGTAGGAAGCAATAGCCTCAGAAAGGCCATTAGAGTGGTTCGAACTCTGATACAACATCAGAGCACAAATTAAGGCAATCAACTTGCTATGCTCATCAAAAGCATAAATCGTGTAAATGAACTAATAACGTACAAGCACCAATGAACAAATGACAAAATAATATACAAAAATACTTGATTTCTGGCCTGTTAAAGTGACAAGTTCAATCGGAGCAAGCTAGTCCGACTATCTACATATATTTTTTTCATTCCCTTTTCCTTCAAATGTTACAATTAGGAAACTCAAATAGCAAGGCTACTCAATTTGGAACCATTTTCCATAACAGAGCAACACAGGAATAGCCATAAAATCCTAAAGAGCCCAACTAAAATGCAATCATGCATTTTGGTGAATAAAATTCAGTTCTTAATGAAAAATGATATAACCAAATGCAATGATAGCTACAATTAAAACAAGTTTTAGCAGCATTTTTTTCTTTTTTCGTGCCTCCCTTTCAGCTTCCAATTCTCTTATTGTGCTCAATAGTCCACCAATGATTTCAGTTGATGGAGCACATCTATCACAACTGGTATCACACCATCGAAAAAAGCCACATCCCCGTTTACCCTATACAATTAACCCATGATATTCAGTTATTCACCACCAACTATGCATCACATAAATACGTGAACTTACAAAAATTGCAGCCTTACATTGTATTCTTTACAACCATAAAATCTCTTGCCGGGATTTGATAGCATCCATGATGTTCGCACATACGCCAGTTTCCCACAGTGGCAGAACACAGTGGCCATATACTTCTTCTAAATCAAAATTTTGACACAGACTGTTGCCCCCTTGTCGCCAGATGAAGATCTTCACTGTATCTTCTAAAGACTACCCTTTTCGACAGTATGGAATAGTGAAGTTTGCTCATTCAGATTCACACAACTATGGAGGAGAGCTACAATGGAGGAGAGATGGTCTGAAAATCGTATGAAAAAGAAGAATGAATTTGTGATGTTTCCAAAAAAGCCCTCATGAAATATTACACGTATGGCACGTTCTTGCTTTTTGGACGGAAATAATCACAGATTGAGACGGAAGGACTAATTGAATCGCATTGTTAAAAGTGAGGGACTGATCTATTCATTTTTAAATGTGAGGGACTAAAAAGTTCATTTTTAAATATATATAGACTATTTTATACATTATCTCTTCTCTAAATTTTAAAGGTGGTTTAGTAGTTTCTGGGAGGTAGATGTAATTTAATCTTCTTCATTTTGGGAATAAATCCTCGGCATCAATTCAGGGATTCCCGCGGTCACACCCCAGCTCAGAGTGCCGGGATCCACGTGCGCTGCAGCTGCGATCGATGCGGCTGCGTGTCATGTTGTCAGTTGTCTGCCTCCCAATTCAACCGTCTCCCACGAAACTCAAACCATCTCTCCAGTTATTTCTCTTCACTTTCCCTGTTTCCTCCCTGATTGCATATGCCTCCAACAACCTTACAAACTCATCAATATCCCAACGAAATTCCTCCGTATTCCCACAATCATGGGCTCTACTGAAAATCAATCCAATTCCACTCAAAACCCAGGAAATAAAACCACTGTTGATGCACATAATGATCGCATTCCTGAAGAGGCCAAGAAGATATTGAAATCATTAGCTTCAAAATGGGATGATACCGTCGACCCCAATTCTCTTCAGGTGATCCAGCTTAAAGGAGCAATGACTAATGAAGTTTACCAAATAAAATGGCCCACTACTCATGAGAGATCCAGGAAAGTGTTGGTGAGGATTTATGGGAAAGGGGTAGATATTTTCTTTGACAGGGAAAATGAAATCAAGACTTTTGAGTTTATGTCTCAAAAGGGTCAGGGGCCAAGATTACTGGAAAGGTTTTCCAATGGCCGCGTTGAAGAGTTTATTCGTGCCCGGGTACTTTTAGCTTTTCGTGGTCGATTTCTTTGTTTTCTTTTTTACGTAATGGTTGTTATGTTTAGTGGTGTTTTCTTGGATGTTTATCTAAGTGTGCGCGCATGTATTGGATTCCTGTCTATTTGCCTATTGAATTTGAAAAATAATGCTTTTGTTTAGGATGAAGCTTAAGTAGTAAAGTGGAGGGAGCTATGTCCATTTCTTTTCCCATAATGGTCGTCTTTTTTAGCTTTAAGGAGCTAGAATCAGCCTTTTTTAAAAACAAAAAATTTTGTGGCCTATTGATGTAAGCCTTTATGCTATATCAAGTTTTCCAGATGAAGCTTCGACATTGAAGTAAAAACATGGGATATTTTGAGTTGGCACATTATAGCTAGAGGCTTGTAGAGAACGAAGTTTTTTTTTTTTTTTGGTATTTTTTGTGTAGTGTTGAATTCGTAATAATCCTTGAAAAGAGGATAGGTAGTGTTTGCTTCTCCCATTCATAGTAGTCAGTTGTGCTAAATGGAGGTACTTGCTGTCATAGATTTCATGGTGCACAAGGAAAAATTTAGTATGGGATTGATGTTTGAAACAGTATTTATAGGACTTCTTCTATGGACAATTTTCTGGACTCAGATATACAAATGGTTCTATTTATTTTATTATATTTTCTTTATTTTATGGATTTATGTCCTTGGGTTCGTCGACCGCCAACCCCAACTAGTTTGGGATAAAGGTGGTGATGATGATGATGAGATATACAAGTGGTTCTTTAGCAAGATCTTTCTGGCTGACTATTTGGTAATCCATTCCTTTGTACAGAAGTTGGTGCTTTTAAAATCCTCAATTGAGTTGTGCATTGTTTATATTATTGTTGGGTTTCACAGAGGTCAAATGATGGGGTTGTAGATAAAGGATTTCATGTGGAGCTGAGTGTCTTCCTGGTGAGGATTACAGAAATCAGTTCCAAACATCCAGCATACAAAGGATGAATACAGTTGCTATTCTGTAGCATTTAGAAGTTTATTGAAAGAGTTAAGCATGATTAATCTAAAAAATAAAAATAAAAAGTTTAATGATTATAATAGAAGAAATGAATGGGAAGAAGAAACTGGATGACGCAGGAATCTGGAAGGCAAAGCTGTATATGTTGGGATCCCTACTTTTCCTCTACTGGGACATTAGTAGCTCTTTTCTGAAACTTTTAAAGTTGAGGTAACATGAACTGACTTTCACCGCAGAGCAGATTAACCTAATTAAGTTCAGGGAACAGATTCCATTTTTCCTGCCTAGTGAACCTTTTGAGGAACAAATGCAAGTACAGAGTGAGAGAAGTGAGGAAAACAAACTGCTTAAAAGGAAGAAACCAAAGGTATACAACATATGCCAAATGATAATTGGAGAGTTATCCTTTGGTCCATCAACAAGATGTTGTGGAACACCTACATTTTTTTGGACAATCCCATATCACGCATTCAAGATATATGCCTTATGAAGTAGGATTTGCTGTGCCTACCCTGATCACAATAAATTTTAGAATGCAGTATTGGAAGTAGATTTCATTATTGGCTACAAGCTCCAAAAAATTATACTACCTGATGTCTTTGAAGTGGCAATAAATTGTCTTAGAAACTACTTGCAAAAGACTTGGCAGCTGGCAAAGGGTTGAAACAATTTTCTGCTAATAGTCAAGAAAAATCAAGTAGGTCTAAGATTCAATTTTTACGTGTCAGTTCAACAACCAAAGAGGGATAAAGAAGGAATCCCAAACAAAATGAACAGTAAGGTGATAGAGTTTAATATGATAATGTGTTAGCAATTCGCTAAATTCTAGATATTAATTGGTTAAAGAAAGTTATATTCTTCTTCGGGATATTGTGTGCTAGTTTTGATCATGATCCAAAGGCAGGCTACAAATGCCCATATAGTAAAAAACATTATTGATTCAGTGGACTCAGGGTACATTTGGATCTGCCATGTTGGCAAGGATACCTTCTCTGGGATCCATAAAGATGCTAAAAAACAATGATTTTTAGATGTTGCAATAATTCATGAGAGAATTTTGCTAGTTGTTTATCACATTGTGATGATGGATTGCTTGTTGGCCTTTAGTCAACCAGATTTTATGACAAAATTGAGAACCTAATCAACTATGTCTCCAAGATTTAGCCTTCATATCATTGTGTTAAATTTATTGGTCTTCAAGAAGTGCATGTATATCTGCAAATCAAGAAGATATGATGCATCTTTATCCATGATATTATGTTTGAGATCCTATATCTGAAGTGCATATATATCTGCAAATTAAGAAGATATGATGCATCTTTCTGCTTGTTGTTATGTTTGAGATCCTATATCTGATATCTACATTGTCTACTCTTCTGCCTCATTTGTTAGACATACTTATTACCATAATATGTTTGTTTTCACTTGCAATAAATGCAAATCTATGTTCTAATCTATGTTCTATATTTTAAGAATACACAATGCACCTTTCATGCATGTGATGTCTAAGATCCTTGGTTGGATGCTTATACATTTTTCGTTTTCATGCTCTTTTTTCCTGATATGTTATCTTTTGATGCATTCTGAGTATTTAAATACTCAACTTATGTATTTGATTGTTTTGGTGAAGAAATATCTCAAAATATGTAGGACAAGGTCAAAGTCTTAGACCCTGAGTTTTCTGGGTCACTAGACACCTTGGTCTTTGGGTTTGTAGCCTCTGTTGCTTTGGTTACAATAAAATTGCTTGCACATGCGATCGATGACAATACTTTAGCTCTATATAAAGGATCTATCTCCTCCTTTATCTTAGCATTTTCTTCTCATATAAATTCATTACATTTACATATAATTAACAACTGCTAAAACTTTCTTTAAAACTCCTTTATTTTGACTTGTAATCCTCTTTCCAATCTGTACAAAACACTAGCCACCAAACAAAAAGAGTTTCCTTTTTTACTGTTGTGGACCTGATTTTACTTTTAAGTGTTGTGAACCGTTCATTTTCAAACGCAAAAAAAGCTCAAAACACCATTGTCACTGTTTCTACTGCAAATTTTAAGGATTCATGAGATTGGTACAAGAAGCATTACCTGAACTCAGGTGGCACGTTGGCACATCAGGGTTACTGTTCTTTTTCTTTTATCTTTTAAATAAGAGAAAACAAACTATGTGACAAGGAATATAAAAAATAGTTCTACGAGCAGAACACTAAATGGTTGCTTGGGGCTCTGCTTGGATGCTTCACCTTTCACCAAAATTTAGGCATTTAGAGGTTTATGTGTGTGTATGTGTGTGTGTAGCTATATAGCAAGGGAGAGAGGTGGAAATTAAGAAACTGGGAGGGGTGGGGAAGAGAAGATGGTGAGAATCGAACCCTCATACAAAGATGGGGATGCTAATCAGTGATGACTTTAGAGCATCTCATTCTCCCTGCTTCCTGGTGCCGGCCTAACTCCAACGTTAATTAGTTTGAGCTTTGAATTCTCATCCCTGTTTTCTATCTTCCAAAAGCTAAAGAAGAAGAAGAAGAAGAAGAATTATATAAGCCAAACTAATAGAGCACTAAGGAAATGCTGCTTGGTTCTAAAATGGTTTACCATTATTTTGTTGTCAATTAATCTTTCTGTTGTGAAGGTGACTAGCAAATTAAGAATGATTGATGATCAAACTGTACAAGTCTCTTTTGTTAGGCTTTAGAACATTTCTGATCTTAGTAATTTGATAATTTCGTGGTTAGAACAGTAAAGTGAAACATAGGTTTTTCTTACCTAAATCTCTTTGCATTCTCATACAATTGAGGCACTCTAACTGTCAAGCGTAACATGGGACCTTCTGTTGTGGCATTGCAGACTCTGTCCGCATCTGATCTTCGTGATCCAGAAATATCTTCCCTTATAGCTGCTAAAATGAGGGAATTTCATGATCTTGATATGCCTGGCCCCAAAACTGCCCTCCTCTGGGAAAGATTGCGGTATGGCTGTCTAGTTGTAAGTGAGTTTTCAATGAAAGAGGCAAAGTTTATGCGTCAACCAAAATTGAGATCTTTGAATTCTAGTAGAGTACTGTATTCTTTTTCATGTAGCTATGTTTGAGAATGTTTTCCATCCCATATTTTCCAGCAAGTGGTTGAATGTGGCCAAAAACATGTGTTCACCAGAAGAGGTTGATGCATTTTCCCTTAATACCTTACAAGATGAAATATCTGCCCTGGAGAAGAATCTGATGAGTGGTCATCAACGTGTTGGTTTCTGCCATAATGACTTACAGTATGGTAACATTATGATTGATGAAGAGACCAGATCAATAACCATAATAGTAAGTGTCTCCACTTTCTTATTTTCTTGTGATTATAGAACATCCAAGGGAAGTCTTATTCTTTTTAAGCACCTTTCTAAGATGGAAGTGTTGAATAAGAGTATATACCAATGAGTGAACTTTTTCTTTTGCCCTACCAATGAGCAAACTGGACTTATTTGTCTCTTTATTATGTGTTTTTGAGATTGTGAAATTGATACAAATAATTTTTTACTTCATTTATCAGGAAAAGTAAGAAAATCAATTAACTATAGGTAAATAAAGTAAATTACAGTTGAATCAGACATCATTTAAATTTTGAGTTTTCCGGAACTGAATTTGGAACTTATTACTTGAACCTTTATTTCCATAGAAGAGAACATGTGAAGGAATTCCTTTTCTTTCACATATTTCTTAGCTTGCAAAATTCAGTTGCCATGGCAATAGAGATTTAAGACGAAATATGACATAAATAAAGTTTGATAAAAAAACTCATCTTCATTCTAGTATCTTAGTCACATATGTGATATTATTACTATTTGGAATGAGGGGATGTTTAAAACTTTAAAATCAACGTTCCTTGTATTGAAGCTTGCTGTTCTCTATGCATGGAACTACGATTTGTCTTTTCTCATATTTGCTTAAAGAAAATGTCCTGTTTGGCTTAGTGATTTGGATGTATCTCTCTCATCTATCTTGGAAAATAGTTGTTGCTTTTGGTTTAATGCCAAATTATTTTCATTTCTTGTTCTTGACAAAGTGAACCCTCATAATACAAATGGGTAGCCATACTTATTTTACAGTATAAATGAAACTGATATTCGGTCAGTTTTCAAGTTTGATGTCCTTGTATACCTCTGTTTCACTCCCTTCTATTTACTAAGTAAAATGTTTTGTGTTGTGAGATTAAGTGTCTCATCATATATAGAAATACACAGTTACCTAAATTCTCTCTCTCTCTCCCCCACCTTTATTTGGCTGGTGGGGGTGGTAATTTTTTATGTTTCTTATTTACTTTCTGTGATGCCTTGTCATGCTGTACAATAAATCCAGAACTCTGGTCTTCATTGTGAATTATTTTCCTTTACTTCTCTTGCTTTCTTTTCTCCACTCTCTTTTTTGTCTTCTTTCCTCTTGTACACCATTCTGCTCTTCTATTTTTTGAGCGTTAAATTTGCTACTCCATGATGTTGCCTTTGTTCTCAGGATTATGATTACACAAGTTATAACCCTATTACCTTTGTTCTCAGGATTATGAATATGCAAGTTACAACCCTATTGCCTTTGATATAGCAAATCACTTTTGTGAAATGGCTGCTGACTATCATACAGAAACGCCTCATATCTTAGATTACAATAAATATCCAAGTAAGTTAATCATGCTGATCGGGTATCCATTAACTGGTACTTTCTCTGGGCAATTCAGCATTAATATTTTGAACCTGAATCAGCTCTGAGATTATTGACAACATGGAACAGGTATAGAGGAGCGTAAACAATTTGTCCATGTATATATGGGATGTTCAGGTATTGAAAAAATATCCTTTCTCTGTCTACCTTTTTATATTCTGGTGGTTGGTTGAAGATGGGGCAGGGTGCACGTGGGAGATGGTTTGAGTACTGTGGTTCATGTGCATTAAACTACTAATGGTCTTTTATAAAAGTGAAGAGTATTGCCTAAATTTGTAGCCTACAACTGCCAACAAACAGCAAAATTCTACAACGGACAGGCTTCGGTTACATTGAATACACCTATGAGCCCAAGTCTGTTTCTCTTCCCCACTGGAGTGAACAACCTGTACTTGTTTGTACTATTCCCATGCAGCAGCACCACCCACACTAGTTTATTTTAGAACATCCATGCTGACACTGCTGAAGAACTCTTAATGTATAAGTCACCTGTCACCTGTTTAACTCTCTAGGATGGACCTTTCCAATGTGGTAGAACATTACAACTCTCAGGTCATTTAGAACCAGATACCTGAAGATTGATCACTCTTTGCATTATCCTAGGGCTTCATCTTGGTAACAAAGAAAATTCAATGATGAATGCCAGCTACCATACCCAGTACTTACATTCCCATGCCTTTAGCTGTGCATAGATCCCTAGAGAGAGCTCTGCTCTAGTAATCCTAGAACGTCACTTCTTTTTAGGAGTGAAGAAATTATCCATATGCCATTGCCATGTTTATAGATTGACATGGCTTCAAATTGCCAGCACTTATACTCGTACATAGAGCCAATAACTTCTGAAGAAGATCACATTCTTCAATATTAATTCTCTCTCTCTCTCTCTCTCTCTCTCCAGATTTTGTTACACTTTTGTATCGAAGCACCTTTTATTCAGAACTGATGAACTTAAATCACTTGCTTTTTGAACTACTCAAGCATCAAATTGAGACCACTACTAGAGAACTAAATGTATCTCTTATGTAGTCATCATCTAAATAGGATACTTAAAATGAGAATCCACTTCATTGATTTTTACATTTATGTTTGTATGAGCAAATCATCTGTCCATAAATGCCAGTATGGAATATAAGAGATGAATAATGAAATAGGGAATATAACATTATAGCATTCGTTAACTCCTCTTCTCTTTTTCTTTTTATTGGAAAGAAAAATAGGAAAACTTTCTTGGATATCTTTGTTTGAGTTTTTGAGATCTTCATGCAGATGACGGACACAGTGAACTCGTGGTGGATCAGCTAGTTCAAGAAATAGAGAAATTTACTCTTGCAAGCCATCTCTTCTGGGGCTTTTGGGGAATTATATCGGTACTTTGCAGGATCTCATTAAGACTTGTGTGGTCAAAATGTCACAAGATTATAATTTTAGCTTTGAGCATTAAGTTGATTTAGCCTTGAATAGTTAAAGGACTATTACTTAATAAGAAGTAGAACGGCCAAAATGATACAGACTAAAAGGTCTTGTCTAGACATTATAAGAAATCTGCAAAAAGGGATTATCAGGAGTTAAACAAGGGGTACATAATATAATTCATTTATTTTTAGAAAGTTGAAGTTTCACTAGAGATCATAGCTCTGTACTGACCTTGTGTCATGCCAGTGCCCTGTGTAATTGTACGTATTGTTTGATTTGATTTGAATCTTATAGAGAATATATGACCTTCTACTTTCCCGAATGCACCTATATTTCACAACTTTCTATTGGGTTGACTCATTGAGAAAATTGGATGCATGTTATAGGTTTCAATATAGGTGTGCTGAAGTTTCTGAAATACTGTATCACAGAATTCCATTTCTTTCATTATTATTTTTTAGAATTTCCTTTAAGGAATTGAGTTCTCTGTTTCTGACTTGCTGATTTTCTGCTTCAGAACTGTTTGCTTTCATGCCTGTTACATTTAAAACTTTCTGCGATGTGGCTATTAGGAGCTTTTTTTGTCTGTGTTCAGTTACTCTCCAAGTCTTTATTTCCTTCCAGAAAAATTCTCCTTTGCACTTACCACAAACTCTGTTAAAATTCTTCTTTGCAAAAAAGTATGTCATACCTGTTGGTGACAGTGGATCAAGTTGAAGATTATCTGATATTCATTGGTCTTATTCAACAAGGAGTACATGTACCATGTTACTGTAGTGTAGGTAAAACTTAATTCTTGAAGCACTGCATGTTTTAGGTGATTTTGTGGCTTTCGATGCCGTAAATTGTTTAGTAATGATAAGTTCTCACAAAATTGTGATTTTTCTTTTTACCCTGATGCTCCAGAATATGGAGAATTTTCATAGCTACTGGGGATATTAAGTCATATATTTCACGGTCCTAAGCATGAATTCTAACATTTTTATCTTTAGGATGTCCTCATTATTAACACATACAAAACAGGACATAGTTGATACCTGGTCTTTTTTTTTTTTGGGAGAAGACTTGATTGGGCTTGGTTCTATGTAATCAACTTGTCTTTTTCAGGAACATGTTAACAAGATTGACTTCGATTATCTGGAGTACGCAAGGCAGAGGTTCCAACAATATTTGTTGAAGAAGCCAGAGTTATTGAGTCATTCATTAAGGAGCTAAAAAGTTAGTGCTGATGGTAATGCCCCTACCTAACCACAGTTATGTCTTGTACCCTCTTATATGAAGGTGTACTGATCATCTAAAAAGATATCCATGCCATTCATCCAGGGGAGCCTGCAGAATCATCGTTCATTTGTTGTCTTTATGTGTTTTCATAGAATTATAATCTCTTGTCAAATTTTCATGTTTGAAATTTTGAAATGAAATGAATTTGAAGGTTAAAAGTTGACGCTTACTGCTATGGTTTTGTATTGTCAATTGGGCATGTGAACACCAAATATAGTATATTGACAGAAACTAAATTCCAGTTTATTGGCATAATTATTAAACTGTTGTTGCGACTGTTTTTCATCTCAAACATGGGACACAGAAAGTGATTATTTTCTGAGATTGACGAGCATTACCCTGATCGAAAATTTTCTTACACGTCTTCAAGGCATATTTATGGATGTGTGTTGAATGCAGGCTATCAAGGTTTTGTCTTCTAAGCTTGTGGAAATTTGGCAGAGGACTACTTAGTGCGATCGCCTGCCATTCGGGCTCTGTTGGTAAATAGACAAAGACCACATCTGGCCGGGCTGTCACTTTAGAACGCAACACAAGGATGTAATTTCAACCCGATTCAGGACACTTACCATCACAAGATGCTATTTTGTTTTGCTTGCTTTATTTTTCGTTGTATCTCATTAAGCTGTTGAAAATTTGAAATAGTTGTTAGCAAGGGGGAGTTATGGTGTTATTCTAACCACCTTCTTTTGGAAACGTTGGGGTGAAAATATGTGATTGTTTTCGACATTTTGTGTGTGCTCTGGTCTTCTTTTTCTAAAGTTCTTTTAGGTGGGAGAAGCATTGCAGGATCTCTAAGCTAAATTTGTAAAGGTAAAATACGTAGCAAAATAAGGGAAGAAAGTAAAGTTTTGCTCAGGTTTTTAATTAGGGTGAATGGGAAAAATAGTTATCATACTCTTCCAAACATCCGTTTAGTATTTTTTTTAGATAAAAATTGTCATTAAACTCATAAAAGTGTACATATTGAATTATTAACATATATTAATAAAGCCTCAACACCTTTTTCCTCCTTATGACATGTGGACAAAAAATCCTTCTCCTTGTGCAAGGATTTTTGCCCACGTTAGCCTTCCAAGTTGGCTAAAACAGAATACGTGGCATGTACGGTGCCATCTCATCTTCTCAATCGTTCATCGCGTAGAGCCGAGTGTTTGGCCTTCTTCGCTCTGGTTTGGTAGAAATTGCTTCTGTTTTGCTTGCCCGTTTTCTTGTGGATCTGACTTCCCTTTTTTGCAATTTCTTCTTTGTTCTTTCTCGCCTCTTCTTCGTGACTAGAATGTGCACAATTTCTTCGCTTTTCCTTCCAGATCTAACCGCGATTTTTTTTTGCAATTTCTGGTTCATGTTTTGTTTTAGTTTTGTTTGTCCAATTTCTTTTTCTTTTGCCTATTAAAAATCTGAATCTAGGGTTTTTTATTTGTTTGTTTGTTTGTTTGTCCAATTTCATTCTTCTTTTCCCCATTCAAAATTTGAATCTAGGGCTTTTTATTTGTTATCTTTTTTCGATTGCAAATCCGACTACCATCTGTACTTTCTCAGCCCCTGGACTTCTCCGATTGTAATGTTCTGTGATTTTACCATTGCGCTATAACCAGCTATGCCATATGCACTTCGCCGTTTACTTACGGCCGAAGATCAGGAATCTGTTCATTTTAGAAAAAACATAAGAACTTATAACAATAATTTAGCATTCACATCCCTTGGTGCGAAGTATGATAGAGAATTGACTAAAAATCATAGAGGAATGTACACTTTTAGAGTTCATGGTCAGGTCTATCATTTTCTTGATAGCCTTTCACCAAATGACAAAGAAAAAACAGTTGATATCCAATTCTACTTCTATGACACCGAAAAAGAACTGTCCCAACGAGTTAAATCTTCTGATAAATTGTGTGAAACAACTCTTCGCCTACTTATGCAGATTTTAGAGGACAATCCCTATTGTAAATTCTTGAAAAAGCTTGGACATCTTCCCAATTTGGATGATTGTAGGATTGTCCTTAACTCTTCCCCAAATTTAGACCAATGGTGATATAATCTTCCGACCTGTAGCCAAGTAGGCGCTCTATTTTCTGAGGATGGTATACAACCTTCTTTAGACAGTAGAACAACACATATTCAAATTTATAGTGCTTGTAATACGAGCCATAGAATTCGGCACTACTTTGGATGTTATGATCCTCTTCAATACCCACTATTTTTTCCACGTGGGGAATCTAGTTGGCATAATAATATATAGAGAATATCTAAAACAAAACACAACCAGGAAAAAATATTCCCTAATGAGAATGCTTCCACTGTTGACCTTCAAACCATGCAAACTCCAGAAGATTTGCTAGTATATGAAGCTTCGAGTAAGTAATCATTTACTGCACTGTTACTTGCCTTTTATTATGTGCTAATTAATATATTTTGTATAAATTTAATTATGTCATAAAGATTTCGTTGTAGCCCTTGAAACTGGAAAGAAGAGAAAGGATCGTGTGTCCACTAGGGAGTATTACTGTTACAGATTCCAAATGAGAAACAATGATCAATCAATGCTATTACATGCAATGCGATTATTGCAGCAATTTGTTGATGATATGTACATAAAAATAGAAATGTCTAGGTTAGGCTTCCATAGAGTCAAACAAAAAGAAGTTAGAACAGAAATATTGCAAGGTGTTCTTGATAGTATTTCACTGGGTCAGTTTAATAGTTCTAATGTTGGTTGTCGAGTTATTTTGCCAGCTTCGTTTGTAGGTGGACCTAGAGATATGCATCGTAGATATTTAGATGCTATGGCCTTGGTTCAGAAATATGGGAAGCTTGATCTTTTCATTACTATGACTTGTAATCCTAATTGGAAAGAAATACAAGAAAATCTAACTAACAAAGAAACTGCATTTGATAGGCCAGATTTGTTAGCTAAAGTGTTTAGAGCAAAATTTGAAGTACTTAAAAAAGAACTTTTAAAAAAGAAAATCTTTGGAGATATAGCAACGTGTGTTCATGTCATTGAGTTTCAAAAAAGAGGCATGCCTCATGCTCATTTATTAGTAATTCTGAAACCAGAATTTAAGCCATTAAATCCTGAAGCATATGATAATATTGTGTGTGTAGAAATTCCTGATCCAGACACATATCCTCATTTGTACAACCTCGTCCTTAAACACATGATCCATGGTCCGTGTGGCCAAATGAATAAGACTAATGTATGCATGCGAAATGATAAGTGCAAAAATCACTATCTAGGGAATTTTGTGAACAAACAGTACATGCGGAAGATAGTTATCCTTACTATAAAAGAAGAAATGATGGTAGAAATATTAAAGTTAGGCAATGTACATTTGATAATCGTTGGGTTATTCTATATAATAAATACTTATTGGCTACTTTTGATTGCCATTTAAATGTTGAAATTTGCTCTACCATTGGCTACTTTTTTACTATTTATCTCTTTTTTTCTTTTTTTTCCCATGTTCATTTCCCTAGTTTTTCTTCTTCTTTTCTTGTTTTGTTTTTTTTTTTTTGGTTTTGTTTATGTTTTGTTTTTTTTTTTGGTTTTTATTCCTTTTTCTTCCCATGGGAGACAACGGCAGCTTCCTTTTTTTTTTTGTTTTTCTTTTTCCCTCTTAGTGTACAGTAGACAGCACCAACATCTACTTCAAGCCCTCTTTCTTCCCATGAGTAAAATATGGGAATATAGTTTTTTTGTTAAATTAAATAAATATTGATGATTTGGGAGGGATTCTTAAAATGTTGAAGTCGATATCATGAATATCGACTTCAATGTTTTTGTTTTTTTTGTTTTTAAAATGATTCATTAATAAAAACTAGTCAATTATTTTTGTACTATATTTTGTTAATATTTGAGTACTTTAGTTATTAACAAAATTACAAAAATAACTAAATTTTGAACTAATATTTTTGCAGTATTTTTTTGTGTATTATTAAAGCTAATTTAAATTTATATATGTTTATATGCATAAGAAAATTTGGCAATTTAAAAATTATAATTACATATTTTTATTTCATTTTAAGACATATGAAAAATAGTATATTTTTGTTTTTTGTAAATGTTTGTATATTAATTTTTCGTACATGATATTTACGAGACTTTTCTTAAATATTTAATAGGGTTTAGGGTTAGGGGTTCCTTCCCTTAGAACCGTATTTGAGAGTTTCCTACCTCATACGGCTCAGCAATCAAGTCTTTTGGTATAGCTTTTAAATCTTTCTAATCTATTTTACATAATGAATGAGATTTCATTGGGGTTAGCCAGAAGAGGGTAATTACTTGAGTTCCAAACTAAAATTTGGATTCATAATCCATTTTTTTTAGTTTTATCCTTTGTCCTAACGCTAGAACAATAAAATTCCCCTATCATTAGAATTTTCTAAAAACTAACTATCTTGGTTTCATATAAAAATTTATATAGAATTTTTGAAAAAGACTTTCCGTCATAAGAAAAAGACTAACTATCTTTGGAATTTGATCTTACACCGCTGCACAAAACTTTAGGTTTAGGGGTGCTATGTGCCCCTCATCCCCCCTTCGCCCCTAACCCTGATGCATCCAACCTTAACCCATTCCAAAGTTGACTTTTAAAATTTGACTTCAAAGTTGATTTTCCCATACAGTGCATCCAATGTTTTGAAGTCCATTTGGAAAAAGAAATTCAGTTAATTAGGTCTAATTTTTACCATTCGATAATTGAATAAGAAGTTATGACTAAACGTTGTAGGAAAAAAAATGAAAATAGAAAGAAGTTGTAAATTTGAAAAAGTTACAAAAAAAAAAAATCAAGTTCCACAGCAAGGCTATCTAATATTCCTTCATAGTTGTTAGGGTTGGTCATGATTTGGTTTAATTGAATAAACTGAACCGAAAAACCAAATAAACCAAACCGACATTGATTTCGGTTTATTCGGTTCGGTTAAAAACCAAACCAAATTAATTAGGCAGTTTTTGATTCGGTTTATGGTTTGGGGTTCTTCAAACCGAACCGAACTTAATAATGGAACCGAATAAACCGAATTTTTATAATTTATAAATATATTATATATGTGTATGAATATAAAAATATTTAATATAAATATATGTATGAATATGAATATATATATATGTTATTTTATAGTTATGGTTTATAGTTTATAAAACCATTGTAGACTTTGTAGTTATGTATAATATGAAAAATTATGTGTATATAGTTTTGTATCATTAATTTATTGTTATTATAGAATTTATCAAATATGTATAGATAATGGACAATATATACTAAAAAAATTGGAAAATGTATAATGTATTTGTTAATGTATAAATTATATATATAATTCAAAACTATAAAAGTCAATTTATTTAAAAGTTAAACAAATATAAAATATCAAATTGCAATAAAGAAAAATAAAATAATGCATAAATTGAATAAAATACCGATAAGGAATTTGGCTTGATTTAAACCAAATTCAAACCGAATAAACCGAATTCCTTATTTGGTTTCATTTGGTTCAAACCGAACCGAATAAAAACCGAATGAGAAATTCGGTTCGATTTGTTCTGTTTAAATGCGGTTTCGGGTAGAGGGTTAAAAAATGTCAAATCAAATAAATCGAACTGAATAAACCGAAAAGTGAGCCGATGAATAGTCCTAGTGGTTGTCACCTAGGAGGTTGGGGTTGGGGCTGTGGGTTTATATTGGATTGGCTTTGAAACCCTTGCGTCTCCGATAAGTCTATATCAAAAGGAATTGATTGATTCATACGTGATTATGGACGAGGATGCCTTCGACGCTCATAGACCTATGCGGAGGCACTTGAGATGACATGCTAGTGTTAAACTGCGATGAATGTTCAATCTCCGGTGTCTCCTCATATGGCTCACCAGATTGATGAACAAACGAACCAGTATTAAATATCTGATTAGCATCATCAACATCATGACGACCGGATGTAGATGGACAACCGGATATAAACGGACGACCGAATGTAGATGGATGACCGGACGTAAATGGATGATCAGATACAGATGAACGATCAGATGTAGATGAACGACTATGCAATTGTTGAAATTCACCTTGGTCCTCATCCGTGTCAAAGTTTGAATGTGGCATTTGCATCTGGCGACTCTCTCCAACCATCGTCAATGCCCGAGAAGAAATGTCATGTACATTTACTATAACTGCTAGCAGATCTATCTCTAAATTGTTGAAAGTATCGTATGTCAAATCATACACTTACTCCCAATATTCATTCTGCAAATAAAAAAACACTATCAATTAAAAAGTTGAATACTATGTTAACTACTGAAAAATTAAAATATCATATACATACCCAATACTCGACAACCGATGTAGTTGGGCGGACACCTTGGGCAGAACGGTGGGAGGGATTATCTATCAGAGTTCGAGTAATCCGACAATACCAAATCATATATTTTGAAAAATACTGGATGGGGCCACTTGAAGGCAATCCATGCACAATTTTCTCTATCTGTCTATTCCACCTATTAATGTAGGGTGCATGCCGAGTTATCAAATTAACTCCCTTCTTGTCTCGTCGATCAGTCTATGCAACCTCAAATCCGTGTCAACGGTAGTAGGAATAGTTTGATTATAGCTGAACTACTGCATAACCCGCTCAGGTAAATGGAACTCGACAACATCAAAGTTGATAAGAGGTACGCTTGCACACCAAACATCATGACCACGTAAGCAATAATTTGGCAATTAGTACAAATTTTTCGCTAAATACGGTTGCTAAATAAACTGTGAAATAAAGAAAGTTAAACATAATTAGTGTTTAAACTAAATTTAGTTTTCTAGAGCTACAAATTCATAAACATTAATTATGGATTACTTACATCATCTTCCGACATATAGTCCAAACGATCTTGATATATACCCAATACATGTGAACCAACATTTGCGAAACTCAACCATGTATTTCACCTACAACAATTTGGATACGATTATATATAATATGAGACACAATTTGGAATAAATCAAATGTGTTGTCGAAAATGTAGGAAAACGTACATGTAGGCTCATGGACTGATAAGCATGCTAGGAAAACCCAATATTGGTTCGTCTCTCACATTGCGGTGTTGCGCCTTATTTTCGGTAGTCTCTCCCATGCCCATACTTGTAGAATGCATAGTGAGCCTTTCTGATGCCAACACAATGCCCTGTATAGAGAGGCTAAAACAGCGCTATATATTGTCATCAATAGTTAGTACTATATGGTTCATGAAACATGATCAATTTTACTTTGTCCAAGATTCTTTTATGTTTGACATTTTCATATAAGTTTATTTCCTCCAAGCCAATTCATTACAAAATCATAATTGTTTCGTAGTTTTGCTTCTTAATTCTATATTCAGTTAACCCTTTTTATTTCAATTTATATGTTATTAGCATCTTACAATTCATACGTAGGAAAAGCTCAAAACAAGCACCTATCATAGAGGATGTAACCAAGCTAAATAATAATAAGCACAATATTAATTAATAAGAAACTAAGATATTTTCATTAAATATTCATCACTTGAAAAATGCAATATAATAAGAAATTTAAAAATGGTGACTCTTGTTTGCAATTTAAAATACTACAAGCGTGTTATGCGCTGAAACTAAATTGACAAGAATGCTGCTCAATGTCATTTATACTTCAGACAAAGCTTACATGTTTAAATATGTGTTTTAAAAATATGTTTCAAGATGTGTTTTTGGTCACATTTTGAAAAGTTATTTTATTTGCAAGTTTGAAAACACATTTTGAGTAAAAAAATTGTCTGGATTACTATATGGTTTGAAAAATGTTTTTAGCTAATATTTTTTTCCAGCTTAAATCCTATTATTAGTAAAATAAGGTATAACTAAAATTGCATATTTAACATTGTTAAATTAAATATTACTTAAATTATATTAAATTATTCAAATTAAATTGAACTTAAACAAAAATTTATTAATTACATTTTATTAATAAATTTAATTAAGTTTTAAAACTTATAAGAGTGTTTCTCTTTTTCAGTAAGATAACTAAATTAAACCTTTTTGAAAAATTATATTTTGAATCCCCTAATGTTCGACCTGTTATTATTTTTAGTCTCTAATGTTCTATTGTTGACACGCATAATCCTTATAATTTATAATCGCATCATATTTGGTCCAATTAAGAGAAATCAATACTCATATAATAAACCAAAATACATGATAGTCATGTATCTATTAGTCAAAGGGTTGCTGACTTATTTATTATTTTTTGGAGTCCTTCTTTTTAAATACCCCTCTTTATTTATTAATTGAATCCTTAGTTTAGGGTTAAAAGCAAAAGAGAACAATAGCAAATATTTCATATATAATTTTACAACTTCAATAGAAACATGGAACCAAAAAACAAGTTCCATAGAGCAAGGATGAGATCGTTGAATGAAAATAACCCTTGAAAAAGAATACTACGATATGCTAAATGGCTATAAGCACTATTTTGGGTGATCTTGTACTAATTTTTACTTTAAAATATACAGTAACAAAGAAAATCAGAATTTATATAATGCAGATGCATGTGGGTTTTTGAAAGACAAGATCTAAAATTGTATTAAAGATCAAAATCATAATCACAAGTTTATTGAAAATAATTAATTCAGTGTAAAAAAGAAAAGAATAAGTGGAAGCCAAGCAAAAGAAAAAGTGTTTGATAATTGTTGTATTGTATTTTTTTTTTTTTTTGCTAATTATCACTTAGTTGGGGAAGGCCAAATGGAATGTCACATAATGGAGCTTAAAGGATTAAATGCTTATGGAAATTGATGAATTGTGATCCAAATGATTTAAGCTAGTAGTAGTCACAAGATTATAAGTGTTGTAATCTAGTTAAAGTTAAACATATTGTGTAAAACATTTGCTTTGTATTATGTGTACTTTTTTGGAAAGTGTTGTAGTGCTGGATATTTTGGATGAAAAAATAATTGCATAATACTACTAATCTAGAATGAAAATGTACAATGAAATCTTGTTTGCAATGAAAACAGATATGAACATCTATGTGGTTAGTTCTATGTATTAAAACATGTACATTCCAACTGTCACCCTAATGATTTGTTCAATACAATATTTACTTAGGTTGCATAAGTGATAAGATGCTAATAACCGTAAAAAATTAGATGATCATAAGAGGAAAATTAACAAAACAAATGGAAGCTGGATGTAAATATCAAATTTTAAGAAATTATCATTACAAGTTATAAGAAAGGCATATAACCAACAAAAAAAGCATTAATATTATCCCAAAAGTTAATGCATATTATTGCCCAAGAGTACCTCATAGTTGTGTTTTCACACTATTCATCTATATTTCCAACAAAATCATATATGTTCCTAGAATATCCAAAACAAAAAAAAAACACTAAAATATTTTAAATTTCACAATAATCATATGACATAATTTTTAAGCATCAACCAATCTTCTTCTTACTGTTGCATTTTACACCAACCCTTGTGTTATTTTTAGTGTCTAAAGCTTTGTCTTATTGTTGGTTTGCCTATTACATCTAACTATTATTTTTTCAATTCTCTCTTTACTCAAACTTTTAATATCTATATTAGGTCCTGTAGGTAAAGTGATACCCAGTCCTCATATGTCTTCCTTAAAACATCAGTATTATCTTGGTTGAGTCTTTGAATACCAAAAGTAAAAATAACTTTAGAGTAATTAGAATCATCATTGTATTGCTAAGTTGAAGACCAGTAAACCTCATTTTGTTTCGTTTTCTTTTCAATGCACAATCTCGACTTACTTTCATCAGGGAAGGAATGCACAAAAAGTCCAAATTTCATACTTCTCTTTCATCCTAGCAACATGATTGGCTATCAAAAATGGAGCAAAACATGAAATGTTCGATCTGCAATTTTGATAGTTCCTTTTTCAATTTATAATACCCAAATTTTAATTAAGTCACCATTAATAGGAGAAAAAACTATTGAATGTTATTAGAGTAGTTGCTAATTTTTTCTTATTATTTTTTAATTTATCTATTTTTATTGCATGTTTGGTTCTTTTGCCTACAGATTGTGTAGTCACTTTTTAATTGTCCTAGACCTATTTGATCATTAGGATCAAAATGTAGTTATGTTTATATAAGCTACAAAATAAGAGAAAGCACTAAATAATTGATATAGTCACTTGATTATTTGATTTTTTAGACATTCACTTTGTTTTTTGTAATCATGATTCGCCAAATTAATATTTTTATCACTTCTTTTTGGAGTGCACATGTCATTATTCTCATTTTAAACCTATATTAAAAAATAACCTAAGAATAGGATCATATAATTTCCAATGAAAAATATTCAAAATTGACGCTACATTAGTCACTTACTTCTAGTTAAACGTTATGAATTCTTACATCAAAATGATTTTCATTGCCATCATTATTGTACTTTTCTTTCTTCTAACCCACGATTACAGTAGGTCGACACTAAAGGTTAAAACTCAAAAATTGTTACGAATAGTTAAATTTTAAAGGGTGCAGTAATTTACAACAAGTTTTTATTACTACCTATTATGTCTATCTGAGATTTGAGTTGCACGTCAGTTTTAGTGACATTTTCATAATATAACCTTATGATCAACTCTTAATTTTTCTCAAAATTATCATCTTCTTCTTCAGTTTTCTCTTATGAATCTCTTATTATGCCAATTGGCCAACCTTGCTGATTTTCTTTCCACTCTCTTTTCCTCTTAAAATTGCAATATTATTCTTTATTCTTCTTTTCCAAACTCTGATAGGAGTCCTGCCATAGAATGGTAGTAATAGATTGAGTTGATCCATTTTTGCCACTCATGCTTCCCATTCAATAAGAAAATATAATAATCATAACAAGTAATGTATTTCTCAATTGTGTAGTATTCATCAACATAATTTAAAAGTTCTTGATATACACACTAGATTACATATATTATGCGGGAACATATTATCCATATCAATTATTGTCTCTTATATGTACATGTTCAATCAGGTATACAAACCATATTTTTCTCTCCATATGAATACTATACGTCTTAATGGTTATCATTAGTCTTGTTAGAACACAATATGGCCTGCACACTTTTATCTTCAATGATTTTGAAGATTTTTGAACATATCAAATTATCTCTCTATTTTCCTCTACCCCTATATATGTTTTCCTTCATCCTTTCTATTATGTACATTCTTATCTTTTTAAGCATTCTTATTGTTGGTTGGTCTCTATAATCTATAACCTTGCTATTGAATGACTCATAGTTATTATTGAGTAGTATGTTACACTCCTATGAGGCTTATCATCCAACAACTCGACTAGTTCAAGATTAATCCTAGGCAATATCTCCATTTTTTGCTTGAATTGTGTTGCTGTAATAGCTTTTACTACTACCTATAAAATTTTGTTAGTAGCTTTTCTTTTAAAACCCGCTAATGATAAATTACTATGAAGGTGTTTTCACAGAACCTGTGATCAAAATTAGGAAAAACATTACCACGTGCCTGGACTAACCACTCTTGCTTATCACTCATAATAGTCTACTTCTTATTTTTATAAATTTCAAGTCATTCCTCAATATTCTTAAAACTAGCTCCAAAAATTTAGATTTTCTCCTATTATAGCACAAGTAATTAGAAAAAATCTATTATTAGAATCAATTCTAAATACTCTGAGTAAAATCCTTTCACAATGTCTTTTTTAAAAAAAAAATCTATCTAACCCAAAAACCTTCATAAAGATAGTTAGAAACCCTTGTTTAACCCTAGAAAAGTATACATACAGATCCTAAAATCTAGGTTGTATTGAATGTGGATTATAATATCTATCATCTATTGTCGTTATCACAGTCGAGCATGCATTTGTCCTATATATTTAAGTAACGTATAAATGCAATTTAGTGTATTGATCTGGTTCAAAACTTTGAATAATTTGAATAAATGTCTTCCTAATCTGATATCCTTGGTTAGTTGAAAGGAAAAACTTAATCTCTCTCATCACTTGTTTTCTAAAGTTTCATGTATTTAATTTAGGATTTTTCCTAAACATCTCTATGTGCTTATTTGCTACTTAAGTCTATTTTTACACTCTTATTTTTATACAAAAATTCATAATTATGATTTTCAGCAAAAGTCTACACTTAAACAGCATTCTCACTACTCATTTTACTCGCATAGATTAGCCAATTGTATTTTTTATTTTTACAATTTGCACCTAATTCCTAACTTTGTCATTTTTAGTTAACTTTAATTATTTACCTCTTCTAATGTTTCAACTTTTATTCTATACTTTTTAATTAATCAAAGTTACTAAATTGTATTCCACATTGAATTGGTAGTTTATACATCTTTAAGGTTAAATATTGGTACTTTATATTCACACTCCTCATTTGACCCATGTATGTTGTTGAAATTAGAATCTAAAGCATTAATTCTCTCATTGTCATTTACATTGTTATCATTAATATAACCATCTCTACGATTTATTGTTGTATCTTTTCTTGATTTTATTCCCTCGCTAATAACTGCTTGTCTTTAGTCATTATTTCCTACCATTTTGCCCCTTTATTAGTCAAACATTTGTCCTTGTTATTAACTTCCATTTCATTATCAAAATCTTGTAAAGATGGTTTTGATAGGGGTTAAAATGTCATTTTTATTGTTAATATTTTCTCATTATTATTGTGATTGTAAGGAACATTATATGATGTTTTTATGTTTTTGTTGTAGGAATGGAAAATATTGACTTGGGGGAGAAATTGACAAAAGAAAATAAGAAAACCACATTGAAGAAGCAAAGAGAGAGAAAATACCAAGTCTTGGTATTAGGAGTTGACTTGGACAATTTGAAGAAGACTTCCTACCGGTGAGAGTCTTGAGGAAACAAAAGAAGACAAAAAGACAAAAGAAAAGAAACAAGGAAAAAGGAGTTTGACTTGGAGTAGAATTGTGAACAAGGAAAAGTCCAACCACTTTTGGACTTTGGAGGGCTGGAAGACGTAAAAGGCTGGAGAAAAAGAGAAAAATGAGCCACCACCTATCCCTCTCTTTGGAGACTTGAAGACGCACATTATTTTTTTTCTTTCTTTAGTTTTTAGAAATTCTCTTAGAGCAATTCCAACAACCATGCGTTTTCTCTGATTTAAAGGGAAGGATTGATAGTTAATTTTTCTTAATATATTATGATGTTTGGACTTGTTTTCTTTATTTCTTTATCTTTGTCTTTCATTTTTAATATGAGTGGCTAAATCCTTTTTAGGGTTCTTATTCCAATTTGACCATGTGCTTATTGTGATTAATGTAGGTTGTTAGCTTTGATTCATTGGTTATTGTTGTGCTTAATGTCATCCTAGGTTTGATCACCCTAGGATTGAATCAACACTATAGAACTTGATTGAGAGATATGTTATGTAGGATTAGGCAATAACCTGTTAATAGTTTAATTAGTTGAGAGACAGTTAAGTGGTTAATATTGATTAAAAGGTTGTGCATTGAAATTGGAGTTAAAAGACATTAGGTTGGTGAGAACCGTCAAACTTAGTGTTAATTAATTATCAATTAATCATAGGTACTATCTGAGAGGAAGATCTATGGTTCTTAAGATCCCTTCAAGATGGATTAGAGTTAACATAGACCTTGTTGGTTAATCAATCTTAATAAATGGTCAAAATTGAGAATAAGAATCCTAGTTTTTACATTTGATAGAATTCAATTTTTTTTTTTAATTTGATTAGTAATTTTAGTTTAAAACTTGATTTCGGTGTCTAAACAAACAACATATTGAGTATTTCAATAGTCAGTTTTAAAAATTCTCTGTGAGACGATATCTTAATTTACTACTTGACACGACTCTATGCGCTTGCAGAAAATAGCACGTCAAGTTTTTGGCGCCATTGCCGGGGAATTTTGATAAAATTGATATTGTTAAGAAAAATTGTGTTGTTTGATTTAGATGTTATTTTAATTTTGTTTTTAATTGTGGTATTGCAGGAATTTTTTTTTTAGTGTATGCACATCACACGAAGTGCAAGCAAACAAGGATTTTCGTCGATACCACTTGATTTGGAGTTAGAAAAGACAGCTCGTCAGAAGAAAAAGAAAAAAAGCAACATGAACAGAAGAGACAATGAAAGAGAGGAACCTTCTAGGGCCAAAGAACAATGCGGGATTTTGTGAGTTCTAATGTGCAAGGTGACCAAACACCAATTGTAAGACCGGCGGTTGCAGCTAATAACTTCGAAATTAAGCCGGCAATGATACAGATGATTCAGAATACAAATGTAAAAACTAGGATTCCTATTCTCAATTTTGACCATTTATTAAGATTGATTAAAGGTCTATTTAACTCTAATCCATCTTGAAGGGATCTTAAGAACCGTAGATCTTCCTCTCAGATAGTACCTATGATTAATTGATAATTAATTAACACTAAGTTTGACGGTTCTTACCAACCTAATGTCTTTTAACTCCAATTTTAATGCACAACCTTTTAATCAATGTTAACCATTTAACTGTCTCTCAACTAATTAAACTATTAACAAGTTATTGCCTAATCCTACAGAACATATCTCTCAATCAAGTTCTATAGTGTTGATTCAATCCTAGGGTGATTAAACCTAGGATGACATTAAGCACAATAATAACCAATGAATCAAAGCTAACAACCTACATTAATCACAATAAGCACATGGTCAAATTGGAATAAGAACCCTAAAAAGGATTTAGCCACTCATATTAAAAATGAAAGACAAAGATAAAGAAATAAAGAAAACAAATCCAAACATCATAATATATTAAGAAAAATTAACTATCAATCCTTTCCTTTAAATCAGAGAAAACGCATGGTTGTTGGAATTGCTCTAAGAGAATTTCTAAAAACTAAAGAAAGAAAAAAAATAATGTGTGTCTTCAGGTCTCCAGAGAGAGGGATAGATGGCAGTTGCCTTTCTCTCTTTTTCTCCAGCCTTTTTCGTCTCTCAGCCCTCCAAAGTCCAAAAGTGGTTGGACTTTTCCTTGTTCACAATTCTACTCCAAATCAAACTCCTTTTTCCTTCTTTCTTTCCTTTTGTCTTTTTGTCTTCTTTTGTTTCCTCAAGACTCTCACCCATAGGAAGTCTTCCCTAAATTGTCCAAGTCAATTCCTAATACCAAGACTAGGTATTTCTCTTTCTTTGCTTCTTCAATGTGGTTTTTCTTATTTTCTTTTGTCAATTTCTCCTCCAAGTCAATATTTTCCATTCCTACAACAAAAACGTAAAAACATCATATAATGTTCCTTACAATCACAATAATAATGAGAAAATATTAACAATAAAAATGACATTTCAACCCCTATCAGGTTCCCAAGACTCACTATAATTATCCTGTCATATTCATAGTCAACATCATCTTTATCATTTGCAATCGTACTATTTTTATCCACTAGAGCCTATGGTTTATATAATGATTGACCAATGTATAATTTAAACTCCCTATTACTATTTAGTTTGTAGACATATATATCTTGTAATTTCCAATCCTAGTCTATTTTATGGAAACTATGTCCCTTTGCCAATATATGACAAATTTTTTCCTCTTCTATTTCAACACTCTCAAATAATTCACTTATAAATTCCATAGTTAGTTCTTCTACTTTTATATGATAATTCCTTACTTTTACAATAGTCTATTGGAACTTTAAGTAGAGTCCCCTATGATGCAATCTTAGGACAATTAATGCTCTTATCATTTCTACCATATATATATATATATAGACAAACACTTAAAAAATGAGAAAATACAATTAGCCAAGTGGTTCCAAACAATGTTAAAACAATGAAAATATCACATATTAGCCTACACGTGTTCTAAACTAGCCTTTTACTAAGGAAATTATTTGTTCATATTAACATAAATATAGTGAAAAATAAAAACACTTTATTAAGAGACTACAAGAATTTAGGACCGCTACCACATTAGAAAATGAAATAAAAATTTTCCAATTCCAAGAGGGACCACAAGATGTCTTTGCAACTCAAGTTTCAAACATTATACAAACATTACATTATAGATATTTATACACAATTGTAATTAATTTTAGAGGGATCAAAATATCCATTTCTTTCAATAAACAAACCAAACCCTAAATTCGCTTGCACTTTATGCTTCATGACAGAAATCAAGATATATACACAATGTATACTCATATAAATAAAATATTTTAATCTAAAAATATAAGATGGATTATACTGTCCCATATAAAATGTGACTCGCTTTTTTTGATTCTAAGAGATATTCTCTTCTAGTATTCAATAATTAATTATTGATTTTGCTAAAATCAAACAATTTATCATTATTGGATTACTAGAATTTATAGCTTCAAATCCTAAATTTATGTTGTAATTTTTAGTTAGAGAACAATGTGGTATTTTTTTATTTGATGAACACGATTGTAATTAAAAAGAACAACTCCTAAGAAAAATAAACAGATCAGTAGCCTCTTGACTAATAGACAGATGGTCATCACGTGTTGTAGTCTATTATACTTGTCTAATTTTTTATGATATTTAATTATTTTATGCTACAAAAAATAAACATAGCAAAATTACACACTTTGTTCTAATTTTAGAACTTGGTGTGTCTTTAAAGAAAAATTTTCGAAACTTCTTTCTTTTTCCCCTTCAAAAAAAGGTTAAGAAAATTACATTTTTATTCCTAATATTTGGTCTGTTATCATTTTCAGTCTCTAATATTTTGTAACAAAAATATTTAGTTTTTGAAGTTTACAATTGTGCCACATATTTATTTTTGGTACAATAAAAATTGGGAGATTCAGAAGTGCATGACCAAATAAGAAATCATTGCAATTTTTGAGATTTAATGTTACATGCTTAACTAATCCTAGTAAGAAAAAATAAATAAATACTATAGGAGATTGCATCTCTATTTACAATTACAAATGAATAAGAATAAATGCTAACACATGTTTGACTAACACAATTCGATAAAATACTAACTTTAAAATCATTTCTAAATAGTATTATTAGTTCTCATTTAAACCATCATCATATCTAAATCATTTCCTAACCAAAACCAAGTAATAGTGAATCAAACAATATTTTAAATTTTGTTATGATGGATGAATTTTTACCCAATTTTTGAGGTCATGTTGATTTGCTATGGAGCACTAGGAAGAATTTGAAGAGGAAAATAGATCTTCAACTACTTGTTTGAATTAAAAAGAAATGAAAAACTCTACCAGCTTTTTCCCTTCTCAACCTTTGAAGAATAAATGAAGAAAAGAAAGTAAAACAACAAATGGAATATCAAAGTTTGGGGGATAAAACCAACTTTTCTAAGTCATTAGAGTTTTACCTGAATATTATGTATTTTATAAGGAATTAAAGAAATATTAATGTTTTTAAAGGGGTTCCCAAAATAGCAAAGTCAACATTTCAAATGGTGCACCATGATGGCATGTTCATATCATTTAAAGTCAACATTTCAAAAGCCCCTTTGTATATATTTCGAGTGGCAATCTCAAATCATTTAATATGAATGCACCATAATAGTGCTATAGATCCTTAGTAATTCTTGATCTACTTCCACTATTTAGAAGTTGTGTAAATGATCTATTACTAATTTTGAAAACAAATAATACATCATCTCCAAATTCAAAGTTATGGGGGATAGGTTTTTTGCTTATGTAAAATTCGACAATATTGAGAGTAGAAAAAGATATTGGAATACACAATATTTCCTTCAATGTATTATAATCCTCTAATGCAACATATATATATGTGATTGCATAATTAACAATGCTAATAAGATATTAGCACATCAGTTTTATCTTGAATTGCATAACATCAATTCTAGTAACTTGATCCAAAGTTCCTAATAATTATATAACTTTAAACCTATGACCAATGAGAATAAATCATTTTAGACTAACATTGTATTAAGAACTATTGAGTCGACTTATTATTTCACCATCTCAATATAGCACAAGTCTCATCTAATCATTTTCCATAAGTGTATTCTACAAGATACAGAGAAAGAATGATTATATTAACTTAAACAAAACTATTTTAAGTAATCTATTCATAAGCATCTACTTTTTTAAAAAAAAAAAATTTTGTGACTAAGCATATAGAAACAATAATGAGAAATTTCATCATAGGTCAACAACTCCACAAAATATATGCAATACATACAAATTATTCAAAATTTCAAAGATCTAATTAAATGATGTTACTGTTGCATTTTTACAGAAAGGATAAAAAATAAAAATTAAAAATGACTTTTGAGAAGTGAGTGTGAACAGGTAGAGATGGAGAGAGTAGAAAGCTAAGTATAATGAGGGAAATAAGAAAAAGAAGGAAACAAGTTTGTTATATTCTTGAGAATAACAACCCATTTGAAAAGATATTGTGTGATTACATTCGATTAGAAAGTTTCCCAGCATTGAGCTAGCTCATCAAGATATCTTAAGTCACAAAAACAATGTCAATATCGTCATAAGTTTAAAAATACGCCCCAAAACTATGTAACTGTGCACTATGTGTATAAATAAAAACTATAGCACATTATCCTCTTTCCTTCTAATCTAATATTGTTATTCTTCGCCACAACTTTTTTACATTTTATACTTTGTCAATATATAGTTGTCATGGATGTAAAGAGAATGTAAGGGATTTACAACAAATGATTTCTACATTTTTCACTACTAATCACTCTAATTGAAAACAATGGGCGATTTCCCATGGGAATTCTTGATGAGGTTACGCCCATTTCTTGATCTTGGAAATATTTTCAAAAGTTATTCAATGAGCCAATGTTAAGTCTTGTGTGAATATAAAACTAATGGCTAATGTCTACTGAGGGCAGTAGTATTAAGACAACAAATTATTCCATTTACTATAATCACCGTACAAGCTTGGTTTTGTTTGTTTAGGGTGTAACTATGCATGGATTCAATATACTCATACCAAAAATACAGAAGTTATAGCTCCTACTAGCTCCTACTAAAAGGCACAAGATATAACATTAATTTTACATATAAAAGGATAAGGGTAAATACGTTTTTTGGTCACTATACTTTTACTTAGTCCCAACTTTGGTTAGTGTCATTTTTTTTCTCGAAAAAAGTCACTGAACATCTGAAAATACTCTGAAGTCAATCACTTTGGCTAATACGTCCATTAAGTGTTAACAGCGTTGGACAAAAAAGTAATTTCATATTAAAAATATTATTTATTTTCTTTCATCTATTATTCTCTTCTCTTTCTTTTTCTTTCCTTTTCTCTTATTTCCCATCCCGATTCGGCGAATCCTCTCGTAGCGAGACAACCAAATAGAGCATTAAATTTTTCAGGAAAACAAAATCACAGTCCAGTACATAATATTAAATTTTCAGCAAAACAACAAAATCACAGTCCCGCAAATCAGACTATAACATCAGATCAACTAAGAAATGCACTCCAAATCCTCATCCACTCTCCCAACATCTCAAAAGATCATAAAAATAAAGGCAAGAAAAACCAAGATCAAGACACCCCACTTGTTTAATTCAAATACCAAACATTTCCCTGAAAAACTATGAAATCATATAGATTGACAAACTTTACTAGAAATAATCTAACACTATTATCTCATCAACAATTCCTCTTTAGCTCCTCTACTTCCATCCAACTAAACCCCCAAAGATTTTACCAAAATCATCATCAAAATCAAAACTTCCATGGGAGAATTTTTAATTGAAAAACCTAGTTAAGAAAATGAAAGAAGTGGCAGAGTAAGTTGTGGGGAAGAAAAGGGCAAAGTGAGCTTCGGTAATCCCAGAATAAAACTATATATGAGAGCATTTCATAGGCACAATACTGCAACCACAACAAAAAGGTAATAATTCTAGAAAGTAAAACAATAGTAATGATTAGTCCCAGTAGAATAGTAAAAGCAAAATAAGAAATTTAAAACTGTTGGTCCTGGGTATCAATAAACAGCGCAAAAATATTTCAACGGCTGTCAAAACTCCAATGATGAAAACAAAAGCATGCAAATACACTATACAAGAACTAAAAATTAACATGTTATAATGTTTACGGCATGTATAATGAATACACTCCAAATATCAAAATAAATAAGAATCAATTGCAGTTGCAGCAAAGAGTAAAGAACACAATCACACATGCACACAAAGAAGAGGTAGAGAGAGCGAGTCCCAAGTCCAGTCCAAGACTCCTCATTACAACAGGAACATGGTTGAGGGCAATTCTAATACTATTGAGAGCCTGTTGAATATTATTTGATGGAGATTGTCTCGCTACAAGGAGAAGTTGCAAGATTAGAAAGGGGACGAGAAGGATTCACTGGAGAAAGGAAATAATAGAAGAAGAAGAGAAAAGGAAAGAAAATGAGAGAGAAGAAGGAAATAAAAGAAAAAGACAGGAGAAGAGAATAAATATATTTTTGTAATATGAAATGACTTTTTTGTCCAATAAAAATAGGTATGCAACTCACGTCTATATCATTTTGTCACACTTAACAATTGTTTTTGATGGAGTGACTAATTTTGAAACATTTTGAGGAGTTCAATTATCTTTTTTTAAAATATACATATATATAGTGACTAAAGTTGGGACTAAGTAAAAATATATTTACCCAAAAGATAACAAGTATAGTAGAAATCATTCACATATCTCTGGAAAATTTTAATGCCTTGTCGACCAACTTGCTGCTTTGTAACTTGTTGCCTTCAACTTCTATGAAGTTAATAGTGCAAATAAGAAAGATCAACTACTCAACAACTAGAACAACAATAAACTATAAATTATAGTAGCTTGAATTAGTAAAATACCCTTAAAAGAAAGCGTGTTTGACAAATAGAATTGAATTGGTACTAAAGGCAAAAAAAAGAGGGCAATCAACAAACTTAGTAGCCAAATCTTCCTTTTTTTTACTACAAAATACATAGTGAAAAAGTTGTAGGCTTGACGACAAAAGTTTGAAGAAAATTTGCCTTCTTTTTGTTTTGAAGTGATGCAAAGTTCAACAAAATTTGAAAAAATTAGTTCTGAAACTGGACTTGTCTGTGTCAATGATAAGGCAACATATGACTATAAAAAGAAAATAAAGTTAATATTCGACTTTAAAATTGACAATGTTGAATATTGCTATCTTAGATATCGATTTCACTAACATATTTCATTAATTTTGTATATAACACATGATATTCAGATATAAAACCTAGAGTTAGTAAATATGTGAAAATAGTGATTGAAAAGTAAGGCTATGCAGTGATTGATAAGTACGTGTGTTAGTCCTTTTTTTTTTTTTTAAGACATATGTGCGTTAGTCCTTTAGATAGATGGCTTCCGTGGTAATTAAACACTTCATAATTGACTCTAAGTTAAAAATATAGATGGGCATATGAATTACACTAATTAAAATGATTTACTCATAAACACAAAAATGTGATTTGCTCTTTGATCGGCCGATCCATTTCAGTTTTTAAAAAACTTAGGGGTTCTTGGTTGAAGAGTTTGGAATGGAATAGAATGAGAATGAAATGAAATGAAATCCCTTACTTGGTTGAGAGGTATCATTTCTTGAATAGTAACTCCAAATATCAAAATTGGAATATCCTTCATTCCCCTGGGGTATAAAAGTACTTACTTGGTTGAGAGGTATCATTTCTTGAACAGTAACTCCAAATATCAAAATTGAAATATCCTTCCTTCCCTTGGGGTATAAAAGTAATTACTCATAAAAAATTTAAGATATAAAAGTAATTACTTACGAAAGATTTTTTCTTGAACTAAAACTGTAAAAGCAATACTTAGCATACTTGAAAGGTTTATTATTATTATGAGAATATGATTTCTAAGAATTATCCTAATAAACCCTTTATCAAGCACCAATAATATAGAGACATTTAGGATTTTTTTTTATTTTCCATCCTAAATTTATTAGTCCTAACCACATAGAAATACTTCTAACAAAAAATCTTTCTAACAAAGCCGAACGAAAGCTGAAAGCCGTACAAAATTGATTGGGACAAAAGCAAAGCCGAACAAAACCCAAAATTAAAAAGGACAAAATTGCAACAGAAAGGCAAATTGATTTGGGAAGCAAAGCCATCCAAACGAAAGCTGAAAGTCGTACAAAATTAATTGGGGCAAATTGATTTGGGACAAAAGCAAAGTCAAACGAAATCTAAAATCAAAAGGGACAAAATTGCAATAGAAAAGGCAAATTGATTTGGGAAGCAAAGGCTTCTGAATGAAAAAAAAAAGCTGTACAAAATTGATTAGGACAAAAGCAAAGCCGAACGAAACCCAAAATCAAAAGGGACAAAATTGTAACAGAAAGGGCAAATTGATTCGGGAAGTAAAGCCGTCCGAACAAAAGCCAAATGTTGCTCTAACGACCGCAGCGGCTTAAGGATCTTCTTCTTTGCTTCTCTGCTCCAAGTATGTACACTTGAAATTGTAATAATTTGATGATTTATAAAACTTTTACTTAAAAAAAATATTTATGTTTGATAGAGTACAAACTATGAAAACGTGAATAAGTTAGTACGAAAACTTTTCTCTCTGAACTTTGAATGTATGAATATTCATGTTTATTAAGCTTTTATTGTTTAATTTTCTTTTTTTTTTTCAATTCTTGATAAATTAGTTATAAACTATTTTTCATTAACAAGATGAATTCCGAAAATGGCAATTGTTTTGATGAGGAGATAATCATAACTTTAAACAATTTTCTTGAAACTTTGAGTGAAAAATTGGTTGATTCAATTGAAGTTGATGACATATTAGCTGGCAATAGTGTTTCGAAATATAGTGAGAAAAATTTGGGTATACGTGGTACTCTTTCTGAGGTTTGTGAATGTATGATTTTTGATGATTTAGAAGATGCTAATGTATGTTATAAGGCATATGCAATGTGAACTGGCTTTAGCATAAGAAAAAATCATACTCAACTTTCATGTAAGGATAAATCCTTAATTGGTGTAGAATATGTTTGTTCAAATGAAGGATTTCGTAGAAAATTTTGTACAAAGAAAAAAATGAAATTAATGTGGAGCATGCGATGACTAGAATGGGATGCAAAGCTATGATAAGTATAAGAAAAGAAAATGAAAAGTGGGTCATTAGTAAGTTTGATGACAAGCATAATCATGAGCTTTGTACTTCTAGAAGCGCACATTTGCTTCGAGGAAATAAAAAATTTACACTAGTTCAAATTTTTTATACTAGTTCAAATAAGTCTTGTTGATACACTTAATGAAGTTGGCATACCTACCTAAAAGAAAAATCATAGTTGTTTTAGGTCAAGAATGTGAAGGTGAAAATAATATTGGTTGTACATCATCTGATATTCAAACTTACTTGCACAATAAAAGAAAACAATTGCTCAAGGAAGGGGATGCACAAAGGATGTATAATTATTTCAAAGAATGTCTAAGTAAAAATCTTGGATTTTTCTATGCTATCGAAGTTGATGAAAATAATCACATGCAAAATTGTTTTAGGGCAAATACAAAGTCAAGATTGGCTTATCAATATTTTGGGGATGCAGTGACCTTTGATGCTACATATCTGACTAATTGTTATGGCATACCTTTTATTCCTTTTACTGGAGTTAATTACCATTTTCAGTCAGTGATGTTTGGTTGTGCATTACTTGTTAATGAGACTATTGAATCTTATATTTGATTGCTTAGAACTTGGCTTGAGAAATGGGTGGAGTTGCTCCAAAAACTATTATAACGGATGATAATAAATCTATGAGTAAAGCTATTGTACAAGTATTGCTTGAAACAACTCATCATTTGTGTATGTGGCATATTTTACAAAAATTTCCATAACACTTGGCTCATGTTTTCAATAAATATCCTTCGTTCAAATTTGAGTTACATCATTGCATATATAATACAACTTTGATTGAAGAATTTGAATTTGAATTAGAATGGCAAAAGTTCATACATAAATATCAGTTGGAAGATAAATCTTGGTTAGAAGATCTGTACAAGCGTTGTGAAAAATGGGTTCCCGCATATGTATGAGGTACATTTTGTGCAAGTATGTCTACAACACAAAAAAGTGAAAGCATGAACAATTTCTTTAAGGGTTTTGTTTGCTCAAGTTCTCTAGTTAGTGATTTTGTTTTTCAATATGAGAAGGAATTGAATTCAAGATATTTAAAAGAAAATGAGAAAGATGTGAAGAAAAAAAACTTGAAACCTATTCTAAAAACATGTTATTAGATTGAAGTGGAAGCAGCCCAAATTTATACTAGAAAATATTTTTTGAAATTTCAAGAAGAGCTTTTTTTCAAGCCAAAAGTATAAAGTAAACAAGTTTTGTGAGGAATGAGGAAAGAAAACACATATGGTGGTACAAAACGATAAAGAAAATCCAATGTACACTATTGTGCTTTATTCTTCAAAAGGCAAAAGTACTTGCAATTGCTATATGTTTGAATTTTGTGAAATTTTGTGTAGGCATATCCTTATTGTGTTGGTTAAAAAATATCTAGTTAATTGTTATCCGCAGCATTGTATTTTAAAGAGATGGATACTAGAAGCTAAAATGCATAATTTTGAGAATATGTCAAGTTGTGATTTAGAAGACACAAAATCTTCTTTGATGATATTGAAACATAATCTGATCATGGAATTTTTTGAACTCATTGAGTTAGGAAACTCAAAAGAAAATTTTGATCTTATTAAAAATGCTATAAGAAATGTCCGTGATAAGTTTGGTGTAATGGATGATAACATAGAGATGAGAGTTGATGGTGGTCAGAAAGTTACTAATGGAGGCTTTTTGGTTAATGGTGTTTTGCAAGTGAATGATGATCAAGTTGAGTCTTCTACCACTTTTAATCTACAAGATCCTCTTTATGTAATATTAAGAGGACGTACTAAATCATTAATATATAAGCAAATCCAGACAAAAAGGAAGAGAAAGTGTGGATTGAGTCAACAACCTGGACATAATCGAACTAGTTGTTCTTCCCAAAAGCAAAAGTGGTGACTTTTTTTTTCTATTTATATGTATTATATTTTATACTTGATAATATTTAGTAGATTTGTAATTTTTAGATCATTTTTTTAATTAAATCCATATCTTAAAGTGTGTTCTTTTTTTTTTTTAAGCGATGATGGAGTTAGCAGATCATCCATGTTGAACCCCTCATCTGGACTTAATATAAATGAAGATCATATTTGAAGGATGGACTCATGGAGTTGGCAACAATATCTTTTAGATAGATAGATTAGTTAGTCCTGTAATTTTACTTAATTTTGGATGATGTAAAAGTTGTGCAAGATTTATCCTTGTGGATGAGTTAGCATAATAATTAACCAACTGGCTTTTTTTTTCTTGTGGATTGTCTTGCTATGTATAATAATTTGTGATAGTGGCATATGCATATGGCAATGATGCAAAGCAATGTTTCTCTGTTGTAAGAATGTAATACTTTTCTTGTAATTAAGACAAGTGCTTACTTGATCAGTCATTTTCTTGTTTTTTTCTTATTGTTATTTTTAATTTATGTAAAAATGATGATTTATGACTAGTTATACTGAAGTAGCAAGTTTTTTCAATTTGTCTTTCTTTTATCAGATCTGTTACTTAATAATTTTTTTGGGTTATACTTGTGATACACTTTAATCTTTAGAGCATGGAGGTAAAATACTTGTTTGGCTAGTAATGAAATTGGCTGCTCTTTGGTAGATACTTCTAATGCATTTGATGGATAAAGGTTCAATATTAATTAGATATCAACATAATTTTTGGCTTATCAGTTAGGGGCTTTTGGATTGTTTCCTAGGTTTTTTTAAGTTATGAGCTTCTGTTTTGCAATAGCTATCCCACCCATTTATTGAAACTGCAATGTTTGACATTTTAATTCCTAATTAATCTTTACATGCTTCACTTTGGAATGTGATATTTCTAGTTTGAATGTTGACGTTGCACAATTTTAGTCCACTTCTCGCCGTAGAGACAAATTAATTTGGTACTTTTTTTTTGGGAGGATTGAAAACACAACATATATGAGCAAAAGCATTAAAGTGAACTTTCACATACATGAATCAATGCATCCGCCTAGCTTCTCTCACGGACTCGGGCAGGGTGAGAATATCACCCTCCCTAGCGGGTCTTTTGACATTCCTCATGATGAACCGATTTTGATCATCGAGGAACTTGACTCTCACCTGGGTCACTTGTCCTCTAGAACTAGTATGACCCATGACTTTGACCACAATAGCATGCTTGATTTGAGAATCCATTTGAGCATAGAAGCAAAGAAGATCTCTATGCCACTATAGTTGTCAGAGCAACATTCGATTTTCATTCGAACGGCTTTGCTTCCCAAATCAATTTGCCCTGTATGTTGCAAATTTGTCTATTTTGATTTTTGGGTTTCATTCGGTTTTGCTTTTGTCCCAATCAATTTCGTACGGTTTTCGACTTTTGTTCAGACGATTTTGCTTTCCAAATCAATTTGCCCTTTCTATTGCAAATTTGTCTCTTTTGATTTTGGGTTTTATTCGACTTTGCTTTTGTCCCAAATCAATTTATCCCAATCAATTTGTACCGCTTTTGACTTTTGTTTTGCTAGAAAGATTTTTTGTTAAAAATATTTATATATAATTGAGTACCTTATAAGTGATTTATCAATATAATTTTGATAAATTATATTCTTTATTATTATTATTATTCCTAGCATAGACTAATCAACACATTATGATAAACGAACTTATTTTCATTTCTTAAATATTATTAATTCCATTCCCCTTACCTTGAACCAAGCACCATGCCTTAAAGGACTATTCTTTATATTCATTCCTTGGATCCAGTTCAGCTTTTTCCCAACTCCTTTTATGCAATCACTTAATTCTGCAATTAATCACTAAAATCAAACAGTCGCACACTAAAATAGATCTGGAAACACTGCCTTCTCATTTCTCCAAATTCCAATTCTTCGTCATTGACTTATATAAATTCATTATCCCCTCTCCGTTCCCACCGCCACCGCCACCGCCACTGCCAGTCGCCACCATTGTGCGTTTGTCTTTTTCGATTATAGCGTATTTGTTCCTCGCGATCTTGGATTAGAGTTTAAGGATATGGATTCGCAACCTTCCCGATTGGGAAGGTTCGATTCGAATTTCACCAATCATGATAGTAAGGTGCTGAAGAGTTCATCGTCGCTGGCGAAATCGATTTTAGATTCCTCTAGCCAAAGTTTAGCCTCCATTCTTAATAATCCTCACGCCGGAAAATCCGACTACTGGTGGTCCCCGACGTCCTCCGTCCCGGCTCCAGAATTCGGGCCTTTACCCTCGGCCAACTCCGCTGCAGTTCCCAAACCTGGATCCGAAGTCACCAAAGCTGATTTCGGGCCCTACATCGGCTCTATCTCCGAGCATTATAGTCGTTTCCACGATATTCAGCAACACGAGTCGCTTGAGGGGCAGGGCGGTCAATTTGCGGGCCAAGGTGAGGCTTTGGTGGCTTGTTTAAGGGAAGTCCCTGCCTTGTACTTCAAGGAAGATTTCAAATTGGAGGAAGGCGCGACTTTTAAGGCTGCGTGTCCATTCAAAACGACTGCGGAGAATTTGGTGCTGCAGGAGAAGCTCTCCCAGTACTTGGATACTGTGGAGTTGCATTTGGTGAAGGAGATATCTCTCAGGTCGAGCTCTTTCTATGAAGCTCAAGGGCAGTTGGAGGATTTGAATGTGAAAATTGTGGAAGGGTGCAATAGGATAAGGGAATTGAAGGAGACCATAAGGCTTTTGGACTCAGATTTGGTAGGGTCTGCTAGGCAGGTACAGGAAGTGAATTTGCGGAGGGAGAATTTGATTGCATTGAGGAACAAATTGAAGCTTATACAATATGTAAACCAAGCACTCTCAACTCTCAATTTGGTAAGTGTTGTCCTTTTACTTATGAAGGAGCTTGTGTTTTGGTTTTGTCTTGGAGAGTTGATTATTATTTCATGTTACAATTTCATAGTGAGGTTTATATTTTGTCAAATGAGATGATGTTGATATGTAGCTGAGAATATTTTATGTTAATGATTCTAGGGATGATCAAATTGTTTCCCAACTCGTGTGGTTTGAAATACTAATTTTAATTTAATGGCTATCTAGTTAACTGAGAGTAGTTTGGACAGCTGACGATGGAGAACTCTTGAAGTCCCTAGATTAATAGGTATGGAAGAATTCCAAGTTGCAACATATTACAGAGTAGTAGAATTCATGCAGTCGGCAAAAAGCTGATTTCAATTTGAAGATATTGTTATAGTTGACAAGCGTTTACCTGAACCTTAGAGTTCAGATGATTGAATAGTATATCTTATCTATTTTAGAGAAAGTATATGCTCCGATAGTTCTAATGAGTGGAGCCAAAGGTTTTTCCATCAACATTTGTGGAGTTGCAATCTATTTGCCTAGATATTTGATGATCCCATGCTTAAGACCTTTTCTTTTGAATTGTCAAGTATATTATTCTTTAAATGTAAAGGTTATGAACTTTGATTAAGAGGTGCTAAATGTGTGCTACACAAATATAGATGATCCTATGTTCCCATACAGGACTGAGCTTTATCTTGGAAATCAGCAATGATACCCTGATAGTTGGCCCAAATGTTAAATTTAAGATTGTGGATGAGAAGGATTTTAGAGTTATTAGCTTTGAAACTATCAAGAGTAAAATTATATTGAAGGGCAATGAGTAAAAATCAATAAATAGAAATTAAGAATTATTGGAATCCTCCAATTGAGTTTTCCTAACACTGAGCATTCACCCCATTCACCCTTTTCTAACCTGTATATGGAGATCAAGACTTCTCAATGATTGATAAAGACTAACACTTGTGAGGATAGTAAGAAATGGAATTTTAGTCCAGAAACATTATCTGCAATAAGAAATACTATTTTCAGTTGTTACTCTTGTGGCCTTGAATCAATTGATTGCTTGTTTCCATGACCTGTTGGCACTAGAAATTCCAGAAACATGTTCAATATGAAACTCAACAGATAACATGGAAAAGCATAAAATTTACTTTATATTTAGCAGAATGGACACCCAAAGACATAATAAACTGCCATGAACACTTTCCTTTGAACCCAAAGCTTTTCTTAACTAATGCATTCATGGTCCTTCTCTGGGCACGTAGTATCTTTTGTTTTATTCTTTTATGCAACATATTGTATTTACAAGTAGTAAATGGAGTGTCATGCATTGTCCCCATCATTTGTGGAACCATTAAACTTTTCTGAAGAATTATTTGGCCCTGTTTGATAATAAGAATTATTGGTTAAAATTAATGAATTAAGAGGCTTTAGTTTTTTGGTTGTTTGATGACAAAATTTAGGAACACTTAATAGCTTAAACACTGCTTAAATCGTATAGAGAAATTTAAGCAGTAAAATTTCGCTTAATACTTATTTCTTAATGCACTAGTTTGGGATAAAGGTGACGATGATGATGACTTATTTCTTAATGCAGTCAACATAGATCTTTTAATGATTTGTGCCTAATGCCTAATATCCAAAACTGTGCTTTTTTCAAAATAGAGTTATCTTTTTCTGAATGATAAATAATCCCATTTTTATACTCCTTTCTCTAACCTTCTTACTTTTTTTCATAACACATCTCTTCAAAAGTGTTTTTTTTTTTTCATTTTCTTTTCCTTTGCATGGATGTTCTATAAATTTTAATTAATTTATTTTGGTATTTTAATTTTTGTATTAAACATTAATTTTCATAGGTTGTATTTTTGTATGTACTTTCATTAACAATATTAGATGCTTAGTGTCAAATTTTTATTTATTTATTTATTTTGGGCAGGTATAATTACAAAAAAGAAAAGGTCAATAGATGGGCAAAATGATACAATTTTAGTAATATACCATTCATATCAATATGTTTATCAACCCAACTAGTTTGGGATAAAGGTGATGATGATGATGATGATCAATATGTTTATCAAATGCTATTAATTGGTTCAATATTCAGATTCAGACATTTAAGTTAAATTTTAAGCATTGAGACATAGGCAACTTAATTATTTCAACATTTAGATTTTAGTATTCAGTCTTCAGATTTCAAATTTCAGCATTGAGTTTAATCAAACAGGTCCTTATTCTCGTGAAGTTATCAGTTCTTTAATGCATGATTGAAAGCATGCTTTTAGGATATGCATATGCTATGTAATCTATTGACTAAAATATGCTTATATATGACTACTTTGATGTTTAAAATTTAGACTGAGGCTAAATGTCTTTGCCTTTTGCAGCTTATTGCTTCTGCAGATTGTGCCGGAGCTTTAGATGTCACGCTTGATTTGCAGCATTTATTGGTATGTCAAACCCATCTGAAATTTATTCTTCAAATCTTATTCCAACTTGGTTATTATTTTATGCGAGTAACTTGATCACAACAAAAGAGGTTTTTTTTTCTGAATCTACCCCTTTGCATATCCCTCAGATAAGGAATTTTCGTTGATGTTTAAAGTTGGATCTCATAGTGCTAGGCTCAAAGAGTTCTGGTCTATTTTCTCTTGTTTCCACTGTCCAGTTTTATTATGTAAAAGTATAAGCATTGTTGTGCTAGATAATGGAGGATTTATTCCAAGTTGAATTAATAGATATTTGAAATAAACTACAGATAAACAGAAGATTTAGAGCAGAGCGTCACAGAGGAATCTTTCTGGTTATATGGTAGTATGAAATTAATGTGAAATCTGTTGAGGTTGTTGAGACTTCAGAACATGTTAATAATTCTTTTTCATAGTTTAACTGTATCTTGGATTGATGGAAGTAGCCAGGCACAGCATTTGTATATAGGTATTATTTTAATATGCTTATGGGTACAAAGTTTTTCATAGTCTGTTACTTAAAAACCTCCTCTTAATCAAAGCAAAGGCCTTTGGTGGAATAGGTTGCTGTTTGTTTTATTCAGAAAAGTAGATATTGGTTGGCAAAAGTTGGCATGGTGTGCAAAAAGTAGCACAACTTATCATTTAATCTTGAGCTACAAGTTCTCAACCTCCTTTTATTTCCGATTCTCTTGTTAGTTTTTTCTAGTAGATTTCTGTTTTTGCGTAGATAGAGGTAACTTTCTGTATTTTTCTTCATTGGATGAATGTATTAGATTTAAGGAGGGAAGAAATAGAGAATGAGATGGCAAATGCAACATGACTCTCGTGATAATGAGTTGTCGAGAGTGTTGAACTTAAACACCATAAGGATGTTTCCTTTCTATTATTAGTGTGGAACTCATCCTTTATTTGAGGATACATGTGCCTCTTCATTTTGTGAAGCAATAGCTGGCTTTGTTTTTCATGTCTTTGATAATCATAATCTCACGGATGGATATTTTACTTATGCATGGGGTTTTCTTTTAGAAGTAAGGTTTACTTAAAAGACCAGAGTAGGTATATTCTGCAGAACTGTAGCTGTTTCTCTACTTGATTCATTCATTCCGTTGAGGACGTACCTCCTGTCTCTTTTGTAGGATGGGGATGAGCTGACTGGTTTGCATTGTTTTCGTAGCCTTAGAGATCATGTAGTAGCTGCTGTGGACTCTATCAACAGGTTAGTCCCTCTGAATTTTTTATTGTTGTTGAACTTTAACTTGATAGTCAAAAGGTTGAATAATTACTTTGAGTTGGAACACAAACAGTTGCAGTTGAAAAAGATCTAATTCACATAAAATTGGTTTTAGGACAATACTTGGAAAGGCATAAAATAGTTTGTACTGTGAACTTTCACAACATTTCATGATATTATGATTGTCTCCTACTTTACTCATTACTTTGATGCTTCAATTGTCAGTGATATTGGTTATTTAAGCACAGGGAGACAATAGTATATTTGTTTCTTAAGCTATTATCATATGAAAGAAGTAAAAGAAGAATGACATTATTGAAACAGGTTTGGTACTTGTAGACCATTTTTTTTTGGTCCTTGTTAAAACAAAGGGAATTGAAAAGGATACTAAATAACTGAAAACTTAATGTGGTTCCACATTGTTCCTTAAATTAAATATATTGCATTGCCAACCTGCCCCATGCCCTCGTTCTGTTCCTGTCTGTTTCTCTTTCTCTCTTGCTGTCTCTCTCTCCTGACATTGTATTAGTTACAAGATCATATTAGGTAGAGTAAATAAATTTTTCAGTCACTATACTTTTGCAAAGTCCCAACTTTGATCACTATACTTTTTTTTTTTTTTATCAAAAAAAGTCATTGAACTCCTGAAAGTGCTCCAAAGTTAGTCACTCCATCGAATATGGCCGTTAAATGTTGACGGATGCCCATTTTTGTTGGACAAAAGGTCATTTCATATTCAAAAAGTGATTATTTGTTTTCTTTCCTTCTTCTTCTTCTTCTTCTTCTTCTTTTCTTTCCTTGTGTCGTCTTCTCTCCCTTTTCTTTCCTTTTCTCTTCTTCTGCTTCTTCTTCTTCACCACCCAATGTTCCCATATTTCTGGGCGTGTCAGAAGCCTTTATTTTTATTTTGTCCTTTGTAATTTTCTGCTCTTGGAAATTTGATAGTTTGATTGAGGTTTTGTCATCCCTTTTGCCTGAAAAGCAGGAAATCAATTGGGTTCTTAGAGATCTTAGATTTCCTTGGTGGGTTTTGAAACTTGTCAATTCTTGAAGTTGAAAGGTACCCTTTTTATGTCTTATTGTTTCTCAGCAGCTTTGTTGAAAAGATAGATTTTGATCGGTTTGGACCTCCTCTTTGTTGTATTCTGAACCCAATTGATTCCCTGTGGGATCGCCGATTTGAGACCATAGCAAACCTCAATCAAAAAGGTTAACAGACCATAACAAATTGAGAAGCCCATTCAAAGTTTACAACCAAAATTCATCTTGCTCCCCAAATAAATATAAATATCGAATGAATCAAGTGCCCAATCTTGATGTTTATCAGCAGCTATCACAAACAATGAAACCAAACAAAACAAAAATCCGAAGGCCGTCTTCTTTATTAGTTGCCCTTGTTTTTACCGCCCTCAGAATTGAAAGCCACGACCTAAATCTCCGCCCACTTCCTTCAACCTGCCCACCTTCTTCCACACTTCCGGCATGGCCACCGGCATCTGCCTTCTTCTTTAGCAATGCCGGCTTCTTCACCACGTACCGATTGATCGATGGCTTCGGTGCCTGAGGCTTAGGCACCAATTTCCCTGGTGGATTTGAGATGGGGACAATGGTGTGGTTTTCTTCTTTTGGGCATGCTGGGGAGGACCCATGAGTAAGAGAGGTACGATCAGAGGAAATCAGCGATCCCTCATCCAAAAGAAGGAAAGAAAAGGGAGAGAGAAGAAGAAGAAGAAAGAAAATAAATAATCATTTTTTGAAAATGAAATGACCTTTGTGTCCAACGAAAATGGGCATCCGTCAACACTTAACGACCATATTCGACGAAGTGACTAACTTTAGAGCACTTTAATGAGTTCAATGGCCTTTTTGATAAAAAAATAAGTATAGACTGTATAGTGATCAAAGTTGGGACTTTGCAAAAGTATAGTGATTAAAAAATCTATTTACTCTATTACGTATCATAAGTTCAGGACATGGGATAAGGTTGGCTTTTGTTATTTACATTCTGGAAAATTGGTAACTATAATAATTTATTCTGAGTCAAATGTCTTACTTTTTATTTTACTCTGTCCTAAGACAACTTAATCATTCATAAATGGAAAATTATAGTTGTAAAATATTTTCTCCAGTTTTTGAAAAAAAAAAAGAGGAAAAAGGCCTACATTTTCTCCTGGTTTTCCTTGATTAATATGGAGTCTTTGGCTGAAAGGGGAGCTTGGCACAATAGTAAGAGCTGTTGCCATGTGTCTTGAGGTCACAGGTTTGAGTTGTGGAAATAGCCTCTTATAGAAATATAAGGTAAGACTGCATACATTAGGCCGTAATGGCCTGACCTTTTCACTGACCCTGCACATGTGGGAGCTTCTATGCATTTGGCTGCCCTTTCTTCCTTTTTCTTTTAAAATTTATTTTAATATGTAGTCTTTGGCTTTTTCTGCTTTTTCTACTTTCTCATAGTGCTGTTGCATATGTTCACTCTCTATCATGTTTGTCCAATTGAAATAGGAGTTGAATAATATGAGAGCATTGGTAGTAGTTCTTAATATGTGTATAATCATGTATCCTCAAATTTTAAGTAAAGCAGATGGATCCCAAATTGTAACTTTTCGTGGAATTGTTGAAAGATCTGCCCCATAACACACTGCAAAAATTCTCAACTATTTGCTGCCAAATCTGCTTCATTATGCAGACTCTTGGGTGATTATGAACGATTTGTGCCAGAATGTTTAGTTAAGTCAACTTCCTGTCGTTGCAACTAGTTATTCATTCATTGCTTTTGAAACTTTTTGGACTGTGGGTTTGATGGTACATTAACCGGTTATTAATTGGCGCGTCAATTAAGATGGTAATATTGAAGTGAAGACAGGTCACAAGTGTAGATGTCCATGCGGGTAGTGTCCGAAGAGATAAGAGAGGCATCTATAACAGGGTGAAGTCTAGGACCTCCAAGTTCTGTGCTGAACAGCTAAAAATTACATACTGATTCGGATTGCAATTATAAACTTGTTTATTATTCATACATAGCACCGTTACTTCTAGATCTCATTCAAGTAACAGTCCTTTCAGGCCTTGCAATGGCAACTGATGCAAATTAGCACATTATGTAGTTCTTTTCTTAATGCCTTTCCTTTTATGATGAAAATTTGGAAACACCTTTTAAGTCATCCAACTGTATCTAATCACCTATATTGCTGTAGTATTCTTTCTGCAGAATTTTTGCGTGTGTCTTTGCATGATAGCCGTGAGGGTACATCAATAATATCAAGAACAAGGGCAAGTGAAAGCATGCCTATAAATGGAAGAGAGGAAAGGGTAAGAGTATTACTGTGCATCTGTTATTTCAATGTGTATTTGCATTATGTGTTTCCCAAGTGCATGCAAAGTTGAAGTAAAGGGTTGGTCATTCCTAAGGTGAAGTCTTGGCCCTGTGGTAGCGGCACATGCTTATCCAAGTTTTGCTTTAATTAGTTGTATATATTTGAAGAATTGAAAGATTACTCATTTAAATAAACTCACCTCTGATTATACTCGTCATTCAAATAACATTTTTTTTTAATTTCAAAATTCAAATTTAAATTTTAAAATTGCAGTCTTTAATTCTTTTCACATTATTTAAAAAAAAAATTTCCCTTCAACATTCTTTTTATTCTCCTTCCAAAACATTTTTTCTTACAAAAAATTCCCACCAAAACCTTTACACTTCCCAACAAAAAAGTTCTCAACCAAAATACAATCCAAACATAGATTTAGTTGTTAAGTACAAAAAAAAATAAAAACACTCTTAAACCATTTGTGGAGAATATGTTTCCTGGGTATGTAATAAGTAATGGAGCAAAATTCAAAAGCAATTATTAATTCTTGTAAGCTTGTCATCTTTATGATGGTCTTTAATATTGATTCAACAAACAAATGGTAACAAGTGATGGAGTGCCAAGTGAACAGCAATTATTGCCATATTCTTGTCAGCATGGCATATTTGTATGGTCTTCAACATTAATTCAGAAAATAAAATTGACTACTTCCAAATGCCCCATAGCATAAAAATTGCAGACAAAAAAAACAGAAAAGAAAAAAAAAAAGAACAAATATGAATCGTAAGCGTATACAAGGTAAATGTGTAACAAGATACCTCTACTATTTAAGCATGAAAGTTTCCCAATTCTGCAAAGTTATTCCATGGTTCATATCCATTTAGTTCTTGTTGATGGTTGTTGATGGTTTGTCTTGATATGACAATCATTGCATTTATATCAATGGCATTGCATTATGCACTTTTCAATTTTCTTGTCTTCATTTACCACCTATATTACTTATTTTAATCCCCTGGCTAAAGCTTTTAATATTTACCTTTATCTTGGAGCATGTGTTTTCCTAGACAGGTCTATGGTTTTCCCCGCCATATGTCTAGTGATTTTAAAGAGACTTTGCAGGTTGAATTGAATGAAGAAGAGGCCTCAAATCTCCGAGATCGGCTTCTTACGGTTGTTATTGGATTGCTTAGAACTGTGAGTTTTACTCTTGGCATTTTGTCATTAAAGACTGTTGTTTTCTCTTTCCTGTGAGAGTGATGTTATCGTATCTTGTTTGACATGAGAACATATGAGTGTGAATTCTCAGCTTAGGCACTCTAGGCCTAGGGTTTGGGGGAGGAGGAATGGAGGCTTTATCAATTGAATTCGTCAAATTGGTCATTCCATTATCTATTAACCTTGCTATGCTAGACTCTTTCACCATTGTAGCTCACCATATTTTGATGTTTTTCATGTCTTCTTATCCATATATAACTATTGACTATGGTACATAACTGTGCTTGACACATCACATGTGGATTGATGGATTTCTCAGTGTTGGTGCTGCTGCCTACGCAGCCATTTTCACTGTAGGAGACTACGACCCAACTACTTGATACAACAATCTATTAGATCTTCCTCAGACATCGTGATGCAATCACTTCAACTGGGCATGTAATTTGAGAGTTGTTTGCTTGGGTCATATGATGCTGTTAACTGACTCAAACTTTCTCTGATATAGTTGGTTGTGTATGCTGGAATCACCAATATTTTAAAAGGTTTTTACTGAAAGTTTCACATCAGTGTTCAGAAGATTATAGTGGAAATTTTTAAGCTTCAATCTAGTTGGAAGAAAACAATTTGGAAATTCATATATAATGTAGTTATACATGTATAACAACAATGAAGGTTGAGAAGTTCCCATGCAGGCTTACATTCAATTATCCCATTTGTGAACTTTATAAGAAACGATATTGGTTAAAGGGCTGGTACTGGTTCAGTCAGTCAAGTTTGTTTCTTAACAGAAAATAAGAGTAAATATATTGAATCAGACAGTTTACTAAACCTACAATACCCAGTGCCTGAGTTGGATCATCGCTGCTTTTTTATTTTAATTTCTGCTTCTGTGCTCTTATTAAAAGAGATATGAGTATCTGTGTCTTCCTTTTGGTGCTGGCTCACAGGCTTTTATTGCACTTGCCTGAATTTTATCTAGTTGATTTGGTTGAAGATTTCGCTAAGCTTTTATGCTACTCACTCAAGAAAGCATTTTACTCATCTTTGGTGATTTCTCCATCGTTGAATTTTAGTCACACATACAACTTGAGAAAACACTGATACTTCTTTTCAGGCAAGACTCCCTGCTGTGTTGAGAATGTACCGTGATACACTTACTGCTGAGATGAAGGCTGCTTTCAAGGAAGCAGTTTCTGAGTGGCTTCCGGTCCTTGCTGCCTCAGATGTTGGCCAAGGTGAAAGGATGGTTGATACCGATGGTCAGTGTCATAAGCTGGTTGACAACTTTCATCCTTATTTTCCTTTATGTTTTAGGTGGAAAGAGAAACCTATTGTAAAATTAAGTAATCAATCTGAAGTATGTTTTAAATTTCTTCAGCTTGAGTTCTTTGCTTCAAATAAATGATCAATTCAATTTTTATTTTTATTTTCATTAGGAGTAGATTAGTTGTTGTGGTTTTATCAGTTGTTGATATGTTCTTTGTCAGGAGGAGGTTCCTCACTTGGAGATAGACTTAGAAGCCTGTCTCCTGACGGCTTTCTTCAACTTTTGAGTGCAATTTTTATTGTAATACAGGTAATGCAAATCTACCTATTGCTTTAATGTCTGTTTGGTTGTATAAACCTTTTCTTCTTTTCCTTTCCCCCCCTTCTTTTCCTTTTCTACTCTCTCCCTCCTTCCTTTTTAGGTGCAATTTTATGCATTTTGGTGTGTGGATCATAATCATCTATTTCTCAGACAGCACTCATTTACCCAATGATTTGTAGTTACCCGTGATTGATTTTATAGTGAAATAAATAGTAGTCTTGTTTTGTGATTTCCCTTTTAAGAGCAGAATGGAGAAAGACCCAGCTGGCCGGCTCAGGCCTTGAGGGTGAGCTTTATTTATTTGAGAGAGAATGTGGAGTGAATTGAAATTCTTCTGTTTCTGTTATTGGTTTGGGAAACAGATTGTTTAGAATTTTCTTGTTTGAGCTAGATTCTTGGAATTGCCATGCTACCTTTTGGCCAGTTCACTCAGATCACCTTTGCCTGAAACATATACTTGGGCCTGTTTGGACAGCGTTTTAAAACGATTTCCAGGACACTCTTTCAGTTTCCAAAACATCTCTTATCTCACAACTACTACCTCAAAAAATGCGGAAACGCTCTTTGAAATGCTGTCCATACAGGCTGGTTTCTTGGATAATGGTTTCTAATAAAAAATCTTCTTACCAACTTAAGGTTTGAATATTTTCAGCCTTATTATTATATCTGTTCAGTCGGGCTTATTCTACTGTATGCTCAAATTATGAATGGTCATAGTGAAAGATTTGTTGGAGGTTTACTTTCTCCAGAAGTGATGGTTGACTGTCACATTTTCTTGTCAAAAAATTCTCCTGGAATTTCTTAAGTCCAAACTATATCTCTCTTCTGCCTAGGTAAATGTTAGAATTCAAATGTTCTTTTTGACATCCTGCTCTCAGGAATTATATCCGTTGATATCCCTGTCAAAGCTAGCAACCTAGAATTTTAAATATAGCTCAAACAAAATGATGAACTTGTATGTTATTCTTGAACACTAGTTAGCAAGAGTGATCTTTCTATTTTAGAATTAAAAATGAGGGAGTGGTACTCAAGGTTAGGACCCCATATACAGGAGGTATGCTACTATGATTAAAGTTCTGACACAAAATCATCTAAGATTCTATGCATGTAACAAAAATTTGCCTACTTTGAAACAACTTATTGAACAAAATACAGTCCTTCAATATCCATGGAGGTCCCTCTATTACTTGAATCATTATCCAAAATAGGATTATTGTAGCACTTCCCAAGCTTTTCCATTTCCTATTATTTTACCATGACCTCTCTACCAGAACATGCCATCCAAAACCCATCTTGGCATAACTGATTTATATCTGAATATATTGACACCATTCTCCAGCAGGACATAGTCAATGATACCTGTGTCTTGCCTGACCTTTTACACAAGAAGCATCAACTGGCATTTATTATTATTATTATTATTGTTATTGGCTTTTGCAAGTTTATGTCTGTAGGAATTGCATTTCAAATGGCACACTGGAAAAGTTGAAGTGAGTTTACTTTTGAGGCTAAGAAATTTCAACTATTTTATAAAGAATTATATCACGTGATGGTGAGATATGATCTATATAGCCAATCCCACATAGTGGGCCTTCAAAGCTGTTGTTCCTCTTTTCCTGGCATATCATTAGCACAGATATATCTCACATTCTTAGTTCCTTTGTTCTAATGGTAACTTGATTCTTTCTTTTAGTGAATGCAGGCACACTTAGAGCGAGCTTCTGAAGTAAAAAAGGCAATTGAGTGGATTATGTCCAACCGTGATGGTCATTATGCTGCCAATACTGTTGCTGCTGCTATTGCAGTTGGTGCTGCAGCTGCTGAATCCACTCAAGAGACTGACGGTCGTGCCAGTAACCTCTTGTCATACTCATCTCAGGGATGTGAGAGGGAAAATCATGCAACAAGCCCATCAACTTCATCCGGGAATTTCCGGTTAGTTTTTCTTCTTATTATTCTTGTTCTCGAGTACTAATGAATTTGTCAGTTGTGCCTTTGAATAAATTAAGTATGGTTTTGTTTTTGTTTTTTTTCCCCTAGGAATGTATGATTTCTCGAACAGGAAACATTTTAATTTACTTATGTTCTAATTGTAGACATTAGCTGCTTATGGAGCAGTTGGGTTTGCATTGCAAATGCTCCATGCATTGGGTTTCTTATGCTGTGTCTCATCTAATTCAGATTCTGTTTCTGTGGACCGTGGATATTTTCTTTTAAGACCTTTAGTAATGTTATGAAGGACCTGTCCTGAAAAGAAAGCCTACACTTGGTGCAGTCATTCAAGGATTCAACTGAGTATATCATGAAGGGATTTATTTGGCTTTACTGTAACAGAATTAGATATGATAAAAAATATTAATAAACAATGGGGACTATTTGACATCTGTGCTTTTCTTTTCCTCTGTGGACAGTATTGAATTTGAGTTCATTGTGGAAGGTTAAATTGCTGTTTGTTTGCCAAATCGCTATTGCATAAATCTTCTGAGAACTGCAATGGTTTTCTAAAGGGCAAAAAACCTACTGAACTATTGTGATTATATGCTTGGGTCATTTAAAATTTTTTGGTTTCAGGTGACCAATCAACTTCCAAAAAGCTAAGTTTTGGTCTTTTTCCTAGATTTGGAAGTTTACCCAACCCTATTTTCTTCTGTCAGGGTATCAGCATCCATGCATAAAAACTTGAAAAGAACAAACCATGAATAAGTAACCATTCTTCCTGCAGCCCCACTCACACCCAACATGGTTTCAATGTCCCCTGGACCCAGAATCCAAACCTACTGGTCCCAAACTCTTCCAGATTCTCATCATATTTATTTTCAACATTCTGTTAATTTCACTGAATTGGGGTGGTTTTGTGGATATAATGTTGGTTTCTGTTTTTCTTATGTAATTGAAAAGCTATGTGCGTCGCTGATCCCCCAACAATTGGAAGTAGAAGAAATTTTGGTTCTGAATCTGTTTTTTGGCTGAATATACTATTGGTGATTTATTGATTTGAATCTTTTTCAATATATATTGATATTGAAATTTAGAAATTTTATTACTCTTTTGAATCATTACTGAACCAGTGTAGGGCTTAAAGGAATTTTTGCATTGATATTGTAACATGGAAGTTAAATTAATCAGGGGAATAGGGGAAAAGTATCAGTAGGATGGAGCCAAGTTTGGTAAAGGTCTGGTAGGGATCAAAGTATGCAGTAAGATTGAATTTGGCAGTGGTGGTGGGCCTGGTGGCATGGGGAGGTTGCATGTTTCCACTAGCATACAATCAAAAGAATGAATTGAAGGAAAAGAAGGGGAAGAAAAAGAAAAGGGAGGATGAGAAATGGTTTGTATTTTATTTTTATTTTTATTTTATTGACAAAAATTTCCCTAAGCTTAAGTATGAGTGGGTAGCACCTGTATCTAACGGAAGGACCAAAACTTAACTCCTTGAGAAGTTGAGTGGGTGATTTGAATTTGGAAGGCAGAAAGTGTATGATCAGAATAGTTTAATGACTAAGTTTTTTTATTCTTTTCTGAACATCAATTGATCCTGGAATTAGCACTTGATGGCTTTGCTTTCTGTTATGTCCTTATTAAGTTTCCTTTGCATTTAGATGTTAGATTTGTATGTGTTGACAAAGCAAAATGATGTATGCACATTGTGTTCTTGACGTTGATGAATGTATCACCACATATGAAAGGGAAAGACTATAAAGTAACAGTTAATATCTTTTGTTTTTTTCCAGAACTGATGTATTAAGGGAGAATACAGAAGCTGTATTTGCAGCTTGTGATGCTGCTCATCATAGATGGGCAAAGCTCCTTGGGGTCCGTGCTAATATCCATGACAAGTTGAGGTTGCAGGAGTTTTTGAGTGTTTATAACTTGACTCAGGAATTTATGAATGTAACAGAGAAGGTATCACTTTATTTATTTGTTTGATTCTATTTCATTTATACTTGTTAAATGTAATTGTGGTTGTGATTGCATGTAATGCTAACAAAAACAGATTGGTGGAAGGTTGGGATATAGCATACGTGGAATACTGCAGTCACAGGCTAGAAATTTTGTTGAGAGCCAACATGAATCTCGTGTAAGTTTTTTTTCACTAGAAGAATATCCTATTCTTGCTTCCTGGTTTTGGATTCTTGATTTTAGCTTTTACATTTTCGTCACTGCAGATGATAAAGATGAGAGCTATACTTGAGCAAGAAAATTGGAATGAATTGGATGTGCCTGATGAATATCAGGCTATTGTCACTTCATTGTTTTGCTCAGAGTCTGGGACAACTGAGCATACAGATGAGGCTTCTGTTGGTTTACCGGCGAGCAATAGGGATGTGGCTGTACACACTGAAGCTTCTTTTACGGGTGATGTTGGAATGTCGAATTTGGTGCAACATTCTGGTCAGAATGATTCTGTTGGAATAAGTGGAGATGGTAATCGACAGCTGAGGTCAGCTCAGAACAATAATACTGACAATGATAGTTCTGTGGCTCAGAGTGGTGATGCTAACCGAAGGGAACGTGGAAGATCTTCCTGTAGAACTCTTTCCTTTAAAGGTCTTCAGTATCACATGGTGAATTGGTTAGTAACAAGTTTTAACATTTCTCACTTTGTTCCTGTAGCTTGACATGTTTCTGTTGCAGTTTAATGTTCTTATTTTTTTTAAACCTTAAGATACCATTAGACTATCAGTTTCTCTATGTTTAGTTGGTTAGCTGCCTTGGTTCTTTAGTCCTCCAATTTTTTATTCCTGATATGTTTTCTTAGGTATTTTATTTTACTGGTATTTAATATTTAGCATGATTACCCCCCCTCCCCCCTGAAAAAAAAGAGTTTGGGTGTTCGTTGTCTGAGTATGATGCAGGCATTATTTTCGTTGTCCTTTTGCTAATTTGAGCAGTCGTTCTTAATTTTCAGTGGCTTGAGTTTGGTAAAGATGTTGGCAGAATACATTGATATGATTAATTGTTTGCCCACGCAATCTTCAGAAATTGGTCATCGTGTAGTTGAAATCTTGAAGTTTTTCAATACAAGGACTGCTCAGCTTGTTCTTGGTGCTGGAGCAATGCAGGTATTTCTGTACAAGCAATTGATAAATCTTGGATTCCACTTAATCACTTAGATGATGAAGAGGCATCTAGTGCTTGCTGCAAGTCAAATAAGTTAACGTTAGCAGTTAGCACTTGGTTTTTTGGCTGATATGCTCACAATTTATTTGTGAAAATCATTGATTAGATTTCTTGCTGTAGTTATAATCTAGCTTTTTGTCTTTTGTTCCCTTTCTTTTTAGGCTTTGATTTGAAAGAGCTCCCATTCCTCCAAGCAATCCTTTTCTCCTCTTTCTTCTATCCTGTATAATTTTGTACCGTATCCAATTCTGTCAAAACAAAAAGGAATGCAATCTCAATCATCAGTAGTTGTCTTTTGTCTGGAATGCTTGATAATTTATTGTTGCTTGTTATGTTCCCCCCCCCCCCCCCCCCCCCCTGTATTTTGTTGCTAAAAGCTTAAGGAATCTGTTTTCTTTTGATGTTGGTTTTATAGCTGGAAGTTTTATCAGCATAATATGTAAAAAACTTATCGGATGATGTGAGTTGTTAGAAACTTTGTTAATATGCAATTGGTTGTAGTCCCTGTTTTTCTTTCTTTCTCTTTGAAGATAGTCTGCAACTATTGCTAGATCTCATATGTTTGGCATCTGCTGATTGTGTTTCTTGGAAACTTTTAATGCAAATATGCCGTTGAATTGTAGAGAGAATAGCTTGCATTTGCACTAAATTGTCTGACCTAGACCTTTTACCTGATTGAAACTTTTTGCCCATTGCAGAAAGTAAGTTAAATAGGTTGGCAGTAGGGGCTCTGTAGAACTTTGAGTCATTATATATATTTTAAAGAAAAGTGAAAATGTAGGCTGTTGATTTTTGTTATCAGCATTTAAGAGGCATAAACTTACAGGAAACAGATAGTGAATTATATCTTATTTGTAACTGAATTTTATTTCTGAAGTGTTCTGGGAGATTTGTTGTTATACTCTTTGGGGGCTTTTCCAAGGTTAGCATACTTTTGATGTTCCTGAATGAACAACATTCATTATGAAATTTACTGCAGATATAATAACAGTGTGAATTGTTCATAGCTCATCAACTCAATGACCTGTAATAACACATTGAAACATAGTCCTAATGGCCATGAGGACATAGGAAGATTGTGTTAATGAAGGATGAAGTCTTACGTCTATGTTCAGAAAGATGTTTAGGATCACTGTGAGGTATTGAGAGAGCTGTTTGGGATTGCCATTTTCAGGGATGAGGTTTTAGGTCTGTATTCTGGAGAAAGAAATACATCTCTAGTGTTGCATGCACGTATATCCCATCTTAGTGAAGATAGCTTCGCTTCAAAATTTTAGGACCTCATCATTAGTATTCCATGCAAGTATATCCCATCTCAGTGAATATGGCTTGACTTCAAAATTATAGGACCTCATCCTTCTTCATGGTTCCCCTCCCAAACTAAGTTTAGCAGTAGGCATGCCAAAGGTTTGATGAAAGATGTGACAACTGATTCCTCTTTTAGGAGATTGTGCAATCTCACTGTTGTGGTTAGAAGGCTCTCTGGTGACTCAAAGGTGTTAGAAACAAGGTTAAAGACACAGGAACAAGTGAAGTTACATTTCCAGAATGGCCAAAACTCAAAGCATTTTATGAGCAGAGGAACTTGTACTGTTTTGTGCTTTAGGAATTGATGTTTTGACAGTAAACAAAGTGTGAGACAGGCAGTAAAGGAAGTGTACAATTGCATTCTAAATTTTCTGTTTGTATGGAGGCTATGTTTGTTTGCCTTACAGTCTATTATTAAAGCTAACATCAGGCAACAAAAATGGGGCCTTGAAGTTGCTTCTCTTTTTAGATTGCTGGACTCAAGACTCTCTTACCCATAGTATTGGAGAAGGTAAAGAGCTTCTTCACATTATGGACTGGGTGATGAGATTTTTGTCGCATCTCAGGCCAAAGGATGTCATGTGCTATTATAGATTTTAGGTCTTATGATGGAAAAAATAGATAGATAGATAGATAAATAGAAGAGGTATTTTTGTGTGGCTAACCGCTTATTGGCAGAGAATGGTAGACATTATACAGATAATATGCATTATTGATGGCTAGTTGGACACTTCTATACCAATTTGGTTGTTGGATTATTCACAAGTTTGACACAGAATTCAGCAGTGATAGAGGATTCTCAGAGTTGAGTTACTCAATTCACATACTCGAGGAGCAGATGACACTATCTAATGGTTAACATGCATGTTGACTTATCTTTGTAATTGAAAACATTCATCTTATGAGAGATTCCTAGGTGTATCAGTTGATGGATTTGAGGTTCAGGCAGGTGAAGGTCCTTGTTTTTTTGAGCTCAATAAAAATCTTATTCTAGTTTCTTTTGAATTGTTTTAAGCTGAAAATATTTTTTCTTGGACAGCCTGAAATTGAATAATATGGAGGGAATCTAGTAGCTGTGAGGAGAAGAAAAAAAAGATAGTTGAGCCAGTTAGAGGATAGGAAGGTGAATATAGAAACTTGACAGGCTCTGTGCACTTTGACATGAGGTGAGAAATGAGTTGCAGAAGAAAAGAGATGGAGGGCAGGTTAGGATTTGACAAAGATGTGCTGCTGAAATTATCATCTTGGGTGCATTAGGGGTTGTAAAGATGCTGATGAAACAGGAACTGTAGCTGCTGCTATATCAGTAATCAATGAAAGTAGTTTTTTTTTGTTTTTTTTAACCCCTCTTCTCTGTTTAGGAGAGGAATAGAAGGAAATTTGACATACTAGTATTCCTAGAGCTACTTGGAATGTTATTTCAATCATTTTCGCCCAAACGAAGAAACATCTAGATATGTCTAATGATGAGCATGTCATGGAAAACTTCAAAGCACACATCCTGGAAGGTTTAGACATGGCAAGGTTTTGAGATGTCAGGTTTAAGTATTGTCATGCACATATTACAGAAAGAAATGAGTGGCGTAAGTGTTAATAAGAGACAGACTAGTGCCTAAGTGGTGCATCTGCAACATTGTACAAGTTTGCTTAATATTGCTAGGTCAATCATGCTTTTAGGTTATAGCATCCTACTTTTTAAGATATGATGAATCAAGGGGAAACATGAGCAAGATTAGCAAGCCCTCATAGATTCTCCTTAGCCATAAAGTTTCCAAAGAATTCCTTACTTTTAGCTCTTAAAATGTACCCTCGCTACCATGAAAATACATAGACCGCTCCTACTTTCCTACTTTGGTTTATCTTGATAACTTTAACTTCAGGGAGTTTGAGTTAAATTCTGATGGGATGGAGAAAGAAATTGAGAACCAAATGCATAGGTCAAAAAATTACTTTGTGAACTTGTTGAACTAGATTGATTAGGGTAAAATGAGTCTGGGGGGGGGGGGGGGGGTGAAAGTAATTTATTGAATCTTTATAAGGTCAGTCCATATACATGAGGCCTTAATGGTCTGACCCTTCCCTGGACTTTGCACATGCAGGAGCTTCTATGCACCAAGTTGTTCTTTTATTATTATTATTATGATGGACAGTGAAAGAATGTGCAACAAGCATTTACTGACACAATCTTGTTAAAATTCCATCATAGTACACACATCATGCAGAAAAGAGGTTAGAGAGTTTTAAGTTTGGTATTTGATCTTAAAATTTTTTAATTATGTATATGGGGAAATTCCGCTGGGGATGATGGACCTAGGGATAAAGCTTGCATGAAAATTTCTGTTCAGAAATCTAGGTATTCATTTAAGGTAACGAGCAGGATTTATAGCTAGAACTTCAGTTAGATGAGCTTTTGGTGTGCAAGTGTAGCAAAACTAGATTGGTTTGCCTAACTAGAGGCCTACTTTTAGGTGCTGCATCCCAGAGGAAAAAGGCATATTATTTTAGCTGGTGTTTTAACATATAAGCTGGCGGGAGAGGAGCAAGACACCTTGTCGCTTTATCATGGAGTGGCTGAGTAGAACTGGTGAATGTTGCTTAGGATCTTGGTGGGCCATGTGATATTGAACAACATCCTGTTGATGTTGTAGGGAAAACCAGAATGCAAATTTGTTAAGACTTTGCATCATGGCTATAAATTGGATGCTGTGTGGAGGTGGTCTAATGTAAATTTACATATGGAAAAAGTAATATTTAATATCTATGATTCCCTTCAGGCAGTATGATGATCCACTTGCCTTTTTTAAGGCTCTTGCTGCAAAGTTTTATTTTTATTTTTGGTTGGTGTTGTTGTTGTTGTTATTACTCCCTCCGTCCCAAACAAAGAGTCCACTTTTAAACCAAATTCCTAAAATATCCTTATTAATAATAATTATCATCATCATCATCATCATCACCATCACCTTTATCCTAAAATATCCTTATTAATAATAATTATGTATACTCAAAATTAAAAAGTAAGGATAAAAATGTAAAATTTTACATTTAGTGGTGCATTAAATGAGTTGTACCTAAATCAAAGTGAACTCTTTTTTTTGGGACGGAGGGATTATTATTATTGTTCTTTATATGGTCTAGTAGTGTTTTATCTGTAATATGTCATAGGCTTTTCTGCCTATTGGACTCGCAAGAGGTCAAGTTGTGTGGGGTTCAAATACTTTTTGTTCCTCTATCTTTTGCAAAAGTAGTTGAACTATTTATTGATATTCTAAATTGGATTTAATCTTGCTCGTATTTTGAGTCACTGGAAATGTTTAATCTCTGTGCTTCCTGTAAAATATTTGTTTCCGGAGTTACTGCATCAATACTTATTGCCTATCAGTTTTCAACTCGATCCCAATTCCAATGCAGGTGTCTGGTTTGAAGTCCATTACTTCTAAGCATCTTGCTTTGTCCAGTCAGGTCATTGGTTTTGTACATGCTATAATTCCTGGTAGGTTGTTGTTTTAATTTCCAGTAATTTACATGCTCTGTGGCACTTTATTTGTTTATTTATTTAAGTGTTTCTGTATAGAGTTGTTGAATGCCATCATTTTTCATTGCTGAAGTCAAGAAATAACTGCTTCATAAGTTTAATTATGCTACTAGGTTAGCTAGAATGCCTCAGTGTAGAAAAGGTTGATTAATTTAACAAATATGGTTTTACTTATCACAACTCTTACGAACAAGCCTCTGCTCAATTTTGTTAACTTTGTGGGGAAAATTTTGGAATTTATTTTCTTCTCTTGTTTTATCTGTTTTTTGGGCTCATGGAGTTGGGATGGATCGTACATTTCCTTATCTGGAAGATTTTTATTTTTAATTTTTAATTTTTTTGGGGGTAATGGAGCCAAACACATGCCAGTCAACATTTCAGTGGCAGCTGCATATTGGGTGATGTGTTTTCTCATGTCTATTTATGGCTATTCCTTGGGCCATGTTTCCTGTCGTCATGTGAAGAAGAGAGAAGATTATACAAGAAAAACATATACTCTCTCCGTCCCATAAAAAGAGTGCACTCAACTGATTATTTGGTCAACTAAACTAAGGTTTGACTGAATTTTTTTTATTGATATATTTTGTTTTTCAAAAATATAATTGTATCATATTAAAAATTAAATGAAAAGCTATTAGATAAATAACTACAACTTTACATTTACAAAATACATAAAAAAAATGAAACCTTAAAAGTTATACTATTTGACTATGCACTATTCAAAAGTAATGGTAACAATGGATGGAAGGAGTAGCATTTATGGTTAGCTGCATGTTTTTCATAATCTTATTTTCATGTATGATTTTTCTGTTTATCTGATGTGTTTGAATTCCACACTTCTGCTGTAAAGGATTTTCTTAATGTGTGCCATTATCTACTTATATTAGTAAGTAGATATTACTGGGTTGATTTAGCATGTCCAAATAATCATACACGTAATTGTAACTAAATATCCGAAAATGAATATATATTGAGTTCAATTATTGTATTTCTGAATTAAAGTATGTTAGATAGGATATATTACTTTCTAGAAATGTTTGTAAGGTGGTCTAGTAATAAAAATAACCAAGATTGAGGGTCCAGGAAGTGGAAATCCTGGTTCATGTTTCAAGAGTAGTTTATGGTATTGGAAGATCTATTGATGTCAATGAAGATATGACAAGATTTCAGAAATATCACAAGAGAGGAAAGTGAAGTTTTAATGCCAATGTTTTCTTCATATTATCTGGAATTTGATATTCAGGTTTATTTCTATTTGTATTTCTTTTTCAGGTTATGCATAGTTTTGTAATTTTGTCTAACAGCTTGGCAAGGGTCTGTAGTATTATCTTTTGTGGCTTTTCCTGAAGCCTGGCCAGCTGTAAATTTAGCTACCTGATGTACAGTCCTTTTTCCCTAGTTGGCACCATCAGGAGGGGAAATTTTCCTGGAAATTTTCCTGTAAAAATATATCAGCTCTCCTTAGGAAGGTTTTCCAGTGAGAAAATTACTAGGTGACACATGAGTTCTCTTCTTCTTCTCCCTCATATTCCCCTGCTTCTCTACTTCTAAATAACTGCTTTTAAGCTTATTCTCTGATTTATGCAAACCAGCTTATATATACACACTTCAAAGCGTCAATCCTTCGGACAATTCACTGCACTCTCAATCCTACAGCTTTGGAGAACATGAAAATTACACCATAACAGTTAGTGAACCATTGTATATTTCCATATAAATAAAATGCCTGTCTTCATATCCACAGACATTCGTTTGAAATTTATAAGACATTGCAAGAAACAAGGAACCTGTACCTTTATGATAGAAACGGGAAGACCAAAAGAGCAAGGCAGGCATTTAATTCAGAAGAAAGGAGTGCAATGCTTAGTTTACAACCTTTAAGTGACAAATAGGAGGAACATGGTTAGCATGGTTTTAAAGATAGAAGGTGCATCCTTTAAAAATTATAGATTGCAGATATGTGATTTCACTAATTAGAACATTTTGTCAATTTAGTAACTGATGAATTAATTAGATAATAGTATGAAAATATCCCCACTGGCATTCTTGCTTCATGGATCTTATACTGTATTTGCTTTTCTGATCAGATGTTACCCACTGGCAATAGAAATATGTATGTTCGTGACAAAACATGCAGCAGAAAATGATAATTTGCAGAAAAGTTTTTGTTACTGAAGAAGACGCCCATTTGATTGGAAGACTATTTCTTAGTCTGGCTTTATTATTTATAAAGCATAACCCTGACTTGTGTTGGTTTTGAAATTAAAAGACCTGCACATTTTACTGCTAAATTTGTAAGAAAAACCTAAAAAAAATTTGCTTGAATTCTCAATGTGGAAAACACCCAAACCTCAAGCACCTATTTCCACCATGCTGTAATCCACCTCAAAAAACTCAATCACCCACTTCCCCCACAATGTTGCAAACCTATCACTAGATCCCCAATCTCCTAGAAGTTGCTCTGCTTCTCCTCACTCTTGTTGACCTCTGTAATTTATGTTCTTCAAAACCAGGAAACAACGTTTTTCGCTTCTGGTTTTGTAGCATGTTTTACATTCTCGCCAAAGAGACTGAAAATATTAATTAAACGTGTTCTGTGTAATTACACAAATCTGCTAGTGAAAAGAAGAAAATACAAAACACTTCCACATTTGGACAGGCCCTTATGATGTCATGGTTCCTTTCCATTTGTTTCCATCTCAGCTTTGTGGATAACTGCATAGGTAGGTTTAATATCCTGCTTAGTCCTGCAGAGTTTATGACAAACAAATTGCCAACTTAATCCATCTAGTCACATTTGCTAACATACTTTATCCGTGTGCCAAATGTCTTTGTAATAGGAAGCATTCTGTTCTTTTTCTGTATATTTTACCTCTATGATTTCTGCTGTTCCTAAATTCTTCTGGAATTCGCAAAATGCTAGGACTACTGGTTTTGTTTACATATTTGTTAGATTTAGACACTAAGCTCTTGTCTATAAGTGCAGGGAAAGTTGCTTTGTCTGTGGTGCATTTGCATCTCAAATATAAATATCTGAAATATGCTTTGATCTAGTGATTCTATAAGCTTAAGTTTTGGTCAAGCAATAGGAAAGATTATACCTGAGTAAATCTGACTTTTTTGGCATTGAACTAGATATCAGGAGGATTCTCTACTCGAGACTACCTGAGACTCGCAAAGCACTACTTTCATCTGAATTTGATCGAGTGACACAGGTTTGTGAATTGTTACGGCCATACTTCTCTTTTACATGCATTTTTTTCTATTAGTCAAGGAAGTTCTCCCTTGTATGTGCTTGAAAGATTCTATCAACCTTTTTCTCTCATTTAGAACATCTTTTTGTTTGCTTGGAAAACAATGATACAGGTTGACTTCAGGGTAGACATTCCTTCAATTTGCATCAAAATTTTACTGTTTTGGTATTTTGAACAGTGATTTTTGTTGACAAATAGGTAAATTTAGAGGTGCAGGAAAAACTATTTGCATACATATTTTGTACCAAAATGTTTACTTAACACTGATAATCACCTGAAATGGATTAGGATTTATAGTGGAAGCCCAATGAAGAATGGTTTAGCTTTTTCTAGGATCATCAGTACTTTTGGTTTAGGCTTCCAAAAGTCATAGTTGTTCCACCAGTTTATACACCATTGCTTCATGAACTGTTTAGCTTTTTTAGGATCATCAACATCAAATTTGCACTTCTGAGGCTCCAAAGTACAATTTTAGATGTGGTTCTTTTTGCATGACATGCCATTGGTTAAGATGAATGTTTAGTACATATCGTGACCATCACATGGTAATGTCTCGTACTTGTCCTAATGTGTGGCACTAGCTTTTGTTCCACTCTTCATTTTTAGCCGAGAACATTCAATATGTTGGAAAAACCTTATTATAGATTTTTCTAAGCAAAAGAATCTGCAAATCAGTGTTCCACTTTTGTTTTTCCCTTCTTCTCCTGCTTTTGATGAAAATGATCTTGCAGTAGGACACAGGAAAGCTTGATTTTGAGGAATAACTAATATTACTCTCTAATTTCCAGTGTTTGCCTTCAAGCATACAATTTGAAATTCGTGCAACAGAGGCCATAGGATAGGCATGCTAAGTATATTTCTTTGGTTGCTTTATTACTTATTGTTTTAGGGCTTGTTACTTTATAACTAATGGATTAGGCTAACTTAAAATCGTGGGTAGTTGGGTACTGACAGACTGTTTTAATTCTTCAGTTTAAACATGTTTTATAACCATTATGTTTTACCCTTTTTCTTCATTTTAGGATTATAAAGTTCACCAAGAGGAGATACACTCAAAGCTGGTTCAGATTATGAGGGAAAGATTGCTGTTTAATCTTCGACGATTGCCACAAATTGTTGATACTTGGAATGGGCCAGAAGATTCTGATCCACAGCCAAGTCAATTTGCTGCGTCTGTTACTAAGGTTAGAAGTCATCCAAGGACTTATTTTTGTGGTGGGGTTGCCTTTCCTAGTATTGGCGTTCAGCACTTCTTGATAATGTTACTTAGGTTCACTGGAAGTCATTCATTTATCACCTGAAGGAAAAAGGGACTCCAGCTTTTAGTACAAAATTTTTACCAAATATTTTATGCATGCAATTTGATCTTGATATTCATGAATTTTCCCTTCATTTAGTTTTGTGCTTGAAGGGATCAAAAGCCATTCCCTTTCCCTGCCAAATGCTTAAAGAGTACATGATTGTAGTAAGTTGACGGTAGATAGCAATCTTTGGGTGTTATACATTATGAAACTGAATCTTGGAATGCTGATGCCACTTTCAGCCCATCTTAATTCCTCCTTCTGCCTGTACTACTTTGGAAGCAGCTGCCCATGCATCACCATAATATCAAGGCCTATGGTTTACCTACATGTGTATAAACTTCAAGCAACTTTTTCTATTTTTTTCCCCTCTTCGTATTGGTGCTGAACTGAAAAACCTTGAGATAAAATAGGTTCTCATAGAAGTTAATAGGTCATTTCGAAGATCCTGCAACTGTAAGAATTTTACTACAGGTTTTGCAATATACTACCTGGGAAGATTTTCAATGCAGAATATGTACCCTCAAATTTCTTGTTTACCAACATTGGATGTGGTCCAAAATAATTACTTTTACCGTGCTTTTGCTTCGCTTCCCTGCTATTTAAGCACTTCCTTAGAGATGCCAAAAAGTTTCAAAGAAACGCCATTATGGGGAATGGAGATTTTTGTCCTATGTACCTTTTAAATCCTTTGTGTCTTTTTTAATTAGGCAAGCAAGATTTCCAACATGCATGATCATTCAATTGTTGAACAAACAGGTGTTGATTGGAAAGTATAATTTCTATAGAGAAATTGTATTTGGGGATTGATTCTAATTATTGATACAGGTCATTGGAACTTTAACTGATTCACAACTTCAGTTACCCCTTAGTGGAAATGTTTGTTAGAAAACAAAAGTTTCGTATGCTTAGTTGTATATGCTGAGACCAAATCACTTCACAAGAAACCCCCCCTCCCCCTCTTAGCAAAGTATGCGTCGTTCCTACTTCTGTTCACACTCTGATGCAAATAGAGTGTTCAGGGATCTGCTTTCCAACCCACTGCCAGATATATGTTCTGAAAAATAGCTCAATATGTTCATCACTCATTCAGTTCTCATGGGAAGGATTATTCTGAGCCTGTTGGGTTATCTTCTGTGTTTGATTTGCCTTCAAAGTAACACCATGTTGTCTTACTAATACAAATTTAAACAGCTAATTCTTGCAAGTGGTGTTTTTTTATTTGGTCTATTATTTAGGATTCGTCTTATCTCATTACGCGCAGTGCTGAATTGTGTGTTTTCCCATACAGATTCTTCTAAGGGAAAAGTGCCTTGTTTTTTGGTGCATGTCAAATACCATAATAAACTTAAGTTCTAGTTAGGATGATCAACTGTGATTAAACATCCCTGGAAATGAAAAGAAGGTCAGAGAGTTGAACAATAGTAGCAATATTGCCGTCTCAGTTTTTGAGCTAGACATGTATTCTACTTTGTCTCCTTGTAGAAAGTGTTGCTGTCTCTTCAAATAGTTCCGGAACTAATTTCATTTTCTGATTTAGCTTTTCTCCCTCTTTTTAAGACATCCTTTTTGTTCATTCATTTTGGGTAGAGATATTTACTTCCTTGGGACATAGTTTTACAATGGAGCTTTATTTTACAGTGTCTGATAATGTTTTTTCAATATTAGTGAGTCAGTTTTGTTAATTCTTTCTTAAAGTTCCATAAACTGAAATGCAATACACTGTATGTTTGATTTTTCTGCAGGAAGTTGGTGTTTTACAGCGTGCCTTATCCCGAACTCTGCATCAGTTTGAGGTTGAAGCTATCTTCAGGTTTGTTCTAATTTTTGCATCTTTAGAAGCCAAAATACTTCGTTCACTTATCCTCCTTTTGTTAGCTTGTATATTTCATGTGCCAGATTTGTCCTCCTCTGTTGGAGGTAGTCATAGCTGATGTCCCATCTTCATCTCCACATGACAGTTGATATCATTCAAGCTAGCTCAAATTTCTTTTGCCAATTTTAGATATTTTTGTTTGTTGAACCAAAGTTTACTGATAAAGTACTGTCTCAATATTTAGTAATAAGGCTGATTGAATTAGGATTACTCAAGTTCGGTTGTCAGATCTTAAGTGTAAATGGAAATACACATGCAAGCACTAGAAATGGGCTATGGAGCCCTTGAATTCGAAGATTGGTTAATACCTACCAAAGAACTGATTTCATGCCATCTAAAATTGGCCTGTCATTTCAGCATCAGCAATATGGAGGTTCAAGTCCAAATGAGATGATAATTTGCTGGCAAAATGGAGCCACCTCATTCTTTATACTCTGCATTCTCTAAATTGAACTGATTGAATTTCACATGTAGACAAGATTGTGAAGAATTTTTATTGGTTCTTTAAGCAATATTATTGTTTTATAGTGATCTCTTCATGTACTTTCTGATATTGGATACTTTTACTGTACTGAACTTATTTTTCCCTACAACAATACTTCAGCCAGTGATTAACACTCTGACTTTGGTTAGTAAGTCATCATGACTAGATGAACAAGCCTTGCTTAGCATCCAAATATAGTGCTTGAGCGTGAGGTTGCTTATAACAAGTCTTATGGAGTAGATTTGTCTGTTATGAGAGGGAAAGATGATCAGAAACAGTAATGGATTTTTAATTTAGAAAAAATTGCTCTTCTATGCAGTTATCTACATTGTGACAAATTGAAGCATTTATTGTACTTTCTCATCTGCTTGCTCACATATTTACTCAACCATGAAATATGGTATCACATTTTACAGCTTGCAAAAATGATGTTATATTTGTAGATGTACTATTAAGTGCATATTTCAATTATCTAGTTTTATAATATGAAGAAAAGTGAGAAACAAATAAATATAGCGGGAACTGTGGATTTTCCCATCTTGTTAATATTGAAATGTATTATTTGTGGAGCACAAGTCTTCCGACTCTTTTAAGATTTCTAGTCTTCATTAAAGATTGATGCATTACCCTCATGCCATTTGCAGGCAAGTGGTGGTGATATTCCATACCCAAATTTCACATGCATTTTCAAACATAGAAATCAGTACTCCACAAGCTAAAACCAGGTATTGTTATTTTGAAGTCTGTATGGCAATTTTGAAATCCGCTAGTGAGAGTTGGTTAATATTTGATTATCTTTGTTTTGTTGAAGTTTTCTTATGTAATTTTTCAATTAGTTTTTCTTGATTCTCCACTGATGTGTAAATTTACTTGGAATTTTTTTGACCAGGCTGCATTGTGATGTTCAGCACATTCTTCGATGCATTAGATCTTTACCTTCTGGTGATTTGAGTGAATCTAGTCCAACGAACTGGGGGCAACTTGATGAATTCTTGGCGCAAAGATTTGGCACAGAAATTGACCATTAGATGCTTGTTAGATAGGTAGTTAATGATATTTTCGGATGAACAATCATATGCTGGCATGATGTGAGGAGGAAAAAGCTTAGAAACTGATTGCTGTACCTTCCAACCAAGTAAGAAAAGTATCAAAGTTCGACCCTTTCTTCTGTCTTATTTCCGCTATTTTTTCCAGAGAAAATACTTCTTGTTTGCTTTTTCATATTAAGTTAGTTGTCCACTTCTCTATGAATTTTTACATCTGAAGCATGAATGTCCAGATTAGACCAACTGTAAAGCTTAAAATGAATGGCAAATTTGTAAGGTAGCATTAGACTCCATTTTAAGAGAATTCCTTTGAGGAAAGCATAAATTAAAGACTTTATCACCTACTCTGAATGATATAGTAGATGTCATGGAGTTATCTCTCTCTCTCTCTCTCTCTGGTTTGATATGTTGCATAAATTAAGATGGATGTGTGAACATAGTAAACTAGATGGAATATGTGTTGAGGAGGTTTTATACATGGGGAGCCCAACTAGAGCGGCCCAATAAGCAGTAGGAGCCTACGTGAACCCAAAAGTTTAAGCTAGTGGGCCTTGGGTCCTTGCTACTTATTACGTACTCTAGTTTTTCTTAATTTTCCAAAGTGGGATAATATCCGTGAACGCAACAAACCTCCCCCTTCATGGATACATTATCACATTAAAGCCTATTTCAGCAAGTCCATTTAGTGCACCATGGACCCATTTAGTGCCTGTGCAAGTAGTAAATCACCAAACTTACTTGTCTACGAATTCCCCACTAAGCCCCAGTCCAACCAGAAGAGGAATCACTTGCTTCCTCGAGTAGCCCAACATTCTAGCTTTGATACCACTTGTTGGGGAGATTTTACACATAGGGAACCCAATTAGAGCGGCCCAATAAGCAATAGGAGCCCATCTGAGCCCAAAACCTTAAGCTAGTGGGTTTTGGGTTCTTGTCACTTATTAGGTACTCTAGTTCTTAATTTTTAAATGTGGGACAGTATTCATGAATACAACAGTATGTAATGAATGAATTAGAAAGAAAGTAAGGCTAACCCTATAAATGCGAACATGAGGGAAACATGTTTAAGTTGGTTTGGACATGTGTGAAGGAGACTCTTATATGCACTAGTACAACATCTAGATATTAGAGAATTATTAATTCCAACTAAAAGAGGAAGGAAAATACCTAAAAAGATTTGGAAAGAAACTATTAAAAGCGACATGAATTACATAAAGTTAAAGGAAAATATATATTTTAATAGAAAGTGATGCCGAAATATGAACCATATAGTCGAACTCACATAGTGTGATAAAGGTTTAGTGGTGGTTGATTTGATGTGGTGCAGTGCACGGTTTATTCAACATTTGGAATCATTGTTAATGTTTTTTTTTGTAGTTTCCCATTGTAGATGTTCTAAAGTTTTGATTAGATTCCCTTATGTCCCCTCCTTTTGCCTTTTGCTTGATTTCAGTTTAAGAGCTTGGATTTAAAGTATAATGTTCCAAATTTGTGCTTACATGTGATTATTTGTGAAACTCTTAATATAATTTTAAGAAAAAGTGTGCTAACTTAACCTCTTGGATACTAGACTGACTTCCATTACGTGTAAGTGAGGATTACTTGATTTAATCACATAATCTATAGTCTTATATAGAGATGGCAAAGGTACCTGTCACCTGCAGGTACCTGCACCGTTTAACCCCCGCAGGGGGCGAGTGAAATTTGGGGTGGGTGGAGAAAAACTCTCCCTCATCTAAATGGGCCTGTCCCAGCATCTACTCCATTTACCTGCATTAGGTTTAGATATATTAATATATATTTTATATTTAAATTTTACTAAATATATTATTTGTGCTATATAATTATATATATTATGTTATTAATATTAGTTAGAATTTTAATTTTTATTAATGTTTCTTAATTATTAGTACATTATGTTTATATTAAGATTAAATTAATTAAATTTTAATTATCATATTTTAGTATTAGTAACTACTTACTATTAGTTATAAATTATTATATATTGACTCTCATCTTTTGCATTATAACATATTATTAGTACCACTAGTTTACTATTTAATACTCATATTTATAAATTAGTGTTAATTTGATATATATATATATCAAATTATAAGGAAGTAAAGGAACCTATGTATTTTAAATTTTATTATGCAAAAGAAACAATAAGGAAGTAAAGGAACCTTGTTACTTCTATAATTGAATTAAACAAAATTACAATTAAGGAAGTACAGAAAATGATTTTGATGAATGTGATGCATTGTAGAGTTTTAAGAAAAAAATGATGATTATGATTTGTTATCTTAATTCAAATTATATTTAACATTTGTATGTTATAATATTTTAGAATTTTTTGTTATAATTCATTTGTATACTTGGATTTAGACTTTATAATTTGTTAGTTGTTACATTAGAATTATGTTAATTTTTTGCTTAGGTTTTGAATTGATTTTAATTATTATTGTATAATTTAAAATATTAAAATTTTAATTTTTATATATTTTTTATTTAAAGCGGGGCCCTGTTTGGCACCTGTGGGGGGTGGGATGGAGTGGTGATTGGGGCTTCCCCCACCCCATACTCGCCCGGTTACCATCTCTAGTCTTCTCTAATAACTGGGCTGCTCCTATGTTTTCACAAATAAAGGAAAATTGGATGAGCAATCAAGAGTTCAATTTTTATCAAGATTATCAATCATCCTCTATTAATAGCGAAGAAAGGAGATGTGCAGTGGTTGCTTGGGAAGCATCTTAGATTTGTTAAGCAAATACCATATTGAATCATGTGATTCTTACCATTTCGCTGCTTGCTTTTCTATGTTGCACTAAGCCATAAAATCTCATTTTTTTTGTTGATAATCAGTTATTAGATTATGTCAAAAAAAAAAAAAAAAAAAAACCTTATGTAAATGTAATATTAACCGATAGGATGAATCATGTTGGTGTAACTGCAAACTGCATATGATTGAATACAGATGCAGTTTTTCTTTTTAGATGATGGTGCAAAATGGATTGTTACATTTTCTGACATTTTCTGTTCTGTTTTTTGCAGGAGTTAGTTTGATCTCACGGCTGTTTCCATAGCATTTCATAATCAAGTGTGCAAAGGAGAGTATCTTTAATCATTGTCTGGAGGAGTCATGTACTATTTGTGTATTGCATTGTTTATAGGAATGATAAAGGACCTGAAAGGGATTGGCGGTTTGCTATCCCATTTTCCCCATGATTTTGTTCTTTTAGAATGGGACTGCACATTTTTGTGTTGATTCATCTTTTTGCTGCAGTTTTGACTTCCATTTTCTTTAGGTTCAGGTATCAAAGTACAGATCAAATGTACAAATATATGAAAGTGATGTTACTTTGTGATCCAAATTTTTCTTGATTTACTGAATTTTATTTTTTAAATATCTGAATTCAAGTGTAAATTACTTGTTTCTTATGGATGCCAATTAATCTCTGTTGTGGGCTTTTATGGGTTTGCGTAAATAACTTTGTGCAAACATTATATATGAAGAAGTCCAACGAGCGGTGGTCCGAGCGCTAAGCGCACCAATGTCAGGGTTTATCCCTGGCTGAGTGTTATTCAGGAAACTTTGTGAACAAGTAAAGAATTTTAGACGAAGAGAGGAAGGAAATAGAGAGAAAAACAGAAAAGGAAAAGAGGGAGAAGAAAGTTCAGAAGAAAATGGGATAATACCCAGCTCCAATCATCAAAATTGCCTAAACAATCCAGCAGCAATAGCGTTTCTATGGAAGCTTTTGCAACTGACTACTATAACTAAATTTCTGCAACTGACTAACTACTTCACTTATTTCACGTATGGGACTGACTCTGTTTTAGAATTACAACTTGGCCCCAATTCACAATGATCATGACAAATACCACCCTCTTTAAAATAGCCTTGCCCTTAAGGCTGCAGCTTCAGAAAAATCCAATCTTCTACTACAAAGGTTCTTTTTGTCTTGTGGTAGTTAGCAAAGTATTTTATCCTCTCTTAAGCCTTATGCAAGTGTTCATTCAGGCTGCTTAAGACCATATTCCTTTGCTGTGTCAAATCAGTAGTGGCAAGAATTTCTGAATTTTGGAATGGTCCTAAAGAAAGGAAAATTGGTTTGTGGCCGTACAATGCTTCAAAAGGTGTTATGCCTAAGTTGGTGTGATCATAAGTGTTATACCACCCTTCTACAAGTAATATCCAACTACTCCAACTGGATAGCTTTTCACAAATGAAACATCTGATTTTAAATTTTTGCAGTGTAGCTATTTGTCCAGAGTGACCCCCTACTAGTGTAGCATGCATTTCTTCTAAAGAGTTGTTTGTTCTAGTTGTAGCATTGAGTTTTAAAGTAGCAGTCAGGTTTATCTTTTCCATTCAAAAAGGCTTGTGTCTTTTCTTCTTATTAGCTACCTTTGAGGATTTTCCACATAGCCTTGTAATAGCATCTCTTCACCTTCATGTTGCAACTGGATGTTGAGTTGCTTGAAATTGAAGGTAATAGGGTTGTAATGAGACATCCAGTCTACTCCGAGAATCACATCCCAACCACCTAGTTCCATGATTTTGAGATCAAACTTAAATTTATACCCTTGAACACCCATGCTTGTTGAGGGCAAATGGCTGTACTAGTAAGTGAACTCCCATCAGCCATTGTTATTGTGAATTGGATAGTTTCTTGGTAAGAAAGAGATAAGTTTTGGACCACTCTGTAGTTGATGTAACTATGAGTACTGCTTGTGTCCACAAGAATCTGAATAGAAGCCTCCTAAATTAGTCCCTCTAGTGTAATGTTCTTTCTTTTGATATAATCCGATAGGGTATGAAGTGAAACATCTATAATTTGACTTCCTTGATCAGCCATTGTCTTCTGAAACTCCATTTCTTCTTTATCCTCACATTCCTCTTCCTCTATATCTGAGACCATGAAGTGGATTTGTTTCATGTTACATTCATGCCCAAATTCATACTTTTCTCCACATTTGAAACGCAATCCCAAATTCTTTCTCCTTTGGATCTCTTGAGAAGAGATTTTTGTGTATTCATCTTGATCTTGAAATGTCGTTGGAGGTATAGTATATTGACTTGAGGCTCCTGTTTTGTTTTTAACAAAATGGAAGGCAGAATCTATCCCTTGTTGATAACTGTTCTTGCCCATCTTTGCACTGCTTTCTAGGACTTGTTCCTGCCATTGTGCTAACTCAAACGCATCCAAGAGGGTTTTAGGTTTGTGTAGTCTCACTATTGGTTTGATTTCTTCCTTCAGGCCATTGATAAAGGATGATATGAAATAGGCTTCAAATAATCTGGGATCTTTTAACAACATTAGGGTTCTCAGCTTCTCAAAGAGTTCTTGATGTTCAAGAACAGAATTCTCTTGCTGCAACTTGTTGAAAGTTTCTACTTCATCCCCCCTCCCTTTTTCGGCAAATCTCTTGATAAGGAACATTCTGAATTCAGCCGAATTCAGACCTACCCTCGTCATCTTGATGCCCTGGTAGGCTGGTACCATACATCAGCCTTCCCTTCCATGTAAAATTCAATAACATCTAATTTCTAGTTTTCATCAACTTGATTAACATAAAAGAATCTCTCACATTTCTGAAGCCATTCTCTAGGATTTTCCCCAGAAAAGATAGGTTGCTCTACTCTGGGAAAGAAAGATGTATGCGTATGAGTAGATTTTCCCCAAGGTTCCTTAGTACTAGTCTGCAGCTTATTATTCTTGACTGTTCTGATTCCCGTTTCTGGAGTAGGCACTAATGGAGTGTTCTCCCCATGGGTAGATTCACCTTCTGTATACGTCTTATCTCTCTTCAAAAAATGCATCAGATTGTCAATCTTGGAGTCACTCCTCTGTATCTGAGCTTGCATGTTGGACATTTGCTTATGAAGCTCTAGCATTTGTTTCTGGAAATCAACGTTTTGCCTGGCTACAACTTCCCCAAGCTCCATTGTTCTGCCTTCTTGCTTCCTGATTTGATCCTCTAAGGTTTTGTATCTGGTGTTTTCCACCATTTCTCCAAACCAAGATCCCCAAATGATGCCTTCTCTTATACCAATTTGTCAAGGTTTATCCCTGATTGAGCGTTATTCAAGAAACTTTGTGAATAAGTAAAGAATTTCAGACGAAGAGAGGAAGAAAATAGAGAGTGAAAAACAGAAAAATGACAAGAGGGAGAAGAGAGTTCAGAAGAAAATGGGATAATACCCAGTTCCAATCATCAAAATTGCCTAAACAATCCAACAGCAATAGCATCTTATATATTTCTACAACTCACTAACCACTTATTCACTTATTACATGTATGTGACTGACTTTTTTCTTGAATTACAACTTGGCCCCTAATTCATAATGATCAGGACAACCAAGAATACTAATCTATTAATTGATATAAGAGGTAAATCACCAAGTTTTGTGCGGTAATATAATAACTAAGATAATTGAGAAATTTAGGCCATTATGTTAGCATTCATTTGTTTGGGCAAATAAAAAGGTCTTTGTGGGAACTCAACGATTGAATTGGTATTATGAAAATGTACCTTTACCCTAAACTAATTTGGGAAAAAAAAATGAAAAGTTGAAATAGTCACTCAAAAATACACTAGTGATTTTTTTTTTATTTTGCACATTTAAAGTTATAAAAAATAATCTTTTATATTTTGTTAATATACTCATTAAGTCCTAATTAGGCTTTTATCTATTTTTCGTCTAAATGTTTTCTGTGTGGCTCATGTGATATTTAATCCAAAAACAAAAGTGAAAATAAACTAATTGGATATCACCCTCAACTCTCATTCCCATTCCATCCTCTCAAACCTTAATTTTCAAGTTGGCCTGACAAATTTCACCGGACTAATTCCTACATTCTAATTTGACAAATTCCTAATTTTTCTCCAAAATCAACAATCTCCAAATCCTGTCATCCTCTTTCCCCAAGGTAATTTCATCATAATCATCGTCACCTTCGAAACTAACCTCAGCATCCTCCAGTTCTTTACTAACAATACCAGATGCGAAATCCATCTCCTTATCACTCGCATGACCAATAAAATCATCATCGTCATCATTTGCTATATTGTCTAAATCATCATAGTTATCTCCATCACTTTCTAAATCAGGGTTTGAGGAGTCCAACATATTTTCAATCTCCTCGTCAATACTTTGATCATCTTCACCATACGAGTCTTCAGCAGTCTCATCCTCTGCCAACTTCTTCTTCTTCTTCGATCTACTGGAACAATACAATTTGTTTGCATAAAAGTTGTGAAAAACAAGATCCTCTAGAGGTATATATGGTTCTGCCAGTGACAAAATCTCTACCCCAATCAACTGGTTATTCACGTCAAAGTTGAAGGACAAAAAGTAGAGAGTTTGGGGATTCATCAGAAGACATCATACCAATAGGGAATTAACATCTTAACATGGCACGCAGACTAACCTTCTTCATATGTTCAATATCGAAGACATCATGCCATGTACTTTGTTTTTGTTTTTTCATGAACTTGTCCAGAAAAACAGTAAGTGAAAAATCAACAAGATAATTACCATTGTAAACTATGTTAGCCCCAAAAAAAAGAGTTCCGGCCACGGTAGCAACAAATGAGTGCGCATGTGAAGCCAGCATCATCAACACTAGTGCGATTAGTCTTGCCAAAGTTTATTCTCAAAAATCGACTTCAGTAAACCCCTTTTTTTCACTCTCAGAATTTTTTTTTCTTCTTCATCTTAGCTGCTGCTCCTTGGCCCAGACCCTTTTTTTCCCTTCTCCTTGGCCTAGGAGCAGCTAATATTCTCCTTGGTTTAGGCTGCGGATGAAGGTTGCACTTTGCTGGATAATTTATCAAAGAAAAGGGAGAATTGAGTGTCAAATAAAAAACTTGTTTTTTTGTAACCTTTTCTCAACATTGGTTCTAACATAGAGCATTGATGTTTTTGTATTGAGGATTCAATAGTGATCGTTATATTCTATGGCTAACCATGTTTAAAAAGGAAGAAAGTATGATAGGCAATTACTGAGCAAAAATTTGGTTGGACCCGTAGTAATTCTTGTACTATTTTATTAATATTATAAAATTAAGTTTCAACTGTTTTGCCATTCGTCTCTAATTGAGTGGTAGGTATTGGTTGCTCACAGCCGATGGGGATTGCTGTTGAGGGAAGGGCAGCTACAAAGGAAGATTTTTTTTTTTTTTTATGTGACTTGAAGTCAGTATCCTATATATCAAATTCAAAGTCGATTTTTGAGATATTGATTTTAAAGTCGATATCTCAAGTATAGGTTTACTATTTTGAAAACTTTTTTAAAACATCAATATTTATTTAATTTTTATTAGAAGTTACAATACTTATGTAAAAAACTCCAAGAGAATTAGAGTGATGGCCCTTTCTTGTGTAATATGGTAGGGAGAGATCAGATGCAACCCACCACTATAGTTGGTAGCTTCCTTGCGCAAGGGTTAGGACTGATTATCTTGTCTAGGTTGAGCTCTCCTGTGCAAGATGATAGGAGAGAGTGTCAAATGGATGTACTAGAGGAAGTTTTCACTCCTGTGCATGGTGGTAAGAGTGGGAACTTCCTCCCTCCACCAAACATCTTATGATGTTTTACTAATATAAAATAACAACTGCCCATTAAAAGACAATACATGAATAGCCAGAAGAATACTGGCAAATCTAAAAATAATGTAAAATAGGATAAAATGAGAAATGAGTTAGGCAGAAACAAGGTAATAAAATGCTCTCGTCCTTTATTACATGAAGGTACTATGTTGGAATATTAAAGGACCTAACATCAGAAATGAGTGGCTTTAAAAATGGAAATTAACAATATTTAGTCTCATCTTGTTAGTACAGCGGACAATAGAGTAAAATCTAATAATATAGAGCACGTCTTTACTTGCTTTCCTCACTGGAAGTTTAAACAAATGGGTAATCTGATGGTATATTCAGAATTTGGATGAGGTTTTTTTAACTTAAATTAGTACATTGTAAATTCAAACCTTGTATGAAAATAAACAAGTAATAACCTGTTTGGTGAGCATAAAAGCCTCTGCAGTTTCAATTCCATGGGTCATCGTGGGGGACTTCAATGAAATTAGAAGTACCATTGAGAGGTTAATTTGCACCAATTTTGACTTCACAACTAATTTTGAGTTCAATTAATGAAAGCATGGAACTGAGGACTATCCTAGTAGAGAGCCATTTTACACTTGGTGTAATATAAGAGAAGAATCTAGTAGAGTACACATAAGGTTGGAAAATTGCTTAATGAATGAACCATGGTTCAATACTTTTCCAAGCACAAAGATTAAACTTTGAGTCCAAGAATCTGTAATAATGCTACCATCCATGTTAGCATTCAAGTATAAGCAAATCTTGGGCCAAAGCCTTTCAAATTTCAATGCTTTTGGATGAAAGATCCTAGATTTAAAGACATCATACTGTCATGCTAGAGTGAAAAATTTGCAGGTAAATCATTGTATTATGCAAGAAGATGAAAAGATTAACGGATGAGGGAAAGTGCCCAAATGAAATACAATTTTCTGGCCTCCCCTTTAGAGTTTAGTAGAAGAGATCCCAACTATATGAAGTGCAAAACATGCTTCTTGAAGCAACTTTGATCTCAGCTCGTTCCTGTGCAAGATGGTAGAGCGAATGATTTAACAATTTTTGGTGTGATCTGGAAAATGGAGAAAATACCAATTTTTGGTTTGATAATTAGCATCCACTTAGCCTTTTATGTTTTTGATTCTCTGTGAAACTTTTAACTAATATTAAACAGTTCATAATAAGTTCTATTATCGAGGGGCAACAATGAAAGTGGCTTGAAGGGCAAAAATGTGCTGCTGAAATATGTGTGTTGTAGGAAACAACATCATCTCTATTAGTTCCATCTCTACCAAGCCTCCACTCAGAATACTAAAGAGTAATGTTTTAAAGTTGTGAATTGGATACAGTTAAGTTGGGGAAGAGGAGTTGTGTCCATGCTAGCATGCAAGAACAGGATTAATGCTTTTATACGTCTAAATGAGTTCTATGCCAAGAAGAGGATGAAAACATAGATCATCTCTTTGTACATTGTAGAGATACTATCCAACTATAGCTGTATATTCAAGAAAGAACGTGGTGGATGCTTCGCAGACCTACTACATGAGAGGAAACACTAGAGTGGATGATTATGAACAATAAAAGAAGTTCCCTTAAGCCAACGTTGATGATTATGAATGACTCACTTTGCGGCATTAGTATACGTAGTTTGGCTATGCAGGAACAAAGTTATCTTTCAACAACTACCCAGCTTCATGCACTTGCGAGTTTTAGAAACTAGATATATAGCTCATCCAAGGAGTGATAACATCTTGGGCTAGCTTTCCTCCAACCTCCAACCTCCAACCTCCAATCTCCAACCTAGGATAGTAAAAAATTTGTATGTTTGTAACTGTTAATAAGATACTTCATTCTTTAATCATGGTTTAGAGGGATAGTCTTCGAGAAAAAAAAAGAGGGATAGTCAATGTTATTATGGATTTGGAAGCTACCATTAAATGTAACTTTTTTAACAATTCATTTCTCCTCTCAGTATAATAATAAATGCCATATTTATTTGCTTAAAGAAATTATACTTCAATTTTGTTGGTACAAGAGAAATGGTAAAAAAAATATTTAAATTATATTTAAAATGTATTGTTTAAAAAGGTTATATTAAAAAATAACTAGAATGAAAATGATTCTAATAGTATAGATAATTATATAAAACACTTTTAACATATCATCTCTATATCATATTTTAATATATTTAAATAAGTGTTGTAGAAAATCAATATTTTGTTTATTGGCAGTAAGATTATATCACCTGTATTAAATCATAATATAGGTATGTTCTTGTTCACATCAATATTTATTGCATTAGTATCTTTTATGATAATAATTATTTTCAATATGAAGATTTATTATTATTTTTTTGTAACCTTATATTTTAAAAATTATTTGAACACAGAGAACAATGACAAAATATTAAAAATTATTGTTAAAGTAGAGAAAATAAATCTTTGCAATAAAAATAACTATAATGAAAGTGGATTATAGCAATATAGATTATAATTTTAAAAAATTATCTATATGTATGTATTAAAATGTGATAAAAAAAATATTACTCCCTCTATTCTAAAAAAATAGTGCACTTTCAATATCTTTCTACGTACACAAAAGAAAGAATTCACTTTTAGAAGAAATTCATATATTATTGTCACTAATAATGAGTATGCACAGACCACACTTAAAAAATATGAATAAAAATAAAAAAATTAAAATTTAATATTCAATTAAGTGTTTTACACCTAATAACTAAAAAAAAAAATTATGGTCAATTCAAAGTGAACTCTTTTTCTAATAAATAATGCAATCAAAATGGGAAATCAACCTTTCACAGGTATGAATATTAATCATTACATATCACTAACACCATTAAATTTTAATGAAGATATAATAAAAAATAGAACAAACTACGTTGCCTCTAAATTAGAGGAAACTAAATTATTATACCCCATGGTTCCAAAATACTTGAAATCAAAACTAAACTATTATTATAAATAACTGATTATAATTGAAAGTCCAAATTGAACCATTAAATAGTTCCAATTAATTTTGAAGACCATAAAAGACTAAATAAGAAAATAAGGAAAATTATAAGCAATCAGTTTGAATTATGTTTTGGTAACTTAATGTCCTCAAACAATTCACTTATTTCAATGAACTCTAATTTTATATTCACAAGAGGAAATAGAACACTAAAGATGGAATCGTCCTTTAAATTTATGCCATTTTAAAAAATACCCCATATTTTATAGCAATCTTCATAATAGCTAATATAATTAATAGATAAAATCACATTTTTCATCCCTTACACTTGGCCTAAAGTTCTTTTTTGTCCCAACATTTGAAACGCTTCTTTTTAATCCATCACATTAGTGAATGCTCTAATTTAAAACCAGTAACCGGCAACAACCTATTTCTCTAGTCAAATGACTTGCACGACGCGCACCCTCATACATACACATCTTTATATGCAAGGGTGCTTTTGAAAGTACGATTTTAGCTTCTTCATCCTATTGTTTGCAAAGAAAATACTAGACGAGGGCTCCAAAGAACACAACAAAAAAATAAGGGTAAATTACATTTATTACCCTTGTGGTTTGTAAAAACTATCAATCAAACCCCGAGTATGAAATATTACTAATACCTCCTTAAATTTGATAAATTTATAACATTTAACCCCTTTAATCAACTAAATTCGTAACATTTAACCCCTTAAATGGATAACATTTAGCCCCTTTAAGGGGGTATTGATAGTTTCTCCAAATCTCGAGGTTCGATTGGTAGTTTCTACAAACTACAGGGGTAGTAGATGTAATTTATCCAAAAAATAAATTGGGTTCAATTTTAGATGAAAGAAACTGAAATATCCAAGAATGGTGCAACAAATGTATGGTTATAGTGGAAAAACAGCAATTATTAGGTTGCACCATTACAAACTTAGAAGAAGGTAATGAACAAAATATCTCCATTCGTTATTTCGAACTTCTGGTTTTTGAACCTTACAAACCACAAGCATAGAGATGGATTATCAAAATACAATACAATAACATAACATACAATGAATAAACCAATAGCAATACTATGAAAGGGAACTAGTACCTCAAATCTAAAGACCTAGTTACTTCAATTAATCAATGCTGCATGGGAACTTACAGTTCTTAAGACCGTAACAAACAGAGACTAATTTGTAAATAATAGATAAATAAATACGTTTGTTTGAGTGAGATTACTATTTTGAGAAGAGAGAAGTAGAGGATTTTTTAGCACACCTTGACTTCGTAAATTTTAGGGCTATGGTAAGTTAGAACCTCCTCACCTTCGGAAAATAGAATGGAATCTGACTCTAAACCGTCTTCAAAAGAGTTCTCGCCGTTGCTGGTGGAGTCATCTTTCGAACTCACCATTCCTCTCTTTGCTTTTCCTTTTCCCACTTTCAGATTAATTTCATTTTTCAATAATCAAAATTTATGGGTGTTTTAGGGCTTTTCTCGTCTTCGAAAAAGAGATAATCCGTTTGTTTAATTGTTGCTCTCTTCATTTCTGGGCTAGGCATTAGGGAAAACCTGGCAAGAAGAGCTTGAGTTTCAAGGTGGTTGCGGGAGAGCAAGTGGTGGCAGACGGTGGCCAATTAATGAACTTTATTGTGTTTTCTATGGCTGGAAGAAGGTTCTCAAGCGTAATGACTAGGATTTTAGGTAGTCGGATTATTAGGGTGGACTGGTTATTTGAATTGAATTGCAATTAAGCTGAAATTAGAGTTTTTTTTGTGAAATCAATTTGGGATTAATTCATTAAAAAAATCGTACTTTCGAAAGTGCTCATATATATAAAGATACGTATGTATGAAAGTGCACATCACGCAGGTCATTTAACCGGGGAAATGAGTTGTTGCCGGCCATTGGTTTATATTGAAACATTTACAAATGTGATGAACTAAAAAGAATCATTTCAAATGTTAGGGACAAAAGAGAACTTTGGACCAAGTGCATGGGATGAAAAATGTAATTTAATCTAATTAATAATAAGACTCGATAAAAATACAAACGATACTCATCTTGCATCACTGGGTTTTTTTTTTCATGTGAGAAAAGAGAAAATTTTTATTGAGGTTTATCTACAAGCTTGTACAACTAAAGAATTTCAAATCAAAATAAAACTACTTTCTCTAGAATATGTGTAAGCTACTTTTGTCTAACTGCCATGCTACCATTAGCTCTTGTTTAATATTTCCAATCAGCATACCGAACCACATTACATATATCCAACCTGATGCTTCTCATGCTCTACTCGTTGTATATAGCTTTTTGCTGAAACAAAATATTAGTCTTAACCCTCCAGAAGTGATGGACAGTTGCTGTAAATATGAGTTAAAGATTGATGATGAACCAAGTAGCAAATCTCATCTTTCCAAACACATGCTATGCTTAACTTGGCATTTTGGAAATATGTTCCTCTACACTTCACCAGTCACTGAGCATTCAAAGAATAAATATTTAATAGATTCAAACTTTTGCTGACAAAACTCAATAGTTTAGGGAAGATACTGATAGCCTCCATTTATACAAGCTGTCTTTGGTAGTTAATCTTCTCTTACAAAGCAACAACAAGACAAATGCATGTCTAAGTACATCTTTTTTTGTCCCACAACAGCTTCCACTAAGGTGTTTCAATCCCTATTGGTTTTAATAAGTTCATATAGACTTCACAGTAAATAAACCCATAGGACTTGATCAACAGAATTTGGACATGGGACAAACAATGTTGGAGTTGTAAGCCACAGAGCTTGAACTTTGTTAGAGGGAAAAAGTCAAATTATATTATTTAATCAAGTGGTATTTATATATTGGTAGCCCACTAACCCTAATAAACCCAAACGACCACTTTACCCTTAATACTTCTAACACTCCCCCTCAAGCTGGAGCATAGATAGTAATCATGCTCAGTTTGTTACAAATATATTCTATCCTCCCATTACCCAAATTTTTCGTAAAAATGTCTACAAGTTGTTCACCAGTTTTAACATAACTGGGAAGAATCATTCCACTTTGCAAACTTCTCTCGAATAAAATGACAATCAACTTCAATATGTTTTGTTCTCTCATGAAACACAGGCTTGGATGCTATATGCACTGCAGCCTTGTTATCACACCATAAAGTCAAAGGAACTGAAGTTCTCAAGCCTAACTTAGTCAATAGCTGTTGAATCCACACTAATACACATGTAGCTTGTGCCATGGCTCTATATTCTAACTCAGCACTAGAGCGGGCAACAACACTTTGTTTCTTACTCTTTCATGACACCAGATTTCCTCCAACCAACGTACAATAGCTAGTAGTGGATCTCTTATCATCTAGAGACCCTGCCCAATCAGCATCAACTTTGCCATGACCATGATTTTGGTAAACAAGTTCTTTCTCTGGAGTCTTTTTCAAGTACCTTAAAATTTGAATTACTACATCCTAGTGAGAAGTACGAGAAGAAAATAGAAATTAACTTACCACATTAACTAGAAAGGTAATGTCTGGTCGATTAATTGTGAGATAATTCAGTTTACCAACCAATCTTCTATATCTCTCGGGATTATTGAATAGCTCTCCTCCCTCAGCAACCAGTTTAACTCCTTGTTCCAGGGGTGAATCAAGAGGCTTTGATCCCAACATACCTGTCTCAGTGAGTAAAATCCAGGACATATTTTCGTTGTGACAAAACAATATCTTTCTGTGACTATGCCACCTCAATTCCTAAAAAATACTTCAATTTTCCTAGGTCCTTAGTCTGAAACTGTTTCTGAAGATAGATATTTAGTTCAGCTATACCAACTAAGTCATCTCCCATGATGATAATATCATCCACATACACAATCAAGAATAATTTGCCTCCCCTTGACTGTTTATAAAAGAAAGAGTCATCATTGCCATATATAGACGGTCCAAAAGAAAGTATAGCTTCAGAAAACCTTCCAAACCATGCCCTTGGAGATTGCTTCAAACCATACAAAGATCTTTTTAGTTTGCAAACCATCTTTCCAGACTCCCCCTGAGCAACAAACCCTGGAGGTTACTTTATATAAACTTCTTCATGTGGAGTACCATGCAAAAAAGCATTCTTAACATCAAACTGAAATAAGGGCCAATTATGGGTGGCAGCAAGAGAGATCAAACTACGAACAGAAGTAAGCTTGGCAACAGGAGAGAAAGTATCCAAATAGTCAACTCTATACACCTGAGCATACCCTTTTACAACAAGTCTTGCCTTTAAGCGAGAAAGAGAATCGTCAGGATTAACTTTTACAGTATATACCCATTTACAACCAATAGCAGTTTTGCCTGAAAGAAGAGATACCAAGTCCCAAGTTTGATTAACTTAGAGAGCCTTTAATTCTTCTTCCATTGCTGTCCTCCAACCAGGACTGTACAATGCCTCAAATACAGACTTGGGAATAGGATATTGGTCAATAGTAGATAAAAATGACCAAAAGGAAGGAGAAAACAAAGAGTATGAAATAAAATTTGCAATAAAATGTTGAGTACAAGTATGTGTACCTTTGAGAAGAGCTATAGGAAGATTAAGATCAGATACATGAGGAGGATCGACTAATGGCGGATCTGGAACGGAAGATGATGTAGTTGGGATAGGATGAAGGGGGAGAGGAATTTGAGGACGCTGAGTATAAACCTTTAAAGGACGTGACTCCTATGTAGATGTAGGTGAAACAATGGGAACAGTCGACCGAATGGTGGTCACATGTAATTTTTCATCTAACTCAGATATAGTAATTAGAACATCATGATAAGGAATGGATTCAAAGAATGAGACATCGGCAATTATGAAGTATTTCTTCAGTAATGGAGAATAACAACGATACCTCTTTTGAGTACGAGAGTAACTAAGAAACATATATTTGATAGACATTGGATCAAGTTTTGATATTCTAAATCGATGATCATGAACAAAACAGACAACAAAAACGCGATGTGGTAAAGCAAATAGTGACTGCTTTGGAAACAAAGTAGAAACTAGAATACCACTTCGCAAAACAGAAGAAGGCATACGATTAATGAGATAACAGGCAATTAAGATAGCATCAGACCAAAAGGTTTGAGGGACCTTAATCTCAAATAACATAGATCTAGTAATTTCCAATAAATGTCTGTTATTCCTTTCAACTACACCATTCTGCTGTCGTGTATCAGGACAGGAAGATTCATGAATCATACAATGTTGTATCATAAAGTCAGAAAAAGGTGCAAAAAAGTACTTCTTCGCGTTATCAGAGTGCAAAACTTTAACATGCACACTAAACTGAGTAAAAATTTCAGAGAGAAATGCACAAAATATAGAAAATAACTCTGAATGATCTTTCATTAGATATAACAAAATACCTAAAGCCCAAATTGGAAGTCACAGGACATGGTCCCCAAACATCTAAATGAACTAACAAAAAAGGAGACGTTGTTCATTTAATGACTCGAAGCAGATAACTAACACGATGTAATTTGCCAAGTTGGCATGATTCACACTCTAAACTAGAAAGAGACTTAAAACTCGAATCCAATCTCTGAAGACTATGTAGAGAAGGATGACAAAGACGACAATGGATCTGATGTAAAGAAGTAACTCCAGAACATGCAAAGGAAGTAGAGTCTTCAAGCACATATAGTCCCCTTTCCTCACGTCCTTGACCAATCGTCCTCTTCGTAGCCAGATCTTGGAATATACAAGAATCGGGATTGAATGTTACTGAACACTGAAGGGTTTTAGTTAACTTACTAATAGACATGAGATTAAACAGAAATTGTGAAAGATAAAGCACCGAGGACAAAGGCAATGAAAGAGTTGGATGAATTGTGCCAACTCCCTTAACATGTGTAGGTGAACCATCGGCTAATGTAATTGTGGATGAAGTAGAGTAAGAGAGGAAAATATACCTGAAAGACCTGACATGATCAGAAGCCCCCGAATCAATTATCCAAGGACGAGAAGCAGCTGAAACACACGCAGTGGCATTACTTGTCTGTACTAAAGTAGTAGTGGAAGAAGTAGGCTATGAACTTTGAGACTGATTGTACTAAACAAACTCCTCTTTTAACATAACTACGACCTTGCCCTCAGAAGACAGTGGACAAGAATCAGTATCAGATGTAGTATTTGCAAATTGTTGTGGCTGCCCTGGTCTCCCATGTAACTTGTAGCAAAATTTCTGAATATGACCAGGTTTGCCATACTAATGACAAGGCCGGACAACCCCTGGGTTGTCAGTAGATGGTTGAGGTTGTCTAGAATATGTGGCTCGCCTTGGCTTTTCCATATTCTTGTGCTGTGGCCTCCCCCTCGACCATCGCGTCCATTATATCTTTCACGAGATCCTTCATCTCTTAATCCTAATACCAGGTTGAGTGCATGACACAAGAGTTGAATTATCTATCACAGATGTGGAAAGCTGAGAAGACTCACGAGATACTCGAAGAACCTAAGCAAACATATCTTTGAGTGATACAACAGTCTCTCTTTCAAGAATTTGAGATATGATAGTTTCATATTCAGGACCAAGACCTCTTAGAAATCCCATTACAGCCAATTGTTCTTTCTAAAGTTGCATTTGTTGAACATTGGCTAAAATAGGGAGAACAACATTCAACTCCTCATACATTCTTTTAAAATCAGCAAAGTACTGTGTGATAGAATGCCTCTTTCTTTCAGATCGGTAAAATTCTTGCGGTAGCTCGTATACCCGTGAGAGATTATTTTAGCCCAAATACAATACATCTAAATATTTCCACAGTTCTTTAATTGTATCCATATGAGTTACTAAATCAACTATATTACTCTCTATAGAATTTAACATCTGACAAAAAATACGTGCATCAGTAACAACCCAAGTCTCATCATTGGTGGGCTTAGCCTCAGTCAAGTATTTATATTAATTCCTACCTATCAAAGTAAGATTCACAATTTTCTTCCACTGAATAAAATTAGCACCACTCTCACGCTTTTCATCAGTGATTTGATTAGATAAAGAAGAGATCACCTCAGTCACCACTGCATTATTTGTTCCAGAACTACCCTCAAATATACCTGTATTAGTATCACCCATCCTTAACAGTTCAGCAATTCACCATTAAAAAAAAAATAATAAAAATAAAAAAAATAAAAAAGAAGAAGAAAGGGAAATCAAAACAGATGAAGATGAAATAAAATCTTCCCAAGCCATACGGAATTTTGGATGCCCAAAAATCGGTCAATAAGCTGGACTAACACGTGCAGACAATCCAAGAAAAGAATTCCAGCCGAACGTCCAAGACAAACACGCGCAAACAGACAACCAAACAGAAGGCACAAGACATGGCTAACAAAAATTAATAAAATGGAACCATTTCCGAATCAAGGACAAAGCCTTGCGGCTAATCTCTAAAAGGACAAGCTTCAAAGCTTCTGGGGCCACAAAATTACAACCAAAAACAAATTGATTTTGGAAGTCAGGCTGTGCAGCTTTTCTACAAAACAGGGACTGGAACGTCATCAAGCTCGCCATCGACGTTGAAGTCAACAAAGAAGAGTTTCGAACGAGGGGGCACATACGACCGAGCTTCAGACGAGGGGACAAAGATGACCAAGTTTCGAATGAGGCCTCAAGACAACAGTCGGTTAGGGGAACAGTGACGAGTAAGGGTTTTGTGTGCAAGTTGAATGGTGGCCGTGGCAATGTTGGCATTTTGTGTGTGATATGAATGGTGGCGGCGGCTAAGCTCTGATACCATGTTAGAGGAAAAAAGTCAAATTATATTATTCAGCCAAGAGGTATCTATACATTGGTAACACTCTAATTCTAATAAACCCAAACGACCACTTTACCCTTAATACTTCTAACAAACTTCAACAGTGAATTTCTTACCTATTGGCCATTTCCCTATAATACATGCTTCAACTGATGTTATCTTTTTACATCCAAAACACCTAAGCAAATGTTTAAAGAATTTGTTGCACAAAGGGCCTATACGATGCCAATGATCATACCAAAAATTTGTAGTAGCACCATTACCAACAACATGTTGTATAATTGTCGCCAGAAAAGCTTCTGGACCATTGATGAATTATATCAACCAATTGGTCGTCAGCTAGCACACAATATGAAGTTCAGGCATTCAACCACCAAATCTGATGTCATACAATCAATGCAGGAAAATTGTGGGATTTTGCAGAATGTCCTTTATGATATGAGGAAGACACCATCCTGCATATTTTGAAGGAACATAATTAATCACATGCAACAGAATTTCTGGAAAGAAATTCCATTAGGATTTCATCAAATAACTTACATCTTTTACCACAAACGATTCTGATGACTTCACTGAAGGCAACAACCATTCAGTCAAATAGATGCGTTGTCTTGGATTATCACTTTTGTCATCTAAAAGAAATAAAGACAGTTTAGAGATTGAGATTAACAGAAAGACATTGATCTCTTTCCAAGGACCCAGTAAAAAGCATAGACTTGGCTCACTGCATCCAGACCTGATGCTGCTACATGTATCCTGTGAGTGACAAACGACTGTAGCAACAAGAAACAAGTTACACAAATGTTGTTGATGAATAAATCATGTAATTATTGAGTGATTATGATGTTCTTACTGAAAATTATGCACAAATAATATATGCAAAAGTAGTATTATGAGAATCATTAACGTGTAGACTACTATGGTGTATATACCAAAATGAAGAATCAAAGATCAAGAATAAAGACTTGGAAGGTGAATTTGCCATTCTACGCTTTAAGATCACTCCCAATAGAAATTAATTCAATTTATCATAAAAACAAGTTGCACTAGCTAGCCTTCTTGTGAGAAACAACACCACCAAATCTCAAACTTTTTCTAAATGATGAAAATTATAATATGGAGCTCAAATAACCATGCAAATGACACACTGAGGATAGGCAACCAAATTATTGTTTCCTTTACGGTTGACAAAGTAAAAGGATTATGCATATTGACCTAACGTATCACATAATTTCACCATCAAGTTTTGGTGCTGAGCTCCAAACATATTACCCACCATATGAATGCTCTTAGTTTGTTAAAGGGGGAGGGGGGGTGATATACAAAATGAAGACAGGCCTTAATTGAAGAGGCCCAAGAAATCTTAAAAAGTTATCTAAGAACTGCAACTTAGAAATATAAACACATGTACTACCTGCCAGACTGAAGGCATGTACTCATGATGTGATTGGTGTCGAGAACTTCTATTCATATTCCTGCTGGATCAAAACCAAGGAGAATAAATCAACAAGAGAAAAACCAGAAAAACAAGGACAAGTATGAGGTTCTGGTGCCAGACAAAACTGTCAATGAAAAAGAGTTTAATTTGTACATTAACTAACAGAACCAAAAACCAGAACACGCTTCAAATATGCAACCACAAATTAAAAGCATCTTGTAGTGGTTCATGTAATCAATACTTTTGGCATTATATCTTTTTCTTTACATAGTTATGTTGTAAAACAAGTTCTTAAGATTATAAGCATTAAGGTTCAGGCCGCCTTCAAGCATATATGCAGCTGTGACACCTTTAGCTATCATTACTTTCTAAGCACTCAATGATGGTGCTTATTCACCTACAAGTATGATACTGACCGTTTCTTCTTCACCTGCCTTCTATCTAATCTTCTATTCACACCTGGAACTTGTAAAAGGAAACCCTCAATGCTCTTACCCAACAGGAGTAAAAAATTAAGTTTCTCGTTTCTACTTGACAATTCACCCCTGACAACTACATGTGGAACCAAGTGCTGTGTAGGTATGATAGAGAAAAAAAGGAGGCTAAAAGATTTTGTCTTATATAAAGTTGTACCCCAAATTCCACCCCCCCTCCACATCTTAAATTTACTAAACCTTTAATTCATGTATCCCTAAGACCTTGAACTAAAATATTGACGCAGTTGACCTTACTTCAACCGGAAGTTGAATCTTTATTAATCAAGAGATTTTAAATTTAATTTAATTGATCTTGAAAAGGCATACAATAGAGTTAATCGTAATATAATGTGGCAGGATTAGAAAAGAGAGGAGTGACAGTTGTTTATATCCAACTTATAACAAAAATGTATAAAAACGTAACATGTGTAAGGATGTCAATAGGAATATTAGGTGAATTTCTCTATACTATGGGTTTGTATCAGGGATCCTTTTTGAGCCCATACCTTTTTGCCTTAGTTAACAAGCTTACTAAGCATATACCAAAAACAATCCCCAAATGTATGTTAGTTGCAGACAATATAGTTTTAATTGATGAGACGAGAGGAGTAAATACCAAATTAGAAGTTTGGACAGAGGCATTCAAATCAAAAGATTTTAAAATAAGTTGAGGAAAAACTGAATATATGGAGTGACTCTTTAGTAATTATGAGAAAAGCAATGTGGCAAGTGTTAAAATTGGGGGTATGAATTAGACATATCTAAAAATTTTAAATATTTAGGATCTATCCTCCAATAAAATAGGGGAATTGACAAAAATGTTACACATACAATTCAGGCATGTTGGAATAAATAGAGAAGTGCATCTTCTACATTTTGTGATTGTAAAGTACTGTTAAAATTGAAAGGAAAATTTTATAAAACAACTATAAGATCAGTAATGAGGATGTTACGGTGGATGTGTAGTAAGACAATAATGGATAAGATAAGAAACGAGAATATTGGACGAAGAATTGGAGTAGCACCGGCGGCAGAAAAGATGAGAGAACATATATTGAGATGGTTTGGGCATATTCTTCGTCGAAAGTAGCAGAAATGAGGATGTTATGGTGGATGTGTGGTAAGACAATAATGGATAAAATAAGAAACGAGGATATTCGACAAAGAATTGGAGTAGCACCGGTGGCAGAAAAGATGAGAGAACATAAATTGAGGTGGTTTGGGCATATTCTTCGGCGACCTATAGATGCGCCGGTAAGAACAAAAGTTTGTTATAAGGAGCATGATGGGAAGAAAGGGAGAGGTCGGCCGAAATTTATGTGGGGAAAAGTAGTAAAACAAGATTTAATAGAGTTGGAAATAGATTGGCGGCTAGTTTGTAATAGAACAGAGTGTAGCAAAACTATTAGTGTGGTGGAAGAGCAAAACTTTAATGGTCCCGACTGCCTTTTATAGTTTTAGCATTTTTATTTATTTCTTTATCTATCTATCTATGTATTTATCTATTTATTTTATTATATTTTCTTTATTTTATGGATTTATGTCTTTGGGTTCATCGACCGCCGACCCCAACTAGTTTGGGATAAAGGTGATGATGATGATGATGATGAACTATAAGATCAGCGAGGCTTTATGGATCATGGCATTGGGGAACTAACTATGAATATGAATAGTGAGGATAGTAGAAACGAGAATGTTAAAATGGATGTTTGGACATACCAGACTAGATAGATTAAGTAATGAATGCATTAGAAAAAAATAGAAATAGCTCCAAAAGATGAAAAAACAAGAGAAACACATTTAATATGGTTGGGTATGTGAATAGGAGACTCTTAAACGCACCAGTACAGCGCCTAAAGACTAAAGAATTATTAGCTCAAACTAAAAGGGGAAGGGAAAGACCCAAACGGACTTGGAAAGAAACTATTAAAAAAGGCATAAATGATCTAAACTTAAATGATAATATGTGTTTAATAGAAAGCAATAGTGAGATATGATCCATATAATCGACCACACATAGCGGGATAAAGGCTTAGTTGTCGTTGTTGTGAGTTAAATTACATCAAAATGCTACAAGTTAATTTGAAATAAAGTTGCAACCTATAGCACAAACATTTTATCAAAACATGTTTCCTGATGATTAAAAGCTGTTCAATGTTAAATAATAATGCAATCTGACAACCACTGCTCAACTTTCTTACCAACTTGCCAACTGGTCATAACATTGCAACCAGCCAGCACCAGCATTGTATTGTGTTTCAAGTGGCAGCAGCACAATGATGCTGCTCTTTCTCATAAACTCAATTTTAAAGTTTTGCTGCCCCCAAAACCATCTTACATTGCTTATTAAAACAAGAATCCTAAATTGGACAAGAGTAAGGTTGGCACTGCTTAGGAGAACAAAAAATCCTAAATTGAACAAGATTAAGGGTGTGCCTAATTGGTCTGTGTGGTTATCTTAAAAGCAAAAGTTTTGCTTCAGAAATTTACCCATAATGAGTGATACGAGTGCAAATGTATCACATTCTGAAGCCCCATTGTTGAGCAAATGTGCCAAAACTCCAGAAAACTGGGATTATTTCAGGATTAGATAACATGAGATGGGGGTTGGGGTAGTGTAAAGCCACACAAAAAACTGAGGGATGCACTAAGCATGGCCAGACAACTACTTTCAGGAAAACAAGAAAATGGGCCTTTGGTGAAGCAAAAGGTAAAATCTAAAATGAGCATTGGGCAATTCATAAATGGGAGGGCATCTACTAAAAGGAAAAATAAAAAGCACTGGCACATTTTTAATGGATAAACAGAATTGCTAAAAGAGCCCAACTGTATTGTATATATGCAAGTGTGTCTGTGTCATTGTGTATCTATGTCTCTTAGGACAGAGTGGGGGGGATGAGCATATGGACTTTGACTTTGTCTAAATAAACTATCAAAAACTATGTTTTTCTCTTATCACCTAAAGAAAAGCATGACTCCACCAAAATAAATCGTGTGTGTGTTTATTCATTTCAATGGTTCACAGCAATTATACATGTGCGTGGGCTTGTAAATGTTGGAATTAGATAAGATCTGATAAATATATGTATGGATTAGATATGTAGATAAGATCAGATAGGATTCCTAAATATATGTATTACCTTATTATTTAGGGTAAAAAATAATGAGATCCCTACAATCATCTTGTTACTACTAATAAGTTAGTACTACTATCTCATATATATAGTTTGTTGTAATCCATGGTATAATTTCAGTTAAAAAGAATATTTATTATCTTCTTCTTTCTCACAGTAAACATGGAAAGCAATTGTTGCTAAAGATGGCACAGAAATAATAGAACTCAAATGAATTTTGAGCAACAACCTCATAACTTCATTTGTTGAATTCTTATCCCCAGAATTTGCTGTCTTGGAAGCTAAAACAAGCAGTGGATGCACCAATAAAAGCTTCTGAATATCCTGAACCACATTCTCAGTCACACTTTGAAGAGAAAAGCTTTTCCTGCATTTGAAAAATACTTGATGCAAATAGAGTTAAAGCCTGGGAGCAGAAAAATTTGGAGGTCTGATAAAAAGAAAGAGCATAAGTCAGGTATAACTGGAAATTCTGTGCACAGGCGTTCAGTGAGCTAAACATCTAGAATAGATGTGCAACTTTAAACCAGTCTCAAGTTGGAATTAAGGAAGAATGTTGCTACGTGAAATTGAAATCCAAAACTATAGATGATGGTGGTTGCAATGAGGGAAAGCACAAATTTCAGGAAGGCCAGCTTATCAATTCTGAGAAATTGGTAAATCAACAAGTAAAAACATTTTGTCTTTTGGGTTTCTTTTAATTTATTGCAGTAAAATTGTCTTGGTCTTCAAATCAGTTTCAACAGTCATTCAGATGTTTATATATGTCTGCAATGTAAATTGCACATGCAATTTTTTCCCAGGTGGAAAAAGGTGAAGGTGTTGACCTATGTCTGTTCCCTACAAAGAATACTTTCCGTGACATAGTCCTCTGTCCCTATCTGTTCTTATGAAGTTCAAAGTTAAACTGTTTTTGTAGAAAAAAATAATAATAGTGATGCAATACTTTGACACTGAATAATACTGCCAGCAAATGAATATCGTGATATAATCTGGCCAAGAAATGTCAAGTCATGGCCTGCAACTCACTAAATGCTAACTTAAGTGATTGTCAGTACACTGATGACACATATTCAGAGTTTATATCATATAATGAAGACATTAGCTCAAATTGCAATTTTTGTTCTAATTTTGAATTTTCTGTTTTCCTCCTCTATCTCTTTATACCTTCTGAGAGGGACGAAACGGGGGCTGGGATGGCCTGGATATAGAAGACTTAAACTGATTGTAGTGAACTTTTACCTTTTGCTGTTCCCTAGGCCAAATGAAGGTAAAGCACGATCCATCCAGTAAAAAGCTCCTATACTGGGGATAAGTAATAGCAAAGTCAGATGCTCAAAAACAGAAAAAGCAGCATATCAATATTAAAAGATTTATCATCTCAATATTTTCTCATCTACACCAAACCAGATTGAGAACATATAGAAACGCTAAAAGAGACTGTTGCAGGAAAAGCAGCAATGCAGATTCAAAAAGCTCAAATCTCAAAACATTGCACCACTAGCCCTCCCTCCATCCACATAATACCCCTCCAGCTTGAAAGTCATCTTTCAATTGCATGTCATTAAAAAGATTCCTTATCTCTATGTTATTCAATCAAAGGTTTTAAGGCAAATATTTGCTAAATAATTTTACACACCCTATTTCCACAAGGAAAGGAAACAATTTAAAAAGCTTATTGGGAGATTAATAATCTCCTTTCAAGCTTGAGGCTTTTCATAATCACAGTGACCTCTCCCTTGAGTTTCATATCATGTTAATTATTGCCTTTGCAATGTTGTCAACCAAACTTTAGTTAAAATTCCAAATTTACCGTCACAACTTACAACTGCCAGGGAATGAGGATCTCTTACTTAAAGTTCAACATTATTTAAACGAGAAAAAAGTAAAAAAAAAGGCAAAATGTAATTTTCATAAGCTACATGAGAGGTCTCAATAAGATTACCTAGCTACTTAAACAATTTACTTTTCTTCAGAATATTAATTTTAGTTATGTGAATTTTTCCATTGGCATTTTGATAGTTTCCACCTAAAACTTTCATTGAATCAGAAAAATACATTAATAGAACATCTCTTGTATAGAAAATCAACCAACAATATGAAGTCAAAGAAACTAAGATAAAAGCTGGGAAGGAAGCCACGTGAGCCTGTGGTTCTGATTCTCCCACAAACCTGTCAAATATAAGCAAATGAACACCAACACCATGTATTTCCTTTTGCCTTTGGAGTTGATAATTCATAGTCTGTCAGAAAATGGTGAATGGAGTTGTTTATATCCTACCTACTATAGATCAGCATAAATTAGAAAAGGTGCATGGAAAAAAAAAACTAAAAAGGATAAAATCTGTAATTCTTAAATGCAGTAAGTATGACGCTTGTAACCAAATTTAGATGGATAAAGAATTTAAATTTCCACAAGAATCTTTGGCCAATCCTAAAGTGACATAAATTGTTCTTCTAATTACACATAACTATTTATTTTCCTAGAGTTCAAGTGAACAAAACAATGATGAACACATGAAGTGGCATCATGACAAAGTGGGAAAGAAATGAATGCTTTACCATTTTTTGGTCCATACTGCCTAATGTCTATCCAGAGATATGACCGTTCATATAATACAACCAAGCAAAAACAAATTGATTCTCATCATAATAGATTTTTGTAGAAAACAATACAGAAAAACTAAAAATTACAAATAGGTAAAAGTTTTTGGTTGCATCAATATTCCATTAAATGTGAATTCTATCATCATAAAGCAACAAGGCTAAATATCTAAATCTGAAAAAATGGATAACAATTTCTGGGAACCCAAGAGAATCATCTTATCAGAGTAGATGCAAGATTACACACAAGGTTCAGAGAATCTTACTTCACCAAAAATAAACTAAAATTTTCAAGAAGCATCAAGGCAGAAGAATGATGCATGTAGTTCTAGCCATTCAAGGTGTAACACTATTGGGACTGCATAAACCTTGCTCCAAAAATAAGCTGAAAGGAAATCAAACACCAAGGCCTTTCTAATTATAAGAACAAAGCAATCCATAACATTTTATTTAAAGCTGTTAGCTTTGATGGGCGAAGTGTTGAAAAAAGAGAAAAAGACCTAAAAAATGCTATAATTAGGAACATTTTGTTGTCACCGAAAACATTCAGTTACGGCAAAGATGAGTATGATTCTCAAGAAATCAAAATGACCAATCACCATCAATCAACATAACAGGGAAAGACCCAAACACAAGTCTAAATGAGGCAAGATGTAGATGTAAAATCTCATGCTATTAGTATAGCACTTGTTTGCTGAGAAAAACACAAAGGCTATGTTTGGACTTTGATTTCATTTACAAAATGTTAACTTTTCTCAAACAAAAATAAAACATCCAAACGCATTTTTTTTGAAAATTTAAAATTCAAAATTTCCCACTCAAATTTCTCTCACAAATTTTTTTTAAAAAAAATTCCTCTCATTTTTCCTTCCAAAATACTTTTTCTACCAAAAAATACCCACCAAAATTTTCACACATTCCAATACAAAATTTCTCAAATAAATTACAATCCAAACATAGCCAAAGATTTCTACATTAAAGAAAAAGAAAGATATAAGATGGTCGCAAAACTCACAAGTTAAAATAAAAAAGGATTGCATAATTAAGCACAAAAGAGTTGGAATCCCCTTTCTTAACTCTTTAAAAAAAGGGGAAGAGAGAGAGAGAGAGAGAGAAATCACCTTAAGAGTGGCAAGAAATTCACAACTATCATAACAGCGGATGCATAAGAAGCGTCTCATGCATGCAGCAAATAAATCTTCATCATATCTAGTTTTTGAATCTTTATCTGTGTTTTGAAGAAAACACAGAAAGTGGATTAGTTTCACGTTAATGTTGTGGCCACAGCTAATGCTCTGACCATCTTCATAATTCAGTTTACACTTGCCAATCAAATTTAAAAGAATAGACTTTTTAAAAATGATTGCAGCCCACCAGCTTTTGATTACCACACACAAAATCGAATAGCATAATAGATTAAGACAAAATTTTATCAAATAGACAGACAGAATAAAGCACCAACACTGTTTTGGGGATGAAAAAAAGATCTAACATTGAGAAAACCAAAAGGGGAAATCTTGACTTAATAATGAGAAACAAGTTCAATTTCAAACCCTGGCTATTAAGGCAAGGACCACTAAGAAATAATCAAATAAACACTGTGCAACAATAAATTAATCACAATATTGAGAAACAAGCTTTCGATTTCTTAATTTCCAACAACCCTCTCAATGTAAATTGGGATTGAAGATTATTTCCACTCCAAAATCTTCCCCATAGCACAAAATCCCACGGTCCCATAATTTTTTTTTTTTAAATTACAAAGCCAAGCGCATAAACGAAAATGCTATATTGAAATTCCGTGGGAAAAAAAAAAAAAAAAAAAAACCACTATTTCAGCCATCCAAATAGACAACACAGACATTAAGAATCCATAACAACTAACAAATCTTAATTTTTTTAAAAAATAATAACGAAGATACTCAAGTAAGGCTTACTATTTGATTGACTTAATTTGTGCTTCAACAATTGAGAAAAACGTAGAACATCAAAACGACAATCCAAGTCAACAAACACAGCCAGGCGCTCCATCCCTCCAAATTGCACGCCGTTCCATTCCTTGGGCAAAATACAACTAATCGCAGCCTAATAATACATTTGCCCAACAAATAATCATGACTCAAATTAACACCCCCCACCCACAAAAAAAATATATAGTACTATTTATACAAAAAAAATTGGTGGTAGCATTTGTAGAAGAGAAAACTCACCTGCATTAAGATGTGGGTTTTGGCGGAAGAAGTGGGGCCCACAATCTCAACGACATTCCCGGGGCGGAGAGGAAGCTTGTGAAGCGGTGGTGGCAAAGGCAAGAATGGGCGCTCTGCGAACACCCGTGTCAGCATTTCCTTTGCCGTTTCATCTGTTTCTATCCATTCTCTCGGTTGAGACATTTTTCCAGTTTTTTTCCTCCAGGAAAAGGTTTTGCGGACTGTTGGAAGGTTGGCTTTGGAGAGAGAGAGAAAGGAGCCTTTTGGGTTTCAGCGGGAAAAGACGATGGTTACTCTGCTAAGGGTAAACTGGGCTGAACGGTAAGTGTAACATGGTGAACAGTGATAGTAAGATAATAAAAAATCACACTCGTTAAATAACGTAAAATAATAAAAAGCAAGTTTATTTTTTAAACATTATACGTTTTATGTTAATCGCTATGACTTCTTATTATAAAAAATTATTATAAGATTATTATTACTATATTATATAGTAATTATTTCGTGAGAATTAAAAAAGAGAGTAATTCCAGTCACGTACTTAAATAGAAAAAATATATTTTTTATTATTTTACACAGAGTCTTGAAGATAATATTATCTTTTTAAACATATTAAATTACTCACTATTATTTTCATTATGAATTTTCATGAAAAGTATTATTCCTTTCATTCTAATATTTATGTCATAATTGTATTTAAATGAGGTAAATATGTACAAAAATTTATAATGTAACTTTTAGTAAAGTATATAAGTATTGGTAAAAGCTAGTTTTTTAAATAACATTATAATAAAGTGTGTTTAAATATTATAAATATGATGAAAAAGTGAAAATATGACCATAATAATGGACAGAAACACGAAAAATGAGTTATTCGTATGATTTTCTCAATTTAGTTGGGTGAAATCATGTTGCTTGTTAAATTATACAATTATCGAATGGCATAAATAAATAAACGGAAAATTTAGGGCTTTGAAAATTGACTTGATGTTCATGTTATGTTCTTTCTATTGGAAAACGGAGTTCACACACAAAATAAGAAAAGGAAAAACATGATCACAACACAGAGACACATAGCGAACCATAACATACACACCAATAGTTAAAGTAATGCTATGAAGGAATGAATTGAAAAAGCCTAATAACACTACTTTGATTTTGTGACTTCAGTTTGTGTACCGATTGAGATTATATTGATATGTTTCTTTTTGAAGAGAAATCTTGATTTTATTAGAAGATTAATGGATCGATTTAGTGTATCGATTATTGTATTCTTCCTCCTCGTTCGCACACAGAAACACAGAAAATTATTCATTCGTATGATTTTCTCAATTTAGCTGGGTGAAATTGTGTTATTTGTTAAATTATATAGTTATCAAATGGCACAAATAAACAAACGAAGAATTTAGGGCTTTGAAAATTGACTTGATGTTCATGTTATGTTCTTTCTGTTGGAAAGCAGAGTTCACACACAGAATAAGAAAAGGAAAAAAACGATCGACACATAGACACATAGCAAACCATAACATACACACCAATAGCTAAAGTAATGCTACGAAGTAATGAATTGAAAAAGCCTAATAACACTACTTTGATTTTGTGACTTCAGTTTGTGTACCAATCGACATTATATTGATTTGTTTCTTTTTTGAAGAGAAATTTTGATTTTATCGCACACAGAAACACACATTTATCGATTTAGTATGTGTTCGCACACAGAAACACAAGTTTATCAATTTAGTATGAGTTTGCACACATAAACACGAAAAATTAGTCATTCGTATGATTTTCTCAATTTAGATGGGTGAAATAATGTTATTTGTTAAATTATACAGTTATCGAATGACAAAAATAAATAAATGAAGAATTTAGGGCTTTGAAAATTGACTTGATGTTCATGTTATGTTCTTTATACTGGAAAACGGAGTTCACACACAAAATAAAAAAAAAGGAAAAAAACGATCATGACATAGAGACACATAGCGAACCATAACATACACACCAATAGTTAAAGTAATGCTACGAAGTAATGAATTGAAAATGCCTAATAACATTACTTCAAGGTGTATTTTTGAGGATATATGTATATTGTTTGGTGAGGAAGAAAATAGCTATAGTTATTTTGTTCATGTTGATAAAATGCCAAATAATATTAACTTATTTTATATAGTATGAATTCCATTTACACTTGGCAAACCGAAATACCTAGTACACACCACTAATTTGATGTATATTGAGGACATACGAATAATGCTTGTTGATGTAAATATTTAGTATTTTGCATCTTTAGTTACCAAATGGACGGTGAAATCCGATATATCACGTGCTCGAGTGATTGACATTTATGGCATCAAAAGAAAATATGTGCTGAGCTTTGGCCTGCATGAGGTAGATGATTTCATGCGATTCGATGATGCCGCTGTCTATCATGAGTCTCGATACTTGACTCTAGCTTTAGCAGCTGGACCTCGAAGAAGCAGTTGGCCAATAAACTTACTCCTACTGGATTCACAAGAAGCTCCAACCCTATGGAGTTGATCGAATGATTTTCCTTTTCTGATGAACATATTACAGATTTTGTTATCCAAATAGTTTATATAATTAGGATAATTTAGATGACTACAGGTATGAACATATAGCAATAAAGATTAACTTGAAATTTAAAATAACCAAATGAAACATGAACCATTAACAGATGAATAAGAAGAAAAACAAGTAGAGTCGTGTTAAACGCTTTTCTTAAAATAGATTCGTCACCTCCTTTGTGTGCTTGAGGATTTAACAGACGTTTGTCTCCCAAGATACAACGATGAGCAACGGCTTACTACACAAGGTAGATCACTGCAATGAATTTGAATTTGTGTATTTCTTCTATCACTGAAAACTCAAACTACAAAAATTTTAAAACTAGTGGAGAGAAAACGTTGAGAGGTTTTGTAGGTTGTGTTAGAAAAATTGTCTTCTTTCCACCAAGGGAAATTCTTTATTTATAGAGGAGATTTTCACTTTTTATTGAGCATACCATGCACGAAAAGCCTTCATTATATTTGTGAAATGAAAAGCCTTCACATTTGGAAAATGAAAAGTGAAAAACCTTCATGTTTGGAGAATGAAAGCCATCATTCATGAACCATTAAATCCAAGAATGAAAGGCCCATAACCTACCATGCATCATGCATAATGCACTTGAAAATGAAAGGCCTTCATTCATGAACCATCAAAATGAAAGGTTAACAATCAAGAACATAGTTTCTCATGTTAAATTTTCATTCAAGAGAGCCATTTCCATTTTCCAACAATTTTCCAACAATCCCCCACAGAATGAAAATTGGAATAAAGTAAATGATGAAATAAAACAAAGACTCGACATAGTGATAGAGTTCTATGGTTAATACCTGCATAAGATAGGTAGATTTTATTCCTTGAACCTTCCCTTGTGAAAGTACATTTACTTTACTGGCTGATCAGTAAACGCGATGTCATTGAACTATTCTGCCGTTTATGTAAAAAATGATATACTCCACACAGGCATTCCCCTGACACATTTTCAGTTCTCATGGTTATGTCCATTTTGGTTGTGGACATCCTCTTGGTTTTGTGAGAGTTTCTAAAGAATTGAACCTTGACAATTCTCATTTGAAGCGGCCCTTCTTTTCTCTCACATAGGTGATTTCATACTTAAGAATACCCCGTACTACTCTACTTGGATCCAACATCTGTCCAAAGCGTATGAATCATTAAAAGCAAAGCTTAACCTATTCCTTACGGGCATCACTATTCCTATCATAGAAATGGTTAGAAGGATAATCTCCATAGTGATCTCGTTCGGTCTTAACAGTTTAGTTCTCATATTGAACCTAGATCTTGGGATCTCCAGTCAACTAGGTTAGGTTTTTACTATAATCAAACTATTCATTCATGGCCTTAAACCCCATTATCCTTGTTGATTGTTCAACTTTATCTCTATTCAATCCTTTGGTTAGCTGATTCACAATATTTTCTTTTGACCTTACATAATCAATTGTAATTACTCCAGTTGAGATAAGTTGTCTAACAGTATTATGTCAATGACGTATGTGTCTTGACTTACTGTTATACATCGCATTCTGTGCCCTCCTAATAGCTACTTGGCTATCACAATGTATACATATAACAGGCACAGGTTTTGGCCATTCTAAAATATTCTCTAAAAAATTCCGTAGTCATTCGACCTCTTTGCCACATTTATCTAGGGCTACAAACTCAGATTCTATTGTGGATCTTGTTATTACTATCTGTTTGGAGGATTTCCATGAAGCTGCTGCACCTCATAAGGTAAATACATACCTGCTGGTAGCTTTAGAATCTTGTATGTCAGATATTCAGCTTGCATATGAGTTTCCTTCTAAAACAGTAGGTTCACTCGTGTAGTGCAATCCATAGTCACAAGTATTTCTTAAGTACCTAAATACTATGATAACCGCTTTCCAATGATCAACTTCTGGGTCACTCGTGAATCTGCTCAGGCTACTCACAGCATAGGCAATATCAGGTCTAGTACAACTCGAAATAATATTTCGAAACTTTTATAAATTTTATTTTCTGGTAACAAATTCTTTTTAGGATTAAATACTTTTTTATTCTTATTATGTAGCAAAAGTTTTTGCCTCAAAAAGGTGATTGAAAATTGATTTTTTTTTTATTTACTTAATGTTACCATATCAAAATTTAGCCACTTTTTTTTTGGCTTTTCGTTAGTTTTTTAATCATGGATTCTTTGAAAAGCTTCTTAAATATTAAATAGTAAAATATATTTGAAAGGGTATGATTCCTTATGTGATTCATGAAGGGATTGTTATTATATACATTCGTACATATTGAATTCTTATGAAACATGAATGTAGATAGTTAATGTTTGGGTAGTGTGATTCTGGTTTCGCTAGGGAGTTTATGGGTCAAACGCGTTAGTAAATTAAAGTTGGTCAGAAAAGTAATCAGATAGATCAATCTTTTGCCTTCTGCTACACACCTCTTCAATAGGATTAGTGTTAACAACCAAAATGATCCTTCACATATTGCCCAATGAGCTTTTTTAGTTTCTTACTTTTAAAATGGGAAAAAATGATCAATCACATTTCATAAATGTACCATTTTAGTTTTCTGTTATTATTTCGTTTGTATTTTTGTCAGAATAGTGACGGAATAGTGTTGGAATAATGACAGAATAGTAATAGAATAGTGACAGAATAGTGATGGATGACTAAAAATGTACATTTATGAAATGTGGATGAACATTTTTTTCTATTTTAAAAGTAATGGATTAAAAAACTGATTAACTAATATGTGAAGGATCATTTTGGTAATTAACTCATAGGATTAAGGGGTTCAATCTTGTGTGGTTTAGTCCATTTCATTAATATTTAAAATATTGTCATATGAGGTTGGTGTTTTGAGGTTATTTCAAGTTGTGCACGCATATTATTCGAAGAGATATTTTTATAACAGTAATCGTATGAAAGAAATTGACATATAACATTGTCATCTTCGTTGGAAATTGATAACCATTATTTTCATATTTCATAGTTGTGTTGAATTACTAGATTTTTCACACACAGTCATAAATCATTGGGCTTTTAGCTCCCGCCTAACTTTGTAAAAATATTTTCAGTTGAGGACGCCAAATCCTACCAGACTGAGCCCAAGTTTAGAGACTGGAAATATCTCATATTTTAAATATAACTCAATGAAATAACAATAGTTTATTTTTGGGGAAAATATTAAAAAAATGAAGAGAATGAGGATTTACAAGCGTTTTAGTCACAATAGGCTTTTAAAAATCTTTTGGTATACAACAGCAACATAGCACATGATTTTCTTTTTCTACTATTATAAAAATCAGTTTGGAGTACAAATCAGTCAAGTCCAGAAATCAGATTAATTGGTTAAATCAATTAGATAGGTAGTTAAAAAAAACAACGTTATTATGATGTAATAAATATAAATTAATTATAAATATATTAATATTAGTACATAAATATATGATATCAATTAGTTATTTAGTTTTTTTTTGTTAGAGTTAAATTTTAATTTAATATAACTTGTACGGAATTTTAATTGTATGATTGAATAATTTTGTGAAAAATAGTATGAAAAAATGTTTTAAATAAAGAAAGTGTTAAAAATCAAAGAAATCTCATGTATAAATGCTTGAAATATTCATTTTTTTACGGGGAAAGATTCAAAATATTCATATTAAGGGTAATAAAAAAATTTGGAGTCAAACTATAATTTTTAAAAAATTAAAGTTATATGTGGTAAAGAAAACGTATAATGATCTAATCAAATCCAAAATAAACCTAGTTTTTATCGGTCAAACCAGGATTTGACCTGCTTTTTATTCAAAAACCAGACTGGATCCTTGCTCAATTTCCGGATGAACTGGGCTAGTCTAGGTTAAACTCCTATTGGTTTCCTTACTTCCCCTACACTTTTCATCTTCTGCTCAGCCAAATAAATTCTCATTCCAATGCTACAAATTTAACTATAACTTCACACAAAAACAGATGTGTCCTTGCCGTTCCCTACTTTGTGGTAGTCATATTCAATAGCTTTCTCTAAACCCATGTGCATTCTTGGGATATTTTGACAAACCAGATACTCTTCCTTTTTTAGGAGCACAATATGTACCCACTTGATCCAAAGAGAGTCCTTTTGTTCTGAATGCAATTGTTCCATATGAGTTTATTGATAAGGCTTTTGCTGTAGCAGTCAACACCAATGAGGCCTATACGGCCTTGTTTATAAGGGCAACAAATGTCCTCCACGCCTGCCCAGAGAGAAAAAGCCAGCAAACTGTTGCTTCTCTTCATGATACTTCTAGGCTGAGTAAAAAATGCTTGTGCAGTTGAGGTGAACACTTTGTATCGCTGATTTGAAGTGTTAATGATATTATTATACGTCAAATGTATTGTAGGGCTAAATAAAATGTAATATATATTTTAAGTGATTATATAGTATTTAATATTTTTATAACTCTAAATAACATTTGATGAAGTGAAATTTGGGGCATTGCAAACTATTTAAACCTGGGTTAAGGGGCCAACTAACCATATGAGGGTACTCATGACTAAAAACTCATTATCATAACGTCACAAATAAATTATAATTATAATATTGAATTTTTTTAATAAAAAAATTATTCTATTTATTTTCCGTACATCATCTACTAGCTTGCGGTAAATAAGAATCCATCAAAAAACCCAATGTTCTGGGTTAGTCTGATCCATAGTTTAATGCTTTTCTTTTTTACAGGGTTTGACCATATTTAGCTTATAAAAATCAAATTTTACCAAGGTTTATTTATAAGGCTTTCTCCAACCACATATTGGCATTGGTCCATTTCTTAGTTGAATTGACCAGTCCAATTTTAATTTACTTGTGAAAAAATTTAATGAGTTTAGGCCCCATTTGGATGGTAAAGAATCTTGAATTGGAAAGCAATTTATTTTTTATTTTAAAATTTGTGTTTGTTTCAAATTTAAATTTTTTGAGAAAGTAATCAGATTTATAAAAACAAGAAAAATAAGTGCAACATTTTAGAATTTTGATTTCTTACTAAAAGTTATTATTGTGATTACTTTTCTTAGAATTTTAGTTTAATAAATATTTTTTTACTTTCAATCTTATTTCATCTATTTTTTTCTTTTTGAATTTTCGTATATCTTTTATTTTTTAAGTATTAGTTATGTGATTTTCTATTTTAATTATTGTTAGTTTCACTTTTTTAAAAAGTTTACTTCAAAACTTTTGTCTACTCAATTCATAGTTTATTAAAATTAAAAACAATGTAATTTTCTATTTTTTTCATTAATTTTTTTGACTTGTGATTTGATTTCATCCTAAATCATGATTTTTTTCTTGGGTTTCAATTTTGCTATTAAATTATTAACATCATCATTATTATTCTTTTTTTTTAATGAAAATATAAGTTTATCTATACATAGAATCACCTTTTCCACATTTTCCTTCGTATTTATATTTCTTTAATTTTCTTTATATTTTTTTAATATTTATTATACTAATTCTTTATATTTTCTTCATATTTTTATTTCTTTAGTTTTTATACATTCTTTTTAATTTTCATTATTTATTAGTATAGACACTAATTGTGATAGCACTAATACATAAACTTAATATTATTACAAAAGTAATATTTTTTGGTTTAAATATTGTTATATATTACAATTGACAAAATTAATAAATCTCAAGTTATATTTTGATTAAGAGACCAAAAAGAGTTGTCTCTATCATTAATATAAAATAAAAAGAATAATATAATAGATATACATGCCAAATAAATTATATTTAAAATATATTTGTGATTTACTATTATATTAATTTTCTAGTAGAAATTGTTATTCTATCCAAATATAGATAAGTATTCAAAATTCTCGAAATTAAATTCCTAATATTCAAATTCCTTATAAAAGTATTCATTTCCCTCATAATTAAATTCCAAAAAATTATTTTCCTATCTAACTTTACTTTTCTACCAACTAAACGAGCCCTTAGGGTTTTTTGATTCCTAGGTACTCGAGATAATTTTTTTTGATGTGTTTTGTCGCATAAATAGGATATCATTCATCGAAAATAATCCATGGTAAGAACGTGTTGTAAGTAGTGTTATTAAACCCGGTTCGGACCGGCCGGTTCAACCGGTGAACCGAACCTCAGACCAGTTCGAGTCAAGCCTTCCGGTCCGGGTTGCTCAAGACGTCAAAACGGCGTCGTTCTGTGTTAATTTTGTAAGACAAATTTCTGCAGCCCACCTTCGTTTCTTCAGCTTCGTTCTTCTGCTGTTCTTTGCGCTTCGTCGTTCTCTTCAGCAGCTCAGCTTTTCTTCAGCTTTTTCTGCAAAATCTTGTGCTCTTCGTTCTTCAGCTTTGCTTCTTCGTTCTTTTGCACTTGGTTCTTCAGCTTTTCTCCTTCTTCTGTTCTTCAAGCTTCAATCGCCCGAAGGCCCCAAGCCCTAGTCTTCAAAATTGAAAATCAGTTGGGACTTGGGACCTTAAATCCTTCATTCTCCGGCCTTTCAACCAACAAAAGAGGAAGGCCAAGCTCTGAAAAAGATTTTGCAGCAAAAAGGGCTCCCTCAATATCTGTTCTGTTTTTACTTTTTAGTTCCAATTTTTGCAAATTGATAGCACCCCCACTATCCTCCGTTTCTAGCTCTAATTTTTGCAAGACTAGGGACTATAATTGCAGTAGCATCACCGTTTGTCATCCTCTTCCTTAGGTATATATTGCAAGTTTTTTTTTTTTTATGATTTTCTGAATTCCATAATATGGACTCGTGCGACTGGATTGGCCTTAATTCCATAGGTTTTTTTTATTATTTGTGGACTTTTTTTGCTGGTTTTTTATGGTTGTTGCTGGATTGAACCGAATTGCCATAGATGATAGATGTCGACTGACTAATTTTTCAGGCTTTTTTTGTGATTTTTTTGGCTGAAACCTGAATTCCATAGGTAATTTTTTGGTTGTTTGTGGACTGTTTTTGCTGGTTGTTTTTGGTTGTTTCGGGATTGAACCGAATTGGCAATTTGGCATAGATGTTGACTGATTTTTCACTCCTTTTTTCTGATTTTTTTGGCTAAAACCTGAATTCCATATCCGTTTATATTGGTTGTTTGTGGACTGTTTTTGCTAGTTGTTGCTGGATTGAATCGAATTGGCATAGGTGTTGTTTCTTGATTTTTTAGTCTTTTTTTCCTGATTTTTCAGTCCTTTTTTCCTGATTTTTTTGGCTGAAAACTAAAGTAGAATGGGACTATTTTTTTGGTTTTTTCTGGATTGAATTGAACTGAATTAGATGTCGATTGATTTGTAAGGGTATTTTTTTGGTTTTTTTCTGGACTAAAATTGGCTGAAGTATTTCTCTATGTGTCTTTTTGGTTCATTTTCTGATTGGAACTGAATATGGAATCATTTTCTGGACTAAATTGGGCTGAAGATTAATGTCTTCCTCTGCTACACCATCAACGACTAGTTCTACGCCTGTTTCATCTCCTCCTACAAGTGCCGTTAGAGGAAAATCTGATCCAGCATGGGGACATTGCACTCAATCAATTTTAGAGAGTAAAAGGACAATAATATGTTTGTATTGTGGAAAAAAGATAAAAGGTGGTGGAATTAATTGGTTCAAACAACATTTAGCGTGGGTAAAGGGCCAAGCAGAGGCATGTAAAAAGGTACCCTCTAATGTTCATTATGAAATGCAAAAAAGTATTGATGAACATGCTACAAAAGAGAGAAAGGCACAAGAACTGTTAGTAGAACATAATCCTTATGCTCCAGAGCTTAGAGATTGTGAAGAGCGCATGTATAGGGCAGAAGATGATGATGATGATGAAGTTGAAGAGATTCCAACAACATCTATGCCACCTCCTCATTCTAAAGGAAATGGTATATCTACCACTGCTACTACTAGAGGAAGTCAAAGCAAAAGAGGGAAGGAGAAAGCAAAAGGGATAGGGGCTTATTTCATGCCAAGAACAACTCCTGTAGCTCAACCTACTCTCAAGAGTGTTTTGCAAAGCAAACAAGCAACAGAGAAGTGTCATCTTACTATATCAAAATGGATGATTGATGCATCCATACCTTTCAATGCCGCGAACTCTTTGTATTAACAACATGCTATAGATGCTATAGCTAGCATGGGTCCCGATTATAAAGGTCCAAGTTTTCATGATCTTCATGGCTTTTTATTGACAAAGAATGTTGAGGAGGCTAGAAATTTTGTTAAAGGCTTTCGTGCTATATGGAAGAAGACTGGTTGTACTATCATGGCTGATGGTTGGTCAAACCAGTGTAGGAGAACTCTTATTAATTTTTTAGTTTATTGTCCAAAAGGAATTGTGTTCTTGAAAGCTGTTGATGCTTCTGATGCTTCAAAGACTGCAGAGATGTTGTACAAGTTATTCAGAGAAGTTGTAAACTTTGTTGGTTCTGAAAATGTAGTGCACATGGTCACTGATAATGCTACCAATTATGCTGCTGTGGGTAGGCTACTGGAAAGAGAGTTTCGCACGCTATATTGGTCTCCTTGTGTAGCCCATTGCATCAATTTAATGCTACAAGATATTGGGAAGTTGGATGAGGTTCATTTTGTTGTCAATCAAGCTTCAAATATCACCAAGTATGTATACAATCACTGTTTTGCTTTGCATTTGATGAGGAAACATACCAATGGGCGTGAAATACTTCGCCCTGCTCCTACACGCTTTGCCACTAACTTTATTGCATTGCAAAGCTTGTTAGCCCAAAAGGATGCCTTGAGGGCTATGGTGACATCTAAAGAATGGATACTTTCAGCATATGCTAAGGAGAGTAAGGCAAAAAAATTTGTTGATAATTTGTTGAACCGGCAATTTTGGAAAGAATGTGCAACTATTGTACAGTTGACTGAACCTCTTGTTCGTGTTTTGCGCATTCTTGATAGTGATAATAGGCCTGCAATGGGCTACTTGTATGAGGCTATTCATCAAGCACGAGCTGAGATGTTAAGAAGGTTTCAAAGGAATATGAAAAGAGTAGAGCCTTACATTCAAATCCTTGATGCTCGATGGGATTCTCAACTTTACAAAAATTTGCACGCTGCTGGTTATTGGTTGAATCCTCGTTACCATTACAAGGATGATTCAAGTCATACTGTTTCTGGAGTTATTGATGCTATTGAGAAGTATTCTAATGGAAATGAAGTTTTGCGAAGCAAGCTAACAAGTGAGATGAATATATATCGAAATGCTGAAGGAGACTTTGGACGAGTATCTGCAATATGTGATCGCAATGTGATGTGTCCTGGTATATCTATGCCACCTCTTCATTTCTTTTATCTCTTTATATTTTATTTTCCTCTTTTTTTATTGTTGTGATTATATGGGATTTAGAAAAACTAAACTTTTTTGGATAATATATTTGTAAATGAATGGTGGTTAAATTATAGAAGTAATGCACCAACTCTCCAAATGTTGGCCATTCGTATTTTAAGCCAAACATGTAGTGCTTCGGGTTGTGAGCGTAATTGGAGTATATTTGAGCATATCCATTCTAAAAAAAGAAATAGATTGGAGCATCAAAGGCTCAATGATCTTGTATATGTCCATTATAATCTAAGGTTGCAACAGAGGTATTAATTATCCCTAGTTTTCTGTTTCTTTTTCTTTTTTTTATAGCTTGTTTTTTCTTTGAAAATATATCATTGGTAACTTGAATGAGAATTTTATGCAGGAATTTTTTCAAAGGTCGAATTTATGATCCCATTGATTTTGAAGAATTTATTTCTAATGCCGCGTGGATATTAGAGGATGAGCCTTCATCTTTAACAAGTGATGAAGTAGAGACATTTCGTCGTGAGCTAGGAGCATGTTCTATTCAAAACAACCAAAATGATGATAGTAATTTATTTTAATTGCTTTAGTTGTTTAATTTAAATGATTTAGCTCATATTATTTTATCTTGAAGTAATGTGCCATATATATTGAAATATTGTAGATATCTTAAACATGGAAGAGCTTGAAATTGATAATGAAGAAGATGATAACAATGGGAATGAAAATAGAGACGAGGAAGGCACAGGATTTGGCAATGAAGCAAATGCTCATAGTAGAAGATATGAGGTTCCAGATTTTGGCCAAGATTGGGGTGCATGGAATATGTAGGAGGAGCAAGTAGGATGTGTGTTGTTTTTGTTTGTGTTGAAACTTTTATTATTATATTTAGGCCAGTAGGATGAATGTTGTTCATTGTTTTTCTTATTATTTTACTTAGATGACTTTTTTATATCAATTCTTATGACTTATGAGTGTGGATTTTAGATTTTATTATGTTATTATAACAATATTATTTGTTTGGTTGCTTATAAGTTAATATTTTATATTTTCTCTATATTTTAATATTATTTTTATTTTTTATTAATTGTATAATTAACCCACCGGTTGAACTATTGACCCACTGGTTGAACCATTGACCCGAAACCTCGACCGAGTCAATGACCGGACCGAGTCTGATAACATTGGTTGTAAGTTTTGGGTTGTAACCTCGAGATCTCGTGGTCGAACCCCCTCACGCACTTGCTCCTAAAGACATCCGTGATTTACATCTCTCACCAACTGACCCACAACTCGAGCTGCAACACAAGTTAGCTTCAAGGGTCCTTGCAGACCTGCGGTTCTTTCTCTAGGTGGGCTCTTGCTGTGAGCGAAGGTAAAGGCGCAAAGCCCTACTTCAGTGCCAAAGGCTTCCTACTTCAGTAGAGTAGGCCCGTTTACCGGGTTTCGATAGGGATGGACCATGGGGTTTACAAAACATTCATAGGTAGAGGGGTTGGAAATTTCTTTTGAAAGAAGGTAGCGCGATTGATTTAAGCGCTAGACTAGCGATACCACAAAAGTACAGAGGACCGCCCACAGGTTAGTCAACCTACCAAGGGGCTTTCTACGGTAAGATTACCAACGCTAGAAATGCACATAGCTTAAGTTTGAGCTTTCTTGACAACATACACGAGCGGACCGACGTGTGCGAAGTGATGAGAAACTGTTGAGGTTCAACCTTTCAATAAAGGATGTAAACAACCACATGCGCGAAGTGATATTATTCTATGAACTGTTTTACGTACATTTTTGCCGGCCTATATTAGCGGCTGATTTCAGCACAATTCGTTCGCATGTTTGTTTTATTCCAACGCAGGAAGGTTGTGAAACTTGTGATCGAATGAGTATAATTAAAATATTATTTAAATAAATGTAACTTATATGGAATGTATATAAAATTTAATAAAAATACTCTTTCCATTAAAAAAAGAGATTTTTTTTTGTTATGAAAAAAATTAATTTTGGAGTAAATTCTTAAAAAAAAAGGCCCATTTTTTATTTGATATCACTTTTTTTAAAATTATTAAATATAACACATTTAATGCACCATTAAATATCTAATTTTATATTTTATCTTCACTTTTTTGTTTAGGTTATATACTATCATTATTTAATAATGACAATACAAAAATTTCACATTAAAAATAGACTCTTTTTTGGGGACAAACAAAATTTTTTAAATTGGACTCTTTTTTTCTATAACGGATGGAGTGTTATTGTTACAAATAAGAGGAAACACCCAAAATCGTCTCATATTTTTCAAGAAATAATCTTTTTTCCTCTCTTTTTTTTTTAAAACAAAACATACTTCAAATCATTTCATAAATTGAAACTTTTGGTACTATTTGAAAAATAAAATTTACTTTTTTTTTTTCAAATTTCATATTTTTAGTTTTTAGTTTTTTCTTTTTTTTTTTTTTTTTTTTATGAAATTTTGGCCTATTATTTCTAAAAGTGGAGGATGAAAAAGATTATTCGGTGAAATGTGGATAACGATTTTAGATGTTTCCTCTTATTATTAGTCCACATTTAAAAAGTAATGATAAATTTTTTCTTCATTTCATGGTGCATAAAATATATTATACTTTTAACTAAAAAATAGTTAAACACCTTTTTAAGTGAACTTTTTTTTTTAAAATGGAAAGAGTATTTTTTATTAATTTATTGGCATCTATATATATATATATATATATATATATATATATATATATATATATCTAAATTATAGTTGTTACATGCATAATCACTATTACATGATATTTGTTGAAATTTCATTAAAAAGTTTAAAATTTTCAAATCTAATTTTGAAATATGGAAAAAGCAGATGTTTTAAAAATTGAACTAGATCGCCAGTTAGAACAGTTTAACTTGGAACTTGCACGAGTCTAATGTGGTTGAATAGAAAAAATATACTTCCAAAACCAAATTAAATTCAGTCAAACCTGGTTAAAAATTAGGTTTTAAAACCGGTTAAACCAAAAAATTTTACCTTTTCCTATATTTAAATTCTTACTTTACACATTCACCTTAAAACTTTTATAAATTTATTATCTTCCATTTTATATTTTAATATGTAAATTTTTCACATGTAAATTTTTTAATTCTTGAAATAATAATTTCTAACATTTTTTATACTTAGATATTTTTCTATGTCGCTTTTTACACAATTGATCAGGTGTGGACAAAGAAATTTCATATAATTTACTATAAATTTATATTTGATTGAACTATAAATCTTAACATCCTTCTAACTTGCATTTACATATTACTATTAATATTTTTATAATTAATGTATATTTATTACGACAGAATAGCGTCACTCAGTTATTTTAAGAATAGTCCTGGTTAGCTAGTTGACTGCTCATGTGATGATTTGATCTGTTTGATCTCGATTAAATTTCTGAAGACATTGGAAAAAATGTGAAGATTTTGATATATTTAGTTTTTCAAAAATATAATTATATCAAAATACCCACTCTAAAAATAGGGATCACAAATCTCACCCATTGCAATAAAATATAACCCGTCTCTCTCCCCTAATTAAACAAAACATAAATAAATAAAGTTTTCTTTTTATTCACTAAAACATCACCAAAAGAAATTATCTTGAGAGTTTATTTTTCAGTTCAAATTATAGTAATCATGAAGTATATTTAATAAAAAATTTAATAAAATAGACTGGTTTTGTTTACACCGAATTTGTAACGTAAGATTTTGAAAATCCCAAAGTGCACCGTTTATATGACAATATGCAGAACCATTCAGAATCTTTATCATGTTACAATGAAACTTGTGTGAAACTAATCAGACCAACATATTCTTAGTGAATTTCATTTTACATCAAAATGAGCAAGGAAAGAATTCCCCTTCTAAGTTGAAAAAAAAGAAAAAAAAAAATTTGTGTGATTGATTGGGTTAAAAAAAATGTGATGCATTAGAAAAATGCCCAAAAAACTTTTTGGGCGCATTCAAACAAATGCAACATCCTTCTACCTATCCACCCCACCTCAAAATTTCAAATTTTTTTTTTTTTTTTTTTTTCCATCACAAAGTCATCGCCGACAATGACAACATTCATGATTGTTTTCCAGTTTCCTTCCTAGTCTATCTCATTCACGTTTCCGGAGCTCAACATATAATCATTTTCCAGTGCAAAAAAGTTATGTATATGCTATCCGTTGTACAAATACAAACATTTGAAGAAGCAATTTGAGGATCAGAGACAAACAACAAAAGGGGAAGCAAGGGTTGTAAGCTGTTTGAAACTTCAACTGAAACCAGCAGCTGATTCAGCTAAATAATTCTGACTTTCATACTTCCACACCAACAGGTGTGCAATTATCTCAACCAAAAACTCTTCGGTCATTTAGAGATCTCTATATATTCTTCCAAGAGCCGCTCAATTGTCTTCCGAGATGTAATCTTGTTAATTTCAAATGCTTTCATTTCACCTCTAAGATCTACACAAACACAGCAAAATTATTTCGTCCACCAATGCTGAAACTTAAATGGATCACAAAAGAAATTACATCTACCTTTTGTGAACAACCTGGGAAGAAAAGTAATTAATGGACTGCATGATCATGTTTTTGATCCTCGAAACATTACAGTTAACCGCATTCTATGAATCAGTGGTTTCAATACATGGATAATATTCACTTCCATTATGATAAACTAATCATGAAATGTCAGCTGCATTGTTGCACTGGTGTGATGGAACATGACATGACCTGACAAAGCAAAAACTACTAATTCTCTAGGTTTCCTTTTTATTTTTTATTATTATTTTTTTGCAGCTGGGATATCTCAAACCCAGGACATCCTACTTATAATCCCTACCATCACCCAATCCTCCCCCCCTTCTCTAAGTTTCCTTAAATCTCCAGTCCTAATGTGATATATTACTAGCCTAGGTACTGCTTTGATTTTAGTGAACTACCCTTTTGAAAAAGATAGGGTACTCAACCTAAGTTAAAATTCTGAAAATAAAAAATTACCAATGAAGTAAACATTCACTTGAGATGGGACAAAAAGGTGTAAGGTATTTATTCAGGCACAGCGAGCGTCCACCTTTTAAACAATTACTTTTATACAGAAAGTATGAAAATAAATTGATAATGTATCAACAAATAATAAATGTTCTCCAATTTAGATCTTATCAAGGAGGAAACTTGCTGCTGGTTGATTGTAGTGCCGCAATATGATGAGTTCATAGCACAGTGCAAGTCATCAGAATGTGGTTCTGTTACCACTTGTATATTCCTATCTTACACAATAAACCATGTAGAATAGCTATGTTGTCCATTGCCAATTTCACTCCTTGTGCAAATTGGCTATGTTTGGAGAAGCCATTTTTGTTTGCAAATGAGCAAAAAGTCAACTTTTCTCAAACAAAAATAAACTATCCAAACATATTTTTATTTCAAATTTTAAAATTCAAACTTTCCCACTCAAATTTCTCTTACATAATTTTAAAAAATTTCCCTCTTATTTTTCCCTCCAAAATACTTTTTCTCTCAAAAAATATCCACCAAAATTTTCACACATTCCAATACAACTTTTCTCAAATACATCACACTGCAAACAGAGCCTACTAAGTAATATTTCCAACACTTTCAGTGTAAAAATAATTGATAATATCCTAAAATTCATAAAAGCAGATGCTTAAGTAGCAATGAACTAGTCCATAAAACACAAACGGGGGGAAAAGGGAACTTTTATTCTTAATCTCGAACTAAGGGTCTTACTCTCCCATATGAGCTTAAGTTTTCTTGCACAGTCATCGAAATACAAATAAACAGCTTATACAATTAGATGTTTCTTCAATCTACATCAATAAATTCACATATAGAACAAAAACGAAATCATCAGGTTTTAAGTTTTGTTAGAGTTGAGAATCTTGGCATCCAAGAATCAGGAATGGAATCTGCTTGAAACCATATTTCCTTGGTATCATATATGGTTGCACACAATTTGATATAAGAAATTATTGTTTCTGCAGATCAAATAATTTCAGATCCTGGTTTGATTACAAATTGTATTCATCTATGGTAAACTAAAAGAGCAGTCACCTGGGTGATCCAATGCTTTAAGAGGCAGGTCATAAGCGCTTGATTTAATAAAGAGAATCAGTCTCCTCAAGAGTTCGCTTGATTCTGCGGAGAATAGGATTTCCCTCTGAAATTGCATAAGATTTGGATTATTAAGTCTATCCGGGAGGGGGGGGGAGGGAGAAGGAAGAGAAAGTAACAAAGAAGAGTTAGGAGCATAAAATTTTGCACAAATCTAGACCATCCAGAAAACATGCAGTGAGAATTTCTGTCTGCCACAAGTAACAACTCAAAGTGTCTAGAAGGGTATTATTTCATTCAGTTCATCAGTTCCTCAAAGTTCTTAGAATATTTTCCCTTCATGTGGAAGTTCATGGCAGTGTGGTTAATGTAAATTGTGGACAATAGCATTTCCCAGTATTCCTTCATTCACTGTTGTTACACCTGCCATTACCTTTATTGCATTTGAACTTTTCATGTTCCTAAACCTAAAGCATGGTATGATAGTAATTGATGCCAATTCTCGCTTTTGCTTCAGAATACTTACTCGCAAAGTGACCTAACAAGAGATACCTTTAAACCCTTTTTGGCATCAAGAAAAGCATAATCATTCGATTTTCTTTTAAATACAGCTTTCAAAGTTAAAATGTCAAATTCTTTCAGCAAGAGCTAACAAGATAAATAACAACAATGCCAACATACTATTTTTGTTTTCCAGAGTTTTTTTTCCTTTTCCCCTTTTTTCTGTCTAAATTTTCCCCAATCACTTTTGCAGCCAAATCTGCTTTCTTAAAGCCTTTCCAAACCAATATGGATCTGAGGTCTTCCAACAATCAGAATCCCCAAAAAATGCTACTTCTACTTCCTTTTCTAAATGAATACATGACTAATCTGAAAGGCCATCAGAGGAACTAAGGCTATATATGGATTGTGATTTATTTGGGAAATTTTGTACTAGAATGTGTGAAAATTTTGGTGGAAATTTTTTATAAGAAAAAATATTTTGAAAGGAGAACAAAAAGTGTATTGGAGGGAAAAATTTGAAAATTATTTGAGGAGAATTTGGGAGGGAAATTTGAATTTTAAATTTTGAAATAAATAGGTGTTTGGATTTTTTTTTTCTGTGAGAAAAAATTAACTTTTTGTAAATAAAACTCAATCCAAATGGAGCCTAAGGTACTTGGTTTCAAAATATTAAAAATGGGTACTTGATTATGATTCTGAATTGAAGACACGAAGCACTAATCCTTTACTTATGCTTAAACCTTCGAACTAATTTCACAATGAGTGAATAATATGACAAGCATACCATTAAAGAAAAAGGTATCACCAGTGCAATCACCAAAAAAATCTGTTTACACAGCTTATATCCGGAATTTGATTGAAATCAATTAATGCATAATGCAAGTAATAAAAGCAACATAAGATATAAAGACGCGACAGCAAATACAAATAAAAGCTACTCCAAACCTTAAAGTTTTTCTCAGTATCGAAATGTCCAGAAACAATTGCAAGCACAGAAAGTTTCTCCAATCCTGCACTCAAATGAAGTGTGATGACTCAACAACTAAAGCAGCTTCCATATAATTCATTGAACAAAAGAAATGTAAAAACGATATGTTTTCTGTTATCTCTACGTCAAATTAAGTGTCAATATCTCGAGCTATAAAGAAATAGAGAAAAATGCTTAAATAAGAATAGGCTAAAAAGATGGGGGACAATCAAATCTTTACTGAACAAGTAAAGATAATACACATGAACTGAGCTCCGATTTCAAGATGCCTTTACTGATTTTTGCTGAAACTGTCCAAAACATGAGTTTCAGATCCAGAAATGAAGTTAGCTATAAGTGAAGAAAAAGGAGGAATGCTAGGTCAGTATGAAGGAGCATCCCAACATAAGTAACAATCACTAATTGAATGCTTACTCCAACAAGAAATATGGATATGCTGGTTCATAAGTTTCAGACACAAGTCATCAAAGAGTTACTGTGATAGTAAATACTAAGTGATGTACGTAATGAGATAAGCACATGGATAATAACACAGTGAATTTAAAGCAATCTGAAAGAAAAAGAAAGCCTGAAAGATGGGATAAAAACATCAGAACAGCAAAGATGCAATAAAATTTAATAGGAAACAGAGTCTGGCGAGATCTTACGCTGGAAATGTGTAATATCTAAACTCGCAGTTGAATCAAGTGAGAGGAGCTGTGTGATTGGCATTCCAATTGAACTCATCCCAATATTTGAAACCGTCATTCTAGAATTGGTTCCATCCAATTTACCTGCTTCAACTGAACTTTTAGGTTATGGGATATACAATTGGAGCACAGCAAACACAGGCGGCCAATAATGCATAACAACAGGATGATGACAATCAATTAAGTATGTCACAACATATGCATTAGACAGATGAATTACTTCTTTAAAAATTAACATTAGTAGACAGTAATCATTGGTCAGCTTCAGAGCAGGAACATTGAACTCATTCCCAGTTGCAAAAATATACTTCTTTATGCTTTAAAAATTACTGAGTTAAGATGTCTCCCTTTCATTTGGCCTTGTCAATCCTCTTGGTAGGACACAATTCAGGTACTAATTCAAGGACTTAATTGGCTTGTCAAGTTTCAGAAGCACCTCCTCAAGCAATTTGCAGTATTACCTCGACAGCAGACAGAAGTTTAGAAAGATATAAAGAATCAAATTTAGAGTTGAAACTATAGTGGCCTTTGGTGTAAGAAAAACAGGACAGGGGTTCAATTCAGTAGATTAAATATAGTTCTGTGCACGTCATAATTTATTGTGGGGACTGCGCCTCATTTAATTTGTCATAAATAAGCGTAATTCCCCTTGAAATCCCAAAATCACGGGAGAGGGAGCGGGGAAGTTTGGGGGTGCAGATGGGGGAGCTGCAAAGTAGCCTGTAACTTCTCTATACCCATAAATTATGAACCTCCAATGGCTCCCAAATTAACCCAATCAGACAGATCTTGTATCAGGAAAGTGCAAGATTCTATGGTAGGACAGTATTCAGGAACTAATTCAAGGACTTAATTGGCTTGTCAAGTTTCAGAAGCACCTCCTCAAGCATTTTGCAGTATTACCTCGACAGCAGATAGAAGTTTCGAAAGATATAAAGAATCAAATTTATAGTTGAAACTATAGTGACCTTTGGTGTAAGAAAAACAGGACAGGGGTTCAATACAGAAGATTAAATATGGTTCTGTGCACGTCATAATTTATTGTGGGGACTGCACCTCATTTAATGGTCATAAATAAGCGTAATTCCCCTTGAAATCCCAAAATTACAGGAGAGGGAGTGGTGAAGTTTGCGGTGCAGATGGGGGAGCTGCAAAGTAGCCTGTAACTTCTCTATACCCATAAATTATGAACCTCCAATGGCTCCCAAATTAACCCAATCAGACAGATCTTGTATCAGGAAAGTGCAAGAATCTATGGTGGAACAATTCTAGGAATCAAAGCCAGTAGTATTGCAATTTGCAAGATCCCATATATGGTACTCCAAGCATGCAAGGTAAGACATATATTCATCAGTTCGCAAAAATTGAAAAGATCAGTTAACTGCCTTACCCAAAAGTCCTTTTTCTTCTCCCCTTTTTAGTAATTATACAGAATGGTATTCCTAATAGTTTCAACATAGCATACAAATTATATACTAACAGGATACTTGCACATTTTTTACACTTGCACCCAAGAAAAAAATAAAATAAAGGACAGTGAATAAATAAAAACAAGAAAAACATATAATTTGTTTAGAAATAAAAAGTTAAAACCAAAAGAGGAAAGAAACAGACCTATTCTTGTCCATTTTTTAAAATCTTTCTGCAGGATTTCTCCCACTCTAAGGTCAGCAACATCATACATCTTATATCTCACTGAAAAATGAAAAATTCAGTGGCAAAATTCAGTCTTCCTTATTCATTAGAATACATGAAAGCAATAGCAAAAATAGACTCGAGAAGTTTTGGGGCATACAGATCTGGTAGAGACCGTTGCATCCATATCGACCAGCCCCTTTAATCAACAAGGTCGCCATGTACTTATCTTTGGACGTAGTCTGGGAATTTCCCAAATTTCCAGTATCCATCAGGATGCCTGATAGCTGCAAAGAGTAGCGACATAAAAAACATATTAGAGAGGCCAATCAAAGCTTGTATATCCTGTAGGACCAGCTAAAGAAGTTCATGAGTTGATCAAAACTATGGAAAAGAAAGGAGGAAAACAAGATTATAAAGGATGTCGAACTGAAAGAATTGTACAATAATGGGATGAACAGGAAGATAAGATCACAAAACGGCTCTCGACAAAGTCTACAGAATATCCACTTCCGCATCTGAAGGTTGGTTGGCATGAGAAAAAGCATTTTTAGACTCTGAATAAATTAATGAGTGAACTTAAGCATCATCAAAGTTGTTAATGGATATTGCTGGACATAGATCAACGCTTTTTGTTGTAAGCTTAGAGAAAAATGGAAAAGACAACTAAATTTCCCACAAATAGGCTAAAAGAGTACTTATAGTGCAAACCTTTCCCATAAACAGGCCAATAAAGTACTTATAAGCAAACATTTCCAAGACTATCTTAAACCAGTTCTAAGGAATGACAGAATCTTGCATGACCATATAGAAATAAAACAATAGATCCTGCATATCCTGCACTGTTGAAAAGAAATATAGAACAATAATAATATCTTCCAATTGAGAAATAAGTTTCTAAGAAAGAAGTCCAATTAGGATACTCCATAACAAAAGCACAGGGCAACAGCTACCAAAAGTCGAGCAAATCCTTGCCCAGACAATATTTCTGGTGAAGCGAGTAGAAACTTTTCTGCAATCAGTGTACAGCAGGATGCTTCCTGCATCAGAAATGAACAATAAATTGACCAAAGTAAATTAAACAAATGGTTGAAAGTATGAAAAAAATAAGAATGAACATATTTCAAAGACAACAGTAAGTAAAGCTAAAATGGTTTAAATCTTACAATTTGATTCTCAAGAACTATCAAATCTAGAATACCAAGTATAAAGTTCATTCCTGAGAAAGCCTTCAAGTTAAAAAGGGTCAATCAATGGCATAAAATGTTACGCTTGACCTCTCCAAATATTTTACCCTAAGTTTATTATCCCATTATGCCAACAACAATATCAGGAATTGTTCTCATGCTTAATAAAAGGTCAGCAGACAACTAAGTTACAATCAAGCAAAGAAAGCAAACTCATGCCCAATTTCATTACTCCCTTACAATTCAGAATTCTATGCATTTTTTCGTCCACTCTGCAAAACCAAAATGGAACTACTTTTAAGAAGGATAATCATTCAGAGCTATGTAAATACATCTGTAATTATCAGTTGAGAATATTTATTTGTCCAAAATATTACCTGTCCACTGTTTTACTTGATGAATAACGGAAAAAGTTCAAATGCTTTCAATAGAGAGAGAATTCGATGGTTTAATTCTAGACAGACTGAGATAGCAAGATGTATTCTATCTGTACAGCAAGTTCAGCCATTTAAATCCTATACCCATATTATGCAATTGTACTTGTTTTCATATTGCCAGCTTAAAATATTTCTCCCTTTAGTATAATCCTGTCAGAAAAATCAGTCTTATTTTGCCTGCCCACATAAACAGAATATCTCATCACCACTTGCTGAGAATTTTGAGAGCACAATTAAATTTGTCATATAGATGGGCAGAACAATGCTTAAAAAGTAACATATTCTTCTGAGTTGCCATGGAAATGCAAAAATTGCCAAGATTTCTTAATTCATTCTCTTTCAAAGATTTTTCAACCTTCACGACAAAGTCTAGTGTTCAAGCATCAGTCTGCAAACAATAGTTCCAGAAAATCTAATGACATATTATTTAATACAGAAAGGAAAACATGGCATTAGTTCACATTTTGTACCAAAATAGCTATCTTAAGACAATTATTACTTTATCAAGCTAAGATGACTCCATTTTTTTAATGATATTAAGTTAAAGTCATTTATTTAGGAACTAAGATATCAATCAACTTGTTTCTGCTGGCAGTTTGAAGAAGAGGCATTACTGAAAAGTTAATCATTATGAAATGTACTCAAACTTTCAGGGAAAAATCACACCACTATCACAGCAGGAATTGCTAAGAGAAAAAAGAGGTTTTGGTCTACACAAACTGAGAACTTAAACTTTTTACCAAGATATGAAATGAAAGCCAAAATATTATAATTCGCATTACAATCTTACTTTTTTTAATTTGGCAGAAAAGAAGGACAGAAAAGTGTAATCCTATTATTGAAAGATATACCTCTCCAAAAGTGACATTCTCAACCCAAGGGTAAGCATCTGCATTTTCATGCTGCAAATGAGAGGACAGAATGTCATAAAACATTTTTTTATCCAATGTGGCAGTGACTCATCAAGAGAATCTGCACTAACTCTAGTGCACCCATTCATATTACCTTTCCACAACTGAAGATTTCAACCAAGGATTCTTTTAATGCCTATATTGCAAAATAATTACTTGTCATTTCATTTCAACTATCTAGAAGTAAAACAACAAGAAATATAACATATGAAATTTACCTCCTGTTTGGCTGGAAGCTTGTGGCAGTTTAGTAGAACTAACTTAAGACTTCCAAAAATATCATAATATGACAAGTCAATCTGTTCTTTCCAAAACAGAAAAGGTTTCATATCAAATTCAACTGGTTATAGGAGAAACTTGAACAAAAAATGCCTAGACAGTAAAGTAGATACGAAAATAACGAGTCTTTAGAAAAGGTTTTAGATATGCACTTTTTATCATTTACACTAGTAAGCCAAGGTGAGGCTTGAAAATGTTTTAAAATGCATTTTTAACATTTGTACAGCAAGCAAACCTGATATGAAAATTTACCTTAAAATTTCTGATTTGCAATAAACTTTTGCTAAATAACATGTTTTCCCTAAATCTAAAATAGTTGGACCAAGCAAACCTCATCAAGAAACACTAATGATGACTGATCAATATGGCATGAATCAAACAGCCATTTGAGCTCAGCGCGAGAATTCATGTCTGTTCTCTTCATGTTGATGACAGGCACGGTACAGAACTGACTGTTCTTTAGCCATTCATTGAGGTAAAAGGCATACATGATGGTTGAGGCAGCAGCTCCTACATCTGCAGATAGTTTGTCCTATTAGAAAGATATTTAATCATATCAGTGAACAAGCTAACTGGTTCATAAGGAAATCAAGAAAAACAGCTCTCAAATTTATTACTTGTACAATTCCTCAACATCTGCATTCTGAATGTAATGTCATCATTTTTTATTTCATAATATTAGACTTGGAAGGAGGATCACATAGCCTTGTATATTTTCATAAAGTACTTCTTTCTTCATACATAGGAACATCAGAATAGGGCATTGGTGAAGGAATATCTTTAACAATTAATTAAATCCCATAGTTCAAGACTGTTTAAACTTGATTGTATCAAATAACAAGCATAAAAGCTTTAAATAACAAAGCAGAAAACAGTATGGATGTTTACGTAAATGAATCTACACATCTCTATGACTTGTCATTTGATGGTTGAAAAGACAGCATGATATAAGAGACACAGGAACTGGTTTCAAGTTTCGGTCTCATAGTTGAAGCTCTTCCACACCTAAAAGAGTTTCAGTTTGTTCTGGAAGGTGTGTGCTTATCAAAATGATATATCTCCCTTGCAATAATAGGATTCAGCTGAGATCAAATCTCTAAAAAAAGGCTTCAAGATCACTGAATGTACAGTACTGATACAGCCTCAACAATGTCTAACAGTAAACACATAATTTTCACTTCCAGCTGAACCAAAAGTCAAGAATACCATTGTGCAACATGTTATGACTTTCAAAATATTCCTCAGGAAAACATTTGTCATACAGGTTATAGGTATTGCTTGCTGCAGAGAATTTTGTGAAGCAAGGGCAAATATATAAGAAATGCACTGAAGACTGAATTGATGTTTTCTTGTCTATTTTTGGAAATGGATATAGTTAACTAGAGTTACCAGAAATGTCTGGCCCAATCACAGCATGCAAGAACCCTCCTGGCACACCCGCATTGACATCATCCTTTCTGTCTTTCAGATACATATTTAGTCTATAAATGCTTTCACATGATTCAACAACCTCCATTCGTGGTGAATGCCCATTATAAAATGAGGCTGCTGATGGAGGAAGGGAAACTTTTGAGAGATTTGTTCTTCTCTTATTTACGCTGTATGATTTCTCAAGTGCAGGCTTCATGAAATGAATTAGAGTTTTACACTCTTCATTTGCTTCACAAGCTTCAGCAGAGGACTCTTTATCTGACTCATTGACATCCTTGATTTCGAACTTGAGTTCTGATTGGGTATCTGATGATGGGGATGGAGTAGCCTCAGGAATTCTTGACCACCTCACAGAAGATGACTTACCATAAGAAGGGTCTTGAACATCAACTGACGATGAATTTGTTGATGGACTATGGACGGGATTTTCAAGCACTTGACCAATGAACTTTCTGGATCTTCTGGAGCCAATGTCTGAGGCTGTTCGTCCGGCTCCACCTTGGACCTTCATACTCAAAGTAAAATTACTACCTTTGCTCATTATTGCTGCCTCTCCTCTCCTCATTCCCTCAAAAAAGGGATTATCACGAGCACGGATGTATGTTTCCTGAAAATTAAAAATTGGGCATATGACCAAGTGGCATTTATAAACTGATTTAACTTACAAACTCATACGATAGTGGTTCAAGGAAAGTTGATCGAAAAGTTGAAAATTCCCCAAGCAGACTTGCCAAAAAATGAATATTACTAACTTGAGTTAAAAAATGATTCGATTTATGAACCCATGTCATAGCAGCTGAAGGAAACTTAATTTAAAATTTGAAAATTCAATTCCACATCTTTCGAAATCAAAGAAACTTGAATGTTATTCATATGTCAGATATAGATTTTTGAAGATACTTTAAGCAAGCAAACAGTAATATGCAACATTAATAATAAGCAGCCGAAATCAAGGGTTGACAAATGAAGCAGTGAACAGACAACTTGTTATAAATTGAAGGAATTTCCTAAACAAAGAACAAAGTTCTTCAAAAAAAAAAAAAAATTCCCAACTGCTCACTGTCTGATTAGCGGCTGACTCAAGAAAAGCTATAAACGACCTCTTCCCAACAAACAAAATCATGGCTTTCCCCATTAGATATCATTTATAATGCTTACCATTGGACCAAGAATTTCCCTTGATATGTTGTCATGAAACAATGTTGTAAATGCTTAAATGCTTCTGTATATGCTTCTAAAAGATATCACCAATGAAATGGAAACGAGATTGGAAACTAGAACTTCTCATAACAAATGCAACTCTAGGGAAGTACCTTCCATTCCAACATGCAAAATCATAGTTAAAGAGTAATGTCATTTAGTCTAGTTTGTTGATACAGAGATTAAATTCTCCAAGCAATCTCCTTATGATTTACTTCAAAACATTTCAGAAAATTGGCTTGTTGGTTCTACCTTGCACAGGATCTTCAACATAAACCTCTTCCTGCCAAGAATTCTAGTGCTATGTAGAAACGTATTCGCACGTTCATATCATGTTAGAATTTTTTTTTAAAATTATGTTGCCATGTGACTATGAGGTCATGGGTTCGAATTGCAAAAATGGCCTCTTATAAAATATAAGGTCGTAAAGCTGCATACATTAGGTTTTAACGGTCCGACCGTTCCTCAAACTCCCGCACATGTGGGAGCTTCTATGCAGCTGCCCTTTCTTTGTGTTTAACTACTCCAACATTCTTGATTCATAGTCCTTCACACAGTTATAAATTTATAATTGATTGAAGAATTACATATAATATGAGAGGTAAAAGAATAATCAGTGTAAAGCTGCATACATTAGGTTTTAACGGTCCGACTCTTCCTCAAACTCCCGCACATGTGGGAGTTTCTATGCAGCTGCCCTTTCTTTGTGTTTAACTACTCCAACACTCTTGATTCATATTCCTTCACACAGTTGTAATTGATTGAAGAATTACATATAATATGAGAGGTAAAAAAACAATCACACACTGAGCAGCACATGAATACAAGTCTGGTCAATCAAACCAAGCCATCCCTTTTCAATTCATTATCTGTTCCTCACAATCACACTCACTACTTTCTTAAATATAGTCACTTTACCTTGACAATCGATAGTAACTCCAATATTATTCACAAACTAAGGTAAAAAAATTTTCCACTCAATTAACATTAACAAATTTTACAAAAAGAAAGTTGAACAGCCCACATGCACACTCAGTGAATTAAAATCCCCGGATCACGCATTGCTTCACAAAATATCAGAACGCAAGCATAAAATTAGAGAAAAAGGAAATGGGTTCTAGGACGCAGACCAACCTGTTGATGATTTACCGCCGTGGAAGTGGGAGAAGTCCTCATGTTGGGTATAAGAAGTGCCAAAAATTAGCCCAGAAACATATTCCCAAAAATATATCCGCTGCGGAGAGAAAGAGGCAGAGGGACAACAAATAAGAGGGCGGTTGAATGGGAGAAAGACAAATTGGAAAGACATAATTTGCAGCCATGGGGAAGTCCGCCATTTTTTTAAACAGCTCTCGAGTTTGCCGAGCTTCCTCTTTGGTGATATCAAGAAACGGTTAAGGCATAACACAAACATATTCTTCGCTTTCAACTATAGAGTTTTGACGTTTTCAAACTTCCGACTAAGGTTGTTTTGTCTGTGTCCTTTGGGGGCGAGTACTGTGAGTTGCCTTCTGTACTGGACATCTCCAATTTAGTCGTCTTTCCTCTTCTTAATTTTACCAACTGATTGAGTTATTCATCCATAGTATTTTTCTCAAGAAAATTTTCGCATTCACCGTAAAGGATTACACTTTTTATGTGCCAAATTAGATTACACAGTCTAATAAATTGATTAAATATTGTAATTTGTGTTAATATTATTAGCATTAATATTTTATTTTATTAGAATAAATTTTAATGATTTTTTTTTTTTTTGTTGAGAGGGAGCTATTTATATTAAGTGGGAAAATCCCAATTAATACCGTACAAAAGTGGTCCGTCACTAGGACAGACAGGCCCTAACCCACTAACCTAACCCAATAGGGTTTGATTAAGACAGTACCTCGTTAAAACGGGACCGGTATAACCCCACTCAGTGATACCGGCGTCTCCTAGCTACTATCTAACTAAAAGATCAAAAGAAACCTAACTACTAACTTGTCGGCCTCTACCTGTACAGCTCTCCTTATCCCGAACAGGACAAACAGACCGCAACCTCCGTGTAGTGCGGTGCTGCGTTGATCAATCCCTCCATCCGGGTGTGGACCTATGCTGCGTTGTAACGTTCTCTTAGATGCTCCACCCAAGCTAAAACTTCAAAATCCTTCAGTAGGGAAACCTCATCAAGACGGGTCAGCATTGGCTCCCATACTAAAAACCACAACCCCTGTAAAGAAGTCTTGCCAATACCCGCACAAACTTCACGACCCTCACATACTTTAACTTCAGCAATAGTCGTCCGTGAAATGGCACAACTCGTTCTTTCATATGAGGAACAGCAAAAACCGACGACCACCGACCACTAAAAAAAAATTTAAAAAAATGCACTGTAAATTTAAATGGTAAAGAATTAACTTTTAATTATTATATTATATTTGTTTTATTTTTCCAATGTAAAAAATAGAAAATACTATAAAATTTTAAAATATTAAGTTAATACAAAAATAAGAAAGTGAATATTAATAGTGTGTGTATACATATATTAATATAAATTACAAGATGTATATAATTTATTAAAAGGTGTAATAATAAAGTGACACATAAAAAAAGTTAATAAGAGATCTAATGAGCATTGTTACTATCATATTTATCCCTAATATGATTCGAATAGTGTATTTTTAATGCTAACCTTTCAATTTTTATTTAAATATAGTTAAATTAACAAAAATTAATAAACAAATCCATTATTCAAAATAAAGGTAAATCACATTTACTATTTTTATAGTTTGTAAAAACTATCAATCAAATTGTGAAATTTGAAAAAATTACTAATAACCCCCTTAAATGTCAGAATGATGATTTCACCTAAAATTACAATTGCATGGACGAAATAACCCTTGAGGGTTTCTCTCCTATTTTTTTCTGGACAACATGCCTCTCCAAAAATTTACTGAATAAATAAAAAGAAAACACTTTAATAAATGTTGAGTATTAACATAAGGAATGCAAAACACAAAAACAAGCAGAGCTAACAAACACTTTGAATGATTGTTCTGTTTTGGGGAAATTCCAATTGTTGTGGTGAAGCCCAAATTTTGACCCACACGTATGGATAGTTGTTCTAGGGTCTAAATAATCGAAACTTTTTAAATGCTAAATTAATTTTACTCATTTTTATGATGCGGGAGGGTGTGAAGTAGCCTGCTTTACACCTCAATCTTAATATGTTATGGCGCACTTAAGTTGCAGCAATTCTATTGATAATACGAGATATGAGTAGGGCATTTGTGGTGAATGCGGAAAAGAAATCCTAATACTATTATCTAATTCGATGAAAAATCATAAAAGATTGTATTATGGTTGCAAGATTCATGGGTGGTTGAAGTGGGTAGTATTAGTAACAATGGAAGCCAAGGCTAACTTCTATCATATGTAAATGAGATTTGTAGCTAAAAGGCATGAAGTTGAAGCAAGTGTTGATGCAGAGATTGTAAATAGTCCAAGTTGTAACTATAAAGGGATTGTATGGGCACTGATGATTGCTAATATAATCCTCTTAGCTGCAAACTTTTTTAAGACTTTTGATTCAATTAGTAAGGGGTTGATAGGCTAGGGCAAGACCAGTAATGAACTTTACTAACAATGTTTGGTATTTTTCAATGTTTAGGCTATTACTAAGTAGTGGCATACTGCATTGCCAAAACATTTAGTTTGTTTACAATGTTTATTGTTTTGTTAATGTTCAATGCCAAACTTCAATTTCCTATATGTTCCAATTGTTTTGTTGATGTTCAATGCCAAGCTTCAAGTTCCAGTGTGTTAGTAAGAAATGCAGAACTACATTCCATGCATATGCAATGAATAGCCAATTAAAAATGTTCTATTTTGGGGAAATTCCATATCTCTGTTATATTTGAGGTTTAGATTATATAACACTGAAAATGAATAGCCATGTAACACTTCATCGGAAGTAGGCTTGTATTTCTAATTAAGTGTTATATCATCTACATGGTTTTAGTGTTATACCAACTAAAAATGAATAGCCAACTGCATTCCATTATCTATGTTTTGTTTTCGAAAAATTTCAATTGCAGTTAAGAAGACATATAGTATGACCCATAGAAATGCCATATCATTAGAAAATGAATAGTCATATAATATTTGGATTTTAGTGAAATATATATGATACAACACTTCATCAGAATTACCACACCAAGCAGTACATTAACAGCAAAAGTTAATAGCTTCATGGACTGGAAACAAAAGTAAGCAGTACCCGTCTAACCACTAAAACCATAAGTAGTACCAGTCTAATTACTAAAAGCATATAAGCATAACCGAAAGTGAGTACCTTCACAAGTGTTTCATAGTAAACAATTATATCACTACCATACTATATTCAACCCTAATTTACTGTGTGTGACAAGAAAAGCATGTGTTATAATCACCTGCCAAAAAAGTTGCATGTTGTTAGGAAGATGGAACTCTCCTTTTCGCTAAAGGAAATATGGCATCTGTTGAGGCAGTGGAATGTTCATTAATGGATATAGGTTGTGCAGTCAATATCTGGATTTCTTGTCAAATTTGGTGCATTAGGTGGTGCACCTCTCTCAGTTTCTTGAGCTACATTTAAAGTTACATGTTGAGGACCCCTAGTTCTAGTTTTTCTTACATTGCTTGGCCTTAAATTAGGAATTTCAGTTCTAGCACCCTAAAATTATAAGTAATATTAGTGCTACCGTCAAACAAAATGGTGAGAAAACTTTTACTATAATACTCCTATTTAGTAACAATACCTTAGGGTTAGGGTTAACAGGAAGTTGAGCATCACTTGGTTCAGATCTTGTTTGATGGCTCCCTTGATGATTTCCATTCATTGACTGATCATTAGTATCATTGTTTCAATCCATGTCCTAAGAATGAATGTGAAAGACATTAGACATTGAAAATTCAGAAACTAGACAAACAAAGAAGTATATAATACTTAAACCTTTTTTTTTTTTTGCCTTTAAGTAGGCTTTCCACACGTCCTTTTATTATAGCCAATTTGTGAACACTTATTGCATCTTAATGTGGAAGACCTTTTGAACCCTACAGCTAATTTCTCTCTTTCTTCCTTTCTTTTGGCCTTTTTTGGCTTACCAATTCTTTTTCTTAACTCTAGAAGAAGATAGTCTGTAACTTTGCAAGGTGCAAACTCAACCCAAAAGGTTACATTTGGAATAGGGTTTATGAGATGCCTATATGTCTTGAGATTCCTTGGAAAGCATAGGGTCGCAATAATCCTTCAACCCTGTCTCCTGTCAATTAATACCACAACTACATATTTTCAAGGGATTCCAGTGTAATTCCAAACTCTTCAATCACATGTCTTGTCCTATGTAGTTACCACCTACGACAACCTCTCTTGTTTAACTTTATATGTAATTTCAAACTCTCACAAGCATCAACTGCTTTTTGCAACATTTGCACAACCAATAGTTTGATTGAATGTTCCACCCACAACCATGCTGATATCTCTTTTGAAGTTTACCCATCATTTTAGCCCTAAGTGCATCTATCAAGGTTAAAATAGGCTTCTCCCTCAAATCACCAATCTAGTTGTTGAAGGACTCACTGAAATTGTTGGTTATGTGGTCATTTTTCAGAGTGTGTGAAAATGTGTGTCTCGTCCACATTTCAGGGCCAATTCTCTCCAACCATGTGCATGCTTTAGGCTTTATGTCCCACATTTTGGTCATTGCTTCCTTATACCCTTGTTTTGTATATGCCCTTGTAGCCCTCCAAAAAAACTTTTGAAGGAAAACAGCTAGAAACTTGGCTATGAAATTTGCAAAACTGTGTCTATAGCATTTTCATTCATGACATGTGGAACCTTGATTGCAATAGCCTCTGTTAATCCTTGTAACCATAAAAAATCAGTAAAAACAAATAAAAAAAAGTAAAAAAAACACTAGTGAATACTACAATGGAATTGCATAAACCAGTAAAGAGAGTTACCTTCTGTCAATCAATCATGAAGGTCCATTCTTTATGAACTAAATATTTGTCAAGTAATTTAGACAACCATTTGAATAAGAAACACCAATTGTCTTTATTTTCACTTTCAACTACATCAAAAGCAATAGGAAACAACCCACCATTGCCATCCACCCCAATAGCACTTAATAAAACCCCTTTCATATAGACCATTTAAATGACAACCATCGAAACCTATGTATGGTTTACAACCTTCTAAAAACCCATTTTTCAATGTATTCAATGTATCCAACTCCTACAAACATATGGAAATGAATATTCGTAATGTTGCTTGGATTAGTTCGTATCACCATCCTGCAATACGTTGGTAATAACCTATTGGAATCTGAATGATTACCATCTACCATTTCCAATGCCTTTTTCTTTGTTCTAAATAATTTCATATTCATTGGGTGCAAACTATATTTAAGTAGCTCATTCCTTATCATTTCAAATTTCACATTATAGTCTGCCTTAACAATGCCTTCTATTTTCTGAGCCATCTATTTAGCAAAAGTTTTAATGTTATCCTTAGTTATACAATAATAATTAGGGTTGAATGTTTTTACCATATAAGTTACCCCATCAAGCATTAGAAAAGCATGCACTCTCTAGTTACAAACTTCATCCCCGCACACTGCTGTCACTCTTCTTGGTCACCCTTCTTTTTTCATTCTTAACTCTAATCAGAGGGAAACCCCAAAGAATGGAGTACTCATACAATACCTCCCTAAAAGTATGAATAGACTCAAACATCATTCATTGCATCATTTTAAAATTTTCACCCTTAGAAATGTGAAATTCAAGCCTATTTAGATAGGAACCCATGAGATCAGTTTCGAATTCACTATCAGATTCATGTTCAATTGAAACCACATCATCATATTCATAATTGGACAATACACTGGCATTGTCAGTTTCATATTCTAGACCCTCAGTATAGTATTTATTCATCAACTCATCATCTAAAGCAGCATGCATCTCATCATCATCACTTACAGCATATAATTGGTCATCACTATCTTTGTCCTTATTATTTCTTCCACACTACATTGTGTGACTGCACTACTATTTCTAGCCAAACTCATACTTCTTCTAAGCTTACTACTTTATTTGAGAAGAGATTCTTTCCTAATAATTGGTATTTTTTTTCTTCTAGGGTTACTAGTATTGGCCTTGCTATTTCCCATTATCACGTCATTCCTTGATATCTTGATATTCTCATCATTAACATATATATTAATTAACTAATAACCATCATGCAGTCTAAAAATTTCCCTAATCACGTTTTCTGAATCAATCCCAATTCTTTTTTAACTACCTGGCATATATATCACAAGTGAGGGACAACTGTATTGTTTTCCAACGATTTGGATAATTGAAAACATGTTCAGTTACATTAGAAAGTAAATTAATGTGGGAATATTTATTAGGATCTACACATTCGATGTCATGTCTTATTTCCATAATGTAACTTAAGTTCAAATCCACTATCAGTGTTCACCTACATGCAAAAAATATGGATAGTTAAAATTTAATCTCACCATAGGTAGCTTAGTATGAGAACAATTTCACATCCACTAAATTTAATTCTAACAAAAAAAATTTTAAAAAAATGCTTTTTCCAACTACATAACTCACTAAATGATAGCATCCAACTAGACTTGTATACATATGCCTTCTATTGTAGTAAAACACACACAAATAGAGAGAGAGAGAGAGAGAGAGAGAGAGAGAGAGAGAGAGAGAGAAATATATATATATTATATATATCCTAAAATAGATGAGTCCTGACATTCATGAAAATGAACCTACATGATTAAATGCAGAAAAATACGATTTCATATCCATAAACGTTCAATATGAGTCTACCAAGACACTTTATTGTAATCATAGCAAAAAAAAACCATGCATTTCAAAAAAAAACCCCAAAAATATGCTAAATTAGGTTTCAAATTAGGGTTTCATAATATTTTGAACACACAACAATACTATCAATTGAGTTCAAAAATTAAATTTCTACTGTTTTAAAGCAAAAATAAGGTCACACAAGGTATAAGCATTGTGATTTCTTACCATGCCTGTCACTAACCCAAACCGCCATTAGCAGATGATGATCCACAAGTTTCAGATGTGTGCTAGCCCATCTTCATATTGTTTGTTCACACTTCGATTGTAAAAGAATTAGTATAGATTTTGTTGCATAATCACTAAACTTCTATATAAGGCTATCCAATTGAGAAGAAAACAAAATGAACCTTGGTTGAAGTGTGGAAGAAAGACAAGGAAAAAAAAATCTTCCTTTTCACTTGTAAAAGGTAAAGCCCTTTTTTGGTCTTTTTGTTTTTTTTTTTTAATTTTCTTCTCTATTTTTTAAATATTCTTGCCGAAAAGTGAGATGGTTTTTTATATCTTTTCACACTTTCTAACTTTTTTACTCGACTATCCAATTAGTCAAGAGAAGTATTGGTAGTTTTCTTATATCTTGAGGTTTGATCGATAGTTTTCACAAGTCACAGGGATAGTAAATATAATTCACCCTTCAAAATATTTGAATTTACAAAAAAAAAAAAGAAAATGTTTTCAGTCTCTAAATTGGTACAATGGCTTGTTTTCCAATGTTGTTTTAGTTTTAACATGTTTAGTCCTAAGAGTTCCAAAATTTGATAATATAGGATGAGCAATGAAAGTTTCTTGAGTTAACAGAATTGCACAAATAGATCAATCTTCTTATTTCTAGAGCATCAATCTCGTTTTTTTTTTTTCCCTTCTCCTTTTGTCCATTTCTTCTAATAAATGTTTAAACATTTCCCCTTCAAAAGAAAAAATGCCAAGAAGAAGAGAAGAGACTGCACAAAATATGCCCAAAATGTTTTAAATAATCTCAAACAAGCAAATTATGACTTGTTAACATAGGTCGAATTTCTTAACTCTAATTTTATAAGGCATGGAACTTACTCTCAAAGATTTCTTACTTATTTGATATTCATGTGAATTTTATTATTGCTTTGTTGATTTGTAATTGACTTTGGAAAAAGTTTTGAGATAATTTTAGAGTCCCAATTAATATCTCATATTAGGCAATTGATTATTGGAAATTAGAAGGGATGCAAATGAAGTGTTAGGGAAATTTTGTAATCTTCATCGTCCATATTAATTATTCAGTCATATAACAATTATTGGGTATGCAAATCGTGTTGCCTTTCTTAGAAAAATAATACTACTAGCTATTCATATATATTGGGAGGACTACTCACTATTGATATATATTAAGAGGAAGCTTGACTTATTGAGTGTGAGGCTATGTTTGGATTATATTTCAAATACAAAAAGTTATTTTTTCTCAAAAAATAAATAAAATATTCAAACACATTGTTAATTTAAAATTAAAATTTAAAATTTAAAATTTAAAATTTCTCTCAAATTTTCCTTATATAATTTTTAAAAAAATTTTCTTCCAATACAAATTTTATTCTCCATCCAAAATACTTTTTTTTACAAAAAAAAAAATTCACCAAAATTTTTACACCCTTCAATACAAATTTTCTGAAATAAACTACAATCCAAACTTAGATACGTACAAAAGTGGGGTGTATCTTCTGTTACAATACTAGTCCTGGGTTCACGAACCTAGTTTTTCTTTTCTTTTAATGTGTTTTTTGTGTTTCAAAATTTGGTGTGAAAAAATATTATATGAGTATATTGAACCGCACAACTTATTATTATTATTGAACCAAATAAGAGATTATTACACTCAATACATATTATTATGTACAACTATTGCGGATTATAATATTAGAATAAAATATAATTTGGAATCATAATTAATTAATATTATTTAGGGTTTAGGGTTTTTGGAATATTAACTTATTTTTTAAAAAGATGTGAGTATTGTACATTAAAATTTTGGTTTTCTTTTTTGTGAAAATTGTGTGTAAATTTTGGACCAAAAAATTACATAGTCAATCCATTTGATCATGTTGATTAACTCATTTTTGTGAAAAATATAATATATTAAATTTGGATTAAAAAATAATAAAAAGACACTTGAAAATGTTAAGAAAGTTGAAATGCTTCAAATTTGGAAAAAAAATTCATGTAAACTGTGGAATATTGTTTTTAATATGAAAAATTATTGATATCGTGAATCATATCTGATAACTAAGTGTAGTTTATTTATTAAAAATAGCTTGCATTCTAAATTTGTAATTCAAGAATTCCTAATTTAAAAGTAGCCTACATCCTAGATTTGTAATTTCAAATTCCTAATTCCTACGTTGTAGCTCTTTAGAACTAATAATAGTAACTTGTCCTATTTTCTAATAATAACAGTTATTTTACTGTTCTAATTTCTAAGAACTAAAATAATTAAAATTGTTTCTAACTGGAAAATAATAAATTAAAAGTCTAACTTTATAAATTCCCTAGTTTGAACTTGAATCGATGTTAATTGTTTTTCAACTCCTTGGTTGGTGTTTGAATTTCTTTGTCGATAATCATATTAATGTATTCTTTGCCTTCATCTTGTGAACTAAGGATCATATAGGTGTATTTTTTACATTCCTCTTACGACCCTGGTATAGCTATTTCTTCATTTGAATTCACATAATTTATGATTTCTTTCTAATACTAAACCCTAATACTAAGACCAAATAATCTAATTCTTCAATAAAATACAATCCCCAATTCTAGAAACCAAACTTCCAGGTAAATACTGACGCAGCGTTCAACGTAGAGAAGCACTTGGGCTAAAATCAATTCAGGAAAGAATAATAATAATGATTCATGATCCCCAAAGAAACCCTAAACAAGCTTATAAAGGCCTAAACACAGTTCTACTAGGTTTAGAACACTTCAAATAAAAATCCTAAAATATAATAAAATTCAAAAAAACAAGAAAATACTTAAAAAATTAGAAAACTCCAAGTAAACGATCCCGGAACACCGAAATCCATCGTAGATCATAGCAAAGCAATGAGTATTGATCCTCACGCCATGATTCTTTAGACGGCCAAATTTGAGCTCAAAATGGTGTCGTCGACCCGGTCCGCCGATTCTAGTCGCCTTACCGTTTTGCCTTCCGTTTGGATTTCTTCCTATCGAATTGATCCTCAAACGCAGCACTAATACATTCCACATCAAATACTAATCCCAATTCGGAAGGTAGAACACAATACTTTTTTTTTCTTTTTTCTTTTTTGTAGCTAAGGGGTAAATATTTAAGTGAACAAACCACTCTTTCTTCCTTCTCGGGATTGCATATTTCAAAGAATTTAGCATCGCTAGTAATTAGGAATGGCAACAGGTACCCGCCATGCCCCATTTCACCCCTGTAGAGGGTAGGTGGAGTGGGGGGCAGGGCGAGGGTGAGGGGAGAGAAACTTCCCCAACTTCTAAACGAGGCAAGGGGAGGGCGGCCTGTTTACCCTTTTTTTAAAAAATATATTAATATCTATTATATTTCAATTTAATAAATATTTTATTTATGTATATTAGTAAATATATTACTTATATATATTATGTTATTAATATTAGTTAAAATTTTAATTTATCATTAATGTTTCTCAATTATTAGTAAATTATGTTTATATTAAAATTATATTAATTAATTTTTTTGTTGTAATGTTTTTGAACTTTTTTTGATATTTCATTTGTATGCTTGATTTGGACTTTATAATTTTTTAATCGTTATATTGGAATTATGTATAATTTTTTAGTTGTTACATTTGTATGTTATAATGTTTTTGGATTGATTTTAATTATTATTGATAATTAAAAATATTATAATTAATTTTTATTTTTTTATTTAAATCGGGTGCCATTGGAGCACTTGCGAGGGAACGAGGCTAAGGGCAAGGCGAATGCAATCCGGGGGGTGGTGGCTTCCCAACCTCATACACACCCTGTTGCGATCACTAGTAGTAATACGAGGCAATTCTAAACAAAGTGAATATTCATCTATTAATTTTTTAAGATGGATTTCTCAGCTTAATTTGTTCCAATTTGTTGGTTTCAATACAAATATAAATGCACATACAAAACCATATATATTCAAAAAAATCAAATAATCATGAAATCATTGACATCACAAAATTATTTATAAATTTATAAATTTATAAATATAAATATAAATTTGATTTCTTTTTCATATTTAAGAATTAAAAACTTATTCAAAACATGATAAGATAAATAGATCAATAATAGGATACAATGGAAAAAGTGAAGAGAAGAAACAAGATAGAAATAATAAATCAGTATATTAGAAAAGGAGAAATAAAAAAGTAGATAAATATGAATAAAAAGAGTTATATAAATAGTGTACTATTTGTTAAATAAAATCCCTTAGAATCTAAAAATATTAAAAAGAAAATTTAAATTAAATTAATTATTATAATTACATCCAAAATGACTGACAATACTTTGGTAATGTAAAATGATGTGTTAGAAATTGATTCTTGTGGGATTGACTTTCACTATTTGTATTATTACTTGTTACAATTTGTGCCCTTAAATAGTTTGTGTCTTGTACATAACAAATTGTGCAATTTTATTATCATGAGTTATAAATCAATTATCCTATGATTTGATTTTTTTGAAATTTGAGAACTAAATGTATTTATACTAAAATTATATGAATGTGGATAACTTTGACCATTGTCCAAATTATGGGAGGTAGAAATGGGATTTTCTGTGTTGTTTTCCTCCTTAGGAGGAGGTTGTCTTCGTGGGTTAGGTCACAACCAACACCACAAAATTCATCAACCTTTTTGGTTTTGTACTCTTTGCCTTGCCAATTGGCCAATTAATATAGTTAACGTAATTGGAAAAAAAAAAAGAAATGGGATTTTCAGCTAGTTAGAACATTTTGACTAGTGACAGAGCTAGGGGGTGAAGGCAAGCAGTCACAATGCCCTCTCTTTTTCTCCTTTTTTTTTTTTTGGAGATTTTTATATGGTAAATTACATCTACTATCTTTATGATTTATACAAATTACCAATCGAATTTCGAGATTTACGAAAACTATCAATATTTCTTTTGATCTAACAACCATTAAACTTAACTAACGAAATAAGTAAAAAGACAAAAAACTAGCCTAGATAAATAACATATACCCCTAAAGTTTGTTTTAATTACAAAATAACCCTTCAAGTTTTAAAATTTTATAACTTCTATTTCTTTATTTTATATTTATATTTTCTTTTTCTTTTCTTGCCCTGAGGAATAATTTTATATCATAAACTAAAAAAATAATAAGAATATAATATCAATGCGTACTTTTAGAATTTTTGAAAATTGAATAATAAAATTAATAATTTTTTACCATATTACTATTTTATCATCTTTAAATTTGAAAAAACTTATTCTTTAAATTTCTTATTGTACTTTCAATATTAATCTACCACTACTGTCCCTTTAAATGATTAAATGATTATTTTATTATTTTTGTATCTCTATAAACTTTTAAGAAATAACTATTTATTTAAATCTCTTGAAGTTTTATTTTAGTTATTAGAATTTGATGTAATAGTCATAAAATTAAAAATTATTTTGGTTATTAAAATTTGATATAATGGTCATAAAATTAAGAAGTATATTTATTAGACTAAACTTAAATTGTTTGAATGGAAACAAAAATATGAGTATAATAAAATATTACAACATCTAAAATTTACATATATTTTGGTAAGATGTTGGATTGTTAAATTGTGTAGAAAATTATCAAAATTGTGTATAAATTTTGATTAACAATAATTCTTATTAACATTTTTGTAACACTAATTAAATAATACAAGAAAAAGGTAAGGAGGATCTATTTTGTTAAATATCAGAGTCTATTTTATAATTAAAACAAACCTTAATGGGTTAAATGTAATTTAGATATTATAGTTTAAAGAGTAATATAGGAATTTCAAATAAATTAACCATTGACTTTATTAAAAGTCAATAGTTAACATTAGTCAACCAACAAAAGAGAGTTAAATATTATAAATTTATCAAATTTAATAGGTATTGGTAGTTTCTCCAAATTTCAGGATTTGATTGATTGTTTTCATAAACTATAGGGATAGTACATGTAATTCACCCATTTTTATATGAAACTTATATTTAACTTTTGAAAATTTTCTATTTTCACCTCTCTTAAATGTTGAAAATTTTAATTTTGCCCTCCTATGCTAAATCTCTGGCTTTCTTAGCTAATCTTGACCAATGAACACATGACGTTCAATCGATTATGTGTGTTAAACCCTCATGAACTAATTTGGCCTAAATGTGAGAAAATTTGAGAGTTAAGAAATTATACTTTATCAGCTATAGATATTTGTCACTTGTATTAGGTGTATTCATCAGTTTGGTTTTAAGATTTTTGATTTGCTCATTTCTATTTATTCGAATTTTCCTTTATAAAATTTAAACTGAAACCGAACTGTGTTTTAGTTTAGTTTTCGATTTATTAAAAATTCGTTTTTAGCTCAATTTTAACAGTACAATCAAATTTTTATTTCTCAGCAAATAGTCTAAAAGGCCCAATGTACAATTAAGTATTTTTAAGAACCCTAATCATTTGTAACCTCAGTTTTTTATTTTTCAATAACATGCCCAAGATGCAACAGCACAAATGAAAGCTTATTTAGACCCAAATTATTTTTTACTATGATAACCTAAAGTTAATATCTAATTAATACTATGTCATTTTAAAAAGTATATAAGCATTTTGAAAATTCATTAAATTAACTTGCACGAATATTCTCATAAATTAACATATTTGCTAACAATAAAGAGTTGTTTCTCTTCTCTATCATGCTAAGTGCCAAAAATAAAAGAATTTTTTTATGTTCTTGGATAAATTGGATATCATTTCTTTTGTAAAATCTTGTCTAAGAAATAACTGCTAGAATGATAATTTATATTATCAAGACATATAGAAAAGCCTTACTTTAGGGAAACTAAAAATATAAAAAAAATATTTTACATACACAGGGTTTTTTTTTTTTTTTTACTCTTATTCAACTATGTTTGTTGTTTTGAGATTGATGGGAAATTTTTTTTTTTATTAAAACATTATTGATGTACTACTTTGTGTGATTTATAATTTTTTTAAATGGTCAAATATTCAAATTATATTGATTAGTAAAAATATTTATTAAATTATGTGTGTCATAAATATTATTAACACAATCAAATTGATAGTTATGAAATAAGACCTTAAGAATATCACTATGTGATCATAGTATAATAATTAATAACTTCACAATTTTTATTAACTAATAAGTAATGAATTATACTATTCCATTGAAATGATTTAATATGATAAGTTAATCTTGATTCATACACTATAGAAGCCATTCATAACACATAAAATTAATTTTAGTCACCGCATCTATAATATATATATATAGATAGATATTACACGTATTAATAAAATATATCCTATAAAATGTGTGCGTGCATATATATGCATATATAAAAAATAAATAAAAATAAAACCCACCAAACATTCATTTCGGAGAGAAAACTTAACTGAAAAAACCAAAAACCAGAATGTGAATTTTGGATTCAACATGATCAGGTTCGATTTGCGGTCCAAACCAGAATTGAATACCATCCTGTATTATTTCATATTACTTTGATCATAGTAAATAAAATCCAGAATTTCCTCCTCCTCCAATTTCTTGGACCTTGAAAATGTTTGTTGGGCAACAACATTTCTTATGGTGGAATGAACCTCCATTTATAGTGATTTTTGAAATTTTTATAATTTTAAAATAAAGGGGAAAATGAGTAAAATAAGGATATGCCTAGCTGGCTCCCTGCATGCTTCCCGTTCATGGCAGTCTTGAGGTGGATTAGCAATGACTGGCAGTGTGTGGAGAGCCAAGCATGCCAAATATTCCATCTCTTTTTTTCCTCATTCTTTCCCTCTCTCCTATTTTTTTTCTAAGGTCTGTTTGGTAGCTTGTGCTTTAGATTGGAATTGAATGTCGCAATTCTAATTTTGCCATTTGTATCTATAAAATGTTCAAAATTTTGAATTTTACACAAATTTTATAACTCGGCAATTTTTCAACCTGAATTCCTTTACGGGGCTTAATATTTTCAAATTCAATTTCTCACCCATTAAGAAAATATGAGTCTTAAGTCAATTTCCCGTTCTGTGGCCTCTGTAAAAATTAATGTTGGGGTTTATATGAAGAGATGCTAAATTGATGTTGGGAGGTTTTCGGCTTGATTTCATGGAATTCTTTTAGGAAATTTGTCAAAATCTTTAATGCTTTAAAACTGCCTGCAAAATGCTGAGAAAACTTCAAATGAAGAAGATTTATTGCAACATTTAAATCAGTGATGATTGTTTGCACCATTTAAATGAGTTTTAATAACTTATAATCATTGACATACTGGAAATGGAATCTTAATAGCCTTTCCAGTAATGTCAGTACGATGAAATTTTTAATACTAGCCGTCTGTAAACATTCAACAAAGGGCAAAGACAATAAAATGATGTGGACATGGGTCTAAATATTTAAAAATTGACTCTTGCATTTTATTGTACTTTTTGGAGCTAAAGTAAAAGTCCCTTTCAAGTAAGGGTGCTTTAATTAGCAGATTTATTAGTTTTGATTTTATAACATCAAAATAGTTAGTCAATACTTTAACATAGTTATATGTGCTATTTTAAGAATAGGGAAACAAGATGTTATCTAACATAGTCATCAAAAGAGTTAGGGAAACAAGGTGAAAAACGAGATTGGTTTCAAATAACTATTGTTTCTCTTTTCTAATTGGAAAAGAATATTTAATTTATAAGTTTAACTATTTAGTAGGTATTGTTTCATAGTAGAATTCTCTTAGAGTATTAGATGGAACTCATATTAAAGTAAATATTTCACTTAGAAACCAAGAAAGATGTAGAAATAAGAAAATTGAGATATCAAAAAATGTTTTTGTCATATACTTTCGTGATTTAAAGTTTACTTATGTACTACCAAGATGGGAATGATCTGTAACAAATAGTAAAATATTATGTGATGCATTAGTTGGACAAGATTTATTAGCTGTTCCTAAGGATATGTTGCAATTGGACCTTTCCCACTTTTTTCCCTTTCCTTTTCTATTATTTTTTATGTCCTTAAATATAAGAAAAAAATTACTATATTTAATTTTGTAGGAAAATACTTGTGGATACAGGTTGTACAAATGACCCTAGTTTTTTAACTCTTTATAGAGAAATTCGATATCATTTCGATGAGTGGTTAGCTAGAAGTAATAACCCTCAAACTTCAAAGGAGTTATTCAACCTTCAATATTCAATAGTTAGAAATGTAATTGAAAAACCTTTTGCTTGACTAAAAAAACAATGGGAAATTTTGAGAAGTGAAGCTTTTTTTTTTTTTTTTTGGTCTTTTTAATGACAAAACACATATAAACATCATTTGTGCTTGTGTGAACCTTCATAATTTTATTCGAGAGAAGAACCCAATAATCCATTATTAGATGAAGTTGATGTTGATTTGCTCGTATAATGAAATGAAGATGATGACAATGTTAATGATGATGATAAAGATGAAGAGAATCAAGTAAACATATAGAGTGATGTAGATGCTAAACACTCTAATTGAATTACAATTATACAATCTACCAATGATTGGACAAAATTTAGGGACGCAGTAGCATAGGCAATGTTTGTTGATCATCAAAATAAGCCCACCCATGACAATGGCTAGAGTTGATGTTGGATATAATATTATGTAAAATTCAACAAAATTGTTAGGTTTTTTAAATGAATATATTATTATATCCTACACCCACCTTTGTGGCTTTTAGTATTTGACTTTAATTAGGATTTTATATAATTATTAAATGCTTTTTGTTTTGAGTAACAAAATTCTTCATATTTTTGTGGCTTGCTTCTACTTCCACTTGTATTGTTGATTTTATATTCTTCTGTTTGTTGTTTGTTTTTTACTCTGTATAAAGGATGCTGCATAAAGGTCATGTCAATTGTTGATTTACACAATAGTTTGTAAAACAAATACTAGGTCTCACTTGATGACAGATTGATGGATGAGTTGAAAATTCTTTATAATTCTAATAATACTTCTCTCCTTGGATTTCTATTTACTATAACATAATGTAAAGAAAATAACATAACAAGAAGGGTAGGGGGGAAAAAAGGGTTTTCACTAACGACCCTCTAATGTTTGTATCCAATATGATCTTATGAACCTCTAAACTCCTACAAATGGCATTTGAATCATAAACAATATCCCCTGTAAAAGGAAAAGAAAAGGAAAAAACAAAGGGATACTTTACTTGGACTCCATAAGTGGATAAAGTTCCAGGGACTTGTGTTAGGAATTTGTGCGGGAGAAAATACACAGAGAACTCACAATAACCACTAATAAATAAGTTAAAACCCAATTTGAATCTAAAAGTTTAAGTTAGTAAGTTTTGAATCGTACTTATAAAGTGCTTTACATATCTTCTGAAACTGATATGGGACTGGTGCATCAACCTATAAACCTCAACAACTTGTAATATTACAAGTTACCAATCATTAGAGATTTGTTAAATGTTATAATGGCTATCTGAATATATTACATATCACTTTCTAATTGGTTAAAAAATGACAAAACCATCCAGTTAAAAGTAAAATAGGGACTATAGAATTCTCCAAAGTTTTATACATATAAATCTCTCCTCTTTCATTGCTGTAGTGTAAAGAAATACTCCATCCGTCCTAAAAAAAAAGTTCAGTTTGAAAAAGAATTTTGTCCCAAAAAAAGAGTTTACTTTTTGGGTAAAATTCTTGTATTACCCTTATTAATAATGATAATATATAACTCAAATAACAAATTAAAAAATAAGAATAAATATATAAAATTATACATTTAACTGTATATTAAATGTCTTGTATTTTGTAGTTTAAAAATTTTTGTACCAAATCAAAAGTGGACTCTTTTTTAGAGACGTAAGGAGTATTTTTTAACTTTTTTTATCACAAAAACAAATATACAAAATATACAAGAATGGATAATTCTTCTTTTATTATTGAAGTTTTAAATTACAAAGTATATCATCATTTACGTTAGTCTTTGGTCCTAGTATTTTTATTTTTTTTTTTAACAAGTTTCTTTTGTTGTTAACACTTTCTTTGGGGTAATATTTTCATATATTGAAGGGGCGGAACAAGATTTTAAAGTCAAGGATCAATTGTTCAGGATATAAGAATTTCTTCTCTACAAAAAGGTATTTCAAAATTTTTAGTTTGATTATATAGAATTGTCTATTGTTCTGCTAATATAAATGCAACGTCCTGCGGTTCCAGTATGTATTGATATGAAATAAATCCAAACAGAAGATAAGAGTGCCAGCAACTGTCATACTGTTCAATCTATAGTCATTAAACATTTCTTTAAAAAATCTACTAAATTCCTCAAGTTGTTCCACAATCTACAATTATTAGGATTTCTTAAAAAGATATACTAAATTCCTCAAATTGTTCTAAAAAATCACAACAAAGTCCTTATCCCTTTTTTGTGAAATACTTGCTTAGTGCGCTTAGTGCTTTTCAACCCGTATCGTTGTTAAGAATTAGAAGAGGAAAACAAAAAACCAAAACAAAAAAGAAGCAAGTTTATGCCATTAGGGAGCTATAAATTAAGAGAAAGTACCCAAACAAAGCAACTTTATGCTATTAGCGTGTAGACGTAGCAAATTATACCAGAGTTATTTTGCCACGAGCTCATTCCAATAAATGATGTTTACATTTTTCTCATGGATTTCCGGACAAAATGACTCTTTATCTACTAAGGTTATGCTTAATTACTTTGACTCGATTAATGTATTAAATCACGATATTTTATGTAATAATACTTGATGCAAATTTTATCTACTTTGTCATCGAACTCTGAGATTATAAAGGCAATCCGCCCATCGTGTTTTTCTCTCCTATAATAGAGTACATAAATGTACATACGAGTAAGACCAAGCTCAAGTCATACAGGTAAACAGGACATCCAAAAGTTTACAGTAGTCCAGAAGTCTAATTCAGCTCACTGGGGATTCACATAAAACAACGTCATGATCATTCTTCAGCCGTGTCTACTGTCTGCTAGAAGTTCAAATCAGTTCACTTGGGATTCCGCAGAACAATGATAACAGAATCCCCACGGAGGAACATTTTACTGATAAATCTATCCTTGTTGACCTCAAGAGATTTCTTCTTGCCTTTCCCGGTCTTAGGAACCTGCAGATTACAAATTGAACCAGTTTCATCCACATCCAAAATTAAAAGCATCCTACAAGATATGCAAACTAGAAAATATCATCCCTTGAAACTGACAATGGAATTGAACCCACCTCAGTCCATATCTCCCTAACATTTTCAAGAACCATATTGCAGTGCCTGTCAAAGGCCCTCACACGGCCAAGAAGCTTCCGGTTGTTCCGACAGTTAATTAGCACCTGATAAAAGACAGAGCATTCAGTAATGCAAATGTTTCACAGAATGTTGCTCGGTATGTCCAACAAATTCCCTTCAAAGCAAGTCTACAGCAAAAAATAGCTAAGCAAGAGAAAGATTTGGCCATGAGTAATTAATTACCTGTGTGTTATTTTTCACACTCATCATCAAAATAGATAGGGGCCCAGTGTTGAATTCTTCCTCCTCAGTCTTCACAACCTGCACAAATAAACAGATTGGAAAGAAATTCCTCGAGAGTATTATTTTGTCCTATTCAAACTACAGCACTTTAGCAGAGTTAATTCACATGGCTAATAGTCTTTAACATTCTATAGTTTTTTATCTTATGCCAGAAGTGTATTATAGCTCATTCTACTCAATTGTGACAAAACTTCAGACAAAAAGGTGACAAACAATCAAAGATTCAATCCTCTCAAAATTTCAGAATTTTATCTCCCCCTCATAATTGAAGTACAAATTTTGAACTTCAACAACTGTAACCTATGCAATAACATGCAAACATACATGTAACAAGATAAAATAGCAAGCAAAAAATAAAAAAGCCAATATGTATATAATCAAAAGAAAGAAACGTACATCCTCTTCCATTGGCCGGCTGAAAATGAGAAAATAGTGGACACTGTTAGTATCAAAGTAAAAATTATGAAAATATAAACAGCTTACAGGATAGACAACAGGAATCAGCTATGAAGAGTAACAACTTAAATACCTCATTTCCAACTAATGATATCACTTCAGATCTTCTCCAATGAAATCCAAATATGCACAGCTGCCAAAAGTAAGTTACAAAGTTACTGATCAACCAATATGAATAAACTGCACAAGAGAGAAGCATTTTCAGTCAATATTACTTTATGACACGAGATATAATTTATGAGAATTTGTTAGTTTGGAAGGGGGAAAAAAACAATGCTTGAAACCTTTACAAAATTCAGATCCATTAACAAAGCTTTATGCAACAGAGTTATCCAAAGTAGATTAAAAGGAATGAAATATTTGAAATAGTGTTTCTCTCAGTTGACAATACTTTCCAGCTACCATTATCACAAGAAGTCACAACAAAATGCAAAGCAGCATTTCTAAATATATGGCCATGTCAAAACTTGCAATATCTTTTATTCTATAACAGTACTCAACTAATAGCCAATACCATGCTTGATGAAAAGATATTCTAAGTTACTCTTCAGCTTAGATCTCCATAGACTTTCATCATCATAAAAAGTCAGGAAAGGCGAAAGTTAATGGAAACTTCATAAGAGACAAGAAAGATCTTTACCATTTGGAAAAAATGCCTGAAATCCAGACAATTTAAGGAAGAAGAACCATGATTATCCTTTCCAAGGAAATAAAGTTACAGATGTCCTTAATGAAAACTCACAGCAGCAATTCACTCATCATCCCCAAAATATGTGGCAATAGATGAAAGGAACTCTTAGACATGTCCATCAACCCTAATAGCATAATCAATTAAGTCAGACTACTAAGAAAAGGATTCTATGAAAATTGAAATGAATTCATATCAAGCTACAGCCAAATTCAACAAAGGTAAATGAATCAACCACGAAACAAAATGCTTATTCAAGCGAGCACATAAAACTTGATCAGAGATCCAGAACGTAAGCCCTTTACAATGGTTACGTGTCATATCTCCTCGTCATCTTTTTTGTGCATCACAGAGAAACATGATCACCCCATTTATGGGGTATCTCAATGAGAAACAAACAGAAAAGGATAATGAATATGAATAAAACAAAACCACAATAAACATGGGAATAATTTGCTTAGTCTGTCAAATTTAGAATTCCAAAATACTATGTGTTCTTCAGTTCAGGTCTCCAAAGCTTTCTGCAAGGATGAGCTCAGAAGAACAAGAGTTTCACATTGATCATCATCAGAGAAAGAGAAAGAGTGCTCTACCTCTCTCAGTACAGTCCCAAAACTATTTTTAAAAAACAAAATCTTCTTTGTTGACCCAATTTAACAATACCAAGCCAGAACATTCTGGAAATTTGATCCAATCCTGATAAACTCATGGCAAACTAGAATAGTAAAATGACAACTTATAGTGGAGGGTTCTTCAGTTAAGCCATTTGACAGGATTCAAAAATACTTCCTCAGTCCCAAAAAAAATATATTTTAATTTCGAGTATACATCATTATTATTAGTAAGAATATTTTAAAATTTCGATTTACAAGTAAACTTTTCTTTTGGGACAAGAAAAAGTTTTTAAAGTGGACTCCTTTCTTTGGGATGGGAGAGAGTAGTTTTTTTTTTTTTTTTTGTGAGCATTCAAGTTCATAGAGTTCCCAAGGTCTACAGAAAACCTTTTCAAAGGACAACGAAAAAATTAAAAATAAAATAACAAAAACCAATAGACCTCAAATTAAGCCTCTTCAGTTCAAGTCTCCATATATCTTCCGCAAAGATTTTTATTAATAAGGATATTTTAGAAATTTAATTTAAAAGTACACACTTTTTTTAAACAAGAAAAAGTTTTCAAAGTAGACCTTTTTTTTTTGGGACGAGAGAGAGAAGTTTTTTTTCCTGAGCATTCAAGTTCATAGAGTTCCCAAGGTCGTAAGAAAACACTGAAAGGCTAAGAAAACCTTTTCAAAAGACAACGAAAAAATTAAAAATAAAAGAACAAAACCAATAGACCTCAAATTAAGCCTCTTCAGTTCAGGTCTCCGTACATCTTCCGCATGGATTATTCTCAGAAGAACGAAAGTTTTCTTTAAATCATCCTCAGAGGCCAAAAATGCCTTCACATATCCATTCAAAGAAGAAACCTCCCAACCAAATATATCAAACCAAAGCCCCAAAAAACACCCACCAAAAATAACAAATCAAAAAGAAAGCCCAATATGCATATGCAAAAATATATTCAAAAAATCCCTACCATCAAAAAAGAAAAAAAAAACCTCTTTAATTCATTCAACACCATGTAAGCAATCAAAGGAAACCCAAGAGTAGAAAATAAGCACAGAGCACCGTAATCACCAAAAGAAAAAAAAAAACTCAGAAGATTAAAATATCATTCTTTCAACAAAAATTCAACACCATAAAAACAAATTAAGAGAAACCCAACTCGCAGAAGGTTGAGCGTTGCGCAATAGAATCATAAACAAAGCAAGAGGGTAATGGAATATTGAAGTTACCTCACTACTTCGATAGATGTGCGGTGAGCAGGTGGCGAACAAAGGAGCGGCCGGCACTGCTATCGGGAACTTACAGAGGGTTTTCTGGGGAAATAGGGCTTTACATTGCAAAGCCCTAGAAATATTGGGATTATTTGGGCCTTCCATTTGAGCTGGTTGGGGCCTCGAGTTTGAAGTTTGACAGCACCGAAAGAATTAATATTTTATTGGTTTAATCTAGGATGGCAATTGGGATGGAATCGGTGGAAATTTGGTGGAATTTAAATAAATAAAAAATAATTGAAAATAAAAAATTATAATTTTTATTAAATTTTAGAATTGAGGGAGAATGAAATTTAATGAAATTGAAATTGAAATTTCTTAATTTTTATTGAAATTTTGTTAAAAATTTTCATTAGTTATTAGATGGTGGCCGCTAGTGCAGTTTAAAAATAAGTAAAATTATTATTATTTATTAAATATTTAACATTATTCAATAATTACCCAGTTGACTTTTTTCATTGGAATTCATGATATTCTAAAACACACCTAATAAAATCTCATCTAATAACATCTCTTCCAATTATTTTCAATAAATATTTTTAATGAGTATAAAAAGTTCAATAACTCCCATCGCATTAAATATCTACTGAGACTATAAAAATTTTATCACATCTAATTTAATCCTTGAACTCTCCTTGTGTCAAAAGACTCAAAAAAACTAACAATTATTTCCTCTAATTTAATTTTCTTTTTCTAATATAACTATCAGTGAAAGTAACCATAGTCCAGTTTTTCAATTTAAATAGATGATTCAGTTATTTTAATAATATCCATTAGATCAATTCAATTAAATAAGAATCGTCAAATTTGGAAAGTTGTAACTTTTAAATAAAATTACCTATTTGTAGAGAATTTCACTTATAGTAACATATTATTTAAAAAAAGAATCCCACTTATAATAATCTATTACCTAAAAAAATCCCACCTCTTATTATTCAATAATGGAGTAAAGGAGTGAGCAAACTTTTGTTATTTGACGATACAATATTTAATTGATGTGCTATAATGTATTTTGCTGCAGGAAAAAAATAATTTCTCTCCAAAAAAATCCTTATTATGTGATGAGTTGTTGTGTATTAATTTACACTTGATACTTTCAATTTGATGATACTTAAAAAGTTTGAATTCTTGCAATGTTGATTTCTGATGCTATAAAATACCATATAAAAGGACGGTATAGTAATCATTTTTCTATATTATAATGTTCACTTGTTATGGCACAATTAATTTTGCAATTAAAAATTAATTTTTCCCCAAAAATCCTTACAATGTGATGAGTATTTTTTTTTTTCCAAAGAAACAATAGTTATATTTACTACCAAAATTATTATTATATACAAGTTTGCCCACTGACTGTGAAGGCTTTAACTTTTATGATAAGGCCAAGTGTGAAGACACTTAAAAAGTTTTAATTTCTATTATGTTAATTTTTGATGCTATACAACACCATATAAAAGGACTATACAGTGTTCATTATTCGATGCTATAATGTTCAATTGATGTTGTACAATAAAATTTGCTATAGAAAAAAATTTGATTTTTTTCCAAAAAAATATAATAGTATGATGAATAGTTGATATGTATTATTGTGCATGTAATTTCAATTGATCGTGGATGGTATAATATATATCATATAAGTGGATGGTACAGTATTCATTGATCGATGGTACAATATTTAATTAATGAGGTACAATGCATTTTGTTATAGAAAAGTTTTATTTTTTTCTCAAAAAATTCTTACAATATGATGAGTAATTGTTATGTATTAATTTATGCATAATAATTTAAATTTGATGACACTTAAAAACTTCAATTCTACAATGTTAATTTTTTATGCCATACAATGTTATATAAAATGATGGTATAATATTTATTGATCTACGGTATAATGTTCAATTAATGTGGTATAATTTTTTTTTATGTGAAAAAAAATTAATTTGTTTCTCCAAAAAATCCTTATAAGTAATGATTAGTTTTTATGTATTAATTTATGCATAATAATTTAATTTTGATGATACTTACAAAAATTCAATTTTTACAATTTTGATTTTTGATGTCGTTGAATACCACATAAGAAGAAAGTATAATATTCATTATTTCACGGTATAATGTTCAATTAATCTAGTATGATGTACTTTGCTATAGAAAAAAAAGATATTTATACTTTCCCCCAAAATTTCTTTACAATGCAATGAGTAGTTGCATATTAATTTATGTGTAATAATTTAAATTTGATGATACTTAAAAATTTCAATTCATACAATGTTGATTTTTGATATCATATATTATCATATTAAATGATGGTATAGTGTTTATTGATTAACGGTGTAATATTCAATTGATATGATATAATTTATTTTGTTGTAGAAAAAATATTTTTTTTCCCAAAAAAATCTTTACAATGTTATGAATAATTGTTATGTATTAATTTATGCTTAATAATTTAATTTTGATTCCACTTAGAAAATTTCAAATTTTACAATATTGACTTTTAATGTTGTATTGTACCATATGTTCATTATTTGATAGTGCAATGTTCTATTATAAGGTATAATGAATTTTGTTATAGAAAAAAATAACTTTTTTGAAAAAATCCTTAGAATGTGATGAATAATTGTTGAGCATTAATTTACACATAATAATTCAATTTTGATGTACTTAAAAATGTTAATTTTTACAATGTTAATGTTTGATAACAAATAATATCACATAAAAGGACAGTATAATATTAATTTTCACATATTAATTTAATTTGGACTGTACTTAAAAAATATCAATTCCTACTATGTTAATTTTGATGATGTATAGCACCATATAAAAGCATGATATAATGTTTATTGTTCAATAGTACAATGTTCAATTGGTGTGATATGATGCATTTTTCTATTAAAACAAGTTAATTTTTGCAAAAAAAAGATCTTCTAATGTGATGAGTAGTTGATATATATTATTTTACGTGCAATAACTTAATTTTGACAAAATTGAAAAAAAATTAATTCTTACCATATTAATTTTTGATGATGTACAATATTGTATAAATAAATGGTACAGTATTCATTATTTGAAAGTACAATGTTCAATTAATACAATACACTTCATTTTTTATTAAAAAAATTATTTTTTCCAAAAACAATTTACAATGTGATGAGTAAGTAATATGTACTAACTTCTATATATTAATTTAATTTTGACAACACCTAATAAATTTCAATTCCCACAATATTCATTTTTGATGTAATACAATACCAAATAAGAAAATAGTACAATGTTCATTATTTGATAAGACATATTCAATTGATGTGATACAATAAATTTTACTAAAAAAGTTAATTCTTTTCCTAAAAAACCTTACTTGTTTTATATTAATTTTATATAGTAATTTAATTTTGATTATATTTTAAAATTTTCAATTCCTACTACGTTAATTTTTGATATTGTGCAATACCTCACAAGAATATGGTATATTATTCATTGTTTAATAGTACAATATTTAATTAATGTGGTATTTTTTTCAAAAAAAATCTAGGAATAAGTTTATGTGTATTGTTTTACTTGCAATAATTTAATTTTACTAGAACATAAAAACTTTCAATTCTTAAAATGTTGATTTTTGATGATGTACAATAGCATATAAGTAGATAGTATAGTTTCGTTTTGAGCTTTTATGCATGCTTCTAGAGCTACTCGATTCACTATAGCACTTGGCGTACTACCCCAAGGGTGTTCCAAAGTTCCTCCACCAAACTGTAGTACCAAATCATTTTCAAAGATCTTTGTCAAAGCAAGCATATGCCAAATATGAATACCTTCTAGAGCCACGGGTTGAACACCTGATAAAGAGACCCAATCTTGAGTGAAATATATACCATGGGATTGATCTTTTTTAATATAATCATCGTGTAGTAAATCAACAAAGTCCAAAGTGATATATCTTTCGCCATCTAGTTTCTCGACGACAATACCGACATGAATATAATCTCCCCTAAACATACGCAACACTTTAACTAGGATGAGAAAGTGCATACCGTAATTTTTCTGCCTATCAATAACTGCATATATTGCATGGTGAATGTGAAGAAATAGGCCATTATCTTGGCAATAATGAGCCAAGCTAGTATTTGCAATTGTTCGACAATATAATGTTCAATTAATATGGAACAATGTATTTTTCTATAAAAAATTAATTTTTTTTCCAAAAAAATCATATAATGTAAAGAGTTATTAATATGTATTAACTTTTAATTTTGATGGTACCTAAAAAATTTAAATTATTACAATATTGATTTTTAATGCCGGATAATATCATATAAGATAACAATACAATATTCATTGTTTGACAATATAATATTCAATTAATGTTATACAATGTTAAAGATCAATTTGCACCTAAACAACTCATTATTTTGTGGCTCTACTCTGCATTTTTAGATTTGAAAGTGAAATGTTAAATGAATTAAAATAAGTTAACATTAGATCACATTTTATTGCATTTTAACATCATAATATATAATTAGTCATTTTGGATAAATTTCAAGAAACTATAATCCAACCCTTTTTTTTGTGGGGTAAACTTTAGAAAAGTAACAGAACAATAATTATTAAGCAACCCATCAAACATTGTTTTGAACTCATCTTTTGAGTTCAAGAATGTAATTGTACAATTTTCCCTTTTCTACATTTATGCTTTCCAACTTTTTGCGCAAAGAATTGATCTCTTCCTCAACAACCTTTAATTCTTTCTTAAGCCTCGAAACCTTCAAATCATATGCTTTTTGTTCCTTCCACAATCCCTTCATTTCGTTGAATTCGAGCTGCAGAAGAGTATCATGTTAACACTTCATTTCATAGTAGCAAATTGAGAAAAAAATTTCTCACTTTAGCACAAAAGACAGAATTTAAATTACAAATTTGGAATCTTATTATTGAGTTGCATTATTCTGTACCTAGGAGAGGAATCAAAATGCGGTAGTTATTTATGCACTAATGTAGCAATTACTCTAATAAATTATGAAGTGGCAATGTTGACAAATGATACTTTACTATAAAAGTACAAAATTTTGCTCTTTTGTGCCCTAAGAAAAGTGGAATAAACAGTACCCTTACTCTAAATTATACATTTACACAACCAAGAAGCAAAAGAATAATAATAATAATAATGGAGTCCTCACCTGCATATCTTTGCTTGATTTCTTCGATTTTACAATTTCTGGTAAACGCCAAGGCTCCCAATTGTTTTCTTCAACTTGTACACAGTGTTTCTCCCTTTGTTCTTCAGCACACTTAATTTCTTTAAGCATCTGTTTTTCCTGAACCAAAGAGTTTCTCCCATTTTGCAGCCGGTGAACTAAACCTCTTATCTGTTTCCGCAAAGTTTGGAAGAAATAAGGTTACATAGTCTGTGAGGCATAAGTAATTTACTACCCATTTTCCATTCATTATCTTAAGAGAGAACTATTATTTTAGTTGTTTATTATTGGGGGTATGATTTTTTTTTTAAACAAAGGAAAACACTAATTAATAAGTTCTGTGTCCCTCATAATTTCAATTTGCTCTAGTTTGAGTTTTCACGATCACAAATTTAAAGTTTCCAACTTCTTGAGGATATTTGTCAAATATTTTTTCAATCTATTGTTAATTTCTTTCAAATACACTCAATTGGTGGAAAAAACATGATTTTTAATCTATAATTTAAAGAATTGATCATAACTCAGAGGTTAAATACAGAATTTGATTCTCACTATATTTTTTATTTTATACTTTTACAAAAATAATTGTAGGGAAATTTTTTCTAATTTATTTAAAGAAAGAAGAGGATATAGGATGGTTATTAGTCCAACCTTGATGACAAGTTCCTTGTGGTCAACATCATTATGCTCATCCAGGTCATTCCTGGTATATGGAACTGAATATCTGTTGTGATTCTTGTGAACATAATAGTTATTATGACTCCCATAATTTCGAGTCCACCATGGACCGTTCAATTGCAGCAGAATTTCATGTCGATCAAACTGTTAATGCAGAAAAGGAAAAAGCACGGAAGAGTAAGTAATGTTATTTATTATTATTATAATCACTATTTTGAATAGAATATTGCAGGTTTCTATTTTTACCTTCCTCTGCTCTATTTCTTCAACAATCCCTAGTCTTTCTTGATTTTTCTTCTGAATCAAAATTTCAACATATTTAACTGTTTCTTCACAACTCGAACTTCCCATTTTGGCTGCAGGTTACATTTTATACCAAATAAACCGACATCAATAACAAGGAATCAAGTCAATGATCGCTCATTTTCAGCAAATTTTTTGTCAAAGTAAGCGAGTACGGGTAAAAATGTACGATAATTCAAAGAATTTTAAAATAAATCTAAAAGCTTCCTCTATTTTCAGAATAAATTATTTTGTCGATAAGTGAAAAAGAAACCACATAGTTTGGCTGCTAAATCAGGAAAGGGGAGGGGGTGGAAACGAAAGAACTAACACATTTTTAGTGGATACAATTTGCAAGGATCTCCATTTACTAGTGAAACAGAAAATTTTGAAACTGAATAGAATAATGTTATTTATAGTGATTTTAATCAAATTTATCAATGATTAACGTGATATTTATACAATAAAATTTATTGGATAACAAAGTAATCATCATATGGTGACGTATGTCATGTAAACCTCAGGTTAATTAGTGGAAAATTTCACTAAAATTTTATAGTCTTGAGCATCTTTCAACTATATATTCGAACTTCACTCCATTATCTTGTCTATGTATATCAACAGCCTACAAGGAATTGAATGTAAGCTACCATTTTTTCAGCATATATACATTAGATTCTAAAACAATTTTATCATGGTTTTTCTCACCCCCCATATATTACGATATCTAATGGTCAAATTTCTCTAAACAAATTCATTTTAATTTGATACAATGAAGGAAAGTAAGAAATTGAATGAGAGGATCCATATCCCAGTTGGAGGATTAGTACTCTACAGGTTCAAATAATTGGCATGTCAAAAACTATCACAAAAAAGAAAACAAGCAATTTTAAATAACTTTTTTTTAAAGAAAATCAGTGCTTAAGCCAGGGTATAGACAGTGAAATTATTTAATAAACAAACAAAAGAAAATGAAATGCATTCGTAGGAAGAAAATCCATACCGAACAAATAAGGTAGCTCTTGAAGGTGGGAAGTTTGTATTGAGTCATGGAGTATGATAGAGAGGTATATAATGAAATAGAGTATGGCACAGATAAAAATATAGAATGACTGACGGTGAATAAAAAATATTTGTTGACCTCATCAATGATTGAGATACGGCATTAAATATGGCAACGCACTGCTTGCTCCTCACGCCAAGTTTGTCAACTTGGTGCCAACGTATTTCATAATAGATTGAGATGCGGCATTAAATAAGGCCTTGACATTTGTGGTTAATTGGTGAATTATTAAAGGGTTAATTACCAAAACCTCTTGAGGTTTAGGTTTATTATCAATCGAACTCTATAGTTTGTCAAAACTATTAATACCTCCCCGAGATTTAAAAATGTTTAACATTTACCACGTCACTATTTTCATCATGAACAGTAACTTTTTCATTACTGTTCATGAACAGTAACGTGAATAGTAAAAAAATTAAAATTTGGACAAAATTACCCATAATAATCCAGTTATTAATTTGTATTAAAAAATACTTATAAATAACATTTACCTTATAAATAAAAACAAAATTATATTTATTTATTTATATCAAATACAGAGTACGTAAGAAGAAATTAGAAGTAAAAAAATTGACTTATATCAAAAAAATTAAATTAATTGAAGAGTAAAAAGCAAATTTATCAACAAAAAAAAAGAAGTATGTTATAAAAATTTTTAAGATTTATTTTATAGTCAAATCCACCAAACTAACAAAATAAAAATACATATATTTAAAAAGCAAATCTTTTTACTCTTCAATTAATTTGAATTTTTTGATATAAGTTAAGTTTCTATTTTTATTTCCTTTTTTTTTTACTTTGCATTTAATATAAATGAATATTTATAATTTTGTTTTTATTTATAAAGTAAATATCAGTTATAAGTATTTTTTTTATACAAATTAATAACTAGAGTATTAGGTGTAATTTTGTCCAAATAATAAAAATTTTACTGCTTTTTGCATACTTTACATTTGATATAAATGAATATGTATAATTTTTATTTTTATTTATAAGGTAAATGTCAGTTATAAGTATTTTTTAATACAAATTAATAACTGAATTATTAGGGATAATTTTGTCTAAATTTTAATTTTTTTTTATTGTTGTATACTGTTCAAGGACCAAAATTTGAAGGACTATTTGTTCCCGTTTTAAAAGTGGAGGATGAAAAAGATTATTTGCTGAAATGTGGAAGACGATTTTGGGTGTTTCCTCAATAAACAAAATCACTTATAATTATTTCATTAAAAAAAATTGAATGTTTAAATCTGAATGCTAAAGTAATTAAGTTGTTGAAATCTAAATGTTTAAAATTTAATTTTGAATGTATGAATTATAATGCTGAACCAATTAATACTATTTGATAAACGTTAGATCTGAATGCTGAATTACACAAATTATACAATTTTGCCTTTTTATTAATTTGTTTATTTATATGTTTAAATATTATTTTTTTTAAATTAAGCATCAAATATTATTGATGAAAATATGTAAAAGATACAATCTTTCAAAATTAATATTTAACATAACAAATAAAATAAAAAGTAATTTAATTGAAATTGATTTAACCATTTTATAGAAAAATAAAAACCACTTCTAAAAATATGTGATATGGAAAAAAAAAAAAAAAGGAAAGAGGTTCCTATAAAAAGGGTTATTTATAGTTAAAGAAAAAATAAATTAGTTTGTTGAATGATTTAATAAAAGAGGGTAAATTTGGAAATTTTGTTAAAAAGTTTTGTGATATCATTAAGTGATAAGAACTAAACTAACTTTTACTGCTTAAATTTTTCTATAGAGATTAAATGGTGCTTAAGCAATTAAGTTGAATGCAATTTTGTTATCTAAAAACTCAAAATCTAAAATTTCTTAATCAATTAATTTTAAGCATTAATTGATGTTATCAACAGGCCTTGAATTATAATCAATATTATATATATACATATATATGTGTATATATATATATATATATATATATATATATATATATAGTCACTTAATAATTGTTTCATTAAAACAAAATCCCCATTCCCTCTTTTAGGTTGGTCATGCGATTAACTTTATCAACGAGCTTAAAACCCAAAGTAAATTAAATGTTATGAATTTTTTTAGTCTGATAAGTAAATTATCAATTTCTTGTATAATTCAATTCACTTTTTTCTAATAGAGTAAATAAAAAAATCCAATTTTTCTTTTCCACTATCATGGGACAAACCATTAAACTAAAATGTCCAAAAAGGAGTCCGTCAACAACATAAGGTTCAATTACATTTTTCTCTTGTGATTTTAATTTATTACTAATCGATCTTTGCCCTTTATGAATAGTATGGTCACCCTCCCAAGCCATATAAATATTTAACAAATAACTTCCTAACTCCTCTCAGCATTATAACGTTTGCTAACCCTAATATAAAAGTCCTATAAATATTTTAGGATAAATTACATTTACTACTCATGTGGTTTGTAAAAACTACAAATCAAATTCTGAGATTTAGAAAATTACCAATACCTCCTTAAATTTGATAAATTCATAACATTTTACCCCTTACCATTAGTTGATTAAATGGGCTAAATATTATGAATTTATCAAATTTAAGGGGGTATCGGTAATTTTTTAAATTTCGTGGTTTGATTGATAGTTTTTACAAACTACAGGGATAGTAGATGTAATTTACCCAATATTTTAAAATGTCTTCTATTATAAGTTTTAAATTATATTAACCTCCTCTCTTCCTCTTCCCTGAACATATTTAAATCAAACAATACTCATAAGTTATAGTTGCCACTTTATTTTCTTTTTATTTATTTTCTTTTTTTAATTATTTTTTCTCATTATATATATTGTAATGTTTGATATTATACAAGATTATATATAAAATATTCTTTTTGTCTCTCTCTGCGCCATGTGCCTCTTATCTTTAGAGGTCTAACTCTGCTCGTAAGTTTTTCTGTTCTATTATTTTTGTGTAAATGAAATAAAGATCTATAAATTTATATTTATTCCATACCCAAAATAGAGATAGTACATAATACTTTGTCATTTTGAATCATAAAGGAGATTTTAAAAAATGACATAACAATTCATTCTAAATCACAAAATTCACTTTAAATCGAATTTTGAATTTCTTTTGACATAATTATTGATATCATACGCATTTTTTGGCAATATATCTATGGGTCTTCATTAGGTGATTTATTCGATTTGATCATTTTTAAAACTCAAACCGAAAGTTGGACCAAATTCGGCCGAATTCGAATTTAAGCCGACTGAATTCGAAATTTAGTTTTCAGCTCAAATTTGACCGAATTAACCAATTTTCAAATTTGATCGAATTCGGTCAAACCAAATTAATTCGACCAATTCAAATTCGTTCGAAATAGATACCATAACCAAAACTACAAAAAATAAGAAAAATTCAAAGTCATAACCTTTCTTAGATACCAGAAGCCAAAAAATAGAAATTAGAAATCAAAAATGCAAAAAATTGTTTGAATTTTCTGCTTAGCATACAACTCAAATAGAATATGCCCACTAAACTACTTAAATAATTAACTACAGCAATTATTAATTCATTATCCACTTCCAATTCTACATAGGTAACAATCAACATACCAAAAACCAAAAACCAAACATCCAAAACTAAACAATATGCCAAAAACCAATAAGTACATCTAAAAAAATAGTACAAAAAATAAGGTTGTCGACTTCTCGATGTACCTTGCCATCTAACAACTGTCTGTCGAGACCCATAGAGGCGAGGATGGCAGATTTATTGATGAAAGCCCAAACTACAACTACTAGCCAACGAATTGAAGACCGAGGAGGTGAGGATGGAGGACGATCAATGACGAGTCAATGACTAACGGGCCACGACCCAGGATGACAGAATACTAAAGAGTAGCTAAAACTTGTACTCCATCATGATAGTCAACGAGCTCACGCTGAGGACGAGAAAGATAGTGATGGCCAGTACTTGGAGATTGAAGAGCGGCTAACTGGATTGTGAAGGAATGAAGGCTAGCTTGGCAGTGGAAGAGACAATAAGAAAACCCTACTGGCTACTTGCAAATTTGCAATTGGAAATAATTTGGTAATGAAGGCTAAAATCGTATATGTATACTTAAATTAATTTGATTCTTAATTTGGCTCAATTAAAATAGTTATTATTATAATAATACCCATTCTTTATTTCTATTTTTATTTTATTCCTGCAACAAATTAACTTTATTCAATCACATTCTCAAAATATATTTATTTCTTTCAATTGCACCCTCAATATTTTAATACAAAATTTAGTCAATTAATGTAACATTTTACATTAATTAACATGATCAATTATAAATTCTAAATGAGGACCAAATAATTATTAATTTATCATGATCAACTTTTCCCCCATTAATTTTCTTCTCAAAAATCTACAAACCCAAAGTTCAAAATTCAAATTACCGTTGAACTAAAGTTATTAAGTTAATATTGTCATTCATTTAATACTCTTTTATAAGTTAATAATAATCGATATCTAATTAATATTCACCAATTACTTCGAGGTGATTATTTATAAAATTATACACTCAAATAAAATAGGGATGAGCTATTAAAGAAGACAATTGCACTGTTGTATACTATGCATGTCATTTTCTCTATTTTTTTCATATATTTATCTTATTTTTAAATAATTTTTACATTTTTAATAAATTTCTTTTTTTCTGATTTAATACACTAATATCATTATTATGATTTTAATCTATAGTTTATCAACTCCCCAAACAGTACTATAAGAATCTATGCTAAACATCCCTCCCATAATTGTACATGTTTCTATAGCAATAACATATTTTGGTTTGGGTATTTGCTCATATAATCTCGTTAATGGGAGAGTCATTTTCATTGTTATTTTTCCAACTGTTAAAATTAGATCCACCCATCCATAACTCAATCTTGGTACTAATCTATAACGATCAAAATAAAATCGCAAACCTATTAGAGAAGCCAATTCAATATATATATATATATATATATATATATATATATATATATATATATATATATATATATATATATATATATATATATATATATATAGTAATGTAAACCAAGTAGTTTTATAAATAAGTAAATAGTTACATTATATACATGCATAGATGCACCTTATTTGTACATGATCTAAAAATAAATATGTGTTCTATACAATAAATTGCAAATTAAAAAGTAAATAAACCATACATTGATAATTTGGCAATTTTTTATATTTCAAACTTTTGAGTTTTGAATTATTAATGATTAGAAAAATTACAAGTAAAAAGTACTAAATAAGTAAAGCTTATGTAATTATTAAGTTAATAATAACCAATATATAATTATTACTCACTAATCACTTTGTGGTTATTATTTCAAATTACAAAGTAATACACTCAAATAAGACATAGATAAGTTATTAAAGAAGAGAATTGTGCTTTCGTATTCATATACTGTATACATTATTTTTTTCTCCTTTTTTCATTTATTTATCTTTTTTTTCATAATCTTTACATTTTTTTAATAATTTTGCATTTAACCTTTTTCAATTGACTACACTAATGACATTCTTACAATTTTAATATTTCAATTACTATAGTAATGTCATTATATTGTAATTATTAAATTAGACTTATGAAATATAATTTTTTTTAACCTATTCAACAATTGAATAAGACTAAAATCATAATATTAATAATTTTATCTACCTCTGTGTGTGTGTGTGTGTATATATATATATATATATTATTGTAACTATAACCCAAGTAGTTTTATAAATAAATAATAATTACATTATATATATGCACATTATTTGTATATAATTTATAAATTTGTGTTGTATGCAATAAAATAAAAATTAAAAAGTTAAAAACCACGCATTGACAATTTTACAAATTATTTTAACTTTTAAAGTTTCACACACACACACACATATAATACATCTAATCTAATTTAACATCTTTTTGATATTTTATATATAATACATATTTATTTTTCCATAGATATTATGGAGTTATAAATATAAATAATATATATTTAAAATACATTATAATATATATCATGAAATTATACAAATAATAATTTCGAATTTAGTTTTCGGGTTGAACTCGAATTAAAACTATCAACTCGAAAACTGAATCGAAATTCGGTTCGAATTAAAAAACCAAATTCGAATTGAAAAATTCAAATTTGGTTTGGTCGGATATTCAAATTAATTTGAAAAATACACACCCTTAGTACAAAAAAAAAAAAAAGAAGCTGATTCTATAATTATAAGGGTTATTTAATAATTAATTCAAACCTTAAGGGGATAACTGTAATAATTTTTTTTACTGGATTTTTTGTCCTTTTACATTTTCTCTCTTTGTGCTCTGACGCACATTAGAGGTATTAATGATTTTTTGAAAATGTAGAGACAAATTGATAGTAAGTCAAATCTAAAAGGGAGGGGATATAATTAATCCACGAGATAATGATTATCCTCATTCAAAATGATAAGCACGAAAAGAGCTTTGAACCATTCGTCTTCACCTCAGGAAGTGACTTGAGTTGCAATTGGGGTATGCATTTGAGTATTTCTTTTATTGCTTGTCAAAGTTGATGGATGGATTTGACAAATCTTGAGGTCACTATTTCACCAATAATGATAACTAGGGAAAAGTGCTTCGACCACCAGTGGAGCCATGAGGGGTCTATGATTTTTGAACGACAAAATTATGTAAGTTTTCGTAAATTTTCGCTTAAATTTGACAGAACACAATTTGGTTTTGCTAACTTAAAATTGGGCTCTTATACTATTTTGAAAGAATCTAATGATCCGTGTGGTTTGAACTTTTATTTGCGTTTTTATGTTTGTGGGGGTAAAAGTTATGAAATAAAAATTGTTTTAAAAGTATAAAAAATAATCATAATAATATAAAAATAGAAAAATAGAATCCATACAACTGGAAGAAGTGTGGAAGTTATAAATATTTAATATGCAAAATAAGCGTAAGAAAGTAGGAACTAACCCCAAAATATAAAAAACATGTTAATTACTAATTTTTTTCATTCACATTTTCAAGTTACCACCAGTTTAACACACTTAATAATAATCAAAATCTGAAAAACTCTGCAATAAAACATTAAATAAGAAATTTACTCAAAGCAATTTATTATATCTAAATACATAATTATTAACTTTAATCAAATTAATTATTTTTTATTTTAGTTTAGGGGATCTATTCAGTTAAGTTGTATAATAGTTTTCCCATGTATATGTATGTATATTAGTCAATATTATTTCAATTTATTATTTTAAATTTTATAATTATCAGAGTAAATTACGAATACTATAATCAAACATGAATGGTATGTTTATCCGTAGAAGGAAAAAAAAAACTCATACTATATATTTACATATCAATATTTTAATATTTATATCAACTTCAACTATTTCTATGTATTAAATTAATCATGTATTTATTAAAAAATAATTTGCTTAATAAATAATAAATCCTAAAAATTCATGAATGTTCAAGGTTGTAATATAATATATATAGGTATGTGTGTATATATGTATAATATAATCTATATATATATATATATATATATATGTGTGTGTGTGTGTGTGTGTGTGTGTGTATTTATGTATGTGTATAATATATATATATGTGTGTGTGTGTGTGTTTGTGTGTGTATGTACGCATGTATGTTTCAATTCAATATGGGAGTGTTAATTAAATAACTAATTATAAGATCTTTTCCACTAATATTGGAAGATAGACATATCAAGTAATTTTACTCATATATAATATTTTGGTTAACTTTTAACAATATATTTTAAAACTTCTTCTAAAGTGAAATTAAATTTATTTGATCTATATTGACAAAGATTTTATACTAGAATTATTACTCATTGTGTCAGGAATTTGTGCGGGGAAAAAAATACCCAAGAGTCCATAATAGTCATTAATAAGTAAGTTAAAACATAACTTAGATTCAAAAGTTTAAGTTGGTAAGTTTTGAAGTATCTTACTTATTAAGTTTCACTTCTTTCTTTAAAATCGATGTGGGACCGGTGCATTAACTCATGAACTTCAATAATCGTCCCTTTCACTAGTAGTCCACACATCAAATCTAAATTTCATCCAAGTCTTTTGACCTCCAAACTCATTTGGGCCACTAATTAATACTCATTTTTGCAAGTCATTCACATGGACATATCCAACTAAAGATAATCTATGCATGACCAATGTAAATTTGCTAATAAACTAGTCTAATAGCCCAATCCAAATTATGAACATTGGGCTCTAATACCACTCTGTTCGGAGAAATCAGGTCAAAACGATTAAATCCAATAATAATAATAAGTCAAAAATCTTGCCAATTTATTAGAACACGTTAGGAACATTAAAAACAACAAACAAATGAAGATAAATCAAACTACAAAACACCAAAAACCAAACACAAGAGGTATCCAATCTCAATAACAAGTCAAAGTCTTCGGGAAAATTTCATATATAGCACCTTTGGACATCACTTTATTAAATATAGCAGCTTCAAAATTTTCTTTACAAATATAACAGGTCAATGCTTTTGACCAAGCGAAAAGACAGAAAGAACCTTTTATTCACCAAAAAAACAACTGAAACATTGTTCAAGACTTCTCGCTTTCATTTTTTTCACTTCGAATTTCTTTACCCATTCAATCATTCTTCATCAATTCAACATTTTGTTTATTTGAAGCCGCATCAAAGGTACGTACGGTAGGAGGATAGGCATTTTCAAGGAAAAAAATTACTGCCATAGAATGACATTTTCTTCCCGTCATTTTTTTTCGAATACATGTTACAAATGTCGAATTTTATGTCGAAAACTTCTCTTTTTGTCGAATAAAATATTCATGTCTAATTCATGTCTAGTTCTCGCGTACATCTCATTCATGCAACGTCGAATGAATGGAATATTGAATCGATGAATAATGATTAAATGGGTAAGGAAATTTGAAGTGAAAAAATGACGGGAAGAAAATGCCATTCTATGGCAGTAATTTTTTTCCTTGAAAATGCCTATCCTCATACTGTACATGCTTTTGATGCAGCTTCGAATAAACAAAATGTTGAATTGATGAAGAATGATGGAATGGGTAAGGAAATTCGAAGTGAAAAAATGAAAGAGATAAGTCTTCAACGATATTTCAGTTGTTTTTTTGGTGAATAAAAGGGTCTTTCTGTCTTTTCGCTTGGTCAAAAGCATTGACCTGCTATATTTGTGAAGAAAATTTTGGAGCTGCTATATTTGATAAAGTGAAGTCCAAAGGTGCTATATATGAAATTTTTCCAAAATCTTCCCCAATTTTTTAGAATACATTGGAAGCATTAAAAACAATAAGTGAAGATAAATCAAATCACAAAGTATCAAGAACTAAACACAAGAGAAACACACAAAAAATTGTGTGAAAAACCTTCCCAATGTGAGAAGGAAAAAAAAAAAAATTCTGTTGCAATTTTTAACAAGTTTTTGGTATGTGCAGTTTTCATCAAATTGATGATCGAAAGGTCAAATGTGCTCTGATCGAACTAAAATTTTGACTGGTGATAGAAAATATCTTATTCTACATTTTGAGTTGTGAAGATCAGATTTAAAGTTCAAAACTAGGATAAAAAATTTCAAAGATTGCTACAATTTTCTGGTGAAATTTTTCACAATTTGTCCTTTGTTTGAGATGTGGTTATTTATATTGATTGTTTAAGGCCTATCTCACTTGTGTAGTTGTTGAAAGTTGTATGTGATACTTCATTGATTGATAGTGAAGTTTTGGCAGTGGATTTTAGGGTCCCATGGTTTTTTTTTTTTGGGTCACATTGTGGAGGTTTTCTATGTAAAAAATCTTGTGTTCCTCTTGTGTTTGGTTCTTGGTACCTTGTGGCTTGATTTATCTTCACTTGTTTGCTGTTTTTAACACTCTTAATGTGTTCTTAAAAATTAAGGAGATTTTTTTCTTGTTATTGTAGTTGGGTTAAATTGGTTTAACCCGATTTCTCCCAACACATTGTAATATTAAAAATATATATATTTTAGGTCGGATATGCAAACCTAACATATAACATATATACTTGATTATTAGAATACGTCAAATTGTTGTAATGAATTTAAGTATTTATGTGAAAGTGATAATTTTTTTGTAATAGTGATCTTGCATTTAAAAGTCACTATTTAGTATAATTTTCACAAATAAAAAATAATATTTTAATTTCAAAATTAGTATATAATTTGTTGTGTTTTAACTTATTTTTTAAAAAATTATATGGTTTAGAAAGTAAAATAAAAATATTTAAATATACTAGGAACACATTTGAAACATATACACACAAACATTAAAAAAAAAGGGATTAAAAAAGTTTGGTTAAGTGTAAATGTTAGAAATGATATAAAATTTTATTTATTACTTATAATAGGTAATAAAAAATGAACTATCAAAATGAATCTAAACTTATATGCAAATATAACAACTAATATAAGTATCAAATTGTTAAAATTCTTGAATATATTGAATTGAAATTAGTTGTTTGGATAGAAACAAGTATTTTCTATAGTATTCATTATCTATAACATTTTCCTTTTATTTATAGTTCGCTTTTAATATAATTTTTTATAATAAAATGACTCACTATTTAAATCAGTAATATTATTATAAGATTTAATCTACTTTCAAATCAATTTAACAAAATATTTGTATAGTTTAGGTAATAATGTAAAAATTAAAATAAATACAAATTTCATATCTAAAAGCACACATCAATTTTTTTTTAAAAAAATTAAAATTAATACTTATTTAAATGTGGAAAGAAAACCTAGGTATTAATTCCCATGCCTTGTGCATTCTTCAAAACTAGTAAATTTATAATGTGCATTAGTATAAAAACTCGAATGATACTCCCTCTATCCAAAAAAAAAAGTCTACTTTTGATTTAGTATAACTTTTTTAAATTCTAAGATACAACATATTTAATACACAATTAATGTATACGTTTACATTTTTATCCTAACTTTTTAATTTGGGTTATACATTGTTATCATTAATAAAGGTAATATAAAAATTTCATCCCAAAAATAGACTTCTTTTTCTGGGGATAGAGAAAACTTTTCGAACTAGACTCTTTTTTTGGGACGGACGGAGATTTACTCCTCAAAAGGGAGTTTTAGTATATTGTATTAAAATATTTGACAAAATAATAATTTAAAAATTTTTTATAATATTTTCTTATAAATCTAAAATAGAATTACTTGTGTATTACACTAGAGGATAGCTAGTTTTTATTGATCTTTTGTGTTAACGAAATGTATGAAAATGTTATATTCAAAAAATTTCTTTTTTCCCCCTAATTTGTGAATTTATAAACATGTCTTATATTTATTTTAGATTACTTGTTCATTCAAAATGTCTAATCCTCTCTTATGTATTGTTTGAATATTTTCCTTCCACTAATAATCATAAATTGCTAAAATTTTAGGACTGAATAACTAATATTCAAGCTATAATGTGTTTCCTTAATGTTGTTAGAGTAGACATATTTAGCTAATGATTTCATCTTTAGATTAAAAGGGCAAATGGAGATTAAATAAACATTAAGTGCAGATGAAATATCTCTTTAGTCATTCTAGTCCTTTTAATCAAAATTTTAATCGACTTTTATATATTTTGCCACCCTTCATCTCTCTGCCATCCCTCCCTCACAACCTCTTCATCCTCCAGCTCCCACCTCCCCTTTTCTTCTTCCATCCTCTCATCACATACCCATTTTTCTCAGCCCTCCTCCCAAAATAGTCCTAGCCAACGGCTAAAAATAGATATATCTAGCAATAGGTGTTCTTTTCTTAAAAAAAAAAATACATTATAATATCCAATTTAATTGTGTTAATTTAATTACATTGTCATTTTTATAATTTAACTTTGATTCTAATCAAGTTTTAATTCACCATAACTTAATTTAATTTAATGAAACTTTAATTTAATTATGCTAATTTAAATATTTCCTCTATCTCAAAACAAGAGTTCATTTTTAATTAGATACAACTTTTTAATAGTTATAAAGTATAATATACTTATTGCAACCATTAAATTATAATTTTACATTTTTTTCTTACTTTCTAATGATACGCCATACATATTATTTTAATAAGGATAGTTTTAAGAGTTTCATTCAAAAGTAGACTTTTTTTAATCAACAAAAGGTGTTTGAAAGTGCACTCTTTTTTTTCTAAGACGTAGGGAGTATTAAAGAAAGTTTTAATTAATTTCTAGTATGATTTAAACTGAAAATAAAATTGCCTAAGCTATGTTTCAACGAAAGCAATCCAAATAAATATTCAATCCAAAATCCCGCAAAGTATTTTTGAAAATATAAAATTCAATCTAGTTTTCAAACTGTGTTCCGAAACATATTCCAAAAATATATTATTAAATGTATATTCCCAACATGATCCATACAGCCATTTAGTTGAATGAGATGGATAAAGTGTTTATCCCGTTATACAATGTGGTAAAATATTGATATTTATTCTCACAGTTCGGCATAGCATTCTAATATATATTCTCACGTTATAAAATGTCTTAGAGTATACGGGGGAATCCTTGTCTCGGTTTTACTAAAAGACAAAAAATAAAAGAAAAAAAAATTAAATTACATTAAATTTCTTGTTATGCTTCCGGAAAGTCTTAGTCAAAAATATAGTACAAATGTTTTAATTTTTTTTCCCCAAGTAGCGTATCATTTTAAGTACTAGCTAGATTAAAAAATTTTGGTCGACGGGTAAAATAACGCAGAGAGTATCAGCCTTCAAGCAAACTTTTTTGAAAAAATCTTATTCAACGATGACTAACAGCATGTTTGGTTCAAGAGAATTGACAATTACTTATAACTTTATTCCCTAGTTAATTTAGTCAACCAGAATTCCTTTGTTTGGTTCAAAGAAATTAAAACTCCAAAAGAATTCCAATTATACAAGGAGGCTGAATTGAATTTCAGCAATGCAACATCTGAATTACAATTCCTTCAAAGGATGTAATTGCCAAGTTTTTTTTTTCCAATTTTACCCTTTAACTCACTCTAATTATCTCTCATTATTTTTCTCACCCTACTTTTTCTCTCATCATTTTTCTCACTCTACTTTCTCTCTCATATTTTCTCACTCTACTTTCTCTCTCTTCGTTTTCTCACTTTTCTTTCTCTCTCTCATCATTTTTCTCACTCTACTTTCCCTCTCATTATTTTCTCACTCTTCTTTCTCTCTCTCATCATTTTCCCATTCTACTTTCTCTCTTATCATTTTCTCACTCTTCTTTCTCTCTCTCATCATTTTCTCACTCTTCTTTCTCCCTCTCATCATTTTCTCACTATACTTTCTCTCTCATCATTTTCTCACTCGACTTTCTCTCTCATCATTTTTCTCACTCTTCTTTCTCTCTCTCTCATCATTTTCTCACTCTTCTTTCTCCCTCTCATCATTTTCTCACTATACTTTCTCTCTCATCATTTTCTCACTCTACTTTCTCTCTCTCTTTATTTTCTCATTCAGTAATAAAATGCTTAAGATAATGGTATTTTAGTTATTTAACACTATTCATTAGTTCTATTCACCCCAACCAAACACAAGAATAATGATTCCAGCCTTATTCAATTGCTTTGAACTAAACCCATTCAATTCAATTCCAACCTAATTCATTATAGCCTAATTCCCACCGAATTGAAATTTAATTCTGGCCTTATTTATTATAGTGAACCAAACATGCCGTAAGTGTTGCAGGGAAAAGGGAACAAAGCACAAAATTATGGGACGTGTTTCATTAAAGAATTCCAATGTCAATAATAATAAAGGATAATATATTAAAATGTCTCGAACTTAAGCGCTTGTAATTGTTTTAACCCAACCTTTCAATTGTAACAATACGATACTTGAACTTTAAAATGTGTAACAATAATGTCCTTCTACTGAAAAAAAGATGAAAAAGTCCTTCGATATAAAACATATAGTTTAAAATTCTAAAATAAATTTTTAAAAAGATAAAAAAGATAAAATTTAAAGATAAAAATTGAATAAACTTATTTACACTATATAATAAATTTTTTTAAACTAAAAAATAAAATTTAAAGATGAAAATTTAATAAAATTTAGAGACAAAAATGGCAAAAAAAATTTAGGTTAAAACATAAATATCTATAAAAAAAAATTGAGATTAAAAAGCAAAGTATCATATAATAATTTTTTGTATTTTTGCTTTAAAATTTTTAACAAAAGTTTACATAATTTTATTAAATTTTTTCTTTTAAAAAGTTAATAAAAAAATTAAACTATATCAATTTTTTTGTCATTTTTGTCTTTAGGGAGGGCTTTTTCATCTTTTTTTTTTTTCAGTACGATGACATTATTGTTACACATTTTAAAGTTCAGGTATCGGGTTGTTACAGTTGAAAGGTCGGGTCAAAACGATTACAAGCATCTAAATTCAGGACATTTTAATATATTATACCTAATAATAATGTGTCCGGGTTGTTAGTTGAGTCATGCTCTACCGCCGAGTTGTATATATTTTCTTCAGAGATTCATCCAACGTCTTTCTGATATTGAGATTTTCTTTAGCCGGCATTATTACGTTTCAGGCCAGTTGGAGGCTGTATATGCTTTATTTGAAGAAATTCTAAACTACGCATTAATAAGACTCTGGGCATGTTAGAGGAGCCTGCCGAATGGTAATGCATCTTTGTGCAGGTTTTCCGATCGAGAAGCTAAACAAATTAATATCATTTGGTTGCTGACATTCAAACTGAATGGGTTTCATCTTCTCGAGGTGTTTGTTGTGCCATAAATGGATTGTAATAGAATTTGATGATTATAATATTTTTACTTTTTTCCCTCTTAATTTCAACGCCCACGACTTATTTTTTAGCCAAAAAATTTCCTCCAGTTTAGTCATGATTGGTGATTTTTATCATATCAGATACTCCTTCATCCCATAAAAATAAATAAATAAATAAAATCTACTTTTGATTTAGTACAAATTTTTTTAATTTACAAAGTGCAACACACTTAATGCAATATTAAATATATATCTTTACATTTTTATCCTTATTTTTTAATTTGGATTATACATGGTCATTATTGGCAAAGGTAATAGAAGAATTTACACTAAAAGTAGATTTTTTTTTTCGACAAAGAAATTTTTTAAAACTAAACTATTCTTTTGGAACAAAACTAGTGTTATTTAGTTTATTTTAAATCTTAAATTTACTAAACAATCATATTAGTAGTAGTAGTAGTAATAGTTATAATAATAATAATAATAAGAATAAGAATAATAATAATAGTAGTAGTGATAGTGATAGCAATCTTGCTGCATACCATCCAACAAAAACATAGTGCACATTCCACCTTCTGCAATTTGGAAGCTAATATTGAGGCATGTGATCAAATTGACGGTCAAATTTTAGGAGGAAATAAAAATATTAAATGTGGAGGTCATATTATGTTGAATGATACAGTCTTAAGTAATTTAGAGAAAAACTATAAAGTTTTTTTTTTAAAAAATTATGTATAATTTAGGAGTCAAAATTATGTAATGTTATTTTATTTAGTTTTCCACCTGGAAAGTAGAAAATAAGGATGCAGCTCTATATAATATTTAGTCAAGTTGTAGTTTCTCCTCTTGCACGCTAATTTTCAAATACTAAAACACAAAAAGGGTTTGCTTAACCCCAACCTTTATTTATGGTTAAAAAGAGGAAAAAAGAAAAAGTCAAGGTTAGAGATAGAAGTGAGTACAAAATATTTCTTATGTGCGTAGAAGTTTAATAAAATTGGAGAAATAATATTTAAGATGAAAATTATTAGTAAATTTTCATAGTGACTGATGTAGTGTTTACGTGACAAAATAATATTAGATCATCAAAATACTTGTTGCTTAATTAATCCTAACACATATATGCTGCATCATTTATGAAAAGATTTCATTTTCTATCTTCATTAATAAAATTATTAATCCGCATTTTGCATGATATTAATGCATTAATGAATTATAATTCGCCTTTCTTGAATAAATATGTATATGAATAATTAGAGGTAGAAAATTCCAAAACTCTCCTATCATGAGGAGAATGACTTTATGCTTTTTACTCTTTAATATATATATATATATATATATATCTATATATATATATATATATATATATCAAAGACTCAATTATGTCAAGCAACCTGCAAATTTCTTTTTTCTTTTTTCTTTTTTTATTTTGCAACCAAGCCGACGTTTTCTATTTGATGTACTCTCTTATTGTACTAGTTATTGAACTTATTCTTTCAAATACATACAACTTTTATAATCTTTTTAAAATGGTAATTAGTACTAACTCGACCAAAATAGAAAAATAAATCATATATGGAGAACTTTCTTAATCTGTTTGTGTCAGAATTAAATTACTCAGAAACTTCAACCCCCACCCCCATTGATTAAACACATATAAAAAATGATCTAAAAATCAAAACACTAATCATAGGTTGTTTTCCTGTATCTTTAACCAATAATAGCTACCACATCAGAGATAATTAATTAATCATTGCATAGATAAGCTATTAAAGAAACAGTAAGCTAAAGAGCCCAAATTAGAAGCTTGAGAATGCACTTTATGTCCTTTCCTAATTTTTGACACTGCAAGATATATTTATATAAAATGCAGAATATATATACTTGCCAAGCATCATTGGTATATTTAATAAATAAGGGGGCTAGACTCTAGAGTTGAAATTATTTTTCCCACTCGGATTTTGAGAGGGAGTCGCATCCGATATCAATCTCTTCACTTACTGAGCTTTCCTGTCATGTCTGAAAGATGTACTTGTTTTCACTGTCGAAACCTTCTGTTCCTGAGCTTTCTGTCCCATCCAACAATATTCCAAAAGGAATGGACTCCCGGGAACTGCTTCCAATCAAGCAGCACTTTTACACTCTTGCTTTTTTCTAAACTTCTGACAGTCTTTGCGCAAATTTAACAACATATAAATTTCAAAATTCTTGGATGATTAATTTGAATCTCGTTAGCGGCGATAGTAGCACGTAGCAATCAATTTCTTTCTCTGCTGATATGATGCACTTTCTCCAAAAGAAAAAACAAAAAGAAGATAAAATGGTACTATAGTTTTTTAATGTCTATACTGGAATATAAATTAAAAATTGCAAATGGTGAAAGAAAAGAAAAGAAATTCCCCACATGAAAACTCGCAGTAACAAATCCTTGTGCTAAATTGCACCAAGAAAAATACTAGTACTAATTAGGTATGTAAGATATGTGTGTCTAGTGGTTTATTTTTCGATCAGTAAAATGTGTCATCCTATAAACCTTTATTAACTTCTTCCACGGAAGCTGTGATGGTGGTTGACGTGGCCGTTGTCGTATTATTAACCCAGTCATAGAAACTGAATGGATCCAGGTTCCTGTTTTCAGGCTCTTCATCTCCCGAATATCCTTGTGCAAACAAGAGATTCAGAGGGTCTGCCTCTAATTCACCCAAATCCGCAAAAAAATCTTCTGTATGGTTCGAGTCCGGCAATGCTGGCCTGTAGGTTTGTTGGAACCCTTCATTGAACTGATGAACATCATCCATTTCCATATGTTTATCATGATCATCCACTTCCTCCTTCACCGGTGGATCTGCGCCGGAACTCGGGGTGACTATGGGTGATGATGATGCATTGTCAATTGCTGTTTCCTTTTCTTCTTCCTTCAAGTTTGTAGATTTCTGAGGTTGAGATGTTTTTGAAGTCGAACCGGTTTTGCCCGGCTGGGTTCTCGTGGAACCTGCAAGGGCGTTTCTTTGAGTTGGCCAGGGATGATTATGCTCAGAAGTGTACGTAATCACCAGCATATTGGGATCGGTTCGGCTTCGTTCGACTTGTTTCCTCGCAGAACAACCTTTTGAACTGCTGCATCTATAGTAGCCCCTGGAATAATTTTACACGTCTATTACCACCAAAAAAAAAAAAAAAAAACAGAAGAAAAATTCATGAAGGTCCTATTCCGATCATGCAATAAAAATCCATTGAAACCTCAGAAGAATTTATCCCACGGCCATGCACTTGTCAGCCTATATAATATTGAAAAAAATCCTGCATGATATATTGCCAATGAATATCTTTCCACGTTAATTCAGTTTACAGTAAATGCCAAATGTAGAGGGTTTACTTTAGTTTAGTCAACTATTTGCGAATTTATGGAATTGCGGGATTTTATTGAACATTTGGATAAGATTTTTTGAATTATACTGAACAAAGTTGACATTAATGGCATCAATTGCATGCCTCCATAAACTAATACCTTCGTGTTTCCAAAAATATTACATCTCCAATTTAGTAACTAACCGTAGAGAATAAAATTAAAGATGCGATTTATTTGTAAATTTGCAAATTTGCAATTGTTTTTGCAAGTGCTAGTGAGAGAAAAAAAAGATTTGGGTAGCCAAGAAATGCGTCAGGTTATAATTATACCATACGTGACCCAAAACAGAACCTTTTTTACTTCTTCCATGTGTACTGAGGACTGGTAATACGAGGAACATACCTTGGATAGGGAGAGCCTTTTATAGGCTTTTGACCGTACTTTCTCCATGCCCATAAATCAGATGGAACAATTTCACCACTAGGCCTGCTGTTTGCTGGTGCTGGCGCTGGTATACAAACCACCTTCTTAGCTTGACTCTTCCTGAAAACATTGAAAGTTTTTGGGAAAATTTGAATCCCATCTATTCTTGATGGACATATATGAAAGAACATTGAAGGATTATTGATGGAACAGATAAGTCACCCCTTTTTTCGGCAACAGTGGGAAACTGTTTGAGTTCAGCTTTTTGAAGAAAAAATGATGATATTTGGCCTCTCCTCTTTTTCTTTCTCCATCTTCAAGAGATGGATGGAAAACGATGTCTACATCTCAAAATCTCACATATTACAACAAAAAATCCTTTCAACGGTGGTTCATGGATGAAAAGTGGTCATAGACGATAACACAACTTTAAAGCCAATTCTATGGATATTAAACCTACCCAAGTTAATTAATTTGGCTACATAAACCCTTTTTTTCATGTGTGACTAATTTGGCTGGATGATGGTTTTGACATCAACGAACTCTTGGAAATTATGCAAAAAAGTTTCTTCCAAAAAAAAAAACAAAAAAAAACCACAAAACCCTACTTGAAATTCTTATCATGGGGAGGAAACTGTGGGGAACATGCACCTACCCAGGTTCATTAACATCAATCACCAAAAACTATGCTTTCTTTCTTTTAATACAAATTAATCTATACACTTAGTACTACACATAACAATTAAAATATAGTAGAAATTGTTGCTCAAGGATCGATAATTTGTTAATAATCACGGTGATCATCATTCATTAAACACCAACTTCTTAGTTGTAGCTCTCTTACCTTCGTTTCATCCCCGTATTTCGCGGAGACGAGATCTGCTGCACCCCACCATTTTCCACCAAGGAGCCTTTGGAATTATTCACTGTGGTAGTACTCTTAATCATGTCATTAGTTACTAACGGCGAAGCAGCAGCAGCCACAGCTTGAGACGTATCTCGCGGAGATACCGGCAGCTTTGCATTCGGGGAGATCTGAAGCATGGTCGAGAAAATATTACTATTGTTGTTATTATTATTGCAGGGTTGTTGTCTTCTTATAAACTCTTCATCCGGAATTCTTTGTGTTACAACCACAGTATTTCCACCTCCACCATAAGAACTTGGCCTTATCACATTGGATGATGTCGACGTGGAGCTGGCAAAAAAACCTGAACTCGGCATATTCATTTCATGAAGGAGTGGATCTCGCATGTCTGAGAAAGGATCGCCGAATTCATCCAACGGTTCTTGATCAGCCATTTGTAGAAAATCTTTGGAATTGCTTGGAAACTGCCACTCGTCTGTGATCATGGCGGCTGCGGATATTTCTTCAGCTGGAGCACCACCGCCTGCTCGAAGTATATCAGTCAAATCACCTTGATAATTCTCCATTTTCCGCAACAAACGGCTGCACATGATACCCTCTATCCAATCCTATCCTATCATTTCAGTTTTTTTTTTTTTTTTTCCTTGAGAAACTTACAAAAACATGGAATTTATTTTTGGTGGTGAATTTGGCTAAGGAAGACTCAATTGAGGCAGGATTGTTTTTTTTTTTTTTTTTTCCTTAATCCAACTTGGAACTAGAGTTTGTTCTTCACAGAATCAGACAAACAGGGAGAATTTGGGTGTTGGAGAGGGAGATAAGGAGGGAGAGAGAAAGAGACAGAGAGAGAGACGCTGACTTTTTACATAGAAACAGCAGCAGCACTCCTCCATACTCTACAAGGAAGTGAAGATTGAAAGTTGGAAACTGGTAATAATGATATTAAATTAATGGGATTTTTGAGAGTTTAATCAATATTATATCCTATCATCAAAAGGGTCAATTCTTCCAACTGTTTTCATTTGTTTAATTGACAAATATTTTATTTTATTTTTTGGGTTCTTCTTTATCTGCCTTTTGGTTTTGTTTGGTAGTGGATTATTGATGCCCACTGTAAGAACTTGAGAAGTTTGAGACAAAGTTTTCTTTTTTTTTTTCTTTATTTATTGGCCCTTCAGAAATGAAATCCATAGAATAGAACACACAGAAGATTAAGGTGGCGGCAAGTAGCCGCATTTGACGGAAACGGTATGAAACGCACTGTTTTGGGACAGCTATTATGTGTAGAGTTTTTTTATGTACTCCACAAATATAGTAGTATTACGACTTTTATGAAATAAAAGAAAAATAAAATCCATTAATATTTATTTTGGTTTGAAACCCAGCAGCAAACTGTAGGATAGTGTATTTGATGATTAATCTTTACTCCTTATAACGAATTTTGCTTTCTTTCTGTTTAAATTAGACAGGAGTGAAATAGGTATTTGGATTCGAAAAAAAAAAAAAACTATTAACTTGTAGTGGTTGATTTATAGTGTAATCTCTATTACTTACATAACCTAACCAATTCAGTTTTCTTTTCTTTTTTGAGATTACGTCGGAGTAAAACAAATGTTATCGGTTCAAAACAATTACAAATGTATTAAATATAAGTTTACTAATTTTATTATTTTGATAGTCATTCCAAAAATATATATACTTTGAATAATCTAGCGAGTTGCTTTTGTTTTGGGGGTAATTTTATTGAAAAAGTTAGTCCAATTTTGAAGCAAACCTTACTTGGATTAAATCATCCCGGTTAGAAAGAAGATTTCAAAGAATAGAATATGATCATTTCAGTGGAACTCTCATCACCATATATTTTGGTTAGTTAATTAAGTTTAAATTTTTTGTTTTGTAGATATGATCTGTCTCGAAAAACTTTAAAATAAACAAATAAATTCTGTATACAACAACTGTACATTGTTGTTCCCAAAGTGTAAATAAACACAACATTTATGTAATCATGTGATTCGTTCTAGAGATGGATATGCTATACCCGATATTCCAAAACACTTATTTTTCTTTCTGTTTTATTTCAGATTAATTTATTGTATAGAAGGAATTTTAGCAGCGTTAACCTTTTTTTTCTTTTTGGGTTCAAAACGAGTGACCAAGAAGGACAACTTCGATCTGTCAACGTGGGAGGGATCGGCTCTGTCCTTACATGCTCAGAATTTTAAGCATCAAATCATGGCTGAATATATTCGTTATATGATTCATATTTGATTATTGTTTTTCTAACCTACAAAGTTGAAGCTTGCCCGTAGAATGTTCGCTAAATCCAAAGGGGAAAATGCAAATTGATTAATTATTTTGTAAAAGAGTAGTTTCTGAATCTTTTCCTTATTGCATACTTCATTTGAAGCCAAATCCCAGTTCCACACCAAAGTAAATGGTTTCGCTGGTGCTAAGGAATCCATGTTGTAGTTGCCAGGGATATCCATGTTTAGTTTTTTTTTTTTTCCCTTGAAATTTTGATTTCCTATTTCTTAATATAATTTATCTTAAAGTTAAAATTACTCTACCTATTTAGTTATTTTATATCATCTTCCCAAAGCTGATATGGTCAATCAATTAATTTGAGTGGGTTTTGATTAGGATTTTAAGACAACCCAAATAGTAAAAGCAACCTAATTGGATCTGTCAAATGTTGTTATGGCACGTTTGGTTCAAATGAATTGTCAATTCATTACAAGCTTATTATTTACTCAACGCTAATTCCTTTGTTTGGTTCAAAGGAATTGAAACTTCATTAATTCCAGTTACAACCAAAACCTGAATTGGAATTCATGTCCATCAATTCTAAATTGTAATTCGTTGTAGATCGTAATTGACAAATTTATTTTTCTTCTAATTTTATCATTCAGCTCACTCTTTTTTTTCTCTCATCGTTTTCACACTCTACTTTCTTTCTCATTATTTTTTTTACTCTTCTTTCTCACTCATCATTTCTCACTTTCTTTCTTTCTCATCATTTCACATTCTTCTTTCTCTCTCATCATTTCTTTCACTCTTCTTTTTCTCTCATCATTTTCTCACTCAATAATAAAATGCTTAAGTTAAGAATATTTTAGTCATTTTAGCACTATTTATTAGTCCTATTCATCCCAACCAAACATAATAATAATAATTGCACCCCATACAATTCCTTTGAACCAAACTATTGAAAAGGTCATTAAATTCAATTCCAATCCAATTCAATTCCTACTGAATTTATATTCAATTCCAATCTTATTCATTACAGTGACCAAACGTACTGTTAGTGTGTGAATTGCATGTTAAAATGAGTTTATATATTTTTTAAACTAAAAGTTGTGAAATAATAATTTTTAAAATATAAAAAATTATTTTAAAAATACAAAAATATATTTTGAAATACAATCATACACACTTTAACTTTTTTTTTTTTTGGATAATCAACAAAAACCCGAACGGTTTTAGGTGACGGTCCATAAGCTAGAATCGGAATAACCACAATGTAATGCATATACACAAACCACAATAATCATATAAAATACATATCATAATACTACTACCTTATATCATGTACATTAGTAATCCTTTTTATGTATGTGTAATGTATAAACTATATATATACACACAGATATTTCTTTCGTTTTAAAAAAAAATTCACTTGTAATTTAATATAATATTTTTTAAATTACAAAATACAACATATTTAATGTATAATTTTGCATTCTTATATTTAATTTTTTATGTGAGTTGTATATTATCATTATTAGTAAAAGTAATATAAGAATTTCACACTATGGACTCTTTTTTGATATAAAATTTTTTTTGAAATTGAATTTTTTTTTAAGTCCGAGGTCGTATATAAAACTTTATATATATATATGTGTGTGTGTGTGTTTATTGTATAGAATTTGACTCCTAACATATAAAATATTAAAATACTAATCCCACTTGCTTAGTAAATATTGGTATCGCCTACTTTCACGTTAAGAATTTTGATGTCTCTGTATTTGTTGATTTTATTAGTTTTTTTTGTCCTTATTTTATCAATATATGAGAATGAGAATTCTCCTGATTTGTATTGTTGTTGCTTACGCTAATGGCCTTCCCAGCAGTCAATAGCAAGGCAACTACTCCTTATATTAGGGGAAAAAGATTGTGTCAAATGATAAAATAGCTAAGTTACTGCTAAGCTATATCTTCTTCTTGTCAAGTTTAATGAAAGTACTGGTTTTTTTTAAAAATGATTATAGCCTCTATTTAAAAAAAAAAGAAAAAAAAAGCCTATTCATACTCATTCTATTTGTCTTCATTTCATTTTTTTTAAGGAAAAAAAAAAACTGGACCTAAAATCTTATTTACTTGATTAGCCTTGTTTTAATGAGAGGATCAAACTCTCCAACTGCGCACTGTTGAGCTTCCGTATATGTTTTCATAGGCTTTCAAGTCCAAATTCCATTTGCAGTTCCTTGTCTACAGTCATATAGGATGAGTATTTTATGGAGTGAATTTCAGATGACATATTCTGAATCTTCAAATGGCAATTTAATTTTTCAAGTTCCCGTCCAATGAAAAAGGGAAGCACACATATGTAACTCTTGGAAGACTATTTTCGTCATCTTGGTACGAATCTATTTGCGCAATTCCATGTTGCACAATTTGATTCCTTTTATATATCCGCTTCAACAACTCCTCCTTCCAGGCCAACCTGTCAGCCATGCACAAAACCAATTACTAAGTAGTTTTCATATTAATATTTACCTTTCTTTATTGTTTCAACGTTCTCAAGGTAAGATCTTGAGTTAAATCATGTCTCAACTTGGTCATAGAATTTGATTTTTGTCTTTCATATTCAAAAAAAAAATTAATTAAGTTATCAAACTTTTTAATTTAATTCTAGTTAGTTTTTAGCCAAAATTAGGTAAAATCTGAAACTCCGATTCTTTTGATTTGGAGAAAGTCCTTCTTACGAAGGCGAAACTCCCCCACCTGTACCAGAGGCCCCTTAGCCAGGCGGGTTGTAAATCGAGGGATGTGCACGAATTGGCAGAGGCCTGAGGGAGAGAGCCAACAGACCAAACCCCAGGACAGACTCCCACAATATTTCAGCGAAAAATCTGCTCCACGCGAGGTTTGAACCTGCGTTGCCGGAGGATTTCTCCCCACATCACCTCAGGCTTACCAACTCGCCTATGCCCCTGGGGGCAGAAACTCCGATTCTTAATCAATCATTTAGAATCCCAAAAAAAAATTATGGATTTTTTAACTAGATAAAATGATAGTTTAACCCCTTTTTTAATTTCATGTGATTTGGCGAAAAATTTAAACCATTGATTTGCTGATTCCAGAGAAAGGATGAATTGAAATCAAATTAGCAAGCTTGAAACTTAATTGAAATTTTATTAAAATCAAGTGGGTAGGTTTGGGTAATGATAAATATAGAATTTCTACATTTTAAGTTCGGCTTACAAACCCCTACATCCTGATCTCTACATATGTGTTATGACATTGATCTTGACATGTCATGCATTCGGATCTCGGCAATTGGTATGTTTATTAGGTCGGATTTCGGCAATTGATATGTTTGCTAGACCTCAACCCTCATGTTGGGAGGAAAGTATACTTTAACCACGTCAACTACATGGGATCTCAGACGACGTTAGTAATGTGAGAACTTGGCAAATCTGAATCTATCTACGAATGGATAATGACATGCGATATTTGTAGAGAATCGTAACAACATGTGACCAACTATTACAATTGTTTCCTATGAATTTCATAAATTAAGTATATGTGCTTAGTTGAGCTATTAGGTAAAAGGGGGAAGAATAAAAAAGAAATCTTTTTTCAAAGAGAAAACACTAAGATTTTCAGGAGAAATGATCAAGACTCTGACTTAGGCATCTAAAAATTTTTCCAAGAGAATTATTTTGGAATTTGTTTTGTAGGTTATCATTTGATCAAGAAGTCGAAAAGCTTTCGGGTCACAGTTACTAAATTGGGTTTTGGATTAAACCTTCGTCAATTGTCGCCGTCTGTGGAAAATTACTTGAGAGTTTTCTTTCGAACAAATATCCACACTCTTAGCTTCCAGTTTCAACAATGGTGAATACTCAATCTCGTGGATGCAAAACAACTGAAGGTACTAGTGAAGGAGGGGCATGGCATAGCCATTTAGGGGTGTTTGTTTTGGGGGTTTGGAAGAGGGGGAATAGATTTCAAAATATTCCTTCCACATTTCCTTTGCGTGGTTTGGAGGTTTGATTACCCCATTGGGGGGTTTCCTCACACTCCCCAATATTGGGAGATATGAGGAGAGAAATGAGTTCCATTAAAAATAATAATAATAATAATTAACTAATAATGATTAAAATAATAATAATAAATTAGTTTAATATTATAATAAATAATTAACTAATATTAACTAATCAATTAATATAATTAACATAAATTAATTTATAATTATCTTATTATTAATTAATTAATAATAAATTATTAATTAATATTAACTTAATTAATCATTCATTTACTTAATATTGTAATTTAATATTATAATTAATAATTAATTAATCTCATTAATTAATATTAATTATTATAATTAATGTATAGTTAATATTAATTAATTTATAATAATTAATTACTTAAGATTAATTTAATCAATAATATTTTTATTAATAATTAATTAATTTAATATTATAATAAATAATTAACTAATATTAAATAATTAATTAATATTAATTATTATAATTATTATAAATTAATTTATAATTAACTTATTATTATTAATTAATAATAAATTAATTAATCAATCATTTACTTAATATTGTAACTTAATATTATAATTAATAATTAATTAATCTCATTCATTAATATTAATTAGTATAAGTAATTTTTTATTTTTTTTGGATGTCTGCTACAACTTTGGTTGTGTGGTCTTCTCTACGACCGGTAGTAATTTGGTTCAAGCTATTCAACGTCTGCAAGCAGTAATAGTTTAGTTCAAACTATTCAATGGTTGCCAATTTTCTGGAATTATCACAAAAGACATAGGGCGAGAGTTAGGAACGCCGACGTTCAGTTTCTTTCAACATGTGCAGTTTGGGGTTTCCCATGAAGACAACACCTTAGTTAGTAGTTCGTTGTAATTTTGGTACCCTAAGTCGTCTAGTGGTCGCTTTTGTTTGGTGTCTTGTGCAACTTTTTCTTGCTTGTCGGGCTTTTTGACCTTTTGTGGTCCTTTTTGACCCTACTGATCCTTTGTCTTCATGAGTTCAGTTGAATCCAATACCATGAAGAGCAACTAACCCTTTTGTGGCTATGTATTTTAGCAATTTGCCCTATTAATACACTATTGTTTTTTAGAGAAAAAAATTAATTAAGATTAATTTAATATTATAATGAATAATTAACTAATACTAACTAACTAATTAATTAATAGTAATTACTACAATTAATTTATAATTATAATTGGTAATTATATCAATTCTCTAGTACAAACCAATCAGCATGGTTATAATGAAACAACCCACTATTATTCATTTCCCATAGCCTTAAATGAACCAAACGGCCCCTTAGATCCTGTTGAAAATAGCCCTTTGCGCTTATGAGGCATCCCAAAATGATTTGAACACCCTTTTGGTCGTGAAAGCAGACATTCGTGGCGTACAATCACAAACCACGATGATTTGCCAGCATATAGGCAATATGAGGAAGATGAAAGAACTTTTATAAAATAAAATCGTGCACAAGTTGAGAAATTTCAAATAGCCAGGCATAATGAGCACCCTTCCGAAAGTGGTCAAAGACAGATGTTAAAGGTTGGGATACATCTAAACCCCAAAAAGTGCACTTTTGGAGTAAGATCGGCAAATATTTGAGGTATATGGTTTCTAAAGAGGAATTGAAGCCAATCCTAACAAATTAAGGGCTATTACAGAGATGGTACCTCTGTGAACCATGAATGAAGTTAAAAAATTAACACAGTCATTGGCATCTTTAAACAGGTTCTTATCTCGATCAACAGATCGGTATCGCCCATTTTTTTAGATATTGGAGAAGCCAAATATTTCAAATGGAATGAAAAATGCTAAAGAGTTTTCGAAGAATTGAAAAGACACTTGACAAGCTTACTGGCGCTCATAGTATCAATACCTAAAGAGTCCTGTATCTGAATTTAATAGCCTCAAGTAATGCAAGGCTTAGGTCTTGGCAAACTTTATATTCGAGATGCCCACTACAGGGACATCAGATGTCAACCTCTCACCAATGCCTGAGTCTAAAAAAGAAGTAAATAATGAGTCGAAGGCATGGATATTGTATGTTGATGGTGTTTCCAATAAAGAAGGTAGTGGGGTAGGATTGTTGTTTCGAAACCTTGAGGGTGTAGAGATCACATATACTTTGTGATTTGATTTTAAAGCAACCAACAATGAGGCTGTGTATAAAGCTTAGATCACAGGGCTCAAGTTGGAATAGAGAATGCAAACTTGTGACATACCAGTATACAGTGACTCCTAGATAGTGGTCAATCGAGTTCAAGGTTCTTACGAAATGAAAGAACCTCAAATGAAAAGATATCTTGACAAGGTAAGACAACTTGGCCATCATTTCCATAGTTTTAGAGTTGAGCAAATTTCCAAATCAAGAAACAAAAAAGCCAATGCCCTGAGTATGCTTGCATCATCTGCCTTCTCTCATTTAAACAAGGTCTTAATGGATGTCCTCCCCTATAACAGCACCGAGAAAAAGGTCACGATTATTATTAAAGAGATGAGAGATAACTGGATGACTCTCATATAGTGATACTTACAAACTGGAGAGTTGCCGGAAGACAAGAACAATGCAAGAAAATTGAAGTTAAAGGTACTTCGATATGTTTTTCAATACGATGTCTTTTACAAGCATTCTTATATTCAACCATTATTGAAATGCATCAGACCTTGACAAGCAGATTATGTTTTCCAAGATGTGCATGTCAGATCTTGTGAAGGTCATGTGGTTGTATGCTTGTTAAGAAAATTATTCAGTGGGGGTACTATTAGCCTACCATATTCCTAGATGCCTATGATTTCGTGCAACAATGTGTCAAATGTCAACTTCATGCTTCAATAGTTAGAAAACCTCAGATGGAGCTAATTAATATTTAGAGTCCATGGCTTTTATGCAGTGAGGTATTGACATTCTCGAACATTTCCCTAAAGCACCAAGTCATTTAAAATTCTTGATAGTTGCCATGGATTACTTCACCAAATAGGTAGAGGCTGAATGTTTAGATACTCTCATTGGAAAAAATGTCTTAAAGTTCATGTGGAAAAAGATCATTTGCAGATTTGGTATTCCCCATATTATTGTCTCAGATAATGGGAAACAGGTTGCAAATGATCTCTTTCGATCATCGTGTAAGAGTTCAAGATTAAACAGAACTTCACATCGATTGCATATTCTCAAGCCAATGGCCAAGTCGAGGTCAGGAATTGCACATTGTTGTAATGATTTAAAGCTTGGTTGGATAAAGCCAAAGGAGACTGGGTAGATAACTTCCCGAATGTCCTTTAGGCCTATCGCACTACACCTCAAACGACGATCCCTTGTTGCCTAGAGTATAGGTTCAAAGCCGTCATCCCAGTAAAAATCGAGATCTCAAGTCCTAGAATTATAGCCTTTAACACCACGGCTAATGAAGACGAGATTCGACTGAATTTGGATCTATTGGAGGAATGTTGAGATCTAGCATCGATCAAGGAAGGTCAATACAAACAAGCTATGGTAAAGTACTATAACAAAATGGTGAAAGTCAATGAGTTCACGCCAAGGGATCTCGTTTTATGCAAAAATGAAGCAAGTAGAGCTCAGAAACTTGGTAAATTGGAGGCTAATTGGGAAGGTCCTTACAAAGTCATTGACGCGTTAAAATTCGGAAATTATCACTTAACGACAATTGGTGGGGATTTGTTACCCCAAGTTTGGTATGTCAGTAATTTAAAACATTTCTATGTTTGAAATTTTGATGAATAAATAGTATGCTTTCCTTTTTATATTTATTTTTGCATTAATGACTGTTTATAAATCGAGAACGGGAACACAAGTTACTCTAGATTTGGTTCAAGGTTGGTCAAGCCATCTTACTTAATTATAAATTGAGAAAATCACGTGTAATCTTAGTTCAACTAAGTTAAGTTGTAAACTCTAGAAAATCCAAGGGGTAATGAGAGTTTGAACATCTAAAGGAGTGCTAAAATAAAACATCCTACAGGGTGAAAAACAAACAAAATGCCAAATACAATCCCAAACATCCTAAGGGGTGAGGACCTTAGATTACCAATTTTATTTCCGTAAAAATAAACATAATACATTAGAGGTTCACAAACCTTCTACCTCCAGGTTTTACATTCGAATTGCAATTCGAAGATTTGTTTCTTATACAGCCTGAGTGTCTCCTCAAGACTTTGGACCTCTTGGCGTTTCCCTTCCAACTTTTTGGTAAATGTACGAATTACTTAATCTCGACCTTTTACTTCAGAGTCCATTAATGAGACCTTGGAGAAGAGTTCAACAATCCGCTTTTTATGCGTTTCATTTTCTAAAGCAGTGGACTTCTCCCTAAGAATTAGATCTCTCATCGCTCTCTGCTACTTTATTTTATCCTCGTTGGGGCTGTGATTCAAGCATTTGAGATGGGTGACTTGGTCCTTAAGTTGGTTATTTTCATCCCCTAACCTAATTATTGTATCTCGAAGTTCGATATGTGCGACCTCGAGCACCCTCACTTTCTTGTGCATCACACTAAAATTAGCTCTCAAAGGTAAAAATTTACCCTAACATAATAAGAGTTAAATGAAAACAGAATTTCATTCAAAATAAAATCATATTTACAAAAAGAATTTCAACCAAAAAAAAAGGTACAAAAGAGCCTAAGGGTTACCGATTCTTTGCTCTCCTTCTTGCCGAGACAAGGTCTCAGCCTTAGGCCTACTGCCTCTCATCTCTTCACCATCTAGAGTCCAGAGGTCCAAGTTCTCATCCACTTGATAGCTTGGAGCTCGTCAAAAGTCATGGGCAAACTTCGAGATGCCACATGCTCTAACAATGTGAATGAACCATCAAATCCCTTCATAGTCTTGACATAGGCTCGGTTAACCTTCGTCATAACCTCAGGGTCATACCCAGGCAGCTCTTCCAATTTGAAATCAGGGAATTTTTCATGGATCTTGACGGCAGCATCATGCCGTCTTATCTCCCTAGTTGCCTAGGAGAAATTCACTATGAAATTGCCGAAATTCTAGGTTTAAAAAATCTTCTTCACTAGCAACTTCGCAAACAATTCTAGGTTCTAAAAAATCAGCTCTCTACTTAGCGGCCTCTACCTACAGGCAGTTCGCTCTTTGGATGTACTTTGTCCATACAACAAATCCTTGCCAAATTGTCAAGTTAACAAAGTGTTAGCACAGCCACTTCCTTCATAAATTCATAGTAATCGCATGGCCCTACTAAATTTACTGTACTTCACTTGAGGGATAGCAAACACCAAATTGTCATTTAAATTAGCTGTTGGCACAGCTGCCAACCTTTTCTGTTACTTCTCAATGCCTTGGACTGACACCCTAGGCGAGTCCCCAAGAAGCATGTGGAAGTGAAACACTATGTCCAAAGTCCCGACCTTGGCTTCTCCCTAGCTAGCTTCTCTTTGCTACCAAACATCTTTATTCTTTTTCCTTTTGTCAAAGTTCCCACTTCAGTTCCCCTCTTCTCTGCCTTCTTTTTTGAAGGCTTCACCATTACCACCTTCCTAGGTGAAGGCATCCCTTCCACGTTGGACTTGCTCTTATTTGTACTGCCATCCTTGATCAAGACGCTGAAGTTAATCACTGCAAAATTGAAAGCAATTATCTGGTCAGTCAAGCTAACAAAAACAAAGAACCATTCTAAGGTATAATCACCCTACCCTTACTCTTTTTCTTTTGACTTGACTACACTGCTCGAGGTCCGGTCTTTACAATGGCTGGACTCATATTGTATTTAACCAACTCATTCTTTGTGCAACTATCAATCATTTTTTCTCAGAACTCTATATAAGCTTAGTTTGAATGGTTTTGTTTCTTACAGTTCCTATAGATGTCATTAGCATTTCCATAGAACTAATCCATCTCTATCCTACAAGGTTCAGACTTCATAAAGAAAAACCTCCTTGTCCACTCATTGTGGGTCGATGGTTTCACAGCCATACTTCCAAATCTTGGGAAAAAGCCGAAATACCCCATCGAGTTCATTGACTTCTTCATGTAAATATCTAAACAAATTTACGAAACTTTGTATTTGGGTCTTTCGGCACAACACTTCAAACCCTACAATTATTCTTGCTAAGTTCGAAGTTAATTGGGCTTAGGCTATCCTATAGTGCTTTAAAATATCAATCACTAACTTACACGAAGGAAGTCTTATGCCTGCCCTTAAATGTTTCTCATACACTGTGTAGTACCCAATGGGGGGCAACATGCCCTCTATTCGGGTCTTGCAGCCCTAGTCCTATATTTTTTGGGGATATAAATATTTTTCCTAAGTCTCCTGACCTCAATTTCTCTAAAAATTGAAGCCAGTGTCTCAGTCAGTAGAGTAAATTTCTCTAAAAAACATATCTATCGACTTAGAGACTAATACCTCTCTTTGTTCTTTGACGAACTGGTCACCGTTGACAAAGTCAACCTACTCTCAAACAAATTGGCCTCATTTTTTGAACTCGATGACACCACTACTTGTCGTTTTTTTCCAACCATTCTATTATTTGAGCATTTTACCTCATAAGCAAAACTACTCCCTTGGCTAGACAAGCCAATCAAATTACCCTCCTTACCGGCTAGGGACACAGATCTATCATCCAATCTGGACGAACCATTAGACATAGTTCCATAAGAATACATACTTACTTTTTCTTCTTGTCAAAATCGAACAGAAAATTGCTGTAAAGAGCTTCGCTTTGCCGGACACTTATCGGAATCGAAGGGCCAAAGAAAATTAGAGAACACATGCAACAAAGAATTGTAGAATATGAAAGAGACTAAAACCCTTGTGTGAATACCCTTTATAGGCGACTCCAAGTCTTTCATAATCGTCTCTTCAAATCTCTTAGGCCCCATCGCATTAAATACGTTTGCTTTAAAAAATGAGCATTACCAGTAGCATTTAATGCGATAGGACTCCTGGGCGGTAAACGCGGTGATTAACATTATCACATCTATCCTTATCCACTAATTCCCAAGAAACCTAATCTTGCTGAGATCTCAACCCGATAAGTCACGTCAAGGTCCAGGGGGCTTGTGATATATATAAAATCTTTACATCTTAAATTGGGTTTATGAATCTCTACATCTTGATCTCTACATGTGTTATAACCTTGATCTCAACATGTCATACGTCCGGACCTCGGCAATTGGTATGTTTGCTAAGTTAGACCTTGACAATTGATATATTTTCTAGACTTTAGTCCTCAAGTTGGGAAGAAAGAATACTAAAACCACGCCAACTACGTAGGATATTGGACCACGTTAGTAACGTGAGAATTTGGTAAGTCCAAACCTATCTACAAATAGATAACGACATGGGATATTTGTGGAAAATTGTAACAATGTGTGACTAGCTATACAATTGTATCCCATGGATCTCGGAGATAGGGTATATGTGGTCAGTTGAGCTGTCAAGTAAAAGAGGAGGGAAGAAAAAAGAAATCTTTTTTCAGAGAGAGAACACTTTGATTTTAAGGAGAAAGGATTAAGACTCTGACTTCGACATCAGAGAATTTCTCCCGGACAATTACTTTGAGATTTGTTTTGCACGTTATCGTTTGATCAAGGAGACAAAAATCTTTGGGTCACAATTATTGAATCGGGTTGCGGATTAAACCTTCATCAGGTAATTAAATTAAAACTTTTAAAGCATCGACACTAAATCAAAATTTTGGACCAAATTAAAGAACATTGGTACTATTTACCAAACATTCTTTCACCAAATCATATTTGTTTGTTCAAATCCATACCCACAAACTTTACTTGCATGATTGCTATGGTTTATGGACCTTTTCTTTTCCTCTTTACTTGATTCGTAATCAAACCTGTAATGCCTCAGCCTTGAACTCGTTTATTAATTTTTAGATTCCGTTATTGCTAGCTTAAAATTATTAAGCCAAATATTAATCACTAATTAAAGTATTATATATTTATCTTTTTAACTTTTGATGTAGAATTAGTGTAAGATTCTCTTCTTCGTAGGACCATATATACTCGTCTAACTCATCATCACTTTTTTGGCCTAACCTTTTTTTTTTTAACAAACGTTAGTATATTTTATAGCATTTGCAAAATTTACATAATATAGTCTCAAAAGACTAATTGCTTTTTGTATTATTGGATCAGTATTTGATCATAACCACAAAGGAAAGTGCGACAACAAATAAAAGATTGCTATTTTCGGTTAGTGCACAATAGCCTTGACAGCAATCGCAATCATAAATAAAAAAACCCAGCTTGTTGGCCGTTCCTTGAACATCTTGAAACTGCAGACTGCAGACCAAACTGAACGCAGAACCTAATCCGTAACACCTACCCATGCCTAACGTGATATAGTCTAGTCTCGGCTTCCAAGCGAGTAACAAACACCTCCACTAGAGAGGACAAACCCCTACTAAGAGGGAAAGAATCCCTAATAAATAGGGACTTCCCAAAGAAGTTCGAATCGCATCAAAAGGTAGGTGCAATCTCTCAATTATTCCAAAAAACAAAAGACTACCTAAAAAAGAAAAAGCATGAATTGCATTTAAAGATGTGTGCAATTCCTCAATTCTTAAAGTAAAAAAAAAAAAAAAACAAACAAACAAAACAAAAAAAAAAACCAAATCGCACCTAAGTCGCGCAAAGGATCGCCCATAGTAGGCATCAATCTGGCCACGCGGCCCTTGCAAATTTTACTGTTTTTCAAAAAGGGACAAAGACTTGGCCTAACCTTTCTTTGGAACATAATTTTAGAGGCGCTACGAGTGCATAGGACCCTATCAAATAGAATGTTGAAATCTACATATTAAATGATAAATCTAAATGCTAAAATGATTAATAAATTGTTGAAATTTGAATGTTTAAAATTTAATTTTGAATGTGTGAATATGAATATTGAATTAACTAACATTGTTTGGTAAACATATTAATTTAAATGCTAAATTACTAAAATTGTACCATTTTGTCTTTCTATTTTTTCCCCCTAATTCTATGTATTAAATATTAATTTTTGCAACTAAGCATCAAATAATGTTCATAAAAATATATAAAAGATATAAAATAGCGAAACAAATTAATTTAAATTTCTTAATATCCTTATGAGAATCTTTTTTTCAAAAAAAATCACTTTTGAAGTGATGTGCTTTGAGAAAAATGAAGGTTAGAGAAGGGAGTGTAAGAATAGGGTGATTTATCGTTAAGAAAAAAGTAAATTAGTTTAGTGAAGCGAGGATAATTTAGGATATTGAATATAAATCGCTAAAAAAAGATAGGATAATTTTGGATATTGGGTATAAATTGTTAAAAGATATGTGTTAAGTGGAATAAGTTATGAGTATTAAATTAAATTTTATTTTTTAAATTTCTGTATACAATTTAAAAAACTCTTAAGCAATTAAGTGAACCTAATCTAAATTTCATTATCAAATACCTAAAAACTGAAACCTCTTAATTTGTTAATTTTAAGCAATAATTCTTATTATATATAAAACATGCCCTTAATCTTGACATAATGAGGGTACTTAAACAAAAGTTTAAATAAAGAAATATTTGTTAAATCGGAAACCCTCTACAACGAATTTATTCTTTTTGTTTTTCCTATGCAATACTACGTTCTTGTAATGTAAATATGCATTATTCAGAGCATGAAAAGAAACGTTTCTAACACTATTTGACTTCTCATGCAATTGCCTTCTTTTTATGCATTGTGGTAGGCAAGATGTTTTCCTTTTTCCCCATGGTGATCAAGACAACCAAGCTAGTTACTTTTCTTTCCAATAAATTTTCTGAAAATGCCAACCACTTTCTGTAATGTGACAGGCAAAATTGTCAATTAGAACAAAGAAAAACACATAACTACCTAAGTTAAATTAACTTAGTCATCAATATGTGTTATAACACTGTATTAGATTTGGACCTTAAATCGAATTTCATAATTAATTTAAATATTCAAATACGTGTCGTACACCTTTAAATCTGGTAGTTACATTCCAAGCTACGCATACAGTTCATTTAATTTTCACTTTTCTTTTAAAATAGAATGAAGTAAAATAAATATTATCACTTCAGGCAAAAAAACAGTAAACATAATTAGTATTGGCTTTATTAAGAGGTCGGAAAACGTAACAAGTAAGTACAATAGTTTTTTTTTTTTTCCTTTTTAGGTGGGGCCGGGGGAGGGGGCGGCTATGAAGGGTTATCATTATCAAGTATGTTAACTAACAACTGACATAAATGAAGATGCTTAATGATTATCTCTCTGATATAACATTTCAGATGTCTTTGTACCTTAAATTTAAAAACAATAAGTTAATTATAAATAAATGTACATTAATTATTTATTATAATATTAAATTAATTAATTATTAATAAAAATATTATTGATTAAATTAATCTTAAGTAATTAATTATTATAAATTAATTAATATTAACTATACATTAATTATAATAATTAATATTAATGAATGAGATTAATTAATTATTAATTATAATATTAAATTACAATATTAAGTAAATAAATAAATAAATAAATAATTAATAATTAATAATTAATAATACTAAGTTAATTATAAATTAATTTATATTAATTAATTAGTTGATATTAGTTAACTATTTATTATAATAATAAACTAATTTATTATTAATTTTTAAATCATTATTAGTTTTTTTTTTTGTTTAATAGAACTCATTCCCCTCCTCATATCCCCCAATATTGGGGGATATGAGAAAACCCCTAATAGGATAATCAAACCCCCAAACCAAGCAAATGAAATGTGGAGGAAATATTTTGAAATTCATCCTCCCCCTTTTTCCAAACCCCTAAAACAAGCACCCCTCAGTATAGCCAATTAGTTAAAAGATAGGATTTTCTTTTAGCCTTCTCATAGAATAAATTAAAATATTTTAGATTGGTAAAAGTAGAATATTATCATCGAACAAAACAATTAATGTATTCAAAATAATTACATATTTAAAAAATAATGTCCCAATTCATCCCATCATTAAATTAGAGATTCCAATCAAGGCAATACATCTAGTGTAGGTACGATGGAATGGAGAAGAAAATCATTATTGGCTATATTTGGATTGTGTTGTATTTGGAAGTTTTATATTGGAATATGTGAAAATTTTGTTGGGAATTTTTTGTAAGAAAAAGTGATAAAAAAATAGATTGGAGGGATTTTTTTTTAAAATAATGTTAGAAGTATTTTGGTGGGAATTTAAATTTTAAAATTTGAAATAAAAAGTTGTTTAAATTTTTTTTATCTTTGAAAAAAAATTAACTTTTTCAAATACAAATAAAACATCTAAACACATTTTTATTTCAAATTTTAAAATTCAAATTTTCTTGATCAAATTTCTCTCACATAATTTTAAAAAAAAAATTCTCTTATTTTCCCTTCAAAATACTTTTTCTATCAAAAAATATCTACCAAAATTTTCACACATTCCAATATAACTTTTCTCAAAAACATCATTGTCCAAATGGAGCCTAACTTTTTGCAAATAAAAAAGCAAACCAAACACAGTCATTGTTGATTTTTATTATACGTACTCCGAACTCAATTTTATGTATTTATGTTTGTAGTTATTGAAATTTCTTCTAAGCCAAGTTTGTGAGGTGTTTTAGGACTAATACTCTGTGCAAAGGAAGCATCTTTCACTGTATTAGTCATGAATAATTTTGAAATTATTAATTATTTATAAATTATGATAGTCATGCGTTCATGATTCAAGTCATAGTCAACAATACTTACGTAATTCTGAATAAAATAAATTCATTTTAAAATTTGGTTAACTATTTATAAATTATGATAGTCATGCGTTTCAAGTCATAGTCAACATTAGTTACGTAATTCTGAATAAAATAAATTCATTTTAAAATTTTAAAATTTTGGAAATCTAATTTTTATGTAATTTTAATTTTTATAAATAATTGAAGGAGAATATTGAGTTCATTTAGTTATCACGAAAAACTATTGTTGTCTATGACGTAATCTGATTTTTGAAAAAATATATATAAATCTTCCATTTAGGTACAGAAAATTATGTTTAGTTTATACCTTTCTAGTCTTAATCACAATGTCTATTTCATCTTATGCAATTAATTAAGCTCTATTTTATGATATGAATAAAAGATATTTCGATTATGATGCAAATAAAACCAATAATGCGCTGGATTTTGTTTGAACTCCGATGTTAATGTATCCTCTATTTGGTTAAGATAAAGATAAGAAATATTTATGCATACTTATATAGAGTACTGGAAAATGTCAACAAATATGGCAAAAAACAATAAAGAATATAGAGATGATGCAAGAAAAGTTTTCCAATGAAAAGATTGATCATTTCAATAGGCCTATAAATCACATAATGCATCACCGACCTCTTTGCTTATTGATGGGACATTTTGAGAATCTGCCCTCTCACTAATTACTATATGAATATATTTCTCTCACTCTCATAATGCAAAATTATCCTAACAAGTGGACATGATCAAGTTTTTGTTGATATAACATGTTCATTCCTTCATACCAATTTCCATTATATATTCTGTGCATTTCTCTCTCTCTCTCACACACCCACTACATGAAGAAATGACACAACAAAGATCGGAGCCACACAAATTAAAAATGCACAGAATAAAGTGCATAGTGCCCTTCTTGATTGCTTGCAAATTTTGAAATTATATTTTTGTTTAAATGCATTGAAAAGATACAAATAGAGTCTTTCTTTAAGTTTAAAAGAAGATACAAATAGAGTCAAAATCAGTTAAGAATAATTCCAAATGGGTTTTTTACCTTAAAAAAAAAAGTAAAAAAAGACAAAAGAATGGTGAACTTAAATCTATGAAAACATGCCCTTTAAATATGTTGAATAAGTGTCATATAATAGTACTGTATATGTATTCATCATGTTACCTGGATGGGCAATAATGCAGCACGAGATGCATATATACGTCACACACATATTCTAAGAGAGACCAAATTTTATTGTAATTTCTGAGCCATCTAGTTATTCATAGATTTTTTTCAATTGTAAATATCTATGGGTTTTTATTACTTATTCTTGAGAAAAAAGGAAAAAAAAAACTCACTAGGAAGTTGGAGATTTAACTACTGCATCAAAATGGTGTATCCCTTATTCTTTAAATTTTTATTTTGGTGTTTCGTTTCATCCAAAGATCAACTTAGGTAAGAGCCTTCAAATCCTACTTTCTGGCCAACTTGATTCAGATACTATATAAGTAATTTTGGATATAATTAGATAATATTAAATGAACCCAAAAACTAGAAAATGTTTTAAGGGTTTCAATGAAGATTGTTTTAACCATTAAATTTATTTTATTTTAAAAGCATTAGTATTTTTTTTGTTTCTTTTGGATTGTGTTAGCTATTTAAACTCTCGCAATAATTCAGCAATTCAATTAATAATATTTATGAAATAGTTGAGTTTTTTTTTTTCTTCTATGAATGCAATCATAGTATTTTTAAAGAATTTTGATTATTCTTTGAAATTTTTTAAAATTTATATAGAAAATATTCGGGTGAAAATTGGATGTCTTTTCCTTTTAAATATCTTGTGCTGTGTTGAGCTTTTAAAATAATCTTTTACGGAGTATATTTTCTCGTTTTTTATTCGCTGATCCGATAAAAGACATCAATTAGATAACAGTCATCTCATTAACATGATTGAGATGTGTATGTATACCGAAATTACGTACGTAGATGGAAGAAATCAAATTGAGAGATTTTGCTCTGATCTTTATTAATTTTTTCCTTCACAAATAATTCTCAAACTTACGAGAATGATTCAAAGCACTCAAGATTCTTGCAAGATGATAGATACATTACTTTGAAAGATGTACTAAATCGTAAGCCTTCCACTAGAGTTTATGTCTTAATCATCCTTGTTTAAGAAATTAATGCCAGTGACAACATTGGAAAGCGTTTCTTAAATCTTTTTTTCCCTCAAATTTCAAAAGACATGCATAAATTAAGCCTTGAATTTTCATTCTCACCCAACAAAGAGATTGTGCGCACATGCTATTTGAATTGAAAATTGCATCCAGTTGGGTACTGTTAAAGTTGTGCAAATAAATTTAAAGCCAAGAACTTCCTAACTTCACATCAACTTGGCCATATCTGAACTCGATGGTAAGTTGTCCTTTTTTTGATTCGTCCATCAACTCATTCCCTTCAAGAATTACTGATTCCAATGAACTCAAAATTATTATAAAAAAAAAAAAGCATCATAAATGGGTTCCCGAATATATTTTTGGAATGGTCCAAAGACTCCAAACTCCATTCAAAACCCAGAAAAGCCCTAATTTTTTTTAAAAAAATTTGAAATAAAAAAAAAAAAACACACTGATTGGCTTCAGACAACACATACCCCACGTTCCTGCATGACTACACGACCAGTTCACAGTGGCTCAGAAAATTAATTACAGAACAAGACTGGGATTCTCTGATCAGCAATGCTGACGGAGAAAGAACTTGTCCTCCACGAAGAATCAGAAGCATCGTCCCATGTGAGCAACCACCCTAATTTAATCATTATTAAAGACTAAATCAAACAATCACTAATTTTTTTATTTTTTTTGTGTACATATATAATTAATGACAACCCTTTCTCGATGCTTAGAAGTTGCTATCGATTTTAATAATTAATTAATATATTAATAGATGAATCAATTAAAGTCAGTATTTAATTAATGGAGTTCCTTAGACGTGTTCATGACACGAGAGAATATATATACACTGCACGCGAGAGACACTTGCCTAGGCAGCAGGCAGCCGCTTCGTGACGTCACCTGCCGCCTACCGCCCATCTCACCTACATGCGTGGACGGCTGAGATCCATTAGCCAATGCCCACCTGTTATTCATTTATTAATTTTTTGGTCTTTAATTCTAAGTCATTAGTCGTGGTACCTAAATAAATAAGCATGCTAAATCAAAGTGGGGTCCAGATGTGCGTGTGCGTACATATATATATATATATATATATTAGGCTGGCTTTTCTCTCATTTTTTTTTGCCCCACAAGTACTTTTTTTTTTTGTTTTTGGGTTAGTGTTTTGATAAGCAAGAATCTGAGTGAGTTAAATATCCAATGAAGCGATTGAAATGTGTTGCAATTATGACTAGTTTGAGAGAAAATTTTAATTTTTTGATAAATTATTCAAAATCAGGAAACTAAAATAACCATCAAAATTCGTAAATTTCTTTGTTTTTTTAGTTAACTCATTGTGCTAAGTAAAAGAATTACAACTGCTGCACTAAGTAATCACTTTCTCTCTCTTTTGAACAAAAAAAACTATTTGTAGTTCGGTCACTATTTCTCTAATATTATTAGAAAAGTTATGACTCATTCGCATATTGGTAACAGTTTGAATAAGTTATATATCAATTTTTTTCTCAAAAAATATTAAAAAAAAGGTCTATACACCAATATTTACTAGATTTACTTACTAATTATAATAGCTATAAATGAATATTATAAACTTTTCACTCATTAATAATCTTTGTTAGTTAGTATATAGAGAGCTTAATTTTCATCATTTTAATACTTACCCATTAACATTTAAGAAATAAATTTATTACTTAAATTTGTTTAATCATTCAATGACTAAGGTTATATGTATGCTATTGGAGATTTCTTGTCCTATGTAATAATTTTGTCATATCAATAAGATAAAATTTATGTAAAAGGCATGGTTCGTTTGGATAAGCCATTTTTATTTGCAAATGAACAAAAGTTGTATTGGAATATGTGAAATTTTTTGTGGGTATTTTTAGATAGAAAAAGTATTTTAGAGGGAAAAAAGGGGGGGATTTTTTAAAATTATGTGAGAGAAATTTGAATGGAAAAATTTGAATTTTAAATTTTGAAATAAAAATATATTTGGATAGTTTATTTTTTTAAAAAAAATTAACTTTTTACTCATTTACAAATAAAAATAACTTGTTCAAACATACCCTTCTTCTTGGTACGTAAGACAAGTTTGGGGTTAGTCTTTTCCGGGGCTCTTAACGTGGGTCTTGCCGTTTGTACAGGCCTAAATGCCTTGGCAAGGCATAGTCACTCCACTCTCAAATATGGTGGTGGGTGGGGTTAAATGTTGACACTCACCATTATCCAAACTTCCGAGCTTTTAGGCTTTGCAGCTGTTAAAGCTCTTGTGGGCTCAAGTTAAAATATCAGTTTTTTTTTCCCCAAATGATCTGCAAAAGAACGAAGAAAATCAATCAAGAAATTAATGGATATAATCACAGTCTTTAGTCCATGATTTGGAGGCAATTAATGTGATTGCAACCTCGAGAATGTCAGTGAGATTAAACAATGTGTGACAATCAAAAAAATAAGCAAATTCTTTATTGGAAAATCCAATATTATCATTATCAACTTTTGCATGTAAGAAATTAATAATTTAATTACTTAGGAGACGAAAGATTAATTAATAAGCCCTAGGATTCTGTGGCACGTTGGCCTTTGGCATGTGCTAGTCATAACTTTACTTTGATGGAAAAGAAGTTAAAAAGCTTTTGGCCTTTATTTTGGGGATTTTTTCGAGATCCCATGCAACTTTAAGTGCATTCCAAGTTCTAAGAACCATAGTCATGCACACCCACTTTTCTATTACTCTTCTTGATGGTTTATCATTGTCAAGAAGGAAAAGCATGCTTTTAGTTGTCTCTCTGCATATCATTAACTATAGAATCACTTGTCTTTTCGTACCATGGGACCAATGGCCTCCCCCACCATTATTACGCGAATGCAAAAGTTTTTACGGTTTGCTCTGATCAGCTGCTTCTCTTAATCAAATTGATTGTGAAAAAAAAGATGATTATGGAGGGAAAAAAATAAAATTAAAAAGCTAAAAGGGATTTTCATAGGCTGCCAGGGAAGAGATATAGAGTAGTTGAGAACACATGCTTTTAGTTTAAAAGAATTATAAAGCTTCTACACACACCAAAAAAAAAAAAAAAGAGAGAGAAAGAGAGAGAGACATTTCATATTTTTGATGTGTAAAAATTATTTTTTTTGGAAAATTTTGGGGCCATTGTCCAAGCACATACACCTTTTAACCCATCTATTTGACCAAACTGATTTGATAATTAATTTTCCAATTTTCAACTTACGTGGCAATATATATTAATTACATCAAAATCCATACTATACTAATATTTTAGGAATATGATTGACAAATTTTAAATTTGTATTGACACCTTCCACCACCATACAACCCAACCCCCCCCCCCCCCCCCCACCCCCCCCTCTTCACCTCTTGTACAAGAAACTGGCTTTGGGCCTTAGACCTTGGGCCATACCCTCCCTTTTTGAAATAGTGATTTGCTTTTGGTTGGTTAAGGACCAAGCTAGCGAACAGAGAATTGGGCCATGATATGAAAATAAGCATTGGGCTAAGGTGACGGGCCCCAATGGGCCAAGAGGTTACTTTTGATCCAAAAGTGAATAATTTGTAGAATGATATCATTTTATTAGTAATCGATCACTCTGGAAATTACTTATACTAGTTTCACTAATCATTTATTGTTAAGGAGGAAGGGTATAGCCATGAAAGTAATTTGTCTATTTTAAAAAGATTATTATTAATCAATAAAATGATGCAAACCTTAGTTTATGACCATCATCATTTTTATGATTGAACAAGAGATAATCAAACTATAAAGAGACCAAGTCACGAGTTTGGATTTGAATTCAAAAGGTGTTCAAAGATCAACTATGGTGCATGTTTCGGCATTATCTTATGGGTTTGATTAATTTTAATTAAATATTTCATTCTAATGTAGTTGCTAAGGGGCATATACTTAAAGCCCAATTGTATATTTTTAGACTCAATTATTTAGGGTGGCCAAATTTAGGATTCCTAAAAACCTAATTAGTTTTTGTTTTAGTTTAGGATGTCTTGACCAATTTTTAAAGGACCTTATAGATGGTTTTCTAGTTGCGTTGATGGCCAAGTAATTAGTAGAGTTTCCTAAAAGGATTAAAAGATTCTTGTAAAGAATAGGTAACAAAAAACCTATCCCCATATATAGGGCATTAATAATGCATAATTCATTAATAATTTTTTTTTGGGTGAAATTCTTTACAACTTTAAGTTCTTTTGTGAATTTTTGAGTGCATTAAGGTTATTCTTGTGTTACTCTTACAATTTATTATGTTAAGTCTTGCTCTTTTAACTTGTGGCATTGTTTTGATTGATATTGATACCAACGATTCAATCTACATTGTTAAATTTGGGTCAAGGCCATTTTTCCACCTTGAAGCAAGTAGTTAGTTCAATTCCTTATTAGAGTTATTTTTGAGGTCATCCATACGAATTATGGATTTTTAGAACGAGTTCTCTAAGGGTTCACATCAGTGTTGTATCAAAGCAACTCAATCAACCCTTTTGGATTGTTCATATCTTTTGTTTATAATTTGTTCTTGTTGTTTTCTTGTCCTTCTTGTGTTTCTTGTTTGTGTTGAATTTTTCCAGCCTGTGATCCCTCTTCCTTCCTTCCTTCTATTCTTTGTTCTTGTTTTTTCCTTGTGAATTATCTCCAGTTTATCCATTTTTGTTTTGGTTCTTGTTCCTAGTTGCTATTTGAATTTTTTTTTTGGTTGTGTAGTGCGGATTTCTTGACCTTCAAGAAACCCAATTTTTCTTCCATGAATTAAAGAAAAAAAGGTGAAGAAAAAGAAATAAAAGAAAGAAAGAAAATGTTTGCTTGTTGAAATTTTGATCTTCTTGTAACTATTTTTTAATTTCTTGATCTTCTTGTACCTTGTTCTTGAATTCTTGAATTCTTTGATTCAAATCTTGAAAGTTTTGATCTTAGGCAGCAAGTTCTTGATTTTTTCTATTAATCTTGTGCTTGCTCTTGCATCTTGATTCTTGAATTCTTTAGTTCTTGAGTTTCATCTTGAATTCTTGATTTTTCTTGAAGTAAAAGGTTTTTTTTTCTTCAAAACAGCTAACCCTAGTATTGTTATGCTATCTACCAATTTTTTTTTGTTGTAATCCTTGTGGAAATACGCTTTGATTTTGATTGGATTGTTGCTTTAAACTAATTTGATTGGGAGATGAATTTGATTTCTTGTGTAAATACAATTTAATTCTTAATTGGATTGGTAAACCACTTCTTACTCTAATTCCTATTGTGAGTTGATTTTTTTTCCCCTTGTCTTACTTTAATTTAATTCATAATTGGATATGTGTTGATTCCAAATTCTAAGTATGACTTAAAGTTGATTCTTTGTGAAAAAAGGATTTCTATTTTCTAAAAAAATTTGGATTGGTTCCTAGTAAGACAAGAAGTAAAGACTTACTCCTAAAAGAAATTGGATTATTGAATCCTAGTAGGAAAGGGATTTGTGAAATTTTAATCCAAATTAGATTGAGTTTTGAGCTAAATATTTTCATACAATTTTTTCTCAAATTTACTAAAATACCCCTAAAATTCGTGAATATTTTGCTCTAAGACTCTTGCTAAATTTTTTTCATACCTATTTGACCAAAATCCATGGGCATATTTTCTTGTATTTATTCTTTATTTCCTTGTTGTTCTTTCTTTGGTCTCAAGTGTGACATATTGATAACTTTAGTGGTCTTTTGAAAGTTCTATGGAAACTATAACATGTGAATTTGAGAGGAAAAAGGCTTGAGTGTTTTTCATTCAGTTAAAAGCCAAATAAAAAGAGAGAAACACTTGGGTTGAGTAGTGTAAATTTTGGGTTGGGGGTAAAGGGTTTTGTGAGGATATACACTTTACCTTCTTCCAAAGCACTAAATTCAACCATGGCAGAGGCGCCAGAGGAGACTATAGAGTAAGACTCCTTAAAGGAACATATTGCTCGTTTCACCCTTATGATAGAGATAATGAATGAGAGGTTCACAACAATAGAATCTAAAAGCAAAAGAGGAACAAAAGGAGTTTCACAATTGCAATGAACACATCAAAACCCTGTGTATGAAAAGAAGAATGATGGAGAAAAGCAATGTGCCAACTTGTTTCATACAAGATGTCTAATCCACAACAAGGTATGTGGCATGGTTATAGATAGTGGTAGTTGTACTAACATTGCTAGTATTACCTTGGTTGAAAAGTTACGCTTGTCGACAACTGAGCATCTAACACCTTATAAGCTCAAATGGATGAATGAAAGTGGTGAGGTGAAGGTTGGTAAGTAAAAGTGGTATTCTCAATTGATAAGTATCAAGATGAAATACCTTCTGACATAGTGCCATTGGTAGTTGGTCATATTTTTCTTGGACGTCCATGGGCGAATGATAGGTGAGATATGTATGATAGTATTACTAATAAACATTCTTTTGTTATGAATGGTAGACCTATTATTCTTAAACAAGTGTATGAGGACCAATGTAAATTAAAAAGTGAGTACCTCTTAAACTTCAACTAGTGTATGAGGACCAGTGTAAATTAAAAAGTGAGTTTAAGTTAAATAAAAAAGAGAAAGAATAAAATGAGAGGGCTAAAAAGAAAAAGAGCAAAAAGAATGAGAGACGGACAAAGCGAGATCTATCGAGGTTTTTAGAGAGGTAAAATTTGAGGGAAAAGAAATAATGACAATACAAAGAGTGAGAGAAAATACCAAAGAGAAGCCATTATTAAAAGAAAGCAAAAAAGGCAATGAGTTGATAGAGAAAGGTTTATTTACTAACATTTTTTCCTAGATTTGTCTTTTTTGTTGGAATTTGCTATAAACATTTAACTTTCTAAAATTTTGGGAGTATCACACCTTGACTTTGTGTTTGAAAATAGACAATTTTATCATATTTCGACACAAATTGAAGCCTTCAAAGTTTTGTGTTAAAAAGCTACTATAAGAATGGATCAAGGAGAGTTAGATTGACAAGACATGAATTTCCTTAGCCAAAAAATTTCTTCCACTCCCTAAGGTGGTCAAGGTATGTTGATTTCATTCCAAGGGTGTTGTTAAAATTCAAGTACAAAATTTTTCGATGAAGGGGGAAATGGTGCAAACTCTAATCCATGGTGATCATTATTTTTGGTTCATCATTTTTGTGATTGAACAAGGGGTGATCAAACTACAAAGAGACCAAGTTACAAGTTTGGATTTGCACTCAAAAAGTGTTCGAAGGTCAACCATAATGCATGCCCAAGTCCAACTTTGTCTTATGGGTTTGATTAACTTTAATTAAGTCTTTAGTTGTAGTGTAGTTGCTAATAGTCTTATATTTAAAGCCAAATTGTATTTTCTTCAGCCAACTTATATTTTAAAGCCAAATTGTTTAGGGTGGCTGAACTTAGAATTACTAAAATTCTAATTAGTTTTTGTTTTTGTTTTAGTTTGTTTGATTAGTTTCCTAATTTGTTTAGGGCATCTTGACCAATCTTTCAAGGGACCTTTTAGATGGTTTCCTAGTTGTTTTGATGGTCAAGTAATTAGTATAGTTTCCTAAAAGGATTAAAAGATTCTTATAAGGAATAAGAAACAAAAAAACTAGTCCTAACCCTATAGATAGGGTACTAAGAATTCGGCCATGAGCATGCATAATCATAAATAAAACTTCTTGTGAGGTTTTTTACAATTTTAAGTTCTTTTGTGAACTTTTGAGTGCATTAAGGTTATCTTTGTTTTACTCTTGCGACTTACAAAGTTAAGTCTTACTCTCCTAACTCGTGGCATTGTTTTGATCTATATTGATACCAAGGTTTCAATTTATATTGTTAGATTGGGGTAAAGATCATCCTTACATCTTGCAGCAAGTAGATTGGGGTAAAGATCATCCTTGTTAGGGTTGTTCTTAGAGCTATCCATATAAGTTGTGGGTATTTTGAATGAGTTCCTTATAGGTCCACATTATAAAAGGTCTAAAGTTTGAAAGAGAGAAGAATGAGAATTTTAGATTAACAAATTTGTCAAATTATTTAAGACAAAATATCCTTTCTTCTCTTAAATGAAAGAATAATGCCAAAATGTAGGAACCAAAAAAAAGAAAAAAATAAAAAAAGACAACAATGATGGTATTGTAGCTTTTAATTTGAAATTGTAGTACTAATGCATAGCATTGAGAGATCACGAGGAGCTCTATTTGGATTAATGGGAGGGATTTGCAATAGAGAAAGGCCATTAACAAATTTGTGTTGCATAAATAGCTAGATTTGTTAAATCAACTTGGCTAGTTTGATGGTTAAGTCTCTAACCCCCAAATACAATCAGTTGGGTTACCATTTCCTTGTAAAGTAGGAGTAAGTAATAAAAAATGCATTGTTTTTGTTGGATGGAGAGAGTAAGTAACAAGTTCCAATCCCGTGCATATCATGGAATAATTTTTATTTATTAAAGAAAAATTGTTAGTTTAATAATTTATACAACAATTATGATATAAATTTGATAAAAATTCAAATTAAAAAATTTAATAAAATCTTATTTTAAAAAAAATCAACAAAAAAATTATATTTAAACTAATGTGAAAAAATATTTTAAAATAAAATTCTAAGAAAATGATAAGAATTAAATACTAAAAGGTAAAGATAGAAAGAACAGTAGTCATTGGGTTAAAAATAGCAAGAAAAAGAAATAAGAATATATATACCAGTACATGTGCTTGCTTGACAAATTAAGAGTGATTTTAATTTAGTATCGATATGTGCATAGAGCAGGGATAAAGATACTGAACCTTAAAAAAAAAGATACAGTAACATAAAAAAAGATACGGTAATTTTCAGAGACGAGGATAAATAATAAAGTACTCGAAATCATAAATTTTGAAACTTTGAAAAGAAAAACAAAGTGCTTTGTAATTTTAGAGTGTAGCATGAGTAGAAAAACGGAAGTATGTGGAATTAATCAACAGCAAATGCAAGCACGAATATAAAATAAACAGCGGTTTCTATCTTCTTCATTCAACAATATAATTTTGAAATTTAATTTTAAATCTTAATTGTGATATATTTAAAATGAAGCAAAGAAATAAATAATCAGATAACGTTAAAACCAAAGCACATTATGGCATAAATTTATTCAATCCTATATTTCTAAGGATGGACCCATTAGTGTATCAGAGAGACTTGATAGAGAAAGCTAGTGAATTTAAAACCAAAGTTCAAAACTCATGAGTAAATCTGAGGGAGTAGAGAAGAGAAATAAAATATTGAAGAATAGACTTCTATTTCAATACAAATTTTATTTTGGGTAGTATAATTAATTAATTGAAAATTATGAAATTTTCAATGAGTTGAAGTAATGTGAGATAAAATCGGACGAGATTGTGTCCCGTAATTAGGATAAGCATTAATATTTTTTGTTTTACAAAAAGAAGGAAATCAGACAATGCTAGAAGAAAATAAAAAATTTCACAACTTTGAATTTGAGTTTTCGACAATGGCACACGGGCATTCCAGATTCCTCAAATTTGAACTTGTCTTAGAATTTAGAGTTTTATTATATTTATATCATACGCGTATTTGGTCATTTGTTAAATTATAATTAGTTTGGAATTAGATACATTTTGTATAGGACTAAGTTTGTTTAAATTTTATAAAAATTCTCAATCATTCTTTTACATTTCCAAACTGACATTATAATTGAGAAAGTTTATCAAATTCCAACCAAATCTTAGAGGGGAAAAAAATTAATAAAAAAAATTCTAATTTTAAGATTATTTCAATTCTTAATTGGAACTAAAAAAACACTAAAATTTATTTTTATGAGGATTAGGAGGTGGATGAAATTTAGAAAACTATATTTCCTAATTAGATTATGATTTGGAGTTATGTGAAAACTTTGGAAACATTGTTAGTGATATCTTGGGACTCCATTATTAATAGGATTTGGATTTCGTATGACTAGTTTGTGCCTATAAATAGATGCAGATTCCTCATGAATCCATATATCCATATAAAAATAGATGGAATAGAGGCTGAAAAAGAGAATAAATTGTTTAAGTATTAGAGTCACCAATTTTTTTATTTACACGCACCACCTTTTACCTGCCCAGAAAAACCCTTTAGCTCTTGCATTGGCAATCAATTCAGGCAAAAGTAGCTCAAAAAATGGTGTTGAGGGAGATAATAACACAAGGCCGACGAAAAGTCAAGGTTAAATTGCCACCACTAATTGCTACTCCACCATTAGAGGTAGGGGTGGCAATTGGGAAGGAATAGGAAAGAATTGGGTGGGATTTAAATAAGTAGGACACCAAAAGAATCTAATATGATTGCTAATGTCACTATTGGTTTTGTTTAGGATGCCAAAGCTCATATTGATGTTCAAGGATTCAATGTTTATCATAAAAATAGACTCATTAAGCTATTTTGGAGAATTTGGCATTCACCCTAGAAGTGATGGTCGTGGAGTTTAGGAGTGTTGGAAGCAAATATCGTTGAACCAGCTCAAGATAAGCAAGGATTTGAGCATACTCTAGTTCTTTCAATACTTGAGGCAAAATTAGCACCAATGCAAAAGTCATACTAGTCGAAACATTGTCACAAGACTGGCTATGCTCCACGACAGATGAAAAAAATCAAGTAATGATAGAGATCAGCCTTCCCAAGCATGTAACTTAGAAAAGCCTGCTAGAAGTGATGATGTTAAGCCATTTAATAATGACAATAATCAAGAGAATGCATGTTCTCTGAAGTCATTGCCCTCCAAGAGAGTATACAGGTAAAACAACTTTCAAGCAGTCTATCCATCTCCATATAATACATGTACAAGTACTACTAATGCTAAGGAATCTAATATTGACAATAGGTTTGGGATACTGTACATTCTCAAGAGTCATCATTACCCTTAAAGATATTAACAGAGGAAAACAGCTCTCAAGTAGTCCGCTTATCTCTATTTAGGATGTCTAGAAGTGATGATGATAAGCCATTCAATATCAATGACAATCATGGAAACAAACATTCTCAAAAGTGATTACTCTCAAAGAAATTACTAGAGAAATATAGCCCTAAAATAGGATATTCATCCTCACATAGAAAGTCCTATGCTAGTAGAAAATAATGATGGAGAACCCATTAGAATCAGATCAAATGTGGACTCCAAGAGTGATGATGCTGGACATGGATTTTCACATTCAATAGAGGAGTTGACAAAAGAGAATCACATTTTGAGGGAAAGATTAAAAATGAAAGAGAAAGAGTTTTTGGGCGATCTTCTAAAAGATTTAGACGAAGAAAGGAATAAATGTAAATTATTAGAAGCAAATTTAGATCAAGAAAGGAATAAACGCAACATTCTGGAGGCTCAGTTGCAAGACGCGAAAACAAAAATTGAAGGTCAAACCAAGGATCAAGATAATTTAATAAATATATTTTTAGATGAGAAGAAGCGCCGAAAAGTTGAGGAAGAAAATTTAAGATGGAAGTTAAATGATGCTTTAAAAGCCATTAAAGAGTTGGATAGTAGAGTTTAAATTTGCTTGACCAGGAGTGAACTTTGCTATTTGTATGTCCTTTTCACTATTCTAGACAATTAATTTTGACAAAAAGTTGTTTCCTTGAATTAGCCAGTTGTACGGGCACATAAAAATGTGTACTATCATAAATACATAGCACTTTTATCTATAGAAAAATATTTACTCAACAATGCAACTGATATGCACCTCATGGTTATAGAGAGTTGGCAATTTGTAGCAAGCGAAATAGAACCCAAAACTTAACTTGCGAAATCACTAAAACTGGTGGAATTGAGACCGATGGATGAAGCATCGCCACAACCTAGGATTCTACTATTGATAAGACTCAAAGGCGTCACAAACTGGTCAAGTTTGATAAACTAAGGGGAAAAGACTGAAGAAATGAGATTTCAAATCTTACATCACGATCAGCCCCCTTTTGAAAACTAAGATGAAACAAACACTTAAAAAAATTTAAAAGAAAAAACCTATGGGTGGAGAGAGAGAGAAAGAGGAGGAAGAAGAAGAGAAGAAGGGAGAAAAAAAAGAGAAAAAAAACTGAACTTTCTGAAGAAACCTAAGATTAAAGAAAGTGTACATGAAAGGCTTACCCCAAAATAGAGCTGAGGCCTATGAATTCCTATGCTGTGCAAACTGAATTCTCTGTGTGTTCTTCGCTATAAAAAGAAAATCCCAGGGTGGTGCGGATATTTGGCCTGGGCAGCAGCTTAATAGATAGAAAGGGGATGGTTGGAGGGGTCGATTGTATAGAAAGGGTAAAAACCCTACAGAGGAAAGAAAGAAGGCGAAGAAGGTGAAAAGAGAGGGGCGGCGGTAGAAAAGGGTGAAAACCCTAGAGAAGCATATGTAAAGCCTATAAGCATATGTAAGGCCAAAGTGGACAACCAAAGGTGTGCGGGGAGGGAGGAGAAGTTGTCCACGTGTCTTGACCACAAGAACTTGCTCACGCTTTTATACTATATGTTAATGAGAGATAAGGAACACATAACTAATTGGCTAAATTTGTATATTATGATTTTTTTGAAAAGTAACTACAACTAATATTTTATTGAAAAAAAAAAGTTATCTACAAGCTAGCTCAGATAACTTAGGAAAACTTTCCTTAATATTATTTAGCTTCAAAATTTTGTTATCAAACATCTGAATGGATTATATTTTATTTTGCATCTTTAAGTTTACAAAACAAAAATTGCGCGACAAAAATTATCTAAAAATTAAGTTATCTGGTAAAAATGTCTTACATACAAGACGTCATATTTAGATTGCTTTTAATGTTAATATCAACAATAAGGCAACACAAAATTGAGATCGTGTGGGGAAAAGTTTAGGGGGCCCAAGCGTGACGAAGCAGCCTCGAGAGTCACAAGTCTAATGTGAAAATCTGGATGTCCGACGCAATCAGGCAGCCTAAACATTCATTCATACGGCATCATTAGTTATTGTCAAACTGGGCTCTTCCTCTGTTCCTTGCTTGAGTCTGGTAGTTCACCATGAAACAATATCTTCTTACCCATCCCATTTTCATGGCTAGGACTTTCCTCAACCACTTGGCAATCACAAGGGCATCCTCGTACTCCACTTCAGCATCCTCTGCTACCAAATGGGATGGCGGCGTTTCATTGGTTCAAGGAGCCTCCAGAGGCATCGGTCTTGAATTTGTAAGCTACCCATTTCTATTCAGTAGCCTAATCTTTTCGTATTTGCTTAAGTTTTATATTTATGTTTGTCTTGACTCATTCCATTTTTTTTTCATCGCATTTTTGTACCTTAAGTATATTAATGTTTGTGGCACTATTTGTTTGTTTCTTTTATTTTATTTTCCTTTCCTTTTTTTTTTTTTTTTGGTTTTTCGGTCATTTGCAGTGTGCAATTGACAGAGTTCCGATTAGATTGAACTTCATTGCACATGATTGCACTTTTTTGTTCACGATTTTTAAATTGGTTAATTTGAATGTTTTATATTTGTTTCTATGAGAACTGCAGTCAAATTCCTGTTCTTATTGGATTTTGGCACCATTTGAGTAGCTTTAACTGGACTCATTGCAATCTTAATTTTCATTGTTGCTATCAATCAGAAACCTTAACTTAATCTCTTATGGCTCTGATTGCTGATAGCCCTCTCAGTATGCTTATATTTCTTAAAAGCTAGACTTAATTGGCTGAAGTCGTGAGCTTTAGGACAAGATACTGAATATGCCTCCACATTATGTACAACACGATCACCAAATATTTTGAAGTCATAGGATATCTAAATAAATAGTGAATGAATTTATTGGGATTAAAATCTTAGAGTTTAAATTTATATTGTTCTTGGTAGAGAATACCAATTCTAGAGGACATATTTTCACCTCAGGATCATTGGAGCTGATTCAGGTTTGATTGATTGATAAAGAGGTGTTGGCCCCCAAATTGTTCCAAGAACTATAGCATTGTGGATCCTACAAACTATAGCATTATATATTCAACTGCCTCAAAATTTTGCCTTTTATGTAATACTGCGCCTCAAAATCTTTCCTTATCGTAACAATGTCAAATTTGGATGAGGCAGCTTGAGATGCATGAAATCAAAACAAAAAAAGTGTTTCTAGCAGGAAGATCCAAGTGTTCTTTTATCCTGACATTATTAAAATATTTTATTTTTTCAGATAAGATACGAGAGTCAGCCATTGTTTGAAAATCAAGATTCAAGATGTTGATAAATACACACAAACACACACATTCACACAAATATAATTTTCACTGCTTTCCGTGATAATCTGATGGCCCATCTGCAATAATTGATCATATAAGTGTGTGATGATCAATTATCTAGTGCTAGTTATTGAAAATGGGTTTCACACTGTAGCTGCTGTTGGTTACATATTAGTTGCTTCTTTATAATACTGACACCTATATTTTGAATTCTTTCTAATGGCTTAAGTTTTTTTTGTTTGCTAGCCTTGTGGATTCTTATTTTAGTGAATGCAATACAAATGTGATTTGGCATTGTCATAATTCTTGAACTTTCTTATGGGAATTTTATCCATATGATTCAAGCTTTTAAAAAAATTTTCCTTTGTTGGCAACATTTTTTTTCATGTTGTTGTTCAGTACTTGTGAAGAATGTTGTGTTCTTTTCTTGGATCCAGTTAGCTATCTAGAGCTGGTAATAATGTTCCCTAAAGAAATCATTTCTCTAGAGATTTTTTTTTTGACTTTTCAACTTGTTTAGCTAGTCAGTCCATCTGTAAGCCATGGCTACCTATGTACAGTTTTGAATTGCTTCTGCCTTGACAGGTTAAACAGTTGTTAGAGAAAAATGACAAAGGCCACGTTATTGCAACGTGCCGTCGTCCAAATGAGTCGACAGGGCTTATGAAGTTGAAAAATAAATTTGCCCAGAGGCTTGAGATTCTGCAATTGGATCTCACCATTGAAAGTACTATAGAGGTACTGAATTCCTTGCATCACATGCTCTCCTGTAGGCCTAGAAATGAAGGATTGAGGGGGCATAACATACAAGTTGGAAGGACAACATTCATTTGTGGCTTAAGGGGAAAATCCTGGTTTCCTTACAAATTTCTTTTAAACATTTAATGTCCCGATGAGGAAAAAGTAAATTTTGTAAATCATGAGTGGCTTGTATTGCTTTCGTATGTTGGAACATTGGGTGTGTTTGTGTTCTTTTGTTGAGCTATTGCAATGAAGTTGGGGTTAGTTAATTAAAAGCTTATGTTATTTGTGATTAGTTACTAATTTGGTTGTATTGCACTATTCAGGAAGTAGCTGATGCTGTCAGAGACAAATATGGATCTTTAAACCTTCTCATCAATGCATCTGGTATCCTGTCTATACCTGATGTATTGCATCCAGGTAGTAGATCGTTCTGAGTTCATACTCACCAATTCTCACTTCCATGCATAGTCTGCTATCACCAAAAGAGAAGCTAAATTAAACATCAGTGAACACATTTTTCTCCAGCTTAAAATTTTAATATTGTGGTCAATAAAGTAATGAAACATTTTTCTTTTTTCCAGTACAGAAACAACATTGAGCAAAGTACAACGATCATCCTTGCTTCTTGCTTATGAAGTTAATGCCGTTGGCCCTATTTTAGTTACCAAGGTGCATTTGCTTAGCATTTAATATGCAGTTACTGAAGACAAACTGAGTTTCTAAATATGCATGTTGAAAAAGGATCTTCTTGCTATGCATGTTGATAAAACAGAGTTTCAAATTAACACTCAAGTGTTGTTACTCAATTGAAATAATACAAATCTTTAAGGAAAATGCAGTAAATTGCATATCTTTCTGTTGCCACTTTTCTGTAAGTTTACCTATTTCTCCATGCTAAGAAATCTATTTTCTTCCAAATGTTTTGAGCTGATTGTTTTGTGACCAATAGTTGAATATTTATTGAGCCAGTCACTACCTGTAAGTTTAAATATTATGAGTAACAGGATATTGCTATACCTCCACCGGTGTTTAAGCCTTTTGTAACGCCCGAATGACTAGTTTTATATAATTTGCACCTTCAATAGGGAAGATAGTTTAATGACTAAGAACTTAATTCTTTCACTCTTCTCTACATAAAATAATATTGGAAAAAGATAAATATTTGTATTTGAAAAAATGCTTTTGCATTGCCTTTTACCTCTTATTCGTAGATAGTCTTGCACAGTGGATATTAATAAAAGGAAAGAGTACAGCAAGGAGCTGATTGTTGATTTAACTTTGTTGTAGTCATGGTATTTGATGGGTTTAAGATTAAGCATCTAAAAAAATTGTGCTTATTTAACTTGTTTTATTGTTGCAGTAGTTGATTCTTTGTGTGTACTTCCTGCTTTATGCATGAATGGTCACATTGTCAACAATAGAGTTCCAATACCAACTTGTTGGTCATTATTTTTATTTTATTTGTGTTTGTAAATAGAAGTAACTCACAAACTCACAAAATGAGACTCAAAAAGTTGGATGAAACTTGAAAGGTCTACAAAGATTACAGACAAGGGCAGAAAATGAGACTAACTGAAGTGTCTAGTCTCCTTAATTATCATCTGATCTCCTCATTGATCAACTCTCCTTTTTATACAGTACAATAGCAACAACAAATAATAATTTCCTAAAGAATTTGAATAAATTGAACTAAAATTTAGAATTTAGTACAGATTAATCAAATATCTAAAAAGATGACAAAAAATTCTAGTTTTTGTAACCAACTAGATTTTGTTCTAGGCTAAAAATTCTGCAGGATAAGTGGCCTCAACATTGAGATAATGAGAAAGAGTAGTTCATGATCACCAAAGAAGTCTGCTCAGAAGTAAGATCGTTTGGAAGATTCGTGTGCAATCATTAGTGTAGGTATTGGAGGAATGTGTAATATTCCTCTCCCTTTCTTTTACTCAGTTGCTTCTTTGTTTCTCTTCTGGTTTTAGTTTTGGAGGAGAAGATTAGGTGTTGTATGCTGCCACCACTGTTAGTAATTCAAGGATAGATTGTTGCATTATGAGATTTCTATCCCACATTTAATTTTATGTCTTTGTGTGCAACTAATACATGTGTCTACACTGATGAAGAAGAGGACTGGGGGTTCTTTCATGCAAAAGTTTCAGAAATAACTCAGTCAGGTCCTCAAAATGCTTTCCATCAGAAGGAAAGAACAAGAATGAAAGAGATAAATCTTTTGTATAATCAGGTTATTCTGATGAAACACGAACAGGTTTTCAGCTTTCTGAATGTCAAAGAGTATTACGTTGGAGTTGATTGGTTGGAATTGCTATCCAATTTTGGTTCCTATCAACATTTGGCAGTCATTTACCTTTGGTCTTTAGCATCTAATGTTTGAATTGTTACCTGTGACTTGTATGAGCAGCACATGTGGCCTTTGCTAAAGGTTGGAGGAGGCTTTGGGACTGAAAGAGATGTTGCTATTGTGGCGAATTTAAGTGCCAGAGTAGGATCAATTGGAGATAATGGGCTTGGAGGGTGGCACTCATATCGGGCATCCAAGTCCTCACTTAATCAGCGTATGATCTAACTTTCCCTTTGTTGGTTTTTCTTGTTCTTTCAGTTCCTGAGAATTCACGCAGTAATAGCTGTTTGTATTCTTCAACCAATTGTGAGTAAGACTAAAATTTTTTCTCACAGAATCATGTTTTAGTTTTCTTCTTGATAAGGATAAAATTTACTGGATTATAGTTTGAAAGTTACGGAGGTGTATCTTATTTATTTCTTTGGTATTGAGACATGCTGATGTGAACCCTAGTCCATGGTGGATCACATGCTATTTCAGAGGAAGTTGTGCCTGATTCCAATAGTTCTGAGGGAGTTGTGCCTGATTCCAACAGTACAGTTCAAAGTGTCAAATGCCTGTAAATTTGATTAAAACTGATTTTCTTCCCAATTTGTAACTTGTTTGACCCCTTACCCCACAAGCCTTAAATCTGGCTTTTAATTAGAATGAAAAAAATATCTGACACAAAACTTCCCAAATCTTTATGTTCCTTCTGAAAATGCAGGAATGCATGAGTCAGGAGGAAGTGAATCCTGCATAATGTAGAATACAACATTTTTGGCATAGTCTTGAGATAAAAGTGCCTCCTTCCATCCATTTTTGTGTTGTCCAAAATAAAAAGTGTGATGATTTGGAAGTCAAACATTAATCCACAACTTACCGCTCATGCACATATCCTACTATTTCCAAAGGAAGTGTCTTGGAGTAAAAGCAAGCAGTAAATCATAGCTAACCATTTTTATGGGTGCACTTCTCCTAAAAGTTGAAATCTGCACCAAATCTGAAAAGATCTAGTTTGAATTGAAGAGCTGATGTTGGGAGTGTCTTGGTGAAAGTTTATTTTTGCAGAGATTGTCCATCAAGCATGTGACTTTTCATTTTTATCTATGCACCTCCTTTGCTTCTCTCAGACACTGACATTGCTTATAAATGGTAGGTAACCCCATGTCATCTTTCATCCTGTGCACATAATCTGCACCACCTTTCTCTTAGCCGAAGTGAGAAGAAGTTATTAATGCAGTCATGAATAATTTTCTGGATCGATTGTATGCTTTTAGTCTTCAAGTTTTGTAAGTTTTATACAAGGACGTATGATGGGATTCCACACGCAGTTATGATCAATATTAATAATTACCTAAGACATATCGCATATGCTTTTGGACTCTCAATGTTATTTTCAAATGGTCAATATTTTGTGCTAGTGCTCTAATTCTTGCTTACCTGCTAAATGATACTTGACAGTGACAAAGACAATTTCTGTAGAGTTCGCAAGAAAGAAAGATCCAGTTATATGCCTGCTGTTGCATCCGGGCACAGTTGATACAGATTTATCTAGACCATTTCAAAGAAATGTTCCAAAAGACAAGCTTTTTTCCAAGGAGTTCTCAGTGCAGAGACTATTGAGCATCATTAACAATGCAAAGAGCTCTGACAATGGCAAATTTTTCGCCTGGGATGGTTCAGAGATTCCTTGGTGATTTGGGTTGTTAAACTGGAATGTAGAATAAACATTATTACCTTTTGAATCAATCTTTCTTGAGCATGAAGGGGAGAGTGGTGTTTCAAGATTTTCCTTGTAATGAATTGTACTGATTATAAAGTCCTTAAGTGTGCACAAAACAAATGATTGATTCACCTATTTAAGCTATTTACGGAAAGAATTTTTTTAACAGAATATATCATCTTTTGCTATAGAACCGGATTGTGGATACTATTGTACAAATAACAAATGTCAAATGTTTCGCATGCAAACTTGTTGAAATAGTTCAACATATTGTTGTCCGCCGAACAGATTGTGACACTATCGAGGGTAGTTTTGTGAGTCTTTAGAGTGGGATGATGTTAGAAAAGTTTTTATTTAAACATTAATTGGTCCTGTATTAATAGATTATATATATGTTGCCATTTTTTTTGTATTTCAAAAGAATTGTGTACCACATTGAAAGTTTACAAGTTTATGCAATACTTTATATTGAATCACACTTCAGTAAATTTGTGATGGCAACAGAACTAGTGGTGAGTTTGTGCACATGAAAAGGGGTTGAATTGAGTCAATTTAATATTAAATGGTAAATTTGCCGCCCGCCCCCATGTGACTTAGACACCCTTTTGCAAGTGGGTGCGTGCCCTTCCCACCTTTGCAAATGGGTGTAACTCGCTACAATTTGGTAGATTTGCTCCCCTCCCCCTTTGCGAATGGGCGCGTGACCCTCCCCCCTTTGTGGGTGGGTGTGTGGGCTACGTGAGGTTTAGACATAGTTTGGGGGATTTGCCCCCCTTCCCTTTTGCAAGTGGGTGCGTGCCCTTCCCACCTTTGTAGGTGGGTGTAACTCACTACAATCCAGAAGATTTGCTCCCCTTCCCGTTTGTGAGTGGATGCATGGGTAAGATACAACCCAAATCACTACAATTCTGTTGTCACCAAGAACTTTCGGGTGTGCTGGCGAGGGTAATGGAATGGAAAGAAATGGAAATCATTCCATTTTCTGTATTTGGAGGAATGGAATGGGAGTTCTACTTTTGATTACCCCATATGGTAATCCTCATACCCCTCAATATTGGGGGTACTGGAAATAGGAATGAATCTATTTTTAATTAATATTATAACTAATTAATACTAATTATTTAATTAACGAATATTAATTAATTAATTAATTAATATTATTTATTATAATTAATATAAATTAATTTATTATTAAAAGTAATAATTAATTAATTATTCAAGATTAATTTAATTAATAATTCATTTACTTATAATTAATTATTTACTTAATATTATAAATTAATTAATTAATCTCATTTTATTAATAGTAATTATTATAATTAATGTATAAATAATTAATTGATAATATTAATTAATTACTAATTATTACTAAGTAATTAATTAACTAATACTAATTAATATTAATTAACTAATACTAATTAACTAACTAATACTAATTAATTAATTCATATTAGTTATTATAATTAATACTAATTAATTAACTAATACTAATTAAGCAATTAATATTAATTATTATAATTAATATAAATTAATTATTATTAACTTATTATTATTAAGTAATGATAAATTAACTAATTAAGATTATTTTAATTAATCATTCATTTACTTAATATTGTAATTTAATATTATAATTAATATTAATTATTCTCATTTACTAATATTAATTATTACAATTAATATTAAATAATTACTTAAGATTAATTTAATTAATAATATTTTTATTAATAATTAATAAATTTAATATTATAATAAATAATTAACTAATAATAACTAATTAATTAATACTAATTATTACAATTAATTTATAATCATTTCCATTCCCCAGCACAAACCAACCAGCAGAATTATAATGATTGACCCCACTATCATTCCCCACTATTATCATTTCCATTACCTTTCCCATTCCTATTACAATTCGTTGTCACCAAGAACTTTCACTCTTTTCTTATAAACTAAAGAAACTATAGCCTTAACTAATGCTAATCAATCAATCCAACCCCTCTCCCCTTTGCGGGTGGGAGCATGGCCCTCCCCCTTTTGTTGGCAGGTGCGTGGGTTAAACACAACCCAACTCACTACGATTTTGTTGCCACCTAGAGCTTTTAGCTCTTTGCTTCCTACAAACTAAAGAAACCATGGCCCCTACTACTACTAACCAACCAAACCAAGTCCAAGAGCATGTTTTCTCCTTATTTGATGTCCATGGTGTAGCTCATGCACTACTAGATCTAACCCAAGTCCAAGAGCAAATTTAAGAGTTATGGAAAATGAAAACTTCAAGAGATTAATTGATGTCCATGGTGTAGCTCATTCACTACTAGATCCAACCCAAGTCCAAGGGCAAATTCAAAAGTTATGACAAATGAAAACTTCAAGCAATGGCAAGAGCTTTTTTTTTCCGTACTTGATGTCAATGGTGTAATTAATGCACTACTAGATCCAAAGTGTTTTCTCCTTACTTGATGTCTATAGTGTAACTCATGCACTACTAGATTCAAAACCAACTCCATGATGCCAAGAGTTATGACAACATAGTAACAAGGTGTGTCATCATACTACTTTACAAACTATTTCTAATGAATTGTTTGATATCTATTGTGATTACAATGAAGTAAAAGCTATCCAGGAAGCATTGATAAAAAGTTAATTGCTGAAAATGTTACCAAGCAAAAATTTTACCAATAGAAGATGACTGATGATAAAGAAATGAAAATCCAAATCAACGAGTCTCAAAAGTTACTTGAAGATTTGAAAGTTAAAAAAGTTGTGTTTTTTGAAAAGTTTGCAACAGGTTTGCTAATTGAAAAATTGTCAGACTCTTAGAGTGACTAAAAAAATAGCTTGAAACACAAGCAAAAAGCCTTCACAATCGATGAGTTAGTCACTCACATACTCATAGAAAACACTAACCAAAAGTCAAGAGTTGCCAAAGCTAACGGGGTAGTTCTCAAGCAAAAGTGGTACAGACTAATAACAAGAGGTACGAAAATAAGTCCCAAAATTATAAGTCTAATAATCCTAACTTCAAAAAAACAGAAACGCTCTTATTTTGTTGGTGGAAAGCCAAGTCATTATGCTCCTCAATGCTGGAAAAGCTTAAGAAATGACAAAACTAAAGTTAATCCTCTTAAAGCTAACCTAGTGAAGGAGATGAAAATATTGCAGCAATCATTTCTAAGTGAAATTGCAGCCAATATGGAGGAATGGGTGGTAGACTATGGGGCTACTTGGCACATTTATGTAAATCGAGAAATGTTTTCCTCATACACTCTAGTAAGGGATGATAAAGAAAGAATATACTTTGGTAACTCACGAACTACGAAAGTTTTGGCCAAGGGTAGGGTCCTTTTGAAGCTTATTCCTGGGAGACCTTAGTCCTTAATGACATGCTACATATTCCAACTATTAGGGCCAACTTGGTTTCTATTGCCTTGCAAGGCAAAGTTGAGGTGAAATTGTCCTTTGAATTTGATAAGATTGTATTGACTAGAAATAATGTTTTTGTAAACAAAGGCTATTGTAATCAAGGACTTTTTGTACTCAATATTATGAATGTTATCAATGAGAATGCTTCTTCTTCTACTACTACTTAAATGATTGAGTCTTTTTTTTATGAGATGTTAAATCAGGACATACTAGTTATAGCTATATAAAGAAAATGTAATCACTTAGTTTAATATCTAATTTAAATTCAACTAATATTGATCAATGTGAAATATGTGTTAAAGCAAAAATTGCTAAAAAGACACTGAATTGTAGTTTTTAATTCACACTACTTAGGTGATTTAAAACAAACAATGACTAGAGATGGTAAAAAATATTATGTGACCTTTATTGATGATTTTTTTTCTGAATTTACTAAGTTTTATTTACTTAGAAATAAAGGTAATGCTTTTCATACATTTATTTCTAATAAAATGGAAGTAGAAAATCAACTTAGTAGAAAAATTGAAAAGTTAGATAAGATAGAGGAGGACAATATTTATTCTTGAACAATTATTGTCAAATAGAAGGTATAGTTCATGAAGTAACTCCATCATAGTTACTTAAATCTAATGGTGTAGTTGAAAGAAAAAATAGAATATTTAAAGAAATGATGAACTCTATGTTAGTAAGTTCTTCTGGACTGCAAAATTTGTGAAGTGAGACTATTTTATCTATATGTTATTTACAAAATAAAATTCCACATAAAAGAATTGGAAGAGCACCTTATGGTTGTGGAAATGATCTACACCTAAATTAAAATATTTAAAAGTGTGGGGTGTTTGACTAAAGTGATGTTGCCTAAACCAAAGAAAACAAAAATAGGTTCAAAAGCAACTAATTGTATGTTTATTGGATATGCTATACATAGTGCTGCATATAGATATTTTACGTTAAATATTGATATACCTAATTATAATACAATAATTAAAATAAAGAATGGTGAATTCTACACATTTTTTAACTTTCTTGCAAAATTTCTCATGTACCTATTGAGAATAATAGGGAAATAAATTTTGATAAAAAATTGAGGAGCAAAAGACCTACAAAAGAATTTTCCTTTGGAAATGATTTTTTCACTTATTGATAATGATCTCTTGACTTTTACTGATGATATTTCTTGTTATGATGCAAAATTTTTGAAAGAAACTATTGATGATAGCTGGTTCGGGAATGCTAACAAAGAAGTTTGGATTCAAAAAAGTATGCGTAGGCAGCTCTTTTGCTGAGCACAACAGAATGAAATCATTTGGTGGCCACACTGGTCTTATAATACGACCAAGTAATCCTATAATAAGGATTTAGTAGCACTTCGTTTATTCTTTTTCTTTTTTTCTGGTTTCCAAATTTTATTCCTTGAATTTCTAAGAGGTTTTATCTGGTCTGTCTGGGATAATTTGATTCGAAACAAAAGTTTCACACAAATTTCTAAATGAACATAATTTGGTTGATGAAATGGCAAAAAACACAATGTTTTTGTAACGGTTGGAAATTAGGATATCGAAAGGTATACCAAATGACATTAAATCCTCTGTTTTTCCATCAATGTTTTTTTGCAAAGTTTCAGTTATGTTGAGAATGGAACACAAGAACACATTTTGTTTGTTTACTATTTTGATTCCAACAAATTTCTAATTCACCATTTACAAAATAAGAAAATCTATCCATTCCCTTCATTATATTGATGGATGAATTTCACGGTTTCCGTTAGTTGTGGAGGAATATTATTTACAAATTATTGTCATTTAACCAGTCAGACTTCCATACGTTTTGTTCAAAACATTTTATGCTTGAATTAGTTGTTTAGGTAGCCCTCTCTAACCTTTTTCTGTTATGGAAATTTGAATTGTATTTTACCCTCGCTACATTTTCATCCCTTCAAAATATTGCTAGAGGGCTTCATTTGAAAAGTATATGCCTCATGAAACCCAAAAAATTCAAGAACTTTGGAAGCATCCAATGTGATATTTGGTTAATCGAGAGAGAGAGAGTGGAATATTATTAGAGACAAGAAAATCAATTCACTAGAACAATCAACCGGTACATCGTTAGGCCTTAATATATGGGAAGACCTTTGGTGCATGAGCAAGGTACATTTTATTCAAATCCTACTCTCTAAGACGACTTCCCCAATCGGAGCCTCAACTCCAGAAGTTTCAGTGGATACTGCACCCCAAAAAAAAAAAAAATAAATAAAATAAAAGCATTGCAAAGCAATGAATGCATTCTACTTAGGACGGAATTCATGCATCATACAAAAAAAATGTTATGATAGTTGGAACTCAATTAATTCATCATAAAGAATTGTTACTTTATCAAATCTAGTAATCAGGGCTTATATAGATTCATTTCTATATGAAAGGGAGCCGTTTCGGTTCGAACATTTTAGAGCATTAATTATGGTATATTTTCAAGACAAAAAATATAGGGAGAATCACACTTTAATATCCAATATTTTATCTAGTATCACTTTTAATCCCTAATGTTTAAAATTTGACACATTTAGTCATCAAACTTTTATATATTTGCGAATTTGGTATAATTGATGGCTATTAAAATAGGAAATGACAAAATTTGTTAAAAAATTTGCTATCAAATTTTTTAATTTACAAATTTTGAAAATTACATTCATTTTTAGGCATAATTTTTATCAAATTTTTTATTTCGCAAATTTAATTAGTTTTTTTTAAAATTTTTTCATTTAAAACTCGTATATTTTAATGTTCAAATATTAAAGGTTTGTAAGATAAATCAATTAAAGAATGTGGATTTTGAATGAAAAGAAAAAGAAAAAGAAAAAGAAGGTAATTTTCAAAATTTGTAAATTAAAAAAATTTGATAGCAAATTTTGTAACAAATTTTATCATTTCCTACTTAATAGCCCTCAATTGTACTAAATTCGTCAAAATATGAAAGTTTGATGACTAAATGTGTTAGATTTAAAACATTAGGGATTAAAAGTGATATTGGATAAAATATTAGGGACTAAAAGTGCGATTCTCCCAAAAATATATATATACTTTTATCCACGTTAATTAGTATTCCTAGAGTGATCATATCTGTAGTAAAAAATTTGAGTGAATTTATTTACTAACTAACGTGGCATTTACATGAGCTTTAATTTCTGAATACTCAACTGACTTCTGCATAATGTTTTGAATTTTAATTTCTCAAAAATATTTTGGTTACAAGCATAACTTAATGTATGAGACCCTAACTGAAAAAATCAATACGAAAGAAAACACTTACTTCGCACAATTAGTCTTGGAGGAGACAGGGAAACCTACGTTGATGCGGCAAGCACCTGGAATTTTGCTCAAGTACTGGTCCTGAACACCGCCAAATTTCTTGGCGCCATCCTTGAGGCAGCTGCATATAGCCTTCTTGTCATCAACAGACTTCACATTATGAGCAAGCTTTTGGAGGCCCTGGCAGCACTTGTTAGATGGGACATTACCGTCCTTACCTTGAGCAAATAAGAGACAAGGTGCAGCACTGGAGTCAACTATGCCACAACTTATTGCTGCATTGCTTAGATGAGCAACAGAGAAGAGAAGAGACAAGACCAAGATCATTGAGAGGCAAAGGCTCTTCATGGCTATTATATATTGACTGTTTAACCAACTGATGATGTATAGATGTTTGACTATTGCTTTCAAGATTGGTGACATTTTTGGCAAGGGGATCCTTGAGTTTATATAGAAAAGTTTTGCCTGATCTTGAACTTTGGAGAATGTGGCGTTTGAGGTTCCCTAGGCAGTTTAAATGATCATGGATTCATGGATAGCTTTTTCAGGATTTTCATTGGGACTACAAAACCATGAAATCAACCTGGATAGATAAAATCTTCGACGAAATGTTTATTAAACAGTGAGTGTGCCCTGATTAGAAGAAATGTTTATTAAATCCTGAGCTAAGATCTCCTAATTAAACAGTGTACATATATATGTGTGTGAGCGCCAATAAATTTTCGACCGCGGAGAAAAATCCTAGGATTCTAATGCTAATTTCTATTCACAATATTGAGATTATGAGTGGTGCGTATGTGTTATAGAGTCCTTTCTTTTGTACTTGTATGTAGTCTTGCCTCGTCCCGGACACGGGCCGATTTGGGTTCGAAACAGACCCAGAGCCAGATTGATCAAACTCGGAATTAGCCCGTTGACCAGGCCACAGTTTGGAACCAAAATTGGCCCATCCACTTAAGATCCAATTTAGGTTTAGGAGTTTTGGGTCTAGAACTAGAACCGATCCGAATCGAAAATACTACAAAATTTTCTCATTTTAACCGTTTAAGTTAAGTTTCTATTTGGTAAAATTACTCCAATATATATATATATTATATTATATTATATTATATTTACAGCTTAAAAAGAAAAAAAATAAAAGTATTCATTTAATCTCAATGGGGAACAATGTGGATTTATAGAACCTACACGGGGCATTAGACAGGGAGATCCTATTTCGCCTTACTTGTTCTTAATTATTTTGGAAGCTCTTTCGAATATGATTAAACAAGCGAGTGTGTGAGGGACATATCGGGGCTTGAGAGTGTGTAGGAATGGACTATTAATTACTCACCTGCTATTTGCGGATGACTCTATCTTGTTTTGTAAAGCAGATGTAGAGCAAGCTAAAATGATTAAGGTCCTACTGGATGAGTATCGCAGAATGCCTGGACAATTGGTTAACCTGAAAAAGTCTTTAATTTTCTTTAGCCGCAACATGTCCAAAGAGAATAAAGATGCAATCTGCCATGTACTTAATGGGGTTAAAGAAAAGAAGAATACTAAATATTTAGGTCTCCTTATGCATATAGGAAGGTCTAAAAGAGAGGTTTTGGCTATGTTGTGGAGATTGTGTAGAAGTGGATCAAAGGGTGGAAGAATCGATTTCTCAGTTGGGTAGGCAAAGAGGTTCTAATTAAAGCTGTTATAGATGCTCTTCCAATATATGTCATGAGTTGTTTCAAACTCCCTAGCAACGTCTGTCAAGACCTGGTCAGAAACACAACAGCTTTTTGGTGGGGAGATAATTCGGAAGGAAAGCCAAAAATTCATTGGAAAGCATGGAAGGATTTCGCTATTCCTAAGGGGGAGAGAGGGCTTGGATTTAAGGATATCCAACTTTTTAATGATGCTTTGATAGCTAAGCAATTGTGGAGACTAGTTACTCAACCCAACCTACTAGTGAGTAAGGTGATAAAAGCTAAGTATTTCTCAAAAGAGAGGTTATTAAAAGTTCCTAAAAAAAGTAATTCATCATGGTTGTGGAAGAGCTAGATTAATGCCTGGTATGTTCTACTCCATAGGGCAAGATTTCAAGTGGGAGAAGGCAAATCTATAAGAATATGGGATCATCCTTGGATTCCAGATATTAAAGGAAGGGAAATGGTACAAGAACCATCTTACTTGAATCAGGTTATCTGGGTGAGTCAACTCATGAATCATGAGAGGTCGACTTGGAATAGGCAACTGATTGGGGAAGTGTTTAACTTCTTTGAAGCTGAGTTAATTTGCTCCATCCCAATAGATCAGCTAAGGGGTATAAATAAGCTTATTTGGCAACCAAATCAGGATGGAAGCTACACGGTCAAATCAGCCTACCAAGAGATACTGAGGGACAAGATGAGGAATCCAAACATAGCAGAGAGCAGCAATTCAAAGGGCGTACTGAGACGCATTTGGAGGAAAACATGGAGATTGGGAATTAAGGGGAAAATCAAACACTTTATCTGGAGATGTTGAAATGGCATCTTACCCACCAAGGACCAACTTATTAAGAAAGGCATGGAAGAGGACCCTATGTGCAAAATGTGTGGGGAGCATTATGAAATTCTGTCACATGTTTTACTTTATTGTAGGCGTGCATAGATAGTTTGGAAAATTACTTCAGTACAGTGGGAAGATTTTGATTCGCATGAACAGTCATTCCAGGATTGGTAGTTTCAGATGTGTATGAGGATAAATGGGTGCAATTGGCAAGATAAAATACAATTGGTAGTATTTATCTTGTGGATGATTTGAAAGTCTAGGAACTTCTGGATTTTTCGAAAGGAATAGGGAGAGGAGAAAGTAGATGTGGACCTAGCAATTTCTAAGTGGAGAGAATTTCAAGAGGCTAAAGAGCGTGGGATATCCAATTCACCGTAAGAAGATTTTTTTTTAGAATGTACAATATATAGTTGATAGAATAACCGTTTTATGATTTTAACTATTATACTATCTACTATATAGAAAGTATCTTTAGACTTTATATGTTTGAGTAAGCTGCTAGTTTCTAGCTTACTCCTTGTCTGAGATTCATTAAAGTGCTTAGTCAATTATTACTATTTGATAATATTATTTATGTTAGCTCTTTTGAAAAAATCAATACAACTATTGTTTTAATTTAAAAAAAAAGATAAAAAAGAAAGAAAGCACTGATTAGGCTGTTTTGTTGTTATCAAACGGGTCCAAGCACTGTGGTCCTTCTTAAGTCGTGTGTGTTGTGTTTAGAGTTTCCTTAAAAAAAAAAGAAAAAGAAAAAAAGGGTCCAAGCGCCTCCACATCGGTTCATTCATCCTGGAAAGTGCCGGGTTCGGGTCGATCCAAATATCGAATTGAGAAATCGTCGCGGTTCACGAAAACCCCTTACAACCCATAAACCCCGTTGATACGAAGTGCTGCTCCATCCATGGCCGCAGGAGCAACTCCCTCCTCCAATTCTTCATCTTCTTCTCCTCTCAAAGAATCTCAAAGAGCAGCATAGGCCTCAATGGTTGCCACAAGCATGCGTAGTTGCATGCACGCTCTTAACAACTCCACTGGAATTATCATGTCGGGCTGCAAACTTCTAAAGGCATATCCCCTGGTGTCCTCTCTGGTACCGAAAGCACCCAACTTTTACTCTCAAACTTGCCCTTTTAACAGTAGAAGGCTCATACTTTCGACGGCTTTTGCGAAACCCACTTGCCCGATTTCTTGTAGAAAGCATAACATTTCTTATACTCCCCATCCCTCTATTCCCTTGCCAGGTACCCTTTTTTCCTTCTAACCACCTCCTTTTAGCTTTTAGATCGTATTTAATGTTTTTTTTTTACATGTTCACATTGTAAGATAATTGGTATTGTATCTGTTAAGGAATTGTTTGGCTGATAATAATTATGTTCATGAACAGCATATACTAGAATTTTTGGAATTATTATGTACATATCTAGCGCATACAGGGCGTTGGGAACTGCAGAGACTACTGTTTTTTTTTTTTTTTTTTAAAATTTTTTTTAATAAGTTAATTTCATTTCAAATTTGTTGCTAGTCGCGGTAAGAAAGCATGGATTTTGAAATAATGTTTGAGTTTTGAAGCAGTGTATGAAAGTGAGATTATATTTATCAATACATAGAACAAAGGGGCACTTGCTTTGCCATGTGTTTCCTTGCTTCCTGTTTGATGATTCTTTGAAGCTTCTAATATGCACATAATTTTAGAGAATGTGTTTGTTTTGTTGGATGTTCGAACATTTGTCTATATTTTACATGTACATGTTTTTGTATGTAGGTTCAGTTATGTTAATATTTCTAAAAGTACTCTCCTGTATTTTCATTTTGTTCCTGGAGTTACGTTAGAGGAGAAGGAGCAACAAGTATTTGATTCACCAGAATTGAGGATATTGAAGATTAAATTAGGACAGATTGGAATTGTTGGTGATTCTTGTAAGCCTGGGCAGTATAATCATCTGCTCTGTCCCATGGTAAGTCTTCAGGAACATTTTTTTGAACTTTTATATTTTTCCCCGTTTGTTAAGAATTAAATGCATGTTTACACATTATCATCCTTATATTATGACTTTAGTGGTTGGCTTTTATTGCACATAGAGATGACTTGTTTGCGTGTGAAGTCAGTCAATCTAAATGCAATGAAAGATTTGCGTGATGTGTTCACTTTTTGGTTTGAATCATCGCCAAGTTTGGTAGATGAGTACCGGACTTCATTGTTACCAATTAAAAGGACTCTAATGCAAAGCATTGAAGTGTTATTAGTATTGCAAATTCTATTTAACATAATACAAAAATACACTAATTTTGTGGAGCCCAGATTGCTCTGCTAAGAATTCTTTTTTCTTTTAATAAATAACAGAAAAATGTAATATGTTCTCCAATATCTCAACTTCTGAGGATAATAAGTGTAGAGATGAAGAGCCAAATTAAGTTTATACCATGGCAATTGCCTATACTAAAAGCCTGCAAATTTTCACCGCTGACTTTTTAACTAGAACTGGGGACTACCTTACTTCATTAGTTCAGTATGGTGCAATGATTTAAGGCTTCATTAAGTAATTTCAGATGATCAAAGGAATTATTCTTGAATAGTGAATTTTTTAGATTTTGAGTTGATGGAACACTATGTTCTTGATCGGAGTGATTTCTTTTTGTTAAATTTTTTTTTAGTATTTTCAGAAAGCAGAGTTTTATGCGTTATGTTTGCATCAGGCCCCAATGTTGAATATAGGAGTATTTTTTAGTGTGAAAGCTGAATATATGAGTTTTAGTTGTTTCCTTACCTTTAGCTCCAGTGTGCAGCCATTTTGATTGGTGTTTAGTTTTTTCCTTTTCCTTTTTTTTTTTTTTTTTGGTACTCTGATGTGTTCACACACACACACACACACACACATATATACGTGTGTGTGTGTGTGTGTGTGTGTGTGTGTGTGTGTGTGTGTGTGTACAATCTCTTTTTGGGTGTGTGCAGTGCAAAGGTGGGAACTCAATGGAGAAGAGCTTATCACTTTTCATTACACAGGATGGGTAACTAAATGATTTTCTTAATGTTATTATTTGGTTTTATATTACTCTCTTTTGGTATCAGGCTAGTGAAAAATTTTGAAATGGCACAGGGATGCAGCTATGTGGACCTGCTTTCGGGCTAAATGTGGGTGGAAAGGAAGTACACAGGTATAAAAAAAATCTAGTTTTTCCATGTTTGTACTTAGTATCTTTTCCCTTCAAATGTTTGGCAAGTTCTGAATGTTTCAATAATTGTAGGCCTTTGCTGATGTTAAATCTACATATGGAAGTATGAGTAAGATCCTCAAAGTGAAAAAGCAGTACAGAGAGATCACAGAGGAGAGTTTGGGCTTGGAACCTTTGTGTAATGAGGTAGTTGTGATCTTCTTTTTTTATTTTTATTTTTTGGTAGTAATAAATATATACTAAGCTACATTTTATGCTTTGAAAAGGCTCCTGGGTATGATATGAAGGTGTCTGTGATCTTGTTTGGACTGCCTGTATTTTGTTTTGGAAAAGTTTCATGAACAGACCCATGTCTTTCGAAAGGTAAATGGCTCACTTTTAAAGAGCTACTATTTCTTGAGAACCTGGATAATAATGCAACTGGAACTGTGTTTTGTAACGAAGAACTCTTTGAAGTTATCTTTTCATGACATGACTTGGGACTGTGTTAGACTATTGCTTCCGTGTAGCATATAGACTCCACATATATGATGTTAGGTTAGAGCCTTCTTCAGAACTGCATAATGGGGATTTTATATTTTGAAACCGTTTCACTTGACTATTGAAGTATATTTATTTAGATGGTTTTGGGTTTGAGTGCTGAATCCAGTTTTGGAAAATAAATTAACAGAGATTGTGCTATAGGTTTGGGGTGTTGCTTATTGATTAGTATGAGAAATTGGGTAGGAGGGAAAGAAATTGGGCTCATAAGCTTAATGCCCCTATAGTTGGAACAATTCTGGATATCCCCCTTGTTTTTGTATATAGGCACAAGTGTGAAATTTGGATACGTACAGAAAAATGCTAGGTATCCATCCATATGGGAAAGGAGTACAGGTGAATCAATCATTGGCAGGCATCAGTAAGATGGAGGGTGGGTTTTTTAGGAATGAAAATAGGAGAAGATGGAAAGAAACAAAGGGGAAGAAGAGGACTGGAAGGCTTGAAACCAGCATTAGTTACAAAGGCAAAAAGTTGGTAGAATTAAAGGGGAAAGTAGCGTAGAATTGCATACCATTAAGGCCACAAATTGGCTATGCACTGAAGATGTCAGTCTAGTGTTCATTTTGAGGAACAAAACTGCTAGAATTCTTTGTTGTGTAATTCTTTGAAGTATTTGCATTGGAATTGTCAATTAAACTTGAGCCTCAATTGGTACAAACTTTTGATCTAATTGATATGTATCTTTACTCTTATTGTAGCTACTCAAGTATTTTGCTGAAAGAATGATATCTGGGGAAACTTTGCGAAGGAACTCTGTGATGCAGAGATCGTATGGAGAACAAGTATGTGATATTGTTCTATTCTTGTTTTGGATGTCTATGAAATTTCTTTTCTTTAACTCTCATGAAGTTTTATTGCCGAATTATTCTTTTCTTTTTTTCTGTCTTTCTTTGTGGAGATGAGATAAAATATCAGTAACGTGGCATGTTTTCTGCATTTGTGTACAGGTTGTGATTGCCTTTCCCTATTATAGGGATGGTTGTCTTGTAAGCTGCAAGTACAGGGATAGTAACAAAAAGTTCTGGCAGGTTTGTAGTTATAATTTTTTTGAGTTTACTTAACAAAAGTTTTCGGTTAATTACCATAAAATATACACAATGATGGCTGATTATAGCTAGTTATATTCTTCAGATGCTGTTGGCTGGATCTGGCCCGCGATTCAGTCTTGTTTTCTTAAAAATGCCTTTTTCTTTGGGCGGGGGTACATTTACAATTTTCTCCGGTATCCTTGTGCAGTGATTATTTTTGGATTTGTTCAAGTTTGTTTTTCATGTGTGGTAACATTGTAAGAGCCTAATAGGATCTGTTTTTTGGGAAAGCCCAAAATGAACTCAGATGCAAACTCTGAATATACTTGCTGGATGTGTTAGAAATAATATTCTGGTAGCTATGCATGGTTTTTTTATAGGCAGGTTCTGAATGGAGAATAGCTTTTCTGTTCTTTCAGTTCAAAGTATAGAACTCAATCCAATATTTGGAATCTCATGATTGATATGCTGTTAATTTTCAGGAGAGTGACACTAAAAAAATTTTCTATGGACTCGATGACATAAAAGGAGCAAGTGATATTATCATTGTAAGTATAAAATTCTTCATCTTTTAGCTGTCATAGAGACGTCTACTTCTGATGTTAGTTCCCTTTATATACTTTTAACATTTATAGGTTGAGGGTGAAATGGACAAGCTTGCAATGGAAGAGGCTGGATTCCGGAATTGTGTGAGTGTCCCTGATGGTGCACCTCCTAAGGTTTCATCTAAAGAACTGCCATCTGAAGAAGAGGTCTCTACACGATATAGTAATTATGCTGTGTTTTGTTTTCTGACTCCTTTGACATTCAGATGCTAATATGAATCAATTCAGTGGGTAGTGTCTACCCTTTTTGGGTATGGAATGCAATTTTACTTTCTTTGTTACTTTCTTTACTTCTCAATAAACAGAATCAATTCATTCGGTATGTGTTATGTTCCATTGGTTTGCCTCCTTGGGCAACTCTGTTCATGCAACTCATAGTTTATGACTTATGATTTAATTTGAGTGCAAGGGCCTCTTTTTAACAATGTAAGAATGGAGAGTCTGCAAAATAGTGAAAGTAAAGCTGTCTCTCATCTTGTTATAAAATGTGGAAGAGTGAAAGTAGAGTTGTCTCTGCAAAATTGTGAAAGTAGAGCTGCCTCTCATATTTTTATAAAATATGATACTTTATGGATTGCCTTATTCAGCTCTTGGATCTAATAGTCTTCTTGTGGATTTGGTGAAGTTAGGACACAAAGTATCAGTATCTTTGGAACTGCAAAGAGTACCTGGAAAAGGTTTGCCAATATCTTTTTTCCTTTTAATTTTCTCACTGAAAACTAATGGCTGAATGTGGATGCTTTTGGCTCCTTGATGGTTCTGTAGGCCTCACGGATAATACTTGCTACTGATGGTGATCCACCTGGCCAAGCCTTAGCAGAAGAACTTGCTCGGCGATTAGGAAGAGAAAGGTTTATGTTCTTTCTTGTGGTCACAAGTCTTCTTTTACTGAGTCTCTTAACCTTTATTCTGTAAATAGGTGTTGGCGGGTTAGATGGCCCAAGAAGAATGAACTTGAACATTTCAAAGATGCAAATGAGGTATGCGATCGGTATCCTCCGTAAATTTTATCTGATAGTGGTTAGGGCTTGAAAGATGCTACTTGTTATTTTGGTGATATTCATGTTATGTATTATGTTTCTTTTGGTACGGATTTATATTTGGTGTCCCAGGCTGGGGCGTTGGGGGATTGTGGGAGGTGGGGAAGGGTGTTGGTGGTGACTTGTGAATTGTGATGAACCACATCTGTTTCACAAATCACCATGCCTTGTAGAAACTAATTTAGAACAACAGTGTTTTTAACATCTATTATTCATTTTGTAAACTAAATATTCAGTTACTTGGCTATAGAATTCTTCATATAGCATTGTTTTGTCGATTATAACTTGTTTGCTCTGCTATTATGTGTGCAAAAGTTTGTACTTAATATTTTCCAGCTTGATAAGCTCCTCACATTGAAAATAACAGGTGCTCATGTTGTTGGGACCTGGTGAGCTGAGGAAGTTATTGAAAATGCTGAGCTATATCCCATTAGAGGATTGTTCAATTTCAAAGATTATTTTGCTGAAATTGATGCATATTATCATCAAACATATGCTCATCAGCTTGGACTTTCAACTGGGTGGAAGTCTTTGAACCAGTTCTATAATGTAAGCATAAATGTAGAAGCAGGTCCTTTGCTTTATGTTTTATCTTGTCATGCACACAATTCTTGCAGATGATATGAGTAAAATTTCTTGAAATAGGTTGTTTTCCCAGCTTCCTATTGAAAATGCATCTGATATTTACATAAAGTTAAAATTCTGCTATTCCATTATTTAAAGTACTCATTTTTGTGTTTTTTGTTTTTTTAAATTTTTTTTTTTAGGAATGTATATTTGATTCTCTATCCTGAAATTCTTATTTGTTTACAAGTTGTAACTTTTGGATAGGATAGTGCCTTGAGATGATAAAGACACTTTTAAAGTTACTAATTTAGAAAACTTTTGCTGTTGTTATAGTTCTTGAATGCTTATGGCCGTAAGGTTCCTTCAGCCTATGATGGTTGCAATGTGCTAGTTAATGTTTGCAAATAAAATTGATAAAATGTGGGTATGATTTTTATGATGAGAGATCTCTGGGAATTAGGTGATACAGCTTCAATGTAGGTCAAATGGACAGAAAGATGTGTCAAGAACAGACAAAGTAATCACTCCCTCTATTACTTGTAGTCGGATTATTTTGTAGTGCTGATACAATATAATTTGTGTTGACTTTGAGGTTTTGAAAGATTAATCTAATTCAAGGAAACTGAAAGTTTGACCAAAACATTCAATTCATTCCTAAAACTTGGCTGTGGCATTTTGTTCTTTAAAAGATTTTTTTTTGAAATGAATTTAAAGATTCAAATGCTTTGGACCACTAGAATAAGTAGTTGTACTTCTGATGACCATCCACCTTTAAGACCCATATTTGTATGATTCAACTACGTTTAGTTTTGCTACTTATCAATAAATTTTGTTCGGATAGCATGATTGAGTTGTGCAAAGTTTCTTCATATGTTCTGTGCTTGTCTTATATTCCTCTATACTGGTTTGATATGTAGTTTCTCTTATAGTCTCTTATGATATATACATTTATTTATTTATTTATTTATTTATTTATTTATTTATTTATTTTGAAAAGAAGGAGTAACTGCACCTTTGGTTTAAAGCTCCACAGTTGGAGCAGGATTTCGGTTCTGTGATGAGTATTGTTATGATTGTGAATTTGACTTGGTTTATAAGGGATTGCCACCCACTGGAGACAAGTATTTTGTGCATCACATGAGTTCAAAAGGCTTTTAAATTGAATTAGAATTTGGATGTGAGGTTGGGTCTGTGAGTTTACAAGCTCAAATTTTCAGTAAAAATATTCAGCTTGATAGGTAATTAGCTAGGTCTGATAGGATTCATTCATATCTGGCATATATACTTTACTTGATAGATAGTCAAACTCAAGCGAAGCACAAGCATTATCAAACTAATTAAAGCCTAATCACATAAAGTTTAATTTCATTTTTTTCCCCTCCTTTCTCCCCCTTTTTGGTAGAATGATAAAAGTTTAGGATTTCGTGCTAGGTTGTGCCTGGAGAGTTAACTGTTGTAACTGGAGTCCCGAATTCAGGTAAAAGTGAATGGATCGATGCTCTTTTATGCAATCTTAATCAAAGTGCTGGCTGGAAATTTGCATTATGCTCTATGGAAAACAAGGTAAGCAGACTTTATTGCCATCCTAAGCATTCTTCCCTTTTTAGATTGTTTTGTTGAGAACAATATGTGTTGGAAAGTAAGTCTGCACTATGGTCTAGTGGTATTGTGTTGACAATCCTTGTACTTCAGTTTGTAAGCTATTCAACAATAATGAAAATCATCTACTATGTAAAACTTTTTATGCATATAAAGAACTTTAATAATCGACTTAAAATCTGCTTTTTACGCATGTGGTTGAATGAGTGAAAAAGTTGAACCTGTAAAATGCTTCACGTTGTACCTTCGAATTCTGGAAATGATACCCTTTTGTGAAAATTCATTTCTCTTTTGGAGATCCCATTGATCATATATTTTGTGGAGATCCCAAAATGGCTTCTCAAAACTGCTACTAGGCAGAGCATAAGCTTGAGAATTGTTTCTGTTTTGCATTTAGTGCACATGATGTGCTTTTACGGTCATCTTACTTTATACATGTTCCATGACCAGGTGCGGGAGCATGCCAGGAAACTCTTGGAGAAGCATGTTAAGAAGCCTTTCTTTGATGTGAGGTGGGTTTCAATCAACTTATTTAATTTTGTGCCTTGTTAATTTAGTAAGAGAAGCCTTTAGCGAGAATGAATGTATTTTTAAATGTTACATTTTGATGTTTAATCATTTTTCTGTTGACAAGGTGGATCTACTCTCACTAAAGCATCAAAACTCATAAGCAAGCTCATATCTGAAATTTTATAGCCTTTGTGCACACTTTGTCACAATACAGTCGAACATCTACCCCAAAAAAAAAAAAGAACAAAAAGCATACCAGATTTGAAAATACTATTATGGGCTATGGTTTCTCAGGTGTATGTTAATCATTTACTTGTTTTGACTTTTGGTTGTGCCTCTGGATCATCATTATATGGTATCATTTAATTGTTGCTGCAACCATTGCACGATCTCAAATTTCAATGATTTTTATATCAAGAACTTGTGAAAGTATTTGGGGAAATATGAGAAATTATGAAGAATTCAATCATCATCATCATCACCACCTTTATCCCAAACTAGTTTGGGTCGGCGGTCTATGAACCGAAGGACATAAATCCATAAAATAAAGAAAATATAATAAAATAAATAATAACTAAATAGATAAATAGATAAAAAAATAAATAAAAAAGCTAAAACTATAAAAGGCAGTTGGGACCATTAGAGTTTTGCTCTTCCTTCACACTAATAGTTTTCCTCCACTCTGTTCTACTACCAACCATCCGCCAATCTATTTTCCACTCTACTAAATCTTGTTTTACTACTTTTCCCCACGTAAATTTCGGCCGACCTCTCTCTTTCTTCACGTCATGCTCTTTATAACAAACTTCTGTTCTTACCGGCTCATCTATAGGTCGCCGAAGAATATGCCCAAACCATCTCAATCTATGTTCTCTCATCTTTTCTGCCACCGGTGCTACTCCAATTCTTCATTGAATATCCTCGTTTCTTATCTTATCCATCATTGTCTTACCACACATCCACCATAACATCCTCATTTATGTTACTCCCAATTTATGTTCATGTTGTCTCTTTGCTGGCCAACATTCGGCTCCATATAACATCGTCGGTCTTATAGCTGTTTTATAAAATTTCCCTTTTAACATCGCTGGTTTTGTAGCTCCAAATTATGAAGAATTCAATGAACTATCAAATAAGGCAAATATCTTCCCTTATAATTTTTAATTCATTGGACATATGCCCAAAAAAAAAAAAAAAGAATATGTTTGGCAGTTTTATTTATTTAGTTTTAACTGCCTCTGTCCGCAATTGACTGTTCTTTATTTTTGGGAAAACCAACTGGTTAAAGGAGCATATAGTCGTTATGTCTATGTAAGGTGTTTGTGGATGAATGCAAGACTATGGTTTTGATTCAAAATATTCATTATCAGAAGAGCGTTAGTGTTTGGGAGAGCTTACTTTTTGGAACGGCATTATTGGAAAAGTATGTGTTAAAATATTAAGTGTCACGACTAATATGACAGTTGAAAAGTAGAAAGGTGACAATATCAATAGGACAGATGGAGTAGTTGATAAAGTCCTGAATATGAATTTCACATTCCTTTTTATTTTTAATTTGGAAAAGTTTCTCTATTTTAGGTCTGTTGTAGATAGTCTTAGTAATGCTGAAAATTAACGACCCTACATATGTTATTTATGTAAAATAGTTTAAATCCCTTTGTCTAAGCCATAACCCGGAAGCAACAATTCATCAGCAATATTATTCAACAAAAATCCATGTCATTGGGTTTGGCATAGATGTTGTAATCTATTGCTTCATTTTGTGATGTAATGCTTACAATTTCACAAATTGACCAAATTCTTACCTTCTTTAAAAGGATTAAGAGAAAACCAGGTGAAAGAGGACCCAAAAACTAACTGAATTGAAATTTATTCTTGCAGCTCTAATGCTAAGCAGAGTCTCATAATCAGAACTGAACTGGCTTAAAAGGCTAGGTTTGTAAAATCACTTATTATATCTCAATGCGAGTTCTTATTTCTGCAAACCTATGTTACCCGGACCTCCCTTCACATGACCTCGAAATACAATACAACACGGGTATGGGCACGGGATACGTACTCGATTTGGTCAAAAAAATTTAGATACTTTGACCATAAAAAATAGCAGTCAAAATTATTTTGACTGTAAAAATTGCTGTCAAAATAATTTTGATGTCAAAGTGACAGTCAAAAAGACTAAAGGGGTTAGGGGGAAGGGGGAAGCAAAAAAGGGGAAGAGGGAAGGAGAGGAAGAATGGATAAGGATTCTGATCCTTCTAAATTGGTGTTTTGTAGTTTTCACAATTAGGCCATTGCTAGTGAAGATGGAAGATGGAAGATGGAAGATGGAAGAGTTGCCTCAACATCAAAAGCTTGCCTTGTCAAAGAGGGAGAAGTTAACCACCATTACAGGATACTATTTCAAGAGAGTTGTCTTTTGGTTTCCCAAGAGTAGAAAAAGAAGCTAGCCCCTTTGCTGCTAGTATGAATAAGAAAAATATGTTAATTATTGATTGGAGGAGAGTTGAAGCAGCTAGGCTTTTAGTTTCTCAAGAATATAATAAATTAAATTAGTGTTTTCTTTTTCACAAGTTAAGGAGAAGATAAGTTTGACCCCAAGTGATATACGTGGGTATGTGAAATTCTAAAATATTAAGTTAATTTTTTGTTAAATATTTTAAATATATCAAATCTTAGTGACGTATCTCCATACCATAACCGATACTTTAACCTTGTCCCTATATTTTAAAATTATGAACTTTACATATCCGACACATCAATTCACACCCATACCCGACACCAGTACCCGAGTCCAGGTAACATAGCTGCAAACTACATGGAAGGTGAGGTTCTTAATGTACCTAACCTTGTTGATTTGCTCCAACCTCTCAGCTATTAATGGGGTGAAACCTGATTAAATATCCCCCATAAAAGATGCTGTCACAATTGTTTCAAGTTGTTGCATTTAAACCTTGTAATTGTGAAGTTGCTTACTGCTTCACAAGACAAGTACAATTGTTTTTGACCCACTTAACTATAATCATACTTCATACTAGAATAAGCTTGCTGGGATGATAGAAGTTTTTTCGTCCTGAACACTATCTTAATTTCTTCCATTGCTTTCTGATCATGAAATTCAATTTTTTTCTGCTGTTTTCTAATTCCCATTTTCCCTGAGGAAAACTGATACTTTTGTAGGCTGCTAGGCTTGGAAGAGGGAGCTGCTTTGTTTTGGGTTTAAAATGTAGTGTTTTATTAGGTGAAACCAAGAGAAAACGTTGATTAGGGGCCAACTTAGCACCACTCTGGAACTCTATGCAAAGAACAGAGGAAAAGGTTCTTCATTAATCCTCAAAAACGTCTTCTCAACAGACAAATGGATCAAATTTTAGAGGTCCAAATCATAAACTGGTCTAAGTAGAATTCTGGCTCTAAAAGCTATCAAAACAGAAGAAATTTAAGTATTACTGGGATCCGAAATCAACCAAGGAATGGAAACAACAACAGAGTCCTAAAATTCTTTTTTTTCCGTTAAAAAAAAAAGATACAACGCCATAACTATTGACCAGCGGCTTTAAATTAGTATATTATGAACCCCAATATCTGCATTCAAAACTTTATGAGGAGATTCTTTCGTCTCATTTTCAGTTTTTAAAATGAGATTCTGCACCTTATATTTGCTTTACTTTCTGGCTCTTTTAACAATAGGTATGGAGGACTTGCTGAACGAATGAGTGTGGAAGAATTGGAAGAAGGAAAGCAGTGGCTCAATGACACATTTTATCTTATAAGGTAACTTCTAAATTACTTGGTTTATAACCTATAGATCTTTGCATGTGATTTTTCTGAATAAATTGGCAAATTGCAAAGAACTCCTATGATATTTTTCATAATTTGTGTTGCTGTTTAAATTAACAATAACTATCAAGCTTTTTGGGTTTCAAAGCCCCCTTGAAAAGAAAACATGGTGGTTGGCCATTATTGTAAAAGCTCCTCTATTTGCTAGCACTGATAGGGATGTCTCCATAATTATGAGTCCCTGTACTTGTACTGATTTTATCGCTTGATGCTGATTTTAGGCATTTTCTCTTTCCTTAATTTTACCCAAATAATCTCAATTCAATTTAATTTCTGCTATCTGCTATGGTGTTTTTGTCAAAAGCCAAATTTTCTATATGAGTGAAAATTATTTTTCATATTTCAAGTGACTTGGCTGCATATTTGGGCACCTGTTCCATGTGGAAGCAGTCATTTTCATTGGTAGGGATGGTGAGGAGTTCACGATTTATGGCTTCTTTCAAAACTGGGTTAGCTCAAAAACTGTAGTTTGTAGGGGTTTCAATCAATGGGACAGAAAAAGTGGAAGTTTGACAGATTCAGAAGAAAATATTTTAGATACCAACCTACTTAGTTTATTCAGGAGCTTGGGGCCATGCAGAATTATGATGTTTCACAAATGAATAAACTGTTAATATATTTTCACATTTTTCTTTTCATTAGAACACGAGATGTTCATTAGCTGGTCGATTATGTTATTATCAGGAGTAACATTTTTTCCCCCTTCCATAGGAAAAACTACCTTGTCATTGTGGGGAGTTCGGCATGAACTTAAATGTAATAATTAAAATTACTTTCAAGCATTGAACTAAACTACTTGGTTTGAAATGATCTGATTTACACTTTTAGTTCAAACAGAGTTGAGCTGAGCCAAGGTCAACTGATCCTTGTGGAGTGACTTTGGTCCAAAACTCAGTTGAATTCTTTGACTAAGCTGATCTGATTGTGGAATTTCTTTGGCCTGAGCTATGTGACTTCAGAAATGATCTGACCCTGGTGGAGTGACCTTGAGAACATACTACCCTTATCTCCCTTGACAAAACAAAAATTGCATACGCATATATTATTTATTTATGAATAACCTCTATGTAAAGTGGGAATAATAGAGAACTTCTAAGATTAAGAAATGACTCAGAAAAACAATCAACTTTAGCAAGTAATCACCAGCATATTAGCTCCAGAAAAGGATAAGTCAGTGGAACGTCCCTAACACTCGAACTTTGGTGATCCAAACAGCAGCTACAATCCTCCTAGGAAGATTATGCTCAAACTTGATAATATCAATTAACACTGATAGTCCAATTCAAGTATTCAACCACAATATTTTTCAAACTAAAGTCTGAATTCATTTGGAGCCCAAGAGCTGAAGCTCTATCTTCAGCATGAAAACTTGTCAATTTACCAAAAGACAGAAAAAGCAAAAATGATCTGTAAAAGATTTTTTTAAAAATACATATGACTGTCTGTGAAGTTTATGTTCTTCATGTGTTTCAACTGCTATGGTCAGGTAACTTTATGAACTATTATGTATGTTTTGAGCGTTACCATCATTCAGTTAAATGGGTAGCTGTTAAATGGTTAAGACCTCCAATTTATTTTTTCAAGCTCAAAATAGATGGTTGTACAAATGTTTACTCAGGGCTGAGTGGATGAGGACGAGTTGTGAGGGATGATTATAACTGACAACTTAATTAAGGAAACATAATCCTATTTCATTCTGTGAAGTTATTACTTTTATGCAATATGATATAATGGCTGTTTAAGTTGACTTTATACTTCTTTCTTGTTCAAGTAAGCTGGTAAGAAAGTAAGAGGATAGGATTTGGGGAAATTTGCAAAAATAGCAGCTTTCAGATGGACATTTGCAAAAATGACACAACGCTGAGATTACATGGCTATAAAACTTGGTCAGTGGTCAAATAGATATGTAATATGCAGCATTGCATTGAATATCTCATAGATATTAGCTGAATCTGCTATTTTCCTTGTATTGATCCTTCACCGTTATTACTGCTGCCAAATCCTAGGGAAATTTGCAAAAATAGCAGCTTTCGGATGGACATTTGCAAAAATAGCAGCTCCGAAAATTTCTTTGCAAAACTAGCAGGTCAAGGTGTTTGACCTTGTGAAAAGACTTAAATGCCCCTCTATTTACAGAAGATGAGAAACATCGCTGCTAAAAATCGTTCAAGTCTTCTTCCCATCATTTTTTCACTTTGAATTTTCCTGCCCATTCAATCATTATTTATTGTTTCATCAATTTAATATCCTATTTCACACAATCCGCCATCGTTTGCATCAATAGCAGAGGGAAAAATCTAATTCTTGGGCACGTAGAGGTGCAGAGGAGCGACATGGAATTGGGGTATGAAAAGACAAATTAATCACCAAAAGACCTAATTTCATGATGAAAGAATTCATGGACAATCTTTTTGCAGATGAATTAGTACTTCCCCAGATCAAGAACGTAAAGAAAAATTGGATTGGAAGAGAAGCGACGAGAAAATGTCGAACACCTAAATTATCCATGTTTTCCACATATGTTCGACATTTTGTTCGACAGTTGTTCGACAGTTTGTTCGACATTTTGTTCGACATTTTGTTCTACATTTTGTTCTACATATTTTTCGACATAAAATGTAGAACAAAATGTTGAACAAAATGTCAAACAAACTGTCGAACATATGTGGAAAACTTGGATAATTTAGGTGTTCGACATTTTCTCGTCACTTCTCTTTCAATCCAAATTTTCTTTACGTTGTTGATATGGGGAAGTACTAATTCATCTGCAAAAAGATTGCCTATCAATTCTTTCATCATGAAATTAGGTTTTTTGGTAATTAATTTGTCTTTTCATACCCTAATTCCATACTGCTTCTCTGTACCTCTACGTGCTCAAGAATTAGATTTTTCCCTTTGTTGTTGATGCAAACGATGACGAATTGTGTGAAATAGGATGTTAAATCGATGAAACGATGAATAATGATTGAATGGGCAGGAAAATTCGAAGTGAAAAAATGACGGGAAGAAGACTTGAACGATTTTTAGCAGCGATGTTTCTCATCTTCTGTAAATAGAGGGACATTTAAGTCTTTTTACAAAGTCAAACACTTTGACCTGCTAGTTTTGGAAAAAAATTTTCAGAGCTGCTATTTTTGCAAATGTCCATCTGAAAGCTGCTATTTTTGCAAATTTCCCTAGGATTTGGCAGCAGTAATAACAGTGAAGGATCAATACAAGTTAAATAGCAGATTCAGCTAATATCTATGAGATATTCAATGCAATGCTGCATATTACATATCTATTTGACCACCGACCAAGTTTTATAGCCATGTAATCTCAGCGTTGTGTCATTTTTGTGGATTTTGATTTATTGAATATTATGATTTACATGTTGTGTTTATTGGATTTTAATGGATATTGCCATTTCATTGAAGGTGTAACATTTGTTTTCCAACATTTACCATTCCCTTGTTATGCTTTTTATTCAATTTAATTTTTGGGTTAAACTGTTCTCATCATGTTTGACAGTTTGAGTACTTCTGAATTCTGATCTTATGTTTACCATTTTGAAACTTTCTATTGGTTTTACTACTGCTTTGGGTCTTACAATCCATCTTTCTACTTTGTGGAACAGGTGTGAGAATGACAGCCTTCCAAATATAAAATGGGTTCTCGACCTTGCTAGAGCTGCTGTCCTCAGACATGGTGTAAATGGTCTTGTTATTGATCCATACAATGAGCTTGATCATCAGCGTCCTGTTAGCATGTGAGTGAGCTGCAGACATTTGTCATCGTGATATATTATTTAGTCTCTGAAGAATATTTTGTCTCAAGCTGAGAATTTGCTTAAGAGTTTTATATGTGCTGTCAAGCAAATTTCATCTGCACCAATTTTTCATTCTTGGGAACCTGTTCATTCCCTACCACTCTCGTGATGGCCTGTTTTCTTGTTTGTAAGAAGGGTTTTGCTCACTTTTACCTTTATATTCTTCCTTGGAAATATGGTTTTGGATTGTTGAGTTATTTTCCCTACATCAAGTACTAATCTTTCTTGCAATGTTACCTTAGTGATACTTAATTAATGTTTGTTCATAGTACACCTACGTGCAAAGAATATATTTGTGTTGTTATTTAAACATGTAGACAAGGGTTTATTTTGTCAAAATGGTTGTATGGCTTTTCTAGGAACATTTTCATAGAGTGATGCTCAGTAGTGGAACATCCTTTCTCTCAAAAAACCACAGCCTCTGACATTGCTTCTCCTAAAGATGGCATGAACATGTTTCTCTAAATTGGGTTTTAACACTGATGGCATTAGGCGTCCTGAATTGTAATGTTTAGCCGATAATGTGGAAAGTAATTTACTTGACTTCTAAAGTTTGAAGATGTTGCTTTCTCTCCTTTAGAGTAGAGACGAAACTACATATTGAAAACAATCTATGCCTACATCAATACTCAAATGGGATTCTTTCGGTTATGAAGAAATGAAGGACATGTGAACTCAAATCACTGGTGAGTGTGTCCGTGCATATTGTGCAATTTGCGAATTTGAGACAATAGGTAGTTTACATAAGCATTAGTAAAAAACCAGCGAATTCACTTATCTTTATCATTTTGATGCTTCATCTTCCAATTTACTTTTGGTTGTTGTATTTCTGTGTGTGCTTTAGCTGGACCTGAACTTCCACTAATTTCACAATTACATGTCGATATTTGCTGAATAACATACAAAAAGAGTGGCTATCTTGTGAGAGCTATCAATAAAATGAGACATTAGTCAGTTCATTGTAATATTGGCAAATGCTTCTCTTGCCTCCTTGAAGTGGTCCCGGAAGTTCAATTTAATTTCAAGCAGTAATGTTTCGTGTAACAGGACCGAAACTGAATATGTCAGTCAGATGCTGACGAAGATCAAACGGTTTGCTCAACATCATTCATGTCATGTGTGGTTTGTCGCGCATCCAAGACAGGTTAGCATTATACTGGATGTTTGGTTGGAAACTGTTTGTTGCAATTAAAGCTTGTGTACCATATCAGTTACAATATTTCATACTTTTAAGCAGTTGCATAATTGGGTTGGCCATCCTCCAAATTTGTACGACATTAGTGGAAGTGCTCACTTTATAAACAAATGTGACAATGGGATTGTCGTTCACCGCAACAGGGATCCTGAAGTTGGTCCTATTGATCAAGTTCAGGTGAGATGAGTTTTCCCTCTACTTTTTGTTTTATTTTTATTTATTTTTGTTTTAATTGTTTTCCCAGGCAAAAGATATAGATATAAAATTGCATGTTTCTTACCTTCAGATTTGTGTGCGGAAAGTACGAAATAAGGTTGCAGGAACAATAGGTGAAGCATGTTTGGCTTATAACAGGTATGCGCCTTTGTTTAAGTATCAGGTGGTGACTATCCGATTACTGTAATGGAAGTGGATTTGCTTTTGTACCGACTTGTTTTGTGCATGCTTTACCTCATAACTCATAAGTTGTCGACCAATTGTTTTTGGAACTAGGTGCTCTGCCTTAGTAAATCTTACACTTAAGGTAATGATTTAATTCATGTTATCACTCGTTATGATGCCATAATAAGTGAATGAAGGAATGCTTGAATTGCTAGGCTGGTTCTTTTTAGCTATTCTTTGTGTCTGTTTTTCAGGTTTTTGTTATTCTTGTATCTTAGTGAACTTAACTGGAAATTTGAGAACAAATCCAGTAACTCCCATAGGTGTAATGAATGACATTACATCAGTTATTTAATGCTGCAATAGAGTAATGAAATGACTGATCAAATTGAATCTGTAACTAACTTTTCCATCCAAAAAAAAAAGAAGAAAAAACCTGGAGGAGGAAAGAAAGAAAATAGTTTCATGGCGAAGATGGATTTAAGAGTGACAATAGAGAAAGATTAAACCGTGTGGTACTTGGAAGTATTGAATATCCGCAATTTGACTGGAGAACCATCATGTTGTGGAGAAAAGGTTTATTTACCATTTAGTGGATTATTCTGAGCTCTCTAGGCTCTCTAGTATTGAATCCCAATGAGTGTCAGCTATTGGCTACCATTCTGGCATTTTAATTTATTATCAGTGGGTTCTTTTATTCTCAGTCCTATTGATGAAGCTATTATATGTTTTGTGGTTCATTATTTGAGTGGCATCGGATGTTGTGTGATATGTTTGGTTGTTTGGGTTAATGGGACCTTTGTTCTTTTCTCATCTTCCTACTGAGTTTAATGTCTCAGAGTAACAGATTTAAATCACCCCGACCTATCTCTCTGCCTCTCTTCCCATATCATTGCTGGTTTTGGCCCGTCTTCTGAAGTTTTCTTTTTGGCAGGGTTACTGGTGAATACATGGATATTGATGGTTAACAAGAAGATAATAATGTACGAGATGTTGATCTGCACCTGATTGGTTGATCCAGTGATTTTGTTGTTTGTAACCTAGCATGGACCCTAGGCAGCTGAAGTCACTTTTCGCTACCAATGCTCATGAAGGAGGAAATTAGTGCTGAAAAGTTAAAAGTTGGTCAGTTAACCCCGTTTCGGACTAATTATATGGGTGTATTACCCGCTTGAACACCCAATAGGATACTCTTAATATAAGTTTTTCTTGTGTAATTAGTGGTATCTTGTCTTTGTTTTCTCACGTGGATTCTCTATGAAATTAACTTCCATTCTCAAGGGCAATGCACTTCTGTATAGTTCATGGGAAGGTTGGAATGATATGGAGCTTTAATCGATGAAAATTATTGTTCAACCATTTTTTCTTTGGATGTTTCTCTCAAGTCAGTTTGTTTTGAAATCCGTTAAGGCTTTGTTTGGTCAAGTTATTTTTGTTTGCAAATGAGCGAAAAGTTAACTTTTTTCAAATAAAAATAAACTATCAAAACACATTTTTATTTCAAAATTTAAAATTTAAATTTTTTCACTCAAATTCTTTTCACATGATTTTAAAAAATTTTTTTTCTTATTTTTTCTTTTAAAATACTTTTTTTATCAAAAAAAATATTTACTAAAATTTTCAAACATTTCAATGTAATTTTTTTAAAATACATCACACCTCAAATAGAGCCTTACTTTGGACTAATTAGCTTATTTGATTTTACGCCTCAATACCATTCAATTTGAGGGAAAAGGAGCATGCCTCGTGAAAAGTAATGGGATTTGTCTATTGCACCAATGAATGTGTCAAATTGTAAAAGTTTGAAAATTAAATGTGTCGAATTTAAAATATTAAAGATTAAAAATGACTCGTTACATGACTATCAAGTAATTGTTAGTTAATTTGGTTATTAAATCTTTTAATTCACAAGTTTTGAAGGTTATTTTATTTTATATATATATTTTTTCATTTCAAACCCTCTTTTAATTAATTTACTTTACAAATCCTTAATGTTTAAATATTAAAGCATAAGGACTTGGAATGAAAAAGTAAAAAGAACTAATTAAATTTGTGAATTAAAAAATTTGACAAAATGATTGAGTAACGGTCACATGATGCTCACGTGACAAGTTTTGTCACACTTTGCCTCCATAGCCATAAATTACACTAAGGGTTTGTTTGGAGTGTGATGTATTTGGAAGAAGTTTATTAGAATGTATAAAAATTTTGATAGGTATTTTTTTTTATAGAAAAAGTATTTTGGAGGAAAAAAATAAGAGGAAATTTTTTTTTAAATTATGTGAGAGGAATTTGAGTGGGAAAATTTGAATTTGAATTTTTGAAATAAAAATGTGTTTGGATTTTGTTTTTGTTTGAGAATTTATTTATTTACAAATAAAAATGGGTTACCCAAACAAACCCTAAATGCGTCCAAACAAAAAAAAATGATATTGATATTGAATAAATTATTGAGATAACACCCAAAATAGTTCTTCACTTTTCAGCGAAAAATCTTTTTCGTCCTTCACTTTTAAAACGGGAACAAACAGTCCTTTACATTTTATTAATGTATTCGTTTAGTCCTTCGTTACAATTCCGTTTCTTTTTTTGTTAAATGAGCCCACGTGCGTTTCATATGACCTGTTAAGGATGGGCAAAAGTGGAATTGAAAAAAAAAATAGCCCTCCCCTTTAAAAGTGTCGATGGAGAAGGCGACGGCTGCAAAGCCGAAGGAGGAGATGATTCCAAGGCAAAAGAACTATTCCGAGATATTTCAATCTCGGAGGATTTCTTCAATCTCTGACGATTTTTAACAATCAAATCAACAAGGGAGGTTGGAAAATCGGTTTCTACAACAAGCGGTATGCACGCGCGATGGGATCAGATATAGTTTGTCACGAATTGAGAAATCTTGCTGTTCTTGCCCTTCTTCCATAATGAAAGAGGCATGGCGTTCACCTGGGATTCTCGAATTCACTTAGACCTTTCCTCAAACTCATCAAAAGCAATAAAAATGACATTTTGCAGCCGTCACCCCACCCTTGACCCATCGCCATCGTCCGAAGCCCTTGACCCATCATCGTCGTCTTCGCCCCTTCCCAAATTCGCGAACCCTAATTTCACCAACACCCCATTGTTCTCTCCCACCGGTAACGCTGGCGTCGCTTTCCAAATCAACCCTAGGTGGAGGAACCTTTGGAAATCTCGGTAGTTTGGATTTTGATTCAAAAGATGCGATGTCATGGTGGCGCACAATGATAACAAAACACGTCGAGATGAAGCACTAAAATATATAGATTTGGTGAATCGAGTGTTGGAAACACACGAGGGATTGACCGTGGAACAATTGAGGATTGTCTTTGATATGCAGGGTTGTGGCTATTTTGTTAGAAGTACCATTGATAAATGGGTTGACTTTGCCATTGTTAAACGGGTTCAAAGGTGGAATTGAACTGAATTCTCTTTATGGATCATTGAAAAGTTTACTACCTACCCTTTCCCATCTTGGTTGCCGGATATTCCTCTTGATTTACCCAGCTTTGTGAGCTAATCGCCTATGCTTGAAGTCGGTTTGCGTATCGATCACGATCATGGAATATTTCTTGTCAACGTGCTGCTCTGGAGCAATTAACAGTGGAATGTGCATGTTATCTACAAAATGTGAGAGTTTCTGGTCAAGCACTTAAATTAAATCACTTGGGGATCATATATTGTTTGAGTGTAAAGAATGTGGAGATTTGAGCTCCAAATCTTGCATCTTTCAAATTCATAGGGCCAACAAGAAAAATGTGGTTTAGAAATGTTCCCAAACTCTCTTCATTATCCCTGGCGAGTGATTACTATGAATTATTCGTTTCACCATTTTATAGTGATCTGAATCCCACTCGGTTGGATTGTGCAAAGAGAAGATCGATGGAAGGGATATGGCTCGCTGGCTTGATGAGCTCGATGAGTTCGCCGGCTTGTTAGGGCTACAGGGAGAAAGATACCGTTGGAAGGAGGAGGAAGAGACCACGTTGGGATGTAAATAAAATTTACTTCTTCGTTCAGTCAAAGGTTAAAGGAAAGGGTTATTTTTTTTGTTCAATTCCACTTTTGCCCATCCTTAACAGGTCATGTGAAACGCACGTGGGCTCATTTAACAGAAAAAGAAACGGAATTGTAACGAAGGACCAAACGAATACATTAATAAAATGTAAAGGACTTTTTGTTCCCGTTTTAAAAGTGAAAGACGAAAAAGATTTTTCGCTGAAAAGTGAAGGACTATTTTGGGTGTTTTCTCTAAATTATTAAGAATCAAAATTGTGAATTTTCTTTTTTTAGTAGATAAAATTCTATTTTATTCAGAGAGCACAATTATGTTATTGAAAGAGAAACTTAATTTCTAGACCACAAATGTATTTGACATTTTCTTTAAATGTTTTTAGAGATAATCACTGAAATTGTCCCTCACATATTAGCGAATGAGCTTTTTAGTCCCTCACTTTTAAAACGGGAAAAAATAGTTCATTACATTTCATAAATGTACTCTTTTAATCCTCCGTCACTATTTCATCTATTTTTCCGTCAAATAAGCCCTCGTGTATTTATGAAAAATAGACAAAATAATGACAGAAAAATAGATGGAATAGTGATAGAGGACAAAAAAAGTACATTTATGAAATGTGAGGGACGATTTTTTCTCGTTTTAAAAGTGAGAGACTAAAAAATTTATTAGCTAATTTGTGAAGAACTATTTTGGTAGTTTTCTCATGTTTTTATATTAATCGTAAGTTTTGATCCAAGACCAATATTTCGAGAAATTTTTCTATTCTTAAATTGGCAAATACATCTACTCCTTTTTCTTTCTTTTTTTTTCTCGTCAATTTTAACAAGTTTGGACTTTTTTTTTATCACAAAACTGTGAAAATTTGATATCTCCATGTTTCGCAAGTATAATGATTTCCTTCATTAGGGCTTTCATCTATTTTACTGTTATATATTATTTTAATATTTCTGTGATTGATACTCTCTTTATTCTCCAAAAAAGTTTATTTTAATTTTTTTTATTCTTAAAAATAAGTCTATTTTTAAAATAAATTAGTATATATTTTTTTTCCTAATAAAGATATATGATCCACATTTAAAAGTAAGGATAAAATAGAAAAATTATGTAGAGGTGCATAAGTTTATTGTACTTTATAACTAAAAAAATTATATCTAATTTAAAATAAACTTTTTTTTTCTTTTTCAGATGAAAAGAGTCTATATTATATCTAATTTAAAATAAACTTTTCTTTTTCTTTTTCAGATGAAAAGAGTCTATATTTATTTTAACATACATAACTTTATTTAGTTTTTTACTATTAGTTGGATTGATAGAACTAATTTGACCATGATCTAATAACTTACTGGGTTTGCACTTTAATTCTGATTTTAAAACCCGAGAGAAAATTACAGTTGTATGATAAAGAAATGCAATAATGGAACCAAATAATTCATAATCCAATAATTTGATGGGTTTGCAGCACTTCAATCAGAATTTTAAAACTATTAAATTGAAAAAATTGTCTGGCACATTTAGATTTATAATTATTTTAGTCACTCACATTTTAAAATAATCTTTTTGATTAATTACATTTGAAGTTTCAAGTTTTTTCATTTTATACTAACGATCTTATTGGTTGCCGATTAAAATGATAATGTGACATGCAAGTGAATTAATTTTTAAAAATGGAAAAAATTACAATAATGAATGGGAAATTTACAAATATAGCACATTTGATCATTGGTTTTACAAAAATAACACATTCTTTTTTTTTTATTTTGTGTTATAGCACTTTCATCCAAAAAAAGACTATAACACCCCTCTCTTCTATTATAAAACACAGATTCTAGCATCCCTGTTCTTTGCCACTCTTCACTTCAATGTTTTAGAGCCTGTTTGGTCGATTGCTTTGTTATAGACTACTCTCCACTTCAAGGATTTGGAGTCCTATCACGCAAAGTATAGCATTTCTGTTATCACGCACCATCGAACCCTAACCGATTGAACAAAATTTGTTCTCTCACAAGCCATTGTTCATACACTCCCTTGGGACATCATCTGCAAGCAGGAAGACCGGGACTATCGCATTTGAAATTGAATTATATTACAAGTTAGTTTGATTTATTACATTTTTGAATTGGGTTTGTGAATCGTACTAAGTTTGTTGTTAGTTATAAAAAAAATTCAAACAATGAAGTACCACAAATATTGTAAAGGTGCCAGAATTACTAACCTTGGTTTTTGACGTGCAAAACCCTTCTCAATGACGACTTGCCAAGTATCCATGCTTGAGTTCACATGCCTTGAGTATCTTCGGCATGGTTCGCATAAGATGCTCCAATTTTGACTCTATCCCCTCTTGGTCTAGAGAGTTATACACGTGGAACATGTGTTGATGGTTATCCATCCTCACCAATATCCAGTGATTGCTATCTGCATGGGCCGAGAACAAAACATAGTCCATCGTCCGGCTACCGGAATCGAACTAACAAATTGTTTCATAGTCAAATCTTCGTGTGTGGGATCCTACTGAGCTGTGTATAATGTCTTCATCCTAGTCCGTGCCCACAAGTAAACACAATAATATTTCAATTCAACTATACCTTCCAGCCATAAAATGAGGAATATGGCAAATAACTTACATAAAAATGCGTTTCCATAATGGAAACATCTTTGCGGCCCATTATCAGGATCCTCTTCTGAAGCATGGACGTGTACAAGTCCAAATGCTGAAAAAAGTACGAATTGCGTGGAGTAGGACAACTATATTTTCAATGACTAACAGATTACGGGAAAAAAAAGGAAGTATTGCCTCATTTGAAAGCCACTCAGTTTTAGTAAGAACCTTTTTAGTATATCCGAATCAAGATCAAAAAGAGGGGTCCACAGGAACTACCGCTTGGTAAGTTTCAATCACTTTAGCATGTTTTTAGTATCTTCGGGCACTGGTTGGAAATCCTGAAACTTGAACCGCAATGAAACAAATAATTTTTTTTGGGGAGGGGGGGGGAGCGTAGAAGACATAATGCTAAGAATGGGCCCCAAGTTGATACCAACAGGAATATCCTTTTTCACCAACTTTACGATCCTTATTGCCTTTATCTTTAATTGGGGTTAGGGGAGGAGTTTCGATTTCAACTATGATGGGAACGGATGGAGTCTTGTGTTTTGCGGTAGTTTGATGAACAACAACCAATGCTTTCAAATCAGACTCATCATTCTCTGAATTTGCCCCACCATCGGCTTTTCCTTCTTTTCCTGACATCATTTCCTCAAGAGTATGAGTCAGATGTTTGACGGTTGCGGTTAGCTGTTTAACTGTAGTTTCCAATTCGGCTATTTGAGCCTTCGACCTTTCTTGCCGTTCGATCATCTGACTCACTGACTGCCGCCATGCCTCTCTGGGAGCATGCGAGTCTTTTTCTTCTTTTTCTTTCTCGTCAAACTCTAAATCATTGCCGGCTTCTCTTTTTCTTCTTCCTTCCAACTCAAAAAATTTGCAGCTTTTTCAGGAGTTGGAGTTATTGGTGTGACTTTAACTCTCTACAGCACATTGAGTATAGAAACTCAGGACATAACACAACACACAACTAAAACATACGAGGAAATTATTTTACGTAATTATCAACTCATACCTCCCCGCTAAGTAGCTTTTTGGACCATACTGCATTTTTTTCTTGGCAGATCGATGGCTCTTCACCACCTTTCACCTGAATATCCTTGGCCTACACCCAGAGATTTCGACCTTTTGCACTAAAGAGAATCGGTCAAAATGCGACATCAATTCATCTGCAAACACCTGCGATTCATAAGCATAAAATGGAAATAATTAATTTTTTAAACTTTAGAACAAAATAACATAACACGGGTTGTGAGTTTTAATTCCTTACCCCTGGCGCGACTGGAAATCCACAAACGGTGTACGTTCTATTATCGTGATCCCTAGACTGCTTCAAGGCGTTAGTCATAGACTTTTTAGCACTATCCACAGTCGTCCAGAAAGATTCTTTGCCTCACGGGATTTCATCAAACTTCCTCCAATTACAGGCCAGATGGACCACCTTGTCATCTATATGGTTCCTCTTTTGCTCCCCAATGATGGATGTGTATAGCTATAACAAGGTAAGTAACACAACAACCTCATCTGAATAGCTTGCGTTTATTTGATCGTAAGCTTTGAAAACATTAGCGTATGTTATTTCATTGTGCCTACATTCCCTAGTTAGATACTTACTAATCAAGCTCGGGCCATCGGGTGCCTGGAATTTCGCTTATTCACGCGTAAAGTCTCCCATCTTCAAACCAGTGATTAGTGCGAACTTCCTCATCCCAAATTTTACCTTCTTACCAGGGAAATTAAAGTATAAGCTATTGTTTGTTTGGGACTCTCGCTTATCTTAAGTTGCCTCAATAGGACATCGTGGATAACTGTTTACACCAAAACCTATGCTCATGGTCCAGCACAATTCTAGCAAGGTAACTCTCATTTCTTAGTAAGTTCTTTTGCGTTTCGATTAGTTCGAACCTTATTCTCTGCATATTAGCTTCATAGTAGCAACATCACAAACCTTGGCATTGAAAAATCACCCGAACCAAAGATTTGCTCGTTCAGAGGGTCCTGATTAACAAAATTTAAAAAATTAAATCAAATTAGTATTGGATCGACCCTTTACTCGACTAATAGCTTGACCAAAAAATAAAAATTTTTGAAAACATGAAATTAATAATCTGGCTAGATCTTTTACCCGACTAATAGATCGACCAAAAATATAAAGTTCTGAAAATATAAAATTAATAATCTGGTTCGAACCTTTATCTGACTAGTAACTCGACCAAAAATATAAAGTTTTGAAAATATAAAATGAATAAGCCCGCTTGACCTTTTACCTAACTAATAGCTCGACCAAAAGCATAAAGTTCTGAAAATATAAAATTAATAAGCTCACTCGACCCTTTACCTGACTAATAACTTGACCAAAAATAGAAAGTTCTAAAAACGTAAAATTAATAAGCCCACTCGACCCTTTACCCGACCAATAGTTCAACAAAAAACATAAAGTTATGAAAAAAAATTAATAAACTAGATCGTTGAAGAACTATTGACTCGACTAAAAAATCGACTTAAAGCTCGACTTTTTAATAGGTTGACTAACGATTGACTTAGGGCTCGACCTCTCGACCCCCCCACCCCCCAACGCGGGGACCAATTTTTCGACCAAATTCAAACAAACCAGTTCAAATGCGTACATACAATATCAACACATACTATGTACAAAGAATAAAATGACAACTTTAACCACAAAATTTACTGACCGCGTGATGCTGTACTTTCTTCTTCTTCGTCGGTAGTCTTGTTAACGATGGAAGATGATCGTCCTCCCTTTGTGCGTGCCATTGAATGGGTTAACACTCTGGTTTTGAAGAAAGCTTTGAAGCGGAAAATAACGAAGGTTTTGGAAAGAGATGAAGAAGTAAACAAAGAAGGTTTTGGAAGAAGAAGAATGGTTCTATATTGCTAATGGATTGTAATGATAGTACAAAGAAGAACGGTTTTCTCACCACTATGTCTTTTGGTTTCCCGCGCGCGTACAAGTGAAGGGTGTTGTAATTTTTTTTTGAATGAAAGTGCTATAACACAAAAGAAAAAAAGGAATGTACTATTTTTGTAAAGTCAATAGTCAAAAGTGCTATATTTATAAATTTCCCATAATGAATTGACTACAACTCTACCCTTTCTCCCACCTCCGTTCCTCCTCACTCCCGCTCTCCTTACACTACCGCCATCCCCACCTCACGTATCCACTTCACTTTTTGGATTTACAGAGTCTCCTCACTTTGTTTTTGGATGGAACATTATCTTATTAAATTACCTACATCCCATTTGTTGTCTCGAATTCCAAAAGTTGCATATTCTCAAAAATGAAAAGAATAATTATTCTTTCCAACTTGATATTTGAGTTATATTTTTTGGAATTCAATTTATTAAAAAAATATAATAATCATGTTTAAATGGAATAGATGTGTATAATGTAGTCGATAAGTTTAAATTTAAAAAATATATTAATATTGATATTGATAAAAAAATTATTTTTAGAAAACTCTTATCAATAGTATTAAAGTCAATATCAGAAACTAAATTTTAGTTGTTCACAATCCAAAAACAAATATGACCTGGTGCCTCCTTCCATCCCGCCTCTCCTCTCGCCCCACCATCTAACTTAGCTCAAGCCAAAAAAATCAGTACTAGTGTTACCGTACTCTCCCCTCGCCATGGCATCGGTTTTTCAACCTGCCTCATGTCATAGCAATTGAATACAAACCTCTTTCTCACGGTAGCAGCTTTCCCCAACTTTAAAGTTTCAACAAAATTTACTAGAGTAGCAATGCAAGATAAATTGTCTAACCCTAAATCCTAAAGTATCATTCTGTTTATTTTTTTTAACACATAAACATAGTAGATATTCCTTGATTATTGAGATATTTTTTTGGTAAATAATGGTGTTTGTTAATTATGTTTATAGATGAAAGTTTGGGCTCAAATTTGATGTAATATAGTTATTTATTTGGTAATTTTTTAAAAAAGTTTGAAGACAATATTCTTATAAATTACTCAAAAAAGTATGTTTAAATAATATAATTATAACTCGTATTTAAAATAGTGAAAAAAATTGAAAAGATGACAATAATAATGGAACCGAGGGTGTAAAATTTTGCAACGTCACGGCCATGATGTACCATGAACATTTCATTTCATCATCCAGCTCTCAAACAAAATTTTTTACATTAAATACAGATGAAGAAAAATTCTTAGCTAATATGAGCTGCAGAACATGCAGGAAAATGATTGAGTAGGGCAGGTCAACAACACTGCCTAATTGTTCTTTTGACCTGAAAAGCAGGCATCAAGGTTTAATTAATTCCTAGTCCAAAAAGAGGAAAAAGAAATTTAGAACACAATAGTACAAAAAATTAAGCGGGCATAAACATTTTTTATGGGATAATTGTAATTTAATTAGGACAAATTCAGCCATTAGTGTTTCAAAATATTGGATGTGGGCCCAAAATGATTCTGACAAGCCAATTTTTGCTGGAGCACAGACTAGCACAACCCTCGGAGAAAGAATCCTAACGGCTCTTAATTAACATGCGGTGGCAGCGAAATAAATGACCGTTGTGGGCCCTCTATCGAATTTTTAAAAATATATAGCCGCTGCAATCGCTCAACATCAATGATCAAACCATACTACTCCTCCTCAGCCATCTCAAAGCCGGGTTGAGAACAAGAAGTAGAGAAGGGAGATTCAGAGAGGCGAGACAAAGGTGAGATGGGTTTCTTTAATTTGAGTATTTGATTGCTATTTGATTGATTTATCTTATATTTGCTGATTTTTTTTTTTTTTTGGTCATGCCTGAACTTCATTAGGCATTCGAAGCGACAATGACTGTAGAGGTGAAATCAGAGGGAACTCAGGTAAGTGAACTGAATGTTACGAAGGAAGAAGTTTTCAAGGAAGTTCAGCAAGTGAAGAATGTGATTAATGGAAATGGTGATGAATGTAAAACCAATATAGTTGAGAAGAGTTCTTCTTATAGGGAAGAGAGCAATTTCGTCTCTGATCTCAAAGAGTTTGAGAAGAAGGCTTTGAATGAGCTGAAATCAAAGCTTGAAGAAGCTATCCTTGGAAACAAACTCTTCAAGAAAGAAGTGCCTAAAGAGGCACGAAAGAAAAGTGAAGAAGAGGGGAAACAAGAAAAAGAGGAGGCTACGAAAGAAGGGGAGGAAAAAGCAAAAGAGAAGGATAAGGAGGAGGAAATAAAAGGAGACGAAAAGAATGAAGGAAAAACAAATAACAATGGTGAGGACGATGAGAACATTGATGCAGATGTTGAAGTTGTTGATATGAATGTCTCAATTTGGGGAATACCCCTTTTGCGTAGTGGAGGGCATGAGGGAACTGATGTGGTACTCTTGAAATTCTTGAGGGCTAGGGAATTCAAAGTCAGTGAGGCCTTTGAGATGCTAAAGAAGACTCTTCAATGGAGGAAAAAGATGAACATAGATGCGATTTTGGGTGAAGAATTAGGGGCTGATCTTGCATCAGTTGCTTATATGAATGGCGTTGATCGCGAAGGCCGTCCAATTTGCTACAATATTTTTGGGGCTTTGGATGATGAAGAGCTCAGTAAGAAGACACTTGGAACAGAGGAAAAGAGGGCAGAGTTCTTGAGATGGAGGGTTCAGCTTATGGAGAAGGGAATTCGAAAGCTTGATTTTAAGGCTGGTGGTATCAATTCATTGCTTCAGATCAATGATCTAAAGAATTCTCCTGGTCCATCTAGGAAGGAAGTACGTGTTGCGACAAAACTAGCTGTTGCTCTTCTCCAGGACAATTACCCTGAACTTGCAGCCAAAAATGTAAGACGACTATGTATGTTTTTATAAGTTTCATCATTTAGATTCTTTGGACTTTTTCCTCGCCATTTTTTTACAATCTAGTTTTGTTTGCAGATATTTATCAATGTTCCCTATTGGTACTATGCTTTGAATTCACTGCTATCACCATTTTTAACTCAAAGAACCAAAAGCAAATTTGTGGTTGCTCACCCTGCAAAGGTCACAGCGACCTTGCTCAAGTAAATATTATTATTTGTGCATTTGTCGGTCTTCACGTAAAAATTGGAAAATTGAAGGTAGCTAAATTTTCCACTTGAAAATAGGTACATTCCCATTCAAGAAGTTCCTGTGCAATATGGTGGCCTGAAAAGAGATGAAGATTTTGAGTTTTCGACCACTGATGATGAAGTTTCAGAAATTGAAATCAAGGCAGGATCGACTGAAATTGTTGAAATCCCAACACCAGAGGTGCTAAAAGTTATTGTTATTTCTTGGTTTCATAATTTTGATTAGAATTTAAAAGTCTGAATTTATGTGATTATATATGACAGGTTGGAACTACATTCATCTGGGATCTGACAGTCCTTGGTTGGGAGGTGAACTACAAAGAAGAATTTGTGCCCACTGATGTGAATTCTTACACCATTATTGTACAGAAGGAGAAGAAAATGGCATCAAATGAAGAACCAATTCGCAAAACTTTTAAGAACCATGAGCCAGGGAAAATTGTCTTGACAATTCAGAATTCTTCAACCAAGAAAAAGAAGGCATTTTATCGATACAAGATCAAGAAATCATGCTTCTAAAGATTTATTCTATAGTAGTTGAAAACAAATCAAGCCTGTCAACTGTGTGTCTCCATTGTGTTCAAGTTTCCTATTCTTTTAACTAATATTATTGATTCCTTGGTTTGAATTTGTAATTTTGTGTAGATGAATTCATGATTATTTCTTTAAGATTCAATTTTGTGTCCAATATTGAGAAAGGATGAAGGGGTGGTATACATTTCTTCCGATTTTTTATGGCCGTTTAATTCGTTGTGACTTTTTCTCATGGATTTGTTGGTTATGGATTGATGATTTTAGTGCCATTTGTTTTTTGGATCAATTTCCTGATCCAGTAATCACCCAACTTTTCCGGTTAAGTTGAAAGTGATAATAATTTAGAGAAATTACTAAGAAGACCATAATTATTGATGGGCATAGTGGCGTTCAGATTAGTTAGGGTGATACACAATTATAAAATTCTGTGACTGCTTATGCATATTTTGTTTGGCTGCATATTGTTGGGAATTTGTCTCTAGTAAAAATAACAAAAGTGCACTGTAAAGAGTTAATAAGTAGATTGGAGTTTGACCATTCGGGTTACTTCCGAGGCCGCCCACCTAAAGGTGTTGGGGTGTTTCCCTGATCAGGTTTAAAATAGGATCAAAAGGCATTTGATTGCCAAGTAGGATATTGAAATAGAGCAACTTTTATAAATTTTGAGTGTTAAAAAAATAAAATAAAAATAAAAATGCTGATTTGAAGAAAAAAAAGGGTGTAATTTTAATTAAAAATTGAAATCGTGATATCCTATAATATTTATGATCTAATATTATTTTTTTCATTTAATGTTATTTTTAATTATATTTTTCATTCAGTAAATTAATAGGTATTTTAGTTTTTTTATTTATCAATGGTTGATTTTCACTAGGGGTGGCAATTGGGAGAGAATGGGAAGAAATGAGGTGGAATTTAAATGAGTCGGGAATTGTTGGGAATGGGAAATATGATTTTAATTAAATTTTGAGATTGGGAGAGAATGAAATTTAATAGAATTGGAATCCCATCAAAATTTTCCATTAGGAATTAAATAGTGGCAAGTGATCCGGAGGTGATTTGGCCACCGGTGGATGTCATGATATTAAAATTTTAAAAATAAAATTTATTTATTAATAAAATATATAAATATATTTAAAAATTAAAAATAATTAAATTATCATTAATAATTGATTATTAAACATTAACAAATAACTGCCTAACATTACCTAATAATTACCTATTTAACTATTCCCACTGGTACCCATGAATATCTTATAACTCTCCCATTAAATTTTCATCCTAATAATATCGCTTCCAATTATTTTCAATGGGTTTTTTTAATAGGTATATGAATTCCAATAACTCCCATCTCATCGGATATCATTAAGATTATGAAAATATTGCCACATCTAATTTTCACTTAAAAGAGTTATATATAATTTTTTTTCAAGTAATTAGGTTCATTTCATCATTTTATTACATTTCAAAAGAGATGAATCAAATTAAGTTATTTTAAATTTATTTTATTTATTAAATATTTTATATGACTCTTTAAAACCAACGTGAGATTCAAAATAAAATCTTTTCTTGAAACTTAAAAACTGCACTATACAAGCACTTAATGCACCTTCCTACTATATCTTTCCTCAAAAGAAGCTTTTCTTTGATTTGGAGAAAGTCCTCCTTGCAAAGGCGAAACTCTCCCACCTGTACCAGAGATGCCTTAGTCAGGCGGGATGTAAATCGAGGGATGTGCATGGATTGACAGAGGCCTGAGGGAGAGAGCCAACAGAACAAACCCCAAGACAGACTCCAACAATATTTTAGCGAAAAATCTGCCTCTTGCGTTGCCGGAGGATTTCTCCCCACATCACCTCAGGCTTACCAACTTGCTTATACCCCTAGGGGCAAAAAAAAAAAAAAAAAGAAGCTTTTCTTTGAATGCTGATTGATGGACTACGGCCGAGGCTCTAGCCGATTAATCCTCTTACGAATGACATTGCTCCAATTTGTTACCCATGTGGCCAACAATCGCTATAATCTTTACCTCCCTTATGAAATCTTGCTTTGCTCACTTGCATTATTTATGGTATAAAATTTTAAAATAAAACATAGTGATGCTACTACATTACAATATCACAAATGAGGTTTATGTTGACTTTTCAAAAATTTTGTTGATATTGGTATTGCAAATAAAAAGAGTAATTTGAGGTGTATAATATACAAATAAAAAAAATAGTGATGCTACATTATAATTTCATAAATACATTCAAGTTGACTTTTCAAAATTTTGAATTACTTTCTCAGTCTAAAAAAAAAGAGTTCATTTGTAAAATTTTTCATTGTCTTAAAAAAAGAGAGTCTACTTATAAACCAAATTTCTAAAATATCCTTACTAATAGTAATTATGTATATCCAATATTAAAACGTAAGAATAAAAATGTAAAATTACACATTTAGTTAGTGCATTAAGTGTATTGTATTTAATAACTAATAAAAAATTATACCTAAATCATAGTGAACTTTTTTTTAGGACAGAGGGAGTAGGACCAACTTTGGGACTAAATAAGACAAATTGAAAAGTTATAGTGATGAATTTGATGCAAGTATGAAAGTACTATCCAAATAGATACCAAATTAGTTCTTTTATATTGTTTTTGGGTTTAAACATATGTCAATTATATATTTTTATTTATTATTTGGTAAAAAATTTCATAAACATAAAGAAATTGAAAAGAAGTGATTTTGGTTAAGGTTCATAGGTAGATGCACTAGTCCCACATCGATTTAAGAGAGGGATGTAATACTAATTTAAGTTGGGTTTAAAACCTACTAATTTAAACTTTTAATTCCAATTTGGGTTTCAAATTTCTTATTAGTGGCTGTTGTGGGCTCTCTGCGTGTGTTATCTTGCACAAATTCCTAGTTGTGGGCTTTTTGTGTGTTCTTTCGCACAAATTCCTAGCAGTCTAAAATAGCCACATACCTGTTCAATATTTGATTTTTTGGGCTCCCAACTTATGTGGAAAAAGTCAAATATTATTGGGTTAATTATTTGGTCCATTAAAAAGCTTAACCATAGTATTTGTAGCTTTTAAATAGCCACATACTTGTTCAATATTTGATTTTTTGGGCTCCCAACTTATGTGGAAAAAGTCAAATATTATTGGGTTAATTATTTGGTCCATTAAAAAGCTTAACCATAGTGTTTGTAGCTTTTAAAGAGTTATAAATCGTGATTGAGATACAAAAAATTTAGACAAAATTTTTGCAACAATTTTCAGCAAGTTTCTAGTCTGCACAATTAACTTATGTGGAAAAAGTCTAATATTATTGGGTTAGTAATTGAGATTGAAAAAAATTCAAATAGAATTTCTGTGACATTTTTCAGTAAGTTTCTAGTCTGTGCAATTAACTAATGTGGAAAAAGTTTTATATTATTGGGTTAATTATTTGGTCCATTAAGGAATTTAACTCCAGTACTTATAGCTGTTAAAGAGTTGCAAATCATGATTGAGATAGAAAAAATCCAGGCATAATTTCTTCGATAATTTTTAGCAAGTTCTAATATGTGTAGTTTTAATCAAATTGATAATCGTAAAGTCAAACGTGCTCTAATTAGGTTGAAATTTTTTCTGGTGGTAGAAAACATCTTGCTCTACATTTTGAATGGTGGAGATAGGATTTCAACGATATAAAACTGAGATATAAATTTTGCAAAATTATTGTACTTTTTTAGTGAAGTTTTTTGCACTTTCTTCTTTGTTTGAAATTTGGTTGTTTTTGCTGATTGTTTATAGGCATATCTCACTTGCATAGTTGCTGGAAATTGTACTTGACACTTTATTGATTGATAGTGAAATTTTGGTGGTAGACTAAGGGTCTCATGATTTTTTCTTTTCACATTGAAGAGGTTTTTCATGTAAAAAATATTGTGTTCATTTGTGTTTCCTTTTTGGTGGTGTGTGGTTTGATTTATCTTCACTTACTTACTACTTTTAATGCTCCTAATGTATTCTAACAAATTGGAGAGATTTTTAACTTGTCGTTGTAGTTGGGTTCAATTGATTTAACTCAGTTTCTCCTAACAGATTAGTATAAGAGCATGTTTTTTATTTTTTAGAATTATGAAGGTTAATACAAGTAAGATGATTTGTTTGAATGATTTAAATTATCATAAATGAAAGGTAAGATGAAAGACTTGCTATTTGTGAAGAGTATGCACTTACCTGTATTTGCATTAGAAGCCTGCTTCTAAGGCAAATCAGGAATGGGACTTTGAGCATGAACAGATATGTGGCTATATTAGACAATGGATGGAAGATAATGTTTTTAAATTTGTCGCTAATGAGAAAGATGCCAAACCACTGCGAAATAAATTGGAACAATTGTTGCTTCCAAAACTAGGAACAACAATTTGTTTTTACTCAAACAGTTGATGCAATTGAGACACAAAGAAGGTACTCCTATTTTTTACCATGTGAATGAGTTTGGATCAATTGTCTAATGTTGGAGTAAAATTTGAGATGAGATTATTGAGTTATAGTTGCTAAATACTTTGTCTGAATCTTGGGAAACTTTTTAGGTGTTTAATTTTACTCCTAGTGGTATTATGTTGTTGGATTATACAAAAAGTGGAATTCTCATTGAAGAGGTGAGAAAGAAAACTCAAGGTTCATCTTTGCATAACGAGATTCTAACTGTTGAGCATAGAGAGAGGTAAAAAAATATAAATCAGAATGATCAAGGCAAAAGTAGAACTCAGTCTAAGTTGAGGTACAAGGATGTTGAATGCCATTATTGTTAGGAAAAAGGGCATATCAAAAAGTAAAGTTACAGGTTAAAAAAAAAAAGAAAAAGAGAGAGAGTGGGAAAAACAATATATAGTCTGAAAAGAAAGAAGATGATAATGCTCATCATATTACTACCATCACTGATAGTGAAGATCTTGTCATTATTTTTTATGATAGTAACATTAATCTTGTTTTTTCCGATTGTAAATAAGTGATTGATACTAGAGCTACATTTCATGTTACTACTGGGAAGAAATTTTTCACTACCTACATTGCAGGTCATTTTGACTAATTGGGAATGGGAAATAATGGTGTGTCAAAAGTAGTCGGCATGGGTAGTGTTTGTTTGAAAACTAGCATTGGATCTACATTGTTGCTTAAAGATGTTAGACATGCCTAGATGTTCGTTTGAATTTGATTTCTGTTGGGAAACTTGATGATGATGGCTTTTACAATAGTTTTGGAGATAGAAAATAGAAATTCAACAAAAGTTCTCTCATTGTGGCCAGAGGTAAAAAGTTGAAGGCAAACTTGCACATGATGCAAGTCTCCATTTTGAATAGCAATGTGAATGTGGTTGAGAATAATCACTCACTAGAGTTATGGCAAAAGAGGTTTAGTCATATTAGTGCAAAAGGGTTTGAGAATTTGGTGAAGAAGAATGTTCTTCCAGGGGTGAAGAGTGCAAGTTTGGATAAGTGTACTCATTGTCTTGAAGGAAAGTAAAATCTAGTGTCTTGCAAAATGAATCCTTCTCATAGAATGCCAAATGTGTTAGATTTGGTACATTCAGATGTTTTTGTTCAATTGAAGGTGTAATCAATTGGTGGTGCAACTATGGGTTTATGCCTTGAAGACAAAAGATCAAGTGCTTGATAAGTTTAAAGAATTTCAAACTTTGGTTGAAAGGTAAACTTGAAAAATGTTGAAATGCGTCTGGACAAATAACGGTGACAAGTGCGTGGACCAATTGAAGAGTGTTGCACACAACAGAGTATTAGACATAAAAAAAAACTTCTCCAAAAACACCTCAATTGAATGGCATGGCTGAAAGGATGAATAGGACACTAATCGAGAGAGTTAGATGTTTGCTAACTGAATTGAAACTACTATAATATTTTTGGGGTGTAGCTTTATATATTGTTGCTCATGTTATTAATCTAACTTCTACTATTGCTTTGCAGGGTGATGTTCTAGAAAATGTTGGAACTGGCAAGAATGCCTCTTATGATCATTTGAAAGTATTTGGTTGCAAAGCTTTTGTCCACATTCTGAAAGATGAGAGGTCAAAGTTGGTGTATCCTAGACAATGCATTTTCAATGGTTATAGGCAAGATGAGTTTGGTTACAGATTTTATGACCAAGTAGAGAAGAAACTTGTAAGAAGTTGATATGTGGTGTTTCACAAGAACCAAACCATTGATGATATTGAAAGGGCAGAAAAGACTAATTCTTTTATATAGTATAACCTCACAGAGTTTGATCCAAATCCTATGTTGCAGTTGCCTAACAGAATTGAAGGGGGAGTTGAAACTGAGATGCAGTAAGATGATGTTGAGGATGACCAGCATGATGACAATTTATATAATTCTGTACATGATGTTGATAGTAGTCAACCCAAGAGTCCTAGAGCTAATCCACATGGAGCTCCACTAAGAAGATTTACAAGAGATAGACGACCTCTTCTAGATATTCTCCTTATGAGTATATACTTTTGACTTATGAGAGAGAATTTGAGTGCTATGAAAAAGCCATGAAATGTGTGGATAGGCAGTAGTTGGTTCGTGCTATGGAGGATGAGATGAAACCTTTGTATGATACTTTTGACCTAGTAAAGTTACCTAGGGGTAAAAGAGTTTTGAAAATATTTGAATGCTCTCTAGAAAGCTATGTGTTATTTTGTGACAGTCAAAGTGCAATTCCTTTTGGAAAGCATCCATATTTTCATTCTAGACCTAAACATGTAGATATGAAATATCACTAGATACGTGATGTGTTAGATGAGAAGTTGGTTGAACTTGAAAAAGTTCATATGGATGAAAATGGTGTTGATTTGTTGACAAAGACATTGACAAGATGGAAGTTTAGAATATTTTGCTCCCTTGCCGGGATGGCAAGCTCCTTCATAGAGTCAGGAGAGTGGAGATTTGTTAGATTTTTGGGCTCCCAACTTATATGGAAAAAGTCCAATATTATTGGGTTAATTATTTGGCCCATTAAGGAGTTTAACCCTAGTACTTATAGTTTTTAAAGAGCTATAAATTGTGATTGAGCGAAAAAAGTTCAGACAGAATTTTTGCAACAATTTTTAACAAATTTTTAGTCTAAGTAGTTTTTATCAAATTGATGATTTAAAAGTCAAATTTGCTCTGATCGGGTTGAAAATTTTTTTTGGTGGTAGAGAACATCTTACTTACATTTTGAAAATTGGAGATCAAATTTTAATGGTTCAAAAATGAGATATAAATTTTTCAAGATTGTTATAGTTTTCTGATGAAGTTTTTCACATTTTGTTTTTTGTTTGAGATTTTGGTTGCTTTTGTTGATTGTTTAAGGCCATATCTCACTTGTGTACTTATTGGAAATTGTACTTGACACTTCATTGATTGATAATGAAATTTTGGTGGTGGAGTTAAGGTCTCATGATTTTTCCTCTTCACATTGGAGAGGTTTTCCACGTAAAAAATCACGTGTTCCTTTGTGTTTGATTTTTTGGTGTTTTGTGATTTGATTTATTTTCACTTGCTTACTACTTTTAATGCTCTTAATATGTTCTAATAAATTGAGGAGATTTTTGACTTGTCACTGCGATTGGGTTCAATTGATTTAACTTAGTTTCTCCCAACAATTTTGAAAATAAATTCATCAAAAGCAAAGATTGAAAGTGCAAGTGTGTATAACTGGCATTTCAGATATTGAATTTTAACAAAGTATGTATCTTTAATAATTTTAGCATTTATAGTACATATTGAAGTGAAAGAGGAGGGTGTGAAACTAAATGCTATGGGTTATCACTAGATTTAAAAATACTTCTTCTATTACCGGTCTAGTTCGAGTCCATGCTAATTTTTGAAAAATAGAAAATTCAAAAAAATTAAAAATCTAGTGAGTAAATCTTGTTAGACGAACTAATTTTTCACATTAATTCTCTAAGGGAAAGAATATGATACATTTAGAAAAAAAAATTATAATAAAAATTCATTGCAATCAATGTGGCAAGAACTAAAAAAAATTATTTATCACACTACTTGAAAAGTATTAATAAGAAATAATTTTATCTGTTTATATTTATTATATGTGTTAATATTTTTAATTAAAATTATTATTACTTTTCTTAAAACCTAAATATAAGTGATTAGGGTGTACTGTAGAATATTGATGGCAGAGCATTTTATCCATGGGTTAAGCATGCAATACTAATTTGCAGTATTGGTAGACCGAAACGAAGTGCTAATTAGTATAATCAAGGGATTAGGGGTCAATCGATCGAATGATTGCACCAATAATAAAAGTCAATTAATAATGTCATTATGATGTAATAAAAATAGATTAATTATAAAAAATTAACACTAGTATACAAATATATGAGATATAAATTGTTTAAATATAAATTTAGTACAAATTGTATGAAATTCTAAGTGTAATATTAAATAATTTTGTGAAAAATAGTATAAAAAAGATTTTAAATAAAGAATAGATTAAAATTTGTGAGAATTCTCTTGTATAAACATTTTAAATATTCAAATTTAAAATCTTTATAAGAAAAATAATGAGTTCTATAAAATTTTGGAGTCAAACTATAAGTTTGAAAAATTAAATTATTTTTCATCGAATCAAACCCCATCAACTACGGTTTTGACCAGTTAAATTGGAGTGTGACCACCTTTTTAAATCCATTTTTTTAGCAAAAATCAAACCGATCTCATAGCTGGTTCCTAATTAGACCGATTAAACTAGCCAGTCTGATCTTGTTTTAATAACGTTGTTAATATGGGGTATTTTTTTTTTCCAAAGAAACGATCATAATATTTACTTTCAAAATTGACTCATATACATACTAGCCCACTAGCTATAAAGACCTTAACTCTCATAATAAGACTAAGTGTAAAAGTATAGAATTCCCAAAGAATGAGAATTCTATACACGAAATGATCTATGGCATATTAGCCAACCAATGAGGCACAAAAGAATACAATATTAACAACCTCATCCAGTAACAAAAATGCAATGAACTCTGTAAGAAAGAATATCCATCTTTCCAATAAAGGCATTGCCTAAACCTAACGAGTTAATTACCACTGACCTCGATTAATAGATTCTAGTCACTCGCCTTCATCATGGTCCCTCTGCACCTTATTGACATCTTAGAATTCAAGCCATTTTGCCAACGCGAGATTCACCACCTCCTTCTCTTCTCTCCATTCCTTTTGAAAGATTCAAAGATTCATACTCTTCTAGAGCATCCATAAAATATATACTGTCAATCCAACTTTGCTTGCCACTGATCATCCTTTTTCCCACTACATATCTGAAGCCACCATTGTTTAAAACTTAAATCCCCCAAAAGTGGCCACCATACCCTAGCAATTTGCCACACTAGTTTTGCTCTAGGCCAATGCAGTAGGACATACTCTAGATTCTCCTGTATTTCTTCACACATATTGCAAATCGGATCTTCTTGAATGCCTTTTCTCAATAACTGGTCCTTTGTTGGAAGAATACCATGTCAATATCGCCAGATGAAATGTTTGAGTTTCCCGTGATGCCTAGCTTCCAACAACGCTTCCAAATCATTTTCATTACTCCCCTGGCTGAGCTACTCTCTGCCTGATAATACACCACTTGTTGTTCCTTAAAAGCATTTAGATAGGCCGACTTGACAGTATAGTTGCCTTGGTTGGTCAAGTGCCACACGAGTTTGTCTCTAATGTCTCTTTGGCTGTCTTGAGAATGAAGAATATAGATTATAGCCTTAGCATCTATCGGACTAAAAAGCTACCGCACTAACTCTTCATTCTAGCAATCACCCCTGGTGTTCAGAAGCTCACTCACCCATGTTGTCCTATCTCTCTGAATTTCAGAAGCTATAGGTCTGTAATGTGGTCTTCTAGGAATCCAAGGACTCTCCCGTATTTTAATTGATTTTCTATCCCCTATCTGGAAAATGGCCCCTTGCTTGAGAATATATTTAGCTCCCATCCAATACTTCCATAACCATGAAACATTCTGTTTAATTGGAACTTGCAAGAGATCACCCTTAGGAAAATGCTTGGCCTTCATGGCCACGTACTAAATCACCAAAGTTGTTTTGCTATGAGGGCATTATTAAAGAGTTGTACATTCTTGAACCCCAATCCGCCCTCTTCCTTAGGCCAAGTGAGATCCTGTCAAGCCTTCCAATGGATTTTAGACTGGCCATCTCCTGAATCTCCCTACCAAAATCTTGAAGTCTTTCTGACAATATCCTAGCAAATGTCTTTTGGAATTTTGAAACATGCCGTCACATAAGTAGGAAAGGCATCAATTACCGCCTTGAGGAGCACCTTTTTACCAGCATGACTAAGAAACTAATTTTTTCATCCTTGAACTCGCTGTTGAACTCTCTTTGCCACATAATTGAACACCTCTTTCTTCGATATGCCTATGATCATAGGAAGTCCAAGATATTTTGCATCTAGCTTCTCCTTGATGCCATCTAGAATCCCACAAATATCTTCCCTCTGTCTCGCTAGTATATTCTTATTGAAGAAAATTGAAGATTTTTCCTAGTTGACCATCTGCCCAGAGTAATGGCTATAGCTGGCTAAAAGGGTTTTAACCTTGCATGCTTGTCCTAAATCTGCTCCACAAAAGAGTAATGAATCATCTGCAAACAATAAATGTGTAACTTGCGGTCCCTCTTTGCTGACTCTCATAACCCTATGTTCCCCCCTCAAACTTGCTTGCTGGAACATATTTGAAAATGCCTCAAACACAACTAAGAAAAGGTAGGGAGACAATGGATCTCCCTGTCTAATTCCTTGTGTAGGTTGAATATACCCACATTTTCCCCATTAACATTAACAAATAAGGTTGAGGAACTAATACATTTCCAAATCCAACCTATCAAGGTACGAGAAAACCCCATTCTCTTAAGAGCCTCACACAAAAAACTCCACTCGACCCTATTGTATGCCTTGGCCATATCAAATTTAATAGCCATCCACCTCTGTTTTCCTTTATTAATAGCATTTAGGATATGAATACACTCATGTGTAATAACCACATTATTTAAAATTTGCCTCCCTGGAAGATACGCTACTTGGAATAGACTAATGCACTTGTTAAGGCAAACTACCATCCTTTCTGCCAAGATTTTAGAGATGACTTTATACACTACATTACATAAGCTAATGGATCTATAATGACCAACAGATACAGGAGTTGCAATTTTTGGGACCAATGTGATCAATGTATGGTTCACCTGTTTAAGCATTCTATTTTGCTCAAAAAAGAATTTCATAGCATTACACAAATCTACATGAATCACATTCCAACAAAATTGGAAGAAAAGATGAGTCATACCATCAGGCCCAGGGGCCTTATTGGGATGTATTTTGAAAAAAGCACTCTTGATTTCAGATTCCTCTACAGGACACGTCAACTTCTGGTTCATGGCCACTGTGATTGACAGTGGGATACCATCTAGATCTTCATGTCAGAGTCTCGGACTGGAGGTAAAAAAAAGCTTGTCATAGAACCCTAGGATCTCATCATTTACCTCATAGATGTTTACACATGGACTTTCATTGTCCTTCGCCAATCTTTCAATAGTGTTTTGCCTTCTTCTATCGATTGTGAAGGCATGGAAGAACTTGGTGTTTTTGTCTCCTTCTTGATGCCATTGGATTCTTGATTTTTGGCACCAATAAATTTCCTCATCTCTATAAGCTCGATGGAGCTCTTTCCTCAGCATGCCCCATTCTCACCAATTTCTGTTACCCCCATAACAAGATAAGTGATCCATTTGTGCTTTGATGCCCACGATTCACCTGGCAGAATTATGCATATTTTCCTGGCTCCATTTTAACAACCCCACTCGGGTATGTTCAATTTTGGCACATAGTTAATACATTGGGGTACCTCGTTGCTCTCTTGCCCAGGTAGTTTCCACCAGTCTACCTACCGCCTCTTTTGTGACCCATTGCTTATCAAACACGAACCTCCATCTTGCTCTTTGCTCTACAAGTTGAATGTCCATCAGGATAAGTGAGTGATTGGAAGATTGCATATCCACATGATAAGCTTTTACCCTTGGATAGCTGAGTCACCAATTAGGGGAGCAAAAAAACCTGTCAAGCCATTCTTCCACAAATCCCTCTCCTTTCTGATTATTCGCCCATGTAAAGCTTCTTCTCACAAAATGTATTTCCCCTATCCCCATGTTAAAAACAAAAGATTTGAAAGGTTGGCAACTAACCTCTATCCATTTCCTCCCTCATTTCTTATCTGCAGGCCTTAGTATATCATTACAATCTCCTCCCAAAAACCACATGTTACCCCATCAATGTCTTTGTTGCTCAAGGTACGCCAATTGTTTGTGTCGTAACTTTCTATCTATATGAGCATACAAGAAAACAGCCCAAAAAAACCTATTATCCCCTTTTAGCTCACATTGCTATTGAAAACAAAAACTAGTAGAGATAATATTGTGAATACCTATATTATCATTCAAACATACAAATAACTCTCATTTGGCACCAGCCGGCTCTCCAACATGCCATCTTTCACGACATTTCAATCTTTTACACATAGTGGCCACAAACTTCCTATTATGCTTATTTTCAGATAAAAATATCAAATAAGGGAGGTGAGATCGAATGATCTTTCGCAATTGGGAAACTGTAGAAGGTCCTCCCAAACTTCTACAATTCTACACACACACCTTTATCGTTCATGTTGAGACCACTCTAAGCTGGCATCCATCACCTTTGACACATTGGCCATATTAGGTTTTTTGACACGTGGCTCTTGCTCTAAATAAGAATTTTCATCTTGAAGCTGCAAAGGTCTCTTGCCACCAACCGGAACTGTTTCAGTAACTTCAGATATCCTCCTAACTCTATTCCCAATCCTTAACCATCTTCTAGGCTGCACACATTTCTTTGCCATCTTAACCAATTTTCTTGGGTTATTGTCCGCAACATGCAAGCACAGCCCTTTCATCACTGGTTGCCTATGAAAATCTGAAGACTGAATTTCAGAATTGCTGAAAATCGGAGCCAGCTCAGGAAGTGCTGAAAATCAGAACTCCAAATCCATTTCCACAGTCAGCACCCAAGCTTCAGTTTCCATCCTTGCTACACACACCATTCCGGACTCCTGCTCCCGCTAAAGTATTGAATTTAGAATTTTTGAATTCCTAACGAGCAAAAGTTTGGATTCAGCTAATGGAAGTGCTAAAATTCTGAATTCCAAATCCATGCTCCCAGGTGGCAGAACTTGATCACTGGATGCCCCCATGTCCTTTCATACACCGCAGCCACTGTAGCCATAGATTCAACGACTAGATTGACCTCAGACACAGGCAGCAAATGTTGTGCCTAAAACTCGAGACTTGAGCTCCACCCACACTTAAGGCTTTCCTTAGCTTCCCCGATGGACCAAGCTTGATTCCCCTCCCTCTTGTATTAGTCTTACAGCCTTCAGCCTTCAACCACTCTTCAAATTGTCCCTCTTTAAGTTTACCACATTCAATAGCTACCCTTCTAACAGAGCACATCTTTTCCAAATGCCCAACCCTACTACAATAATAACAAAAGCAAGCTAAATTTTCATATCGAAAGGATATCCAACACTCTTGAGAACCTAGTTTCAGTCGTGTGCCTCTCAACAAAGGCTTGCACAAATCAACCATAGCAAGAATCTTCATGCATATTCGGGTTGCATTTCCACTTTCAGGAATGAGAACATAAAAAATGTTAGGAAAAAGTTGCTGAAGCCTGAACCCCGTCTCCCTTGTAAGCCACTGATTGGGCAAGTTCCACACTTGAATCCACAATTCCACCTTACTGAAATCTTACTCCACACTCTTTCCAGAGGACGATCACTCTCTGAGAACAACATATTGTTGATCAAACATCCATTCTTTGCCTTGCAGCACCCTTACTTTGCCCTCTTTGTTATTGAAGACAAACTGAAATTTTGTTTGGTTCGAGCTCTCGTACCTTGAATGGGGCTTTAGTTGGCCAAATTATGGCCAAAGCACTCTTATAGCCTGTGAAATTCGCCCTCCTATCACCAAAAACACAGCTAAAAAGACTCCTTGAATACTCCTCCATGCTGGTGTGAACATCCGCGTCCAGAATCACTACTCCCTTGTCTTCTTCGCTGGTAAGCTCCAACCGTTGCAACAACTCAGAGACTGCCAACATCGGATCTAGGAGGTTCCCACTATTTATCCTCAGCATACCACGGCCACAAGACAACTTGCTGCCTGAAAGAGCATATAACAACAAGAACAAGAAATGAAGAGATAAAGAGAAGAACCTTAGCCGAAAAGGACAACAACTAAAGTAAGGAAGTAAGGAAAATGCAATGAAGCCAAAACGAAGAAGAAGAGTGAACTAATGATGTCTGAACCAAATAGCGCAGATAATCTAAACACACAGAAACTAAAACTAGAGACTGACTATGGGTTAATGTCAATAGTAACTGTTAATTCTGTACTAAGGACACGTAAAGGAACCAATTCCCTTAGCAAAGGCATGTGTACTCTTCTACATGAATGAAGAGGAAATTTCACTCCTAAGAAAGAGACCCTCTTCTAAGACAAAGACAAGAAGCGCTCAGTCAACCACCAGCACCGTAGTTGCACATAGAGACTAAGAGAGCATAATGTTTTAATTCTAATTGCTTAATTTCATAAAGAAATAAGTTCCTTCTCTCAAGTTGAGGTAAATTATGCCCTTTTGACAAATTCATCGCTCCCAAAAGAAATTTTTTGCCACTCGTGCAGTGTTTCTCCATGCATGTCAACATATACCATTCACTTATAAATTATATGGAGACTATACCTTATGGTAAGATCCATATTAACTTCCATAGAACTTTTTGAGTTAATTGAGCAATTGTAGTGTTTACACACTTTCTTACAATTTGAATTTGCGAAAACAATGGGTGAGGGGATCAAAAAACGCTTGGTTTGCCAGGCTGCCAAAACCCACTTTACTAGGGACAATTGAGTGTGCGACGTAGGTGTGATTTGCACTTTTTTTTTTTAGGTGTTTTGCTAAGTTTTTGGTTGCAGACTCTTTAATGCATGCGGTAGTAGTTTAGTTGTCAGGCTATTCAATGTATGCAATTTTACGGGATCATCACGAAAGGCATGGGACGAGAGCTAGGAACGCTAAGTATAGTTTCCTTCACTGTATGCAGTTTGCGGTGTCCAGTTAAAACAACACCTTAGTTGGTTGTTTGTTGTAGGTTAGTAGACCCTAGTTAGGCTAGTGGTTGCTGTTGTAGGCCCTTATGACTGCTATTGTAGGTCCTGTGGCTTTTTTTATAAATCCTTTTTGTGGTCGCTTTTCCTTCGTGGTTCAGATCGGTTAAGATCACATACAATGAAGATCATTTAGCCTTTTGGCTATGTATATTTTGCCATTGCAATGCAATATCTCTATAATTTTTAGAGAAAAAAAATACAATTTGAATTTGCTATTTTTCAATTTAATAGGAATAGGGTTACATAGTCCAAACAAATATGCAACAACTTTAACAATTATGCAGAATGAGAAACATATAGCAATAAGCAAGAGCAACTTATTCATTGATCAACATTATCCATAAATGTATATAACATGGGAGAGATAAAAAGGAAAACATACAATTTTAGCAAAGAAAACAAATTCAACAAAATTTGGGAAAAATTTTATTGAATATATTTGAATAATGATCAGAATTATGAAAAACAAATCCCTACATACATATTTATAACCTAAAAAAACTAAACAAAAGTTAAAAAGAAGTCAAAACCTATTAGAAAACTAAAAGGTAGATAACTCCTATTAAAAAAATGATTAATATATATTGATAATTACTATAAATATTATTTTCTAATTAATTTTGATAACTATGTATTGAAAGTAGATTGTCCTACATCAGCATACATCATCTCATACATACTACACTACATTTTGTCCATGTGGCTTTTTCATTCTTCTGTCTTATTTATTTCTTTGTTTACTAACGATGAACTGAAATACAGTACTTTTTATTACAATGTTGCCAGTGGTGGGATGCTTTGTTCATTTCTAAAGAAATTATTTGGATCCACCTTGGCCTTTACGTGCACCAATCTGTCAAAGTTTTTCTTGAAATACTTAGTCGCCCAAAAACTTGCTGTTTTATAGCTTGTATTGCATTCATTGTTCACTCCCAAATCAAGATCCCTGTAGTTAAAATATGCAGCTCTTGGAGACTCTGAAACATAGGAAGCCATAAAACGGTAAAGCCTTCGGATCCAATTGATATAGCGAGCAGATTCTGCTTTATTTTTCCACACCACAATATAATGGATCATATAAATATTCCCTGCTCTGTGAGGGAATGGTGTTGCAGATTCTGAGATTTCACTCATCCTTCCTCCCAAAGGGCTAAATTGCAACTGAGCTGCAACATCGTACTCTCTCTCGAGCCTCTCCCATATTGCTTTCAGACCATTCTCTGAAATTGGCTGAGTTACGTAGTCTGACTTTCCTTTAAAATTAAAAATAAATCTTGCATTTCTGTTCAGTAGAACATTGACAGATTCACCCCTAGGAAAGCCAGCAAAGAAAAGTATCGATTCGATCCAGCTCATTTCATCACAATCCTCTTTCAACAAGCCCAACTCTGGGAAACTCAGTTTCATTATTGGCAGAAGCTCATCAACTCCACCAAGAAACAACGAAGTGAAAGAAACCTGAATAGTTTTCTTTCCATTTTGACAAGAATCAACGCGGCTTATGAACAGCCTGATTTGTAGGTTTTCATCAATTCTGTGTGCAACATATTGCCACTTGTGCACTAGCTGAGTGGCATTTTGTTCCAATGTTTTAGTCACATTGAAAACGGTGACCTTTTCAGGAACTGAAAGTAGCTTTACTTTCCACTCAATGACGATCCCAAAGCTGGTTCCGCCACCTCCTCGAATGGCCCAGAAAAGATCCTCACCCATGGATTGCCGGTCAAGAATTCGACCGTTAACATCGATTATTTTGGCATCAATGATGTGATCAATAGCCAATCCGAATTTACGGGACATCATGCTGTATCCTCCCCCGCTGAAGTGTCCGCCGACACCTACAGTTGGGCATACACCAGCTACAAAAGCCAATGTTTTACTTTTCTCAGCAATTTTGTGGTAAAGTTCGCCTAGGGTAGCACCGGCCTGAATGGATGCTGTGTAGTTTTCTGTGTCAACTGATATCGAACTGAAATTTCTGAGATCTATGAGGACAAAAGGAACAGTTGAGGTATAAGAAAGACCTTCATAATCATGTCCACCACTTCGGATTCTAGTTTGAATGCCAAGTTTCCTAGCACAGCGTAATGCTGCTTGGATCTCAGATTCATGAGATGGTGTATGAATGAGATTTGGTCTCAAAGGAAAGGCTGATTCGGGTCGTAAATTTTGAATTGATGATTCAAATACGGACAAATAAGATGAGTTTCTTTGGGTAAAAGTAATCCCAAATATTGAATTAGTGTTTTGTGAATGAAGGCATTTATGATATTTATCATGAATGTGTGCTGAGTTTGCTCCTGTACTAACAAGCAGAAGTATGATAAAAGATAGAACAGAAAGCCATGAACCCTGAGAAGAACCCATTGTTTCTTTCATCTTATTGCTCACTTGGTTTGATTAAAATTGGATCGATTTAGATTGATATTTATAGATCCAATCTGAACACCATTCTTGGACTTGCTGATTACTTATAGGATAACAATCCAGTGAACGTTTGGGTTAAGAACATGAGTGTGAAAATGAGAAACTGATTAGAAGAAAATTAGGAAAGTATTAAAGAGAGAATTACAAAATTATATGCTATTGACTGTATTTGGAACTTTATAATGAAAGACCTATTTATAAGTTATAATACATATCTATACAAGGTAAAACATCATTTAAATCTATACTATTAATGTTATCAATCATTAATTGATTGATATTAATCAAAATATCATTAATTGAATCTTTATATTAATGATATCATATCTATTAGTGATTAATGGAATATATAGTCATTAATACTATATCCATCACTAATTGCTATGATATAATCCCATTAATATAGGATCAGTCATTGATTGTTAAGACAACAATCCGAGACATCTTAACGTCTCTCTCAAACTTAAGATAATTTAATTGAGACTAACTTAGTTTGGAAATAAGAGTGACAAACCAACCGGGCAAATTGAGTTTTAGTGAGAATGTTAGCCTTTTGATCAACAGAGCAAACAGATTGTAGTTGAATTGTACCACGTACAATATGTAGATGAACAAAATGACAATCATTCTTAATATACTTATTATGCTCATGAAAAATATCATTATGAGCAATTTGAATGGCACTATGATTGTCACGTAGGATAGTAACAGAAGAAAGAGAAACATTTATATCATCAAGTAACCATAGGAATGGCAATTTTCGGGATTGAAGTCAGGTTTCCTATACCTATCTCCGACTTCAAAATTTTAGGGTATTCCCGAACCGACCCGATTGAGTTTTAACCCTAAACCCCATCCCAACCCTGATCGGGTTTTGGGTTCCCGAAACTGACCAAAAAAACAAAGATATCTTACAAGTGGGCAACTGCCATTTGTTCATATGCCGCGGCCTGTAAGTAGCTCATATAACCCATAAAACCAAAAATAGGCAGGAAGAGGAATATGTACATCTGCAAAAATCCCAAATAGAAGTGACATTACAAAATACATGCCGCTTGTGAAGAGTGTGTGAGCACGATACAAACTAGCTTCTAATAAGAATATCTTTCCTCTTCAGTTTCCTAATTAGCATTTTTGTTTCCAACCTTCTTTAGCAAAAAGTTCTATTACCTCAAAGGCAAACTTTCTTCTGTTCACTACTACGGTTCTTTTGGTTGTTGTAAGACTCAGATTTTTTGGCCATCAATAATTTTCTTGACAAGAATATTGCTATACAATCTCTTCAATCATTGTACTTTCTATAGCTCATATAGGATCGTCTGTAACAGGATTTTATTGCCAAATTATTGACTTGAATGCACAAATTAATCAAAGAATCAATACAAGAAGAAAGCATGAACAAAATCTGCAAACTAAAACCCTCATAACAACAATCTAATATCTTCCACCTATAAGCAAGTGCATCAACAACCCCATCAAAACTATCAAACCTAGAACTGACCACGTCAATCCCTACGCCTAATTGGGCAATGGCTCAATGTTCATGATTTAAAACTTTAAAGAGCCGTTAGGTTTCTTTTTTTTTTTCTAATTTATTTATCATTTTCTCCTATAAATACTCTTCAATCTCATTTCATGTTCAACACCAAATTTCATCAATCTTTCTCATTCTCTCTTCTTTCAATCTATCAAAATCTATCACTCTTTATTCTCTCAATTCCAAATATTCACCATTTATTATTTTCTTATTATTTTTTCACCAAATTTCAATATTTTTTTACGTCTCTCCACCGTATCCCTCCCTACCAAATTTTAAATATTTCTATCAATTCTCTCCATATTCCTTATTATTAAAGTTTCAATAATATTTAAATTCTCTTCTTTTATATTAATTCTCTCCATATTCCTCGATATTTTTTTTAAATTCTCTCCAATTATATTAATTCTCTATTTATATTAATTCTTTCCATATTCCTCCATACCAAATTTTAAATATTTATATCAATTCTCTCCATTTTCCTTATTATTTTTAATTAAAATTTCAATATTATTTAAATTCTCTCCATATTCCTCCATACTTTTTTCAATTCTCTCCATTTATATTAATTCTTTCCATATTTCTCCATACCAAATTCTATTATTTATATTAATTTCACCAAAAAATGGCAAAGTAGAGCCGACAAAGGCAAAGGTAAAGTGGGCGAATCCGCTAATGTTCATGATTATGATTATGAAGATTGGGGTTTAGAGATAGATGTAGATGAGCAAGAGCAAGTCAACACCAACACTATTGTGGGAGAGCATATACTTACACAACAAAGTCTTCATCCTACCACCAATGATGAATCATAAGAAATTTTTAAAAGGAGGCCAAAATTTGATATTTTCAATTAACATTTCAAGAAGACAGCCACCGATGATCCAAAGAAGTTTACGGTAACTTGCTATCATTGTAGACAAAATTTTAAATATGCTCAATGAGGTGGATATGGAACATTTTGGAGGCATCTTGAAAAAAAGCATCCAACTCAACTTGGTCATGCCCCCACGCAAGCACAAATTACCGGGTACACAAAATCTACCCCCCCCCCCCCCCCCCCCCCGTTTATTTCGTTTTAGTGACCAAACTTATAAAGAATAATTAGGTAAATTTGTTTCCATAGAGAATTTATCTTTTAGTTTTGGTGAAATTTAGGTTTTAATCAAATTATTCAAAATGCTTGTCAACTACAAGCAAAACATGTTCCTAGAAATACTCTTAAACGCACAATTTTTAGTCTTTACCAAAGAGAGAAAAAGGATTCACAAAAAAAATTCAAGGATTTTAAGGGACGTGTGCATATAGGTAGTGATATTTGGAGTGATCATTGGCAAGTCCATTCTTATATGGGTTTAACATGCCATTGGATAGATGATGATTGGAATATTCAAAAAAGAATAATTGCATTTAGAGTTTTTGATGATAGGCATACAACGGATAATATTTATAGATTAATTAGACAAATTTTAGAAGAATTTTCTTTACTTTTTCAATTGGTTTTGATATTGCCTTGGCAAATATCGCTTCAATTATTGAATTAGAAAATGTTTGTAGACCTGCCTTTGGTGGACAATTTTTTCATATTAGATGTGTTTGTCATGTTTTATATTTATGTGTACAAGATGGTTAAAAAACTCTTGAAGTTCTTTTAGCTCCAATAAAAAAAACAATTTCATATTTATGGACACTTCACCAAATAATGAAAGAATGGCAAAAGTTTTGTAAAGCAAATGGCAAAAAACCAAAGAGATTTCCAAGAGATGTTCCAACTTGTTGAAATTCTACTTATATTTTGCTTAATGAATCATTTGATTATAAAGATTTATTATGTATATTTGTTGCAAATAATATTTCCCAAGTTACTTTATATCCACAACATTGGAATGTTCGCAAAAAAATTTTAGGTCATTTAAAAGTTTTTAATGACGCTACTTATACTTTGTTTGGTGTTTATTATCCTACTACTCATTTATTTATGCAAGAATGTATTAATATTTAGGTAATTTTAGAAGAAACTAAAAAAAAATCATACTAGAAAATACTATTAAATTAATGGAATTAAAATGTCTAAACTATTATAGAGATATTCTATCTATTTATTTAGTTGCTTGTGTTTTTGATCCACGTTGTAAAATTGATGGTTTATATGATTGTCTGCAAGCTTATTATGAATATTTAGGTTTAAATGATAATGTAGATATTACAAAAATAACTTCTTTTACTAGAGCCTTAGTAGTAAATGTATATGAAGAATTTTGTAAGACTTATAGTGACCCTCTCCCATCTTCTCAATTTAGTAGTGGACAAAATGAGAACTTAAGTAGTAGAATGAATAAGGGATTAGAGATTATTATGCATAGGCATAAAAAATATAAGGCATGATTAGGAAGTAACTCTAAAAGAGATAATTATCTAATAACACATTTTGAGTTTGATAATAGTGCAGAATTCAAAAACTGTATTGGTGGAAGAGGCATTTGAGCCACTACCCAATTCATTCTATGATTGCAAAAAGGGTTTTAGCAACTCTATGTTTGACAATTGCTGTAAAACAAGCATTTAGCGCCAGAGGCCATATGTTAGATGAAAGATGTTCAAGTATTAGTCTTGAATCATTGGAGGCTCAAGTTTGCCTTGATGATTGGACTAAAGCACAATATCGACAACAAAAGATAGATCGTGCAGAATTAGAGTTATTTGATATAACGAACGACGGAGACACCACCGGCACTAGAACAACAAAAGGTAGCGATTGAGGTAAGTAGGGGATTACTAAAAGGTAAGAGAACTACATGGGCTTTGATTCCCCCAAAGGATATGTAGGCGCTTAATTCGTTAAGTTCAAGCCCCTTTTTTCCTTTTTTTTTTCTTTTCCAAAATATACTAATTTTGGATTTTTTATGATTTCTGATTGGAATTATATAAAATCCTTTTGAACTGTATTAAAATTGAAATCGGAACCAGAACCAAAACTGTCAGTTCTGCACTAGAACCGTTGGTTCTTGAACAGTGGCCAGGGCCAGTAGTCTTGCCCCTCTTGTTGCTTCCACCAATTTAATTTGATGTTCGTGAATTTTAACTTAAGAGTTACTATTACTAACTATAAATTCCCTTCAGTTTTAATTAAATAGTGACTATTAAAGTAAATATTATTACAGTACATGAAAGAGTAATAATGCTTTTAATAAAAAAATTAAAATGACTAGTCATGATGATTAGCAAGAAGCAAAATTATTTGTCATACTTTTTGAAAAGTGTAAAATAATAAAAAATGATTTTATTTTTTTATTATTTTCATATTAGTCACTATGATTTTATTTACTATAATTTTTCAATGAAAATATCATCATTCTTATGACAAAGAATTCTCTGTCCTATTTTTAATAGCTTAACACGTGTTAACAATCTAATCTAATGATTCAAAGTTGTTTCAACCCTTTAGGCTGAAAAAAAGAAGAAGAAAAAAACAGAATACCCTCTAACTATTCCACTCTTACCACTGTCATTTTTCCCACCATTCTTCATCCTCCACCTTCCACCATCCACCATTTGCCAAGGTAGTTATTTTCTCTATAGATAAAGTAATAAGTGAATTAAAAAGGTCATGATTTTTGTAGATCTTGAAAGATTATATAGTTTGGACAATAGTTGATATGATTGTGGAAGGAATCAAAAAACTAAAATCATCTATGTTCACCTTTTGTATTTATAATGATTGAGTTGTGTACCTGTTAGATGGATAGTTTGGATATGATAATGAATAAAAATGATATACTAAATAGACGAAAGAGAATGCCCGAGTTCTTGTAATAAACCATGAAAATTAATTTGGTTGAAAGGTGGAAGAGTGGTAGAAGAGGAGATGGCAATAAGAAAGAGTTTTTTGTTGGCTGTATTTTTTTTTTTTTTTTTTTGGGTTGTTTAGAAAGGTTGAAACCAGTTTAAACTATTGAATTAGATTATTGATACGTATCAAACTATTACAAAATGGGGCAGGAGATAAGTACAAGAAATTGGGAAAGAGGATCGTTTGCCTACTCTAGTAAGCTTGAGCTCAATTTGGTGCTTGTAATTTGCACTAGTGTTTTATAAAAGAGTAATGATACATATAGTGATTTTTTATAGTGACTTTTCATAGCGACTGATGTGACAAATATAAAAAGTCAAAATTTAATTATCAAACCTCTTCAAACATGCAAAATAGTAAATGATAATTTTGTCTTTTCATACTTGTCATATCACCTACGATGAAAAGTCATTATAAATATTATTATTCTTTATAAAATATTATACTGCTACCAACAAGTGCACTAATTATGATAGTCTCAAGTCTCAACTTGATAAATCCAAATTGAGTATAATTTCGTCACTTGTTTTGATTCAATATTTGTATTAAGTAAATGAAGTCTCAAAAGTATCATTATTCATTTAATACACACGAATAGGCACATTGTGGTCATAATTGGCCAGTTTGACTATTTTATGAAATGAGAATAAATGAGGCATTTTATTCATTATTCTAATTATTAGGTTAAAATTTTAATTATTTTTATTCATTTATTTTAGGCATTAGGTGATGACTCCTTTTAGTGGGGGCACCTAAAAAAATATTTTAAAAAAAACTACTTTAGTATGGGCATAATTATCTCTCGTTCACATTGTATGCATTTTTTTATTTGACAAAATCGTGTAAAAAAAATCAATTTGGACTTTCAAAATTCACCAAAAAGTATAAAATTTTTAAAATTCATGTCCCAAAAATAACAACATACATGCCTATGCATAAGTTACTATAGGATACAAATTCAAAAAGTGAGCATATAATATCTTTATCTACGAGAAAGTTCCAATCCATTAATAAGATAGAGAAGCAAACTTCTATTTTGTGGTTTGATTAGTGTACAACACGAAACACCGATGCAGAGAATCACAATATTTAGCCATCTACCTCACTTATGTTGCGGTGATTCAGGTTAAGGCTTTAAATAATTTTCCTAATTTTGTAATAAATACCCAACTGAAAATATCTACAATTACTCTCCGATTTAGGCGTGCCCATTTGAATAATTTTCTTGTTGTAGATTTTTTTTTAAAAAAAAAAAATTTTGTCTTTGGGCTACAAATTGTAAAGGCTTAAACACAAGGCTTGAGGTTTTGCCTCACCGCTTCAAACTGAGTTTTGAACAGTATTACTCCCAACATCTGGGGATTCGATAATTTTAGTTATGAAAAATTTCAGATAGACAAATTAGTTATCATAGTTTTAATTTTCAACACTTTAAAAACCAAGTGTAGATAATATTTAAACTTAAAAATTGGAGTGTGTAAGTCTCACGTGATATATAAATATCCCATATTGCAAGATTTTACAATTTAATTTTATTTATTAACATAATTTTGATTATTTTTTATGTGCATGAGGAATCAATCTAATATAAAGAATTTTTTAACTTATAAAAGAAGAAATGTTAAATTCTTTTTTTTTTAAAAGAAGTTTTAGTATTTACAATTTTAAAAAAATAAAAATATTAGGGAGAATCACACTTTTAGTCTCTAATGTTTTATTCAATATCACTTTTAGCCCCGTAATGTTTTAAAGGTACAAGATTTTAAACTTAATTGTTCAAGAAATTAAGAAACAAGTAATGAATAGGAATAAGAAAGTGGCAGCAAGGAAAGAAAACAAAAGGGAAACAAAAATTTATAGCAAATTAAGAAACAACAAAAAATTATTGATGGATCTTGAAAAATGATGGAAAATGCTCCAATTTATTTTTCGAATGAAAACAAAAAATTTGTTAGTTGGCAAATATACTCTATATTGAATTCCTTATAGCCATCATTTTGATCTAATACTGATTAAAAAACAAGTAACTCCATCACATCTTCCTTGAATTTAGTGTTGATTTCATGTAAATAAACATCAAGAACAACTACTAATGAAAGTCGTATCTGCAACCCTCTAAGATGATTCGGTTTCGAAACTCTTCGTCTTCCTCGATGTGAAATGTTCTTGCAAAACAAATCTCGGAGTGGTTCTTCAGGGTAAATCATTCAATGCTTAAGTCAATGTTTTGTACGTAGCTAGTACTTTAAATTTGCCAGAACTCCCTTACTTGGTTGTTTTTCTAGTTTACATATCTTCTTTCGTCATTTGTGGAATTTGTTGCCATATTTTAGCATTTTGGCTACAGTTGTAACTGCTGATTACACGCTGTTATATTTCCCCATGATTGCCACATATTGTTACATACTTATGGATAAGCACAACCTTACTGGGTTCCCACCTTGTTGGTGTAGTCTGAGACCCCGACTGCCCTAATCTAAGGTCCCATACACTTTATGTGATTTCAATCTACTTTTATTCTCAACTTTTATACTTAGATCTAGAGGTTAAGGTCTAACTAAAATTCAGGCATTTAGCTTTCAAGTCTTGCTGAGATCTAGACCTTAGTCAAGATGAGATCCTGTCTCGCATATTGCTGAGATCCAAACTTTAGTTTGAGATAGGGTTCTGGTTCTCTTATATATCATAAGCCCCCAAAACCTTTGTGTGGCAATGTCAGGCTGTGGTCTTGTCATGATTAGGATTTCTAGGTCTTTGGAAATAGAGATAGGTGTAATAATTTGAATCGCCGCATTTAGTATCTATCAATTCTTATCATATCTTGTGTAATTAGATAATGCGCATCTTTTAAGACTACAAAATTTAATATCGTGGGACCCTAGAAGATTTGGTTGAGATGAGTATAGAAGTTCTAGGGTTCTGTATAAAAAGTTCGCGTGTTTCGTATCTAGGTTTTTCATTGTGTGTTGTCATTTTTGTGCCTTTTCACTTTCACAAACTCAGCAGTTTTCTTCGGACAAGCAACCGTCTACTTTCAATGAGTGTCTGGTGAGGCGATCTCTGCCCAGCGAACCATCTATTCACGTTCAGTTGAGAAGTTTAAGAAAAGAAAAAGTAAGTATGTCTTCTTTTTAATATATGTCTTCTGGATCGTCAAGGTGGGAGAATAAAACTATATCCTTGGACAGCAAGAAGGATAGTTCTTTTGGTTAGTCGAGTAAAAGAATGGTGAGTAGGAGAAAGCAAGTATTTGTGTTGTCTAGTTTTGAAAAGGGGCATAGTGTCCCAGATAGTAGGCTGGCTTCATCAAGAGCTGTGAGTTCATTGTTGGAAGAGTAGAAGGAATTTGTTGCTTAGCTGGCAGTGGCATTTTTTGAGAAATTTGCGCCTACTACTGGGTCCCTGTTTTCGGTTTTTGGGGAAGCCAAGGTCAGGAAGCTTAGAAAGAGGTTTTATATTTCTAAAGAATATGGGGCTAGGGTTGCGGGTCTCGAGTGGAGGGCATGTCGCCTTCCTATTGGGTACTTGGCAGTGTATGAAGAACATTTGAAGGTGGGGTCAAGGTTTCCTCTATGTCAACTTGTCTTTGAAATTTTGAAGTATTATAGGATAGCCTTAGCCCAGCTAGCCCCAAACTCGGCGAGGACTATTATTAGGTTTGAAGTATTATGCCGAGAGGGGAAGATAGAGAGTCCAGTAGACTTGTTTAGATGTTTTTATTGTATGAAGAGGTCTACGAACTCAATGGGTTATTTTGCATTTTTTCCGAGATCCGAAAGTAAAGCTATGAAGCCTTCTGCCCACCATGACTAGAAAAGAAGATTTTTCTTTGTAAAGTCTAAAGTATGTGGGTTGGATACGGAGTGGTTCTAAGGAGATATGAATGATACTTACAAAGAATGCAAGAAATAAAACCCTTTAGGTCGTGCTTACATATAGTTCCGGGAAGAAAGATTTGGTAGTTATATTAAGGAGAAGCTAGTTAAATACAGGATAAGCTCGGCCATTGTAGAGGACATATCTCGGATTGTTCAACAAGCCGAAGAGAAGAGCCTAAGGGCAGGGTTATTATACTTTAGAATATGTTTTTGTTAATATTGTTTTTAGCTAATCTTTGTAATTGTTCTTTATCGTACAGTGGTGAAATTTAGCCCTACAGTCAATAGTGGCTTATCAAAGGAGGTGTAGCATAGCACCGGAGGGGCCTCTTCTTCTGGGAAGTGGTGGTGGTGGAGTTTTCGAAGAAAAAGGCTGAGAAGATGATAGCCGAGGCTGAGGCTGAGGCCAAAGGAAAAAAAATGAAAATCACTAGTAGCAAGGGAATAGTTGGCCAGAGAAAAGCTGGGGTTATGACCTCGTACATAGTGTTCCACTTCTCCATGCCCATAGGGGACTCACCAAGAGTGACGGTCCAAGGCATGGAGGATCATCAAAAAAGGTTGGTCGAGATACCGATGGCTAGCCTTAACAATAATTTGGCTTTCACAGTGCTACAAGTAAAAAAGTGTTGGCAAAGTCGTGTTTCTATGTAAATATATGTTAAAAGTGTTGTTGTTAACATATTGTTTGAATTGCAGGCGTTAGCTATATGAACGGAGTACGTCCAAAGGGCTAATCACCAGGCCATGGAGGTCTCTTGGCATCAAGTTGAGGTTGCTCAGCTTAGGGATGCTGAGGCGGCATCTCTGGAGACGAGGAGAAAGTTGGAATGAGAGGTTGCTTTCCTTCACCTACTACTGGAGGAAAGAGAAATCGAGGTCCAAAAACTTAAAATTATCGATCAAGGGGAATTCGCAAAGTTGTTAGTGAAAAAGGTTATCCATACAAAAGATTTTGGCAACTTTGCGTGAATCTATCCCAAGTAGCTAAGGAGATAGGACAGCATGATGGGGCCGTTGAAATTCAAGGGAAATTTCCAACTCTTAAGTTAGAGGAGTTGCCTGGCTATGATCCCGAGGCCGTGGCGAGAGCTGATAAAGCATATGTTAATACTGTGAAGGGATTTGATGGTTCCTTCATATTATTACAACATGTGACATCTCAGAGCTCACCCATGACCTTGGAAAAGTGCAATGCTTGTACGGTTGATAAGGACCTTGACCTTTAAACTCTAGAAGGTGATGCTCCAGGAGGCTAGGTAGAAACCGAGACCTCATTTCGAGGTGAAGAGGCTCAGAAAGAGGCTAGCTCTTAGGCCTTTTTGTATTTCTCTCTCTTTTTTTTTTTTTGTAAAAGCAATTTCTTTAATTAATGAAGTTCTAATTTTTCTTTAATTTCTACTACATCATTAGGGTCATTTTTTTTATCTTCGAGAGCTACCTTCAATGAATTGTATGAGAAGGTTAGGGTACTCGAAACTGCCCATACTGAGTTTTGAGACACTATACTTAGATCAGGGGATGAAAATAAAGAGGGACTTGATCCTTAGGGAGAGATCAACTAACGTAGAAAATGAAAAAATATAAGAAAAAAATTGCTACACTATCTGCCGAGATTGAAGATGTTATCTCTTAAATAAAAGGTAGAGATCTAGTAATCCATACCATGACTACCGAGTTGGACGGTAAGCGTCAAAAGATCTAAAGTCTTCGAAGTGCGCTTGGGCTGTACAAGAAGCAAATCTTCGAACTGCAGTTTGAATGCAAGACCTGGAGGTCGAAAATCGAAAAAATGGAAGTTCGTCTCAAGGAAGCTGGTCTGAAAACGGCGCTTAAGGACAGAGATCCTGTCAAAACAATGCTAGAAGAGTTGGAACTCTTGGCCCAATAGGGGCAAAAAGACACTGCTACATGCAAGAGAGAAGAAACAGTGTTTAACATGTATCTCCAAGATAGATATGAAGAGAACAAGAAAAAAGGAAAATGAAAGTTGTAAACTCATGTATGTAATATGTTTTTTTTAATAAAATAATTGGCCTGAGATCCCCACCTTTTGGGGTGTTTGGGATTTTATTCATCAAATATTGTAACGAAATAAGTAATCTGAGATCCCCATCCTTTGGGGTGTTTGGGATTTTATTCGTTAAGCATTCTCACTTTTGCTCACCCCATAGGATGTTCCATTTTATTACCCTCACGGATGTTCACATTCTCTTCACCCACTTGGAATGTTATAGAGTTCGCAGCTAGATTCAACTGAACCAAGGTCACATATGATTTTCTCAACTTACAATTTAGCAAGGTGGTTTTACCAACCTTGAACCAAGTTCAAGGTAATTAACATTCCTCATCTCGATTTATAAAGAGTGAATATAAAAATGATATTTTATTCATTAGTCAAAACTTTAAACATAAAAGCATTTTAAATTGTTGACAGGCTAGACTCGAGATAAAAAGTTCTCCTCCATTGTGGCAAAGTGATAGCTTCCGAATTTTGATGTATCAATGACCCTGTAGGGACCTTCTCAATTGGCTTTCAACTTTCCAAGCTTTTGAGCTCGGCTTGCTTCATTTTTGCATAAGACCAAATCTTCTAGGGCAAACTCATTGATTTTCACCTATTCATTGTAATATTTTGCCATAGCCTGTTTATATTGTGCTTCCATTACCGAGGTTAGATCTCGATGTTCTTCCAACAAGTTTAGATTCAACCGAACCTCTTCTTTATTAACCTCAGCATTGAAGGCCACAACTCTGGGACTTGGAATTCCAATCTCTACATGAATGACAGCCTCTGAGCTATATACTAGACTATAAGGGGTTTCTTCCATTGCCGTCCGAGGTTTGGTATGGTAAGCCAATAAGACGTTTGAGAAGTTTTTTACCCAATCTCCTTTGGCTTTATCCTACCGAGTCTTGAGTCCTTCCAATATTGTGCGATTTGTGACCTCAACTTGGCCGTTGGCTTGTGGATGTGCAACAGAAGTGAAGTTCTGTTTGATCATTAGCTCTTCACACTAGGAGCGAAAGGGATCGTCCACAAATTGCTTCCCATTGTCTGAAATGATTACATGAGAGATACTAAATTTGCAGACAATTTTACCACACACAAACTTCATAACATTTTTTCCAGTAATAGCAGCCAGAGATTTGGCTTCTACCCATTTAGTGAAGTAGTCTATGGCAACTGTTAGGAATTTCAAACCTTCTGGTGCTTCAAGGAAACGCCTATGCTAAAATATCACATAATGTGTATGGATAAAAAATTTTATTCATATTTAACACTTAAATATATTAATCTAATTAAGTTATGACAACGTTATTAAATCAAATTTTAGAGTTTCGAATAATACATTATGCATGGAAGGTTCGGGTTTGAAATGCAAATTTCAGCCATTCTAACTTATTATAAATTTGCGAAAAATATATCTCATATATTTTCAGCTATAATATGATACATATATCAATTTTGGCCAATCACAAACTCCAAGACCATGTTCAATTTGGCCAAAGATGAAACACATCATATATGTTCCTTTGCCGGGCAAACATGATCATGAAAAATTTGTGAATAATATAACATCTATATTTTAGACCTCAACTTAATATATCATATATATTAAATTTTGGTCAGTCACAAACAAATTCAAAAATATGTGCAATTCAGCTCAAAAAAAATTTAGAAAATTGAACCATTCAAAATTTAGAAATCCAAACCTACCAAAATTTTAGCAAATCCAAAACTTTCAAGTTGGAACTATTATATATCACATATATAATTTGCCCTTAATATTATATATAGAGATATATATATATCACATATTAATTTTAGCCTCAAAATGAAAATTGAAACCGAATTGGCCCCATGAAAAATTGCAAAAATCAAAACTACGCTTTTTTGAAAAACCGAAACTAGCACAAAACACAAAACCGAACTTGATTAAATTTTTCTTGAAAAATCCGAAGCCAATCTTATAAATAACATACATAATTTGGCCTCAATATGATTCAACACCTATTATTTTCAGTTTTAATAAATTTATCAAAACCGAAACTCAAGAAACTTGAAAAACTCGAACCTAACATGAAATTCCAGAAAAGCTGAATTTTGGTTCTTCCATGCATATTCATATATATATCTTCAAATCCAGTAATAACACATTAAAAAATACCATTAATTGATTTAATAAACATAAACATATCATATATGTTTAATGAACAACTTCACAAATTCAGATTTAATGAACAACTTCATATAATCCAAATTTTCAGCATGCTTATTCATAAACAATTTAAGAAAATAAACATGGTTTCACATAAAACCAATTTGAGCCTTTGTAAGTGGCTCTGATACCATTGTAGGAAATCAAATACAACACATAGTGGAAATTTAAAATTTTTTATTTCTTCCAAAGGATCCTTATGAAGTGATTTCAAATCGGTCGTGAAGAAATTCACCTTTACCGGTAGCGGTTGAACTTTCTTTTGAAGACTTTTGCTCGTTGAATTACAGAAACACTCAGCAAAACCTTGCCTCTATGGTATCCACACGATCGTCTCCAAGTTCTAAGTTAATTGTCACATAATTAACCCAAAGAAGAAGCAAAAAAATCCGAAGGTGCTAACCCAGAATTCTGCTTTTGATTTTTTTAGGTTTGAAGCTTCTCTAAGTTTCGGTCTTTCTCTTTGTTTCTTTGACAAGGAAGCAGCCATTATTTTTCTCTAAGAATAGCTGAAGTGCTGCTTATATTTTTCTTGAAAAATGGCTACTATTTCTTCACAAGAAATAGCCGAAATAATTTTCAAAACAGGCAAGAGAAGGATTGGTATTTTGGTTTTTTGTTTTGCTGCAGAATTTTTCTTCACAAGAAAAATTAATTTCGTGGCTTTTGATGCAGCAAAAATAATGTGTATTGTTGCTCACGTTAGGGTTTAAAGGCTACTGAAATTATAAATCCAAATATATAGAAAATAGATTAGGGTAAAATTTCTTCTAAAGAGTTTTACTTGAACTCTAAGTTCTAATATATTTTCGGAACTTTCTAAAATTTGGCTTTCTAAATTTTATTGGCTGCCGAAACAAGAATCCCATTCTTATTTTGCTTTCTAATTTTTGGCCCTCTCATGAATTAATAAATCAAAACTATTTTGAATTTATTAGCACAAAACCAAAACTATTTAGAATCCAAAACAAAATACCGATTTAAATCAGAAACCTTATAGAGTCCTATTCGTAATAGGATTCTTAAATTAACCAAAAATTCATCACATGAATTTTACATTTCAATTGGATACAATCTAAGTATGTGACCCAATAGATTCTTATAATATTGGCAATGACATAAAATCTATTTTATGCCATAAGCATTGAGCGGTATCTAGTAACACATTAATGCTACCCAAGTTATAAGCATGTTAGTAATTCGACATTACTTTTCTTGTGATAAATGTCACAATGTAATTCAATCCTTTTGCCAAGATATTTTGATTGAACACGAGCCATGGAGTGTGTCTCACTCGCATAGTTCAATCTTTGCGTTTCTTGATCCCCAAGTAGACACATCTAAGTAAATGAGCTCGATATCACATATTAACTCATTTGAGCACGGCCATGCATTTTATGGTCTTACTTGATCTAGGGGCCCAAATATATCACTTTCATTATATAGGAGAGACAAATTCTATCTTGATCACTCAGCATCCTTCTACATGATTCATTACATATCTAATTGCCACTTTTTATAGTTGACCTTTTTACGCGTAATGTTTAGTAGCATCAAAACATGCAACTCCTCATGTTGGGATCTTTGGTGACCTCAAGTCTAAGGATCACTTACACCATTATCACTATGAGAAATGCTTATGACAGTTCATATAATAACCCATATAGCATTTCTCATGGCGGGCCGATCCAATACATAATTCTCTAATATGTACCTATGTGTTGACTTAATATCTCATATCATGACACATTTCGTCAATTACTACACAAACTAATCTTAATGCTTATCATTTTCCCATAATGATAATACTTGACTAGGGATAATTTTGGAATAATTAAATTTTTGGGACATTATTATATTTATTCATAAAGTGCAGATATAGAATAAAACATAATAATAACAAATTGCCATATATTAAAACATTATTGGTCGTTAGAGCATATTCCAACAATAATTTTAATTTAGTTGCTAAAATAATTGACCCATTTCTTTTAATAAATTTTTAAAATATATCTAAATGTTTAAAATATTTCTCTAATGATTCTGAGAATACTAATACATTATCAATATATACAATCATAAATGCTAAATAAAGATTGAAAATATCATTCATTATATTTTGAAATTCAAAAGGAGCATTCTTTAATCCAAAAGGCATTACATTATATTCATAATGTCCAAATGGAACAATGAATGCTTTTTTGTACCTATCTTTTTCAACTATTTGAATTTGTCAGTATCCCAAATTTTGAAAAAATATTTGTGTTGAATAATTTATTGAGTAAATCTCTTTCATTAGAAATAGGATATCTTATTCACTTTAGTACCTTATTTAGAGGTTTATAATTAATTAGTAACCTAGGAACTCCTCTTTCTTTTTCTACCTGATTCATTACATAGAAAGCAAGACAACTCCAAGGTGACTTTGAGGATCTTATTCATCTTTTTTTTTTCTAATAATACTTGTATTTCTTTTTTACAAATTTCTAGTAACTCTTGATTCATTTGGATTGGTCTAGCTTTAGTAGTAACATTCTTTTCTAGAAACCTTTCTTCATATGGTAATTCTACCTCATGCTTTTTCCTATCCCAAAAAGCATTAGGTAAATCTGAACATATTTTTTTTGAGTAATTCTTCAAATTCTACTATCTTTTTTTGAATATTCGAATCATTGAGTCTTTCTTCTATTTTAGCATATGAATATTCTTCCTTCAAGAATCCAATATGTTTCGATATATAATTAATACTATTTATTTGCTTAAATATTGAAGTCTTTTGAATTAACTCTATCTCTCTTTGCTTAATACTATTAGTATGACTACGCTCATTATCTATCTTAAAGGGATTAATTTGACTCAAAAAGGGTAATGCTAACATAAGATCTTGAGCAATATTATTTACTACATAAAATAAATTTTTAACAGTAGTCATCATTTCAATATTTGCAATTAATTTATACTTTACTATTCATCTAGTTGAATTGGCGGCTAATAATGTTTCATTTGTTTTTTGACAATACTTAGTAGAAATTATTCCAATCTTAATACAGTTGTCATTTGCACCACTATCAATCATAGCAAGTACAGTTATTTTAAAATCATTAATTCCTATTGTGACAAAACAATACCCTTTTTTGCCACTTTATTATGTTTATCATTTGAATAAACATTTGGTCAGTAATTTCATCATTACTAGCTTGAATAGAAGTTAATTCTTGAATGTTTCCTGATATTTCTTCTTCTTTAAGTTAATCAATCATTATTAACTCTCTTGACTTGTCATGAAAGTCCTACCGACCAAATCATGAATAGTGAAGAGTGGATGAATAGTAATTAGCTACAGTGATCATAAATAGTAGAAATAAATAGTAATCGTCAATAGTTAAAATTAATAGTAATCATAAATAGTATTGTGAACAATAATTTCATAAATTATACTCAAAATGAATATAAATTCAAGATGAATTGAATACTTACTGTATTAAGCTTTGAAAATTGAAATCTGAATATAATAAAGATTCTTAAAATGAAACCTAAAATACAAACTTAAAATTTTGAAACTATATGTTTGAAATATTGCAAAGAGAGTTGGAATGATTCTGAGAGAGTTTAGATCTTCAAAAGACTAAGAAAGCTTACGAATTGCTAAAAAGCAACGTATCCAACTCTGTCTCCGATACTTGAATTTATAGAACCCATAGTCTATTATTTTCGTAGGCTTGGAACTTTGAAATGCTATGTTTATAGCCTTTTTGACTTCTTCTTTGACTTTGTTGCTTTGCTTGAATGATTTTGCTTATTTTGCTTGAATGGTTTTTTCATAGCCTTTTGACTTTTGTGCTAAGTAGGCTTTTGACTTTGGCTTCCATGAATTGTTTTCCCATAGTCTTGAATTGCTTGCATAATTGTCTTCATAGTAGGTAATTTGTCTTTTTCACTTTGAATCTGAATCCTTATCCTCTTCCAGCTTTTTGAATGGAGACAACTGCTTGTAGTATTTTGAGGACGGTCCGATCTTCTTTTTGAAAATTCTTTTGTAATTACTTGCGGACATAGGACCTACTCGTCTTTTCAGGAAACAGAGTTATCTGACTGTCCCTACTTCACGTGCTTGAATAGCTTTAATCATCTTTCCATTTTCGACTTTTTGAATGAAAATTGGCCTTGATTGCTTCATAGTAAAAGAAACTGATCTTCTCTAACTCTATTGAATTTGGTTGTATAGATGTGTTTGAGGAGGCTTCTTCTATGATCTCTTGCATAATTGTCTTCATAGTAGGTAATTTGTCTTTTTCACTTTGAATCTGAATCATTATCTTCTTCTAGCTTTGTAATCTTTTGAAGATGGTCCGATCTTGTTTTTGAAAAGTCTTTTGTAATTATTTGTCGACATGAGACCTACTTTTCTTTTGGGAGTGGAGAAGAGCATCTTTCTTGCGGATCTCACTTCACGTGCTTGAATTAATTTAAACACTTGTCCACTTCTGGCACTTTAAACAAGGACTTGCACTTTGCAACAAGGTAATGAGGATGCTTCTTGAAAACTCGACTTAACCTAGTTACAAAGAAGTCAAATAAATTCTGAAGCTTGCATAACCACATCTCATTTTTATCCTGTGAAAAGTGGGGGATAGTCAGTAAAAGCAATGACTTTCTATGACCAAGTAACATGTTAATTCCAATTAAAAAGGATCAGCATCAAAACTTACATTTTCAGGTGCCGTGGCAATAATACCCTCCACCAATCTCCAACATAAGCAAAAAAGGATCTCAGCATTCAACTCATTCCCACAGGCGTTCAATAGCTGCTTAAGAAATGTTCTGCAATCCCCATCAAGGGTTCTTAAGTTCAACTACAAATCAAATAATAACATTGGAGACGTAAATCATACAAAGCAGAAAAAAATAGTCATGAAAAATATGATGACCCAAAATATAAAACAAGCCTATAAACTCATACCTCTTCTGCATTCAAAACACTCCCAACCGATTCCAACATTTCCCACTCACGTTGAAGTATTTGAAAGGAAGCACTGTAAATTACAGAAAACTGAACAAAATCTGGCAACCAAGAGAAAGACAATAGACAGCATAACTTTAGCATATAGGAAATACAGATTTAGTTACTTCATCTTATGTTAAATTTTCGCGTTAACCAGAGAAAAAGTAAAATTCAAAGTCAGGATAATCAACAGAGAAAACTCTACACAATTTTTTCAGAAGGAAGTTATTTGCCTTCACGCACTACAAATACAACCACCATCACCAAAGCCAGAAAAATGGGACCATGTAGCAGAAGATTTTTTTACAATAAACAAATTCTATTCACCGGTGTGCCCTTCGTAATCAGATAGCTTACTTTATTCCTCATGTTCTCCTCAGTCAATTAATAAATAAAAAGGAACTGCATTTTTTTTTGACTTTAATTCCAATAGGTGGAGAAAAATGGACCAAAGGAAGCCTAAATCTTCAAGGTGGAGTTTCCCAACAAGACTCAAAATGAAAACAGTAAGGGAACTGCTGCCTGTCACATGATCTTAATTCATAATCTGAATCACTTATATGGCCTTAAAAAAATTAGAGGCACAGATCATTAAAAGGCATATGACCTTACAAATACCATTACAAATGCCACAAGCATAATGAAGTAAAGAAAACAGTGTTCAAGGAGGGAAACGAAGATAAATGATTGTATGCCAGCAGCTGTCTACTTCAATTTGCTTATGCAAAGGAATGAAGAGAATAAGCTAATATTTAAAATTCATTTGCTAATTCATCTTTTTTGCAACTGTTAACACATCTGATAAAGTAGATGCTTTAAAACTCAAGAAAGATGAACATGCCTTCCACCTTGAGCAAAACAGAAATGGAACATAGTGAAAAACAACGCCTAAGAAAAATAAGATTGCAGTGGAAGGTAACAAATATAATTTTTTGACCACATATCCAAATAGCCTCGAGAGTGAGGAAGAAAAGAAGACAGCATGTTACCTGGTTTTGGCACCATAGATGACTGCAAGAGAATTAAGAAACATACAGTCTTCGACAACTGTTTTGTGTTGGAGAATTCCAATAGCCAAGGCATGAACTCACTGGTAGAAAAACCATTTTCTTTTAACAAATAAGACCCAAAAAGAAAAAAAGAGGATACGCATTCTTGAATCAACCAGATCATTTTTTTAGCCAAAAAAAATATTTTAACCGGAAAAATTTCTTAGTTAACTAACGGTGTATATACACTCATGAAGTTATTCATCACAGAAAAAATATGTCCTCAACGACGTGCACATAACGCAGCAGCAAAGCCAATAACCCACTCATTTCTGATGGCTTGCTGTAATTCTATAAAACGATGTTCCCTCGGTCTATAAGAGTTCATTTCGGGCCTTAACAAAAATGGTATTCCCAAAGCAATTCTATAACGAAAGATCTCAATCTCAATTGCAAGATATGACGACATAAATTACTTTAATTTCCGTCTAAATTGTTGCATGCTCCATCTCAGTATATCAGCTCTTCGTGCTTTCCAATGGAGTGAAGATGAAGTTGCCCGAAAATATAGCTTCTTTACCTGCCCGTCATAATACCAATCATTAATCAAAAATTGTAACAAGAGATTTAAGTTACTTGCCAACTGCAGGAGAAAGAACATTTTCTCTATACATTAATGGTTTCAACTATCCAAAACACTAAAGCTGCTTTCATGGTGTATTTACTTCATGCTTAAAAATGATATTTATCTTTCCAGATTCTCAATATTTTTTGTGGAACACAAGCTCTTGGACGCAAGCAGCGACATTACATACCTGTCAGTGACAGGGAAGTAGATTCAAGACGAACATACCTTGCCATTGCCTGCAAATCATAATAATAATAATAATAATTACAACAACAACAACAACAACAACAACAATGATAACAACAACAACAAGAGCAACAACAAAATTAAAGTGTGTTATACTGACGTTAGAATGTGAGTATATTTTGGCCAAAAGCACCATCCATTTACTACCAGAAGAAAGAAAGCTCTAGTCGTCATATTGACCATGGCGCAAAACTTGCATGCTTACTCTTAAACGTTACATGCCAGAAAAACCAGCATGGATGATCCAACTTCATGAAACCAAGAGTATTTAACATGCCATGCACATTTTATTTCTTGTCAGACAGCACGTGATAATACCTTTGCAAACTATCTACCCATTGGCACACCTATCTGAGAAAAGTAAAGAAACAAACTTGCCTGAACTGGGTTTAAGGCAGCAGCAGTCGGAGCTTTGGATGCACCATCATCAGAGAAGACATTCCTAGATAACAAAACCCCAAGAAGTTATTAAAGCAGAAATCAATTTATAAGAGTATTGTTGCTTAAAAAATCTATAGAAAATTTGCTTCAATGCCTTGCAAATATTCATGAACCATATGATAATCAACCCAAGCATTAGATTTTCCAATGTATGAATCCTAAAGGGAAAAACACACATGAATTAAAGAATTCCAGTAAAACTTGAGTTGTGCTGAAACTATGGTGAAGTAACGAAGTCAAATGGCTAAAGTGCAATAATGTGAATAAATGCCCTCTCATCACATTGAGTGACCACATCTTATAAGATAAGATCTTAGGACCAAATCAGCCAAACAATGACAAGACCATCACAGTTATATTTTATTTTAGAAAGTTCAGAGTCATGTTCATAAAGGACACTAATACCAAAGCTTGAACCAGGATAACGCTAAATGCCTCACCTCCAAATTACATTTTGCAACTCATCCTGCTTTGCTTCAGGGAGCATGGCAGCATCATAAGCAACAATATTGCCATAAAATATCTTCTCCAAATCCTTCATCCATTTGCTTAACAGTAAGTTGACCTGCAGATGTCAGCGAAAAGGAAATCAACACAAATATTCCCCAGTAAAAAAGAAGCAAAAAGCCATTTTATGCCAGATATTCTGGTCATCCAAACACATCCAAAGGCTGACAAGTCTTAGTACTCCACCTAATAAGTCTATACAATGGTCCTCAGAGCTTCCACTACAATTAAATTCCTGTCTAGAAAAAGAAAGCAATCATTAATACACATTGTGTTGGCATAAGAGAAATCACTATTAAACCTAAATCCAATTACAACTTAAAGTGCCAGGCTGCCAGCATCTTTGAATACAGCACATAATAAATCATAGCGGTATTTAACTCTTCTCCTATCTGTTCTCCACAGAATCCAACCACATAAGAAATACTGTCAAACAAAAAAAGAGAAATAAAACATTTTCCTTAATTATTTTTCTTCTTAGGTTCATCAAAGCAACTCTCCAGAAGTAAAAACAAACTCAACAGTCCATTTCACTACTTTCCCCTTTTCTCTTTATGCTCTACCTTTTTGAAAGTTGGAATTATAAAGTCTGTAATTTAGTTTACCCAAGTGCCTCCACACATCTTACAAAGCAAATTCATACAAAGCAATGAGAAACTCTGAAATTAATAAGAAACTAAAATTACCCAGTGCTAATAGTCACTTTGACTTCTCTTTGTACTGGCAATTATCAAGTAACCAATTGAATGTTTCAACAGGATTCAAATTATCATGATGTCATTGCTCCTAGAGTGTATGGGAAAAATCAAAAGCTAGCCAAATCAAACAGCAAAAAATTGAGATTCCATGCATTTAAAATGTATATAGATATGGTTAACTAACCCCAGCCTTAGAAACTCTCAATTCCACATCATGATTGTAAATCTCATACAAGTACTGCCCCAGTTCTGCTCCTTCATTTCCATCTTCTTTTAAACGGCGTAAGCAAAGCCACGTATGTAGTACGAGCAAGGAAAATGTGGTTTTAAAGGTCTTCTCAAGGCTAAATACTGCATAATATCAAGAAAACTACAAGGTAAATTACAAAAAATCTCTCAATATATGGGAAGAAAAGAATTCAAAATTCATTACCAAAATTGAAAAACAGGCAAACAGAAGGCTTACTAACCATTATAGATAGGAGGTCGGTCAACTTGAGAAATGATACGGCGATAGATTACATTTGCCCCACGGATAGACTTGCTCTGTTTGCTATAGAAAAGCATCAGTTTAAGGATGAAACGCTTTATGCCTTCATATTGTGGCTCTTCAATTCTAAGCGGTGAATCAGCAGGCAACGCCAAAGAAGAAGGCGCAGCCCAAAACATCTTATTCAAATTCACCTGTTAAATCAACAAATTTAATATCCATAAAAGAGCAGTAGCTCTTAATTCAGTTAACATCTGCAAGTAGCTCAAGATAAAGAAAAAACGTGGAAAGGAGAAAGGAAAGCAAAATTCAAACAACCTTATGCAGCAAAAATAACCTCGCAACTTACATTAATCTTCCAATTTCATAGTAAACCAATAATGTTTAAAAAACTTGAGACAGATGCTCTACTGAACCAAAGCAAACAATAATGAAACAGGAGAACGAAATGAGGGGGGAAAATACACTTACATTTGGTTTACCGGTGGAGGTTTCCTCGACAGGATCAGGCGCAGAGGGAGCCGGCGCTACTTTGGCGGCGGCGTTTGAGTAATTAAGAAATGAAGAGAAGGCAGAGAAGCGACCATTGGTTAAGGGATTGTTCCTCTGCGAAACAACCCTGAAATAATTGCTAGCTGCTGCTCTGCCACATCTCACCAGCATTTTTCTTTCTGTTGTTTAACCAAGACAAATCCAAGAACAATAATTGAAAGAAAGAAAGAAAAAAAAAAAAAGGGCGTAAATTTGACACAAATACAGACTTGAGAGTTGAGGTTGAAGATGAGGCTAAGGTCAGTGAGCCTAAGACTGGGGGCGCTGCCGCCACTGCCCACTGTCCTGGAAAAAGTCATTTTTATTTGTAAATAGAAAAAGTTATATTAAAATATATAAAAAATTTTATTTGCCAATAAGAATTACTTGTCCAATTAAGTTTGTTTTGGGAAGGAGTAATTCGTGTTGGATATTTTAATTTGTATATGATTTTAAATTTTTTAAAATAAAATCAAAGAAAATTCTTCTTGCATAAATTAATATAAATATGCCTTCATTTTGCATTAAACAATTCATATAAATTAAAAAAAATCTTCGAATATAAAATTATACTACTAATTTTGAAATTGATAAAACTAACATTACATTCTGTACATTGCACATCTAATTAAATTACGACTGATGATAAAACTATAACTACTATATTGTCCGTCTAATTACAAATGCTAGAAATAGAAAGGTTTCTTCGCCTAGTTGTAGAGCTCCCTTGTCAAATCATCTTTCTTCTTCCAATCCCAGTAACCTAAGAACCCAATTTCATTCTTGAAACTAAAATCAAATATATTAATGACAATCCATAAAAGAAAAAAAAAACCGAGAGAGAGAGAAGATAGTGCTATAATAGGGTTATTGGACAGATCATATTTGTAGACATAAATGTAAAGTAAAAGATTTATTGACGTTAGTGCATCATTTTTGTGAGAAATCAAATGTAAAAAGATGAAAAAAAGAAACGAAAGGCTTTTAACCATAATAATCATACATTACCATTAGAATTACCATGTTCCTCGAGAGCTCCAATCTAGGAGCAAGTTGATTGCAAAATGACAAAATTCTTTAACATCCAAAATAAAACATTCATCACGAGTCTCACAGTGAATTACTATTAGTTCATTATTATACAAGAAAAACAACCGCATATCCAGTCATATGATATTAAAAGTATTGAATACTAATTGTGGATATAATTCTAATTCCTTGAAAACATTAAAGACACAAGAGCAAGGACATCAAAAGGTACTTATAGGGTGATTCCATGTCTAACTACTAGCCAATCATACCTTGTATTGACATGTTCATTTTCATCTCCAAAAATTAATAAAGTGAAACATTAATGTAAAGTGGGGAAAAAATGGCAAACCTTGAAGTGATCATGGATATTTGAATCAGATTTATGTTGGAGCAATATAAACTATACAATCAATTGGGAAATTTGCATATATAACAGCGTTGATCGTTGACTTTGCAAATATAACACCTTCTTTTTTTTCCTTGCAAACATAGCACTTCAGAGTTGAACAAAGACCAACATGCCCTCATCTTCTCTTCTGAAACATAAAGACACAGCACTTCATCTTCATCTTCATCTTTATCGATTCAACAAAATTTGCTTTCACACCCTATTATTTGCACTTCTTATTATTCTCACACCCCATTGGATCATCGTCTTCAAATAAGAAGACCGCGATCGTGGAGAAAAAATCGCAACGGGGAGATATTAGTTGAAATTTGCACAAGTTGAACTAGGTTTGTGAACTTCTACGAAACTGGTAGAGCCCTAAGTCGAGTTTTAGGTCGAGCAAAACGTTAGGTCGAATACAAGATCGAGTTTAAGATCGAACAATAAGTTTGAGTAGTAATTTGTTGAATATTAGATCGAGCTCAACTTGACCTAATACTCAACCTACTATTAGGTCGAGTTAAATTTAAAAAAAAAAAGAAAAAAATTGAATTTTTTTTTAAAAAAAAAGTTTTAGGGTCAAGCTCGACCCCATGTTCGACCTAATGCTCGACCTAAATTTTTTTAAAAAATTAAAAATAAAAAAATTAATTTTTTTAAAATTTTTTAAAAAAATTTAGGTCGAGCATGCGGTCGAGCTTAACTCTAAAACTTATTTTTTTAAAAAAAAAATTCAAATTTTTTCTTTTTGTAAAAAAAAAATTTAACTCGACCTAGTAGTAGGTCAACTATTAGGTTGAGTTTAGGTCGAACTCGATCTAATATTCAACCAATTACTACTCAGACTCATTGTTCGAACTTAAATTCGATCTTGTATTCGACCAAATATTTTGGTCGACCTAAAACTCGACTTAGGGCTCGACTAGTTTCTTTAAAGTTCACAAACCCAGTTCAACTTATACAAATTTCAACTAATATCTCCTCGCTGCGATTTTTTCTCCACGGTCGTGGTCTTCTTGTTTGAAGATGATGATCCAATGGGGTGTGAGAATAATAAGAAGTGCAAATAATGGGGTGTGATAGCAAATTTTGTTGAATCGAGAAAGATGAAGATGAAGATGAAGTGCTGTGTCTTTATGTTTCAGAAGAGAAGATGAGGGTATGTTGGTCTTTGTTCAGCCCTGAAGTGCTATGTTTGCAAGGAAAAAAAAGAGAGTACTATATTTGCAAAGTCAACGGTCAACGCTGCAATATATGCAAATTTTCCCAATCAATTTGTCTTAATGTTAATCATAAAGAATTAAATTACTTATGTTTTGACTCCAATTATCTTCTTAAAAATTCACTAATATTCCAAGTACCATTATGTATATCTATTTAAAAACTAAAAGACTAGAATTATAATAGCTCTACATGCCAAGTCATAGAAGATAATAAGAGTCTTTAAAAATTTGCCATTAGCTTTCTATTAAAGTTTAAAAAATTGTATGATGGAATCCCATGATAATTCTTTGCTGCTGAGTTTTTTTGCCAATTAACACTGTTATCAACAATTAGTAAATTTTCTAATTGTTTCAATTCTAACTTCACAAATAAAAAAAATTCCCACAACCACTTTTTATAAATTAGGGAGTTCAAAACACATGAAATCCAAAAAATTTAGTTATTTTCTTAGGTAATTTCTTCCCCATGAGTACAATCATACCACTCCAACTAACTGTCACATCTCTTAATCCACTTTTTCTCCTCAAACCCTCAATTTTTCTTTCGTTTTTTTTTTTAATATTTTCTTTTCAAAATGTTGCACTTGAATTTATATATTGGGTAATTATCCACTTTAACAAATAATACCTATTAAAATATTACCTCTTCAGTATCCCAACATATTTTCACCCCATCCTGTGAATACACACACATGATACAAACTAACAAATGTATCATTAATTTCCTAATTAGAAAAAATACAAGAAATAAAAAGAAATTATTAGCATAAAAAAAAACTTACTTTTGACAATAGTACAGGGCATCTTGGACTGCATATTCCCACCTTTAATGTTAAGGTATATCTATCGAGGTAAATCTGTGCAATGAATTTAAGAAAAATTTACAATCAATATTACTTGATTGTTGTTGTAATTGACTCATTTTGAGAATTTGTTAGAAATTAAGAGTACAACATAAAAATTATTGAGTTTTATAAAAAAATTAGGTCAAAAAAGTAATGGAGAATTTTATCAATAAAATGGATCAAGGGACAAACAAATAACAAAATCGTTGTTTCACTTGCCTAAATTACTTAAAATTTGTCAATGGACTCCCTTTTGTTCTTCTCTTTCATTGATTGATTTCGAAATTTCTTCTCCATGGAAATAATTTGAGTACAATTCTACACTATTTTCTAGGATTTCAATTGAAACTAAATAATATTCTTATAATATTCAAATATGGATGATGATTGGAAAAAAAAATAGAGAGAGAAGTGAGGCTATTTATATTTTGTAGTTGGTGTAATTGCACGGTATAGGCAAAAGGATCTTAGAAAGGAATTGCAGAGATTGTATAAACAGAGGAGAGAGACCAAGGGAGAAGTGTTAAGAAAGAGTTAAGGGTTGAGAAGGCACAATGAGAAATTAATGGGTAGCAACTGTTGTAAAAATTGTGAAGTGCCATAATATTACTTCAATTACCTAAAGCTAGTCAGATTAGTATTAGTAATAAAATCAAATGCCTTAATAGAGATCAATGGTGACATTTTACAAAAATACTTTTAAAGAGATCTCACAATAGGGCTTTTTTAGTAGTGATGGCTTTAATCTTACTCGGGTTAGGCTTTAATCTTTTAGTGGATATCACAAAATCCAAAAATATTACACTATCACAAAGAAAATAACACTTCTTCAATTCACATAAAGCTTTTCAGATTGAAGTACCTCGATAACCTTGCGAAGATATATCAAATGTTCCTCTTTGCTATGACTAAATATCAATATGTCATCAAAGTAAACAACAACATAAGATCCAAGCGAAAATTTTGAGTACCTTAATCATCACTAGCATGAAAGTGTTGAGTGCATTGGAAAGACCAAATGGCACAACAAACCATTCAAACAACATATCTGGAGACTTGAATGTTGTTTTCCATTCATCACCATTGGCAGTCTAATTTGATGATAACCACTTCTCAAGTTAATGTTTGGAAATATTAAAGCTCCAACTAACATGTCTAACATATCTTCCAATCTTGGAATTGGAAAGCAATATTTCGCCGTTCTTTTTTGGTGTAAGCAATAATTGTACCACATATGGAATCTTACTTTCTTCTGCCATTGGTTTCTATTCAAAATAATTTTCCAAAATTGATTCCTAATCAAGGAAATCCTTGGCATGTAACTTGCCGTGAAAATATGGTATTTCAATTTTTACATCACTTATATTTAACTCTAAGGCCTTAGTCAAGAGCTCTCCAAGTCACTCGTATTGGGGTTGTGGAATCATGGGACTATAGAACGGGTTGACCTCTTTTTTCTCTTCAACTACCCCTCTTCACCAATTTTCGAATGGTATTAAGGGTTTTTGACACCTTTTGGTATTCTTTGTCATGTTTTCACGTGGGTTTTATATTCTAAATTTTGCACCTATTATGTAAGTTGTTCACTTACTCGATGCAATTTATTGATCTAACCTTAGTTTGGATTCATCCTAGGGTTAGCAATTCTAACTTGGCATGCCATCACAACCTAGATTCTCTGATATCAAAATTGATGGGACAAGGACAGAGATAACTACTTGAACAAAAAAAGAAAAAAGTCCTAGTTATAAGAATAGAAAGACATTTTTCTTTGAAATATTGAAAATTCAATTAGTGAAAAAAAAAATATCATCTAAGCTATTGAACCTCTCATATATATAGAGATTGACTACTGGCTACCTAATTCTAATTCTAACAAGATTCTAAAACTAAAACTAAAGAGGATTGAACTAAACATTTAAAGTAACTAAAATAAATACTAATCCAAATTTGAAACTATAACGAATAATATATTTATATTAAAATTATACTAATAAAATTTTTAATTACTATATTTCAATATTAGTTATCAATTACTATAAATTTAGTATTTATTCTCTATTAAATATAAATTATTATTTATTCACCCATAACTTTTTCATTGTAATATATTATTAGTATTTATAGTCTATTATTTATTAGTTATATGCCATTTTTAATTTCATATGTATGATATCTTATATATTTTTTATTTTATTGTGTAAAAAATAGGAATTAAAACATCATAATTCATGTTTTATTATAATTACATGTATACTTATTATAAAATATGTTATTATCAATAAACATTTATATTTATAAAATTATGAATAAAATAAATTTAATTAGAAAAAGGGGCTCCATTGGACACTCATGGAAGAAGCGAGATGGGACACTGTGGGGAACTGGTGAAAGGAAAGCAGGTGGTGGGAAAGCTCCTTGCACCAAACCTACTTTGTTGCCATTCTAATTTTTTCTCTTGGTCTAGTAAATATTTTGGATCTTGGAGGTTTTTATGTGAAAATAAGAGAAGTGACGGATCCAATAAAAAAATATATTGTGGATTGAAAATTAAGAATTTCCTAAATTCGAACATTTCTGAATTTAAATTTTGGAATACCCTGACCTTGGTTTATATATAGAGAGAGAACTTCTCACTGGATAGGATCAAATTTAATTTCAGCAGAAGAAAGGAAGGGGGGTGAGGAAGATAGGTCCAAGAATGAGGAGAAGTCACCTTGGGTCCAAGCTAATGTTTCGGGTGTGTGTTTGAAGATCAGGGACAGAAGTAATGTGCAGGGGCCTTCAACTAGCTATCCCAATTCTGGAAGTGTGTTCTTGAGGTAAGAGGAAGCAAATTTAGGTGTTGAAATAAGGCTGAAGTTGCGATCCAGGAGCTGCATGCAGAGGGGTACCTAATAGGGCCAAACAGAAAGTTTAGAACAGAGGTATTTAGGACATGGCCATGGTTGAATCCACCTTTGTTATCAAGAGTGCGCTGAACCTGAGAGTGCGCTGAACCTGAGTGCGCTGAACCGCTTATTACAAACCCTTTCATGCAAAGCCAACACACGGTAAGGTGCTGAATCCGTGTGAGCAAGGCAAGATACTGGTTGGTGAAAATTCAGGATGTAAGCAACAGAAGCATTTGGAGGAAAAAAGAAAAATTATGAGGGAGGAAAAACTGAGTGAGAAGGGGGAACAAGGGATGGCCAAGAAGGAGGATAAGGAATATGTTCATTTTTCTAGAATCTATGGGGGAGAGGATGATTCGATTGCATTGGAGTTGGTTAGTGTTCTAATATCATGTGAGGGAAAGGGTAGTAAGTTGAAGGTGAGTGAATTCAATGAGATAAAGAGTATCAAGTTAATAGAGAGTGGCTTAATCGAGAGAATGCAAAGACAAAAAACATAGATGGATAAGATTGGGGGATAAAAAAGAAATGGGGGCTGAATTATTGAAGGAAAAAATGGAGGATAAATCAATTGTAGGCAAAAAAGGAAAATGGGAGGTACAAGAAAAAGCTTTGAGAGGAGAAGTGGAAGTGGAGTTAACAAATAAAAAAATGAGAAGTGAACTGACTTTCGATTCAAGTGTGGTTAAGGTGGGGGCAGCCAGCCTAGACTGGGCCCAAATGAACTTATGAAGACGTGTGTGGAATTGTAGAGGTTTGAGCGGACCTTCTACAGTTTCCCAAGTAAAGGAGTTATTAAAATCCCACAGTCTTGATATAGTTTTTCTTTCAGAAGTTAAGCAAAATAGAAAGTTTATGGCATCTGTTTTTAGAAGATTGCAGTGTCTAGATAGATGGAGAGTTGTGGAACCAAATGCGGAGCGAGGAGGATTGTTGGTGCATTGGTAGGAAGAAGTATCACTTGTCAAGGTTATTTTCACTAGCTTTTCCTTCCAATTAGAATGTAGACTGGCTAGGGAGAACAATTTTTTTTGGGTAATTTTTATATATGCTAGCATTGATATAAGGGTTAGGGAAGAACAATGGAGGTATTTGGAGAGGCAAAAACATATTTGGGGAGATAGATGGTTTATGGGAGGAGATTTTAATGATTTAATTAGAAAAGAAGAAAAAAAGGGAGGTAGAGTTAGACTAGAGGGTAGTTTTGGTGCCTTTAGGAGTTTTATTAGAAATATGGAAGCAGTTGACTTGGGATTTGTGGGGAGGAAATTTACTTGGGCCACTAATAGAGAGGGAGAAAGATTTGTGGACGAAATATTGGATAGGTTTTTTGGGGCGCCTAAATGGATAGTGGAAAATCCCATATTAAAAGCATCTCATATTGAGTGTCAAGCCTCATATCACTTAATGCTACTTATGGATACAAATCCCAAATGGCAACAAAGGAGGAAGAGGATCTATTTTGACCAAAAATGGGTGAAAAATGAGAAGGCTAAGGTGATCATTAAGGAAGCTTGGGATAGACCTCAACTGGGCACTCCATTGTATCAAATATGTTTGCGGATTAAATAGTGTTGAATGGCTCTTCTACAATGGAGTTAGAGGACATAATTTAATTCGGCTAAGCAAATTGTGAAGATCTATAGAAGGATAGAATTGATGCAACATCAAGGAGGGGGAGAAATTGGCAAGAATGGAGGTTATTGAAGAGTGAGTTGAATTGAGCATATCAGGAAGATGAACAATTTTGGAGACAGAAGTCAAGAATCCAATAGCTTCAAGAAGGCAATAACAATACAAAGTTCTTTCATGCAAGCACAGTAAGTCGAATGAGGCAGAATACAATTGAGGGACTGATTAAAGAGAATGGTAGGAGATGTGAAAGTCAGGAGGATGTCAAGGAAGAAATTCTTGGTTTCTACAAAGAGTTGTTTACCACTTCAAATTTGCTTATTTTGTAAGAAGGTCTTCAAGGTATCCCGTTGTCCATTACCTAAACTATGAATCAAAGACTGAAAAGGCCAATAGAGGACTAGGAAATCAAGCATGCTCTATTTCAAATGTGTCCCAATAAAGCTTCTGGCCCTGATAGTATGTCTCATCTTTTCTTTTAGTCTTATTAGGATATAGTTAATGTGGATATTTGCAATGCTGTTAAAGATTTCTTTTCTTTTAAGAAAATGCTCAAGCGAATGAACCACACTTTGATTACTCTTATCCCGAAGGTTAAGAATCCAAATTCCATTAAAGAATATAGGCTTATTAGTCTGTGAAACATTGTGTATAAAATAATAGCTAAAGTGCTGACTGATAGATTAAAACCGTATCTTTCATCTTATATCAGCCAAAACCAAGTAGTTTTTATTCCAGGAAAACAATCTTAGATAATGTGGTTGTTGCTCATGAATGTATTCACACTCTATATTCATAGACAACAGGGCATAAAGGGTATATGGCACTTAAACTTGATATGGCTAAGGCTTATAATAGAGTAGAATAGGAGTTCTTGTGCTCAGTGCTTAGAAATATGGGTTTTTCTTATAAGTAACACACCCCTTCCTCATCATATCCCAATTCAATCCCAGCTCCTTCAACAACATTGCAGTGTGAATGCACAAAGATCAGAACTATATAAACAATCAGTTTTTGTCCCGAACAAAGGTCTGTTATGATAAACACGTTTATAAAATGCTACGACATGAGCTCATACAAAGAATCAAAATTCAAAGCTCTAATAGAACTCAAAGAAAGTTGACTTTGGTTAAGGAAAAAAATTGGATTTAAGGGATCAAAATAACACCTTTTCCTTGGAAATCCTGCTTGAATCAACTTTCTTTAAAGAATCAAATCTCCAAATGTTTGTGAAGAGCAATTTCCTTTAACCCCAAAATAAGAAAAAATGTTTAAAATGAAAACAACACGATTTAATGAATCCACAACAATCACGAAGCCAACAACAACAACCACAAAATATAGTATCCAACGCTAATCTATTTGTTGTTACAGTGGCTATTTACGATGCGAGGCGAAGCGGTAGCGAAACGAGCGGCGACGAAGGAAGAGCGGCGGCAGCGACGAAGAAGGAATCAAAAGAAGTAAAAGGAAGCGCGGAAGAGCGCGATCAAATGGAGAAAGAAGGCGGCGGAAGGTGGAGCAACTCAGCAAAGGCCAAAGGAGAAGGAAGGCGGCGGGCGGAACAAACTAAGGTGAAAAAGGAAAGAAGAAAGTTTGGGATAGAACCTAGCAAAGGAAATTGGAAAATTATTTGCCAAATTATGGTTTTAATTTTGTAAAATTGCAAAATCGTCCAATTTAAAGTAATTTTATTCTCAATTTGACTTAATTACAATAGTTATTATTATAATAATACCAATACTTTCTTTCTATTTTAATTTTAATCTCTCAATAAATCTAATTTTATTTAATCATATCCTTAAAATGTATTTCTTTCTTTCAATTACACCCTTAATAAGTTAATATGTTAATACAAAATTTAACTAGTTAATATAACATTTTATATTAGTTTGATCAATTAGAATTTCTAAATGCACATTGAATAATTGTTAATTTGTCATGATCAAATTTTTCCTATTAATTTTTTTCTCAAAAATGTACAAACTCAAATTTCAAATTTTAAATTACTGTTAAATTAAAGTTATTAAATTAATATTGTCATTCAATTTAATACTCTCTTAGTCTCTCGTAAGTTAATAATAATAAATATCCAATAAATATTCACTAATCACTTTGTGGTGATTAATTATAAAGTTACACACTCAAATGAAATAGGAATGAGTTATTAAAGAAAATAATTGCATAGTTTGCACTCTCATATGTACACAACTACATATGTTATTTTCTCTATTTTTTCCATATATTTACCTTATTTTTAAATAATTTTTACATTTTTTAATAACTTTATTTTTTTCCTTGTATGATGTAATGTACTAATATCATTATTGTGATTTTAATATCTCAATTACTACACTAATGCCATTAAATTACAATGATCAAATCAAACTTATTAGTTATAAATATTTTACTTATTTAACAATTCAATAAACTAAACAATATATGAAGCAATAATTTAATGGAAAAAAATAATTTAATGAAAAAAATTAATAAAGTTTTTAAGATTAGTGTATATGAAACACTAGGACTATATATCTTTTAATAAAGAACATTCAAATGCTTTTGCGTTTTCTTGCAAGTTAAAGCATCAATATCTATTCTCCAATGGTTATTTTATGGAAATATACAATGTTACAAAGATTATTAAAAGTACAAAATAGTGTCACTATATAGAAAAACATTTTATTTGTTATTTAAGTTTATTTCATTCAAAATTATAAATATGTTCATTTCTTCAATTCTAATATATGAGTAAAATTAATATAAATACATGTCATATGTTATAGTAATACAAATCAATTGGTCAAATGCTCAAAACACTAGCATTTAGTTAATTAACTCCATAATCTTATATATATATATATAGATATATATATCTATAACACTTCTTATATGTATAAATATAACTCAATGTAATTTGTATGAATAATGAACTATACACTCTATGAGTTATAAATTTAATGAGTACTTAATATGTATGTATAAATGTATGGATTATAACTCATAGCTTACAATCTTAAATAATTAATTAGACTTGAAAAGCATAGTTAGGACATATAAAATGCTTATTAATTATTTTTTTAACATGATTACATGAGATAAGTGGTTCATTTACTAATTAATATGTAATAATAAAAAAAACTTTTTTCCAATTTCATTTATACTATGTTTTCTATAATCCTATTTTAATTACAATAGAATAAAAAACTTCTTAATTCTTACTTAAAATTCTATTTGTAATAAAATTATTTTTAAAAAATTAATGAAAAAGTAATTGCATTTGTTATGTGACGCTCTATTTTATGAAATTTTTAATCTTCTTCATGAATTTGTAATTGCAACAAATGGAATTCTAAACATAAAAATTAAAATATAAAATAATATTACAAAACACATAAAGGGTTGGGGTCGGGTTTTTTTCGGATTTTACCCGAACCCAGTCATTCGGGGTCGGGTTAGGGCGGGTTTGATGCCAGTGCACGCCCCAAACCTGCTTTTTTTTTTTTTTTTGTAAAACCCCAAACCCGAAAAACCCTATCAATCGGGTTCTGACCGGGTTCGGGTTCGAGGAACCCGTTGAGTCGGGGTTTTTTTTGCCATCCCTAAGTAACCATCTAAACCACAGAAGCTCTTGAGTTAGAGAATTAACCATCACCCACAGTTTGGCATTCTATTTCTGTGCTAGAGCGAGAAGCAAGATTTTGCATTTTTACTTCTTCAAGATATAAGAGAATTACCAACAAAGAAACATAAACTTGTACTAGAACGTCTATCAACATGATCTTTAGACCAATCAATATTAGAATAAGCATACAATTGTAGTGATAATGAGCTGAGAAATGAAGGTCATGAGTGCCTTTAACTTATAGAAGAATATGAAGAACAACTGCAGAATGGGTTGTGCATGGGTTTGCCGTGAAATTTTTTTTTGACAAGAACAACTGCAGAATGGGTTTGCCGTGAATTAACTGACAATACGAACAACAAATGTAATATCAGGACAGGTGGCTATGAGATAAATAAAATTGCCAACTAATGGTCTATAAAATAGTGGGATTTAAAAGTATATATCCATCATAAGAAGTAATATGAGTATTGGCTTCAATAGGTGTGGAAACTACCTTATTATCTATCATTCTAGCATAATAGAAAAATATCAAAAGTATATTTGACTTGAGAGAGATAATAGCCATCAAAATTGGAAAGCACTTGAAGCCCTAAGAAATAACTCAAAGATCGCAGATCTTTCATTTCAAAATATTAAAAAATAGACGATTTTATATTTGAAATGGCAACAAGATTATCTCCGTGATAATCATGTTGTCAACATAGAATAGCAATAAGCTAGTACCATGACCAGTTGTACATGTCAAAAAAGCTGAAGCAAAGATTGGAGGTAAAAAACCAAATTGAAAAATGGTCGAACTAAATTTGTAATACCAAGCTCTAGGAGCTTCTTTCAAACTATAGATAGCTCGCCATAGTTTGCAAACTTTATTTGAAGGATGAAAATATCCAGGTAGTGGTTTTATATAAACATTTTAAATGAGGTCTCCATTGAAAAAGCCATTTTGATGTCCATTTGAAATAGTTGCCATTAGCATATGGTAGCAATAGAAAGTAAGCTTGAAACTCATAATCAATGCCATGTTCTTGACTAATTCCCTTAGTAACTAGATGGGCATTATATCGATCAATGGTATCATTAGAGTGAATTTTGATCTTATACACCCATTTGCACCTAATGACAAATTTTGCTAAAAGGAGATCAACGAGGTCCCTAGTGTGCATTTTATCAAGGGCTTGTAATTCCTCAGACATAGTTTGTTAGCAAAGTGGATTAGGACAACGCTCCAAATAAGAAGGTTCATGGAGAGAAAGAATAGTAGAAAAACAATAAAATCATGCAAGAGTGGATGGTTTTCTTACCTTACTAGACTTACAAAATTTGTGTTGGGAAGAAAATAGAATCATGATTTGAACCAAAATATTGAGAATTGGTATTAGGTTAGGAAGAAACAATGGATACATTAGTGACCTGATCATCATTCGAAATAGTATCTTGGGAACTGGTAGATTTTTCAAGAGTGGTCTCTGTAATAAATGGAACAAATGATCCTATATCACTATCATTAGGAAAGAGATCAACTAAAAGATTAATGAAAAAATGATTGCATATATTAGAAGATAGGTAAAATTTGGACATGAAAAAAAAAATAAAAAATTGATGCTCCCAAAAATGACATGATGAGATATATGTAATCTCTTAGGTTGTGGATCCTAACATCTATATCCTTTTTTTATTCAATTCCATTTCTAAGGAAGCAACGTAAACGAGCTCTAGGTTCTAACTTAGAATGTTCATAAGGTTGAAGTAAAACAAAACAAACACAACCAAAAACTCGGAGTTAAGAATAATTAGGAGGACCATAAAGACACTCAAAAGGAGTTTGATTATGAATAACAAAGATGGAGTGCAATTAATAATATAAATAGCTATAAGAGTAGCTTCCCACAAATGTTTAGGACAAGAGGTAGAAATAAGTAAGGACAGGAATAGTATCAAGAATGTGTCTATGTTTTCATTCAACTCAATAAACTAATAATGATGAATGAGATGATTGATGCTGAAACAGCTAATGAAGAAGAATCAAGCATAGATATAGGAAGATAAAGTTGACTTATCTCACAAAAAAAAAAAAAAGAACGTATCTTATAACCAATCTCGAAAATTCGCACCATTTGAGAATCCTACACAGAGCAACCAGAAGGTGAAAATAGAACATGAAGTACAATATCACAAAATGGACCATGAAATAAGAAGTTGAGCTTAACTTTAGGTAAAAAAAAAAAAAAAACGTATCAGAAAGAGAAAGTTTGGATTGAAAATATGTCTTTCCTCCCCACTAATCCCAAATATTTTGCTTCCATCTTCCTAATAAAACTCCTAAATGTGACAAAGCTACCGTCTAGTCTAACTCCACCTCCTCTTTTTTCCTCTTTCCTAACAAGATCATTAAAGTCTCCTCCCACAAACCATCTCTCTCCCCAAATGTTTTTTTGCCTCTCCAAATATCTTCCCTAATCCTCAAATTAGTGCTAGCATAGATGAAAATTGGCCAAAAATTACTGTTCTCCCCAGCAAGTCTACATTCAAATTGAAAAGAAAAGCTAGTGGAAATAATTTGGACAATTGAGATTTCTTCCGACCAATGCACCAACAATCCTCTTTGCACCCCAGTTGGTTCCACTATTTTCCATCTATCTTGAAATTGTAATCTTCTACAAACGAATGCCACGAACTTCTATTTTGCTTAACTTCTGAAAGAAAAGCCATATCGGGACGGTGAGATTTTAATAACTCCCTCACCTGGGAAGCTGTAGAGAATCTGCCCAACCCTCTACAATTCCACACACGTCTTCATAAATCCATTTGGGCCCAGTCTAGGCTGGATGCCCCCACCTTAACCACACTTGAGTCGAAAAACGATTCATTTCCCATTTTTTTGCTTCTTAGCTCCGATTCTATTTCCCCTCCCAATACTTTTTCTTGTACCTCCCATCTTTTTTTTTCCTGCTTTTAAATTGACCTCCAATTTTTCCTTTAGTGTTTCATCCTTCTTCTGTACCTTTTTTGCCCCCCATTCTCATCCATCTATTTTTTTGTCTTTGCATTTTCCCGATTGGGCCACCTTCTACTACCTTAGCATTCCTTGTCTCATTGCCCTCACACTTCTTCATTTTATTACTCTTTCCCTCACATGATATTGGAACACTAACCAATTCTAATGCCATTGAGTCATACTCTCCCCCATAAATTCCATAAAAAATGCCATATTCTTTTGTCTCATTCTTGGCCTCTCTTATTTCCCCTTCTAATTATGTTTTTCCTCCCTTAGAATTTTTTCTTCAATTTTTTTACAACCCACCTGCTTCGGCTGTTTACTTTCATATCTCTCGGCCATCATAATCATGCTTTGCTCACATTGTTTCAATTCCATAGCTTGAGCTACCTTTTCACGAAATGGGTTGTAGCAAGTGGCTTGCTCACTCGAGTTCTGCACAAGCTGTGTAAGAGGGTGGGTTCAATCATAGCCATGTGTTGCTTTTGTACATTCTGGAAATTCTGGATAGCTCCAGCAGGTGCCTTACTGCATGAAGCTCCAGGAGTATGAAGAATCATCCTTCTTTCTTCCTCTGAAATTTCTTCATTCGGCTTGAACCGCAGCTTTCCATGATTGGGGCCAAATTCTGGAGCCGCCTGAACTTTGTTTCTGTCCCCAGACTTCAAACTCAACCCCGAATCTACATCTGGAAACAAAGGTGACCTCTCATCGATTCTGGACCTCTCATCCTCCTCCCCGTTCTTGCTTTTTCAGTAACTCTCCCTCTATCTCCCAAATCATTTCTCCTTTCCTCACTGAACTCTCCTCTTACTAACTCCATCTGTTTCCCCACTTCCTCTCTAATTCTACTCTTTCCTGTAAATTGTGACTTAATCCCAGCTGCCCTTAATCAATCCCCAAACTGTCATTCTTTCAGGGTGTGGTTGCTACTGTCCTCTCTTTTCACAGAGCACGAATGCTCTAAATGGCCAACCCTCCCACAGTATTTGCAAAATAAAGCAAGGTTCTCATACTTGAAGTTAATCCAGCATGTTTGTCCCGGCTGTTTGAGCACAATTCCACGCAACAAAGGCTTGCTAAGGTCCACTTTAACCAACAGCCGAAGGTGTCTCTCATTCTTACTACCCAAATCAGACACCCACACATCCATTGTTTGCTTGAAGAGGCTGCCTATCTTGAGCCCCATTTCCTTTGTAACCCATTGGAATGGTAAATCCCATACTTGAATCCACATGTCCACCAACTGAAAATTACTTGAGACAAGTTTCAATTGCTCGAACCACTCCCTAAGAACAATGTACTAGTTATCAAAAGTCCAGCCTTTTCTATATAACACTCTTAGTTTGTCATCTGTGTTCTTGAAGACAAACTGGAAGCAGTTCTCCCATATTTCTCTCATCACAAACAGTGGCCATATTCCTTCCAGTGTGTATTTTAATCCAGTGAAATTCCCTTTCTTGTCTCCAAATATGTGGCCAACAAGACTACTAGCCCCTTTCTCTACATTGGTTCGGATCCCTTCATCCCCCCCACACTCACTTCTTCTCCTTTTACTTCAGTTAAACAGAGTTTTTGGAGCAGACCCGTTACCTCTAGATCACAGGATGTATCCTCATTTGCCATAACCAAAACCATTAGATCAGAGACTAACTTAGCCTGCAAAGAAAAATAGGAAAAGCACAACAAGAAGGTGTGGACAGAAGCTTAAACAAGAGCTTACACCTTAGCAATATTCCAGGAAACAAAAAAAAGAGCTTTCGGATTAGCACTACAAGAGTTAAAATCGTACCAAAAAAACATACAATGCAAGCAAAAACACCACAGATTATGCAGTAAGAGACCACAAGATATTCATATGAGAAAGATAACCATGAACAAGAAGAATCGGCTGAGGTTGGTGATGAAAAGACATCCCGTTTGAAGGATTCTCTCGGAAGACAGAATAGTATAGTTACCATTTCTAGCAATGTTACTCCCTTACTTTTTAAGTTACCATGACTTTTTACTGATTTTACTACCCAAAAAAGGACACCCCTAACTCTAAAGGTACACTTGAACCCTATGTAGGACACAACATAGGGTTCAAGTAAGATCTGTTGGGTGGTTGGATGCTGGGAAACCTAGGTTAAACTACATGAGCTCTGTCGGCTATCTAGGAACCATATACTCAATCTAATTAATTAAGTGTGAAACCTAGCATTAGACCCACTAATGATTTTATTCCATTTCTAAAAGTCATTAGTTCTCTCTTTCTTACTTCACTTAATTCTATAATTATATTTAATGCTACTGGATTAGGGGTGGCAATCAGGTCGTGTTTCGGGTTCGCGGGTCGTGTTTTGACACGGGTATTACAGGTTTTACACGGACCCGAACACGACCCGCGAACCTGTTCGTGTCAGAAAACATAACCTGAACACGACCTGTTTATTTTTCGGGTAACCCGACACGACACGAAAAGACCTATTTAACACGAAAAGACAAAAAGACCTATTTGACACGAAAAGACCTATTTAACACGAAAAGACCTATTTAACACGAAATTTTTTAAAAAAATAATAAATAAACTTTAAATTATTATGAATTTTTTTAAAAAATAATAAATTAATTTTAAATTAATAATAAATAAATAATTTTTACACTAATTGTTCAAAAGGCCACAAATAATCATAGCCTCTTCATTTAAACAAACTACTAACAACTCCCCCCTCTCCTACTTATAATTGTGTTTTCCCTTCATTTCTTCATCCAAAGTCAATGTGGGATATGAAAATCCCAAAGAAAAAAAATAAAAAATGCTTTTACAAGGAATTGAACCTTGGTCTTTAAGGTAAGTGGTCAAGACACTTACCACTATGCTACAACAAACACATTGATAACTAACAAACAAATAGTATTATTATATATAAGTTAAACGTGTTAACAGGTCGACCCACGGGTTGAACAGGTCGACCTGAACACGACCCATTTATTTTGCGTATTATTCGTGTCCGATCGATTTGACCGAACACATTGAGGTGGACCTGTACCTGCTAATTACGTGTTAGGTTCGTGTCGTGTTTTCGTGTCGTGTCGCAAATTGCCACCTCTATGCTGGATAGATCTGCCTTCTTAAAGGCACCTTCTTTCTCTTTTAGAGAGAAACTTTACACTCCTGGAGAAGACGTTTGCCTTCCAAAATTGAATTGGCAAGTAAACCTAACCGTAGATATAGTTCTCAAAAGTTTAGTTCTACTCATTTTATGATAATTGATTACCAATTGGGGAAGTAGCAAAACCTAATAGAATTTCTGTGAGTCCTCATTATTTTTCATTGTGCATTAGGCCCCTTTGTCTTCTGAATTCCAAGCCTTGGAAGAAACCTAATTTGATAGAGAAATATTCAATAAAAAGAAAATTTAGCGCTTCTCAAAATATAAGATTAGGGTTGTAAATGGTTAATTGGTTTAATTTTCAATTGAAGTTTTGAGACTCATATACGAGGAGAAGAGAAATACAATTATATATATATTTTTTATTGAAATATTATGGGTATTGATGTCCATTTGAGTAAATTATCAAAATGGCATTTTGAAGTAAATAATTTGCTGCCCTTAATAAAATTTAGATAAAAATTGCAACATTTTTATTAATATGGAAAAGCCCACTACCCCCAGTCCAAATTTTCTCAACGAATTAAAAAGTCATGTGTGAGAAATAATTTTCACAATTAATTTTTTTTAATAATACATTTTAGCGTTTATACTAGATATTTAAGTGAAAAAGGAGGGTATGAAACTAAATAGTACGGGTTATCCTAAGGTTAGGGAAATGTAACAATTTTGGGGAAAAATTACAAAAAGAAAAAAGTTAAACTGGTGCCGTTAGGTTAATGTGATTGGAGGAAGTGTATTAATGGTGTTTTTTGGGTGTTAATTGTAGAACCTTCTATCATTAATACAATCTTCCCCTTTTGTTGCCCTAATTCTTTATTTTCCGCTTCTTTTCATTCTTTCTTTTCCTTCTGAAAATTCATTGAATCAATCAGGTCCAATCCTGACAAAATATCCTTCTTTTGCCCTTGATTCGAGTCCATGCTATTTTTTGATAAATGGAAAATACCAAAAAAATTTTAAATTTAGAGAGTAAATCTTGCTAGTCAAACTAATTTTTCACATTAATTCTCTAAGGGAAAGAGAATGATACTTTTAGGGAAAAAAATCGTAATAAAAGCAAGGACAAAAAAATTATTTATAACACTATTTCAAAATTGCACATCAATAAAAGATACAATTTTATCTTTTTATTATTAACATATTAGTTAATATAATTTTTTACAACAATTTTTAAATTAAAAATATTATTTTTCTTCTTGAAACCTAAACATAAGTGCTCAGGGTGCACTGCAGAGTATTAATGGCGGAGCATTTTCTTAGTGGGTTAGGCACTACTAACATGGGTATCGAGTCAATCTAAATTGGTTAACTTCGTAAAGAAATAACAAGCCGTTTGGTTACAGGGAATGGGAGGGGAATGGAAAGGTTTGAACAAAAAATGAGTGTTTGTTTTGGGGGATGGGTTTATCAAAACCCTTCCCAATGGTTTTAATCAAAACCCAGGCCCCCCCTCCTTTTCTCCAAACCCACGGTGCTGGGTAGTCCTGGCCACGGTTCAGGAACCGACGGTTCCGGTTTAAAAAAAATGAGGAACCGAAACCGAACCTTTAAGAGATGGTTCCGGGACGGTTCCAAAACCGACGGTTCCGGTGCCGGTTCCGGTTTTAATACGGTTCAAAACGGTTTCAATTCCGATTTTAATACGGTTCAAAACAATTTTATACGATTCCAAACAGAAATCATCAAAAATCTAAAATTACTATATTTTGAAAAAAAAAAAGAAGGAAAAAAGGGGCTTGAACTTAACGAATTAAGCACCTACATATCCTCCGGGGTAGAGGAATCAAAGCCCATGTAGTTCTCTTACCTTATAGTAATCCCCTACTTACCTCAATACTTTTTAAATTCTAAAATAATAAATATTATATAATATATATATTTTTTGGAACAATTTACTAAATAGAAGATTAGTCCAAATGGTTAAAACTGTGATGGAAGTTGAAGGAGGGCATAGGTTCAAACCTCACCATGGACAAAATTTTGCATATGTAATGTTGGCTTGGCTGGTTCCAAACCACCGTTCCGGTTCCAAAAATTATGAACCAAAACCGGCCACTGATAGCAGGTTTCTGTTCCGGTTCCAAACCGTAAACCGTTTGACCGGTTCGGTTCCGGTTTTGACCGATTCGGTTCCGGTTCGGTTTCGGTTCCAAACCGAACCGTGGCCAGGACTAGTGCTGGGTTTTGTTCTGCTATGGGCCTCAATTTTGAACTGATTGGGCGCGCGCCACTTGTCATGGGGTTGCAAACCCCCCATGGTTTGCAACCCCCATTTTACCTTTTTTTTTTTAATTTTTTTTAAAAACAAATTTCACTAATTTATAGAAAATATTTTTCTCTACAAATTGACATGCACTTTGACTATTTTTTGAACAAGATATAATTTGTTAAATATCATATAATATAAAATACTATTTTTATTATAATTTTAATATAAAATTTATTCCATTCCATTACAAAATAATACCAAACAACATAATTATTATCATTCCATTCTATTCCAAACCTTTCCATTCCACAAATCCATTCCATTCTTAAACCCACCATTTATACCAAGTGCCCCCTAAGTTCCTTCTCCCCAGTTAAGGTAAATTATGCCCTTTCCACAAATTTCATTGCTCCCAAAAGAAATTTTGCCACTCATTGTGCGGTGTTTCTCCATGCATGTCAACATATACCATTGACTTATAAATTATGATATATACACAGTATGCCTCTTTGGCAAGATCCGTATTAACTTCGATAGAACTTTTGGAGTTAATTGAGCAATTTGCAGTGTTTGGAGGCTTTCTTACAATTTGCATTTGCTATTTTCCAATTGAATGGGAATAGGGATACAGAGTGCAAACAAACATGCAAAACCTTTACCAATTCTATAGAATGTGAAACGTATAGCATTAAGCACGAGCAATTTATCCATCGATCAACATTACTACAAATGCATACATCATGTCATACATATTACACTACATTTTATCAATGTAGCATTTTCATTCTCCTTTGTCTTATTTATTCCCTTTTTTTACAAATGATGAACTGAAATACTTTAAATTACCATGATTCTAGTGCTGGGATGCTTTGCTCATTTCTAAAGAAATTACTTGGATCCACTTTGGTCTTTACATACACCAATCTGTCAAAGTTTTTCTTGAAATATTTTGTAGCCCAAACACTTGCTGTTTTATAGCTTGTATTGCCTTCATTGTTCACCCCCAAATCAAGATCCCTGTAGTTAACATACGCAGCTCTTGGAGACTTTGAAACATATGTAGCCATAAAACGGTAAAGCCTTCGGATCCAATTGATATAGCGAGGCGATTCTGCTTTATTTTCCCACAGCACCGCATAATGGATCATGTAAATGTTCCCAGCCCTGTGAGGGAATGGTGTTGCAGATTCTGAGATTTCACTTATCCTTCCTCCCAAAGGACTAACCTCCAACTGAGCTGCAACATCGTCTTCTCCCGAGAGCCTCTCCCATATTGCTTTCAGACCATTCTCTGAAATTGGCTGAGTTACGTAGTCTGACTTTCCTTTAAAATAAAAAATACCTGATGCATTTCTATTCAGAAGAACATCGATGGATTCACCACTAGGAAAGCCAGCAAAGAAAAGTATTGATTCGATCCAGCTCATTTCATAACAATCCTCTTTCAACAAGCCTAACTCAGGGAAACTCCATTTCATTATTGACAGAAGCTCATCAACTCCGCCAAGAAACAAGGAAGTGAAGGAAACCTGAATGGTTTTCTTTCCATTTTTAGAAGAATCTACGCTGCTTATGAACAGCCTCATTAGTAAGTTTTCATCAATTCTGTCTGCAACATATTGCCACTTGTGCACTATCTGAGTCGCATTTTGTTCCAATGTTTTAGTCACATTGAAGACGGTGACCTTTTCAGGAACTGAAATTAGCTTTACTTTCCACTCAATGACGATCCCAAAGCTGGTTCCGCCACCTCCTCGAATGGCCCAGAAAAGATCCTCACCCATGGATTGCCTGTCAAGAATTCGACCGTTAACATCGATTATCTTGGCATCAATGATGTGATCAATAGCCAATCCGAATTTACGGGACATCATGCCATATCCTCCCCCGCTGAAGTGTCCACCGACACCTACAGTTGGGCATACACCAGCTACAAAAGCCAATGTTTTACTTGTCTCAGCAATTTTGTGGTAAAGTTCGCCTAGGGTAGCACCGGCCTGAATGGATGCTGTGTAGTTTTCTGTGTCAACTGATATCGAACTGAAGTTTCTGAGATCTATGAGGACAAAAGGAACAGTTGAGGTATAAGAAAGACCTTCGTAATCATGTCCACCACTTCGGATTCTAGTTTGAATGCCAAGTTTCCTAGCACAGCGTAATGCTGCTTGAATCTCAGATTCATGGGATGGTGTATGAATGAGATTTGGTCTCAGAGGAAAGGCTGATTCCGGTCGTAAATTTTGAACTGATGATTGAAATACGGACAAATAAGATGAGTTTCTTTGGGTAAAAGTAATCCCAAATATTGAATTTGTGTTTTGCGAATGAAGGCATTTAAGATATTCATCATGAATATGTGCCGAATTAGCTCTAATAACAAGCAAAAGTATGATAAAAGATAGAACAGAAAGCAATGAACCGCGTGAAGAACCCATTGTTTCTTTAATCTTATTGCTCACTTGGTTTGATTAAAATGTGATCGATTTAGATTGATATTTATAGACCAATGAGAAGGCCATTCCTGGACTTGCTGATTATGAAAAGATAACAATCCAGTGAACAGTGGGTGAAGAACACGTGTCATGACGATTCTAATACTCAAGGTTGACAAACATAGTAAATATTGTTCGGGAATGCAAAGATGATGGTTAACAAGTTATGTTGACTAAAAAGATGATGGTTAAAGTCCACAATTCTTAGCTATAGGAAATCCAAAGGTAATAAAAAATTAACATTCGTCACTGCATTACGTATTGTCATGTTTATTTGTTGCATTTTAAAAATGAAATCATGCAAAAGAAGGAACCAATAAATAGCAAGTTAAATTTGTAACATACCTTGATCCTATGCAATAGAATAAGATAACAAAACAGTATGATTTTTATATGATAGAATAAGAATATAAAATTTAGAATCAATGACGTATAGAGTATCGTATAGGTTTGAACTCTTGAGATATAAGAGTATGTCTGATAAAACTAATAATTTCATAATTTATTGTGTTCCTATAATATTTAGTTAAAAAAACTATCAGTTAAGATATCAAATTTTTGCCAACAGTTTTAATTGTTATTTGTATCAAACTTGCTATTGTAAAAGAAGTTAACTTTTGATGACGTTAATAAATATCATATTTCTTATTAATTTTTTTAGATCATTTATACAATTTTTTTTTTAATTTGATGATTTTTAGTACTTGGAAAAATAGTTTTTTTAAATAATTTTATTATAATTTTCATGTATTTGCATTTAAATTTAAATATTATATATATTATTACCTGTTTTATAAAATGGCTATTTTGTTAATTATATAATCAAAATGGTAATATATTACATATTAAAAAAATAAGTTCATATTTAGATAAATTCACATAGTTTTAAAATATTAAATTCTATAATTTTACGCTGTATCTTAACTTGTAAAAGTGCCATATAATTGGTTAAGGGTAGAGTTTTACATCACGTGGGGGTAAGGGTATGAATTTTGCAACTTATGCACCATATGGTAAGGTATAGGTTTTAACTGTTATTTTACCCTATCCTACCCAAGCATACCCCTTTGCAAAAGTATAAGTTATATAAATTGGAAGCCTAATTTCATTGTAAATTTTTATAAAATATTTAATATTCAATCATGGTGAGAAATATTATATAAATGATTTTTTTGAGTCACTAGAATTAGACATTGCATATTCATTAGAACCACTAGACTGTCACGCAAAATTCAATATATATAAAAATTCAAAGAACCTGATAGTAAGTGGTCCTGACAATTATTTTTCAACTATGAAAGAGTTGTGCGCGATCTGCTTGGTGAAGCATTTACACCAATTCAAATTTGAAGGGTATGAAATTACGGCACCATTTGCCTAATTTTAATTGACATGGTGAAAATGTTGCTCAACTTGGGCAATATGGTATTTCTAGCTTTCGTATTACTTTTGTAAAGTTGTACACATGTATTCTTTGGATTTCATTCATAAATAGCTTTTTCTTCTTCTTCTTCTTTTTTTTTTTTTTTTTAAGAAGGGATTTGGCAGTGCAATACTTCTAATTTTAATTTCATTTTCTAACAAATACACATTATAATAAACCTAGCTAAAACGCAATTGTTTAATTATATATGTTCAAACCAACTAGCAATCAGTATTTATTTTCAAAACAATCATTCATTTCAAACGAACTAGCAATTTTTAAATTTGCTTTTGGATTTAGATCTTAAAGAAGTATGAGGTAAAAAGGTATTAGCAAAAGATGCACCAAAGTTTGCTTCGTTTTCCCTCCATGTTTGATTTGGAAGTATGCTTTCATGAGTTCTTTTTTGATATTGTGTTGTGACTTTTAGAAATGGATAAGATAGTTTGATGTTGTGACTTCAAGAAAAGTAGTAACTTATGACTTAATGTAATATGTCCCAAAATTCTAAATTCGTGAATCTATCAACAAAATTTTCTTTTTAATTATAAAGAAAAGTTTTCTCATTTAAGCAAGTAGGAAATCAAACTGGCCAATTCGACCAGGGTATAAAATGGTTGAGGATTGGTAATTAAAAGAATATAAGTTTGAATCTTTTTATCTATCAATTGGAATATTTGAAAAAATAAATTGCCCGGGGGTGTGTGGTTGTTGAGAGAAAAGGGTAATGGAAGAGAGTTGGTAATTAAGAGGGGGAGTAATTATCTGTAAATTGCAATATCAAGTAAATAATAAATCAATAACTAGTCAATCCATACATAGTAATGCATTTTTAAGTGCAACTTTTATTTTTCTTCTTGGAATATTAAGTTAACAAATAGAAAAGAAAAATCTCTCCTACATATATAAGAAAAACGAAATTCAAAAGTTCACTAACTTGGTTTCAACTGTTTAATAAGATTATCTCCATCATTAATTATGAAAATAATGTTTTATAAAGTAAATAATTCCCAGCTAAAAGAACAAAAGAAATCATGAATCTATATGCAAACTTTCAGCTCAAAAGTATTTGATGTGTTTGGTCACAGATTAGAATTAGATTTGTCTTGAAATTGGAGAAGTTTTCTTATTAAAATTTGGTTGAATTTTATGATTGTTTAATAATAAATCAAACCCATTTATAGTATCTATTCAATAATATTTTAGCATTATTAAAATTTTTTATAAAATTTTAATTATTATATGCAAAATATATCGATCTTATTCTAAACAAATTTCAATTTGAGCAAGGAACCATTTCTATATTTGAAACGAAACTTTCCAAACCAGAAGGATAGTTTAATTTTGGTTAGCTAAATTAAATTTTAATTAATTTGATTCTTGAAAGATTTGTATTAATATACATTTATTTTCCCTTTGGAACCATCTGACTTCATTTCTGGGACAAATATTTAAATAAAACGTACTTGCCTACATGGATAGTATTTCAAAACATATTTTCACATTTTTGAAATAATAGTTGTGAAATAAAAAATATATTAAAAATTAAAAATGTATCTTAAAAAGTGCCAAAAATATTTTTTAAAAAGTTATCAATACAACGGTTAAAAACTTCTTAGTCTCATGTAGTCCAGACCCATTAAAATCCTGCCCCAATCTTGCCTCAATCTTGCATCTTTGGCATGTGTCAATACCTAAAATGAAAATCACCTAAAATTAGAGAGACAAAAATAAAATAAAAAATTTACTTCTCATGTTTGATTAGCTACAGCGAATTCTGTAACTTTTTTTTTTTTTTTTCATTATGTGAGTCTCAATTCAATTACAAGAGACAGCTATAGACACTATCTTATCTATTAGAATATAATACTATTTACAATTCAGATGGGATAGCCTATTTATATATATATAAGGTAAAAAATAAAATTTTATATAATTGGCTTTCTATAAATATATAACAGATGTATGGAATATTTTTTTCTCCTCCAACATAGGAAAAAAAAGGAATTCACTTTAAATTTTTTTTTTTAGAGAAACAAATTTACTTTTGTATGAAATGTCTATTAGCATCCTTGCTAACAATTTAATGAAAAATTATATATTTAATGATATATTACATATATTGTAACTTTAAATTAAAAAAGGTTATACTGAATCAAAAGTAAATAATTTTGTTTCCAATGGGGGAAAATATATATATCTACGGCACATGTTAATTAGAAAGAGAACTTTTATTTAGAACTTCTTTTTCAAAATCACGATCAAAATGTTTTGATAAGGAATTTCTTCTTGTTAAATTCAAGCATATTTGGAAAATTAAACCCTAACAACGATCTCATCACTTGAGATAAAATTCAATATAAAAATTCAAAGAACCTGATAGTAAGTGGTCCTGACAATTATTTTTCAACTATGAAAGAGTTGTGCACGATCTGCTTGGTGAAGCATACACACGAATTCAAATTTGAAGGTTATGAAATTCACGGCACCATTTACCTAATTTTAACTTATATTAAATGAACCCGGCTACATAAGACATGTGAAAATTATGCTCAAGTTGCTAAGTTTCCTAGTCAGATACTTTCCTGGAATGTCATAATATCATAGTTCAAGTAATAATGAGTTGAAAAGTTTGAGTCTAGAAGCTGAAGCCTTTTATTCATTTGTATTTTTTACATTTCAGCGCCGTGCCAACTTGTGCTAAAGATTGCGTGACATGAGAAATTCCGTATAAAATACAAATACTAAACACTGTGTCAATGATAGCACTCTTTTGAAAATCATATGTCAAAATCAAGCCTCTATTGTCGTTTAACATCCTAAATAAGTGTTCAATGTCTTTTGTTTCTTGTTTCCCGTTGAGAAAATTCCCCTAAAGGGCATTAAGAGATTTCAAATTCCTAAAAAGGTGAATAACTTTTGAAATTCCCCAATAAAACATCATATTAATTCACATACTCCCTCCCTAAAATTTGATCGACCAAATAAGTTAGAATACAATAGTCACTATATATTGTCGTAACTTCCACCGAAACAACACTATTAATTCACATCGATCCTTCCCCCCTAAAAAAATTGTTCGATTGAAGATTCTTGTACAATACTAACCACTGCTCCAATATCCATTCAAACATGTTCAACCAATTGATGGAAAAATTTTACAAAAAAAACTGTTAATATAAGTCATACGCCAATTTTATCCGTACTCGCAGTACTTACAAGAATCTGCTCAAAGAATCTTGCATCACAACCATGGAGCATAGAGAAAATCAGACCATGAGAGATTGATGCAAAATAGATAATCAAATCTTGGCCCTTGAAGCGCTCAATTTCTTTCCCTCTGTCTCTATATATATTTATCTTAATTGTATTTCCCAAAAAACTGGCAAATTGTTGATTTAATTGGGGCACCAGCTAGGTTAGAACACTTTAATGACATTAAGATTTTGTGAAAAAAACACTTTTAACCCCCAAAATTTCACTTTGTATTATTTTTAATTTCTAAAATTTGTAACTTGACAACTGTGGTCCTCAATATTCTGAGGTTTGATCAAATAATAAAACGAACCTAAAAAAGTTGGCTAAAAACTGATGCCATCCTCCCTTGAAATGACCAAATGTAAAACATAAACACCCTACTCATAGATTTTCTCCCTTTTTTGGATTAAAATGTCAAATTTGCCCTTCAAATGGGAAATTATTTACTTCCAAAATATTTTTTAATGTCAAATCAAATAATTTATAAATGTATAATTATCTCATTCTTCCCGTGTGGAGTCAAAAATGACATGGACAAATTGATACGAAGATTCCTCTGGGGCAGTTCGGATCACCACCGCAGATTGCATTATGTGGACTGGCATACAGTCAATGCCCCTAAGTGGCTTGGGGGCTTGGGTATGATTGATTTTCATTTAAAAAATTCTGCTTTATTGTCAAAATGGCTATGGAGGTTTGGCAACGAGGTGAATTCGCTATGGAGGAGTTTCATGGTGGAAAAATACGACCTGGATAAGAATCGTCTACTCCCCCTACCTCGCAACAACAGATTAGTCTCAAATTCTTGGAAAGCTAACACTGCACCTCTTAATCCTTCTGATAAGCTCTATGATGCTATTTCATCAGGAATGAGGACCTTGCTCGGGAAAGGAGGCAACATTGTCTTCTGGTACGATGAGTGGATTGAAGGTATGATCTTAAGAATAAGCTTTCCTCGTATTTTTGCATTGTCTGTTAACAAAGATGGCTGTGTGGCCGAATTTGGTAGCTGGATAAATGGTCAATGGGTCTGGAAGATCGAGCTCTGTAGAAACACTCTTGATTGGGAAAATCAGCAGTGGGAAAGTTTTTTGATTACTCTGCAAGGACAATACCCTAGTCGCTCTGTAGATGACCGGATCATTTGGCGTTGGGTCCCGAGCGGTACTTATTCCACCTCCTCTTTCTGTAAAGCTGTGTTGCTACCCCGGAGGCAAGGGAGTGCAATTTGGAACTTAGTGTGGAATGGGTTTGCTCCACCTAAAGTGGAAGTCTTTGTCTGGCAGCTAATCCATCAAAAGCTTCCTGTTAGAAGTTGTTTGCTCAGAAGGGGTATCATTAGAGTCGAGCTAGCTGTTTGTCCTTTTTGCAACTCTGAGCTGGAATCTGTACGTCCAGCATTTGTTTTTTAATTGCAGGTGTAGCTGGTTGGTGTGGACAAGATGTTTGGAAGTTTGGGGAATTTCATGGACCTGTCCTGGGAATCCGTCCACCTTCCTTAATAGCTGGCAGCACTCCTTCCCAGATTACAAAGGGCGGCAGCCTTGGATTTTGCTATTTTATGCCATTGCCTGGTCGATCTGGCTATGTCGCAACCAGGTTACTTTCAACAACAAAAGTTTCGAGCTATCACAACTCATGGATTTGATTTTCATTAGGTTTGCAACCTGGTTCAAAGCAAAGTGGCCTTCCTCATCAACATCCATCTCTGATATATTCCTTCAGCCGACTAATGCAAGAGTGAGACAAGCTCATGAGTGTAAGAAAACAAATGTGTCTTGGTCTCGTCCTCAACCGGGTAGAATGAAGTTTAATGTGGATGGCTCTGCTATTGGAAAACCAGGCATGGCTGGGATCGGGGGTATTCTTAGGGATGATCAGGGTAGAACAAAGGCCGTGTTCTCCAATCATGTTGGAATTCTTGATTCAAACCAGGCTGAATTCTATGCGATTCGTGAGGCCTTCCGAGTGTTCTCAGAGTCTGTGTGGAAAAGCTCTCATGTGCTTTTAATAGAGAGTGACTCTGCTAATGCTATCAACTGGTTAAGGTACCCTGAAAAAGTCCCCTGGCATCTCAAAAATGTCTCGAATCATATAGAGCTATTGAAGGAGAAAATCAAGCAATGGGAGTGTCAGCATGTCCCAAGGGAGAATAATAGTGTTGCCGACAGGTTAGCAAAGTTTGGTGTCTCCAGAGTTGATAATCTGTTGGCAGTTATTGAATAATTAGTATAGTTAGCCTTGCTTTCTTATCTTTTAAAGGTACAATCATTTCCCTGTATTATTTGCTCCTATTTTCTAATAAAATAATTTGCCTTGTTGGCTTGTCAAAAAAAAAAAATAATAATTATCTCATTCTAGCCTAACACAATTAATTTTTTCCAATTTTTTAAACTAAATTTCTGCCATTTAATTGAGTCGTACTAATTTGAAAATATCTATATAAAAAATGCAATAATAATGGTTATTCTATTGCTATTAATAGAAAAATTATTGCTATAATTAGGGATGCACATAGTTTGGTTAATCAATTTTTCAACGTGGGAAGCAATTACAGAAACCGAACCGATTAGAGATTGGTTAATTAGTTTCGATCCCTAATCAATTCGATTTTAAACTGGTTCAAACAGATTCATACCGAAAATAAATTTTTTAATTGGTCCAACTTAAAAATTGAAATGCAACCCAATTGGAATTGTATTCGGGTTCAAAGCTAATTAAAAATGTGGTTTCTTAATAAAAGATTCAAAAACAAGCCTGCACAGTGCATACCCAAAATAGTCCAAGATACACTATGAAGATTAATAGCCCAAAAAGTATATTGTACATTCAAAACAGTAGGCCTAACATAATAGAAGCTCATATCTACCCCAGGAAAAGAAGATTAATTATTTTTCAATAATAATTGATGTTATGTGTTTCTATAAATCCTTTACAAGTATAATTTATATTATTATTATTCATAAAATTAGACACATATTTAAATACTAAATAATCATATTTACAATTCACTTATATAGTTATATTCACATACTAATTAAACTTAAAATGATAACTATTTTGTACTAATACACAATACACCTAATTATAAATTGTGGATACTAAACTAATAGTGACTCTTATGATTTTAGGACTACCTATCATGATATCTAAACCTTCTATAAAATGTTACAACAAAACCTCTTTTTTTTAATTATTGTTTCAAACCAAAAAACTATCTCAATTGGTGGGATCTTAATATCTCTCTAAGTTGGGTCCCTTTACAATTCCACACACACACCTTTATGCCCTTCTTCAATCTACTGAAGCCTTGCTGCCCTTTCAACCTCTAACAGTGCTAATGTCCTAATTGTTCCAATTTGTCTTTTTCCCGTCACTGGGGCTCCACCTTTCTGATTTTCTCTTTCGTCTTCGTCGCTTACTGACTGGACCGTGTGCAATTGTAGTTCACTATCCTCGGCCCCTCTAGCAGTATCAAAGGCATGAAAGTCATTTGCTCCAATACCAGACAGCCATTCTTGCTTCTTTTCCAATATAGGGCCTTCTTGAACCAGGTATTTTTTATGAAATTCTTGCTGCTCCAAGACCAATCTACTCCCCTTCCCCTCCCCTCCCCCTCCCCCTCCCCCTCCCTTTTTTTTCTCTACAGACCTTTTTCCTCCTACCCCCCTTAACCATTCGCTATACTGTCCTTCTTTTAGCACATTTTCTTTAACATCTTCCCTTCTCTTTAAGCAAGTATTTGTTACATGGCCTATCCTTCCACAATAATGACAGAAGGCAAACAATTTCTCGTATAAAAAGGATATCCACAAGACCTTAACCTGGCATTTTAGAATTGTGCCCCTCAATAGTGGTTGGTTGAGATCAAGCTTCATTAGAAGCTTTATGTGCCTTCCATTTTTGCTCCCGAATTTTGGAATCAACACATCATAGACTTCGAGAATAGCTTCCCTATTCTGAGAGCCGTTTCTCTGGAAAGCCATTGGACTAGGAGATTCCATACTTGAATCCATATATCTATCGTATGAAAGCTGCCAGCTTGGAACTACTAACTTGGAGTTGGATCTGCTTGTCACACTCTTTTAGGATGATATACTATTGGTCAAAAGTCTATCCCGTGCCCTAGAGTACCTTCAACTTATCATCATTGTTGCTAAGCACAAATTGGCACTAGTTAGCCCCAAGCTCCCTCACGTAAAATGGTTTCTTTGTGGGCCGAAGTCCCTCCGTTGTATTTTTCAAGCCTATAAAGTTTACTTTCTTCTCCCCAAAGACCCTTCCAATCAAGCTCCTTTTGCACTTCTCTTTGTTTGCCTTAATGTCTTCTTCTTCTATTTCCATCCCTACCACCTTTTCTTTAAATAGTTGGATTTTTTGAAACAAACCCACCATATGCACCTCCGGATTGAAGTTTACCCAACTAGCCATCACCTTGGCTCTGTTTGCCGATGACTGACAAGCTTGTAGGAATTGAGCAGCGAGCTACTAATCAATCCTTACCAAAACATAGATGAAATGAAATAAGCACATAAAAACTATAAGAGCGTTAGAGATTTGGGTAGTCTTGGAATAGATTTTTTTGGGTGGTTGGATTTAAACTACATGAGCTCTTTCGGCTGTCTGGGAACCATACACTCAATCTAATTAATTAAGTTTGAAATCTAGGATCGGACACACTAATGATTGGGTATTCCATGTCTAACAGTCATTAGTTCTCTTTTTCTTACTTTACTTAATTCTATAATTATTTTAATGACCGCTAGACAAATCTGCCTTCTTAAAGGCACCTTCCTTCTCTCTTAGAAAGAAATTTGACACTCCTAGAGGAGACGTTTGCCTTCTAAAATTGAATTGGTAAGTAAACCTAACTGTAGATATAATTCTCAAAAGCTCAGTTCTACTCATTTTATGATAATTAATTACCAATTGGGAAGTAGCAAAACCTAATAGAATTTTTATGGGTGTCCTCATTATTTTTGATCATGCATTAGGCCCCTTGTCTTCTGAATTCCAAGCCTTGGAAGAAACCTAATTTGATAGAGAAATATTCAATAAAAAGAAAATTTAGTGCTCCTCAGAATATAAGATTAGGGTTGTAAATGGTAAATTGGTTTAATTTTCAATTGAAGTTCCGAGACTCATATACGAGGAGAAGAGAAATACAATTATATTTTTTATTGAAATATTATGGGTATTGATGTCCATTTCAGTAAATTATCAAAATGGTGTTTTTAAGTATATAATTTGCAGTCCTTCACAAAATTTAGATAAAAATTGTAACCTTTTTATTAATATGAAAAAGTCCACTACGCCCAGACCAAATTTTATCGAAGAATTAAAAAGTCGTGTGAGAAGTGATTTTCACAATTAATTTTTCTTAATAATACATTTTAGCGTTTATACTAGATATTTAAGTGAAAAAGGTGGGTATGAAACTAAATAGTTGGGGTTATCCTGAGGTTAGGAAAATGTAACAATTTTGGGGCAAAATAACAAAAAGAAAAAAGTTAAAATGGTGCCGTTAAGTTAATGACAGTTGGCCCCCAGGGGCTGGATCGTTTGGTAATACTGGGGGTACTCCTCAGCGTTGGCTCACGGTTCGAACCTGACTACCGTCCTCGAGGGGGTTGGGGCGTCTCTCTTGGGGCTTGGAGCATTAGTCCCGCGCTTGGCTTCGGGGGTCACTTAGCCAGCTAGTAAAGTAGGAGTTGGGGACTCCTTTGGTCAGTGAATGTGGGGATAGCTCCAAGTGAAAAAAAAAAAAAGTTAATGACAGTTGGAGGAAGTTAATCTGTTGCATTAATGCGTCAGAAAATGCTAACTTCCAGGTGGATTCGGTTGAGCAATTCCAGAAAGTATAAATAAGTTAGAAAGTGCATTAATGGTGTCTTTTGGGTGTTAATCGCAGAACCTTCTATCATTAAGCCAATCTTCCCCATTTGTTGCCCTAATTCTTTCTTTTCCGCTTCTTTTCATTCTTTCTTTGTTCTTTCTTTATTCTTTCTTTTCCTTCTTTTATTCTTTCATTCTTTGCATTCTTTTCCTTCTGAAAATTCATTCAATCAATCAGGTCCAATCCTGACAAAATATCCTTCTTTTGCCGGCCCAGAGTCCATGCTATTTTTTTAAAAATGGAAAATACCAAAACAATTTAAAATGTAGAGAGTAAATCTCGCTAGTCAAACTAATTTTCCACATTAATTCTCTAAAAGGGAAAGAGAATGATACTTTTAGAAAAAAAATCATAATAAAAGCGAGGACAAAAAAATTTATTTATAACACTATTTCAAAATTACACATCAATAAAAGATAATTCTATCTTTTTATTATTACCATATTAGTCAACATAATTTTTCACAACAATTTTTAAATTAAAAATATTATTATTCTTAAAACCTAAACATAAGTGGTCAGGGTGAACTGCAGAATATTAATGCATGGTGGAGCATTTTCTCCATGGGTTAGGCACTACTAACATGGGTATCGAGACAATCTAAATTGGTTAACTTCATAAAGAAATAAGTTCCTTCTCCCCTGTTAACGTAAATTATGCCCCTTCGACAAATTTCATTGCTCCCAAAAGAAATTTTGCCACTCATTGTGCGGTGTTTCTCCATGCATGTCAACATATACCATTGACTTATAAATTATATACACACTATGCCTCTATGGTAAGATCCGTATTAACTTCCATAGAACTTTTGGAGTTAATTGAGCAATTTGCAGTGTTTGGAGGCTTTCTTACAATTTGGATTTGCTATTTTCCAATTTAATGGGAATAGGGATACAGAGTGGAAACAAACATGCAAAACCTTTACCAATTCTATAGAATGTGAAACGTATAGCATTAAGCACGAGCAATTTATCCATCGATCAACATTACTACAAATGCATACATCATGTCATACATATTACACTACATTTTATCAATGTATCATTTTCATTCTCCTTTGTCTTATTTATTTCCTCTTTTTTTACAAGTGATGAACTGAAATACTTTAAATTATCGTGATGCTAGTGCTGGGATGCTTTGCTCATTTCTAAAGAAATTACTTCGATCCGCCATGGTCTTTACATACACCAATCTGTCAAAGTTTTTCTTGAAATATTTTGTCGCCCAAACACTTGCTGTTTTATAGCTTGTATTGCCTTCATTGTTCACCCCCAAATCAAGATCCCTGTAGTTAAAATACGCAGCTCTTGGAGACTTTGAAACATATGTAGCCATAAAACGGTAAAGCCTTCGGATCCAATTGATATAGCGAGGCGATTCTGCTTTATTTTCCCACTGCACCCCATAATGGATCATATAAATGTTCCCTGCTCTGTGAGGGAATGGTGTTGCAGATTCTGAGATTTCACTCGTCCTTCCTCCCAAAGGACTAAACTGCAACTGAGATGCAACATCGTCTTCTCCCGAGCCTCTCCCATATTGCTTTCAGACCATTCTCTGAAATTGGCTGAGTTACGTAGTCTGACTTTCCTTTAAAATAAGAAATACCTGATGCATTTCTATTCAGAAGAACATCGATGGATTCACCCCTAGGAAAGCCAGCAAAGAAAAGTATCGATTCGATCCAGCTCATTTCATAACAATCCTCTTTCAACAAGCCTAACTCAGGGAAACTCCATTTCATTATTGACAGAAACTCATCAACTCCACCAAGAAACAAGGAAGTGAAAGAAACCTGAATGGTTTTCTTTCCATTTTTAGAAGAATCGACGCTGTTTATGAACAGCCGAATTAGTAGGTTTTCATCAATCCTGTCTGCAACATATTGCCACTTGTGCACTAGCTGAGTCGCATTTTGTTCCAATGTTTTAGTCACATTGAAAACGGTGACCTTCTCAGGAACTGAAAGTAGCTTTACTTTCCACTCAATGACGATCCCAAAGCTGGTTCCGCCACCTCCTCGAATGGCCCAGAAAAGATCCTCAGCTGAGGTAAATGATTATCAAGAGAAATGAGCAAAAACTAGAGGCAATGTTTATTTGACTTGCACCTTGCTGAATACAAAACAAAGCATGTTCTTATATAAACATGCATACAACGGTTTTCAAACTGACATGAGATAAAGTAGCTAAATTATTGAAAGCAGTAAACAACTACTCCTAAAGACTCGGTCAACCATTGAAGCAGTAAACTGACTTATTCCACTCTTCCAACAATTTCGAATCACTTCTCAACACTCCCCCTTGATTCGAAATTAGTGACTCCCATTCTTCTTCTGAAGTTGCAGTGCTTTTGGACTGATAGTGACTTGGTCAAAACATCTGCAACTTGTTCTTCACTCGTGCACTGTTCTAACTTGATTTCTCCTGCTGCAACAAGCTCCCTTATGAAGTGATGCTTGATTTCTATGTGTTTGCTCCTCCCATGATCCACTGGATTCTTTGCCATAGCTATTGCAGACACACTGTCACATTTTATCTTTATTGGTGCTGATTGAGATTTTCTCAAATCTGTTAAAATCTTCTTAATCCAAAGCCCCTGACATGCAGCAGCTCCCAATGCCATGTACTCAGCTTCACACGAAGACAATGCCACGCTATTTTGTTTCTTGGAGCCCCAAGTTATCATACCTGAACCAAGACTGAAACAGTGTCCAGTGGTACTCTTTCGGTCATCCAATGAGCCTGCCCAATCACTGTCCGAGTATCCCATCAATCTGAAATCAGCAGCTTGGGTATACCATATTCCGTAGTCTACTGTGCCTGCTACATACCTCAAAATCCTTTTGGCTGCTCCTAGATGTTGCTTGTTGGGCTTGTGCATAAATCTTGATATCATACTAACAGAGAAGGCAAGGTCTGGCCTTGTGTGAGCTAAATACATTAGACTCCCCACCATGCTTCTGTATTGTTTCCCATCAACTTGTTCTGCTCCATCATCTTCTTTGAGCTTCTCATTCATATTCATTGGAGTTTCTACAGTTCTGCAATTCAACATACTTGTCTTTTTGAGTAACTCGAGTGCATATCTTCTTTGTGATAGAAATATCCCATCCTCTTCTTGCTGAACTTCTAGTCCCAAAAAATACTTCAGCACTCCCAAATCAGTCATTTCAAACTTCGTCATCATTTGTTTCTTGAATTCTGCAACTAGAGATTGAGAGGAACCAGTGTATATCATATCATCTACATACAGGCATACAATCAAGCATTCCTTTTGAGCTGTTGCTTTCACATACAAGGTGGGTTCATTGTCACTCCTTTTGAATCCACACTGTATAAAGTATGCATCTATCTTCATATACCAAGTTCTTGGGGCTTGTCTCAGCCCATACAAAGCTTTTCTAAGTCTATATGCTTTATGTTCTTCTCCTGAGATGACAAAACCTTGAGGCTGCTCTACGTATACTTCTTCTAACAAATCTCCATTTAGGAAAGCAGATTTGACATCAAATTGGTATATCTTCCATTTCGGTTGGGCAGCCGGTGATATTACAATTCTAATGGTTTCAACACAGCTCTTTGGAGAAAATGTTTCTTCTACATCAACTCCTTCCACTTGACTGTACCCTTTGCCACAAGTCTTGCTTTATTCTTTAGTTTGCTCCCATCACTTGATATTTCGTCTTAAATATCCACTTTAGGCCAATAGCTTGCTTTCCTTCCGTAAATCAACTAGCTCCCAAGTCGATTTACATTAATTGCATTGATCTCCTCGGCATAGCTTTTTCCACTCTTCCTTATCACACTTCTTCATACAGTAGGATCGTGACATATAATGCAAATGTGCATCTAGCATATATATCGACTAGAGATCTCACATTTACGCGGGAGAAGTATCTGGGCTAGTTTTTGCACTACTAGACATTCTTTCTAACTCGTTACCCGAGCCACTCTTGTTGGTTGGTGTTGATGTTGTTCCACTAATATCTTCTTGGGCTAATGCTTCTTGCTCTGCTGGCTGTTCTTCAAAGTTCATATTTCCAGACCATTTCTCCCCTAATTTTTCCCAATTCCAGCATTCCTCCTCATTGAACCTTACATTTCTCCGACTATGATCTTTCCACTTTCTGGATTATATAGTCTGTATGCTTTTGACTGAGATGAGTATCCCACAAATATGCATTTCATAGATTTTTCTTCTAATTTATGCCTCAAGTGTGGATGAATAAAAACATATGCAATGCAACCAAATATTTTTAAATCTTTGAGCAGAGGGTTTAGTACCATACCAAGCTTCAAAGGTGCGATTTGAGCGAATTCCGTTGGTGATAGGTTGAGTAAATATATTGCAAGTAATGCGACACGCCCAAAAAGTGTCGGGTAGTTTTTTTGCTTTTAGAAGACTTCTTGCCATTTCAACTATTGTTCTGTTCTTCCTCTCTGCGATCCCGTTTTGCTCTGGAGTAAAAGGAGTGTAAGTTCCTTTGGATTCCTTCATTTGTGAAGTTGTCAAACTCCTTAGAGTTGAATTCTCCCCCTCTGTCCGTTCTTAACACTTTCAGCTTTTTCCCACTTTCAACTTCAACCATGGTCTTAAATATCTTGTACTTCTCAAATGCTTCTGACTTGTGACTTAGAAGATAGACCCAGCTCATCCTACTATAATCATCAATGAACAAAGAAAATATTTGCTTCCACCGAGAGAGTTTGTTCTCATAGGACCACATATATCGCTACTACCGGCTCCAAAACTCCTTACGCTCTCCATGCTTCACCACTAGGGAATGGTTTTTGCTTGTTTCCCATAGATGCACCCCTCACGGATGATATTTCCTGACCGATCTCGGAAGTCCTTTCACCATATTCTTTTCTTTCAAGTGACTTTAAACCAGTCACATTAAGATGACCATACCTATGATGCCACCTTCTTGATGTATTTTCTTCCTTGACAACCAATCCCAGTTCTTGCAATTCTTCAAACTTTAATGGAAACATGCAATTGTTCATCATTTTCACGCTGACGATGATCAAACCAGTCCCATTTTCCTTGATGTACATGCAATCTTCAAAGATCACAAGATACCCTCCTTTAACTAGTGACCAACACTCAACAAGTTATGAGCCAATTCGGTGCATATAGAACATTACTAATACACTTGCTTTTGCCTTGACCAATCTGCATAGCTCTGTTCCTTGCCTTCCACTGCAATTTCCTATTATTACCAAGGGTGATCTCCCTTTTATGACCCTCATTCAAGTCTTTGAACAAACTTGTCCCACGACATGTGAGCGACCATCACAATATACGGATACAATTCTTCCTTTCATTAGCTTCCTTTGCCATAAACAAGTATTCTTCTCTGCTCGCTTCCATCTTCAAAGAAACTCACTTGAGTTTCTTGCTCTCTGATCTCTAGCAAAATGACCCACTTTGTTGCAGTTATAGCATCTTCTAGGTTCACCTTGCCCAGTTCTCCCCCTGCCTCTTCCTCTTGCATTACGGCCTCTTCCTCTAAAATTCCCTGATCTGAACTCCTGCATTGCATTGGTGGATCCGGCTTGAAAGGCCTTTTCATCGTCTCTTTCTGTTGACCTGTTCAGCCTATCCTCATGAGCCATCAACGATCCCATCAAAGCATCAAAAGACAACTTAGTTAAATCCTTTGATTCTTCAATGGCTGCTACCACATGATCAAATCGTTGAGGTAGGGATGTAAGAATTTTTGCTACGACCGTTGCTTCAGCAATTGTCTCCCCATACGTTTTCATTTGATTGATAATGACTTTTGAACGTGTCATATAATTTTGTACCTTCTCACCATTCTCCATTTGTAGTGTCTCAAATTGTCTTCTGAGAGATTGAAGTCTCACTGTTTTGATCTGATCCGTACCTTGAAATTCTTCCATTAACGTATCCCATGCCTGCTTTGCTGTCTGTGCGTCTGATATCCTGCAAAAAACTGTCTCATCCATTCCTTGTTGAATGAAAAACAGAGCCTTGGCATCCTTCTTACGATTCTCCCTCAGTTTGGCTTCATCTCTTTCATCCTCAGCAAAACCAGACTCCACCACTTCCCATAACTCCTGTGAACGGAAAAGAGTCTTCATCTTGATGCGCCATACATCATAGTTGTCTCCTTTGAAAACTGGTATCATGGAAGATTGCCCATTTCCTCCTGTCATTGACATGATCAAATGCCACTTTAGCCTGGCGCTCTGATACCACAATGTTGGAGATTATGGCAGCTGAGGTAAATGATTATCAAGAGAAATGAGCAAAAACTAGAGGCAATGTTTATTTGACTTGCACCTTACTGAATACAAAACAAAGCATGTTCTTATATAAACATGCATACAACGGTTTTCAAACTGACATGAGATAAAGTAGCTAAATTATTGAAAGCAGTAAACAACTACTCCTAAAGACTCGGTCAACCATTGAAGCGATGGCGACTTATTCCACTCTTCCAACAATTTGAATCACTTCTCAACAGATTGCTTGGTCAAGAATTCGATCATTAACATCGATTATTTTGGCATCAATGATGTGATCAATAGCCAATCCGAATTTACGGACATCATGCTATATCCTCCCCAAGTGTCCACCGACACCTACATTGGGCATGCTACAAAAGCCAATGTTTTACTTGTGTTTGCAATTTTGTGGTAAAGTTCGCCTAGGTAGCACCGCCTGAATGGATGCTTTGTAGTTTTCTGTGTCAGCAGATATCGAAGTGAAGTTTCGAGATCTATGAGGACAAAAGCAGCTTGAGGTATAAGAAAGACCTTCGTAATCATGTCCACCACTTCGATTCTAGTTTGAATGCCAAGTTTCCTAGCACAGTAATGTCGCTTGGATCTCGATTCATGGGATGGTGTATGAATGAGATTTGGTCTCAAAGGAAAGGCTGATTCGTCGTAAATTTTGAACCGATGATTCAAATACGGACAAATAAGATGAGTTTCTTTGGGTAAAAGTAATCCCAAATATTGAATTTGTGTTTTGTGAATGAAGGCATTTAAGATATTCATCATGAATATGTCTGAATTAGCTCTAATAACAAGCGAAGTAAGATAAAAGATAGAATGTAAAGCAATGAACCGTGTGAAGAACCCATTGTTTGAGGCATGGAGTTCGACAAATTCTTACTGAGTTGGTCGATGGACACCTTACATTACTCAATGTCCTATACAAACAAAGCCGAGCTATGTCTACAACTTCACCCTCACAGGCAACGAGGACACTTCTTTGGCATGCACATGTTAATTGGCTAAGAGCAACAAGACATGGAGCCATTGTCATTCTTCCTAAACGTGGAGTTCTTTACCCATTTCCCAAACCTCACAAGGAGGAAATCATAGTATTAGGTGACCGAAAATCTTGTTTGAGTTGATATATTCTGCATTTGATAAATGAACTCAAAATCTAATAAATGGAAACCAAAATGCAGGGAATGGTGGAAGTCGGATGTACAAGCCGTGATAAACCGTGCAATGCGAATAGGAGGCGCCTAATGTGTCCGATGCATACACTATCAATGGTCTTCCAAGGCCGCTCCAAATTACTCTACTCATCTTGAACGACCTATAAGAAGCTAAAAATCACTCTTGAATATTGGATGAAAGTTTGCATTATAATGGGTCCGTGTTTGTTGGTGTGATGCTTAAAAATGCGAGTTATAGCTACATGTTGAAAGCGGAAAGACATATTTGCGGATTGTTAATGCAGGACTGAATGAAGAAGTATTTTTTAAGATTGCAGGGCACAATTTAACCATTGTTGAGGTTGATGCTAGCTATACCAAATCCTTTAAAACTGATACCATTTTCATTGGTGCTGGTCAAACCACAAATGCCCTATTAACTGCTGATCAGGCTCCTGGAAAATATATAATAGTCGTTTCTCCCTTCATGGACACCACTGTTGCAACTGATAATCAAACTGCAACGGGAATAGTCAGCTACAAAAGCACCGCTGCATTTTCTCCCACGGCTCTCACCAGCATCCCTCCCCGAAATGCTACTCCAGTAACCACCATTTTCATGGACTCCCTTCGCTCCCTTAATTCAAAAGCCTATCCTGCTAATGTTCCATTGGAAATTGATCATTCCCTATTTTTCACTATTGGAGTTGGTGTCAACCATTGGCGACGGAGCTGAGCGGCAGGCGGCGACGGAGAGGATGAGAGAAAGAGGAAAAATTTTTTGTGGGTTTTGGGCAGCCAAAATGGTACAAGAAGCCCAAAAAAATTTTAAATTTTTTTGATGACTGGGCGATGACTGGGCAATGACGTGTCGCCAATGTGGCAGCCACATCATCAATTTAACAGAATTTCTAACGGCGGACTAACTAAGGCTATAATTGTTACAAATTGAAAAGGTCAGGTACTGTATTGTTAAAATTGAAAGGTCGGGCTATAATTGTTACAAGAGTCAAAGTTCAGGCTATTTCTGTATATTAGGCCTAAGATAAAAGATAGAACAGAAAGCAATGAACCGTGTGAAGAACCCATTGTTTCTTTCATCTTATTGCTCACTTGGTTTGATTAAAATGTGATCGATTTAGATTGATATTTATAGACCAATGAGAAGGCCATTCCTGAACTTGCTGATTATGATAAAGATAACAATCCAGTGAACAGTGGGGTGAAGAACATGTGTCATAAAGATTCTAATACTCAAGGTTGACTGGAAAAGCAGTGTATCCAGATCTCACAATGTGCTGGCCATGTCCCAAGGGAGTCCAACAATGTGGCCGACAGGTTGGCGAAAAGCGGTGTGTCCAGATCTCACAATCTGCTGGCCATTCTTGAGTAAAGAATGTTAGCCTTTGATTTGGAGTGCCTTTTCCTGCCATATAGGAAAGGCGAATTTAGCTGCTTTTCTTTTTCTTTCTTTCTATTTTATTATTCCTAGCCACTTTATGTACTCTCTGCTCTCATTTTCGAATAAAATGCATTGCCTTTTTGGCTTGTCAAAAAAAAAAAAATACTCAAGGTTGACAAACATAGTAAATATTGTTTGGGAACCCAAAGAAATGAGAGAAATCGTGAAGCATGTGTTGGAAAAGAAAATAATGGTTAACAAATTATGTTGACCAAAAAGATGATGGTTAAAGTCCACAAAGCTTAGCTCTTGGAAATCCGAAGGTAATGAAAAATTAACATTCGTCACTGCATTACGTATTGTCATGTTTATTTGTTGCATTTTAAAAATGAAATAACGCAAAAGAAGTAATCAATAATAGATAAGTTAAATTTGTAATATACCTTGATCCTATGCAATAGAATAAGATAACAAAACAGTATGATTTTTATATGACAGAATAAGAATATAAAATTTAGAATCAATGATGTACAGAGTATCGTATAGGTTTGAAATCTTGAGATATAAGAGTATGCCTGATAAAACTAATAATTTCATAAGTTATTGTGTTCCTATATTATTTAGTTAAAAAAATTATATGTTAAGAAATCAAATTCTTGCCAATAGTTTTAATTGTTATTTGTATCAAACTTGTTATTCTAAAAGAAATTAACTTTTGATGACGGTAATAAATATCATATTTCTTATTAAATTTTTTAGATCATTTATACAAAGTTTTTGTTTTAATTTGATGATTTTTAGTACTTGGAAAGATATTTTTTTTTGTAACAATTTTATTATAATTTTCATGTATTTGCATTTAAATTTAAATATTATATTTATTATTACTTGTTTTATAAAATGGCTATTTTGTTAATTATATAATCAAAATGGTAATATATTACATATAAAAAAAATAAGTTCATATTTAGATAAATGCAGTTAGTTTTAAAATATTAAATTCTATAATTTTATTATGTATCTTAACTTGCAAAAGTACCATATAATTGGCCAAGGGTAGAGTTTTCTATCACGTGTGGTAAGGGTATAAATTTTGAAACTTATGCACCATATGGTAAGGTATAGGTTTTAACTATTATTTTACCCTATCCTACCCATGCATACCCCTTTGCAAAAGTATAAAGTATATAAATTTGAAGCCTAATTTCATTGTTAATTTTTATAAAATATTTAATATCCAATCATGGTGAGAAATATTATATAAATGAATTTTTTGAGTCACTAGAATTAGACATTGCATATTCATTAGTCCATTCTTTGCTTGACAGTCTAGATGATAGAGTGTATAATTGCATATTTATTGGATCAATTCTCTTGTGTTTTAATTGATTAAAATGCTTGTTTATAAGGATATTAATTATTTTTGTGATTAATGGTTAGATGAAGCATTTTTCCTAAAGAATGTAGCCTCACAAGACAAGTGGCACAAGAAAGACACAATTGAGGCCACCAAATTCCACAACAAAATGTTGGCCATTAAGGAAAAGCAAAGCCTTGAATTAAGGAAAGCAAAGCCTTGAATTAAGGAAAAGAAAAGCCTTGAATTAAGGAAAGCAAAGCCTTGAATTAAGGAAAAGAAAAGCCTTGAATTAAGGAAAGGAAAAGCCTTGAATTAAGGAAAGCAAAGCCTTGAATTAAGGAAAGCAAAGCCTTGATTTAAGGAAAAGCACAACCAAATGTCTTGAATCCTTGCCTATAAATAGGCAAGGCTTGGAGACAATCAAGGCATCCCATTTTTAGGCTTTCTTAGTTCAATAGAGAGGAAAACAAGGTTTGGAATTCTCAAGTCACAATTCATCCTTTCATGGAGTGAGCTACGGCCGAAGAAGACGAGAGCCGCACGGGATTGACAAAAAGGGCAGTCATTTGATTTTCTTTGTATTTTCTTTTAATTATGTTTAGCTAAATTTTTATTTTCCAATCAAGTTTAATTAAGGTTTGATTCCAACAATTGTGAGGTTCCCGTAATTTTATTGTTTCTTTTATTCTTGAGTATTTATATATTTTCTATGCTTCATTATATTATTGAATTGAATTGTTAGACAAGAGGCCTATTGTTTAATAGTTGAATTCAATATATAGTCATTTAGAATAATTAATCTTTTGTTGATTGTTCTAATTCAAGTGACAAATAACAACATCGAAAGGTAATCAACGCCTTAGATTGTATGTTATGAAAATATATAATCTAGCTTAAATAAACAAGGCGTTTCCGGGTTTACTGGTTAGTAATTGGGTCTTTTTGAACCTTAATGCAATTAATAGACATAACTCATAGGACAGATCCGAAGGTTGTGTTTGTTAATTAGAGAAATAACTCATAGGACGGATCCGAAGGTTATCAAAAAAGTAAGAAAAGATTGGTTGTTAGAGGACGGATCTTCAACAACTATAACCAATTTATTCAAGATAAAAGAACCTATCTTTTGAATCAATGATCAATTTGAGGAATCAATACCGAAATTAATTCTTGATTGGAAGCTTCTTCTTATTAATTTTTCCTCATATTTTTAGTTGGTTATTTAATTTGTTTAGTTGTCTTAATTGATTCTTGCTTAGTTTCATAATACAAAATCCCCCCTTCTTTATTTTATTTTGTTCAAGGAATAAATCTAACCAATCTCTGTGGATTCGACCCTCTCACTGCTATCTACAAAGCTTAGCCAGAGAAGGATTATTTTTGGTGGTTTCGACACCCATCAAATTTTGGCGCCGCTGCCGGGGATTGGTTTTTTAGAATTTATTCCTTTTATTTATTTATTTACATTTTTATTTCTATTTCTATTTTTATTTCTATTTTTATTTTTATTTTTATTTTTATTTTTATTTGTATCATCTTCTTCATCTTTTGAATATAATTTGTCTGAATTATTTAATAGTGAAGAAGAAAACATGGCTAGAAATAATGAACGAACTTTAAAGGAATTAGCTATGCCTGATTTAAACCAACAACCGTTGTGCATTGATTATCCTACTTTAGAAGTGCCTTTTGAATTAAAATCAGGATTGATTCACTTACTCCCCACTTTTCATGGCCTTGCAGGTGAAGATCCTCATAAGCACTTAAAGGGATTCCATATGGTGTGTTCCACGATGAAACCGCAAGGAGTGACTGAGGATCAAATTAAGTTGCAAGCTTTTCCTTTTTCTTTAGATGGAGTTGCTAAAGATTGGCTATACTATTTGCCCTCTGGTTCAATAAACACATGGATCGAGATGAAGAGGCAATTTTTGGAAAAATTCTTTCCTGCCTCACGAGCTGCCACAATTAGAAAAGATATATGTGGTATACGGCAGCAACATGGAGAAACTATGCATGAATATTGGGAAAGGTTTAAGCAATTATGTGCTAGTTGTCCTCAACATCAAATTCCTGATCAACTTCTTATCCAATATTTTTATGAGGACTAACTTGGTGATGGATAGGAATATGATTGATGCTGCTAGTGGAGGTGCATTAGTGCACAAAACTCCAACGGAGGCAAGGACTTTAATCTCCAACATGGCTGCCAATACACAACAATTTGGCATCAGACGTGAGGATACATCTAGGAAGGTAAGTGAGGTAAGTACTTTCTCTATTGATCAACGTTTAGACAATTTGACTACTTTAGTAGAAAAGTTGGTTGTAGGCAATATTCAACAGGTAAAGGCTTGTGGTATTTGCTCCAATTCAAATCATCCCACTGACATGTGCCCGACGTTGCAAGAAGGTCAATTTGAACATGCTAATGCCGTTGGCGGATTCCCAGGGCCACCACAAAGGAAGTATGACCCTTACTCAAATACCTACAATCCGGAATGGAGGCATCATCCCAACTTCAGTTATGGGCCACGACCTAGTGGATTTCAAGCTTGGCAGCAAAACCCACCATATCCACCGCCTTCCAAACCAGGTAAGTCCCTTGAAGAGTTAGTTGAATCACTTGCTAATAGTTCCCAACGTTTTCAACAGAAACTCGAACCAAAGATTCAAAACTTGGAAAATCAAGTGAGCCAATTAGCATCTTACGTGAGCAAATTGGAATCTCAAGGTAAGTTACCTTCTCAAAGCGGTTGTTAACCCAAGGCAAAATGTTAGTGCAATGACTTTGAGAAGCGGAAAGGTGTTGGAAGAGGCCAAAACACGTGATCATAAAGAGGTGGAAAAAGTAACAATCCCACAAAGGCTAAGGTAATCGAGACAACCCCTCCTTTCCCTACAAGATTGGCCAATTCGAAAAAAGACGAGGAAGAAAAGGGGATTCTTGAAACTTTTCGCAAAGTAGAGGTAAATATTCCTTTAATTGATGCAATTAAACAAATACCTCGATATGCTAAATTTCTGAAAGAATTATGCACCAACAAAAGAAAATTGAAAGGCAATGAAATTTTAAGTGTGGGGGAGAATGTCTCGGCTGTGCTACAAAAGAAGTTGCCTTCAAAATGCAAAGATCCAGGTATGTTTATCATCCCTTGTAAAATAGGCAATATGAAAGTTGAAAAAGCCATGTGTGATTTGGGTGCTTCTATAAATGTCATGCCGTTATCTATTTATAATTCTTTGAATTTGGGACCTTTGAAAGAAACGGGCGTGATAATTCAACTTGCTGATAGATCTAATGTTTATCCTGAGGGAGTATTAGAAGATGTTTTGGTGCAAGTAAATGGATTAGTGTTTCCTGCAGATTTTTATGTACTTGATATGGAAGAAGATCACTCTCCTAACTCAAAGTTAATTTTATTTGGGAGACCTTTCTTGAAAACATCTAGAGCAAAAATTGATGTGCATGATGGAACATTAACTATGGAATTTGATGGTGAGATTATTAAGTTTAACATTTATGCTGCCATGAAATATCCTAATGATGTATGTGCTGTTTATGCTTTTGATGCTATTGATACTCTAGCTCAAAAAACATTTGATTTTTGTGATGAGGATAAAGTAAAAATTGCACTTGATAATAATTTGACTTCTGAAGAAGTGCAGATTTTTGAACAAGAATTTGTGATAGATAATGATCTTCAAGATATGGTTTATGACTTCAACAAATCCGTTGCACATAATTCTATTAACATTACTAATTTTAGTGTGCAGGATGTTTTTGAAGAAAAAACAAGTATAAGTCAAGTTGAATTGAATGCACAATTAGAAGTGAATGAGAAGGCAATGGTAGCTTGTGAGAAAATGCAAGTGTGGTCCAAACAATTAGTGAAAATTTAATAACTTAAAGAGAAGTGGAGATGTCTAGCCAAAGACGTTAAATGAAGGCGCTTTTGGGAGGCAACCCAAAATTTTTATTTGTTTTCTTGTCATTTAAGTTTAATTTAATTAGTTATCTTATTATGTTTTCTGCTTTGTGTAAAAAAAAAAAGATTTGAAATTCTATTTTGGTTTTTCCTTTTTATTTTCATTTTCATTTTACATTTTCTTCTACCAACCAATGCTCAGCCATGGCCATAACATCGTCTGATCCTTCATGCTTTCTTCACTCATATAGGATGTTCCTCACCTTCACCACAGCTCCAGTTGTCTACCGCGGTTCAGGGAAGTGTCTTGTTCCCTTGTCTTTATTTTATTTTCTTTCTTGTCCGCGTGTGCATATTTTCCATACATTGAGGACAATGTATGATTTAGGTGTGGGGGGGTGTCTTGTGCTTCATTGATTATTTCTAAATTTTTCATGTAAAAAAAAAAAAAAAAAGGGGTGAAGAAAGTCCTTCCAAGTAGGTTTGACATTCTGATATCTTCTTTGAAATTTGTCACTCTTTTGATGCTCATTTCGAATAATTTTGAGTTATATGCATTAGTGATTTGGATTGGAATGTATGAATGAGATGAGTATGATTAGCCTTTGTTTGGAAATTTTTAAAGCATCTCGTTAATTTTAATGATTGAATTGAATGAGAATGTGCAATATTTAATACATTGAAACCATTGTGAGTATTTGAGCCTAAGAGCATTTTATTTTTCATGCTCACATATTTCTTTGTTGAGATTGACAAATATGGTATAATCATTCTAGAACTTGCTTTGTTATGCATGTTGAGATCACATTGTGAATTCATGTTGAAAAATGATAAGGGCATTTAAGATTACCAATTTTAAACTTTCTAAAAAAAAAAAAAAAAAAAAACTTAACCTTATATTACATATACCCCTAGTCACCCAATTTTGAGCCTTAGCCTTTCTTTGTTATAACACCACATTGTTTAGCCTTAAATCCTTATCTTTGTTTACCATCGTTGAACCATTGATCAAGAGTATGTGGGAATGAATTGCATGATAAAATTTCTGTTGATTCCGAAGGAAAGAACCACTGAGAAAAAAAAAAAAGAGAAGAAGTGAAAAGTATTCCCTACAAGTATTGGAGAAAGTAAATTCATTGTGTACGAATTGGTCCAATTGTATGGTGAAGTTGTAAAAAAAAAAAAAAGGAATGCATGTTATGTGGAATAAAAAAAGTGGTTCTACTATGCTATTTGTTACTTTTGAGTCATGCAAGGAAATTCCTATATATCTTGATATCTGTAGCCTATATTTTTCTTTCTTTTTACCTACCTTTACCTAAGCCCCATTACAACCATTTTCAAGACCCTTTGATTTCTGCATGGATTTATATTATTAGTGGTGGAGATGTGATATATAAGCAAGCTTATGGTAATGACATGCTATATTTGATTTGAGTGTTGAATGAACCCTAAATACTTTGAGTGATTAGAGTGCAACCTATGAGAGGTTATCAAATTTTGTTGCATTTTATTTCGATGAAATTGTTAGGTTGATGAGATGCATATGTTTTGTTTTGAAAAATCAGGCTATGAATACTTATTCTTTGATTTGTTATTCCAATTTAGATCTTCAATGTTTAATGACTTTGAGTTATTTGTGGATGGGTTGAAAAGGGGTATGGAATAGATAGGAAGATGTTGATCTAATGCAAGCTTGAGGACAAGCTTTGATTTAAGTGTGGGGGAATTTGATAGAGTGTATAATTGCATATTTATTGGATCAATTCTCTTGTGTTTTAATTGATTAAAATGCTTGTTTATAAGGATATTAATTATTTTTGTGATTAATGGTTAGATGAAGCATTTTTCCTAAAGAATGTAGCCTCACAAGACAAGTGGCACAAGAAAGACACAATTGAGGCCACCAAATTCCACAACAAAATGTTGGCCATTAAGGAAAAGCAAAGCCTTGAATTAAGGAAAGCAAAGCCTTGAATTAAGGAAAAGAAAAGCCTTGAATTAAGGAAAGGAAAAGCCTTGAATTAAGGAAAGCAAAGCCTTGAATTAAGGAAAGCAAAGCCTTGATTTAAGGAAAAGCACAACCAAATGTCTTGAATCCTTGCCTATAAATAGGCAAGGCTTGGAGACAATCAAGGCATCCCATTTTTAGGCTTTCTTAGTTCAATAGAGAGGAAAACAAGGTTTGGAATTCTCAAGTCACAATTCATCCTTTCATGGAGTGAGCTACGGCCGAAGAAGACGAGAGCCGCACGGGATCGACAAAAAGGGCAGTCATTTGATTTTCTTTGTATTTTCTTTTAATTATGTTTAGCTAAATTTTTATTTTCCAATCAAGTTTAATTAAGGTTTGATTCCAACAATTGTGAGGTTCCCCTAATTTTATTGTTTCTTTTATTCTTGAGTATTTATATATTTTCTATGCTTCATTATATTATTGAATTGAATTGTTAGTCAAGAGGCCTATTGTTTAATAGTTGAATTCAATATATAGTCATTTAGAATAATTAATCTTTTGTTGATTGTTCTAATTCAAGTGACAAATAACAACATCGAAGGTAATCAACGCCTTAGATTGTATGTTATGAAAATATATAATCTAGCTTAAATAAACAAGGCGTTTCGGGTTTCTTGGTTAGTAATTGGGTCTTTTGAACCTTAATGCAATTAATACACATAACTCATAGGACAGATCCGAAGGTTGTGTTTGTTAATTAGTGAAATAACTCATAGGACGGATCCGAAGGTTATCAAAAAAGTAAGAAAAGATTGGTTGTTAGAGGACGGATCTTCAACAACTATAACCAATTTATTCAAGATAAAAGAACCTATCTTTTGAATCAATGATCAATTTGAGGAATCAATACCGAAATTAATTCTTGATTGGAAGCTTCTTCTTATTAATTTTTCCTCATATTTTTAGTTGGTTATTTAATTTGTTTAGTTGTCTTAATTGATTCTTGCTTAGTTTCATAATACAAAATCCCCCCTTCTTTATTTTATTTTGTTCAAGGAATAAATCTAACCAATCTCTGTGGATTCGACCCTCTCACTGCTATCTACAAAGCTTAGCCAGAGAAGGATTATTTTTGGTGGTTTCGACACCCATCACTAGAGGTTTTTCTTTACTTTAATTTTTTTGTGATTTTCTTACATTAAATAGAAGTGCCATTGATTTTGGCAGTCAACAGTGTGGCCGACAGGCTGGCGAAAAGCGGTGTGTCCAGATCTCAAAATCTCTTGGCCGTTCTTGAGTAAAGAAGGTTTTGCCTTTACTTAGGAATGTCTTTCCCTGTCATATAGGAAAGACGGGTTTAGCTGCTTTTCTTTTCTATTTATCTTTTCCTTTCTTTCTATTTTATTAATCCTAACCACCTCATGTACTATCTGCTCTCATTTTCGAATAAAATGCATTGCCTTTTTGGCTTGTCAAAAAAAAAAAGAGGTTTTTCTTTACTTTAATTTTTTTTGTGATTTTCTTACATTAAATAGAAGTGCCATTGATTTTGGCAGTCAAGCAACTTTTCTGTACTTTTAAATTTTTGTGATTTTCTTACATTAAGTGGAGGTGCTATTGATTTGGGCGATATGTTATTTCTAGCTTTCGTATTACTTTTGTACTTCTAATTTTACTTTCATTTTCTAACAAATACACATTATAATAAAACCTAAAACGCAATTGTTTAATTATTTTCAAACCAACTAGCAATCATTATTTATTTTCAAAACCATCATTCATTTCAAACGAAGTAGCAATTTTTTAATTTGTTTTCGGATTTCGATCTTAAAGAAGTATGAGATAAAAAGGTATTAGCAAAAGATGCACCAAAGTTTGCTTAGTTTTCCCCACATGTTTGACTTTTAGACATGGATAACGTAATGGAAAAGATAGTTTGATGTTGTGACTTGAAGAAAAGTAGCAACATATGACTTAATGTAATATGTACCAAAATTCTAAATTCATGAATCTATGAACAGACTTTTCTTTTTAAATATAAACTGGCATCTGACATTGTTATTTGAGCAAGTAAGAAATCAAAGTTATCAAACTGGCCAATTCGACCAGGGTAATGAGTGAGGATTGGTAATTAAAAGAATATAAGTTTGAATCTTTTTATCTATCAATTGGAATATTTGAAAAAATAAATTTGCTACTTTATGGGGTTGGGGGGTGAGGGGTGAGAGAAAAGGGTAATGGAAGAGGGTTGGTAATTAAGAGGGGGAGTAATTAACTTTAAATTGCAATATCAAGTAAATAATAAATCAATAACTAGTCAATCCATACATAGTAATGCATTTTTAAGTGCAACTTTTATTTTTCTTCTTGGAATATTATGTTAAAAAATAGAAAAAAAAAATCTCTAGATCTCCTACATAAGAAAAACGAAATTCAAAAGTCAACTAACTTGGTTTCGTACTCTTTGATAGGATTGTCTCCATCATTAATTATGAAAATATAGTTTTATAAAATAAATAATTCCCAGCTAAAAGAACAAAAGAAATCATGAATCTATATGCAAACTTTCAGCTCAAAAGTATTTGATGTGTTTCTTTTCGCATTAGAATTAGATTTGTCTTGAAATTGGAGAAGTTTTCTTATTATTTTTGGTTGAATTTTATGATTGTTTAATAATAAATCTAACTCATTTATAGTATCTATTCAATAATATCTTAGCATTATTAAAAAAATTTATAAAATTTTAATTATGTGTAGGCAAAATATATCTAATTCTAAACAAATTTCAATTTGAGCAAGGAACCATTTCTATATTTGAAAAGAAAATTTTCCAAACCAGAAAGATAGTTTAATTTTGGTTTGCTAAATTAAAGTTTAATTAACTTGATTCTTGAAAGATTTGGTATTAGTATACATTTATTTTCCCTTTGGAACCATCCCACTTCATTTATGGTACAAATATTTAAGGAAAACGTACTTGCCTATATGAACAGCATCTTAAAATATATTTTCACTTTTTTTGAAATACAAATTGTAAGATAAAAAAATATATTAAAAATTAAAAATGTATTTTGAAAAGCGTTAAAAATATATTTTAAAAGGTTATCCATACAACGATTAAAAATTTCCTAGTCTCAGGTAGTCGAAACCCATTAAAATCCTATCCCAATCCTGCCTCTTCGGCATGTGTCAATACCTAAAATCAAAATCACCTAAAATTAGAGAGACAAAAATAAAATCAAAATTTTATTTCTCACGTTTGATTAGCTACAGCAAATGCTATACCTTTTTTTTATTTTATTTGATGTTTTTTCATTATGTGAGTCTCAATTCAATTACAAGAGACAGCTGCGGAGACCATCTTATCTATTACAATATAATACTATTTACAATTCAGATGGGATAGCCTATTTATATATATAGAAGGTAAAAAATTAAATTTTATACGATTGGCTTTGTATAAAGATGTAACAGATATATGGAATATTTTTTTCTCCTCTAACTTGGGAGAAAAAAAAATTCACTTTTAATGTTTTTTTTCTAGAAACAAAATATATACTTTTGTATGAAATTTCTATTAGCATTCTTGCTAATAATAACTATAGATGGTTCAAAATGAAAATTTAATAACAAAAGTGAAAAATTAATTTTTTAATCATATACTAAATATATTGTAACTTTTAATTATAAAAAATTATACTAAATCAAAAGTGAAATTTTTTATTCCCAATGGGTGGAAATATATACGGCACATGTTAGAAATAGCACTTTTATTTTGAACTTCTTTTTCAAAATCACTATCAAAATGTTTTCATACGTATTTGATAAAGAATTTCTTCTCGTTAAATGCAAGCATATTTGGAAAATTAAACCCTAACAATATAAAATTCAATATAAAAATTCAAAGAACTGATAGTAAGTGGTCCTGACAATTATTTTTCAACTATGAAAGAGTTGTGCACTATCTGCTTGGTGAAGCATTTACACGAATTCAAATTTGAAGGTTATGAGATTACGTCACCATTTACGTAATTTTAATTTATATTAAATGGACCCGGCTAGATAAGACTTGGTAAAAATTATGCTCAACTTGCTAGGCTCTAGCTGTTTGTAGTGTTTGGAGTGTGATGTATTTAAGAAAAATTGTATTGAAATATGTGAAAATTTTGGTGGGTATTTTTCTTATTTAAAAAGTATTTTAGAGAAAAAAAATAAGAGGGAAATTTTTTTAAAATTATGTGAAAGAATTTGAGCAAAAATTTTTGAATTTTAAATTTTAAAATAAAAATATATTTTGATAATTTATTTTTATTTAAAAAAAATTAACTTTTTATTTATTTACAAATAAAAATAATTTGTCCAAACATAGCCAAGTTTCCTCGTCCGATACTTTCCTGGAATGTCATAATATCATAGTTCAAGGAATAATGAGTTGAAAAGTTTGACTCTAGAAGCTGAAGTTTTTTTATTGATTTGTATTTTTTCCATTTCAGCGTCGTGCCAACTTGTGCAGATACAAATACTAAACTCTTTGTCAATGATAGCACTCTTTTGAAAATCATGTGTGTTCATATATCCTCATTAATAATCATCTCCTTCTCCTTGATGACCTTTTCTGTTTTTTTTCCCCCCTTGAGAAAATTCCCCTAAAGGGCATTAAGAGATTTCAAATTCTCAAAAAGGTGAATAATTTTCGAAAGTCCCCAATAAAACATCATGTTAATTTACATACTCCCTAAAATTAGATCGATCAAATAAGTTCGAATATATAGTCACCGTTGTCGTAACTTCCACTGAAACAACACTATTAACTCACATCCATCCTTCCTCCCTAAAAAAATAAAGATGTAGTGATTGTGTAAAATATTTTGTCTCTTGTGGACTTTCAACCTGCATTGGAAAAGAAGAAAAAAACAAAAAAAAAACGCTTCTTTTGCCAAAAGATATACTACCTCGTTTTGAACCAAACTATACGTTTTTTTTTTAGTTAAAAAAACAGTTTACATTTTAATGAAAGTTATATAGTACTTTTATTAATAATAATAATAATGTATAATTTAAAAATAAAAGTAAAAAATATGCATTTATCAATTCATTAATTTTGTTATATCTAATAATTAAAAAAATTATACGAATCACAAACAGAGTTTTTTTTAAGATGGAAGAGTATAGAAAGGTACACCGACCACCTGTATACTGCAATTTCTAAGTTTCAAAAATAGGTTAGCTAAAAAGAATAAATTATTTATTAATATAACAATAATACAATGCTAACTGTCATGCAACTCTCTTGATTAATTACACTCAAAAACTTAGATACATATTGATATCTAACATACCATGTTTGAAATAATTCTAAAAGACCCGCTTAATTCAGCTTAAACTTGAATAAAATTATACTGTCAACTAAAAAATGCACAAAACATTAAAAAAAAAATTCTTATTTCCGAAAATTTAATCATCTATAGGATATAAAAGTTCAATATATAAAAATCACACAGTGCAACACAATAAAAAAATTTTATTTGACAACCACAAAATAACAAGCACATAGGCTTTATAAAAACAATATAGGAAGAAAATTTCTTACCGCTCATCCTCAAAAATAGGTGGAGTCACTCAACGCACTAATATGAGAGGAGTCAATTACAATAGCCTCATTTTATTTTATTTTTTTTAGCCTCTCTTTTTTTCCTTGAAGCTTTACGAAAACTAATAGTTATGAGTCCTATGTATAGAAGAACTTCTTATTCCTCAAAAAACAACCAAATTTAATAATCAAACCCTACACAAAAACTACTTTTCTAATCTAACTAGAAAGTGACTAAACTAATAATTACCAAATTCTAATTATATTATAATTTCCTCAATAAGTTTGGTTTAATTCACCAACAATGCCTCCCTTAAACTAAACTCTCTATAAAAACACCTCAAATACCATCTCGAGCATAAATTTCCTTTGATATTTTCATTGCCATATAAATCATGTAGAAAACTAACTTGTAGTTAATCTTTGTTATCACCTTCAATCTTGACATGGAAGAAATTTATATTTTGCTATTTGGTTCTTTACCTTGATCAAAAAACTCATTAATATCGACCCATTTTTTCTCAAAATAATTCTTTTATTCAAAATATTTTACAATACTCAATTTCTTTTTCACACTATGAGACTCCATCTAAATCATATCTTCTTCCACTATGTTAATAGTTTCCGACTATTCTTGTAACTTAATGATTTCTTCATCAACCAAAACATCAATTTTATTTTTTTCTATAATATCATTAATTTCAGTTTCTTCTTGTTGCTCAGCTGAACCAATCATCATTTTTTTCTTCCTTTACAAAATTAACTTTTTCTTCTATTTCATCCACAACTTTCATTCCCAACAAAATTCAAATAAAGTGTTTAAGAAGTCTTCACAAGATGAGAATAACTATTTGAATTGTTGTACCTATTTCGCTATTGAGAATTATGACACTGAGCATTAGACTCAACATTAGAACTATCTCCTTTCTCAATTATTGCAATAACTTGGGTATCTTGTACTTGTGCCACTGTCTTGTCCTCCAGCACAAGCTTCCTATTAATTGTTTGTTCATAAAATATTAATGAACCTTACAATTATTCAAAAGTCAATGTTGGTAAATCCTTAGTCTCCCATATAATTGTTACAATATAATTAAAATTCATAGATAGCAATTAAGAATTTTTTCTATAAAGATTTCATCATTAACAATATACCCATTAAGTTCCATCGCATTGTTTATGTCCAACAAATGGAAAAAAATAGTTTTCAATTGTATCAGATTTCTCCATAACATACCATTCAAATTTTCTCTTTAATAATAACACATTATTTTTTTGAACTTGATCTATACCAATATATACTTTTTCCAAAATATTCCATGCTTGATCTATACCAATATATACTTTTACATAAAACCTCTTATTACCCACAAATAATTACCAAATCCTAAACGTACTATAGTTTTTTAAATAAGTTTAGTTTAATTTACCTATAACGTCAAACCCAAGGCATGACAACTGCCCCATGTGCATTGCATCTAAACCGTAAACCTGCCCATGTCAATCCTTGTTTGGATCAAATAGTTTTACACAACTAATTTCAGTTATTTTTTTTAAATCGACCTTTTAGAAAGTGATTAAATATACAATTTTTGGTTTAGGGATATATTTTAAATTAATCAAACAAAAAATCACGGTTTCATGCGGATATTACTGAAAACTTTATATATATACATATATATTTTGTTTTTGCTATATAATATATATCTTTACATATAATATATACTTAATATATACATCAATGTATATATACATACTTTCTAACTGCATATTATAAATAGTTTTATTTATATTAAATTAGAGAAATATAATATAACTATTTAATGGGTAATCCTGAAAAAGTATCCTTTTTTTTTTTGCCGGCCCAGTTCGAGTCCATGCTTTTTTTTGAAAAATGAAAAATACCAAACAATTTAAAATTTAGAGAGTAAATCTCGCTAGTCAAACTAATTTTTCACATTAATTCTCTAAGGGAAAGAGAATGATACTTTTAGAAAAAAAAATCATAATAAAAGCAAGGACCAAAATAATTATTTGTCATACTATTTGAAAATTGCACATCAATAAAAGATAATTTTATCTTTTTATTATTGCCATATTAGTTAATATAATTTTTCACAACAATTTTTAAATTAAATATATTATTATTCTTAAAACCTAAACATAAGTGGTCAGGGTGAACTGCAGAATATTAATGGTGGATCATTTTCTCCATGGGTTAGGCACTACTAAAATGGCGTATGGAGACAATCTAAATTGATTAACTTCATAAAGAAATAAGTTTCTTCTCCCCTGTTAAGGTGAATTATGCCATTTCGACAAATTTCATTGCTCCCGAAAGAAATTTTGCTACTCATTGTGCCGTGTTTCTCCATGCATGTCAACATATATCATTGACTTATAATTTAGGGTGAATTACATTTACTATTCCTGTAGTTTATGGAAATTACCGATCGAATTTCAAAATTTGAAAAAATTACCAATACCTCCTTTGACCTAATGACCATTAAAATCAACTAACGTAATAAGTGAAAAAATGAAAAAAAAAAACTAGTCTAAGACAATAATATATACCCTCTTGAGATTTGTTCTAATTACAAAATGACCTTTAAAGTTTGAAAACTTTATTAAATAAAATTTAATAACTTCTATTTCTTTATTTTATATTCTTATTTTCTTTTTCTTTTTTTTCAAGAAGAATAATTTTATAATCTTATTTTATATCATAAACCAAAAAATTGAAAAAGTAATAAGCATATGATATCAATATGTACCTTTAGAATTTTTGAAAACTGAATAATAAAGTTAATATTTTTTTTTTACCATATTACTATTTCATCATCTTCAAATTTGAAAATTTTATTCTCTAAATCTCTTATTATACCTTCGATATTAATCTATCACTACTTTCCCTTTAAATGATTAAATGATTATTTTTATTATTTTTGTATCTCTATAAACTTTTAAAAAATAATTATTTATTTAAATCTTTGGTAGTTTTTTTTTTTTGGTTATTAGAATTTGATGCAATAGTCGTAAAATTAAGAACTATTTTGGTTATTATGATTTGATATAATGGTCATAAAACTAAGAATTATATTTATTAGATTGAAATTAAATTATTTGAATGGAAATGAAAAAAAAAATATGCATAATAAAATATTGCAACATCTAAACTTTATATCTATTTTGGCAAGATATTATCATGTTAAATTATGTAAAGAATTGTTTAAATTGTATCCAAATTTTTTTTATCAGTAGTTGTTATTAATCTTTTTGTAACATTAATCAAATAAGAAAAATGTAAGGAGGAATCTATTTTGTTAAACCTCAGGATCCATTTTGTAATTAAAACAAACCTCAAGGGGGTTATAGATAATTCAAATATTATAATTTAAAAGGTAATTTAGCAAAACAAATTAACCATTGACTTAGTCAAAAGTCAATAATCAACGTTAGTCAAATAACGATAGGGGTTAAATGTTATGACTTTATCAAATTTAATGAGGTATTAGTAATTTTATCAAATTTCGGAGTTCGATTGGTAATTTCATAAACCACAGAAATAGTAGATGTAATTCACCCTGTAAATTAAATACACACTATGCCTCTATGATAATATCCGTATTAACTTCCATAGAACTTTTGGACTTAAATTGAACAATTTGCAGTGTTTGTTGGTTTTCTTACAATTTGAATTTCCTATTTTCCAATTTAATGGGAATAGGGATACAGAGTGCAAACAAACATGCAAAAACCTTTACCAATTCTATAGAATGTGAAACGTATAGCATTAAGCACGAGTAATTTATACATCGATCAACATTACTACAAATACATACATCATGTCATACATATTATACTACAATTTATCAATGTAGCATTTTCGTTCTCCTTTGTCTTATTTATTTCCTTCTTTTACAAATGATGAACTGAAATACTTTAAATTACCATGATGCTAGTGCTGGGATGCTTTGCTCATTTCTAAAGAAATTACTTGGATCCACCTTGGTCTTTACATACACCAATCTGTCAAAGTTTTTATTGAAATATTTTGTCGCCCAAACACTTGCTTTTTTATAGCTTGTATTGCCTTCATTGTTCACCCCCAAATCAAGATCCCTGTAGTTAAAATACGCAGCTCTTGGAGACTTTGAAACATATGTAGCCATAAAACGGTAAAGCCTTCGGATCCAATTGATATAACGAGGTGATTCTGCTTTATTTTTCCAGAGCACCGCATAATGGATCATATAAATGTTCCCTGCTCTGTGAGGGAATGGTGTTGCAGATTCTGAGATTTCACTCATCCTTCCTCCCAAAGGACTAAACTGCAACTGAGATGCAACATCGTCTTCTCCCGAGAGCCTCTCCCATATTGCTTTCAGACCATTCTCTGAAATTGGCTGAGTTACGTAGTCTGACTTTCCTTTAAAATAAGAAATACCTGATGCATTTCTATTCAGAAGAACATCGATGGATTCACCCCTAGGAAAGCCAGCAAAGAAAAGTATCGATTCGATCCAGCTCATTTCATAACAATCCTCTTTCAACAAGCCTAACTCAGGGAAACTCCATTTCATTATTGACAGAAGCTCATCAACTCCACCAAGAAACAAGGAAGTGAAAGAAACCTGAATGGTTTTCTTTCCATTTTTAGAAGAATCGACGCTGTTTATGAACAGCCGAATTAGTAGGTTTTCATCAATCCTGTCTGCAACATATTGCCACTTGTGCACTAGCTGAGTCGCATTTTGTTCCAATGTTTTAGTCACATTGAAAACGGTGACCTTCTCAGGAACTGAAAGTAGCTTTACTTTCCACTCAATGACGATCCCAAAGCTGGTTCCGCCACCTCCTCGAATGGCCCAGAAAAGATCCTCACCCATGGATTGCCTGTCAAGGATTCGACCGTTAACATCGATTATTTTGGCATCAATGATGTGATCAATAGCCAATCCGAATTTACGGGACATCATGCTATATCCTCCCCCGCTGAAGTGTCCACCGACACCTACAGTTGGGCATACACCAGCTACAAAAGCCAATGTTTTACTTGTCTCAGCAATTTTGTGGTAAAGTTCGCCTAGGGTTGCACCGGCCTGAATGGATGCTGTGTAGTTTTCTGTGTCAACAGATATCGAGCTGAAGTTTCTGAGATCTATGAGGACAAAAGGAACAGTTGAGGTATAAGAAAGACCTTCATAATCATGTCCACCACTTCGGATTCTAGTTTGAATGCCAAGTTTCCTAGCACAGCGTAATGCTGCTTGGATCTCAGATTCATGGGATGGTGTATGAATGAGATTTGGTCTCAAAGGAAAGGCTGATTCGGGTCGTAAATTTTGAACTGATGATTCAAATACGGACAAATAAGATGAGTTTCTTTGGGTAAAAGTAATCCCAAATATTGAATTTGTGTTTTGTGAATGAAGGCATTTAAGATATTCATCATGAATATGTGCTGAATTAGCTCTAATAACAAGCAGAAGTAAGATAAAAGATAGAACAGAAAGCAATGAACCGTGTGAAGAACCCATTGTTTCTTTCATCTTATTGCTCACTTGGTTTGATTAAAATGTGATCGATTTAGATTGATATTTATAGACCAATGAGAAGGCCATTCCTGGACTTGCTGATTATGATAAAGATAACAATCCAGTGGACAATGGGGTGAAGAACGTGTGTCATGACGATTCTAATACTCAAGGTTGACAAACATAGTAAATATTGTTTGGGAACGCAAAGAAATGAGAGAAATCGTGAAGCATGTGTTGGAAAAGAAAATAATGGTTAACAAGTTATGTTGACCAAAAAGATGATGTTTAAAGTCCACAAAGCTTAGCTCTTGGAAATCCGAAGGTAATAAAAAATTAACATTCGTCACTGCATTACGTATTGTCATGTTTATTTGTTGCATTTTAAAAATGAAATAATGCAAAAGAAGTAATCAATAGTAGATAAGTTAAATTTGTAATATACCTTGATCCTATATGTTGCAAAAAAAATATACCTTGATCCTACGCAATAGAATAAGATAACAAAACAGTATGATTTTTATATGATAGAATAAGAATATAAAATTTAGAATCAATGATGTATAGAGTATCGTATAGGTTTGAACTCTTGAGATATAAGAGCATGTCTGATAAAATTAATAATTTCACAAGTTATTGTGTTCCTATAATATTAGCTAAAAACATTATAAGTTAAGATAGCAAATTCTTGCCAATAATTTTAATTGTTATTTGTATCAAACTTGTTATTCTAAAAGAAATTAACTTTTGATGACGGTAATAAATATCATATTTCTTATTAAATTTTTTAGATCATTTATACAAATTTTTTGTTTTAATTTGATGATTTTTAGTACTTGGAAAGATATTTTTTTTTGTAACAATTTTATTATAATTTTCATGTATTTGCATTTAAATTTAAATATTATATTTATTATTACTTGTTTTATAAAATAGCTATTTTGTTAATTATATAATCAAAATGGTAATATATTACATATAAAAAAAATAAGTTCATATTTAGATAAATGCACTTAGTTTTAAAATATTAAATTCTATAATTTTATTATGTATCTTAACTTGCAAAAGTACCATATAATTGGCCAAGGGTAGAGTTTTCTATCACGTGTGGTAAGGGTATAAATTTTGAAACTTATGCACCATATGGTAAGGTATAGGTTTTAACTATTATTTTACCCTATCCTACCCATGCATACCCCTTTGCAAAAGTATAAAGTATATAAATTTGAAGCCTAATTTCATTGTTAATTTTTATAAAATATTTAATATCCAATCATGGTGAGAAATATTATATAAATGAATTTTTGAGTCACTAGAATTAGACATTGCATATTCATTAGTCCATTCTTTGCTTGACAGTCTAGAGGTTTTTCTTTACTTTAAATTTTTTGTGATTTTCTTACATTAACTAGAAGTGCCATTGATTTTGGCAGTCAAGCAACTTTTCTGTACTTTTAAATTTTTGTGATTTTCTTACATTAAGTGGAGGTGCTATTGATTTGGGCGATATGGTATTTCTAGCTTTCGTATTACTTTTGTACTTCTAATTTTACTTTCATTTTCTAACAAATACACATTATAATAAAACCTAGCTAAAACCCAATTGTTTAATTATGTTCAAACCAACTGGCAATCAATATTTATTTTCAAAACAATCATTCATTTCAAACGAACTACCAATTTTTAAATTTGCTTTTGGATTTAGATCTTAAAGAAGCATGAGATAAAAAGGTATTAGCAAAAGATGCAAAGTTTGCTTCGTTTTCCCCCCATGTTTGATTTGGAAGTTTACTTTCATGAGTTCTTGTTTGATATTGTGTTGTGACTTTTAGAAATGGATAAGATAGTTTGATGTTGTGACTTCAAGAAAAGTAGTAACTTATGACTTAATGTAGTATGTCCCAAAATTCTAAATTCATGAATCTATCAACAAACTTTCAGCTCTTTTAAGCAAGTAGGAAATCAAACTGGCCAATTCGACCAGGGTAATGGGTGAGGATTGGTAATTAAAAGAATATAAGTTTGAATCTTTTTATCTATCAATTGGAACGGGGAGAGTGGGAGTGTGTGTTGGGGTGTGGACTGCGGGAGAGGATGGGAGTGGGGGAGTTGGTAATTAAGAGGGGGAGTAATTATCTGTAAATTACAATATCAAGTAAATAATAAATCAATAACTAGTCAATCCATACATAGTAATGCATTTTTAAGTGTAACTTTTATTTTTTCTTCTTGGAATATTAAGTTAAAAAATAGAAAAGAAAAATCTCTCCTACATAAGAAAAACGAAATTCAAAAGCCCACTAACTTGGTTTCAACTGTTTAATAGGATCGTCTCCATCATTAATTATGAAAATAATGTTTTATAAAGTAAATAATTCCCAGCTAAAAGAACAAAAGAAATCATGAATCTATACGCAAACTTTCAGCTCAAAAGTATTTGATGTGTTTGGTTTCACATTAGAATTAGATTTGTCTTGAAATTGGAGAGTTTTCTTATTAAATTTTGGTTGAATTTTATGATTGTTTAATAATAAATCTAACTCATTTATAGTATCTATTTAATAATATTTTAGCATTATTAAAATTTTTTATAATATTTTAATTAGGTATATGCAAAATATATCGATCTTATTCTAAACAAATTTCAATTTGAGCAAGGAACCATTTCTATATTTGAAAAGAAAACATTCCAAACCAGAAAGATAGTTTAATTTTGGTTAGCTAAATTGAAGTTTTATTAATTTGATTCTTGAAAGATTTGTATTAATATACATTTATTTTCCCTTTGGAACCATCCCACTTCATTTCTGGGGCAAATACTTAAATAAAACGTACTTGCCTATATGGACAATATTTCAAAATATATTTTCATATTTTTTAGATAATAATTGTGAAATAAAAAATATATTAGAAACTAAAAATGTATCTTAAAAAGTGCCAAAAATATATTTTAAAAAGTTATCAATACAACGGTTGAAAACTTCCTAGTCTCATGTAGTCCAGACCCTTTAAAATCCTGCCCCAATCTTACTTCAATCTTGCATCTTTGGCATGTGTCAATACCTAAAATCAAAATCGCCTAAAATTAGAGAGAAAAAAATAAAATAAAAATTTTACTTACTTCGCATGTTTGATTAGCTACAGCGAATTTTGTACCCTTTTTTTTTTTTTTTTAATTATGTGAGTCTCAATTCAATTACAAGAGACAGCTATAGACACTACCTTATCTATTAGAGTATAATACTATTTACAATTCAGATGGGATAGCCTATTTATATATATAGAAGGTAAAAAATAAAATTTTATATGATTGGTTTTGTATAAATATATAACAGATGTATGGAATATTTTTTTCTCCTCCAACTTAGGAAAAAAAAGAAATTCACTTTTAATTTTTTTTTTTAAAGAAACAAATTTACTTTTGTATGAAATTTCTATTATCATCCTTGCTAATAATAACTGTCGATGGTTCAAAATCAAAATTTATTAATAAAAGTGAAAAATTATATATTGAATGATATATTAAATATATTGTAACTTTTAATTAAAAATGGTTATACTAAATCAAAAGTGAAAATTTTTGTTTCCAATGGGGTAAATATATATATATATATATGTTTCCAATGGGGGAAATATATATATATATATCTATATATCTATATATATATATATACATGTTCGAAATAGCACTTTTATTTTGGTCATTAAGGCCCTACACTATTACAAGGGGAAAGGTGACTACTTATTTCATTAAGGCCCTACACTATTATAAGGGGAAAGGGGGAGGAGAAGTACCTACACTATTACAAGGGGGAAGGGGGAGGGGAGGTACCTATACTATTACACAGTAAAGGCCCTACACTATACACTATTTTTGTGACAATTTGTCACTAGTAGGATTCGAACCTACGTCCTCTCGCATGGGCACCTAAGGCTTTACCGCCGTGCCACTAGCTCATTCCTGGACTTCTTTTTCAAAATCACTATCAAAATGTTTTCATACGTATTTGATAAGGAATTTCTTCTTGTTAAATGCAGGCATATTTGGAAAATTAAACCCTAACAACGATCTCATCACTTGATATAAAATTCAATATAAAAATTCAAAGAACCTGATAGTAAGTCGTCCTGACAATTATTTTTCAACTATGGAAGAGTTGTGCACGATCTGCTTGGTGAAGCATTTACACGAATTCAAATTTGAAGGGTATGAAATTACGGCACCATTTACCTAATTTTAATTGATATTAAATGAACCCGGCTACATAAGACATGGTGAAAATTATGCTTAACTTGCTAAGTTTCCTAGTCAGATACTTTCCTGGAATGTCATAATATCATAGTTCCAGGAATAATGAGTTGAAAAGTTTGAGTCTAGAAGCTGAAGTCTTTTATTCATTTGTATTTTTTCCATTTCAGCGGCGTGCCAACTTGTGCAAAAGATTGTGTGACATGAGAAATTCCGTGAATTCCGTATAAGATACAAATACTAAACTCTGTGTCAATGATAGCACTCTTTTGAAAATCATATGTCAAAATCAAGCCTCTATTGTCGTTTAACATCCTAAATAAGTGTTCATATATCCTCATTAATGACCATCTCCTTCTCCTTGATAACTTTTTTTTTTTCTTTCCCTTGATAAAATTCCCTAAAGGGCATTAAGAGATTTCAAATTCTTAAAAAGGTGAATAACTTTCGAAAGTCCCCAATAGAACATCATATTAATTCACATACTCCCTCCCAAAAATTTGATTGACCAAATAAGTTAGAATACAACAGTCACTATTGTCGTAACTTTCACTGAAATAACACTATTAATTCACATAGATCCTTCCTCCCTAAAAAATTTGTTCGATTGAAGATTCTTGTACAATACTAGCCACTGCTCCAACATCCATTCAAACATACACAAATTATGTTTCATTCAACCAACTGATGGAAAAATTTTACAAAAAAACTGTTAATATAAGTCATACGCCGAAAAAATTTATCCGTACTCGCAGTACTTACAAGAATCTGCTCAAAGAATCTTGCATCACAACCATGGAGCATAGAGAAAATCAGACCATGAGAGATTGATGCAAAATATATAATCAAATCTTGGCCCTTGAAGCGTTCTCTTTCTTTCCCTCTCTCTCTCTATATATATTTATCTTAATTGTATTTCCCAGAAAACTGGCAAATCGCTGACTTAATTGGGCCACCAGCAAGGTTAGAACACTTTAATGACATTAAGATTTTGGGAAAAAAACACTTTAACACCCAGAATTTCACTTTGTATTATTTTAAATTTCTAAAATTTGTAACTTGACAACTGTGGTCCTCAATATTCTGAGGTTTGATCAAATAATAAAACGAACCTAAAAAGTTGGCTAAAAAATGATGCCGTCCTCCCTTGAAATAACCAAATGTAAAACATAAACACCCTGCTCATAGATTTTCCCCTTTTTTTTGGATTAAAATGTTGAATTTGCCCTTTGATGAAGCCTTAATCCGCTACCATCAACGATCCGATCCTGTTATCATGACCCAAGAGCTTCTAAGTGAATAATAATGGAGGTTGCTGCATAACAAATCCCGGAGGGGTTCTCCGGGAAAAACTCTCCGATGCCAAAGTCAGAACTTCCGTCAGAGTGTAGTATTTTTTTTTAGCTATTTTTCCCTTATCCATACCTGGTAGTCTTCTTCGGTTTTTATCCCCTTCTTACTATTAATCATGGGATTCTTTAACGGTTATAGATTGCTGAATCACAGGTGTTTCTCTTCTTTGTGCGTCGTTATTATCGTCCCGTGATCATAGGCTTCAATTACGTGTTTATGGATAAACACAACTCTGCTATTATCACGTGATCTTTTAAAACTTATAAATTTATCTTAGCATATTATAAAAATGGAGTTCTGGAGTTAAGTAAGAATCATGTAATGATGTAAAGGTCCCAACCTCTAACTTACAGGTCTGGAATTGCGCACCTCATAAAGATCCAGGCTTGCAACTCTAAGATCCTGACCTATGCAGGTCTCATAGTTCCGAATCTGTTTAGGACTCATAGGTCCCAAACTGTGTTGAATGTACAGGTCTTGATCTGTGTTGGACTCATAAGTCCCGAACTGTGTTGAATGCGCAAGTCCTGATCTGAGTTGGACGCACAGATCGGGATCTGTTCGTGTGTTGAACCCATATATATCACCCTTCAAATGGGAAATTATTTACTTACAAAATATTTTTTAATGTCAAATCAATCTTTTATAAATATATAATTATCTCATTCTAGCCTAACACAAGTAATTTTTTTCAATTTTTTGAACTAAATTTCTGCCATTTAATTAAGTCTTACTAATTTGAAAATATCTATATAAAAAATGCAATAATAATGGTTATTCTATTGTTTTTAATAGAAAATTTATTGCTATAATTAAGGATGCACATGGTTCGGTTAATCAAGTTTTCAACGTGATAAGCAATAACGGAAACCGAACCGATTAGGAATTGATTAATTGATTTCGATCCCTAATCGGTTCGATTTTAAACTGGTTTAAACCGATTCAAACTGAAAATGAGTTTTCTAATAGGTACAACCTAAAAATTGAAAATGCAGCCCAATTGGAATTGTTTTCGGGTTCAAAGCTAATTTAACTGTTGATTATTAAAATAATGGGAAGCATCCCAATACTTGCGGCTCTGGGAAAGGAAATTTTTGAAACGGATCGTCATTCGTTTGATTATTTATATTATCTTGCAATAATGTGACTTGTGTTCCGACTTCGGGTTGGAACTCGGAACGGCATTTTCTTCAGTTGACGAAGATCACTTTCCATGGCATCATCTTTTCACATCTCTCTCATCAATTGTTGTTTACAAATCAATGTCAACATGCCCAATGAATATTTATATTCGTTTTTCCCCTGTTTGTTTATTTGTTTGTTTGTTCCTCATACTCATTGAACACACATTTTTCCAAAAACATTAGCCCTACACGCAAAAATCAAAATCAGCCAACTAATCCTTCTCTCATTCGCATTCTCTTCAACGACTCATCCTGTAGTATAATGCCACGAAACAGCCAAGATTCTAAGTGCCTGAGGTCGTTCAGATTCTTACAACTACCAAATTCTGACTGTGTTCCGGCTTTTCACAATGAAATGCTGATTCCAGTGCTCCGTTTTTGAGTCTAAACCAGGGAAACATCGACAAAAATTCTCTGACACCAACAACTCTGGTTGGACCTGATTTTTATGAATGGTAGTTTTAAACTGTACACAAAGAAATCCCAAGTTTTTTTTGTCCCCATGAGCTAATGCAAAGAGCATAATTTCCCCTCCTTTGATTAAGGACTACAGGAAAAGACTGACCGAGAGTTACACGAAGAAAAGAAATAAATAAATAAATTTCCTCTTTTTGGTTGGAACATCCTAAGCAAAAACTTTATCTACACCCAAAAACAAGCCTGCACAGTGCATACCCAAAATAGTCCAAGACACACTATGAAGATTAATAGCGGCAAAAGTATATTGTACATTCAAAACAATGGGCCTAACATAATAGAAACTCATATCTGCCCCAGGAAAAAGAAGATTAATTATTTTTCAATAATAATTGATGTTATGTGTTACTATAAATCCTTTGCACGTACAGTTTATATTATTATTATTCATAAAATTAGACACATATTTAAATACTAAATAATCATATTTGCAATTCACTTATATAGTTATATTCACATACTAATTAAACGTAAAATGATAAGTATTTTGTACTAATACGCAATACACCTAATGATAAATTGTGGATACTAAACTAATAGTGACTCTTATGATTTTAGGACAATATCTTTTACTAACATAGAAATATTATTTAAATTATGTTATAAAACATCTAATGTGTAAATTCATTAACAATTGCACATAAACAATAAACTTATTATTATTGCCATATAGAGTTATAGTAAATCCACAATGTATAAATACAATTTGCAATAGCAAATACATAGCAATATAGCATTAATCATTAACTTATTAACAATAACAATATTGCATTATTTATAAAACTATATCATCGCTATTTGTAAAACATATTAATGATTTCGCTAACTTATAAACTTTTAATTTTAAAGTTTTAAACTATTACAAAAATTGAGTTATATGACATTATAAATATAATATTACACAAAATATGAATGACGTGATTAATTATATTCACAAATGAGTAATTGATATTAACATGTTGTAAATCAATAAAAGTAATCTTATATTTATAAATACTAAGAACTTAAGACATAGTTTATACCATATAATATTATAGTGTGTGTTATAAATTTTACTCCCTTCGTCCCAAAAAAAAAAAAGAAAAAAAGAAGTCTATTTTGAAAAACTTTTCTTGTCCCCAAAAAATTAGTCCACTTTCAAACTAAATTTCTAAAATATCCTTACTAATAATAGTTATATATACTCAAAATTAAAAAGCAAGGATAAAAATATAAAATTATACATTTAGTAATGCATTAGATGAGTTATACCTAATAATTAATAAAAAATTATATTTTAACCAAAGTGAACTCTTTTTGTGGGACGAAGGGAATACTTTTTTAGTAGTTGTTAACATTATTATATAAATATTATATAATCCGGTTAAACGGTTAACTAGTTGGTTAATTAGTTAATTAATTAACAAAATATAAGTCGGTTAACATGTTTATGAATAGTACCAATTAAACAATTTAATCGGCTCAAAAAAATAGAAAACCAAAAACCGCATCGATTAATTGGTTAAATAACTAGTTTGTAATCGAGATTGGACTAGAAATTGATTAGCTGGTTAACAACCGATTCGATTGCTTAATCAATTAAACAAGCTAATGACGGGTTTGTCAAAACCCTCAAAATTAATCATTGATCTCTAGTGATTACAAATTAAATTTACAGCAATAGCAGACTAAGTTGAATCCCATGGGAACCAAAAATGCAGTTCTAAATTTTGAAACAATTGAAAATAAAATAAAAACGAGGGAGGGGGGATTGGAATAAAGTAACAACTAATCTAGTTCTAACAAATAACCAAATAGAAAAATAGAGAAAAATATCAAGTTTATCAAACTTCTGATCCAATGGTGGATCATATTCAATTGCATCATTGATCATTCAAGGGATGATGGAGACGGTTGCTTGGTTATAATTTTGGCACCTCTAGAGTTCTTCTTTTATAACAAAAGATAACTCCTAAACTATGGTAATGATAGCAGTTTTAAAAGATTTGCTAAAAACCAAATTCTATTCTAAAAGGGAAAGATAACAAGAATAGAAAAACATTCCTAACTAAAATAAAAGACTTTGTTTCCTAATAACTTGCTACGATATTCTTTTTCCTTCTTGCAATTAATCACCCATAAATTCCTCTTCTTGATGAAAGTTTCACCCTGCCCGTTAGTTCACTAGGCGTCCCCACACCTAATAGATTGAAGTCTTCTAGTCACACTTCTTCACAAAACTTTGCTTTTCGTCCCCTTTTTCTCCTATCATCCACTTTCCATATCTAAGACAAAAAGTATAACCAATTTAAACAATTTCACTCTACAACCAACCTGAAATTGGGAAAAATATGCATAATAAATACGTACAATTTAAGTTCTATCAAATCCTCCACACCTAAACCATGCTTGTCTTCAAGCATGCACTAGATCAATATATCCCATATCTTTCTCTTCATAGCATAATCTTGCTAAACAAAATATATGCATCTCATCAATTTTATCGAAATCAAATGCAACAAATTTGATATTTAAAGTGTTTAGGGGTTCATTTAGCAATCAAATCAAACATAGCATGTCATTACCATAGGCTTGTTTATATATCACATCTCCACCACTAATTAAACATGAATTCATGCAAAAACCAAAGGGTTTTTACATGAGTTGCAATCGGGTTTAGGTAAAGTTGGACAAAAAGAAATGAAAATTTAGGAGACACTAATCAAGATTTGTGTGAACTTCCTTACATGACTCACAACCGCTACACTTGTAGCACATTGGAATCACTTCCTTCATCCAAGTAATGCTATTCCCTTTTTGCAATTTCATAGTATAATTGGACCCTTGGTATATTATTGAGAACACTTCATTGGTCTGATCTTCATACATGGAATAATTTTCACTATTTTTCTTTTTCATATTTTCATTTTTTCTTTTCTCCTTTTTTTTTTTCTTCTTGCATACAACAATATGTTCATCATGTAATTCATTCCCACAAACTCTTGACAAAGGGTTCAATAACAGTAAAGAAAAACAAAGGTCTAAGGTTAAACAATAAGGTGATACAACAAAAAAAGGTTAAGGCTTAAAATTGGCTAACTATAGGTATATGTATTGGGGGTAGGCTTTTTAAAGAGTCTAAATTGGCTAACCTAGGTGCTCTTATCATTTCAAAGTATGAATCCACAATGTGATCTCTACATACATAAAAAAAGTAAGTTTTAGAATGAACATACCATATTTCACAACACTCAACAAAGAAAATGTGGGCAAGAAAAGGAAAATGCTATGAGGCTCAATTGCTCACACAAGTGTTTAAATGTATCAAATATTGCACATTCTCATTCGATTCAATCATTAAAATCAACGAGATGCTTCCAAATTTTCAAAACAAAAGCTAATCATACTTTTCTGCTTCATACATTCCAATTCAATCCACTAATGCATGCTAACTTAAAGTTATTATAAGCAACTATCCAAAGAGTTAGGAATTTCAAAGAAGACACTCAAAATGCCAAGCATACTTGAAAGAACTTTTTTCAAAAAATATATATATGTGAAAAAAATTAAGATAACCATTAAAGAACAATAGTAGCACCCCTCCCCCCCCCCCCCCACCCCAACCCCCAACACCTAAATCATACATTGTCTCCAATGTATGGAAGATATGCTCACATTCACAAGTAGTGAAAATATAAAGATAAAAGCGCAAAATAACTTTCCTAAATTGCAAAAATAGGGGACGAAATAGCTATGGGGAAGGAGGCATGTTTTCTTTCAATGTGATCGAGAATGTCAACATAAATTGAAAATCGAAAAGTGTCCTCCTTATAATGATGAGTACCTACAAATCACAGAAGAAAGTAATCAATAATAAGTCAAGTGACACTCTCAAACTTAATTTTTTAAAATCATTCAACAAATTATAGAGACATAAATGAGCACAGAAAGATACAGAAATATAATCCAAATAAAAATTAATCTATAGCCCTAGTCATTTTCCTAATTCATATGGCCACAAACTAGCATAATTCTAATATCCAGGTAAATATTGAAAAGGATTTGAAAGATTAATGAGTTAATAGAAGTTCAACACACCAAAGTACCAAGAAAAAAGTGTGAAAGTTTGGTTGAAATAAAATAAAATGAGACTAGGAAAATAAAAACTTGAATTCAAACGAAAAATTTCATTACATGATAACATAGTGCACTACATGCTACTATGTGAGAGTTGATAAATATAAAAAACTACAATGAAAATGCATAAAATCATGCCATACTTTTTTTTTCATAGTTATTAGAGTTTTCTCTAAATTTGTTAGGTGCAGTTCAAACTTTTTTATTCTGAATCACTATGCCATCCACATAAACCTCTATTTTTCTGCCCATTTGTTTAGATAAAATGTGATTTACCAAACTCTAGTATATGACTTTGAGATTTTTCAGCCAAATAGCATTTTCTTATAGAATCTCTTATTTCTGTGATAAAGATAGTTTTCTTAGCATCTTTCTCATCCACGAGTATCTAATGATATCCCTTATAATCATGCAAAAACATTAATACCTCATACTTTGAAGTAGCTTCTACCTTTTGATCTATCATTGACATTATCGGATAGTATTTATTTAAGTTAGTGTAATTTATGCATACATATCAACTTCCATCAGGTTTCTTGGCCAACACTTGGTTAGCTAACTAGGTTGTGTAGAATACTTTTGTAATATGTTAGGCTATAACAACTTTCCTATTTCTTCGTTTATCACTTGGTTTCTATACAGGGCAAAGTTTCTTTTCTTCTACTATGTAGGCTTTAGCCTTTGATCAATACTCAATTTGTGAGTCATCAACACTAGGGATATACTAGGCATATCACTTGTATTCCACAAACACCTCATATTTTTTGAGTAATCATATCACTTGTATTCCACAAACACCTCGTTTTTTTTAATAAACTAAATATCATGTTATTCACCTCATTTTGGAGAAGGGCACCTATCTGGATGACATGGTCATGATAACTTTCATCAATATTGACTTGATGTACCTCATCATGTATCTTTTGCACTTCTTGGGACTTTTTTAATCTTTGGGTATCTTTATATTCCTGAGATGCAATATCAAGATTAATAATATCCTTTCTTTTTGAACATTTCTGAGTGTTTATCTCTTTCTAGGGTATGATCCTATGATTAGCTACCTCATTATTCACCACTTGAATGGAATGTACTCCTTAAGTCTCAATCTTTTTTTTCCCTTTTAACGTTATCTTCATGCACTAGCATGCCATATACTAATCACCTTATAGAAGTCAGTCTATTATCTGTTGAAAATTTCAAAACTAAGTGATAGAGAGACCATATTTCTTTGACTTTATTCATACAGGGTCTTTCAATTATAACTTTAAAAGGTGACAGAGTGTCTGTTGCATAAAAGTCTATCATAATGATCTCTTCTCGAGGATATTCCTCACTCTAGTTGCTAGTGTAATGATTTCAATGGGATGTACCACCTCAAGGGTAAAGATTACTAATGACATACTAGTAGGTTTCAAACTCCAAAATCAATCTCCAATTTCAAAAATAGTCTATGTACATGAGATTGACAGCACTTTCATTATCAATATATGCTCGGTGTACCGCTTTGTTATGATTGTTTTAAGTACCAAAGCAACACTATAAAGACAGATGTGAAGTATTGTACTTTCCTCAGAAAATGTTATAATTTTGGATGGTTTGAACCCCTTTCTTCTAACATTATTTTTAATAGTAGCTTGTGATTACCCCTTTGGGTACTACTCAAAAGTGGAATAAATTATTCTTATTACATTTTTATTATCTTGGAGGTTGCTTGGGGGGCTTGTTCTGATGTGGTTGAGTCAGTTGTTGTTGTGTCTGGGTAGGTTCCCACATCATCTTATTATCTAAATGGGGTCTATGAAGTACATCATTCTCTTTTGAAATATGTGGCGGATTGTTGGCATTTTTATGTATTTAAAAGAATATGATGTTTCACATAGAAAGTTTACAAAATTTCGCAACACTTTATATTGAAACAAACTTTAGCAAACTTGTGATCACAAGAGAGCTAGTAGTAGGTTTGCGTGCATAAGAAGGGCTAAATTGGGCCAATCTAGTACAAAACAATAGATTTGCCCCCACTCCTTGTGAGTTAGACATGGCTAAACTCAATTTTGCACACTTTTGGGCTTAGAATTTTTTTAAAATTAATTTTGGGTTTATCTAGAAGACTACAAACTTGGTTTATATATATATATATATTATTTTTTACTTTTACCTGAGAACGACTAAGTTTGTGTTCCAAAATTTTTCTCAATGGCAAACTCCCTTTTACTTGGTTTGAACTTGAATAGATTTTCATCAATGTCCAAACCCTTTTACTTGGTCTAAGTTCGACTAGATTTTCCTCAGCTCTTCCTCAATGTGCCCCAAAAATTTCTCAACCTTTATTGCATTTGAGTCTGTTAGTACCTAACTTTAGAGCCATTAAGTTGAACTCAATTCTTCACAGATATTTCTTCCTCCCTGCTCTCTAGTACTCATATTCTATAGTTCCTAATTGTCTTTAAATTTTCTCGGAAAAGGTTTGTTTAATCTTGTGAGGATTTGACTGCTCAAAAATAATCTTTTAAAACAGTGCTATTGTACACAACTCAAACAGTTTTAAATTTTTATTTTCCTTTATGTAATATTCTTATAAAGTCAACTCACTTTTTCCTCTTACCCAAATGCTCTCAGAACCCCAAAAAGCTACATCCATTAGGACTTCCAACAATGAATGTCTAATGAAACTATTTTAGGACCTTAATTCGAAGCTTGATTTTGACATAGATAGTTTAGTATTTATTGCTGTTTTTCACGAATTTAAATTTACGGACCACTACAAATTAGAATTTGATGAAAGCTTTATCTGTAACCTAATTGCAAACCGATCAACTATTTTTTACCCGAAACTCTTCGTCATCTTAATTACTGAATGCACATGCAAAATAAATTTTGGAGTGGTTCTCCGAGGTAAATCCTCTGATGCCTAAGTCAGTTCTTTGTATTTTGATATTCCTTGATTTAGCCAGAAGTCCCCATACTTGGTAGTTTCTTTCGGTTATATACCTTCTTCTATGGTTTGTGGGATTTGTTTGTAATGACTAAGCACGTTGGCTGCAGTTGTAATGGCTGGTCACATGTTGTTATGTTTTTTCGTGATTGTCGCATACTGTTAATTTTTTACGAATAAAGATGATCTCACTGAATTCTCATTTTGCTGGTATAATCGAGATCCCATACATTTGGTCCGAGGTCCCATACACTTTAGTGTAATTTCGATGTACTTTTGTCCTCAAGACTAAAGGCAGAAGTCCCACTAAGAAGCATATTGATTGCTGAGCTCTGAACCTTTGGTCCGCGAGGTCAAGATCGTAATGTGGATGTCTTGCCCCTTGCCAAGATTTTTGAGATCCCAGTTGTATTGCCGAGATTCCTATTCTAGCTAAGAATGTAAAGATCTATATATATATATATATATATATATATATCAGAATGCGTTTCACTAATTTTGACATATTAGAGTATTCACGAACCACGAGGTAAACTCCCACAGATAAATTATGCAAATTAATCTTCGTTCTTTTGTAAATTTCATCGCCGACACAATCTTTTGCTCAAGTTTGTTTGATGTTGAAGTGGGAAAAAAATAAAATTAACCTCAGCTTCTAGACATATACTTTTCAACTTATCGTTAGTTGAATGTTGCTGGTCTGACATTCCAGGAAAGGATTCACGTGGAAAAATTGTGCATAATGTAAGCTTACCCAATTCCTGACTAGATAGGTTCGTTAGATCTTGAACCATGAATAATCTTGATCAAGAAATTAAGGATAGTTAGGCTCAATTAGGTAACGGTGGCTTTTGACCTTCAAATTTGAATTTCACGTAAATGATTGATAGAACTTAATATATATATATTTTTTATTATTATTTTCCCTAATATTTAGTTGATTTCAAAATGAAATTAATTGATTTAATTATGTTTTGTATTGTAGAAATTAAAAGTAAAGATTTGAAGAAAAAGGGATATAAAAGTAGGATTTTGTAGAGAATACAACTAGAAGACCTTCCAATGTTAGATGTTGGTACATCGGTGGATTAAAAGTTCAACCAAAAGACTTTCAGTTATTCACCGTGGGCACGCCTAAAACACTGACAGGCTAAATGAAATTTTTATCAAGAAGAAGAGTCGTTTGGGTGACTAAAAGGCAATTAAAGAAAGAAAATATTACAACAAAGATTTTTGAAAACAAATCTTTTATTTTAGATAGAAGTGATTTTCCTATTCTTGTTATATTTTTCTTTTAGAATAGAATTTAGTTTTTAGTAAAATTTTAGAATTAGTATCCTTATCAAACTGTTAGAAAACAACTTTTATTGTAAAAGGAGTATCTAAGAAGTGCCTAAAGTAAGAATTGGTAGCTACACGCAAACATCATCTTCTCTCAATCGCCTTTCACTATCTTTTCTCCTTTTTATTTTTGTTCTACCATCTATCATGTCTAGAAACTAAACCCCTATTCTAGTTGAAGGATAATTGAATACTACTTCTACAATAATTGTGAGACTTATTATTTTTAATGTTTTTATAAATTCATGAGTATTTGTTTATTTCCTGCAATTTATTATTTATGATTGTGTTGTTTAATTGGATAATTGGTGCAATTATTTGATTGATAATATAATTTACTACTAACTAGGATGTTAAAGTTTGATTATTTTAGTAAAGTAGCAATTGACATGATTATTACTTGGTAAGTGATTCAATTGCATTAAGCGATAAACAATCTAATTGAAAATAAGCATTGTGTGAGTTTATTAGTTAGAATTGGGTTTTTCTAATTCTTAATACTGTAATTCTTAATACTGTGGGAAAATTGAATTCTATGGTGGTACTTAAGTTATTTACCGAGAAGTGATTAATGAGGGTATTTTAATTGCAGATAAAGTAAGAAGAAATTAGTTGTTTGGTGATATTAAGTGACTATAATCAGTTTAATTATGAATTTATGAGATTAATTTTGTGTTAATGACCAATTAAATGAATCAGTTCTAAAATTATTCCTTTAATCAGAGTTTGTTAATTATTGAATTTTATCACTTCTAATTCAACATTAATTACTACATTTAGTTTTAATTTTTAATTTTGTATTTTTAATTTTTAGTATTATCTGAAAACAAGTTCCAATTATTCTATTGAAAGATAAATCCATCATTCTTTGAAAAAACGACCAGACTCTTGTTATACTATAGAAGTTTTGAGAGTTGAAATTTATTTTTGATAATTTAATAACATGCCAATAATAAGACTCTGAAATATATATATATATATATATATATATTGGTTATAATAAAATATTTCATATATAATGAAAAAAATAGCTTATAATTTATGAGAATAATCTACTTATGTGTTTGGGGTAAAAGAAAATAAAAATTCATTTAATTATTTTATTATCCTAAAACTAAACATTGAGCAGACCTTACAATTTTTTCTTATTCAGCAAAACTAAAGTTGTATTCAGCCTTTGACAGCCGACATAACACAAGGCAGATTGTGCACCACTCTTTTATAAATGAAAAGTAGTTACAAGACTAAGGAAGTGATTGATTGTTCCAAATTGGTGCCAGCTAAAACGAAATTCCTCTCAATGATAGCATTTTTGACAACGATATGACACCAGGCAGATTGTGCACCACTCTTTTGCAGATGAAAAGTAGTTGCAAGACTAAGGAGCAAGGACGTGATTGATTGCTCCAACTGGTGCCAGCTAACAAGTAATTCCTGCAAATGAAAGCATTATTTTGTCACGGGTGTGCAGTATAGATTAAAGGATAAGGTATTTTTCAATCGTTATCTTATCGGCTGCTGACACTCTTGGAATTTTGTCTCTTTAGTTTTATGTAATTTACTCTAAAAAATTTCTCTTAAAAAAGTTTGGCAGTTTGGCCATCTTGCGTGGCTATCTCCCGTTGTGCTCAATATTTCCTCCTAGGAGAAAATATTTGGCAAACGTGCGTGAACGAATAAGATTTTAATCTCTATTATATAAAGGATAAAAGTTTGTTAATTAATTTTAATATAATTATCATATTCTTTTTAAGAATATTGTTGTTTTTTTATTCTTTTAATTAATTAAAAATATTAGTAATACAAAAGTAGTATAAAAATTAATAATATAAGAGTTCTATTAACATTAAATAGTAATATAAGAGTTCTATTAAGCTTCCATTTAATATTAATTCACATATAAATATACTTATAATTATTATTTTTATTTAAAATGAATAGTTATCTATTGACACATAATTCTAATATAGCTTTAATATTTCGTAATTATAAAACATTAATTATTTTATCAAATTTTACTCTAAATTCTAAAATTAATCAGTAAATTTGACGGGTATATATTAATCAACTTTTGGTTTGAGAAAAGAATGTTAATATTGTACTATAATTTTTAATGAATTTTAGTATATTTTTTCAAAATATACCTATGTTTTACTTTTTTTTTCTTGGATTAAAAGTTTGAAATTGCTTTTATTTGGTCTTATGAATATTTTGAATGGACTTGAAATTTTTTTATCTCTTTTATTTTAAAAAATAAATTGAAGACAATTGATTAAATTTAGACTAAAGAATTAATAATTTTTTAATATATTTTTTCATTCCTTCTATTTTTTTCTAAAATTTCAATATATTTTTATTTTTCCATTTGTTTTCTTACTCCAACATGAGTTGTGTAAGGTTTTATTTATTTATTTATTTATTTTTCACTTTTAACTTGTTAATGGAAATTCAAGTAATTATCAAAACTTATTACAAAAATAAAAAATAATAATTTCATAGCTTCAATGACAACTTAATTAATATTTTTTTAAAGTTGTAGTTGTATATTTAATAATGTATTTTAAATTATGTTAAATTAGAGTTTATAATTTCAAAAAGATAAAACTTATTTTTTCTTTATCCATATATAACATTTTATGAAAAACTAATACATTATGTTTGTTATATATCAAGGCACCCATGTTTCACGTGAGTCACCAAAAACTAGTAATCAAGATAGGAGAAAATGGGGTTGCAGTTGTCCGATCAATGGAATGAGATTTAAGAGTGTTAAATATCCTCAGTACTCAAATAATATCTCCCTTTCACATTATATTTAAATAATTTTAAGTAAATAAATATGATATTATTTATTTATTTATATTAAAATGCAAGTGGTTGTCCCAGACCACCACTAGGCGCTATTAATTGAATAATTAACTAAATTTAGAACAAAAATTTGTATTATGCTTTCTTTATCTTAAAAAACAAGTGTATTTTCAAAAACAAATTATAAAAAATATACTTTTATATAAAAGTCTTATATTATTTGTATTAATAATTACTATGTATGAATTAAAGTTAAAGAACTAAAGAAATAAAATTATATATTTAATTATATAATAAATATGTTACATTTTATAATTAAAAATATTATATTAATCTCAAAATGAATTATTTTTAGAGACGGAAAGAGGCTTGTGAGTACCCATTTATTTACTATCCAGTTGATTTTCAATTGGGAATCCATAAGCGTGTCAATTCGTATCCCAATAAATTTTAATGTATCATAATTTATCAGCACTGTCTACTTGTATCTTCCACCTCATTAGGTATTCATTATGCATGAGTTTAACAGTATTATTCTCTTTTTTTGAAATAAAAAAATTGATTTCAATTTTTTGTTATAAAAAGTCCAATTTTAAAAAATAAAAATAAAAATTTAAATTTTAAATTTAATATTTCTTTTGTCAAAAAAGAAAAGTTATTTTTAATTCAGTATAATATTTTTTAAGTTATAAAATACAATATGTTTAATATATTATTAAATATATATTTTTATATTTTTCTTTTAATATTTTAATTTGAATTATATTATATTATTATTATTAAAAATGACAATATAAAAATTTCATATCAAAAGTTAAAAAAATTTTCGAGACGAAAGATTTTTCTAAATTTGATTTTTTTTAATAGAGAGAAAATAATATATTAAATGTGTTTTATTTATAATTTAAAGAAAATTATATCTATTTTTTTCTTTTTTGATATATGAAGCATCTTTTTTATCAGAACATATACAACGGCGGCCCATAGCCCCATACCCGACAAAACGTACGCGTGCTAGGCGATTCCTGGACCCTCAACAAGTAAAGCCTCGTTTTATTTTTGACCATTTTGTCCGGCTCACTTTGTTTGATTTGTACAAGTAAAAGATTTTAGGTACATGAATTTACCTATTCAAATTTGTATTATCCAAGAACATTTTGTTTGATGAATACAAATTGTAGTTAGTGATTTTAAATGTGGATTGGACAAACAGATTGTTTCTAAACCAGAACTAAACTAGGTCAGTTGATTTTAAATTTAGATCGAATTATTGATTACATCAATTAAATTGACTATTATCCCTGAGTTTTGTCTAAATTAACTAAAAAGTAGTCATAAAACAATTGATCAAATTTAGTTAAAATTAGGTTTAACCAGACTTAATGGTTCCAAATAAAATATTTTTTACTTTTAAATGATAATTGGAACACAAATTCTTTTTAGTACTTGATGTGTATGAGATCCTATTTTGAGGTGGATCTTTGTCCCACCCAAAAATCAAATATCAGACATCAGTTATAAGACGAGACCTTAGAGTCAAGATCACATTAACAAATCAAAGGTTAGACCTCAGCGATGAGGCGAGATTTTAGAGCGAAGATCCGGATCTCTCCGGCATGTAAAGGCCAAAGACCTAAACATCAATAGAATATTTTCCAATTACATCTTGAACTCTTAGTCTAAAAGTTGAGAACAAAAACACACTAAAATCACACTAAGTGTCTGGGACCTTGGAGTTCCAGACCATGAAGTAGGAACTCAGCAAAGTTATGCTTATCCACAAGTGCGTGACAACATTCGATAATCAATAAAGATGTTGCGGCATGTAATCAGCGGTTATAACCGTAGCCCACGTACTGATACATGACAACCAATCCCATGAATGACGGAAGGAGGTATATAAACCCTGAAAATAACCAAGTATGGGGACACACTTTAATAACTGAAAATTACTACACTTTAACTAAGCACTGACTTAGGCATTAGAGAATTTACCTGAAAAACCACTTCAAGATTTGTTTTGCAGGAATAATCATCTACTAGGAAGATGAAAAATCTCAGATCTAAACCATTTTATCGAATCTTAAACGAGTTACGGATTTGGCCTTCATCAAGTGGCGTCATTTGTGAGGAAGAAATTTCTTGATTTTTGAAGGAATATTTGTAATCTTCTTTTCAATTTCGACATCTACAAAATGGTGGATACTAGATCTGGAGGGTGAAGGGCAGCCAAAAGAACTAGCCAAGGAAAAGCACGACATAGTCTGGTCCTGTCGACAACGATCCTTTGCGTTTGGGTAGAATTCCTGAACATTTGGAACATCCCTCCGTTAATGAGAGTGAACATTCACAGCACACGGCTCCAAATTGAGATAATTTGCTGGCCCGAAGATAGCGTGAAGCAGATGAGAAAGCTTTTATGGAGTTGCATCGTGCGCAGTTTGAAGAGTTTCGGAGGGCTAGGCATAATTCACGCCCATCCAAAGATGAACCAAGACCTAGCAACAAAGAACGCAGCCACTGAAAGAGGAATGATGACAAAGATCACCTCACCAAACACTCGTAAAGCGTAGAAGGCTGGTCGTCAGAAGAAAGTGGTAGAGTTTGTGAAAGCAAAAAGGCAAAAGAAAGTGACAACACACGATGAAAAACTTAGAAGCGAAACTCGTGAACTTTTTATACGAAACCTTAGAGTTTTCGTACGTATCTCATCCAAATCTTTTAGGGCCCCATGGCATTCAATGTCTAACCTCAAAAGATGAGCGTTATCTAATTGCACAAGATACGATAACTATTAACAGTTAATAAACACGGAGATTCAAATTATTACACTTATCTCTATTCTCAAAGAGTTTGAAACCTAACCACGATAAGACCTCGGCCTGACGTCGCCATGCCAAGGTCTGGGAGGCTTATGATATATATGAAACCTTATCTCAGACAAAGGTTTGGATCATAGCAACATACAAGGTGAGATCTCATCAACACATAGAAGCTAGAAGCCTAAGTTTCAACATACACCAAGTATACACTGAAATCACACTAAGTGTACAAGACCTTGAACTAAGGGGAAGGAGGTCTCTTACTACACCTACAAGGTAGGAATTCAGTGAGATCATCCTTATCTATAAGTGCGTAACAATATGCAGGAATCACAAAGAAATATAACATAATGTAATCAGTAGTTACAACTATGGGCAACGTGCTGAAACGTGACAATGATTTCACAAATAATGGAAAAGAATATATAAGCTGGAAAAAATCCAAGTAAGGGGGCCTGGCAAATTGAGAATACGACATACATACTAAGTGTTGACTTAAGCATCAGAGGGTTTACCTTACCCTGAAAAATAATTTCGAGATCTATTTGTTAGAAATATTTAGCATTCAGAAAGACGAAAAATTTCGGATCAGAATCGCTTAGCGGGTTGTCGATATGGCCTTCATCACTAGCTTACGTAGGGCATCTATTCTCTTGTTTTTTGATCTAGGAATTTGCTCAACCTTGAAGTTATAGAAATGATAGTTGAGTTATCGTACCTTATTAAGTATCTTTTCATCTGAGATTCTTTTGCTTCATAAAAGCCTTGAACTTGATTGACCACTATCTGGGAGTTACTGTATACTCGTATGTCACGATTTTTCATTTTTTGGGCCAATTTGAGTTCTGTGATCAAAGTTTCATACTTAGTCTCATTGTTGCTTACTTTAAAATTAAATCATAAAGCATATGTGACCTCTACACCCTCAAGGCTTCAGAGCAACAATTTAGCTCCACTACCTTCTTCATTAGAAACACCATCAACATATAGAGTCCATGCCTTCAAATAGTCCATTTCTCTTTCGTTAGACTCGAGTGGCGTTGAGAGATTGGCATCAAATGTCCCTGTTGTAGTGCGCATCTTGGCTATAAACTCTGCTAGACTTGAGTGTTAATGGCTATCCGATGCTCCCTAAGTTCTATAGCCCATTTTGCTAATCGCCAAAAGGTTTTAGGTTTGGACAATATACTCCTAATTAGCTTATTAGTAAGAACGTATATGGAATGGGTTTGAAAGTAGGGTTGTAATTTTCTGGTAGTATGAATTAAAGCCAAAATCAATTTTTCAACTAGGATATACCATGTCTTGACTCCTTGCAAGGCGTGACTAACATAGTACATTGATCGTTGCAGATTGTTCACGTCTCTGACCAATACTACACTAACAGCATTGTTTGAAGCTACTAGGTACAAATACAGGATCTTTCCTAGTGTTGGTACTGTGAGCGCCGGTAAACTTGCCAAATGTCACTTTAGTTCTTCAAAAGTTTTTTGATATTCTTCATTCCATTTGAAAATTTTGGCTTCTAGCAATATCTAAAAGAACGAGAGATGCCAATCTGCTGACCGAGATAAGAATCTGTTTAAGGTTGCAAACGACCCTATTAATTTCTGAACTTTTTTCACAGTTCACGGAGGTGCCATCTTGGTAATAGCCCTTATTTTGTCAAGGTTGGCTTCAATCCCTCGTTTAGTGACCATATACTCCAAAAATGCACTTTTTGGGGTTTAGATGCATTTTGTCTTTTAACATGGTTTAGAGAGTTTCTTCCAAATCAGTGGGGCCGTTCCCAATCTTCTTACACTTTACTACCTTGTCATTCACATATACTTCCAAATTCCTACCAATATGGTTGGAGAAAACTTGATTGAACAAATGCTGATAAGTTGCTCTATTATTTTTCAACCCAAATGGCATGTTCTTATAACAATAGACCCCCTCCTCCCTAATTCAGTAATAAAAGCTGTATTTTTAGCATCCTCTTCATCCATCATGATTTGATGATAACTTTTGTAAGCATCAAGGAATATAAGGACCTCATATCCTGATATAACTTTAACTTTCTGGTCAATTACTGGCAGAGAGTAGTAATCATTAGAACAATATTCATTAAGATCCATATAGTTGATATACATTTGCCACCTATTACTAAGTTTATTAACCAAAACTGAATTGGACAATCATGTCGAATAGAATATTTTCTTAATTATGTTCGATTGGAGTAGTTTTTCCACCTCTCCTTTAATCACCTTGTTAATCTCTGGAGCCAATGTTCTATTCTTCTATTAAATCAGCTTTATCCTTGGGTCAATATTCAGCTTATGTGTCACCAAAGAAGGTGAGATCCTAAGCATATCTTCTCAGCTCCGGACAAAAACTTCTTTATATTGCAAAAAGAGGCTAATGATTTAGTTTTTGAATTTGGCGTGTAATGAAGTTCCTACCTTGACCGTTCTGTCTGGATGTGTCATCTATCACTTCTTGTACCTCGTCTGTGATCTCTAGTGTTTTGACTGAACCTTTCATTACTCCAATGTCTCGGGGGTTCCGAGATGTGACCTCAAGATTTCCAAGAACATTAGTGAAGTCCTGGGGTGAGACCTCAGGATTTCTATTGGAATTTGGGCGTGCCCAAAGTGTGGCCTCGGGATTTTCAAGGGAAACCAATATTATATATTTCTATTCCTGAGGTGCCACATTGGGATTAAGTTGTGGTGAAATTGGGGTCTAGATAATATGAACACCTTTCATCAATGTGTTTTTCCTCGTTATTGCGATGCGCATACACTATCATGCGGCATACTGATCCTTTCTCGCAGATGTCACCCCATGCTCTGTTGGGAATTTTTTTGACCAAATGATATGGCGACTAGATGACTTTGGCCTTGCTCAACCATGACCTCACATTGATGACATTGAAAGGGGATACACATCTAGCACGTAGAAGTTCATCATTATTATTTTATCATGAGGGTAATTCCCCCCTGTGATGGCCAATGTGATTATTCTTATTGGGTGGACAACCTCATGAGCAAATGTTACCATGGGCATGCTTGATGGCTTCAGATTGCAAAAATCAATTCTTTATTTGCGAAAGCAATCGATTTACAGACATCCACAACATTGCTATCATCAGCGTACACCCTATACATCTCTTTATTAGCAATTATAACCTTGATCACCACGGCATCATTATGTGGGCTGATGGTTGGGATTGCGCCATCCTCTGAAAAGGTTATAACCTCAGATAGTTTGTGAAATGTTTGTGACCTAGCTTCTGATATGAGATTCTCCTAGCTTTGGCTTTTATAGCGGATTGGGACTGTATTAGGATATCTCCCAAATATGGCATGAATAATGCCAATGACTTTGTGATTATCATGAGGGGGGCGTTGAGGTGGTTACAATTGTGGGGGATTATTCTGATACTGCTAATATTATTGGTTCATAGAGAGATCTTATCTCGACCTATAGTCCATTTGATGTGATGACACACCTCGTCTGCCTTGTCCTTCACCTCGTCCTCCAGCGTGGTGGCCACTTCTTTGGCCTCTAGGATGAGATTAGGCTCCATCAAAACGAGAATATCACCTTTGAATATATTGACCGAGTATCCCATTTCGAATGCAGTTTTCAATTTTCTTCTTTAAACCTTTACAGTTTTCAATGTCATGCCCGTGGTCATTGTGAAAAGCACATCACAAGTAACGCCGGCACTTATGTGGTGCTGCAGTTAGTAGAACTAGAGGTCTAAGGAGATACCTATGTATAGACAGAATCTCGGTGTGACTCCTAATGAGTGGAGTGAGATTCTTATCTTGAATCCGAGGTTTCAAGTGACCTCAGTTATAATTCAACATATTGAAAACACTCTTTTGGGCAGATTATCCTTTGGAATCCTCCTGGTGCTTTCTCTTAGTCTTCTCATTTTCCCGTTTCTTCCTGTTGGCTTCCTCCCCCTTAGTATAACTTTCTACTATCTACCATAGCATTTGAACAATAGTAGGGATGTCCCGAACCAATTTAGTATAGAATGACCCAAGATTTAGACTATTCATAAAGGTCGAGATTACCAGCTGTCAGTTCGGTCCACCACTTGTAGGCTTTCATCATTGAATCTCTTGACATACAACTTTAGGGACTCATCTTTCCCTTGCTTGAGATTCATCAAGTCTGAGATTGTTTTATGGAACTTCTTCCTCTTGAAGAAGCGGGTGTGTAAAAGCTACACCAATTGTCTAAAGGTCGAGACACTACATCGGGACAAGCCGTCAATCTATAACCATGCCTTGCTACTGAGGTATATAGAAAACGCTTTACACATTACTTTCACCAGGGCATTCTTAAATTTCATTGCGTACTTAAATCGTGAGAGAAAATCTAAGAGGTCAGAGTTCCCCTCATAAGTTGGAATCCTGCCAGACAACTTGAATCCTATAGGTATAGGATATTGAATAATGTTGAACGTGAAATGTGATAGAGCATCTCCTTCATCATCCGATTCCAACAAATCTTGGATGTCATCAGCCACTTTGAGAAATGTCATTGATTCGTGGGAAGTTTGCACCATCTTTCGCCCTGATTCCAAAACGACTATTATAATAATTGTCATCGACATGGGAGACCGAGGGCTCCTTCCGATCGTCGTTTCTTCTTCGGTGTGCATATCTCGGACCATCTTGTCTCTGACTATTCTTAGAGGAGCGCTTATTATGTTTGGCTCTTTGAAATTCCTCAAATTACGCACAATTTTGCTTTTGAAAAGCCCTCTCATCTTTCTCATATTGCTTATGTGCTGGTGAATCATTGCGGTTGTGCTTGTACACCGTGAATGTCCACTTTTATAGTTGGAAGAACATTCAAATTGTTTTGGAATGTCTTCCAAATGCAGAGGACTATTTCACCAAGACCCAAAAGACTAAGCCGTGCCCTTACTTGGCTAGTACCTTCAGTTGCTCTGCGTCACACACCATTAGTGAAACTAGAGGCAAAGAGCGCGGATGTTTCTTCTAAAGAAAACTCCCAACTTCCCCATAGATGGCACCAATTGATAAAGGCCTAATCTGCTGCCCGATCTAGTAACCTTGACTCACAAGTTTATTGTCTACTTGATCACTCGTTCGCTTGTAAAACAAATTCTTGAGTGGTTCTCCGAGGGAGATTCTCTGTTGTTTAAGTCATAGTCTTGATCTTAATTTCTCAAATTGAAGTGTTCTCATTCAAAAATAGATTTTTTTTTCCTTTACCTAACAGCTCATCCGAGATCCATGGGATACGATTGTAACAGTTGGTCATACGTTGTCACGATTCTTCACAAATATAGCATACCGTTATCCATTCATAGATAGGTTCGGCCTTGCCGAATTCCCATGTTGCTAACATAGTTTGAGATCCCATGTAGTTAGTGTAGTTTTAATATACTCACCTCTTCCAAGTTTAAAAGTTGAGATCTAGCAAACTTACCATTGTCAAGGTCTAGATGTATGAAATGTCGAAATTAAGATTGCGACGTAAAAATCCCACATATGTAAAGATCAATGTATAGGTCTAAATTACGATGTAAAAATCTCACATGTGTAATGTAGAGATCTTTTATATATCAAAACTATATATTCATAATTAATGATGGTCACAATCATATTTAGGAGTATGAAACTAAGATGGATCCTTAACTTTTGAATTTTGCTTCTCTTTGTGAAGAAGAATTTTTTGTTCTATTCTTTAGCTTAATTTTTTCATCCCAAAAAAAATGAGTTGCACTTAGGGCATCCACAACAGCCCCAACATCAACTAGGCTAAGGCCACGCCACATCAGCTTATGAACGGTCTCTACTATTCACACAACCATCATAAACAAATTGTCCACGCTATTGAACAATTTCTACTATTCACGCAACAAATTTCTCTATCCTCTACCTTCTTTTTCATCATTTATTTAATATATTTAATATTTCTTATTTAAATTAATAATTTTAAAATATTATCTATTTTTATATTAATATAGTTTATATATATTAATAATACAACTTATAATTGTAATTATCATACATTAAATAATTAAAAACAATTAATGAAAAATTATTTTACATTACATTAAAATAAAAATTTAATAATACACATAAAACATGAAAATAAATACCCTAAATTAAATATGAAATACTTAATACAATTAATGGAAAACAAATTTACATTACATTAAGATAAAAATTTAATAATATAATTGAAACATTCGAATAAGTACAATGAATTAAACATAAAATTTTTAATAGCGTGGTAATTTTATTTTTCATTTATCAAATTCAATATATATTAATAATACAACTTATAATTGTAATTATCATATATTAAATAATTGAAAACAATAAATGGAAATTAATTTCGCATTACATTAAAATTAAATTTAATAATACATTTAAAACATGAAAATAAATACTTGTAATTAGGCATAAAATACCTAAAAATTATATATTCAACACTAAAACATAATAAACTACACATTGCTTCCATAATTATATGTCATTTCCACCAAAACGCTACCATATGTGCTCAATCAAGTCATTTTTCAACGCATTGTGGATATTTCTGTTGTGAAGTTGATCCCTGTTAATCAAAAAATTTCTCATGTCTAGAAATCTTCCTGTCGGGAATTGCAGTGTAGTATTATCTCCTCCCACTTTATTGCTGCTTTCTGGTTGCTTCGTAATAAATGCTAAAGGATCAATGTAATGTTGATAGTTAATTCGTTCATCCTCGACAATCATGTTGCGTATTATAATACATGCATTCATGATACGGTGCAACATATCCTTATCCCATGCGAGTGCTGTATTTTTAATTATCTGCCAACATGCTTGCAACACTCCCAATGCCTGCTCAACATCTTTCTGTATTCTCCACATTCACACTATATTCATTCATGATTTAGACACAAGTTTCTTTGAACACGCTGTCCATTTCTGCATCGAACCAATCACTTTCGTCAAATACATGATACCGATTTTGTGTAGATGACATTCTTAGCTAATTTGAGTTCAAAGCTTTTTTTGATATGATGCAAAAACAATGAAAACTATATAGTTTATATACACATTTTGATATTTGGTGATACATGCATTCATGATTTGACAACACATGAATTATTGGTTCCTATTTTTTCGATAATGGAGCATAATTTGACAATACATGAATTATTTGTACCAATTTTTTTGATAATGGAGCTTGATTTGACAACACATGCATTATTTAAAATTCATCATAAATTTAAATTTATCATGGTATGTTTTATATCATTTAGGATTTATAATACAACTCAAATTTTACTATATTTAATAATTAACATAATAATAAATTTATTGTTTCTTTAATTCTTTTATAAAATTCAAAATTATTTCACAATTAAAATGATTTAAAAAATTTAGCATTCTTTATCGATTAATTACAAAAAATTCTTCTTCATTTAGACAAATGTGATTATTTCTTTAATTTAGTAATCCATTTTGCAACAAAATTATTTGATATAATTTTTAATCATCACATCTTAATATTTTTGAAACAAAATTACATTTAAAAAAAATCATCAAATTTTTGTACTTATTAAATAAGTAAAAATAATTTTACATTGCATTAAAATTAAAATTTAATATTAATAGATTTAAATTTAATATTAATAAATATATTAATAGATTTAAATTTAATATTATAATAAGTATATTATAATTTAACATTATATTACATTTAAGAAATCATATTTTGTACAAAATATAGATAACGTGCATGTCAATTCGTAGAAAAAAAATATTGTTTACACGTTAGTAAATTTTGTTTTTTAAAAAAGAAAATAAGTGAAATGTTTATTGCAAACTAGTGTTAAATTTGGAACGGGTATTACATGTGAGCATGACCATTAAGGGCGCGTCATGTTTGCAGCTGACAAACGTGTTAGAGCCCGTCAGTTATAAATTTTTTTAAAAAGAATTGTCAAAAATGATGACGTTTTGAAAGGCAAAAATTGAAAAATAATAAAAATAATAAACCGTTGGTTGTCGCATTTTTCGAAACAAATGATCGTTTGTTTCTACAAAAACGATCAGCCCAGAAAAGACGGGTGTGGATGCTCTTAAAACACATAACATGGAAAGGTTATTGACAACAATGTCAGATTATACTTGAAAGGAAAGGTTGCTGATAGATTCATGAATTGTCATAAAGCTACTTTTCTACAAGTCCCCACTTTGAACTACTTTTCCATACACGTCCGCAGCCAGCGTAAATTTAATCTACGATTTCACATTTGAACTGTCACGTCGTAGAGTTCTTTTGGATCTATAAATATCAATTTAAATCGGTTTCATTTTAATCAAACCGAGTAATTAACATTAAAGAAAAAAAATGTATTCCTCAAACAGTTCATTGCTCTCTGTTGTATCATTTCTCATATTTCTACTTGCCACTACCCGAGCTAATTCATCACAGATTCATGATGAATATCTTGAATGCCTTCATTCAGAAAACTCAAGTTCAATATTTGGGATCACTTATACCCGAAAGAACTCATCATATTTGTCTATTTTCGAATCGTCAGTGCAATCTTTACAAGCTGAATCAGCCTCTCCTTTGAAACCAAATCTCATCCATACACCGACCCATGAATCTGAGATTCAAGCAGCACTACGCTGTGCTAGGAAACTCGGCATTCAAATTAGAGTTCGCAGTGGTGGACATGATAATGAGGGTCTTTCTTATAGATCATCCATTCCTTTTGTGCTTATTGATCTCAGAAACTTCAGTTCGATATCGATTGAAACAGACAGAGACACAGAAAACTACACGGCATGGATTCAGGCTGGTGCCACCCTGGGCGAGCTTTACTACAAAATTGCCAAGACAAGTAAAACATTAGCTTTTGCAGGTGGTGTATGCCCCACAGTAGCTGTTGGTGGACTCTTCAGCGGTGGAGGATATGGCATGTCGTTGCGTAAGTTCGGGTTGTCTATTGATCACATAATTGATGCCAAAATAATGAATGTTAATGGTCAAATTCTTGACCGGCAATCCATGGGTGATGATCTTTTCTGGGCCATTCGAGGAGGCGGCGGAACTAGCTTTGGGATTGTCATTGCATGGAAAGTAGAGCTTCTTTCAATTCCCGAAAAGGTTACCGTTTTCAATGTAACGAGAACATTGGAACAAAATGCAACTCAGCTAGTGCACAAGTGGCAATATGTTGCGGACAAAATTGATGAAAATCTAGTGATTAGGACTACGAGCAGTGTCAATTCTTCTCGAAATGGAAAGAAAACCATTCAAGTCAGTTTCACTTCCTTGTTCCTTGGCGGAGCGAATGAGCTTCTAAAAATAATGAAAGTGAGCTTCCCAGAGTTAGGCTTGGAGAAAGATGATTGTGTTGAAATGAGCTGGATCGAAGCGGTACTTTTCTTTGCTCGTTTTCCTAGAGGTGAATCCATCGATGTTCTTCTGAATAGATTTCCGTCAAATCGGCGATATTTTAAACAAAAGTCAGACTTCGTAACTCAACAAATTTCAGAAAATGGTTTAAAAGCAATATGGGAGAAGCTTTTAGAAGCAGACGAAGTTCCAGCTGTGTTAGATTTTACCCCTTGGGGAGGAAAGATGAGTCAAATCTCAGAAACCGCAACACCTTTCCCTCACAGGGCCGGGAATATTTATATGGTCGATTATTCCGTGACGTGGGATGATGAAGCAGAATCTGCTCACATAATGAATTGGATCCGAAGGTTTTCTTATTTTATGGCTTCCTATGTTTCAAAGTCTCCAAGAGCTGCATATGTCAATTACAGGGATATTGATCTGGGGATGAACAATGAAGGCAATACAAGCTACAAAACAGCTAGTGTTTGGGGGACTAAATATTTCAAGAGAAACTTCGATAGATTGGTGTATGTAAAATCCAAAGTGGATCCAGAAAACTTCTTTAGAAATGAACAAAGCATCCCACCACTAGCAACATGGTAAAAAAAAGTCACATCTAGCATTTGAGTTTATCAGTTGTAAAAGAAAAATAAAAGAAAAAACTGTAGGGATAAAATTTGAATGAATGTATGAGATGTGTATGCAATTACAAATAATGTTGATCCATGAATAAATTATTAGCGCTAATTATTGCTATACGTTTCACATATAGAGAGTAAAGTTTTTGGATGTTTGTTTGAATTCCGTAGTCTTTTTTTTTTTTTTTTTCAATTAACTTCATAACTTCTATGGAAGTTATTAGAAAATCTGAACATGTTTCATTTTCTTTTTTCATATGTCATTTGCAGTGTCCAGTCAAACTAGTCATCTTAATTAGTAGTTAGTAATTATTAGTCTTTTGTTCCTCTATTTAGGGATTTATGTCCCTCTCTGTAGGATTTTTTTTCCGATTCATTCGGATTTTTTCCTCCATTATGAGGTGTGATCGTCTGTCTTTGCGGGTTAAGTTCCATCTAACACCATGAAATTCAATTAACCTTTTTGGCTTTGTATTTTTGCTATTTGCAAATTAATATAACTATCGTTTTTAGAGAAAAAAAAACATGAAATTCAAAATCAATTGGCGAGGAATGAAATTGTAGGATATAAAAATCCTACATATAAGAGTCACACAACCAAAAAACATTTTATATTAAGATAATAAAAATAATTTTGGAGGCCTAAAAAACTAAGGGTGTTCAAAATCAGTGATCCAATCTGTTCTAATTCGTATTTGAGCGGATTGTGATGCAATCCAATCTTTTCCGAAATCGGATCAAATTTTGATCCAAATTGGTCCATTTGCTTTTTTCCCCTTTTTTGTTTTTGTTTTTGTTATTGCTTTCATTTTCATATATAATGTTAGATTATTTAACTTAAATTTGAAATTAATAGTTTCATTTTAAAAAATTATCTATTTTTATATAAAAATAATAATAAATTTTATCTAAATATTTTAATTTGTGTATTTTTCATGTAAATTAATTTTTGTTTTTCATTAAATAATTTAATTTATTATATCACAAATTGACTAATTTTAATTAAAGAATTATTTGAATTATGAAAGAATACTAATTTATATTTTATAACTAATATTAACTATTTTTTAAAAGAAAAAATTTAAAAAATTATTTGGATCAAAACAGATAGGATTAGATCGACCCATCGATCTGATCTAAAAATATCTTGATCTCATCCAATCCGCGGATAAAAATGAACACCCCTATCAAAAATTACAAATAGTAGGAAAAAATTCTTATTTCTCAAAATTGTATTTTTCTTGGATCCACACTTTTATTAGTATTATTGTTTTGTAGTCCCACAAAAACTAATAGCCCTATATACTTTATGCACAACTTTTTCTCACTCAAAAACAACCAAAACAAATTTAAAAACTTTTTGTGGATAAATCAATAAGATCTCTAACAAGCACAGTTTATTTTAAGAATTTTTATTGCAGATGCAAAAGTAAAAAATTTTATTTGCCTTTTTGCTTAAACCTATAAGACAATCTAATTTATATTTCCTATAATTGTAATCCAATCACAGGGTGTCTTTTACAAAAAAAAAATTAAATAAATAAAAATTCTGCCCATCAGGGCTGCATATTTAAAATGAAATAATTAAGAGTTCATTTTTCTCGTGTGTCTTTGCATTTTCAACATGTAAGAATTATATCCATTATGTTGGTTTGTGGTTTTATATTTTTTTCAACGTTTGATCTAATCCAACTAAAAATTAGCACAAGCAATTAGGTAAGAACATCGGCCTGCAACTAGACAAGTAAGGTTTTGGTTTCAAAAAAAAAGAAACAAAATAAGGATGTGTTTTTTCTTTTCTTTTTATATAAATTAAATTGAAAATTTAGATATGCTATTTTTTTTTCTTTGTTATCATAATAATTTATTCCTCTTTTGGCTATGATCCAATTCAAAATGACAAAGAAAGTAGCAATGTTATTAAAAGAAAAGAAAAAAACTAGAATCCTACTAGAAAATCTTGCAATCAAAGAAATGCTAATCAATCCTGATTGCCCTAGATGTAATGGTTTGGCTTTAGAGGATGATCCAAGGCAACAGGCTTTGAAAAAATGGTGCCTTGAGAATGATTTGTTGAAACAAGAGGTGGACTAATTATTATTTTTTAAGTTATCAATGTCATAAGATATTGTTCATTTTGATTATAGTTTAATTGATTATAGTTTAAAGGATTAGATAGCTACTATTATGCCTAACTTATTAACCTTAATCAAAACTGGACGTGTAGTTTCATCTTATCACATGATCTAGTTCAATTCTTGGTGAGTTATGGATTTGTAAAATTTAGTCGTATTGGGTATCAACCCAAAACAGAGCTCTTTACGCTTAATTTGTGCCTAAATATAAGTATTATTTTTAGATGTTGAGTTAGGTAACATATGAAGTCATTTGGAACATAAATAGATTAGGGGGAGGATGAAAAAAGCTATTGGAATTAGAGAAAGCAATCACATTGTAGCGCGACATGAGGCCAAGCTGTCATATGGCCCAATTCAAAGGTCCCCAAATTTGGAGGAAAACTAGGCCACGGCCTAGAGGGGTTTTATGCTACTTCAATATTAGCCACGCAGGGGTGAGGTGGGTACTGCGTTTGCACATTTTTTTTTTTTTTGTTTTTTAACCAATGAGCTCTTGGGGTTCTAAATATATACAAATAAATGCTCCTATAATTAAAGGGGGTTAATGCGTTTGTGCATTTTTTAGGTATTTTTTTAACCAATGAGCTCTTGGGCTTTGAACTATATATAAATAAATGCTCTTACAAATAAAGGATATAAAGTTTGGCTCGAAATAGTAAGGAGAAAGTCTCAATACCATGGGGACTTAATCATCTTATCATAGCAATTCATCAAAATCTTCGAGGAAATTTCTAAATCAAGCATGTATTCAGGGAAGTTAACACAATTGCTGACACTAGCATGTTATGCAAGCACCTCAAGAACAACATGCCACATTTTCCTCAATTAATCCTTGATTTTATATAAGGTTTAGCTATGTTAGATAAAGTTTGCTATCGTTGCAATAGATTAAGCAAACAATATTTTCTTCAACAGATATGGTAGTCATGTTATAATTATTTGTACTCTTATTTTGATCAATAAAATAACACTCTTTTTTTCAAGGAAAAAGGGATATCATATACCAATGCCCTTGCTTTTTCTTCTTTCTTTCATAGAGTTTCATCCAAGGCACTTTCTAGCTAATCTTGTGTCGCTTGTTCAAAGGAAACACAACCCCAGAATTAATACAACTATGAGATATAATTTTTTTTATTCAATTTATGTTTTAATTATAGGATATTCTTTTGTGCAAAATTTTCTAATTATTTTATTTCATCGCTAGGAGGCCTATTAGATTAGTATCTTTTACAGTCTGCTACTATGTTGGACGTCGAATGTGTAAGTATTTCCTCAATTAATCCTTAATTTTATAGAAGGTTCAGCTATGTTAGATAAAGTTTGCTATCGTTGCAATAGATTAAGCAAACAATACTTTCTTCAGCAGATATGGTAGTCATGTTATAATTGTTTGGCTTCATTGATCTCTCTAATTCTTAAAGTTGCTACTAAGTTCCACTTTTGGTGCATGTTTTGTTTTTCTTGGTAGTAAGGATTAATTAGATTCATTTGTTTCCCAACAAACTAAAAACTAAGAGGAGATAAGAAAATAGTTCCAACAGTGAATATTCAAAGTATGTCTTGATATATACTTGCATCAATGAATAGTTGCAAAATATTGATGCTAGAATTTAGACCAACGTTTATTTTTTGGGTGATTTCAATAATTCATTTTTTTCTTTATTGATTTCTTTAAATTGCATTCATTATGGTCATAACACCCAATCCTAGTTCATGAAGCATGAAATCAGATTAGCCACTCTTCATGGGAACGATCCTAACTCACACAAGATACATTTTTAGGAGTAAAGGTTCAAGACATCACGCTTCCTTTGCTAATTTCATGATTTTTCTACTCAAAACACCATTTTAAACCTTCTTTTTACACATTTCTTGTTTTAGTTGCATTGCCATCAAATCTTAATTTTCCTAAACTATAAAATCACAATAGAACATGTGAAGACAACATAAAACAAGCTACAATCTAGCTAAAAAAAGGTATTGCATCTACTAAATTGATTCATTTACACTCTTCATCAAATACCACCAAAATTGGATTATTACCTGTCCTCAAGCAAGAACATAACCAAAACTACCAAACTAAATTCAAGGCCATAATAGCATAGTTCAACACAAAACATTTATATTGGCATGAGAGATTCAAAAGAAACAAACTCCAATTCAAAGAGAATTCGAAAAGTCAAATACTAAACAGTGCTGTCAAAGTTCCTTGAGTATGTGTATGTGTTCAACCATTCATACTCAACTATCCATGTCTCAATAAGTACACATTAGCCATTCTCCACCAATGAAAATTATGTGTGCATTAAACATCAAAATGACAATTCAACTTGTTATGTTAGGCTAGCAACAATGATGGAATAAAGAAAAGGAATTCAAGAAATGACTTAAAAATTCTAAAAACTTGAATCAAATTTGCCCCTTCAACTTTAAAATCAACACCCTTTCTCTAGTTGAACATTATCCAGAGATTAGACAAACAACTCAAACTCATACATGAGCACGGGGTCTTTAATCTTTCAACATTTTCCTTTTCTTTTCGCATTTTCTCCTTTCTTTTCTTCTTTTCTTTTTTTTTTCCTTCTTCATCATTTGTTATAAATAAACAATTCAATTCATCTAGCTGTCAATAATAATGTAAGTTGGTCATTTTGCAAGGATCTATAATGATTTCTTTCAACTTCCGCAACCAACGGCTACTTGAACAAGTTAGGATGCGTATGAATTACATTGTTATAAATAAACAATTCAATTCATCTAGCTATCAATGATAATGTAATTTGGTCATTTTGCAAGGATCTGTAATGATTTCTTTCAACTTCTACAGCCAATAGCTACTTGAACAAGTTAGAGCGCCAAAGAATTATATTTCAAAAATGTTTGTTCTTTCGGAGATAAAGGTTGTGAAATAGAAATTTTGAATATAAAAACTTATCTTAAAAAGTAAAAAAACAAATTTTTAGTGTGCACTTTAATTTAACCCTAAACAAAGTTATTAAATATGTACTAGTCATATAATTGGATGCTTAATTACACTTAACTCATGAAGTGACATTGGCAGAATATAACTTTTGATTCAAGACCACCTTATATTAGAAGAAATATTATTGGCATATTGGTTCAAGGTGAATATTAATATCTAACTAGATAGATGGATTGCAAGGCCTAAAACATTTTTTTTTCTCATCTCTCATAGTGATTCAATACCTAAAAATACTAAGGTGAACTACTTCACATATCCTAATGCTAGGGAATGGATGGAGCATCTGATTAGTAAGTTTTTTGGCAAGGAGAATTTGGAGCCATTAGAACAATAATGCACCCTTAAACAAATAAAAATTATAAATTTGGCCTATCAAATTTAAAATCATAGTTATTAAATAGGCATGCCTCTCTCAGGGCGTGGTCTCTAGCGCCTTGCAGATCAAAAAGCGGGCGCTGTCAGAGAGGCGCGCGCCTCTCAGGAAAGGCGTTCGCCTTTTCTCAGGCTCCAGGCGCACCCCTGGAGCGCCTTCAAGACATTAGGGTTCTGGAAAAAAAAAGAAGAAGAAGAGGGCTGCAAACAGAAAATTGGGCGCCGACAGATAAGCTCCTCTCCCCGCTCTTTCTTTTCTTCTTCTCCTCTTTTCTTCTCCCCCCGCTCTTTCTTTTCTTCTCCTTTTCTTCTCTCCCCGCGCTTTCCTTTTCTTCTTCCTGCTCTTCTCCTTTGCTTTTTCTTCTTTTCGGCAGACGGCTCCTCTTCTTCTATTTTTTTTCCTTTGCTTTTTCTCCTTTTCTGCAGACCAGTCCTACTCCTTTTCTTCTGTTTTTTTTTTGTTTTTTTTTTCTCCTTTTCTGCAAACCAGTCCTGCTCATTTTCTTCTGTTTTTTTTCTCCTATTTTTTCTCTGTTTTTTTTCTTCTTTTCTGCAGACCAGTCCTGCTCCTTTTCTTCTTTTTTTTTTTTCTGTTTTTTTCCTCATTTTCTGCAGACTTTCTTGTGTTTGAAGGTGATGATTTAACATGGAATACGTTTGCTAGAGCAGCTGGAGTTGAAGAGAATGCATATAATACTAGAGGAGGAGTAGAAAAGGAAGGAGGAGGAGGAAAGAGAGGAGGAGGAGGATCAAAAGGCAAAAATGTCAGGTATACATCTACTCCAAGTGCTAGGTCCAAAGATAAAACAAAAGCACAATCTTCTAATTTGAGAAGTGGCATGACTCCTTTCACACTTAGAGATGAGGATGAAGAGGAGCTTGATTTTGAAGACTATAATGAGGAGGATGAAGAAGAGAACCTTGAAGATGAATATGATGATGATGATGATGATGATGATGGTGGTGGTGGTGGTGATGGAGATGATGCTAGTCTTGATGTAGAGTAGATTTTAGTGGATTTAGGATTATATTAAGGCTTTTAAGTATTGATAATTTTAGTTGGTTTTTTTTGAATTTTTAAGTTTTTAGAATTTTAAGTTTTGGAGATTATGCTACTTAGTTGGCTTATATAGTTATATTGAGACTTTTAAGTAGTTTATTTTAGGAAGTATAAGTATGAATGCCTAAAATATTATTTTAAAGTTTTTTTTTTCCATAGTGCACCTGATGTCACTCAGACGCGCGCCTGCGCCTTGCGCATTGCACCTAGGCTCCAGGACTCCTATGCGCCTAAGTGCGCCTTGAGCCTTTAATAACTATGTTTAAAATGTTGAAAATCTTTCACTTAATTATTCTTTCTAAAATTTTGAAAACTTCTTTTTGAATCTCACAATGCCACCTCCATTTTTTTATGAAATTCACTCATTCGCTAAAAGTTTTCCATGATATTTCAAAAATTATAATTTAAACTAGACATTTTTACAATTTTTATTTCTAAATTCCACTCTTAAATAGTGAAAATGTTTTTTTAACCCCAGTAGTTTCAAAAATTATTTTTTTTTCTAAATTTCTCCACTATGCTCTATATTTTCTTTAAAATTTCCTCTTCTAAATTTTGAAAATTTCATTCACATCTTATATTGAACGCTACATTTTGTGTAATTTTCTTTCCCACATAATCTAATCCGAAAGACAAAAAAAAAAAAAAAACACACACACAAAAAGTGAATCATTTATAGTTATATCTTGTGTGCCTTTAAAATGTCATTACTTATTATTTGAAAAAGAATATATCAATAAAAGGCTAAAGCAATAAAAAACTTAACTTTTTTATTTTTTAACTAAATGTCATAGAATTATTCTTAGGTGTAATGTAAATCTTACAATAATAAAATTTCTAACGAATTCAAATGTGAGTATTCAATAAAAAAAAAATTATCTTTGGGTAACCATATCACATCTAATATTATTTTATTAAAAAATGTTATTTAACATTTTGCATCTTAATAGATGGGTCTTGGGTCCGCCACCGATGCCAAGCCTCATTATGAATCTAAATTATAGTAAGTTTTTTCATCAAAAATATATTAATGGTTTGAGAAATAATCACACATTTAAATATTATCGCCATAGATACCTTTTGGGAAAACAAAAACAAAAAAACACACAGCGATTCAACTCAGTTTATTCAAGTGCATAAAACAAAATGTTTAGCTTTATTGACTCGTCAAGTTAAAAGTTATTGGTGGTGCCTACAATTTTATTTAGGGCATACTTGATTGGAAGAAATGGGAATAAAAGAATTTCACCCGCCTCGTTGGGATAATAAATGATGTTTAAAAAACTTTGATTACCTCATTTGGGTATCTCATACCTCCAAGATTGGGGGTATGAAAGCCATTAAACAAAAAAAAAAAAAAAATCCTTTCCTGTTCTCATGGTTAATAATGATTTTAATTAATAATTAATTAGTTTAATATTATAATGAACAATTAACTAATACTAACTAATTAATTAATATTAATTATTATAATTAATATAAATTAATTTATAATTAACTTATTATTATTAATTTACTATAAATAAATAAATTAAGATTAGTTTAATAATCATTCATATAGAAAAATACTGTAATTTAATATTATAATTAATAATTAATTAATCTAATTCATTAATATTAATTACTATAATTAATGTATAATTAATAATTAATCAATTACTTAAAATTAATTTAATCAACAATATTTTTATAATCATTCCCCAATACTAACCAACCGTTGCAATTATAATGAAAGAACTCGCTATCATTCCTTTTACTATCAATTTTATTATCTTCCCATTCATTTAAACAAACCAACCGCCCTCTTAATACTTCCAAAATATGTGAAATAGTGTGGCACAACTCAAAACAAAGATTATGTTAAAAAATTCAAAAAATAAAGTTAATGGCAAATAGAATATCTAGTTGTTATTAATTAGTTTTCTTTGAACAAAATAACCAATATTGAGAAATTTTTTGATGAAAAATATATTTAGTTTAAAATACACAATTTTTAGAAAAATCTAATTGAAAGTTTGTAAATGTCCATTTGGTGCCTTAAAATTAGAATTGAATTGAAATTATAATTATGTAAAATTAAATTTATTATATTAAAATTCCAAATTATTTAAATTCTTCTGTTGGCAAATCATTTAAATCAAGATGAAATTAATTTATAATTCCAAATCCTTTGTACCAGTTCTATCAACAGTTTCAACTTCAACCTGAGTACAAAGAGAGAAAAAAGAAATAACAAGCAGCAAGACACTAGGCAACCTTTAAAAAATTTTAAAAAAAGTGAAAAAAAAAAAACCAAAACCAACCCCACACAGACAAACAGACACACAGACACACAGACACACAGACAAAGATTCTACGCTGCCAAATACTGTGAAAAAAAGGAAAACTACATTACCTCAACATCCCTCTGCATTATCTAACTCCAGACAAAGAGAAAGCAATACTGCATGTTTCTTTAGGAATTAAAAGTTTAAATCGATGACCAATGAGCACATACTCCACTACAGCAGGCATCCTCCTATTCCGTTGCAAAAATGGTAAGAAATCTCTGGCTTTCTTTGCTGAAGCCTGAATGCCAGAACAGGGAAAAACAGAAATAAAAAACACTGTTGAGTGTATTAGAAAAAACCATTTTAATTGAGAAACTAACCGTTAGCAGGTCTGTTACGTGCATGACAGAGGATCCTTCGCAGAATGGATACCCTTCTTTCTAGCAACAGCACGAGATTCAGTAGATAGAAGGGCATCATAATAATTTGACCTTTCCTCAAAATCTCGATGTCTAATGACAGATGCAAAGCCCCGGGCAACTAAAAGCTCAGCAATATTCACACCTGCCCGCTGACCACCTGCAGCAGTTGTAGCAGGTGGAGCATCATCCCCATCCTTCACTGGAGAAACAAGGAAGACAGATCCAAAATCCATCGCCCTTGAATCTGCCCCAGCAACCGGAACAGAAGCTCCATCAGCCATACTCACCTTCCTGGAATACTCCCTGGAAACATGCACCTGTGAAGGTATAAGATGATATATCACTTCATTTTGTTTCTTATCTTCAGAAATGGTGGTGACTAAATGTGCTTACAGTACCCGACGGCGAAGAAGGCGTGCCCTCAGGAATTCCTTGGCTTCCCGGGCATAGGGAGCAGGTTTCTCATCCCTACGAGGATTTCCCTTATACTTGAGAGATTGCCTCGTCGCTCTGCTGATGGATCACCATATGGCACAGAGTCATCTGCTACAATAATGCAATCCCCGCTAAGCACCTCCACTACCTGAAAAGCAAACATCAAGATTAATAAAAACTCTACATTAAAACAAGCAGTAAAGATAACTCTATACAATTAACCAATAAAACAAAACTCACTTTCCCAGTGAAGTTTTAGACATGAATTACCTTTGAATTGGTTGCTGGGGGTACATAATTTGTCCAGAGTCTCAATCGAGTCTTCTTTGCCTGAAGTTCTGCATTTTTCAACTTCTGCTTAGCATCATCCTCCAATAAGCTTGCACTCCACTCAACATATTTGGCTAAACCCTGCATCATTTAGGAAATATTGGATCTTTTAATATTAAAAAAATGAACTTTAAAGCTGCCAGCAAGATAACTAATGCACATAATCAACATGACAAAACAGTAAACACCATGAGTAAGTTTGCAATCAAATATTCCTACAAAAAATCAAATAAAGTTTTATTGATGACATACATTTTCAACAAGCTCTAATGCCAGGTCCTTTGCTGAATCACCATCTGGATAATATAGTGACCCAATCAAATTGCTAAATTTGTCAACACCCTCCAACGCAATCCTCACCTGTAAGTAATGACATGATAATTATCAATATAATAACTCCAAATACAAGAACTATTTAACTGCTGACAGAATAATACTCACATCTCTATTCAGAACACGCATCTCAGCAAATGTTTAGCTTCCCTGCCAAATGCATCAGCAGCAACTTCAGTAATAGATGCTGAAGAGGTGCTCGAGGCTCCAATTCTTTGGTACAAAAAAGAGCCTAAATCTTTTTGCTTAAATACCATTAAGTAGTTTCTCGATCTGCCAATTTGAAACCAAATGAATAAAAACATCTAATATAAAAAGTAAACTATCCGTACATGAAAATAATAGGGTCTAAAATCATTTTTTTTAAGACCAATTCTCTACTCCTAGCTAACGCAATACTGGCAGTGTCTAAATTTATTGAGGATAATAATCAACCATACATGGAAGACCAGCAGAATTTAGAGTCTCAATTCATGAATTTAGATATTTTGCCTTATGTGGTTGACACATATGGAATCAATTTTACTTTCATTAAATAGAGACATAGAGATATTTTGCTTTCATGTGAAGTCACTGTGCATGATACATTTCCCTTATACATGGATGATATTTTCATTTGGTAGCATAATATTTTCTGAAAATACTTTTAATGAAAATCAAAGTCTATTAGAATTTTAATTTTTATTAATTTCCCTGATCTAATCAGCAGAAAATTTTTTCCTCTCCTTCTGAAATAGTAATGGATTTCCCATATCACAAAGGAAGTTCTGGTGATGAAGATTCCTCCAAGAAAGGAAATGATGAGAAGATTCAAAATCGGCATTCTGCATAACAAGTTCAACAGCTTGAAGTGTAAGATTTTTCTCTTCCCTTAGTCTAAAAGCACAATGTTTCTATGCTTACAATTCCACGCTGTTACTGTGTCAATATGATGATAGTATTTACATCCTTCCTACATCAATAATGGATTGCCTAAATAGATCAAAAGAAATTTAAAATTTTTTTATGGATAAATCAATAAGATCGAGTAAATGAATGAGTCAAATGTATGTATCTATTTGTGTCCAAAACTAAGTTCTTGAATTTGATAGGCCATTCTTCCTGCCAATTAAGTAAATCTCCATTTAGAGTGAAAAGAGAAATCTAAGACTTATTTCAAATAATTAGAGACTAGACCAAACATAGCCTAAACTAGAAAGAGTAAATCTATGATTGTCTTTATCCCTAGTAGGGCTTTTCAAAAAAATTTCTTCCTAATGCAAAAGTAAAAAATCTAAATTTTTTTGTTTGGCAAATTACTTAATCAAAATTGAATTCATTTATAACTCCAAATTCTTTGTTTGCATATTGAAAAATTATATGTAAATTGAAATTTTCAATACAATTAAAATCTACTAATTATGAATGTCTACCTGCTTTTATTGTCATTGACACTCAAGTCTTACGAACTCAGGTTAACAAACCACGGGCATAGCCCCACAAAACCAATTCATAATACAAACATTTTAGATATGAAGATGTAAGATGAATACAAGCAGAATTGGTAGCAACCGGAGACTTCAACAAGCCTTATATGTCTCCAGAGTTTCTCCAATAGTTAAATGACTGTTTTCCAGATAAGTCATGGCAACAAAATACACATGTATACACACATTGAATATATCTATACACAAACACACACTGCATGCATATAGATATTATTATAGTTGGATGCATTTATAGTTTTCTTGGTTCTTGACTTGAGCAAAAGTGAATGGCCAAAAAAAAACACACAGTAGCTTACTGCAGGATCATAAATGTAGATCTCCTCGGCACAGTTCAAATTACCAGTCAAAATAACAGGCTTTGTTTTTTCTAGTTCCTGCAAACCATGTAAGTAGCAGGGGACCATTAAGTTCAGCAAGAAAACTGGCAGCAATGATCCTTGCAAATTGATCACGGTTCCAAACCACAAAAAAACATGAGATAAAAGTTTGAGCATAAAGAACAGAGATCTGAATACCAAATATCATTCCAAGAAAGTACAACATTTACAGGAAAACCAAAAACTAAAAAAATAACTAAACAAACCTGGCCATATGGTACAAACTAATGGCAAAGAATCCTTGTTACAGTGAATATTACCACAACAGTACATCTCGTTGCTTAGTGCTTGGAGGTCTCTTTTTTAAAAGGATTAAGACTAGAAGAACCTACAATAAAACAAATAGAACCAAGGAATAATAACAATCAAAATAGGAGAGTGACAAAAGACAATAAACACTTCAAAGTGACAAAAGATAATAAACACTTCAGTTTAAAATAACATTGTGTATTTGTTGATTCATTCTTAAGTGTCCCTATTTTCAATAACAATAAGATAAATGCTCATATCAAAAGACTATGCGTTCAAGGGAACTGCACCAAAGTTTTCGCTCAGGAATCACATTTTCCCTTCATGAGATACAAGTTCCTCTTTTCTCTTTTTCCCATTCAGGATCTGGCTTGTGCAGACATAGTGGCTTGCAACAAAAATAAATAGAAGTGATGCTCTTAAAAGTTAGGAAAAGTCAATTTCAATCTCTATTAACCAAAGGCATTTGACAGGTTTTTACATCTCACTGGTCTCCTATCAAGTTCTTTGAGAAAGTGATTATTAAAAAATGAAAAAGGAAAATATTACGAAAAAGGTTGCAATAGATAGTATGGACAAAAATTCCTTACTGTCAAGCAGTTGCCAAGAGAGGTATCCCACTGCATTACTCTTTATGACTAAGGATGGAAGAATAGTCAACACAACTTCCTTGATAGAAACTAAAATGCTAAAACATAGCAAGAACAAGTTCAAGAATTAATTACCACTCACTTTTGACCATCACCAGAATTAGGAACATATCCACTTAATCTGTACCAGTTGGGGCATCTTCTCCTGAGGTAAACTCTGCAGCCCAAATCCAAGCTTATGCTTCTCTTCCATACTCATCTCTCTCTTATTGGGGTCCTTAGCCCCTGGTTTTGGCTGCTTCCCAAGTGCCTCCCTTCCCACCTGCTGAGGAATCACAGAAGGCACTCTCATTGGAGACGGGGTTGGAACCAGGGATTGAGCTTTCGGTGTAATTACTGGAGGTGGAGGATTGATGGTGTTGAAGCACTCAAGTGAGCCTGCATTCTCTCCTGCTTATCAAGAACAGGGCTACTCTTAGGTTCTTGGCTCTTTCAGGTGTTGGAATATGGTTACAAGAACTACCTTGCAATTCCTCAACCAATCCACAATAACCTCCACTTCCACCCCCAACACCAAGATACTCTCACCTATCACTAATAATTTTATCCTGGATCGATTTAAACAAGTCCTCAAATCTTGCTAACAGCATCTCAGCCCAGCCATGGACTTGATCTGCTTTACGGTTATAAACAACGCATTGTTAAAGGTCAACCTTACATCTGCTGTGAATTCAGCTTGCGAAAGATACAAAATATCATAAGCATGGATTGCGCTCAAAATAGATGGTGGTTAACTTCACTCTTGAACCTGCAACTGCTTCAGCAATTCCATCTAATGAAGTGATATTGTTGTCATTAAGCCATAGATATTCTAATCTGCAAAAATGAACCACAATGGTATCATCACTACTGAACTAAGCTATGTTAATATTTTATAACACGAAAAACCAGGGAGATATGCATACTGGGTCAGTTTCTTGATGTCACTAATTTCAGTAAGCTTATTAGAAGAGACATCCAAAACCCAAAGATTTATCAATCTTGATAGGTATTCCATTTTTGCAATACCATTATGTCTCAAGTATAACTCTTCCAAAGCAATACATTGCCGAAAATAGAGGGCGCAAAAAAAAAAAAGCAATGGAATCAAATCCAGAAGTTGGTTAAGGTCATTCGTGTACATGAACAGTTTGGCCTTTGAAACTTCCAAATGAACACCCTTAAGTACCTCAAATCCAGTCATAGAAGTTAACCGATTGCTTTGCAGGCTAATCTTCTTGATGCTTCTCAACCCACATAAGTCAAACAGTTTTTATACGATTACGACCGAGCCATAACTCTCGCAAGTTAGTTAAGTTTGGCGGATTCTCCATTACCTGAGTATGCAAAGAAAGCACTTAATACTTGCATAAACAACCCAAAACAAACCATTCCGTTTAACGTATTGTTTCTATCTAGTGACAGAATAAAAAATGAGATAGAACATGCTAAATAAAGGGATAATGCTTCAACCTAAGAACATTTGAGCTTTTAACCTAATACTATAAAGTTTGGTCAGTAACATTTTTATATCTGTATCCGCGAATGCTTTCAAAATCCTTGTCAGGAAAGAAGCTAACCCGCAAAATACGTGAAGTAGATCTATTCAATCCAACAAAATCGATAAACAATAATGCAGAAAAGGCCCAAAACCAGCAACTGTAATTTGAAAGAAATAAATATTAAAAAAAGTTACCATCTTGAGTTACAAGGGGGATAATCTGAGGCGCTAAGATTCATAAACCAATCCCAATCACCACCTTCCTTCAACAAAATTGAGGCCGCGTGAAGGATGCTAGCAAACATGGTAGCGGCCACGATAGGTGATCAAATTAGCCTTGGTAATCATCCTAACATTCCTGAATTTCGCAAAGATGCGATGACCCCCGACGAATTTATGCAAATTGAGATGCTCCTGGGGCGAGGACTCAGCACCGAGGTGGACAACGTACTGATTATTGGGGTGGTAAATAGCGTGAAGAGTCCGCTTGAACATGTTGCCGTCACCAGTAGACCCAGCTATGAGGTAAGCAAAATGTGGCGATGGAGGCAAGGAGGAAATGGGGATTGGGCAAAACTTGGAGTCGATGAAAATGGTTGCGGAGGCGGAGGTGGAGGTGTAGTATCAGTACAAAGGATCTGCATTTCGTTTCGTTTCGTTTCGTTTCGTTATGACCCGAAATTAAATATCAAAAGGATTCGCATTTTTTAAAATTTTGTAAGGTATTAGATTTGAAAATTTTGAGTCTGAAAAATTCAATTCACAGAATTGAAAGGAAAAGGATTTTTTTTTTCTCCAAAAGAAAATAATGAAGAATGTTGGTGCACGTGTGAAAATATCTCCACGTGCAATTATGGTGTGAGTCACGGTTATGTTGAGGGTGCAAGTCACTTTTTTCATAGTGAAGTTTCCTTTCCCTTTGGGAGGAGGGGTTTGTCTTTCGTGAGAATCTGATCAATGTGGTGGTGATGGGCTCGCTGGACTCTACAAGTTGGGAGTCGGATGTATCATGCTTGATCCAGCAACTCCAGTTGTCTCCGGTGGAAAAGGGAGGAGTTGTGCGCGGGAGGCGGATATTCAAGCGGGCCAAGATGAGTGTGACAGGAGTCTTCTTGGCAAAATATTTGGGGATAAAAGTATCAATTATATGGGTCTGAAAAGCATTATGAAAGCTATTTGGCCGCTTAATAATCCTTTCAAGGTGCGAGAATTGGGGGTTAACTACTTTCAGTTTGTGTTTCAGACTTTGGAAGATAGGAAGAATGTGCTAGCAAGACGCGGGTGGACATATGATTGCCCGTATTTGGTGTTATGGAATTGGGATGCTAGTATCAAGGGTCAGGACACAGAATTTAATAGGGTGGACATCTGGGTTCAGGTCTAGAATTTGCCTAATCAATGGATAACAAAAGAAACAAGGCTTAGGATCGGGAGTCTCTTTCTAAAGGTGCATGAGGTAATTATTCCAGAAGGGGGAAGTCCGCAAGGTAGACATCTGAAGTTACTTTTCACTCTAAACCTAGAGCAATCTCTTGTCCGTGGTACCAAGGTATGCTTCCAGGATATTGCTAGTTGGGTGATGTTTAAATATGAATATCTAGCAGGTTTTTGTGTCTATTTTGGTCGAGTGGGCATGGTGAACATATGTGTAGGAAACGAAGTGAAGATCAAAGGTGTAATAAACTTTTTGTTGGGCAATATGGGGACTGGATACAGGCGGGGTATGGTATGTCTGGAGGTTAGGATAAGGTGGCTCTGTAAAAACGTAATGGACAGGATAGGAATAAGCGGATTAAGCTAGATGCAATAGGGTAGAGAGGGAGGGGGACAGTACCGTCTGAACATAATGAGATGGACGGGCATACGCAAAGGGTAGAGGAGAATTCCAATGAGCCTTTGGCGAGTGGTCTGTGTAACTCTGGAAGACTTCAAAGAGTGGAAAGTCTGCTACAAATGTCGTCAAACTTAAAGGCAGATACGATGGTGAGAAGGGAAGAAGTGCCTATAGTGGAGTGTGCAACTGATGTGGGTAACAGTAATGGTTTTGTGATGGACACTGAACTTGTGACAGTACCTATTACTTGTGTGCAAGTTGGTAAGAAAACTTTATCAGATAAAGACAATATTCAGCAACGGAAGATAGTAGGGAAGGGAGAACAATGGCTGCAAATGACTCCTAAATAGCGTAGGCTGTGGAACAGATTGTTGTCTGACCAGGAGGATCAACTGCAGTCCACTCCAACGCAGGTTCACATAGGAGAGAATCGATGTTGGAGTTTGGTGGATGAGGATGATAGCAATATTGAGGACTAGGGGAATAAAAAACAAACACAACTACTAGAAGTGTGCAATTGGAGATAGGCCAATGTTCTGTGGTAAAGGGACTAGCACAAGATGGTCTCCAACAACCTTATGAAGGTTTGTGTATAGAATTGTAGAGGGTTGTGTACATCCTTATTGTCCCAAATAGCAACACTAGAGGGGGGTGAATAGGGTTGTACTAAAAATTAACAAATAAAATTTCAGCCCGTAAAAATAAGTATATCAAAATGAAAATGATAATCAAATATAGAAAAATTCACAAAAACATATTCAATATATTTTAAATAATAAGTAAGTGCAAATATATGAAATAAATATAAAGAGAAGGGAAGAGAAACAAACACAAGCGATTTATAGTGGTTCGGCTCCAATCTTACCTACGTCCACTCCTCAAGATCCTCCTTAAGATTTTTCACTATTCTTTGAAAGAGCTTGTTACACACTAGTTTCCAAAGGTGGTAAAAAACCTTATCAAGTAATTCTATTCCCGAATCACTTCACAACAAATGAATCTATCCCCGAAACATTTACACCAAGTGATTTTATCTCCAAATCACTCAACAAAACTCTCTCAAAGAATATCTTTAATCTAGGTTCTAACACTTAGGCCAAGATCAACAAGAGTTCCACCAACTCTCACAAACAAATAAAAGAGTAATAAATTTCCCTTTCTTAAAACAATAAATATGAGTTTAAAACTCAATCAACTAAGATCAAAACTCTCACAAGTTGAATATGAAAAATGAAGCACAATTGTGGAAGAAATCACTCAAAAACTTATTTCTCTTTGTAAGCACTTCTTTCTTGCCTTATCTCTTTTTCTTCTATTGCTCTTCTGCATTAGTCTGACTCTAAGGCTTTATTTATAGGCATAAATCCCAAAATGGCCGTAGCTAACCAAAAAGACTCTTTTGCCTTTCAAAGAATTTGAATTTTCTTGCTTTTAATGCTTCCTTTCAAATTCGGATTTTCAAAATATATTTGTGACCGTTGTTTCTCCCATATAACGTTCATATATGAAAATTTCTCAGAGTAATTATTTTGTAGCTCTCTAAATTGGATATCACGTGGAGAAATTTCAACTTCATCCAACGGTTAGATCTTCAAATATAGCTGTTAAACCAAGGCCAGCTCTAGACAACTTTTTTTGACAATCTGCATCTATATTTTCACATTAAAGATATTGTTTTACCATTATTATTTTCGAATTTGGAAAACTTTAAAATACAAAAGTTGTATTTTTTATGTCTTCTTTTCACACACAAAATTTTGTAATTTTTAAATTTTTACATTTTGAGTTATGTCTCAAAAACCAAAGCTAGTTCCAGACTCTAGAATTAAAGTATCTTCTGTAATAACTAATATTTCAGCTCATTTTTGAACATCTAAAATTCGGATCCAGAAAAGTTTTAGTTCAGTAAAGTTGTAAATATGGACGCCTAGTTTACTATATTAAAATTTCACAATAATTGAACCGTTAGATCTTTATATATCATCAAAATACTAACATATATCTAATTTCTCTGTTCATTCAAATTAACCTTCTAGTTCAAGTTTTCATCTTTCACTAATTTCCATTACTCTAAACTTTGAAATTCCTTTCTTGCTTCATCCAAATTAGGTAAAAATGCTTTAAAAGTTATATTAATCTTTTCCAAGCATATTATCTTCAATCTATCAAATTAAAATATTTCATTGAATGTCTATTTGAAAATTAATTATGAAAATTCAATTCAATGTTTGTTATCATCAAAATCAATTATAAAATTGAGTTATAAACCTTGTGTTAACAATCCTTTACAATTTCCCAGCTGAGGGAGACAATATACTTCCAGCACCCGAATTGGTTTTTTTTTTATCCGAAACTAAGAAAAAAACAGGTTTGTGTGGCGTTTGTGTGTAGGAAGTTGAAGTACTATGACCGTTGGTGTCATGTTGAACCAGAATGTACTAGAGGTGGTATGTTAGTTTGTTGGGCTGATAATGTTATAGTGTTGAAGATGGTGAGGAATAATTTTTGTGTGCCGGTACAATGTCAAATAAATTGTGATGCTATGGTTTGGTGGGCTATTTTTGTGTATGGTAGTATTGATAGTCATCGTCAGGAACATCAATGGAGCTATTTGGCTAATGAACATCAGAAGTGGGGTGAATGGTGGATTATGGGAGGAGACTTTGATGCAATAGTCTTTCCTCATGAGAAAGGGGGGGGGGGGGGAGGGGTTGGTTAAGAACGCTTGTCATTTTAGAATTTCATAAGCCGTTTGAATATAGTTGATTTCAGTTTTGTGGGAAAGAAGTTCACATGGAGTAACCATAGAGAAGGGGAAGGATATGTGGAGGAACGATTGGATCTTTTTTTGGGTCACCTCAGTGAAGGTTGAAGTTCCTTAATGCTAAAATGCTACATGTTACTAAACAAGCTTTGGACCATGCCTTGATTATGTTGGATACGAATCCTAAGCACCAACGAATAAAGAGCCATTTTATCTTTGATAAAAAATGATCGCAGAAATAAAGGATGATGAAGAGAGTGAAGGCGGCATGGATGAAAGATCATTGGGGTACCAAACAGTTTTTCTTGTCATTTAAGATATTCCAATGTCCTGTAGAGTTGTTGAATTAGCATAGGCAATATGGGCGGAATTCGGAAAGGCAGATCAAATATATCAAAGATCAAATAGTGCACATGGATATAGAGGGTGGAAGAAGGGATTGGAGGAGATGGTTTGGGTTACAGAATCAATTGCAGTGGGTCTATAAGGAGGAAGAGGAGTTTTGACAACAAAGATCTAGAAACCAATGGCTAAAGGAGGGTGATAGGAATTCCAAAATTTTCCATGCAACAATAGTTCAAAGGTGGAAGAGGAATTGAATTGAGAATCTGCACACAAAATCATGGGGCATATATAACAATAAGGACGAGGTCTAGAAGGAGGTGGTGGAGTGTTATAAGAAGTGTATGCATTGGCAAAGCCGAGACATTGTCCATCTTTGTTGGTGGGTATGCTTAAGTCTATTACTGCGAGTATGAACAGAAGGTTGTTGCGGCCAATGGTGGATACAGAATCAAACCAGTTCTTTTCCATATGAACTCGACTACAACATCTGGACCCGATGGTATGACACCTTTATTTTTTCAAAAATATTGGGATGTGGTTGGACTTGATATTTGTCATGCGGTTAGGGATTTTTTCAATAATGGCAAATTGCTTCGAAAATTAACAATACATTGATCACATTGATCCTTAAGCTGTACAATCCTACTTTTATCTCTCAATATATACCAATAAGTTTGTGTAATGTGGTCTATAAAATTATATCAAAATTTTTGGCAGATAGAATTAAACCGTGTCTTCAGAAGTGTATTAGCCCGCATCAATCTGCCTTTATTCAAGGACGCCAAATTGTTGATAATGTGGTTATAGCTCATGAGTGTTTTCATACATTACATTCTATAAGAAAGGGTAGGAAAGGGTATATGGCTTTGAAAATTGACATGGCTAAAGCCTATGATAGGGTAGAGTGGAAATTTTTAGCGCAAGTACTAGGGAAAATGAGATTTGTTAGGGGTTTTATTGGTTGAATTTTGGAGTGTGTTAGCACGGTGACAATGCCCATTAATATCAATGGGAAGCAATGTGGATTTATCCATCTTTCAAAAGGCATTTGTTAGGGTGTTCCTATTTCCCCATATTTGTTTCTTATTATTTCGGAAGCTTTATCTAATGTCATTAATCAAGCTAGCATGAGGGGAGATTGCAAGGGCATGAGAGCTAGCCGAAGTGGCCCTATTATTATACATTTGTTATTTGCCAATGACTCTTTGTTGTTTTGTGAGGCAAATTTACAGCAAGTGTAGCAATTGCAAGCTATACTCCAAACATAATGTCATTATTGGGGCAGCCTATAAATATGGAAAAATCTTCCTTATTTTTGAGCAAAAATGTAGAACGTGAGAAAAGAGCCCAGTTTTGTCAAGTACTGGAGGGAGTGAAAGAATAACAACACGCTCGATATTTGGGACTGCCCATACAAATTGGGAGATCAAAAAAGGAGGTCTTTAACTTTGAGATTGAAAAAGTTCAGCGTAGGATCCAGAGTTAGAAGAATGGATTCCTTAATCTGGCGGGTAAGGAAGTTCTTTTTAAAGCTGTGGTGAATGCACTTCCAATGTATGTCAAGGTGATAGAACTTAAAAAGTACATATTTCTTGTTCGTATTTTCCCAATATTAAATTTATTATAGGTGAAATTATTTTATTTTGATGTACTTTTTGACTTCAAAAGGCTTAATCGTGAGCACACCTAAGGCACTGATGTCTCAGCGAATTTCAGACTTAACTTGGGCTATAAAAGCAAACCCTAGGAGACCCAAAATTAAATAGAAAAGGATACAAGAGCAACACAAAAGCAGCCACCACAAGAGACACCTCTTTCTTTTTCCCATTCTTCTTTCATTCTTTTTTTTCTCCTCTTTACTTTGTTTTTCATCAATTATGTCAAAGAACTAAATTCATCTTCTAGTTGAAGGATAATTGAAGGATGGTTCTACAACAATTGTGAGACTTATTGTTTTTAATATTCTTATGAATTTATGGGTATTTGTTTATTTCATGCAATTTATTATTTATGATTGTGTTGTTGAATTAGATAATTGGTACAATTATTTGATTGATAATATAATCTATTGCTAACTAGAACATCAAGGTTTGATTGTTTTAGTGAAGTAGCAATTGACATGATTATTACTTGGTAAGTAATTCAATTTTTTCAAGGGATAAACAATCTAATTAAAACAACCATGGTATGAGTTTGTTTGTTAGAATTGGGTTTCTCTAAATCTTAATGCTGTGGGTAAATTGAATTCTATGGTGGTACCTAGATTATTTACCAACAAGAGAAGTGATTAATGAGGGTCTCTTAATTGCCAATAAAATAAGGAGAAATTGGTTGCTTGGTGGTACTAAGTGACTATAACTAATTTATTTGTGGATCTATGAGATTAACCTTGTGTCAATGACCAATTGAATGAGCCCATCCTGAACTTATTCCTTTAACTAGAGATTGTTAATTATTGAATTTTACTATTTTAAATTCTGCATTAATTATTATATTTAGTCTTAATTTTTTATTTTGCATTTTTGCATTTTTAGTGTTGTCCTAAAATAATCCCCAAATTATTTTGTTGAAAGATAAATCCACCATTCCCTGAGGAGACAACCCGACTCACACTATACTTCGGAATATTTGAAAGTTGAAATTTATATTTGGTGGTTTAACGACATACCACATAGGCTGTTTCAAACTGCCAGTGGGGATTTGTAAGGAAATTTGAAAACTTTCTACGAATTTTTGGTGGGTTGCTAAGGAGGGAGGTGGATAGAAAATTCATTGGAAATCTTGGCAAGCAATGACAAAAGCGAAGTGTGAGGGAGAGATGGGGTTTCATGATATTCAACAATTCAATAATGCTTTGCTTGCCAAACAACTTTGGTGTGTGACCACCGAACTGAAGCTGTTGATGAGCCAACTGATGAAAGTTAAATAGTTTCCTAATGATGGAATATTGCAAACGGGTCACAAGGAAGCTAGAGAACGAGCTTGTCAAGTGTCTTTTCCAAGTTTAAATTTAACAACTAATTTGGCTGAGACCTCAAGAGATTTTGAGGAAGAAAAGAGTGAAGAAAAAGAACCAATGGCTGCACAAAGGACTTTGCGAGAGTTAGCAACTCCTGACGTAACACAACAGCCACTAGCTATCCAATATCCTAACATTGAGGTAGCATTTGAACTAAAATTTGGATTGATACATTTACTTCCAATTTTTCGTGGCCTTGCAGGTGAGGACCCCCACAAACATCTGATGGAATTTACCACAAGGGGTATCCAAAGAGCATATTAAGTTAAGGGTTTTTCCATTTTCTTTGGCAGACAAGGCCAAAGAATGGTCGGGTTGTCGAAGCCCCCAAAATTAATTCCGATCTTCAACTAGCTACAATTGATTTGTAGTAGTAGTAGACCAGTTCGAATCCCATAGAGAGCTATGTGTTAGGGGGGTTTCTTAGCACTTGAGATGAAAAGAAAAATAAAAGAAGAAGTTTAATATCAAATAAATAAATAAAAATTATAAAAGAAATTACTAGAAATATGTAAAAGAAATACTTCAGTCTTACCAGGCTCCGATCCAAGGAAGTGTAGTTGTACCGAATATATCTAGATCATAGGATCCTAAAGACACTTTTTCATTCAAACATTTAACCGAAAATTTGCAGGATAGCCATGACAAAATTTTGAGGTTTCCTATTCTATTTGTTTGAACCTAGCATTCACAACAAACCTTACTAACAAATGACTCGGGGTGATAGCGTTCCATATCATTTGATAGTAGCACTAAGAACCTTGAAAACAGTTAAAACAAAAACCAACAATTGAGATAGCTACAATTGAAAATCTTTGTATCATTAATTCCCTTTAAATCATAAATGCATGATTACTGTCACTTTACACACGCAAAAAGATTTAAGTGCTACTTGTACTAATTGTTCCGGACAATTACGGATCAAGAACAAATAGATAGCTATAGGCCGAAAAATGAAAATAAGTTGTCAATTTATTTATCATTCAAAATCCATAAAAATAGAATGCAAGAAATAATGATTACTTGAAAGCAAAGGATTATGAAACTACGAACAAAACCTCACTAAATATATTGGCATCAACACCCCTTGGAACGGAAAAGAAGTAGTTTAGCCACTCATGGTAGCAAAACTATTCTAACCTTATTCTAAAAAGAAAGAAAAGTACAAAAGAAAGGAAGAATTTTGCAGAAAATTAAAGGAAAGACTTATGTCTTCCAAGTTCACTAACCCTCCTATTTATAGTCTTCTTATCTAACAACCTCCCTAAAGACTTCCTAAAATCTCTCCAACAAATCTAAGTCTTTAAACCTTAAATTCCTAACTAATTATCCAGCCAACCATCCTATCCTATCTAATCCTATCTAATCCTAGCAAATGTCATCCAATCCATTCTAACTTGAATTACAAAAGTTGAAATCAAAAGACAAATTCAAATCTTGAAATTTCAACTCATCGGTTCTTTATCTCAACTCAAGACGTGGTCATGTGCATTTCTTTGAGTTTCACCTCCAAGATTTCATCATTTAAGGCGTGGGCAAGTTTAATCCAAAATAGTCTTATGTTTTTGCTCCAAAAGTGCTTCTCCAAAAATCATCTAAATCTCCATTAAATTCCATTTTTTCGCCTTAGTCCATCAACTTTACTCCCTGGGACAAAAACACCTCAATTTAGCCAATTTCGTACCAAATAAAGTATTAATATCATATTTTTGCTCCTATTAAATGGTAACAAATTAGATCCTATCAAATACTCCCACACCTAAACTATGCTTGTCCTCAAGCATATGATAGATCAATATCTTCCTTTCTATTCCTTTCCCTTTTTCATACCATTGACAAATAACCCAAAATCACAACACATTAGAAATCAAGAATGAAATGACAATTCAAAGGATAAGTATTCATAGCCCGATTTTCTAAACAAAACACATGCATCTCATTAATCCCAACAATTTTATCAAATTCAAATATACAACATTTGATAACCTCTCACAGGTTGCACTCTATCCACTCAAAGTGTTTAGGGATTCATTTAGCACTCAAATCAAATATAGCATGTCATTACCATATGCTTGCTTATATATCATATCTCCACCACTAATGAATATGAATTTGTGCAAAAATCAAAGGGACTTAAAAGGGTTGTAACAGGGCTTAGGTTAAGGTAGGTAAACAAAAGGAAAATTTAGGCTAAACAAATCAAGATATGTAGGAACTTTCTTGCAAGATTTAAAAGCAACACAAGTAACATTTTAGAACCACTTTTTTATTCTCTTCTTCTTTTTTTTTTCTTTTTTCGGAATATAGTTGGACATATTGTAAACAATGGAGCACATTTACTTTGTCCAAACCTTTCAAGGAATACTTTTTCACTTTTTCTCATCAATTTTTTCTTTCTTTTTCTTCTTTTTTTTTCTGTTTTTTTTTCAATTGGTTCTTTTCTTTCTAATCCATAAAAATTTAATCATGCAACTCATTCCTACATACACTTGACAAAGGGTTTAACAATGGTAAATTAGAATAGGTTAAGGCTAATGATGTGGTGTTATCACAAAGAAAAACTTAGGCTCAAAATTGGTTGACTAGGGTATATATAATGGAATGGCTTTTTAGAAAGTTTAAATTGGCTACTCCTAAATGCCCTTATCATTTCAAAGCATAAACCCATAATGTGCTCTCAACATGCACAACAAAGCAAGTTCTAGAATAAACATACCATATTTGTCAATACTCAACAAAGAAATATACGAGAAAGAAAAAGACAATGCTCATAGGCTCAAATACTCACAATAGGTTCAATGTTCAAACATTGTATATCCTTATTCAATTCCATCATCAAAACCAATGAGATACTTAAACAAGATTTTCAAAACAAGGCTAATCATACTCTCATTTTTTATGCTTTCCAACTCAATCACTAATGCATGTTAACCAAGGTTTATTCTAAACAAGTATCAAAGAGTTGGGAATTTCAAGGAAGTCATTCAAATTTTTAAACATGCTTTGAGGGATTTTGCAAAAAATTTTGACCAAAATAATTAAAAATCACAAAAACTAATCACAAAAGCACAAGAACACCCCCACACCTAAATCATACATTGTCCCCAATGTATGAAGAATAGGCACACAATTCAGAAAAAGTAGTGAAAATAGAAAGACAAGGGAGCAAAATAACTTCCCTGAATTGCAAACATATGAGACAAGACATCCAAGGGAAAGAAGGGTACGCTATCTTTTCATGTGATTGAGAGTGTCAACATAAATTGAAAATAAAAAATACTTCTTCTCAAGGATGGGTACCTACAAATCATAGAAGAAGGTAATCAATAATAAGGCAAATGACACTCTCAAACTTAATCTTGGAAACTTCATTAGAAATTATAGTAGTAAAATAGGATAAGAAAGAACTTAGGATAGAGACATAATAAGTTCACAAAGATAAAGCGATGTAATCCAAATAAAAGTCACTCTATAGTCCAAATCACTTTCTTTATTTAGATGATCATAATCTACTATAATTTGCATATCCGAAGAAGGATTGAAAAGGGTGTGAAAGATACTGAGTTAATAGAAGTTCAACACACCAAAGCACCAAGAAAAATATGAAAGTATGGTTGAAATAAAATAAAATGAGACTAGGCAAAAGAATAAATGGAATAGAAACAAAATCTCTATCATATGATAACATAGTGCACTACATGCTACTATGTGAAAGTTGAAAAACACTACAATGAAAATGCACAAAACCATGCCATAGTTGGCCACACTACAACATGCTTTCAGTCAAAACAAATTCTCAATGAAGTTCATACATTGCAAACCATTATTGTTTCAATTCTTCATACCTATATCACTATTGTTTAACAGATATATTTCAACCCATTCTTTCCAAACTAGAAAATAAAAATAATAGAACTCATTAACCCATTCAAAATCTCTACAATTAGTCCTTTAATCAATCGCAAAAAAGAAAACTTAAATCTTAATGGGGAATAACTGTTTGGGTAAGAAAGAATACTCGACAATGTCATGATCAAACAAATAAAGTTACCACTGCAAGAGTACAACAAAGAAGATCAACGTAGCACCAAACAGCGAAGAACAAAAACCAAGGATTTAAAACAATACAATAACAGCACAGTAGCCACGAATGGAAACAGAAATTGCAGAAAAATCTGTAAAAGAACCGATGTACTAAAAAAATAATTTTGGATGAGTCCCTAGCTTTTCACAGAAGACAACAGAAAAGAAAAGAGATGGATATGACACAAAGAAAAACGGAAATATAAAGAAAAAAAGAAATAGAAAATTGAAAAAAAATTGAAAATTTGAAACCGAAGGAGAAGAGTGATGCTGTGGCACGGCTGGACTTGCGGCCTACAGAAGAGATGGTTGAACTACGATGGCCTTATAGAGAGAGCAAAAACTGCAGCGAAGATAGTTGAGCTGATGGTGGTGAGAACAAGAACAGCAGTCTTGAGCCGAGCGGGAGAATGGTGAAGGTAGTTCTTCTTGTGCGGCGGAGCGAACTCAACTTGCGGCCAGGAGGTGGAATCTACGACGACCTTGTACTACCAAAGAGTCGAAGAAGGCGATGGGTTGAAATTTGTGACTCGTGGTGAGCAGCGAAGGTAATGAAGAGGCGGAGTGGCGGCCTTTTACGCTAGGTGGTGGTGCGGCGATGAGTTACTCTGTTGTACTTGGAATTTGCGCAGGAGAATTGGCTGAAAATTGAAGAAGAAGAGAAGAAATTGAATTTATTAAAATAAGAGTAAGAGTCAATTTGAAAATGGAAGAAGAAGAGAAGAATTAAATTATTAAAATAAAAAGGAAAATAGTCGGCTGCAATTTTGGAGAAGAAGAGAAGAATTGGGTTGTTAAAAACCCTTATTTTGAAAAATAAAAAAAAAATTTGTTTTTTTTTAAACTTTTTTTTTTGTTTTTGAATGTAAGAAAAACAGAAGACCAAATAAAATAAGGCATGGGCGTGCCTAAGCAAAAGGGATCTTTGGATGAACATTGTGAATAAAAATCCAGAAGACTATAGATATTAAGGCATGGGCACGCCTAAGGTGTTAAAGTCTTCTGTTTTTCCTTCATAAGATTATCATTCTTATGGCGTGGGCACGCTTAAGGGGCTCTAGTCTTCTGTTTTTTTTTTCTCTCCTTTTTTTTTTTGGCAAAACTTCATGAATGAAAATAAAACCTGCATTGCAAAAACAATTAAAATCATTGGTTATATAAAGAAAAGAAAGAAGAGAAAAAAAAAACAATAAAATTATGGAGAAGAAAAAAAAAATTCTTTGGGTTGCCTCCCAAAAGCGCAATTGTTTAAAGTCGTTATGCTCGACCATTCTTTCTCTCAAGTTATTAAATTTTTACAAGTTGTTTGGACCACATTTGCATTTTCTTTATTGATTTTGGATGGCTTGGCAAAGGGTTCAATTTTAACTTAGGAGCCTGCAAAACGGAAGACAATAATTGCTCATGAGAAATATGAAATGAATCCTTCAAATTTAAAGGATTTACAGGAATTTCCAAGGCATATTCTTCACTTATATCCTCATCCCCTTCTAACTTTGCACTTAGGCCTGCAGAAAAAACATCATTCTCTTCATCAAGAACATCTTGCACAATAGCATCCACAATGTCAATAGAACACAAGGAATGAGTGTCAACTGGATGTTTCATTGCTTCAAAAATTTTAAACTTGATAATTTGTTCATCAAATTTTATAGAAATTGTGCACTCATCCAGATCTATTTTAGTCTTAGCTGTCATCATAAAAGGTCTCCCCAACAAAAGAGTGGCTGATTCTCCCACGTCATCATCCTCAGTTTTCAAGATATAAAAATCAGCCGGAAAAATCAATTTATTGACTTGAACTAAGACATTTTCCACAACTCCTTCAGGATATGCAGTAGACCTATTAGCAAGTTTAATAATTACCCTTGTTGGCTTCATTGGACCCAAATTTAGAGCACAATATACAGAATATGGCATAACATTAATAGATGCTTCTAAATCTAGAATGGCATGTTCAATCATTTTATTCCCAATTACACAAGGAATTGAAATCATCCCCGGATCCACACACTTATCAGGTAATTTTTTTAAAATTACTGCGGATGCATTTTGTCCAACATTGATGGTTTCATCACTTTTTAGCCTTCTTTTATTTGTGCATAATTCCTTCAAAAACTTTGCATACCTGGGGATTTGCTTGATTGCATCTATCAAAGGAATGTTTATTTCTACCTTTTTGAATGTCTCCAAAATTCCTTGCTCATACTCCTCTCTTTTTGATCTTGCTAACCTGCTTGGAAAAGGTGCAACATTAGTATTTGAATCATTAGATAATAAAGGATCAGATCTTACTACTTTTGAGCTTCCTTCTTCATTATCCTTGGTCTCCTTAACAATTTTCTTTGGGGGAGTGGGTGTAGGTTGAAGTTCCTTACCACTTCTCAACATCATTGCATTAACACTTTCCTTTGGATTTACCACTGTCTGAGAAGGTAACCCTTTTGAGACTGTTTGCTTTAATTCACTCATTTCTATAGCTAATTGAAACACTTGATTCTCCAAATTACGGATACTAGCTCTAGTCTCATGTTGGAATTTCTGCACATTGTGTTGAAATTGTTGCGTGTTAGTAACCAAAGATCTTACAATATCTTCTAAAGGCATACCTGAATTTGATGATTGCATTGGTGGTGGTGGTTGTGCTGGCCCGTTTTGGCTCGAAAATTGATATCTTGGCTGCCCACCTGGGTTCCCATAACTAAGATTTGGATGATCCCTCCAACCAGGATTATAATGGTTTGAATAAGGATTATATTTCCTTTGGGGTTGATTGGGATATCCTCCAATTGCATTTGCTTGTTGTGTCATGTCTTCTTGCAAGGTTGGGCACAAATCTGTAGGATGTCCAGAAATCGAGCAAACTCCACACACCTTTGCACCTTGCAATTGTCCTACAGCCATTTGACGAACTAGAGTAGTTAGATCAGAAATTTGGTCTTGAATACTAGAAGTACTTACCTCATGAATCCTTTTAGTAGTCCTTTCAGATCTTGAACCAAATTGTTGTGAATTCTCTGCCATGTTAGAGATTAATTGCCTTGCTACAGTTGGTGTTTTGTTCACCAAGGCTCCTCCACTGGCTGCATCAACCATACTGCAATCCATCGGTAATGACCCTTCATAAAAGTATTGGATCAAAAGCTGGTCTGAAATTTGGTGGTGCGGGCAACTTGCACACAATTGGTTTCCCAATATTCGTATAATGATTCTCCACCAAGTTGTCTAATACCACATATCTCCTTCCTAATATTTGTAGCTCGTGAGGCTGGAAAAAATTTCTCAAAAAACAACATTTTCATTTCTTCCCAAGTTGTAATGGAACCTGCAGGAAGATAATAAAGCCAATCCTTCGCCTTATCTCCCAAAGAAAAAGGGAAAGCTCTCAAATTAACTTGTTCCTCCATCACTCCTTGTGGTTTCATACTAGAGCAAACCACATGGAATTCCTTGAGATGTTTGTGTGGATCTTCACCTGCATTTCCACAAAAAATAGGTAACAAATGAATAAGTCCAGATTTTAATTCAAATGCTACTTCTAAATTTGGAAATTGTATGCAAAGAGGTTGTTGATTTAAAACTGGAGCAATAAGTTCTCTCAATGTACGATCTCTTGCAGCCATTCTTTCTTCCTCAAGTGGTGTTGAATGAAATTGCAGCCTCCTTCTTGTTTCTTTCCTTAGTCGTCGCGCTTCTTTCTCAATTTCTGAAATGAACACAAGATCACCTTTGTAAGAAGCATGGGTGGTCATGCAATAAAAATCACAATGCTAAAAAAATAAAAAAATAGCTCCCCGGCAACGGCGCCAAAATTTTGGTCGGGTTGTCGAAGCCCCCAAAATTAATTCCAATCTTCAACTAGCTACAATTGATTTGTAGTAGTAGTGAACCAATTCGAATCCCACAGGGAGCTATGTGTTGAGGGGGTTTCTTAGCACTTGAGATGAAAAGAAAAATAAAAGAAGAAGTTTAATATCAAATAAATAAAGAAAAATTATAAAAGAAATTACTAGAAATATGTAAAAGAAATACTTCAGTCTTACCAGGCTCCGATCCAAGGACGTGTAGTTGTACCGAATATAGCTAGATCATAGGATTCTAAAGACACTTTTTCATTCAAGCATTTAACCGAAAATTTCGCAGGATAGTCATGACAAAATTTTGAATTTTCCTATTCTATTTGTTTGAATCTAGCATTCACAACAAACCTTACTAACAAATGACTGGGGGCGATAGCGTTCCATATCATTTGATAGTAGCACTAAGAACCTTGAAAACAGTTAAAACAAAAACCAACAATTGAGATAGCTACAATTGAAAATCTTTGTATCATTAATTCCCTTTAAATCATAAATGCATGATTACTGTCACTTTACACACGCAAAAAGATTTAAGTGCTACTTGTACTAATTGTTCCAGACAATTACGGATCAAGAACAAATAGATAGCTATAGGCAGAAAAATGAAAATAAGTTGTCAATTTATTTATCATTCAAAATCCATAAAAATAGAATGCAAGAAATAATGATTACTTGAATGCAAAGGATTATGAAACTACGAACAAAACCTCACTAAATATATTGGCATCAACACCCCTTGGAACGGAAAGGAAGTGGTTTAGCCACTCATGGTAACAAAACTATTCTAACCTTATTCTAAAAAGAAAGAAAAGTACAAAAGAAAGGAAGAATTTTGCAGAAAATTAAAAGAAAGACTTATGTCTTCCAAGTTCACTAACCCTCCTATTTATAGCCTTCTTCTCTAACAACCTCCCTAAAGACTTCCTAAAATCTCTCCAACAAATCTAAGTCTTTAAACCTTAAATTCCTAACTAATTATCCAGCCAACCATCCTATCCTATCTAATCCTATCTAATCCTAGCAAATGTCATCCAATCCATTCTAACTTGAATTACAAAAGTTGAAATCAAAAGACAAATTCAAATCTTGAAATTTCAACTCATCGGTTCTTTATCTCAACTCAAGACGTGGTCATGTGCATTTCTTTGAGTTTCACCTCCAAGATTTCATCATTTAAGGCGTGGGCAAGTTTAATCCAAAATAGTCTTTTGTTTTTGCTCCAAAAGTGCTTCTCCAAAAATCATCTAAATCTACATTAAATTCTATTTTTTTGCCTTAGTCCATCAACTTTACTCCCTGGGACAAAAACACCTCAATTTAGCCAATTTCATACCAAATAAAGTATTAACATCATATTTTTGCTCCTATTAAATGGTAACAAATTAGATCCTATCAACAAGGCCAAAGATTGGTTATATTACTTGCCTCTGGCTCAATCACCACATGGGATGAGCTGAAGAGGCAATTTTTAGAGAAGTTTTTCCCTACTTCAGGAGCCGCGAATATTAGAAAGGACATTTGTGGAATTTGTCAAACTCATGACGAAACTCTTTTTGAGTAATGGGAGAGATTTAAACAAATGTGTGTGAGTTGTCTTTAGCACCAAATTCCTGAGTAGTTGCTTATACAATATTTCTACGATGGTCTTTCTATCATGGATCGGAATATGATTGATGCTGCAAGTAGAGGTGCTCTAGTGAACAAGACTCCTGCTGAAGCAAGAAATTTGATATCAAATATGGTAGCAAATGCACAACAATTTGGGAATCGGCAAGATAATCTCCCAATGAAAGTAAATGAGGTGAGCACTTCTTGTTCTGATAGAAAACTTGAGGTTATAACCGCTCTTCTTGAAAAGTTGGTTTCAAGCCAAAATCAACAAGTCAAAACTCGTGGAATATGTGTTTTTCCTAGGCATTCAACCTATTTATGCCCAACTCTTCAAGAAGACATAAGTGAATTTGTGAATTATGTTGGTGGATTTCCAGGATCACCCCAAATGAGATATGATTCTTACTCGAACACGTACAATCCGAGGTGGAAGGATCACCCAAACTTGAGTTATTCATCCAAGCCATCTGGGTTTCAACAACCATATCAAGCAAGACAACCATCACATTCACAACCATTCACATCCAATGCAGGTGCGTTTCTTGAGGATAATATGAAAACCCTATTTAACTTGGTGATATATCTTCAATAGGAATTTCAGAGATCCCAACAAGAAATGAGGGCAAGTATTCGGAATTTAGAACCTCAGATATCTCAAATTGCAGCTTCTTCAAGTAATGTTGAAAGAAATAAAGGGAAACTCCCAGCACAAGTTGTAATCAACCCACAAGAGAATACTAGTGCCGTGACTCTTAGAAGTGGAAAAGAATTGCAAAATACATCTTCACTAGTGGATGTTGAAACTGAAGAGAAACAAGAGGAAAAGAAAATTGAAAAGTTCCAATTGCTAATCAAAGAGGTAAGTGGTAAAATTCATGAACCCAATTCTAAAATTGAAATTGCTCCACCTTTTCCTAGCAGGTTATCAAGGTCGAAGAAAGAAGGCATTGAGGAAGAGATCCTGGATACTTTCCGAATGGTAGAGATCAACATCCCACTGATCGATGCAATTAAGCAAATATCGAAGTATGCCAAATTTCTGAAAGGATTATGCACCAACCGGAATAAATTGAAGATTGATGAGAAAATAAGGGTTGGTGAGAATGTTTCGGTAGTTCTTCAAAGAAAATTACCTCAAAAGTGCAAAGATCCAGGTATATTCACTATACCTTGCATAATAGGCAATCATAAGATAGAAAAAGGTATGCTTGATCTATGTGCGTCCATAAATGTTATGCCTTTGTCAGTTTTTAGATCTCTTAATTTAGGAAATTTGAAAGAAACAAGTGTGATAATTCAATTAGCTGATAGGTCTAACATTATCCTAAAGGTATTGTTGAAGATGTATTAATAAAGGTAAATGAATTTATTTTCCCTGCTAATTTTTACATTGTTGATATGGATGATGATCATTCTACAAATTCTGGAATTATTCTATTAGGTCAACCATTCATGAGCACTGCACAAACGAAAATAAATGTGCATAGTGAAATAGCTACATTTAACATTATGGAAGCCATGAAATATCCAATGGATACTAAATTTGTTTGTCATGTTGGAATTGTTGACTCTAGTGTACAAGCTGATTTTGAGCAGAATTTTGTGGAAGATGAATTAGACTTTGTGTTGCAAAATGGGAAAATGGATAGTGATGCGACACTGGAGAGTAATGAGGAGATTCAAGAAGCAATCATGTCGTTGCACTCATTACTAGAAGTCCCTAATAGGTTTGAGAATTCATTTTTACCATCACTAGTTCCTGATGAGAGAATTCTCCCTTCTGTTATGCAGGCTCTAAAGAAAATACAGGTGTAGTCCAAGCAACTTGTAAAAATTTAATAACTTGAAAGATAGAGGAAGTCGAGCATAACGACTATAAATAATTGCGCTTATTGGGAGGCAACCTAATCTTTCTTTCTTTTCTTTCTTTTCTTTATATAACTAATGATTTTAATTGTTTTTGCAGTGAAGGTTTTATGTGTTAAAAATAAATAAATAAATAAATAAGAAAAGGAAAAAAACAGAAGACTTTAACTCCTTAGGCGTGTCCACGCCCTAACATCTATAGTCTTCTGGATTTTTAGCCCGAAGACTCCTTCTCTTTAGGTGTGCCCACGCCTTATCTTATTTAGTCTTTTGTTTTTCTTTTATGAATTTGCTTTAAAAAAAAAATCAATAAGGGTTTTTCACAAACCCAATTCTTTTCTTCTCTTTCAAATCGCAGCTTTCTTTTTTTTTTTTCTCCAATTTACAACCGTTTCTCTTGCCACCCAAGTACAAGTCCAGCCGCATCAACGTCGCCGCACCACCGACAAAGCACACAACAATGCGGCCACTTCGCTTCTCCATTACCGTTGCCATTCAGCCGCCGAGCTACAGACCTTAACCTATCAATTTTCTCCATCTCTGGCATCACAGCCACCACGAGTTCCATCGCTCAGTCGCAACGCCATAGCCATCACTGCCGCCGCTCTCACCAACACAACTCCACCACTTCGCCCGACTGATTTTCATTCTTCTTGCCGACTTCCCTTTTCCTTCGGTTTCAAATTTTCAATTTTTTTTTCAGTTTTTAGTTTTTCTTTATATTTTCGTTATTCTTCTTGTAGTATCTATCTCTTTTCTTTTCTGTTGTCTTCTGTGAAGTGCTACGGCATCATCACATTTTTTTAGTACTTCAGTTTCCTATCGATTTTTCTACAATTTTTGTTTCCATTCGTGGCTACTATGCTATTATTGTACTGTTATTCTTGACTGTTGATATTGTGTTGTTATCTGTGAGACCGTATTCATCTTCATTATTGCCTTCTTGCAATTGCAGTTTTACTTGTTCAGTCATGCTGCAAATCAAGATGTCGGCCAGAAAACGTGTTCCTTCATTATCACGCAGCCCCTCGCCCAAGAGCAACCCTTTTCCACCTCATAGTTCTTCACCTCCATGAAAGCATTTCCACCCATGCCCTTTATCCCCGCTTCCGTCACCTATTGTTGTTACACTATCGCCCACAGAACAGGCGCATTCTTCACACCTTTTCTTCTCTCACCATAACACCCGTTGCTTGTGTCACAATTCAGGGGAGTTTTGTTTACTTGTCTTTCTTTTTATATTTCTTTTCTGAATTGTGTGCATATTCTTCATAAATTGGAGACAATGTATGATTTAGGTGTGGGGGAGGAGTGTTCTTGTGCTTTTGTGATTTTGAATTATTTTGGTAAAATTTTTTGCAAAATCCCTCAAAGCATGCTTAAAAATTTGAATGTTTTCCTTGAAATTTCTAACCCTTTGATACTTGTTTAGAATAACTCTTGGTTAACATGCATTAATGATTGAGTTGAAAAAATTTAAAAGCATCTAACTGATTTTAATGACGAAATTGAATGAGAATGTGCAAGATTTGATACATTGAAATCATTGTGAGTATTTGAGCCTATGAGTATTTTCTTTTTCTTACTCACATATTTTTTTGTTGAGTATTGACAAATATGGTATGATTATTCTAGTCCTCCACTCGGGGGGCTTTTTTTTAGTAGTTTGGTTACATGGCTTTTCCACGTTTCCGGTAGAGTCATGGAAGGCACGGAGAGGGCGTTAGGAACGAGACTCATAACCGAGTTTCCATTCAGTTGTGTTTGATGCATGTAATTTTGAGATTCTTTAGTCGAGAAATTTTTCAGTCGATGTAAACTAGCTAGATAGTATAGGAGTATCGATTGCTTTTGATGCAATGGTTACTGTGCACTAGCCTCATCAATGTTTTGTGTAGCAATCATCGTTTATGTTTCTTATTAGATGTGCATTTTCCTCCATAGTTGCACTATACAATGTAAAACCATGAGGATCACTTAACTTACCTTTTGACTAAACCTTGTAAATATTGTACAATTTGCTATTGCAATATATTTCTAAACGTTTCAAAGGAGAAAAAAAGAAGAAAAAAGCACTATAGTCCTCTACTATTTAAGGAGGAACTCAACACCCCAATTCGGGGACAACAAAAATTGATGAGTTGTATAACTTTCTAATAAGCAAACAATTGTATAGCTTTCTTACAAATAATCAAATGGTGGCAACTTTTATGGGCACAAATTATAGGACTCCCTGAAATCTAAACCTATTATTATCTAACTATACAATTTTTAATGAAAAACAATTATCAAAACTAAAACCCGATATTAACAACTACCAAAATTTAAATTTAATAGAAAATTTAGTTTAACTCTATTATAAAAAATTAAATAAATATTAATTGCCAACAAAGGAATGTAATTTCATCTAGCGATCACCAGATTGGAGGGAAAATAACCACAATAGTACAAGAGCAGCAAAGCCAACAGGAATAAGAGATAATCATCATTCATCACACAATTCAACATATTAGTTTAATAATGAGTTAGCCCCCAGGGGCATAGGCGAGTTGGTAAACCTGAAGTGACGTGGGGAGAAATCCTCCGACAACGCAGGTTCAAACCTCGCGTGGGACAGATTTTTCGCTGAAATATTGTGGGAGTCTGAGCCTCTAGTACAGGTAAAGGAGTTTCACCTTCGCAATGAGGACTTTCTCCAAATCAAAGTTTAATCATGAGTTAGCTTTGTGGTAGAATTCTTTGTCAAGTTCTTTTCTTCGTAAGAAATTGACGTATATTCCATAGCTTTCCGTCAAAGATTTACAGAAGCTTTGTGGTAGAATTCTTTGTCAAGTTCTTTTCTTCGTAAGAAATTGACGTATATTCCATAGCTTTCCGTCAAAGATTTACAGAAATTGAGCCAGATTACATTCGATTAGGAAAAGTCTAGTGCAGTTTAATTAGAATTCTTTCCGGAATACCAGTACTGAAAACTCATAATTGATCTTGTTTGTAAGTTATTTTTTATCTCCAAAATTAACTTAGGAGTCGTCTAGTGGAAGTGGAGTCTAATTAGAATTCTTTTAGGAATACCAATATTGAAAACTCATAATTGATATTATTTGTAAGTTATTTTCTATTTTCATAATTAACTTTCTTTCATAATATTTTTGGGGAAGTGGAATCCCTATTACCTTCTTTCAAGTTGACTCCTTGAAAGAGAGATATTTTGAACCACTAAAAGACTCGGGCGTATTTATTCAAATGTCTTCATACAATGATCATATATGATCAAAATTTTTAAATTGTCAATAAAGTGGAATGAAATGATATAATTGTCATTTCTTTTCTATTCTAGTTATAATCGTAGTTATCTAGTGCAAATTTAAGAATACGCACAATCGTTTAATTATTGTTGATCGCAATTTATTAAGTCATTTAACAGTCAATTATTGTTTCCAAATTGACCGAAAATTGGACGAATAATTCCATTAATAATTGGTATTTATTTCAAACCAAAATTCGACCAATAATTCAGTGAAAAGTCTCTGAAATGCCTTATTAAAGTTGAATAAAACGAATTGAAAAATAAAATATCAAGAAAATGAATAGACAGATGTGACTTACATGTGGAAGGAGATCTAATATGATATCAATACGCAAAAGGAATTCTTGCGTGGAGTTGATCAATAAGGACAAGATAAAGTGTTGATTTTGTGCAAGATTCATTTATCAGGAAATCAATAATTTAATAATTTTTTAAATTTTCTTTGGGCAGTTCACTTTCACTACACTGTAACGATTTTTAAGGAAAAACAAATTTAAAAGTTTAATTGCTAAAAGTAATTTATCCATTTTAATTTATGCATAAATTATACCTTCTGCACGTAAAATACTATAACAAAAAACAATAATAATAAATAAAGAGAGAATTTTTTTTTTTGTTTAAGAGCATGTCAAAATTTTAAACTACTAATTAGGTAAAACTTTTAATAAATTTACTATTAATGGTCTTGAATGTATTTAACTACCTTAGATAATATAATAAATTACTAGTCTTCAATCTATCTATTACACCTCCAAAAACATCTAGACTTTTTTCTGATAGCGCACTTTTCTATTATATAAAATCAAGAAGTTGGGTGTAATTATAGTAATTGATGAAAATTATTTTTCTTTTTAGTAATTTTATCTTTCTAAGCAATTTAACATATAAAAGTATTATATTAACGATTTTCTTAGTATTTTATCTTTCATTGATCTTTCGGCCTTATTTTTAGTTATTGATTATTAGCAAAAAAAAAAAAAATCTCATTATTCCAAACTTAAAATGGCTTGCCTCTTCCTTTTTACTCTTTTATTATTTTTCCCCATTTTCTTTATTTGTTTTAACGAGGGGCTCATGGAAATTTATTTTACTTCAATTTTATTATTTTTTCTGTTCTAAAAAAATAGTACACTCTTGATTTGGTACAAGTTTCTTTAAATTATAAGGTACAACACAGTTACATCATCATTAAACATGTATTGTCACATTTTTATACTTATTTTTAATTTAATTTATAATTAACATTATTAGTAAGAGTAATATAAGAATTTCACACAAAAAAATAGACTCTTTTTTTTTAGGAGAAAGAAAATTTTTGTAATTAAACTCTTTATCGAAGACCAAGGGAGTATATATTTTTTAATTCCTTTCCAATTAAGTACACTATATAAGTTACCCCCTCTATTCTTTCAAAAAAAAAAAAAAGAGCTCATTTTTCTAAAATGTTATTATGGGAAAAAATCCACTTTTGAACTAATTTACAAAAATAATATTACTAATAATAGTTATACACGATTCATAATAAAAAATTAAGAATAAAAATAAAATAAAAATAAAAAAATGTACACGTGTGAATATATTAAATGTGTTATACCTTATCAATACAAAAAGAAGTTTATCAATTCAGAAGTTTTCTTTTTTTTAGATGGCAGGTGGGAAGTGGTAACAAGATCTCATTTTGGTTTGATCCATGGCACCCAAGGGAACCTCTGAACAAAATTTTCACGGATACACAAATCTATAGATCGAGTATATCCCGTAAGGTCATGATAGTTGATGTTTTATCAGTCTCGGGACCTCCCTCTTCGGTCCCTCACACCATACAATCTTTGCCTGAACAGATCTCAGCCTTTCACCACAGACACTTGGATCAGTTTAAATGGTTTGGCCACCCCTCAGGTAATTTCTCTATAGTTTCAACTTGGCACTCCATCCATCCACAAAGACAAGTGGTGCCTTGGCATTCGTTCGTTTGGAGACCTGCTATAGCAGCGAGACACTCGTTCCGCCTTTGGCTCACCCCATTGAAGCGACTACCAACATAGGTTTTGCTCCTCACCTGTAATCGTATTTCTGAAGTGACTTGTGCATTTTGTCGTTCTATTCCCGATAGTGTTGATCACTTATATTTTGAATGCCATTACACTGGTTCTTTGGCTTCTTTTTGGGTCATAAAATGTAATCTTAAATGGTCCAATCAATGCTGATATGATAATCTTCACTGGGCCATTCAATACAATAGTGGTCGTTGCTTTTATCATTAGATGGCCCGGTTCTCCTTTGATACTCTTTGCCACATTATATGGAGGGAAAGGAACCACGTTCTATTTCGCAACATGCACCTCTATATGCCGGCTATCAAGCTCCACTTTCAAAAGGTAGTCAGAGAAAAGGTTCACCTTTAAGCATGTTGAAATTACCCCTCGAAACAGGAGGATGCAAGCTTGTTGGGATATTGACCCATCAATTTTCGCCTGAGAGATGTACTATCAGATTGTATCTTTGGCTATGGTTAGTTCTATTTGGCATGCTCTCACTTGCATTCTTGTGAGCCTACGCATTTATTTTGATCCGTGACACTCTTGCATTTGCTGTGACATTTATTAGGTGTTACCACAAGTGGAAGTTTTTATAGTGCTCGGTCCTCTTTTAAATGTAAAGTTATACCTTAGTATATTGGTAATATAATACTTACCACAAGTGGAAGTTTTTATAGTGCTCGGTCCTCTTTTAAATGTAAAGTTATACCTTAGTATATTGGTAATATAATACTTACTTTTACCCAAAAAAAAAAGTTTATGTTTGTTAATATATGTACTTTGGCCTTTTTTTTTTTTTAATTTTTTTTAACTTTAACTTGATAATAATGGTTAGTTTACAAAACTAAATCATCACCCCAATTTCGTTTATTAAAATTCTTATTCTTACACACTCTAGACAAATACAAAACTTTTAGAAACTCTAATTCTTGGTCCATATTTGGAATGAAATTCAGCACACATTGCCCTATTTAGTGGGCTTACAAACTCTTACTCTCTTCGATTAAAATCAGTCTTTTCGATGATTAAAATTTTTATTATTACAAAACTCTATGTCGATTATAACTTCTTTTCTCTCATTTCATTCTTTTTTGATAACTCTATTTTATATAGAGTTTTCTTATTCATTTTGGTTAGAAATTGGCTTGTGTTTTAATTTGTTTTTACATATTTTGGCCAAATTATCCTTTGAAAACTCACTCATCTTCCGGAGTTCATAACTCTTGATACATACGTCCAAATGAGATGATTCAAGATGATATGGAAAGCTAAGAAAGAGAGCAAAAACTTTTATGAAGAAAGTTTTCTCAAATTCTGGAAGAAAAATGACCAAAACTGGACAGAAACTTGAAGATTTTTTTCTGAAATTTCCTTCAGCTACGGGTTCATATTATTGCAGCAGTTTACTTCACGTTTTGCAGCACAAATTGATAGTAAGTTTCAGTAATAAGAAGCCTTATTACTCAGCCAAAGCAGAAAGGAAAGATTAGCAACAAAAGTCTGCTGCACCACGGGAAAGAAAGAAAGAAAGGAAACAACCCAGCTGCAAAGGAAAAACAGCCGCACATGCAAAGGAAACAAACCAGCTGCCATTCTTTTCTTTTTCTGAAGAAAAAATGCACATGGACAGCAAGAAAGTATCTTCAAAATGCAGTATTACATGGGCAAAAGAAAGGAAAAATAAAAATACAGAAAGAAAGAAAGCTGGACAGCCGAAAGAGAGAAGAAAAAAAATTCCAGCAGCTGCATTTCTTGGGCCATCCGAACAATTCTTTCTGCATGAAGAGAGAACATGCATTCAACAATTCTTTTATGGAGATGAGCTACAAAGGATCATTTTCTTTGCTGTAAAAGAAACTGAGCACATGGAAGACAACAACACATGTTTGTGGCTGCAAAAAGAAAGAAACAGCCGTGAAGCACACAAAGAAAGAAAAAGAAAAAGGAGAGGAAAGCTTCGGGAAGCAAGAATGACATTTGGAAAGCAAAGCTTGGGCTGCTTTCTTTGCTGTAAAAGATGACAAGCACATGGATGACAACAACACAACACCTTCGGCAGAACAAAGAAAGAAACAAGAAAAGAAAAAAATCTGGACAAAGGCTTGCCTATAAATAGCGCAGCTTGGAACGGAGGAGAGCATCCCATTCAGCCGAGAGCAGCATTTTTTCTTCCTTTGTTTTTTTCCTTTCTTCCTTTAGTTTAGGATCAGTTTGTTCTTTTCTTTTCTTTAGTTTAGTTTTGTTCTTAGCAGAATTTCGGGCAGCAGTCCTTTATTTTCTTCAAAGAATTCTTTGCTTCCTTTTCTTTAGCTTCTAGCAGAATTTTCCTTTTCTTGATTTTTCTGTTTTCTGTTTTTCTCCTTGTTCTCGGTTTTTCTTCTTGTTTTTCAGTTGCACTTTCTCTTGGTTTTCCTAGCAGAAACTACAGTCGTTGTTTTTATTCTTCTTCTTGTTCTTCTTGGTTTTTCTTCTTGTTTTCTTCTTGATTTTCTTCTTGGCAGAATTTCAGCCGGTTGTTGTTCTTCTTCCGGTTTTTGTTCTTCTTCCTTTTGTTGTTATTCCAGCAGCCACTAAGCTTGATTTGGATACAAAGGAAGCAGCTAAAACTTCTCTTTGGAAGTTTACGGGTGGAGAAGACAAAAGTCAAAGAACAAAGAGGGGAGTTGCTACCACCTACGGGTTTTGTTGGAATTTATTTTTATTTTTATTTTTTTTAATTTTCTTTCTTTTTGCAATTATGTTTAAGAAATTGGTGTTGTTCTTCTTTTATATTAATATGAACTAAATTCTTTTTCTAGGGTTTCGATGTAGCCTAACTATGAAGTCTTAATATTTTTCTATTAATATAATTTGATTTAATTTTCTATGGTTGAGTATTTATCTTTGTGCTTAATGCTTCTAATTACTTGATCACTAATTAGATGATTTGTTAATCATAACGAATTGGAAGAGGAGTTATGTGTCAAGTTCATTGAGATAAATGCCATAAATTGCATGTAGGATAGGAATATACCTACATGGTTTGTGTAGTTGCTATATGAGAATCCATAGAAATTAATGACTTCATAATTGTTGTAATTCACATAGGAATATAGTGAATTAGCAATTAGGAGGATTTTTATTAGATCTCGGGAGGGACTAGTAAATAAATTTGGGAATCTCGACTATCAACCAGGAAATTAAATTAGATTATAGAAATAGATTAATATTAGGATGGATTAGTTATGGTGAAATCGAAAACCCTAGATCTTTCGTCAACTTATTCTATTAACTTGCTTTGTTTAGTTTTTAATTTTAGTTTTAATTAAGTTTTAAAATTACTTTTAATTTAACTTATCCATAAAATATTTTTTCTTCAAATAAAGTTAGAACTATTTTAATTTCGGTATTTAATAATTCATTAGTCTCTGTGGGAACGATAAATTATATTCACTCTATATTACTTGTTAACGATCACGTGCACTTGCGTGTAAAATCGACCAACATTTTTCCTCCTTTTTTCCTCTTTATAGTTCGACTTGTTTCTCATCATTCGTGTAGCGTAAGTCATTTTCAAAGGGAAAAAAAAAAAAAGACGCAAGTAATAAATTGTATTTTTTGTTTCTCCTAAAATATCATATTTGTATTGTCAAATTGAGTAGAAAGACAATCAAGGCCCCTCTTTCTGTATTACCAACAAATTGTGTAATTTACTAAGCCTTGTTACCAAAAAGACAATTAAGACCACTCCATTTTGGTTCGCTCTTTGTGCATGCTACCTTTAAAACGTTAATTAATTAAAATCCTTAAAGATAAAATTATCTTTTCACAAACTTTGTATTAGCTATAATATGATTAAAATTTTTATTCCACTAACTCTAACCGTGTTGACCTTGAACATGGCACAAATTTCCTTTTGAATTTTAGGGATTTAATTGTCTTTTAACATTTTTAATTAAAGTTATCCACATTTAAAATGTTGTTGTTTTATAGCTATAGGAGGAATTATCCACTCTCTAAATTTGCTTTCCTGAAGTATTTTTAATTTAGCTTTTGGTTATTTTTCAATCTTTAAATTTTAAAACTTCAGCCTCTAATTTCTTTCTCCCTTTATTTTACATTATTGCATAATTTGGAAAATTTTGAGACCAACATAATTATATAAGTATTTATAAATAAGCTTATAAATCTCCAACTTATAAGTTTAATCTTTAGTTCGATCTTCCTTTTCTTTCAAGCCATTGTCCCGAATCTTCATTGTCATAAACAAAAAAAAAAAAAAAAAAGTTCGATTAAACGTGAAAACATAAAAAAATGGTGAGATAAAAAAAAGTTATGTATTTTTAATAGTGAATTTTTTAACGTGTCAACCTCCTCTATAACTTTTAGTAGGGAACCTCCTATTTGTTCTCAACGACTTAGTTTGCTGAATTTAAAGGTAGTTTTAAGTTTACGTTTAGCAAGATTTTTTATTTTGATTCCAATAGATAACTAAACGAAATAGTAAGAATTTGAATGGAATTAAAATAGAAAATATATTTAATTTTATAAAACCTTAATATCCTAAATATTAATACAATAAAATAATATTTTCTTAACAAAAAAGCAATAATCAATTCTATTCTATTTTAAATTACAAGAATAACATTGAGTTGGTAAAAAGAAAAACTAAAAAGAGTTAATTATAATATAATATTTAAATAGCTAATTAAAATATAGTCCCACAACAAGAACCAGAATACTATTTATTTTTTCTCACTGTTCATAACACTTGAAGAAACAAAGATGAGAAAATTTAGAATTTGAGTGCAGACTTAAGACTTTAGGATATTTTTACATTATTCTCTTCTTATGACAGAATTGCATAATTCAAGTACAATAATGTGAAAAGACATTAAACAAATATAAAAGTTTCACTGATCACATATAATAAATATACATCCAGAAAAAAATTAATCATTTTAGCAGGCGGCAAAATTGGGAAAACAACAATATAGTTGAAAATATAAGTTTAAAATAGTTTAAAATTTTAATATCTACCATGAGTGAAAATAATAATGTTACTTTTGTGCCTTGGGCAATGGGTCCCACTAGTTTTTAATAAATTCAAATATCCACAATAATTTAAATAAAATTTTCCCTTTAAAAACTGTGCTCTCTTCAATATGAATGATTCCTGGCTTTTCCTTAAAATAATTTTTTTTTCAATTATTTTATGCGTGTTTATAATATCAACTAGAATTAAAATTGGTTTGGTTGTAGACTTGTAGATATGCGTTGTCATCAATTCAACATCCACATCATGTCCACGTTAAAATTTCGTTTGGTTGTAGACTTGTTGAGCGTTTTCCTTCGCATCTACATCATGTTCACATTGAATATTCCTTAGACCACCATTTATTTAGGTGGTCCAAAAAATCATTTTAGTCTCTGTGGCCGAGATTGAATGTCAAACTAGTACAAAAGTCTAAATAAATTTGTTTTGACAATAATTAACCTTTCATATAGTTTATTTAGGTTTTTTATTCCCCTATAAAATATGTAAGAATAAGTTAGGATATTGCCATTTAGGACAAAAAATTATAATTGAGATAATATAAAAGAAAAATTACCGAGTCATAAGTTCATTACGTGATTTTGTGCAAAATAATAAAAATAGAAGTTTATAGACATTTTAGGTAATTTTCCTCTCTTTTTCTTGTTTCATTAATATTCATAATAAACTTTCTTGATATCTCGAATAAATAGAATAGGTGATTTTGTGCAAAATAATACAAATATAAGTTTAGAGACACATTTAAGTAATTTTTCTTCTTTTTTTTTTTGTGCTTCATTAATCTTCATAATAAGCTTTCTTGATATCTCGAATAAGTTCATTAGGTGATTTTGTGCAAACTAATAAAAATAGGAGTTTAGAGACACATTTAAGTAATTTTTTTTTTCATTAGTCTTCATAATAAGCTTTCTTGATATCTTGAATAAATAGAATAGGTGATTTTATGCAAAATAATAAAAATAGAAGTTTAGAGACACATTTAAGGGAATTTCATTTTTTTAGTTTTATTAGTCTTCATACTAAGCTTTCTTGATATCCCAAATAAATAGAATAGGTGATTTTGTGCAAAATAATAAAAATAGAAATTTTGAGACACATTTAAGTAGTTTTCTTTTTTTTTTCAAATTTTTTTCCAAATCTAATAAAATAGTAATTATAAAAGAAAAATTAATTACACGTGAAATGTCAAATGCTGCCATGGTTGCATTTGGCAAACGCGAACTAAGCTTAGTTCGCATTTCACAAATGCGGACATTGCAAACCCGGGAAAAAACTCCCTCCACCATTTTTCCTGTTTTTTTTTTTTTTTTTCTCGCCCAACTTACTGTGGGAAAAAACTTCATCCTTGCATTCAGTTCCGTATTATACATTCCACAATTCCTTTTAATTTTCAACCGGAGTACCATCTCAGGGGCCCACTAATAACGTGAGAACTGCATTAATTAGAATTTTATACTGATTCAATAATTCTATAAATCGCATAAAGTCCCTTAAACCTTTGCAACATGTGTTTGAATATTATTCGAATTGAGAATTTTTTTATCTTAAAAAAAAATTCATTTCTAAAATGTTTTTTTTATGTAAAATAAAAGTCTAATTTTGAAATAAAATTTACATTATACTCTTACTAATAATGATTATGAATGGTTGCAATAAAAAAGTAAAAATATAAATATAAAATTAAATATGTTATACGTGATAATTAAAAAATTGTACTTAATTTAAAATAAAGTTTTTTTTGGGGGAAGGGGGGATGGAGGGAATATTGCACGTTTGAGCAAGGTGTTATTCAAAACGTATATTTTGTTTTATTATCATATGTTAATGGTAATTTATCTCTTTAGAATAATATTTTTATGACAATTTTAAATAAAACAATGTTATTTTAATAAAATTGAATACTATTCATGCATCCTAGTGAAATAGAAAATATGATTTCAAATATTATTTATGTTAACGTGGTATCGAGTACTCAATGGTCACCTATCGTATAGGGGTCTAAAAAAAGGATAAGATTGAGTAGATTAGAAGCGTGAAGGAAAATGACATATAAGCTCATAAGTCATTACGTTAATTACAAATATTCAAATATGAACTAAAGTGCAACTGTGCAAGCCTTGTTTGGACTAAACTTATGGAGGTTTTACAGGAGGTTTTACAATAAGTTTTTTTTTTCCGAACAATAAATATTCACTATTAAGTGCACCAATAAAAGCGTTTTATTTAATGTAAAAAGTTAACTACAAAGAGGATAATGAAATTTTGATTATATTTAAGTCTCTAATTTGTGTAATTTACGTGAAAAAAATAGTAACCCAAACTAATAAAGGAACATAATTTAACATATTGCAATAACTATTCTGAATATGGTCATTGTTTCAATTTCATTTATTCATGAACATAAATCAATCGATAAATAAATTTGATTATCCATATAGTGCGATGGTTAATCCATTTTCGATTAGTTGCATAAAGTAGAAAAGATTGGGTTAATTAGAGATCCACTAAGCGGACAACGTTAATCGAAGAAAAAAACACCCCGAAGGTTACTCATGTACTTGGGAGTTGCCAAACACAAATTCAAAAGAAAAAGTAGTAAAAATAATATCCTTGCATCCCAAAAAAAAGTCAAATTTTGATTTGATATAATTTTTTTAAAATTACAAGTAGAACACAGTTAATGTACCATTAAATTTGTACCTTTTACATATTTATTCTTATTTTTTAATTTGAGTTATTATTATCATTATTAGTAAATATAATACAAAAATTTCACACCATAACTGGATTTTCTTTTGAGATAAAGAAATTTTTTTAATAAATACTTCTTCGATCCCAAAAAAAGAGTCCAAGTTCGAAAATTTCTTGTGTCTCAAAAGAATAGTCCATTTTTATATGAAATTATTACATTATCCTTATTAATATTGATAATATATAAGTTAAATTAAAAAATAAGAATAAAAATGAAAAATTATAATTAGTGATGCATTAAATGTGTTATATCTCAAATTTTTAAAAAACACAAGTTATATCAAATTAAAAGTGAACTCTTTTTGTTTTAAAATAGAGGGAGTATTTTTTACAAAAATTTCCCTAATTCTCCACTCCATTCTCGCTACTGTAGTCACCCATTTCAATTAGATTTAATAAAGAAAATTTTTGTTATTTCTATTGTATAAAAAAAGGATAGGATTAGTTTGTGTACCAATTAATGTTGTCATGTATTTTTTTTTCTATTTCTTTGTTTTTTGTCATTGAATAAAGTAATATTAATTGTAATAAATTAATTTTGTATAGCAAATAATGAAAGCATGATTATTATTTTTTTGGAAAAAAGTAGCTAACAATATTTGTCTTAATATATCTTATTAAAGGATATGGAAGGTGAGACCGCTAAACTACTATTTGACGCCATAATTTTTTCCTTTCATAAAAAATAAGTATATGTTTTGATTATAATAATTTTGGATTTTTTTTTAACTAAAAAGTGCAAAAGTTTTGACTGGAAATTTTTATCAGAAAACATGTATTAGAGAAAATTAAAAAATATATAAGAAGGGAAATTATTTAAATAAAATGTAAGAATAATTTTATTAAGAATTTTAAATTTTAAATTTGACTTATATTTTTATTCATACTTTTAAATTTGAGTTATATATTGCCATTATTAGTAAAGGTAGTACAAGAAAAAAAAAGGACACTTTTGTTACAACAAACAAATTTTTTTTCAAAACGGAGAAAGTATTACCAAATTGAGTAATTTATTAACCTTGGTTACCAAAAAGACAATTACGGACTCTCCCTCTTTGTTCGCTGTTTGTGCAAGCTACGTCTAAAATGTAATTAATTATAATCTTTAAATATAAAATTATATTTTTTTCTCTGTTTTTATTAATTATAATTTTATTTGACTAATTCTAAGCACTCTGACCATGAACATGGCTCACATTTCCTTCTAATCATTCTAAACTTTAGGGATTTAGTTGCCCATTTCTAATTAAAGTTATCCACATTTAAAATAAATTTTTATTTATTTCCATATGATGAGTTATCCATTCTTTAAATTTATTTTTATGAAGTATTTTTATTTGGGTTTTAGTTTGATTTCAATTTCTAAAATTTAAAATTTTAGCTTTATTTTTTTCTTAATATTACATAATTACATATCTTAAAATTACATAATTAGAAATTTTTTTAAGACCAACATAATTATAGAAGTATTCAATAGGTCACCTACTAATAAGTTCATTCTTTAGCTCAATCCTTTTTTTCTTCTTTTTTTTTTTTTACCTTTCAAACCATTGTCCAAAATCTTCATTATCATAGACAAAAAAAGTTTGATTAACAGTGAATACATATATAAATGGTACAATAAAAAGATATTATGTATTGTTAATATTGAATTTTTTTTAATGGTCTCTACAGCACTTTTAACTTTCAGTAGGTTGCGTTCTTTTTTTTTTCCCCAGCAACCTAGTTTCCTATTTTTAAGGGCAGTTTATTGTTCACATTTAGCAAGAATTTTTTTATTTCAATAGCTAGCAAAAAAAAGTAGTAAACATTTTGACAAAATTCAAATAGAAAACTTATTTATTTTTATAAAATCTAAATTTCCTAACTCCTAACACTATAAAATAATATTGTTACTAAAAGTAATATTCAATGTTATTCTATTGTAAACTACAAGAATAACATTGAGTTGCTCCCCCCCCCCCTTGTAATGTAGTATTTAAAAAGCTAATTATAATAGAGTATTAAAACAACTCCGGGAGTACTATTTATTTTTTCTCACTGTTCATAATATTTGAAGAAATAAATATGAGAAATTTAGAATTTTAGCATAGATTTTAAAATGTTTTTGCATTAATCTCTGCTTATTATATAATTGCATAATATAATATGAAAACAATTTAAATAAATATAAAAACTTCAGTAATCACATATAACAAATATACATCCAAAAAGAATTAATACTTTTAACATACGGAAAAATCGGGAACCTAAAAATATAGTTTGAAATCCACATTTAAAGTAATTTAAAATTGTAATGCTTACTATGAGTGAAAGTAATGACGGCACTGTTGTGCCTTGCACAAGCCCCTCACTAGTTTTTAATAAATTTAAATATTGACAAGAATTTCAACAAAATTTTGTCTTTAATCCTCTAAACGAAGTATTTTTCAATAATTTATACGACTTTATAGTTATCAACTAGAATTCAAATTCCGTTATCGAGTCATCATCCTTGCGTGCAATTCTCTATTATAGAATCCATAATTCATCAATTTTCAAATAGAGGATCATTTCACATTAATACGGTTAGACTAACCACTAGATTTATGTTATGTTTTTTGTGGGAATTAGTTAGGTATAGAGAAGTTTGAAATCTTTAACAAGTAGTTAATTAATCTTAGCCAATATTAGTGCTAAAAAAAGTTCACTTTGGTGACTTTGAATGTACACATTAACTTTGCAAAGTTAATACAATTATCTTTTTATTTAGAAAAAAAAAAAGAGGATCATTTCACAAGTCCCACTAATTACGTGAGAGCCACATTAATTAGGGATGTGTATAAGTGGTTTCAAAATGTGTTTTTATATTTTTTAATTTACAATTAATTTTTTTAAAAAATGTAAAAATAGGTTTTGAAACGTACTATATATATATTCTAATTTAGTAATTCTAAAAATTGCACAAAATCCCTTGAGCTTTTGCAAACGTGTTTAAATATTATTTGGAAGAACTATTTCATGTCTGAGCAAGGTGTTATTTATATTTGGTCCATGTAATAATGGTATTTTATCTATTACTAACAATGTTTCTTTATTAAAATTTTAAATGAAATTATATTATTTTAGTACCATCGAATATTATTTATGCATGATTGTGAAATAAAAAATATAATTTTCTATCTTATATTATTTTATGTTAAGATATTACCCAATAGTCAATCGTCACATATTGTATAGGGGCTTAAAAGATGGATAATATTGAATACATTAGAGGTGTGATAGAAAATGACCTAATCTCATTTATTCGTAAGTCATTTTCCATGAACTACGAGATTCAAATATGACCCGGAGTGCTAGCAGCCTTGTTTGGTCTAAACTTTTGGAGCTTTACAATAAGTTTCACTACAATATTCATCAATTATTAAGCTCAGCAATGAAAGCAACTTATTTGATGTAATAAGTTAGTTACAAAGTGCCCCCAGGGGCATAGGCGAGTTGGTAAGTTTGAGGTGATGTTGGGAGTTGGTAAGCTTGAGGTGATGTTGGGAGAAATCCTCCGGCAACGCAGGTTCAAACCTCGCATAGGGCAGATTTTTCGCTGAAATATTGTGGGAATCTGTCCTCCTACAAAGTGTAGGACGAGTGAGTGAGTAAAAAGAGGGACAAGAAATTGAAAGGGCACTGTTTTAAAGGATTATTTCTATATAAAAATTATCTTTCCAAAATTAAATAAGTCTTCTGTAATTACCAGAGATAGCAAAAACAACAGTATAACTTGTACTATCATAATAGGAACATAGCAGGCAGGATAAGCACAAGGAGAATTTGAGATGTTTTCAGAAAGCTAAGGCTGTGCTAATGTTTTGAGACTAGTAGACATAATGACTACGTAGCTAATGTTTTGACGAAATTGGCAAGAGATTTGTCTTTTCATCAAATTTCAAATTCTAATCCTAATCCTAATTTAACTCATACAAATCTAGTCGGCAAATTCATTTGTCCAATCTTAACAAAGCGAGGATTAGTTCTAGAACAAATTTCATAGTAAATGCCCAAATTAATTTGTGACCATATCAATTTTTCTCAGAAAATCGTCTTAACTCGACTAGATATTATACATGATCTTCGATAATACGTTTTCATTCCATTCTTCTATAGCACCTTTTAATATATTTGCATAACTATTCTAATTTGTCTTGTTATTTATGCCATTTATTCTTATTCTAATTACTTTTAATATGAAGATGTTTTTGTTTTGTTTTAGGTATATATTTTTAATCAATTTTAAATATTTTCTTACCATACCTTTTGTAACTAAAAATTTTAAAATATAAAGCGAGTTTAAAAGAAACAACTTTCGCACTAAAATATAATAGAATAAAAGAAATTACTAAAGATATTTTTTAATAAAAAAGGCTGCATAAATATATTAAAATGTGTTACAAGAAATAGTATGGAAAACTATTGCATGATATCAGTATCTAGATATTAGGTCCATAACAAAGCAATTACCAAAAAAGAAAATAATAAAATGATTTTTTTTGCCTCGTGATTTTAAGTAATTCATCCAAAAAAAAATTATGAACCATTTAAATGAGTCAAATAACATAATGTTACGTGTACTATCCTTACCCTTATTAATTCACTACTGTTTTAAATGAAATTTAAAATGAATTTGGTTTTGGTCCATCGAGATGTATTAAAACATTTGAGATGCTTTCCGTGGGTCTCTGCCCTTTATGGTACTAAAACCGCCGAATGAAGCACAACTTTTAACAAGTTGGCCACCAACCAGAGCCTTAAGGCTCTGATATGGGATTGGTCCAAGGTTCAAATCTTGATATTGGTTTAAAAACAAAAAATTCATGATTGGTGTAATGCACTACTTAATTTAGTCTTATGGTTAAATCCCCACTACTTAATTTAGTCTTATGGTTAAATCCCCATAAACTAGAAGTAAATTAGTTGGATTCTCCCCTCCCCCATAGACTAGAAGTAGATTAGTTGGGTTCTCCCCTCTTCCATAGACTAGAAGTAGATTAGTTGGCCCCCCCCAAGGGCATAGGTGAGTTGGTAAGCTTGAGGTGACGTGGGGAGAAATCCTCCGGCAACGTAGGTTCAAATCTCGCGTGGGTAGATTTTCCGCTGAAATATTGTAGGGTTTGTCCTAGGGTTTGGCCTATTTGCTCTTTTCCTCATGCCTTTGCCAACTCGTGCACATCCCTCGATTTACATCCCGCCTAGTTAAGGGGTCTCTGGTACAGGTGGGGAAGTTTCGTCTTTAGTTGGGTCCTCTCCTCCTCCATAGACTCCCCCATAAATTAGAAGTAGATTAGTTTTGGGTTCTCCTTTCCCCCATAGATAGAAGTAGATTAGTTAGGTTCTCCCCTCTCCCATAGACTATTAGGACTATCGTATTAGAAAAAAAAAAAGAAAAACACAGTTGTTAATTCTTTCGTTGACTAAAGGCATGATCATTCTGAAAGTGTATTTAGGTAAATCCCGTCCATGTGTAATAACTCGCAAATCACACAGAAGATGTAAACTGCATTGGGCAAGTCTTGTGCGACGGGTTCGACTGAAAAAGTGTTGACAATAGAACTTGAAGTCGTGACCTTACGGTAGAGAGTAATCTATTACCATTTTGTAAATTCCACAGTGGCCATACTATATAAATAATGAATGGAATCATTGCAAGTCTCTAGATTCTACTCAGAAAATTGGTGATTCATCCAAATTGACCATACTACAAAGAAATTCTTCGATTGAGTTCATTTTGTACGTGGACGAGCAATTTCACTTTCAGGAGAGCAGATTTTGAACCGTGAGAATCTTTAATTACTTTCTCAAATTTCTTTGCCCAGACAATGACAAATTCCAGTTTTTATATCCAAGGACCAAAGCTACCACGTATATAAATTCTGAGCCATGTTACATGACATTGACATTACTTCAATGCGTAGAAGGCTTTGAAATGTATAGAGAAGACAAGGGGACATTTAATGCTAGATAGAAATGATGAAAACGTGAAGGCCAAATGTATTTGGCCATCAATTGTTGACCATCCAGAACTACAGGATGTGGAAAGATTTGAGAGACGGATAAAAGACTGGATTTCAAGAGTTGAATATACGGCCAGCAAATATGAACATGAGATTAGTATGCAAAGCGTATAATTAATAATTCTGGAATCATAAACTACAGCTGGGAAATGTCAACATGGGCTAATTCATGTTTTCTTGCTCAGATTTCTGCAAAATTCAACCTAAAACTTGTTGACACGTCTGATTTGTATGACTTGTTGCCCCTTGAAAACTAAGCGGAGAATTGGATGTTTGGGCTTGTGGTATATTAGAAGAAAATTAGGTTATCCAACTATGATCAAATTGTTTCGGGAAGGATATTCAATAGACTTGTTCCTTAGTTAATCATTCATTTTTTGAATTCATTCGTGATTTGATGAGGTGAAGAAGGGATTAAGTGGAAAGGAAAAATATGGTAAATCACTAGGCTATATGATATTCTTAATGAAAAAAGTAATTTTTTATGTTGTTCTAACTACATATCCTTTCCCATGATAACAAATTAGACGCTTATGGCACGTAAGCAACGAGAGTTCAACCCACGGTAATAAGGGGGACGAAAGTTGCAAATTATTTACTTCCTCCATTCTTAAAAAAAAAAAACAAAAATGTTTATTTTTAAATATTTTTTTGTCTCAACAAAAAGTCAACTTTTAAATCAAATTCATGTATTATCCTTATTATTAAACATTATATATGGCTCACATTTAAAACATAAGAAAAGAAAAATTGTGTATTTTGTGTGTTGTATTTTATAAATTAAAAATAAAGTTGTAATATCTAAAGTAGAATTATTTTTTTTTACACGGAATAAATAATTCTTTAGGATAAAAATTCTAAAGTTGCTAAGCTTGAAGTGTTGATTAAATTGAATTATGGTGTTTTTGGGAAAACAAACGGAATTCTGAGCTTTCAAAAACAAGCAGCAAGCTTAAGGGGCAATCAACCGTGCGACGAAGGTGCGAAAATTGCACTGTAGCATCAGTGCAATTGTAAATTTTATTATTTATTTATTACTATTAATTTTTTTTTGGTGGCTTGTAGTCGTCGATTTTTGTTGTTCCTCGTATGGAAGCTTGAGCTGTGCTGTTTCACGAACGACTATTGCTGAAGTTGAAGTAGGTGAGGGTCTTAGAGTTCGTGAGGGTATTGGTGCCGTTTCTTTATGGAGGGGTTGTGGCCCTTAGTATAGGCGCGCTGACTCCCATACTCAAGGCTTCTGGAGTCTTAGCTTGGATAGAGCTACTATGAGTTGTAACGCAGCGTAAGGTCGTCGGACAGGAGGGATTAATCAATGCAGCGCCACACTACACAGAGGGTTGCGATCCATTTGTCCTGTTTATGATCTGGGAAGCTATGTAGGTTGAGGCCGACAAACTAGGGTTAGGTTTCTTTTAGCCTCTTAGTTAGGTAGTAGTTAGGAGGTGCCGGTCCCACTGAGTGGAGTTGTGCTGGTCCCGTTCTGACGGGGAAATGTCTTAACCAACCCCTATTGGGTTAGATTAGTTGGGTTAGGACTTGTCTGTCTTAGTGATGAATCACCTTTGTATCGTATTAATTGGGAATTTCCCACTTAATATAATCAGCTCCTCTTTTGACAAAAAAAAGAAGAAGAAAGTGTTGATTAAATTTCTAACGTTTTTTAATTTTCTAAATGGACTGTTTTTAATTTTCTAAATAGTTTCATAATTGATCAAACTCTATTCAAATAGTTTCATAATTTTCTAAATGGAGTCTTTTTAAATTTAGAGTGGGAAGTGTGGTCCAAATGTACAGACAGACTAACTGGCAAGAAAAATCGTTTCACAATTGATCAAACTGTGATCTATGATAAATACATTCACAATTTATTCATAAATATTGAAGAGTATTGGACACTGACTCATAATATTGGATCTATGAGTTGATAGTGGTGAAAGTATTTGTGCTGAATTTGATAATTCTATCTAACTTTCAAGAGACTTTCCTACAATTTCTAATTTCAGCCATAAATAGCTCTCTCCTTTATAGGCAAAAGTATGAATCTTAAATTAATAATTATTTCTCCTACGACATTGAACCTTATCAATAAATTGAGCATTGGAAAATCTATTAGAGAACAATTTCGCCATTTATTTTACAGACGTAACTAGTTGAACTTTCAGCTCAGATAAAATGGTGGATTACAGTTTCATCAACTAGCACCAGAAGACCCTACCTTAAATGGGAGTTGGTGATAAGATGAAAATAATCAGACTTAAAGTGACTCATCTCACCCACATGAAGCGTTTTTTAACCACCCATATGAAGCGTTTTTTAAGTATAAAATCTAAAATGCCTAATTAACAATATCTTGCATAAGTATATGTCAGTGAGCCTTTCAAACAAATAAAGGAGGGGAGGAAACAAAAACTTACCCTCGAGTTTAGAGATAACAAATTACAGGAATAGGGTCTGGAATTAGAGGCTAAAATTATGAACAGAATCAAAGAACGAAGTCCCCTTAGTTGACTGACGGGAATGGCTAATTGTGAAACTTTTGCTCATTAAGGGAGAAATCCTTATTTTGCTAAACATAAGCGGTTTTATTCTTAGTTTGGACCAACTGAAAGGGAGTTAAACATAATTAATCCTTCACTTCAAATAAGCAGATAAAATATTGCCCAAAAGAACCAAATGTACTATGAGAGGACCAAACACATTGATGTTAGATATCATTTTGTTCGAGAAATTTTGTTTTAAGGGTTAATCTTTGTAAAGAATATTTAGACAGTAGATAATCTGGCAAATATGATGACTAAGTTAATTGCATCAGTAAAGTTCAAGCATTGCTTGGATTTGATCAAGGTGTCTAGTTTGAGATAAAAATTTCGGGTGTGAAGATGGCATGATGGGAAACAAATCAATGTGGAGATTTGTTGGATTATTCCTTGTTTCTAAATTGGAAATGGATTAGATAATTTTATCTAATATTCTAATTTGGTATTTTTCGTAATTCAATTAGGGTTTGGAACATTTAGATAATCATATTGTATTTTGTAACACTAATATAAATTAGATTTGAATTGGATATCTACTTAATGCCTATATATATAGATGTAATAGGGGTTTTTTGTCACAGAGATAGAGAGTAGAGATTTTAAAGAAAATTTTATAAGCTTTACGAAGAGATTTCTAGGATGAGAAGGTATACACAAAATTTGTGAGAGATGTGTTGTTTTTAGCATTTGGCAAATCCTTGTAATCTTTGGAATTATTAATAATATCATTATCGTTTATACCGTAGACGTAGGTTTGAATTGTCAAGTCAAGCCACATTAATTCGTGTGTCTTGATTTATTCCTTGTTCTTACTTTTTTGTTTTTGAACAATCTTGAAAATAATCACAACACTATTAGGGATAACCCACATGCTATGTGATTTACTCAGAAGTCATAAATTTGAACATCATTAGTTGCATACAGTATACCACTTCCCCTTCCCGGAGTAAATGTAAAATTAAGAAAAAAAGTTGTGAGTGTTGTTAGTAAGTTTGTGGAATTATATATAAGCTTAATTGGTTTTTAGTTAGAATTGAAATTAAATTAAAATTAAATATATGATATACAGTTTTTAGTTTTAATTTTATAAAAAAAAATTCAATAGTTTAAAAAATTATAAAATAGATGTTATGAATAAGTTAAAATAGAAAAGAGTTAAAAAATTCAATCATATATATATATATATATATATATATATATATATATATATATATATATATATTCTCTAATTTTAAAACAATTTCAATTCTAATGAAAAACCAATCACACCTAAGGATTTGTTTAATTCCTTATTAGAATTGAAATTAGTTCAAAAATAGAGATTTTTTACTGCCTTTGTTCCAAAATAAGAGTTCAATTTTTTTTTTAAACAAAATTTTCCTTAAAAAAGTTATTTTTAGTGTGAATTTTTGCATTTTCTTAGGAATAATAACAATACACAACCCAAATTAAAAAGTATGGATAAAAATGTAAAAATATATATTTAATTGTACGTTAAGTGTGTTGCATCTTGTAATTTGAAAATGAATGTACCAAATTAAAATTGAACTCTTTTTTCAGGATAGATGGTGTATTATGTGTTATTGAGTTTCATGATTTTTTTTTTAAATTTCAACTCCTTTATAACATTTATTATATATATAGTGTCTCCAAATTATGCAAATAAGTTATAAAATTCAACTAAAATCTATAAAAAATATATTTAATTCTAAGTCAATTTCAATTTTACCAAAGAACCAAATAGGCCCTAAGGCTATGTTTGGATTATGTTGTATTTGAGAATTTTGTATTAAAATGTGTAAAAGTTTTGGTGGGAATTTTTTGTAAAAAAAAAAAAAAAAAGTGATATGAGAAAGTAGATTGGAAGAATTTTTTTTTTTTTTTAATAATGTGAGAAGAATTTTGGAGAGAATTTAAATTTTAATTGTATGAATTTTTTTTTTGTAATTTAAAAAAATTAACTTTTTACAAATAAAAATACAAACCAAACATAGACTAAACTTCGTATTTATGATCGTCCTACCTTGGAAAAAGTTAAATCTTTTGGGGACATTTTAGGCCCTACAAAGAGGGATGGTTGAGGTTGGTGAATGTAAGCATCTGTCTTCGCTGTGAAAAGTGTAACGAATTTACCATATGTATATAGTACTTTAGGTCATAAATCAGTTATAATTTGGTTCAAGTATTTTAGAATTAGTGAATATGAAATTGAACATTAATGAAGTATTGCAGTTAGTGTCAAAATAAAATAGACACAAACCTATGATTCCGACTAGCCATTTATGATTGTACTAACCAAATTAAAGTTAAATTATGAACCCGTCAATCAAGTTTAAGTTTGTCTATGAGGATAGTAATTGAGGCCCTAAGATAATGAATATAACACTTGGCATCCAATCGAAAACGTAAAGAATTTGTAATTTGTATATAATATCCTAGCATATTACATGTAGACGCGTAAAATAAGTGTTATTTTTTCTAGAAAATGTCTTTAAAATAGTGGATAGAGATTAAGTAATTTGCTGATTTTGTATTTTTTTCATCTGCAAATTTTGTAGAGTTAAAGGTTGGAAATAAATGCCCAACATCTAATGTGTGACATTCATATATTCCCATTCCAAATTCACAATTGTGCCTTATCACTGCCACCAGGATTAATGTCCACACAAAAGAAAATTTCAACATCCAGATCATCCCAAAGTTGTGCACCTCTAATTAAAAGCCCCACTTAAAATGGTACAATGTATTAGTTTGTAAATTTAGTACAACTCTAGATTATTTGTGTGTTGGAAAATCTAAATATCTAATTTAAAATCGTTTGGCAAAAAGTAGAGTGTGGTCCATAGATTTTTAGAAAATCGAAGTGAAATATTATTTCTGACACCCCTCTCAAACATGATTTGGGTCAAACTTAATTAGTTAATATTGATAAAAGTCTGAACCCAAACACGAATAATAAAAAGTGCACATCTAAATGGGAATTGATAAGGGCTGGTCATGTTTCAAAACTCAAACCCAGATTGGAGGCATGAAGGATGGAATGTTGGGAAAATTAGATTCCAACCTAAAGTTTGATACAATATTAGAAAACTTGAACATTTTAAACTCAAAATCGATTAGCTAAAAATGAAGAGACCTAAAAATCTTATTTATCGCTCCTTTTGTTCTAACAAATAGTCTATTTTCAATTTTTTTTTATTCCAAAAAAGCAAATTAATTTATTGTTCTTAGTAATTATGATTCTATATGTCTCACACTTAAAAGTAAAGCTGAAAAAAATTATACATTTACCAGTTTATTAACTGTAGTATATTTTATAACTAAAAACAAATTATATTTCATCCAAACTAAACATGGGGGAGTAGTTAATAGGTCTTTAAGGAATCAATATGGAATATTATTTCCGAGAGTGTGATCCATGTGAAAAAACAATGGAAAATGACCCTATCATTGTATAACGCATTTGTTGAATATTTGACCAAGAATTAATAATAAAGGTTCCTTGTTCCCAAAGTTTATCAATCTGACTGTTAGAAAATATTGCCCTAGATAGTATGAAGAATTTGATTTCATAACCTGTTAGACTGTGCACAAGGGGGATCAAATTAGCGTGTGATATTTGATTACTTCATAGCAAAATTCATTGTATAATAAGACGTGTGCCCCTTGTCTATCATTTGTGCTAAATGTAAGAGAGCTTTCACCAAGAAATTCGCCGACTTTAATCAATAAAACAAAATGCTCAATTATTTAGTTGGAAGAGTAGGAGTATACTTTGAAATTTCTTGGTCCAATGGTGTGGACGAAATTGGATTAGATTATCATCTCAGTTTCGCTTTCATTTGCAACTTGTGTTGCTGGAACTAGAAGTTCAATATTTGAGTGGTCCTCAAAAAGATAGGTTGGAATTTCATCAGAAACCATAAAAAATTAACAAAATTAATGGTTATTTCTTTTAATAATTTATGTCGAGAGCTCCATATAGCACAATGCTCATAGGGTGTTCGTTCATCTTCATAGAATGAAAATTTGATTCTAACGTATTGTGTTTTTAATCTGGATATCTAATCCTTTTTGTTTAAATGAATAAAAATCTTATCGTTTTATAAAAATTGTCATGTTTTTAACTTTCTCTTATCTTATAAAATTATCACACTTAAATATTTTTCCATAATAGTAGTACTATTTAGAAAAAAAAAAAAAAAGAAGTAACAACTTCCATTTTCCAAATTCCGTTAGATTCAAATTTTAATCATTAACGATAAAACTATAAGTCCATTTTTTAACAATTTTATCTGCACATAATGATTATATTTTTGCATAAAATGCACGTTTCCCTGAAAAAAACAAAGAATCAGGCACTAAAAGAGTACAAATGGCAAGTTTTTTTTTAATAACAACTAAAACTTGAACTTTAGTCGACGGCTAATCAACAAAAATTACACGCCCCCGTTTTGGGTTGGGCAAGATCAACTGATTCAATTGCGTCTTATATGCCCCTTAACCCAAACTCAAACCTCTTATTATTTATTATTATTATTATTTTTTAAAACTTTATCACTAGTTTGGAACATTTTGGTGAAGTATAGCTAAGGAAAATTTAATGCTAATTACATATCTTTGAAACTTGTAAAAGTCTATGTATTCTAGCCGTTAATGAATACGAATCAAAAAACAAAATCCAATTATTCCAACTATTATTTGTCAACGCAGCCAAATGCAGCCAAATGAACCTACCTTTGCCGATTTTTACTTTGAAAATGTCATGGTCAAATAATGGCAGATTTCTCATTATCCAATAAGCATTTTTTTAGGTTCTCTTTTTATTGCCAAGAACTTCTATATATTGCATCTAAACTCAATTTTTTCAAAGCCAAAACAACACCATCATTAACATCAAAATGAGAAAGTACAACATAATTTTAGCATCTTTATTCCTTTCAAAGTTGCTGCTTGTATCGTTTGCAGCTTCTGATTCTGCTCATGAGGCATTTATGCAATGTCTAAACCAACATTCACTACCAAATGAACCAATTTCTGGAGTGATTTACACCCCAGAAAACTCTTCGTTTCCCACTGTCTTGCAAACTTACATAAGAAACCTACGTTTCAATGAGACCACTACCAGAAAACCCTTCCTCATTATCACCGCCTTGCATGTGTCCCACATACAGGCATCCATTATTTGCTCCAAAGCCCATGGACTTCTGATGAAAATCCGTAGTGGAGGCCATGACTATGAGGGCGTTTCCTACGTCGCGGAAGCCCCATTTTTCATCCTTGATTTGTTCAATTTTGGATCCATCGATCTTAATATTGAGGAAGAGACAGCTTGGGTTCAAGTTGGAGCAATGCTTGGTGAATTATACTATAGCATCTACAACAAAAGTAAAGTTCATGGCTTCCCTGCTGGAGTTTGTCCCACTGTAGGCGTTGGCGGTCATTTTAGTGGAGGCGGCTACGGCAACATGATGAGGAAGTATGGGCTCTCTGTCGATAATATTATCGATGCACAAATTATTGATGTGAATGGACGTCTTTTGGACCGAGCAGCCATGGGGGAAGACTTGTTTTGGGCCATAACTGGTGGTGGAGGTTCAAGTTTTGGAGTGGTACTCGCATACAAAATTAATCTTGTTCGGGTCCCACCTGTGGTGACAGTATTTGATGTGTCAAGGACTTACGCGCAAAACGCAACCTATCTCGTCCGGAGATGGCAAGAAATCGCTGATAAGTTCGATCATGACATCTTCATGAGAAATATTATTGATGTGGTCAATGGCACAAATGGAGAGAAAACTATTCGATCCAGTTTCTTCACATTATTCCTTGGAGATTCAGCAAGACTTCTTTCTTTGATGAATCAAAGTTTTCCTGAATTGGGATTGCAACAAAGTGACTGTATTGAAATGAATTGGGCTGAATCAGTGGTATACTATACAAGCTTCCCACTTGGAACTCCTGTTGAGGCTCTCCTAAGTAGAATTCCCCAAGTGTTGACTCATTTGAAAAGAAAATCAGATTATTTGAAGAAACCAATGCCAATAGAAGGCATAGAGTTCATCTTCAAGAAAATGATTGAGTTGGAAACTCCTGTCCTGACATTCAATCCCTATGGAGGAAGGATGGCTGAGATTTCACCCTCGGCAAAACCCTTTCCTCACAGAGCAGGGAATATTGCAAAGATTCAGTATGCGACAAATTGGGATCAAAATGGTGTCCAGACAGCTGAGCATTATCTTAACCTGACGAGGGCTCTCTTTGCCTATATGACTCCGTACGTGTCCAAGAATCCCAGGGAAGCATTTGTCAACTACAGGGATCTTGACATTGGAACCAACCGCAATGGGAAGAATAAGAGGAAAAATTATTTGGATGGAACTGTTTATGGCCTTAAGTACTTCAAGCAAAATTTTTACAGGTTAGTGAAAGTGAAGACAATGGTTGATCCTGACAATTTCTTCAGAAATGAACAAAGCATCCCAGTGTTTCCATGAAGTTGAAACCAGAAATAAGCTCTATGTTTGTTAGATATATTGTTGTATACTTGATCAGTGTTCGGATTGAAAAGTCATAGCTATAAGTTATAAACAAAGCAAATTAAAAATAAATAAAGATTGTGTTCCCAAATTTGTATCGATTGCTTAATCAAAATTACTTTTCTTAACCCTTATATCAAGTTGCCCCTGGTGCATCATATTAATTCTATCCTCAATTCCATTTTAATCGGATTTTATTATTATGAAACAATATCATTTTTGAGAATTCAATTTAATTTGCTGCTGTATGTGTAATATTTAGTGTTGGATTCAAATTTAATTAATATATTTTCATTGCTGGACACTGTCGATCTCAACTAGTTATGGATAAAGGTGATGATGGTGATGATGATAATTTTTCATTGCTGGACATAGCGATGTGTATCGGCGTCTTTTTTTTTTTTTTTTGACCTTCGATAATAAGGTACTGTTATTTTCTTCAAGGAATTATACAAGTGCAAATGCAACAGGAAAAAACGAATATCGGATCTCCGAATTGACCTATTGACTGACTCTAATTCCCGTCCATTCTCAATTTGGCTGTTAAAGAACAAAACTTTTTCTTAAAAAAACCACCAAAGTTTGAGGGTTTGGCATAGATCCAAAGGAGCACAAAAGAGGGCATAAACCTGACCTTTCATAAACAAAATTCTTTTCAGATAAAGTAAAAGTTTTACTTCGGGGATATAAGTTTAGGGAAGTAAAATTTGAGGGATATAAGAATAACTATATCAAACCAAGAGGTAAATCCTATCTCATGAAGAAATTAAATGGTTTATATATAATCAAGTAGTCAAGGGTCTGCGCAGAATGAGGATTTCATTAGAGACAAAATGATCTATATCAGTCATCGATATGGATCTTTTTGTATATGTTATGATATTTTTTCTCTGCTATTGTCAACTTTATCCTAATTATTTTTAATGTAAACCGTTTCTCTCTCTCTCTTCTGGGTGTGTATCAAATTTATATGTGACACAGCGAAAAAAAATAAGGAAGTACTAAAAATGAAAAATTAATATAAAAAATAAAGTTAATTACTCTATACGTTCTGAAAAAATTAACTTTTTTAAAAAAAAATTCTCTCAAAAAATTATTCTACTTTTAAATGAAAATTTACACTAATACACATGTTTATAAACAATGATTATATATGATTTAAAATAAAAAATATATAAATAAAAAATTATATATTTAATAATATATTGAATGTATAAGACATTATAACTAAAAAAATGTGTCCACCTATGAGTACATTCTTTTCTCGGACGATTGAGAAAAAGGATCAATTTGATGTTAAGACTTTCAAAATCTTCGCGATGTTGGTCCCAAATTAGTTTGTATGTTGGTCACCTTTCATTGTCAATCTAATAATTAATTCATATTAACAGATTTATTTTATTTATAATGACTGGAAAACAATATTTAATATCTACAAAATACTAATGTGTAAAATATCAAACCGGCTAGTCCGGCTTTCTATTATATAAAAAATAAAAAATAACAGGGTACACGCAAGTTATTCATCAGTTGCCAGATGTGAATTATTTGATTTTTACAAATAATCTATTGGTGTTTCTGGATTCCAAAATTTCTCATCGACGTGTCTTTCATTGAAATAACATTATTTTAAATCAAATAGGTTCTATTGAAACTTGAATAAATTACATTAGTTTAGCAAATTGGACATAATAGTTACTCTCTTTGTCACAAAAGAAAATTTTATTTTAAATTTGCTACAACTTTTTATTTAATTATGAGGTATAACTAATATTAAATGTACAATTTTTTATTTTTAAATTTACTTTTAAAATTTAAATTATATACTATTATTAGCAGTAAAGACAATAATAGAAAATTTTTAAAAGTAAAAACCTTTTTTTGAGATGTAAAGAGGACATAATAATAGAATTGACAATTTATGAATTTTTGAGCTATTATAAAATTTTTTACAGGATATATGATACTAAATCAAATTTTACTAGATACTAAGACACAAATTTTTTTTTTATAATAGCTAAAAAATTTACCGGGCTTCCCATTATACTATCTAGTAACTATCATGTACTATTTGTCTAAAATAACGTTATTTTATTCTAGTTTCAATTGAGCCCATTTCTTTTTAGGAAAAATAGCCGCATGATAACGAGAGAGGAGAGTGAGGATATTGTTGGGATTAAAAATAATAAATCCCAAAATAACACAAAAAAACCGGACAGAAAAGCAAACAAGTTGCTTGATTTTGTTATGAAAACTTTGGTCAACTCAAAATTGACAAAGCAATTTATTTTGACCAAGAAACTGATCAAACAAACAAATTGATGATGATGGACCCACGCAAAATAAATAGAAACCAGGAAAGACCAGCAACACTTCGTTTCCAATTGATCTAGCCAAAATTTGGCTCTGGACCGCTAAAACAACACAAGCCAATTTACGTGAATTGACTTTCGGCCAAGGAAAAAACAAGCAAAGCAATTTGCTTGAATTGTACAGAAAACTAAGGCCACTAATGGCATGCACCATAGCCCTTATTTTCTAACCTGGGCCTGGCCGCAAAAATGCCAAGTCAGCAAAATTGCTGACTTGGTAATAAACAGTGGAAGCCAGGCTCCTTTGCCTGGCTTCTGCACGGGCCAGGCAAAGGAGCCTGGCCCAAATTTTTTTTTTTTGCCGTTTTGCAGGCAAAAACGACACCGTTTTGCCTCTAAACGACGCAAAACGGCGTCGTTTTTTTGGTCGATCAAGCGCCGATCACGACACAATGTCGTGGCGCCGCATTTTTTTCGAATACCGCCAAGCGGCGCGTTTGGCGTCTTGAAACACAAGCATAGCGGCGTCGTTTAATTATAAAAGAAAAAAAAATTGGTGACAGCGCTGTCGACTGTGACATGAGGCGTGCCACTGTACTTTCCGTTGCAAGCGCCATTCTGCCACCGTTGAGAGCTAAATTTATATATATATATTTTTTAAAATCACCAACGGTCATAAAATTTCATCCTCTATAAAATGAGATGCATTTTGCATATTTTTGGGCCAAAATCCGAATTTCATATTTCCCAAACTCTCTCAAAAACTCTATTTTCTTCCAACAAAATGAATCCTCCTAACCCTTTTGGAAATAACCCACTCTATGGAAATAACCCTTCATTCTATAATCCATCATATAATGTTGGTCAATTTGCTTCTAATTCTCAAAATCCTACCCAATTTCCCCAAAACCCACCCCAATTTCCAACTAGTTTTCCATTAAATCCTACAATGTTTCAAGTTCAAGGGTTCCAACAACACATGATGTCCAATTTCAACCATCAACCAAACCGTGAAATTCCTACAAATGTTGATAATGAAGATGGCTCCGGAGACGACGGAGAAATGCAAAATAAGGCGAAAAAATGGTCACTTGAAGAAGACACGGCTTTGATTTCGGCATATATTCACATCACAACAAATCCGATTATAGGTACGTCTCAAAAGAATTCTATGATATGGAAGAATATCCTTTCACAATATAGGCGACTCGGAAGACAATGCCAACATCAATCCCGAAATGTGTCCCAGTTAGAGCTCGGTGGAGGAGAATTTCTTCAAGCGTGTCAAAGTGGGTTGAAATTTTCAGAGTCGGAAAGGTTGAAAAAAGTGGAATGAGCAGCGAAGATGTGCTCAAACGCACTCACCATATGGGAGCATTCGAATAAGGGTTCAAAGTTCCAATTTATAGAGCATTGGAAGTTGTTGAGATCTTTTCCAGTGGGAATCTTGCATTGGAAGAAATGTTCCTACTTCCAATGTACCATTTGATGATTCAAACACCCCCGAAACACCACACACCGCTAGTAGCGGGAAGAGATCACGCACAGATGATGATTTTATCAACCTATCCTCTCCAATTGGCGAACAAGTTCCGATCAATTTAGAAAACACTGCTACTAGTCCTCTAAAACGGCCAATAGGGGTGAAGAAGGCAAAAAGTAAGGGAAAACATAAGGTCGGTATACAACTATTTCCGGAGAGTCCGAGCATTGAAAGGCTAGGCTTATCCTTCCAAGAGAGGATAGTAGTCGAGAGGGAGAAGATTGCTTTGGATATGAAAAAATTAAATGCCGATAGAATTGCTCATCAAGAGCAAATGGAGGCCGAGAGAATGAAAATAGAGGCCGAGAGAATTGCTCATCAAGAACAAATGGAAAGGATGAAACATGAGCAAAAGTTTCAAGCCTGGCTTACTTTTGCGAACCGTGGAGAAGACAACTTATCAAACGCAGAAAAGAAAATGTTTCATAAGCTTAGCGAAAGTTTAGGAATGTAGTAGTATTTTATTTATTATGTTTTAGTATTTAATTTAGAGTATTTATTTTCATGTTCTAAGTTGATTATTAAATTTTAATTTTAATGTAATGTTGTTTTATTTCCCATTAATTGTTTCCATTAGAGTATTTATTTTCATATTTTAAGTGTAGTATTAATTTTTAATCTTAAAGTAATGAAAGTTTTTCCATTAATTATTTTAAATATATAATGTATGATAAAAAAATTAATCATGCTATTAAGAATTTTATTTTTAATTTATCACATTTATTTTCATGTTTCAGGTATATTATTAAATTTTTATTTTAATGTAATGTAAATATATTTTTTACTTATTGTTTCAAGAATTTCATATTTGCTTTAGAGTATTTATTTTCATTTTACGTATTTCATTTTAAATTTAGAGTATTTATTTTCATTTTTAAGAGTATTATTAAATTTTAATTTTAATGTAATGTAAATTTATTTTCTATTGATTGTTTTACGTATTTTATATTTAATTTAAATTCATGTAATGTAAATTTAAGTTTTTCATGTAATATAAATTTATTTGCCAAAAAATATTTTTAATAATGGTCCAACAAATTATTAAAGTTGTATTATTAAATGTATTTTTAATTTTAATATAATGTAAAAAAAGTTGATAATGACTGCGTGAATAGTGCAGGCCAGGCCATTAGCGTGAGTAAATTTTTTTATAGTGGCTGCGTGAATAGTACTGGCCTGGCCACAAGCTGATGTGGCTGAATGAGGCCTGGCCCCAAAAAGGGGCCACGGTGCATGCCCTAAGGAAGCAAGAAAGAAGACTTCAGCTGGAAAAAACCGTGCAGCCAAATTCTTGAAAAATTGCTGGCAAAATTTTTATATGTTTCTCTCTCTGTATATTTCTCTCTATATATTAAAATTATGAATAATATGTCATATTTATAGGACTCAACTAAACTCTATACCTATTGAATTTGGTAACTACTAAACTAAAACCCAATATGATTAATAATTCTAAATCTAATAGAATTATTAAATTACAAATTATAAACCCAATAGGATACTAGGATACTTAGTTTAATTCAACTCCATTGCCTCCCTTAAACTAAGTTTTCGTAACTTATCATGCCTAGCATTTTCTTCAACTTCATAAACGAATCCATCTTCAACGCTTTCGTGAAAATATCAGCTACTTGCTCTTCGGTCTTGCAATAATCGATCACAATTTCCTTTCGTTGAACCAAATCACGAATGAAGTGAAATTTGATGTCGATATGCTTGCTTTGACCATGAAACACTGGATTCTTCGTCATCTTTATTGCTGACGTACTATCACACAAGATAGTAGTTGCTCCATCTTGCTTATGTTGAAGAAAATTTAGCATCCTTCTAAGCCACAATGCTTGAGTAGCACTGCTAGCCGCTGCAATGTATTCTGCCTCCGCTGTAGATAACGCGATAACTGGTTGCTTTTTTGAACTCCACGAAAATATACCGGAACCAATAAAGAAAGTATAACCAGAAGTACTCTTTCTCTCCACAGTGTCACCAGCCCAATCACTATCAGTGAATCCAACAAGATCAATAGGATCACTTTTTGCATAAAAATTCCATCACCTTGAGTACCTTTAATGTACCTCAAAATTCTCTTAACTGTCTGCAAGTGAGACTGACGTGGATTCTTCATAAATCTACTGATTAAGCCGACACTGAAATTGATATCAGATCTTGTAGCTGTCAAGTATCTCAAACTCCCTACCAAACTTTTAAAATAAGTAGGGTCCACATAAGTGCCAGTCCCATCTTTGGTCAAACGCAATCGTTCTTCAACTGGAGTCAAGATTGGTTTTGCACCATCCATCTTGCATTTCTTCAAAATATCTCTAGCATATTTCTTTTGACAAATAAAAATGCCTTGATCAATCTGCGAAACCTCAATTCCAAGGAAGTATGACATAAGACCCATGTCTGTCATCTCGAACTGTCGAATCATAGCCTCCCTGAATTCTGCAATCATCTTGGGATTATTCCCAGTAAATGTTAGATCATCCACATATAAGCATACGATAACAACCGCACCATGAGAAGATGTCTTCACATATGAAGCATGATCAAAAGGACAGCGCTGACAACCACTGTCAACGAAGAAAGAATCAATACGGCTGTACCACGCTCTTGGAGCTTGCTTCAAGCCGTAAAGGGCTCTTTTTAAACGGTACACCTTATTTTCTTGCCCTTTCTTCACAAATCCTGTAGGTTGTTCAACGTATACTTCTTCCTCAAGTATACCATTCAAAAACGCAGACTTTACATCCATTTGATGTATTTTCCAACCATTTTGGGCAGCTAAAGAAATAATTAAGTGAACAGTATCAAGCCGAGCAACAGTTGCAAATACCTCAAAATAGTCGATGTCGGGTTTTTGTTTATAACCTTTAGCAACCAACCGCACCTTGAATCTGTCTACTTCTCCATCGGGCTTGTACTTCGTCTTGTAAACCCACTTGACACCAATGGGTTTCTTGCCACTTGGAAGATTTGTGAGCTCCCAAGTATCATTCTTTTCAATGGCATGAATTTCATTAGCCATTGCTTTCTTCCAGTGATCCTCACGAACAGCATTTTCAAAATTAACTGTGTCACAATCTGCAAAGAGAGCAAAATTAACAACATCTTCGTCAGATAAGTTTTGAGAGTGACCATCAACAACATAATCCTGCAAACGAGCTGGTAAACGTCTTGTCTTTGTGGTCGACCAGACTATACAGGAATAGGTTGAGTAGAAACTGGTTGCTGTTCAGGTACTTCGAGCTGATTGACCTCATCATCATTGTCATCAAAGTATGAAGATTGTGGAGGATGACTAACCGCCACATCTGACCCTTTTTCTCACCAATCCCAGACATCTTTCTCATCAGAATTCACATCTCTACTAAAGGTGATCTTCTTTGTCAAAGGGTTGTATAACTTGTACCCTTTAGTCTCAGAACTATAACCAATAAAAATACACTTCTCCGCTTTATCATCCAGTTTCTTTCTAAGAGCATTTGGAACATGTGCATACGCCAAACAACCAAATACTCTAAGATGAAAGATATTTGGCTTTTTACCCGACCAAACCTCATAAGGGGTTTTCCCACCATTACATCTAGTAGGACATCTATTTAATAAATAGATTGATGAGAATCAAATATTCATAAACTTAAATATGTGTTTTTCATGCTTTTGCATAGATTTCATTGAGATATGCCATGTTTATTAGAGAAATCACATTATATTTGTGATTCTCATCTTTTATTGATTTTGTAGGAAAAAAGGGGTTAAAAACCAGTTATCTTCGGGAGTTCATAACGTTTGATGAGAATGTCCAAATGAGGTGATTAAAGATGCTATGGAAAGATGAGAAAGAGAGCTAAAACTTTCATGCAGAACGTTTTCTCAAATTCCGAAAGCAAATGGAAAAAAAAAAGCAAAAGCAAACAAGAACAAAGAAGAGGAAATGGGAGAAAAATCAGCCATCTTCCGAGGGCCATAAATCTTGATTCAGACGTCCAAATGAGATTATTCAAGATGATATGGAAAGAAAGAGAAAAACTTTAATTCAGAGAGTTTTGTCTAATTCGGACGAAAATCAAAGAACCAAAGAAGTCCAAACCGAAGGTTTTGACCATTTCATTTCACCTTAACGTGATAAATGACGCTTTCATCATCAAAGCTGAAATTTGCATTTTCCTAATGTTTTGGAAGCTCCTATAAATACCCATTTTCTGCGAAAAAGACAAGTTAGGTTAGGGTTAGTTTTACATTTTTGCACATTTTCCCAGTTGCATTTCACAATGTGGCTAAATTTGGATTGGAATTTGTTGGATTTACCAATCTTATGATTAAGGAAGTATTTCTTACGAATTTCTTATGCTTTCAATTGTTAAATTTCCTTGTGATTGTTGTTTGTTTGAAGCCATGAGGCTAATTATCTTGGGTGATTCTTGGTGTTTGATGATGTTAGGTTTATTTTGATTTCTTATGGGTTGTAGAGTGATGTAATTGAAGTATTTCTACTTGTATTTAATGAATTGACATGCATTGAATGGTGGCCACATTTAGTGTGTGTTCTTGGGGTTCGTGTGTGTTTTAGAATATGCATGAATTTAGACCAAAAGTGGAAAAACTACCTAGCATTCTCTAAATTGAGGTGTTTGAGACAAGAAACAACTACTATATGAGATTAATTGTGCACTAAAAGTGTGGTAAGTGAGAGAAAGGAGATCTTCTATTCTTTAATTCCATTGAGACCGAAAGGAGATGTGGAGTGAAAAATAGGTGGTTTTCTTAGATAAACACTTGGAATGTGGCTAAAACATCTAGGGCTAGAATTGTGCATTAGGCGCTAATGTGCTCTAGGTGGGGATGAGAGGAGATTCCTCATTCTATAATTTCAATGAGACCGAAGGAGATTTGATGTAGCCAATTAGTTAAGATGCCCTACACCGGAGTCAAAGTAATAGAACCCTTGCATTGCCTCATTTGTGTGTTTATTTCCTTGTTTTAGTTAGTTAAATGTCACTCTCTAAATCATTGCATTAGTTAACATAGATAGCAAATAATTAGTTGCACTTAAATTCTTGTTTTGTCCGGAAAATGATCCCTATGCTTTTACAATTGATTAAGTGAGGTTTATATTTGTGTGAGTTTGAGCTTTATTTTGATGCACTTTTGCACACACAGAAGCTCACCATAGATACCACATGGGCTTTACCTTGAAAAACTTGGCGGTTTGGCAACTATCATTGATCGCACCATGTCCATCATAGTTTTGTTCTTTCTTTCTGCAACACCATTCTGCTGAGGAGTGTACCTAGTTGTCATCTGATGCTTAATCCCATGCTGTGCCAAAAAATCATCACATACTGTATACTCCGTGCCTCTATCAGTTCTCAAAGTTTTGATGGAGTAACCACTTTGCTTCTCAACATATACTTTAAAACTTTTAAAAGTATCACAAGCATCAGACTTATTCTTCAGAAAATAAACCCAAGCCTTTCTACTGAAATCATCAATAAAAGTAATAAAATACTTATTACCTCAATTAGAAGGAACATCCACTGTACATAAATCAGAGTGAATGAGCTGTAATGGTTCTTTTGCCCTCCAAGCCTCGCCTTTAGGAAACGGGTCTCGATGCTTCTTGCCCAAAATACAAGACTCACACTGTCTATGGTGAAAGTTGATGGAAGGCAGCCCACAAACAATGTTATTTTTGGCCAAAAACTGCAATCCACGGAAGTGAAAGTGCCCAAATCTCATGTGCCACAACCAAGTGTCATCAACTTCAATCGAGTTAAAGCAAGGTGAATCACCACAATTCAAAATAATAGGAAACAATCTGCTATTTGTCATATTCACATTTGCAATCAAACCCAATCTATCATCAGTGATGGTGCAGACGCGTTTTCAAAAACGCAAATCATAATTCTTCTTTTGAAGTTGACCCAAACTCAAGAGATTTTGATGCAAAGCAGGTACATAAAACACATCAGCAACAGGACTTTTTGCGCCATTCTTCAAGGTAATAGGAATATCTCCTTTACCACATACAGGTACTTCATGATTATTACCAAAACGAACAGTGGATTTAAATGACTTATCCAAATTTTTAAATAATTCCTTCTTTCCAGTCATGTGGTTACTACATCCAGAGTCAACATACCACATGTTATTTTTAGACTCCCCAGCCACACCAGCAGAAAATAGGATTGTCTCATGCTTTTCACCAGAATCTTCAGCAACATTAGCAATGATATCCTTATTTTCTGATTTATTAGACCAACAATTCTTTTGGATATGGCCTACTTTACCACAATTAAAACATTTAGGCCCTTTTTGCTGATTATTGTTGGAATTATAAAAATTGCCTCTTTGTTGGGAGGAATTGTCACCTCTACCGCGACCACGAGAGTTACCTATTCCACGTTCACGACCTTTGAAATTTTGGCCACGACCACTAGAAGCAGCACTATTGGACGAATTTTCGCTACTTTTCTCCTTAGCAGTCTGAATTTTCACAGCTTGCAACGCCTTCTCCACAGGCTTCTTTTCATGGGATTCATCCAATTTGCCATTAATTCGTTGTTCATGCAGCAGCAATGACCCTTGCAATTCATCAACTGACAAGGTTAACATCTCTTTTGTCTCTTGCATCACGGCAGCGACATGGTCAAACTTTAACGGCAAAGTATTCAAGACCTTTTCTACAATGAGTTGATCAGTAAGATCATACCCATTCAACTGCATCTCGTTCTTTATATCATTCAAACGAGAAAAATAAGACTCAATAGTCTCATTCTTTTCCATGCTGCATAGCTCGAACTTTCTTTTCAACATTGACAAATTACTTTGTTGAACTTTGTTAATGCCTCGATACGTTTTGGCCAAAATATCCCATGCCTGTTTTGCGGTTTTAGCGATGGATATTTTTCCAAATACAGAAACATCAATTGCCTGGTGTATTTGAGACAACGCCAAACTGTCGTTTTGTTTTGTCGCCTTAGTAGCATCCTCTGCTAAATTTTCTTGAATATGGGCTAACAAATCAAACGCGTTGAGATGCGTTTCCATCTGGATCCTCCAAAAATTGTAATCTTGTTTACCCTTTAATTTGGGTACTGAACAATTAATATTCCGATTCGCCATAACTTCCAAACACCAACCAAAGCTCTGATACCAGATGTTGGGATTAAAAATAATAAATCCCAAAATAACACAAAAAACCTGAACGGAAAAGCAAACAAGTTGCTTGATTTTGTGAGAAAAACTTTGGTCAACTCAAAATTGACAAAGCAATTTATTTTGACCAAGAAACTGATCAAACAAACAAATTGATGATGATGGACCCACGCAAAATAAATAGAAACCAGGAAAGATCAACAACACTTCGTTTCCAATTGATCTAGCCAAAATTTGGCTCTGGCCCGCTAAAACAACACAAGCCAATTTACATGAATTGACTTTCGGCCAAGGAAAAAACAAGCAAAGCAATTTGCTTGAATTGTACAGAAAACTAAGGCCAATAAGCAAGCAAGAAAGAAGACTTCGGCTGGAAAAAACCGTGCAGCCAATTTCTTGAAAAATTGCTGGTGAAATTTTTATATGTTTCTCTCTCTGTATATTTCTCTCTATATATTTAAATCATGAATAATATGTCCTATTTATAGGACTCAACTAAACCCTATACCTATTGGATTTGGTAACTACTAAACCAAAACCCAATATGATTAATAATTCTAAATCTAATAGAATTATTAAATTACAAATTATAAACCCAATAGGATACTAGGATACTTAGTTTAATTCAACTACAGATATGATTTAGGTGGAAAGAGTAATGATATAAACAACGACTAAACATACTGACTTTTTATCGCCATTGATATGTATCCATGTCATTCCTATTTTTTTTTAAAAAAAATAAAACAGAAAATTAAAAAAAAATTAAATAAAAAATAAAACAGAAAATTAAATAAAAATTGGTGAATTCCGCCATCTGATTTCCTTCATCCAGCTCCTTCTTGTCTCTTTTCTTCTCTACTTGATTTCCTTCATCTAGCCACGAGGGGAATTCCACAACCCAAACAAAAAAATCGATGAATTCGCCATCCAAACTTCTTTCTCTTCTTCTCTGCCGATTTACGCCATCCACGGGAATTCCATATTCCAAACCCGTCTTCATCGTGCCATAGAATTCTAGATTCCAACCGTCTTCATCAGCACGAATTCCAAATTCCAAACCCGTCATCCAACCACGGAATTCCAAATTTCCGAATCATCTTCATCGGGGCAAGATTGTCGGATTTCGACCTTTGTGGTCATCATCGTTTTTTCCCAATTATCTTGACAAATAGATACAGAGACAAAACAACAATGAGAGATCTAAGAATTTAGTTTTAGTTCCAATTTGGAATCTGGAATTCCTGTGGCTGGATGAAGACGGATTTGGAATTTGGAATTCCCGTGAACTAATGAAGACGGATCCAAAAATGTGAAAAAATCTGGCACAAAAAGACATGTCATGTAGGAGAAAATAAAAAGGCTAGAAAAGAAAAAAGAAAAATTAATAATATTCTAATTGAGAATATATATATAGATATATATATATTTAATAAAGAAAATTTACTACGAAAAGAATAATACTGCTAATTAATTATGAAAAGCACATGAATGAAAATTAAATTTCTAAGATGTCTGATAGGATTTAATTTGTTGCCGTTTAATAGGAGCTAAACTATGATATTAATGCTTTATTTGGTATGAAATTGGCTAATTTAAAGTGTTTTTGTCCCAGGAAGTAAAGTTGATGGACTAAGGCAAAAAGATGGAATTTAATGGAGATTTAGAAGATTTTTGGAGAAGCACTTCTTGAGCCAAAACAGAAGACTCTTTTGTTTTAAGATTGCCCATGCCTTAAAGGATGAAGTCTTGGAGGTGAAAGTCAAGGAAATGCACGTGACCACGTCTTGAGCTGAGATAAAGAACCGATGAGCTGATAACTTGAATTTCAAGATTTGAATTTGTCTTTTGATTTCAATTTTTGTAATTCAAGTTAGAATGGATTTGAAGACAATTGATAGGATTAGATAGGATTAGATAAGATAGGATGGTTGGTTAGGAATTTAAAGTTTAAAGACTTAGGATTTGTTGGAGAGATTTTAGGAAGGTTGTTAGAGAAGAAGGCTATAAATAGGAGGGTTACGGAACTTGGAAGATATAAGTCTTTCCTTTAATTCTTTGCAGAATTTTTCCTTTCTCTTGTACTTCTCTTTCTCTTTAGAATAAATTTAGAATAGTTTTGCCATCATGAGTGGCTAATTTACTTTCATTCCGTTCCAAGGGGTGTTGATGCCAATATATTTAGTGAGGTTTTGTTCATAGTTTCATAATATTTTGCATTCAAGTAATCATTATTTCTTGCATTATATTTTTATGGATTTTTGAATGATAAATAAATTGACAACTTATTTGCATTCTTCTTTCTATAGCTATCTATTTGTTCTTGATCCGTAATTGTCCGGAACATTTAGTACAAGTAGCACTTAAATCTTTTTGCGTGTATAAAGTGACAGTAATCATGCATTTATGATTTAAAGGGAAGTAACGATACAAAGATTTTCAATTGTAGCTATCTCAATTGTTGGTTTTTGTTTTAACTGTTTTCAATGATTTTAATGCTACTATCAAATGATATGGAACGCTATCGCCCCCAGTCATTTGTTAGTAAGGTTTGTTATGAATGCTAGGTTCAAACAAATAAAATAGGAAAACTCAAAATTTTGTCATGGCTATCCTGCGAAATTTTCGGTTAAATGCTTGAATCAGAAAGTGTTTTTAGAATCCTATGATCTAGATATATTCGGTACAACTACACTTCCTTGGATCGGAGTTTGGTAGGATTGAAATATTTCTTTTACATATTGCTAGTAATTTCTTTAATAATTTTCCTTTATTTATTACTATTAGAATTGGCATTAACCTTCTTCTTTTATTTCTTTTCATCTTAAGTGCTAAAAACCCCCCTCACACATAGCTCCTCGTGGGATTCGAACTGGTCCACTACTACTACAAATCAATTGTAGTTAATTGAAGATCTGAATTAATTTTGGGGGTTTCGACAACCCGACCAATGTCTCACATGATATTCCTAGAATTGGTTGTTTTCGAATAATTCAAAATATTTTAATTTGCAATCGTATAAAAAAATTGAATTTGAAAATGAAAATAAATAATAATAAGTTAGTTAGCGAGTATATAAGCACCACAGTATATAGATAAAAAGGAATCAAATTATAGAAGATAATGGACATATCAATTTTGACTATTCCTTAATGGCATTTTTGAAAAAGGTATTGGCCAATGTTTTTAATCTCATCTAAGTCATAAATGGATACCAATTAATCAAATTCATACTTCTTCTTTGCAATATACACTAATAGATAAAGAATTTATAAAATACTAAAATTATAAATTAAGTGAGAATTTAAAAGATTAAAAGATGCAAAGTTTAACTAGAAATTTTTACATATTTCCTTTTAAATTCTAATAGTTGAAAAAATGATTTACTTAAAAACCTATTACTCTATATTTTATAGGGAAATTTACAAAAATGGCACCTCTGACTATTGACTTTATAAAAATAGCACCTTCCTTTTTTCCTTTTCTGTTATAACACTTCTGATATGAATCTTAAACAAAAGCATAAAATTCGAACCTATACTAGAGTGTTGGTCCTAGTATCGTCTTTTAGGTTGAACTAAGTTTTCATTTAGCAAGACACCAACTCCAAGATTGAAGAAGGACTTTGCTTTTGTCCACTTGACACCTAATGGAATTATCAAAGACCCAAGATGTGAACTTTGACTATCCTTGGAACCAACCGGCACACTCAAATTATTGAGGGAAAGAAACTCAATAAACTAGCTTAAACATGAACCCAAGAGGCTATTCTCAAAAATTCAAAACCAGTTCTAAACTATAACTCAAAGAAAAGTACAAAGTTCTCAAGTTTGTATTGTCAAAATTTTGTATTTGCATGTTGGCCGATGGCCTTGTTTCATAGAACTACAAAAGGGCGGCCAAGGTGACCTAATCTATCCTCTAAAAGGATTAGAATCCCTTGCCTCTTAGAAATTTAATTACTTAAAAGAAAAGACTCCTAATCTAATAAAAAGAAACAACCAATAAAATTGCCTAAAACTACTTCAAGGCTGGTTTGGATTGAGTTGGCCGAGTGTTGGAGTTGTATTTGGATTTGGCCAAGTTTGATTTCCTCTAGGCTTGAAGTGGATGTGGAAGCTTCTTTATATTTCATGGCTATGAATTTGGAAGTTTCTAATGTAGCTCATGATCAAGTAGTGGCAATACTTGATCCATTATTTACAACACTTAGTAGAATGAGACTTGATGACTCACAACTGGAAGTCCTTGCTGCGTTATTGTCTTGAGTTTCAAATACTTCGGCTATAAGCATTGCTAAAGCAGCTTGCATTTTCTTAGTTCTTGACCTAGTCATAGGCCCTCCCATGCATTGCAAAGGATCAAACCTTGAACGCCTCATTGATGAAGTTTTAGTCTCATCTTTGGCTTCATGTTCACATTCGGCTACTTGAGGAGTTGTAGTTGTCTCGAACTTTGGATTTTCATCAGTCCTTCCTTCTTTGAAAGGACTCGCCCTCAAGTCCATAAACTCATCATCGAAGTCAAACAATGAAAGGTCTGAGATATTAAATGCAGCACTACCTCCATAATCACTTGGAAGGACAAGTTGGTATGCATCTTCTCGAGGATGAAGCTTAGTCCTTACTTGCGTTCTCCCTTCTTGATGATTTGAAGGTGTATCCTCTCATGTAAATCTTGAACAAACTTAACCTTAGCTGCACCATAAAAATTTATTTGCTCATTGCTTAGCAATGGCACAAAGTCAAGAGGGGTTAGTGGTTTAAAACCAAGCAACCTAATTTCACACAAGACACTTAGAAAAATTTTAATACGCTTCACATGCTCTTCTAAGCTCTTGCTATACATGAGAATGTCATCAAGGTACACAACAAATTTTCTTTTAAATGCTTAAGTATATGATTCATGAGTCGTATGAATGTGCTAGGTGCATTAGTTAATCCAAAAGCCATGGCTAACAATTCATACAAACTAAATTTAGTTTTACAAGCAATTTGCCATTCATTTCCATCTTTAAAGTGTATTTGATGATATTCACTCATAAGTTCATTTTTAATATACATTTTAGAACCATGAAATTCTTCAAATATGTTATTAAGGCAAGGTATTGGATATCTATACTTAATTGTAATTTTATTTATAACTTTACAATCAATACTCATTCTCCACGTACCTTCTTTCTTTGGAACAAGGTTGACTGGCACTGCGCATGGACTAAGACTTTCTCGTACATGACCTTCATCTAGCAATTCCTCAACTTTCTATTGGAGCAATTTTGACTCTTCAGGGTTGGCTCGGTTGGGAATTATTGCTCCAGGAATGAAATCAATTTGATTATCAATTCCCGTTAAAGGTGGTAATCCTTTAGGGAGATCTTCTAGAAAAACATCTTCTTCTTCCTGCAAAACAATTTTGACTTACGAAGACAAGTCACTTGGTAGCTCATCAATAGTAGATAAAACTTCTTGAAAATTATTTGGCACCAACTCTTTACTTACATTTAAAATTCTATCAACATCATTTATGCAAGTAGAGAAACTACCTTTAAAATTTTCAACTGATGGCTGGATACCTTCTTTTTACTCATGAGAACCGAAGCCTTACCTTTAGAGGTTGAAGGAATTTGTTTACTCATGGTTTGAGCAGAATTTGGACATTTTTCAACCTTCTTTTGTGTTCTTATCCACTCCATTTGCTTCACCTTTTGTTGTTGATGAAACTTACTAATTTCTGAAGATGACAATGGTGCGAGTATGAAGGCTTTTCCATCCTTATTAAGACGATACTTATTAGTCCTGCCGAAATGAATTGCATTGCAATCATTCTCCCAAGGAACAACATCACAAAGAACTTGGTCAACAAAATTTCCAATTTTAAAACTTACCAAGGTTGGCTTCGTGACACGGAGTGATCCACTTTGATTCATCCATTGTAATTTATATGGTTTTGGATACAAGGAACATTTGAGCTTCAATTTATCTACAAGATAAGTAGAAGCAAGGTTAGTACAAGATCCTCCATCAATAATCAATATACAAATTTGTTCCTTAATTAAACATTTAGAGTGGAAAAGATTTATCCATTGATCCTAGATGTCTTTCTCGGGTGGAGCACTCAAAGCTCTCATTGTAAACAAACATTCTTCAGTTGTTTGATCCTCTTCATGCCCCCAATGTTTATGAACATTACTTGCGGCCATCTTACTCTCACTTTTATAGATTCCATCATCTAAGATAGTCATAGTTCGAGAGTTTGGACATTGAGAAGTCACATGTCCTCGACCTAAGCACCTTAAACGTTGGATAGAAGAACTAATGTTAGACCTACTTGAATTGGACGAAGGTTTAGGGTTCCTTACCTTTGAAGAAGTTTGTAGTGTACAATTCTTCCCATTTGCTGGCTTGGATGCTTCTTTTGCGGATGCAACTTGAGCCACTGTGCCTTTCATTTGGTCAAATCTTCTTTGGACTACTTTTAGAGCTGAAGCTAAGCTCTTAAAGCACTCTTTTATGTCTTTGTCTTGTTCTCTTGGATTTGAGGCCATCTCTGCATAAGTAATGTTAGGAATAAAAATTTCCTACCTCACTTCCCTCTATCCACACTACAAGAAAAACCCCCCTTTAGTGACGGAAACCACCGTGACGAAAAAAAATTCCGTCACCAAAGGACACCTTTAGTGACAAGAACTCAAGTCGTCACCAAATTTTCACCATCCCACCATCTTTAGTGACGAGTGGCTAATACTCGTCACCATTTCGTCACTAAAGATTCATGTAGTCTATGATCTCATTTTCGAATAAAATGCATTGCCTTTTTGGCTTGTCAAAAAAAAAATATATTTTTTCCCACAGACCAAATTCGTTATATTTTCCTCGCAAACAACACAAATTCATTATCTTTTCCTTTAAGAAAAATCTGAGGAAGGCAAATATGAGTCAGCAAGGAGAAATGGCTGCTTGTGTTGATGGTGTTAAGGATTTGAAGATTGAGAAAAATGAAGTTAATATGGCTGCTTGGCTTCATGGGGTTAATGATTTGAGGATTAAGCCCTACGAGCTCTGTCCCCTCGGTAATTAAAACATTGTTTACAACATTAATTAATGGTTTTTCCTCATGTGTTTTGTTTCTACAATTTTTTCCTGTGTGAAAGAATAAAAGAGAAAGATAGAATAAGAAAAGATGATTTTTATTGGGTGGAACTGTTTATGGCCTTGAGTACTTCAAGCAAAATTTTTACAGGTTAGTGAGAGTAAAGACAATGGTTGATCCTGACAATTTCTTCAGAAATGAACAAAGCATCCAAGTGTTTCCATGAAGTTGAAACCAGAAATAAGCTTTATGTTTGTTAGATATATTGTTGTATACTTGATATCAGTGTTCGGATTGAAAAGTCATAGCAATAAGTTATAAACAAAGCAAATTAAATATAAATAAAGATTGTGTTCCCAAATTTGTATCGATTGCTTAATCAAAATTTCTTTTCTTAACCCTTATATCAAGTTGCTCCTGGTGCATCATATGAATTCTATCCTCAATTCCATTTTAATCGGATTTTATTATTATGAAACAATATCATTTTTGAGAATTCAATTTAATTTGCTGCTGTATGTGTAATATTTAGAGTTGGATTCAAATTTAATTAATACATTTTTCATTGCTGGACATGGCAATGTGTATCAGCGTTTTTTTTTTTTTTTTTACCTTCGATAATCAGGTATTATTATTTTCTTTAATTATCAGTACTATTACAAGGAAATGAGGAATTATACTAGTGCAAATGCAACAGGGTAAAAACGAATATCGGATCTCCGAATTGACCTATTGACTGCCTCAAATTCTCGTCCATCCTCAATTTGGTTGTTAAGGAACAAAACTTTTTCTAGAAAAAACCACCAAAGTTCGAGGGTTTGGCACAGATCCAAAGGAGAACAAAAGAGGGCATAAACCTGACCTTTCATAAACAAAATTCTTTTAGATAACGTAAAAGTTTTACTTCAGGGATATAAAAATAACTATATAACTATATCAAGCCAAGATGTATGTAAATCCTATCTCATGAAGAATTAAATCGTTTATATATAATCAAGTAGTTAAGGGTCTGCGCAGAATGAGGATTTCATTAGCCACAAAACGATCTATATCAGTCATCAATATGAATCTTTTTGTTTATGTTATGATATTTTTTCTCTATTATTGTCCACTTTATCCTAATTATTTTTAATGTGAACCTTTTCTCTCTCTCTTTTGGGTGTGCATCAAATTTATATGTGACACAAAGAAAAAAAATAAGAAAGTAATAAAAATATAAAATTAATATAAAAAATAAAGTTAATTACTCTATATGTTCTGGAAAAATTAACTTTTAAATTTTTTTTTGTCGCAAAAAATTATTTTACTTATAAACGAAAATTTATACTAATACACATGTTTATAAACAATGATTATATATGATTTAAAATTAAAAAATATAAAAATAGATATAAAATTATATATTTAATAATATATTAAATGTATAAGACATTATAACTAAAAAAATGTGTCCACCTATGACTACATTGTTTTATTGAACGATTGAGAAAAAGGATCAATTTGATGTTAAGACTTTCAAAATATTCGCGATGTCCCACGGTCCCAAATAACTGTGCACGTTGGTCACCTTTCATTGTCAATCTAATAATTAATTCATATTGACGGATTTATTTTATTTATAAAGACTGGAAAACAATATTTAATATCTACAAAATACTAATGTGTTAAATATCAAACCGGCTAGTCCGGCTTTCTATTATATAAAAAATAAAAAATAACAGGGTACACGCAAGTTATTCATCAGTTGCCAGGATGTGAGTTATTTGATTAATTTTTGCAAATGATCTTCTAGATTCTAAAATTTCTCATCGACGTGTCTTTCATTGGAATAACATTATTTTAAATGAAATAGGTTCTATTGAAACTTGAATAAATTACATTAGTTTAGCAAATTGGACATAATAGTTACTCTCTTTGTCACAAAAGAAAATTTTATTTTAAATTTGGTACAGCTTTTTATTTAGTTATGAGTTATAACTAATATTAAATGTATAATTTTTTAATTTTAACTTTACTTTTAAATTTTAAATCATATACTATTATTAGTAGTAAAGACAATAATTGAAAAAATATAAAAGTAAAATCTTTTTTTGAGACGTAAAAATGACATAATAATAGAATTGACAATTTAGGAATTTTTGAACTATTATAAAAAAATTTACAGGATACATGATACTAACTCAAAGTTTACTAGGTACTAAGACACAAATTTTTTTTTATAATAGCTAAAAAATTTACAGGACTTCCCATTATACTATCCGGCAACTATCATGTACTATTTGTCTAAAATAACGTTATTTTATTCTAGTTTCAATTGTGCCTATTTCTTTTTAGGAAAAATAGCTGCTTGATAACGAGAGAGGAGAGAGAGGATATGATCTAGGCGGAAACAGTAATGATACAGATAACGACTAAACATAGCGATTTTTTATCACCACTGATATGTACCACCAATGTTGCTATCAATGTCATTCCTATTTTTAAAAAAAATTAAATAGAAAATTAAACAAAATTTGATAAATTCTGCCATCTGATTTTCTTTATCTAGTTCCTTCTTATCTATCTTCTTCTCTACCCGATTTCCTTTATCCAACCACGAGGGAAATTCCACATTCCAAATATAAAAGAAAATAAAAATCAGTGAATTCCACCATCCAACTTCTTCTTCTCTCTTATTCTCTACCCAATTTCCCCCATCCAGCCACGAGAATTCCATATTCCAAGCCTGCCTTCATCAGGCCATGGGAATTCTCTATTCCAACCCCGTCTTCATTAGGCCATGGGAATTTCAAATTCCAATCCCGTTTTCATCCAGTCACAGGAATTCTAGATTTCCGGATCTGTCTTCATCAAGGGCAAGATTGGCAAGGGATTTCGGCACTGTGTGGCTACTATGGTTGTTTTTTTCCACTTATGTTGACAAATAGATATAGAGACAGAATAATAATGGGAGATTTAAGAATTTAGTTTCAGCTAGAATTTGGAATCTGTAATTCCCGTGGCTAGATGAAGACGGGTTTGGAATATGAAATTCACGTGGCCTGATGAAGACGGATTCGGAAATCTCAAAAAATCTGGCACAAAAAGACAAATATGAAAGAATCCGGCACAAAAAGACATTTCACGTAGGAGAAAATAAAAAGGCTAGAAAAGAAGAAAAAAATTAATAATATTCTAATTGAAAATTTAGAATATTATTAATACAGTTAATTAAAGAAAATATTCTTCATAATGTTCTAATAAAGAAAATTTACTTCGAAAAGAATAATACAGTTAATTAATTATGAAAAAACATATGAATAAAAATTAAATTTCTAAAATGTCTCACATGATATTCCTAGAATTGGTTGTTTTCGAGTAATTCAAAATATTTTAATTTACAATCGTATAAAAAACTTGAATTTGGTAATGAAAATAAATAATAATAAGTTAGTTAGCGAGTACATATGTTCCATAGTATATAGATAAAAAAGAATCAAATTATAAACGATAATGGACATATCAATTTTGACTATTCCTCAATGGCATTTTTGAAAAAGGTATTGGCCGATGTTTCTAATCTCATCTAACTCATAAACGGATACCAATTAATCGAATTCGTACTTCTTCTTCGCAATATACACTAATAGATAAAGAATTCATAAAATACTAAAATTATAAATTAAGTGAGAATTTAAAAGATTAAAAATTGCAAAGTTTAACTAGGAATTTTTACATATTTCCTTTTAAATTCTAATAGTTGACAAAATGATTTACTTAAAAAACTATTACTCTATATTTTATAACATATTGTTTTCATGTTTACACCTGATGTACATTCAATTAGCTAATATCTTTAATCACAAAGAGATTAGCAAAGAAAAAAAATGCGAAAAAAAAGAGAGGAAATATTGACACAATACAAATAAAACAATTTAAAATTTAATAGGGACATGTAAAATTCCAAAAATTGTAAGATAATAAATTTATTATTTGAAGTGATTAAATGATTCTCTAATCTCACATTTTTATTGCGAAAGTTCTTGAAAATGAAAACAAGTTTATCACCTAATTGAACATAAAATGAGATAAAAATTTATCCGAAACATCCTTGCATTTTTTTTTCACGACTATATTCTATTGATTTGGCTGCTTTACAATTGGTACATATATAGATTGAATGGATGATTGTTAGGGGATTCCAGATTTTCAGATCCGTCTTCATCAATGGCAAGATTGTTAGGGGATTTCGGCACTGTGTGGTTGTCATGATTTTTTGTTTTCCAATTATGTTGACAAATAGATACAGAGAGGACAATAATGGGAGATTTGAGAATTTAGTTTCAGTTCTAATTTGGAATCTGGAATTCCTGTGGTTGGATGAAGACGGGTTTGGAATTTGGAAATCCCGTGGCCTGATGAAGACGGATCTGGAAATCTAAAAAAATCTAGTACAAAATGACAAATATGAAAAATCCGGCACAAAAAGACATGTCACGTGAGAGAAAATAAAAAGGCTAGAAAAGATGAAAGAAAAATTAATAATATTCTAATTGAGAATATATATATATATATATATATATATATATATATATATATATAGATATATATATATATATAGATTACTACCAAAGTTGTTCTAATAAAGAAAATTTACTGCGAAAAGAATAATACAGATAATTAATTATGAAAAGTATATGAATGAAAATTAAATTTCTAAGATGTCTCACATGATATTCCTAGAATTGGTTGCTTTCGAATGATTCAAAATATTTTAATTTGCAATCGTATAAAAAATTGAATTTGGCAATGAAAATAAGTAATAATACGTTAGTTAGCGAGTACATTAGCTCCATAGTATATAGATGAAAAGAATCAAATTATAGACGATAATGGACATATCAATTTTGACTATTCCTTAATGGCATTTTTGAAAAAGGTATTGGCCAATGTTTCTAATCTCATCTCATAAACGGATACCAATTAATCAAAAAGGTACTTCTTCATCTGATTTCCTTAATCCAGCTCCTTCTTCTCTCTCTTCTTCTCTGCTCGATTTCCTTCATCTAGCCACGAGGGGGATTCCAAATTCCAAACAGAAAAGAAAATAAAAATCAGTGAATTCCGCCATCCAACTTCTTCTTCTCTCTCTTCTTCTCTACCCGATTTCCGCATCTAGCCACGAGAATTCCATATTCCAAACCCGTCTTCATCAGGCCATGGAAATTCCAAATTCTAACCCCATCTTCATCAGGCCACAGGGATTTCAGATTCCAAACCCGTCTTCATCTAGCCATGAGATTTCCAGATTTCTAGATCCGTCTTCATCCGGGGCAAGATTGTCAGGGGATTTTCAGCACTGTGTGGCTGTAATGCTTTTTTTTTTTTCCAATTATGTTGACAAATAGATACAGAGATAGTACAATAATGGGAGATCTGAAAATTTAGTTTCAGTTCCAATTTGGAATCTAGAATTCCTGTGGCTAGATGAAGACGGGTTTGGAATTTGGAATTCCCTTGGCCTGATGAAGATGGATCCAGAAATCTGAAAAAATCTGGCACAAAAAGACAAATTTGAAAAAATATGACACAAAAAGACATGTCACGTGGAAGAAAATAAAAAGGGTAGAAAAGAAGAAAGAAAAGTTAATAACATTGTAATTGAGAACATATATATATATATATATATATATATATATATATATATATATATATATTACTACCAAAGTTGTTCTAATAAAGAAAATTTATTGCAAAAAGAATAATATAGTTAATTAATTATGAAAAAGCATATGAATGAAAATTAAATTTCTAAGATTTCTCACATGATATTCCTAGAATTGGTTGTTTTCGAATAATTCAAATATTTTAATTTATAATCGTATAAAAAACTTGAATTTGGCAATGAAAATAAATAATAATAAGTTAGCGAGTACATAAGTTCCGTAGGATATAGATAAAAAAGAAGGGAAATTTACAAATATAACACCTTTGACCATTGACTTTACAAAAATAACACCTTCCTTTTTTTGTTCTTTGTTATAGCACTTCCATATGAAAAAAGACTACAATACCCATAAGGCAGAAACAAAGCACTTCACTCCATCTTCTTCTTCTTTTTTCTCAAAACCCATTTGATCGATAAAGAACAATCGTAGAGAAGAAGGCCGCAAGTAAGAGAAGAAATCGTAGAGAAGAAGGTCGCAATCGTAGAGAAGAAATCACATAAATTTGATGTTAGTTGAAATTTGCGATGAGTTGAACCGGTTTCGAATTTAAAATAGCGAATGGTCGAGCTCTGCGTCGAGTTTTAGGTCAGTACAAGGTTAGTCAATGTTCTTTAGTCAACTTTAGGTCGAAAGACTAAATTTGGTCGAGTTTTAAATCGAGTAGGTTGAATTTAAGTCGAAGCTCGACCTAATGCTGATTTAAAACTCGATTTACTACTCGAGTTAAATTTTTTTAAAAAAAAGGAAAATTTTGATTTTTTTAGAAAAACAAGTTTTAGTCGAGTTAATACGCTCGACCAAAATTTATAAAAAAAAAAAAAAAAAAAATTATAATTTTTTTTTTTTTTATAAATTTTGGTCAAGCATTAAGTCGAGCATGAGGTCGAGCTTGACCCTAAAACTTGTTTTTTTTAAAAAAAAATCAAATTTTTTTTTTTTTTTAAATTTAACTCGACCTAGTTTTGGTCGAGCATTAGGTCGAGCATGAGGTCGAGCTTGATCCTAAAACTTGTTTTTTTTAAAAAAAAATCAAATTTTTTTCTTTTTTTTTTAAAAATTTAACTCGACCTAATAGTAGGTCGAGTTTTAGGTCGAGCATTAGGTCGAGCTCGACTTAAATTCAACCTACTCGACTTAAAACTCGACTAAATTTAGTGCTCGACCTAAAAGTTGACCTAGCAACACAACCTGTTTGATAAAATGACTAAAGATCTTTCAGCCTTTGTAAAACTCTACCATATGTAGCACTCACTCCTCCAGTTCTCCTCCCCGGCAAACCCCAAACCCCCCACCTCAACAGCAGCCCCCACTCCTTGCAATACCAACACTCTGCTCCTAATGGCTATCACTTGACCATCTTCCTTTCTCTCGAGGGTGCCATTGTTCATCTGCATCTTCTTCATCAACATCTGCATCTTCATCATCTTCGTTTGATCTGTCCTTTTTCATCCTATCTCTCTTGCCGGATTTCCTCACCTGGCGTTCCCTTACTCTTTCTCTCTTCTTCATTCAAACACTTATTCTTTTTTATTCTAAAAATCCAGTCCAAATCCATACCCTTCTTCATCAACCAAATCTGTCCCAGATAATACATTCAATCCAATCATAAACCTTTCAAAAAAACAACGTCTGATCCACTGCAAAACCTGGAACAGTAAGTTGTATCAAATGAGGAGCCATTTAGCCCGACGAGATTGGCAGTCACGGAGAGCCTCTCTTTATACCATTTTTGTTGGAAATCTGAGCTCAAGGGTACCCAAAGAAGCTTTGACGGACATATTCAGTTCGTTTGGAGCAGTAAGAGATGTTTATATTCAGCACCACAACAAAGGTCAAAGAACTTATGCATTTGTTAGATTTCAGTATGCAGTGGAAATGAGGAGGGCGATAATGTTCGGAAACAGGAGAAGAATTGATGGCATCACCATTTATGTCAAAGAAGCTTTTGGAGTCCAAAGATAGTGAGGTTCTTCAGTTACGTATGCAGCGCTTTGATAAAAACGGGGAGTTTGAGAGATGGCAGAACATATAAAGAAGTGGTCCACCCAGTTGGAGCACAAACTTCCGAAGATACAAAGCTTAGAGGCAACTCAGAGGCAGAAGGGTCATCACAAGTGGTGCCAGATTCTTTTGAAGATGGACAATGTAGTGGACTGAAACAAAAAACGCAGGTGCTGCTGGATGAGTTGAGTATAATAGTGTCAAGAGATCCGATGAGAATCCCAGCTCAAGAAGAGAATGATCTCACTGCCCTGGAGCAGCTCGGAAAATTTGAAAATGGAAGAAAAGTTAGGTTGCAGTCAGATGAGTTCACTTGGATAATGTCCAATGGACCGAGGTGTAATCCAATCCAAGTGGGTAATGACCTTACCTCCTTGGAACAAGCTGGAACTGAAGATTTGGAGCAGAAAGGGATTTCGGCAAATAAAGTGATTCCGGCTGACGAGGTAGTGCTGGGAGAATTTTTAGGTGGCAGGTTTATAGATGATTGTGTGTCAAAAGGTGTGTGTCTTACCATTTTGGAGCATGCAGGAAACAGAAATACGCAAAGTAATCTGACTAATTCACTTCAGCTACCAAATGCAGAGGCACTGAGAGAGGTTGAGGAAAGCGGGTGTGCCAACCTAAAGTCAAGGGAATCAGAGAGATTAAATCGGGGGACAGATGAGGAGTGGAATTTAATCAGGTCAAGCGACAGTGGGCTTCAGGTGGGTTTTCCAAATCAACAAATAAGTTTGAGTGAGCAAGTAAGTAAATGTGGGCTAAAATTGAAAGGGCTTGTGGCTACAAGTGAAGAACGGGCCCCTCCCGCAAGGGCCCTCAAGCTTGTTCTCCTTGATGATTTGGAAGCTGGGCCAAGCTCCTACAAGTCCGTGACTGCCATTCAAAATACTCCATTCAGCTCTAGGAATTCGCCTATAGGAGAGAACAGAGCACCAGGGGAGCTGTCTGAATTTACACTTTCGGATGAGGACATCGCCCACCACAACAACATTCTTAAAGAGGCAAAAGCAACATGGAAAGTCAGCTCTAAGCTAGGAATAGTTTTCAAGTTACACTAGGATGAAATGATAGAACATTTTGCTGAAATGGAGAAGGACCATCGGGTGGTAAGAAGGAGTTAGTTCCTAACTCCCTCTTCCTCCTTTCTTCCTTATGAGTTCATATTGGTGAGGAATGAGGATTCTTTCTTGGAATGTTAGGGGTTTAGGAGCTAGGGAAAAAAAACGGGCAGTCCGAAAGCTTGTGCTAAAGAAAAAATTTGGGATGGGTTTCTTCCAAGAATCTAAAATGGAGAAATTTGACACACGCGGAGTTGGACAAATTTGGGGAGGAAAAGACTGTAATGTTGAGTGGGTTCCATCAGACGGACGTGCGGGGGGTTTGATTGCTGTCTGGAATTCTGATTTCTTCCAATGTGTAGAGGCTATTTTAGAGCAAAGATATATCCTGCTAAGAGGCAAATTGAAGGGTCTTGATTTTGAGTGTGTTTTCTGCACTGTTTATGCTCCGAATTGTGATATTCAAAGAAGAGCCCTTTGGACTGAGCTGACTAATAGAGTGGCAAACTGGCAAATCCCATGGTGCTTCGGTGGAGACTTCAATGTAACGAGATCGCCTGAAGAAAGAAGTGGTCAAGCAGGTAATCTATTAGCCATGGACGATTTTAATGAATTTATTGAAAATTTGCAACTAGTAGATTTGCCTTTGTTAGATGGGAAGTACACATGGGGAAATAATCGAAATTCTCCAGTTAGTAGTAGGCTGGACAGATTCTTGCTCTCTAGTGAATTTCTGGCAAATTTCCCATCATTGGTTCAGCGGGTGCTACCAAGGTCTCTGTCCGATCATCATCCCATTTATCTGGACACAGAGGAGATAAATTGGGGTCCAAAGCCTTTCAAGTTTTTCAACCACTGGCTTGAAAAAGAAAGTTTCAACATAATGGTTCGTAATGAATGGAAAGATATAGCAGCTCAATCGAGGAATAATGCTGGTTTGTGGCAAAAGCTGAAGAGACTTAAGCCTCTCATTAAGCAGTGGAAAGTTCAGAATTGTGAGGCTGATCCAAATTGTATACAAGAATTGGAGGAAGAGATTGACAGGTTGGAGAAGTTAGATACAGCTATGGTACTACCGGCAGACAAAAGATTTGAACTCGCAAATAAGCGGGCCCAGCTTTGGAATTTGTATAGGGTTGAGGAAAGAGCTTGGTTGCAAAAGTCCAGAAGTAAATGGCTACAGGCAGGTGATAGGAATACTAAGTATTTCCATCTCATGGCTTCCTCAAGGAGAAGGGTGAACTTTATTAGTAATCTGGTATTTGAGGGAAGGAGAGTATCGCAACCAAAAGAGCTGAAGGATGCAGTTGCAAAGTACTACTCAGATTTATATAACAAGGTGTCGGCAGTTGGTGTATTGGAATTAGACTGTCAATTCAAATGCATCTCAGATGAACAAAGGGAGATTCTTGAAGTTCCATTCTCAGAGTCCGAAGTTTGGGAAGTTATTAAGCAATGTTATGGGAATAAAGCCCCAGGACCAGATGGTTTCAATATGAACTTCTTTAAGCATCATTGGAGTTCAGTCAAATCAGATGTGTTGACTTTCTTAGAAGGATTCTTTGAGACCGAGACTTTCGACAAGGCAGCAAACTCTTCATTTATTACCTTGGTTCCAAAATTGGAGAATCCGGTCCACTTGAAAGACTACAGGCCTATTAGTCTTGTGGGGAGCATTTATAAAATTCTGGCCAAAGTTTTGGCAACAAGACTGAAAGGAGTGATTAATGAGGTGATTGGAAGCAGCCAGTTTGCATTCCTAAGGAATAGGCAATTGTCAGATTGTTTCTTAATTGCCAATGAGGCCGTCGATTATCTCCGGAAAAATAAAAGAAGTGGCATCTTGATGAAAGTGGACTTTGAAAAAGCTTTTGATAATGTGGATTGGGATTTTCTGGATTATGTCATGGCCAAGATGAATTTTGGAAGGAAGTGGAAGAGTTGGATCCGGTATTGCGTGGCTTCTGTGTCAATGTCAATTTTGATCAACGGCTCTCCTACTAAGCAGTTCGGCATCAAAAAAGGGCTCCGCCAAGGATGCCCCCTCTCTCCAATGCTTTTCAATATCATGGTAGAAGCGTTTAGTGTACTTATGCAGAAAGGGGAATCCATTGGACTGTTTGAGGGGATAAGCATTGGCCAAGGAAGTTTCAGGTTAGCTCATTTACAATATGCAGATGATACTCTTATATTCATCAAGCCGGAATTTGATAGCGTCTTGAATGTGAAAAGAATTCTCCTATGTTTTGAGGCATTGTCTGGTTTGAGGATCAACTTCAGCAAAAGTAGTTTGATCGGTATTGGGATGGATGTGGGACTCTTGAACGGTTGGGCTGAGCTTCTCTCTTGCAAGGTTGAAACCTTCCCGATTAAATACCTTGGCCTCCCTCTGGGGGTCAACTCTGCGGTCCAAAATATCTGGAGGCCTATCCTTGACAAAATGCGATCAAAGCTTGCCGGCTGGCAAACAAGGTACCTTTCTATGGGTGGTAGAGTGACTCTAATAAATTCTGTCTTGTCAAGCTTGCCGGTATTTTTCATGTCTGTTTTTAAGTTGCCTTGTGGAATAAAAAATGATATGGATAAGTTGATAAGGAGATTTCTCTGGGGCAGTTCGGAACAACAGCGTAAATTGCACTATGTGGACTGGCATACAGTAAATGCTCCAAAGTGGCTTGGGGGACTGGGTATGATTGACTTTCAATTAAAAAACTCAGCCTTATTAACAAAAAGGCTGTGGAGGTTTGGCAATGAAGTGGATTCGTTATGGAGGAATTTTATTGTGGAAAAATATGGGCTTGATAAGAAGCGACTTCTCCCCACTCCAAGTAATAATAGTATCATCTCTAATTCTTGGAAAGCTATTACTCCTCCCCTTAGTCCTTCTAACAAAGTTTATGAGGTTGTTTCAGCAGGAATGAGGGCATTGCTCGGGAAGGGGGAAAACATTGATTTCTGGAAGGAAGAATGGATAGAAGCGTGATCCTTAAAAACCGCTTCCACGGATCTTCGCTCTGCATGCGTGAATAAGGATGGATGTGTGGCCGATTTTGGCGATTGGAGGAATGGTCAATGGGAATGGAGGATTGCTCTCCGTCGGGTTGTTCTTGATTGGGAAAAGCAGCAATGGGAGAACCTGCTATATTTGCTGCAGGGTCAATTCCCAAGTCAAATGTCCCAAGATCGGATTATCTGGCGAGGAGTCCCGAATGGTATGTATTCCACTTCTTCTTTTTACAAATCGTATTTGCAGCCTCAAAGGCAAGGGGAAGTAATTTGGAATCTAGTATGGAATGGGTATGGTCCACCTAAAGTGGAAGTCTTTGTCTGGCAATTGATTCATCAAAAGCTTCCTGTTAGAAGTTGTCTGCTTAGGAGGGGTATTATTAGAGCAGAGCTTGCTGTGTGCCCTTTTTGCAACTCTGATCTGGAATCTGTCCAACATTTGTTTTTTGATTGTCGGTGTAGCTGGTTGGTGTGGACTAGGTGTTTGGATATCTGGGGCATTACCTGGGTCTGCCCGGGGGATCCTTCCACCTTTCTGAATAGTTGGCAACAGACTTTCCCAAATTTCAAAGGAAGACAGCCTTGGATTCTTCTATTCTATGTTATTACTTGGTCGATCTGGCTGTGCAGGAATCAAGTTACCTTTAATAATAAGAACTTTGATTTCTCGCAACTCTCGGATTTGATCTTCATTAGGTTTGCTACGTGGTTTAAGGCGAGATGGCCTTCTTCTTCAGCATCTATTTCAGACATATTCCGACAGCCGAATAGCGCTGAAGTGAGGCGTGAACTGGGGTGCAAGAAGGAAAGTGATACTTGGTCCAGGCCCAAACCAGGTATAATGAAGTTTAATGTAGATGGTTCAGCTATCGGGAAACCAGGCAGGGCAGGAATTGGGGGAATTCTTAGGGATGATTTGGGTAAAACAAAGGCTGTGTTCTCGAAGCAGGTTGGGATCCTAGAGTCGAATCAGGCGGAGTTTTATGCTATTCGTGAGGCTTTTCAGGTGTTTACTGAGTCTATTTGGAGGAGCTCTCATATCCTTGTAGTCGAAAGCGACTCAGTTAACGCAATCAAGTGGCTAAAGAATCCAGACAGCGCCCCCTGGCACCTTAAAAATGTCTCAAACCATCCGACTCGAAGAAGAAACTTAAGCACTGGGAGGCTTACCATATTCCAAGAGGCATCAATAGTGTGGCCGATAGGTTGGCAAAGTCAGGAGTGTTCAGATCGCAAAACTTGTTGGCAATGATTGAGTAAATAGTGCATGCCTCTATCTCCTAACTCTATAGTAGTCGGAGGAGTAGGATTGTGATTGTGTGCCTCTCTTATTTACTATCTTATGTATTGTAAACTTTTTCTCATCATCTAATAATAAATTACCTTCTTGGCTTGTCAAAAAAAAAAAAAAACATTGACCTAACTTTGTGCTCGACCTAAAACTCGACCTAGAGCTCGACCATTCGCTATTTTAAATTCAGAAACCCAGTTCAACTACTGCAAATTTCAACTAACATCAAATTTATGCGATTTCTTCTCTACGATTGCGACCTTCTTCTCTTCGATTTCTTCTCTTGCTTGCGGCCTTCTTCTCTACGATTGTTCTTTATCAATGAAATGGGTTTTGAGAAAAAAAGAAGAAGAAGATGGAGTGAAGTGCTTTGTTTCTGCCTTATGGGTATTGTAGTCTTTTTTCATATGGAAGTGTTATAACAAAGAACAAAAAAAGGAAGGTGTTATTTTTGTAAAGTCAACGGTCAAAGGTGTTATATTTGTAAATTTCCCAAAAAAGAATCAAATTATAGACGATAATGGACGTATCAATTTTGACTATTCCTTAATGGCATTTTTGAAAAAGGTATTGGCTAATGTTTCTAATCTCATCTCATAAACGGATACCAATTAATCAAATTCGTACTTCTTCTTCGCAATATACACTAATAGATAAAGAATTTATAAAATACTAAAATTATAAATTAAGTGAGAATTTAAAAGATTAAAAGATGCAAAGTTTAACTAGAAATTTTTACATAATTCCTTTTAAATTCTGATAGTTGACAAAATGATTTACTTAAAAAACTATTACCCTATATTTTATAACATATTATTTTCATGTTTACATCTGATGTACTTTCTATAATCAATTAGCTAATTTCTTTAATCACAAAGATATTAGCAAAGAAAGAAAATGCGAAAAAAAGAGGAAATACTAACACAATACAAATAAAACAATTTAAAATTTAATAGGAACATGTAAAATTCCAAAAATTGTAAGATAATAGATTCACTATTTGAAGTGATTAAATTATTCTCTAATCTTACATTTTTATTGCGAAAAGTCTTGAAAATTAAAACAAGTTTATCAACTAATTGAACATAAAATGAGATAAAAATTTATCCAAAACATCCACAAGATTGCCATCATCAACGTAGAACTTGTACATCTCTTTATTAGCAATTATAACATTGATCACCAATGCATCATTATGTGAGTTGATGGTTGGGACTGCGTCATCCTCTAAAAAGGTTATGACCTCAGATAGTTTGTGAAATGTTTGTAAACTGGCTTCTGAGGTGAGATTCTCCTAGTATTGGTTTTTATAGTGTATTGGGACTGTCATTCAGATATCCCCCAAATATGGCGTGAATGACGCAAATGACATTGTGATTATCATGAGGGAGAAGTTGAGGTGGTTATAGTTGTGGGATTATTCTACATCACTGATATTACTGGTTCATCGATGGGTCTTATCTCAACCTATAGTCCATCTGATGTGATGACGCACCTCGTCCGCTTTGTCCCCCACCTCGTCCTCCAGCGTGGTGGCCACTTCTTCAGCCTCCAGGCTGAGATTAGGCTCTATCAAAATGAGGATATCACCTTTGAATATGTTGACCGAACATCCCATTTTGAATGTAGTTTTCAATTTCTTTCTTTAAACCTTTATAGTCTTCAATCATATTTAGGAATATGAAACTGAGATGGATCCTTAACTTTTGAATTTTGCTTCTCTTTGTGAAGAAGAATTTTTTGTTCTATTCCTTAACTTAATTTTTCCAACCCAAAAAAATATGAGTTGCACTTAAAAATACATAAGGAAATGTGTCATTGGCAACAACTTTTCTTTTCGAAATTTCTTTTTCCCTTTTGTAGGGTTTTTAATGAGTGCTGGATCCAACATTTTCCAAATTGGGATGTCTAAATAGTGTGAATATATTCCCCTAGGGGAAAGAGGGAGGGACCGGGGGGAGGGGGGAGGGGGGGGGTGTGGTTTTGTTGTGATTGGGTGCAGCCTTTTACGAGGTAAATAAAATGCTCACCACATTTATAAAATCTAAGTAGATATAGAAAAAACCTACCTAAATCTATGTGTGGTTAGGTGTGAAAAAATAAAATATAAAATAAAAAATAAAAAACTAGTTAGACAAGTCTAATACTAAATCTCGTAAATTTCAAATAAGCCGAATATGTATTTCTGTAAGAGCAAAGCTAAAACTAAAAATTTTTAGCTAAAACTAACAATCTTGATTAAATTTCCCATTTCCCACGATGAACAGGAAACAGAAAGAAACTAAAAATCTTATTCAATACGAGACTATATCATCACTTGAGGAAAAAAAAAATGCTCTCAACAAAAGATTCTCATAAGATAAGCAGTAACGGAAGGTGGTTTTATTGGGAAAAACATATAAACACCGCCAGCCAAGATTAGATAGCAGACAGGTGGGAGACACGTGGGGAACAAATTCAAAGAGATGGAGGAAGAATAAAACTCACGTTAGTCTATTAAAATAAAGAGAAGCATCAATTTTACTTTTAATAAAATGTGGACAACAGCTTGGAATACGATGTGTCAACAACCGACATTGCATGTGTTCGTTGAACTTCAATTTTCTTAGAATTGGATATATTTATTTTGTAGGATTCAGTTTAAATTTTATTAAAAATACAATAATTTTAACTCCTTAGTAATTAATAACACATTAGTAATGGATTAAAATTAAGGAGAAATCATTAAAATTCAAACCAAACTTAATAGACAATTCATCCAATTTAATAACAATTTTATAATTCTTAATAACGCACTAAACACAAACTTAATTACCTGTAATATTTTGGAGCACGTCATTTCCTTCATAAAATATTATTTATCACTCTTGCAAGGATTATTAGATCTGCATACATTCAGATGTATTGAAAAATAAAAATAAAAACACTTATCATCTAGAAAGTTAAAATTAAATAGATTTAATAACTCTAAATAATCCAGAGGTGTCGAAACACTCGGCGAACAAGTGAGACGATTAAAATGAAGAATTGATTATAGAATAGTGATTTTTGGGAAATTTACAAATATAACACCTTTGACCATTGATTTTACAAAAATAACACCCTTCTCTTTTTGTTCTCTGTTATAGCACTTCTATTTGGAAAAAGACTACAACACCCTCTGGCAGAAACACAACACTTCACTCCATCTTCTTCTTCTTTTTTCTCAAAACCCATTTGATCAATTCAACAAAATTTGTTCTCACACCCTGTTGTTTGCACACCTCATTGTTCGTACACCTTATTGGACTATCATCTCCAAGTAAGAAGGCTGCAATCGTAGAGAAGAAATCGCATAAATTTGATGTTAGTTAAAATTTGCAGTAGTTGAACCAGGTTTGTGAATTTAAAGGAGCGAATGGTCGAGCTCTAGGTTAAGTTTTAAGTCAAGCACAAGGTTAGGTCAATGTTGCTAAGTCAACTTTTAGGTCGAGCATTAAATTTGGTCGAGTTTTAAGTCGAATAAGTCAAATTTAGATCGAGCTCGACCTAATACTCGACCTAATGCTTGACCAAATTTAGGTCGAGTGAATTTTTATTTTTTTTAAAATTTTTTTAATTAAAAAATTCACTCGACCTAATGCTAGGTCGAGCTCGACCTAATGCTCGACCAAATTTAGGTCGAGTGAAAATTTTTTTAAAAAAAAAAATTAAAAATTCACTCGACCTAAATTTGGTCAAACATTAGGTCGAGCATAAGGTTAGGTCAATGTTGCTGGGTCAACTTTTAGGTCGAGTACTAAATTTGGTCGAGTTTTAGGTCGAATAGGTCAAATTTAGGTCGAGCTCGACCTAATGCTTGACCAAATTTAGGTCGAGTGAATTTTTATTTTTTAAAAAAAAAATTAATAAAAAAATTCACTTGACCTAATACTAGGTCGAGCTCAATCTAATGCTCAACCAAATTTAGGTCGAGTGAATTTTTAAAAAAAAAAAAAAAAATTCACTCGACCTAAATTTGATTGAGCCTTAGCTCGAGCTCGACCTAAATTTGACTTATTCGACCTAAAACTTGACCAAATTTAATGCTCGACCTAAAAGTTGACCTAGCAACATAGACATAACCTTGTGCTCGACCTAAAACTTGACCTAGAGCTCGACCATTCGCTCCTTTAAATTCACAAACCCAGTTCAACTACTGCAAATTTCAACTAACATCAAATTTATGCAATTTCGTCTCTACGATTGCAACCTTCTTATTTGGAGATAATAGCCCAATAAGGTGTACGAACAATGAGGTGTGCAAACAACAGGGTGTGAGAACAAATTTTGTTGAATCGATCAAATGGGTTTTGAGAAAAAGGAAGAAGAAGATGGAGTGAAGTGTTGTGTTTCTGCCAGAGGTTGTTATAGTCTTTTTCCAGATAGAAGTGTTATAACAGAAAACAAAAAAAGGAGGGTGTTATTTTTGTAAAGTCAACGGTCAAAGGTATTATATTTGTAAATTTCCCGTGATTTTTCCCCCTCCATTCTCATGGTCTTTAATTTAAATTTTTCTCTCTTTCTCACTTTCCATCTTTTCCCTATTTAATTCTCAAAAAAAAAAAAACGAAAAAAGAAGAGAATATTAACTTTGTATGCTGAAAATTGCTGGCATTCCTGAATTCTAGCATCTAAAAAAGCAGAATCAGTTTGCTTTTGATAAAGCTCCAAGTTAAAAACGTTTCCAATCTTTGAAACTAATAAATTTCCCTTGCACTTCACTGCAAGAAATCTTGTGCACGTAGCTAAATATATTTTGTACAAGGTTCCTAATTGAAATTGATTAATCATACGAGTAGTTGGGATCTCGTAATTGCTTTTGGACCGAAACCAAAAAAAAATTAAAAAAATAGTAATGCTATATACGAAAAGAAAATTTACATCTAGAAAAATGAAAATCTCGAATTCACAAGCTAGCTTATTCGATGTCAATAAAGTTTTCATTTGGTCAAGGTACTTTTTTTTTTCCTGATAAGTACTTATTATTACTATATATTTCTGTCTTCGAAAATCAATACAAAACACTAAAATTAAAATTTATAATTGTGCATTAACAACGGCGTGTCATTATCAATTGGTTTCATCTTTAATGACTACTTTATATTTTAATTGTTCCTTTTGACAACAGTTTTCAGTTTCCTGGTTGCTAATCAATAAATGACATGGTATTTTGGTCAATTTTGTCAAATTGGCGGAAAGAAGTTGCTATGAGATAAAATGAAATATGTATGCAAAAGATCGAAAATTTGTTCATTAGGCATCATTAATCTCAAAAAATTTCTTAGAAGTTATGGCTAAAATGAATGTCAAACATGTGAGAAGGACCATTACAATTTTGTCAAATAGTTATGAGCATTGATATACATCTATTTGTCTGTTTGGACAAGGCATTTCTATTTACAAATGGAAAAAGTTGTATTGGAATGTGTGAAAATTTTGGTGAGTATTTTTTTATAGAAAAAGTATTTTGGAGGGAAAAATAAGAAAGAAAATTTTTAAAAATTATGTGAGAGGAATTTAAGTAGGAAAATTTAAATTCTAAATTTTGAAATAAAAATGTGTTTGGATAATTTGTTTTTGTTTGAGAATTTTCTTATTTGCAAATAAAAAAAGCTTGTCCAAATGGACCCTAAGCATTTCAAACATTAAAATTTTTTTATAGTTAAAATAAATTCAGTTTAACTCAATTTGTTCTTCTTATTTTCATTTGATAAATCTTATCCTCATGCCAGTCAAAAAGGTTGATAGTTAAATTATCCAAAATCCAAAGTTAACTTTCCAGATCCCCAAACCTGTCTATTTTGCTGTTCATTATCTTTAGACATGATCATTATTAGGTTGATGATGCTTTCTAGTCTCCTTTTCCCTTAATTTGGAATTGAAACTATAATAATAACAATTAAATCTTTATTCTATTATGTAAAGTTAGTTATATAAATTATATCTTATTCTCGTTTTTTTATCAAAATACATATTTTTATTTAAGTTTAAATAATTTAAGTCTTTTTTAGCATTTTCTTTCTAAATCAGTTTAAATCTTCTTCTTTTCTTTTTAATATGAGTTAATAATTCCCTAATTTTTAAACGTAATACTAATACATCTAAAGGACATGTCCAAACTACTTTAAATGAGTTTCTCTCATTATTATTTTTTCATCTATGGTGCTACCTCTATTTTCTTTCTAATATATTTGTTACTTATTCTATCTAAACTAACATGTCTATACATCCATTATAACAGTTTCATTTTTGCTATCATTATTTTCTATGCATGGTCATAACTAGTGTTCTAACACTCTGATTTATAAAGCATCACTTATCTTATGACTTTATAAAATTTTTGTTACAATTTCAATGGTGCTTTATGATCACAAAATATAAATAATGCACTTTTCTATTTATTTGAACCTTTCTAAATTTTACATGTAATATTTTTATTAATTAATTCCCCCATTTTATTGGAGAATAGATCCTACATATTTAAAACTTTTAAATATATTTAATTCATACCTATCAATTTTCACACTTATCACATTACATCTCTTATGATAGTAAAGTGACACTTCATGTATTCAATTTCATTTTTACTTATGTTAAAACCTTTTAACACTATTGCCTCCTCCAAATTTCTAATTTAGTATTCACTCATTTTCTCATCCCGTTAATCAAAATTATACCATTTGCAAATAACAAACATTTAATAATTATTCTTGTATATATTTAGTAAAATCATTTATTATTAAAACAAAAAGGTAGTGGCTCAAAGAAAATCTTTGATACAAACTATAATATTCAAAAATTTGCCTAATATCTACATTGGCATGCTTACACATGTTTTTATGTATTTTTATATACCTTTTATGAGTTTTACATAAGTTACTCTAACTCTCTTTTTTAATATCTGCCACATTATATCATGATTATATCTATTATATACTTTTTCAAGATTTGTCTGGACTAAAGTTTTTAATTCTATCTAAAATTTAATTTTAATGCATTCATCTAACTCTATTTGAGGTACATATACACTGACGATATCTATAAATTCATTTCCTATAATAACTTTAAAAGGAGAGTATAATGGAATGAGAGTGAGCAGGAATGGACCAAGGATTACACATTTATTTTTTGCGGATGATTCTTTATTATTTTGTGAGGCTAACGTGGAACAGGTACAAAATTTGAAAGCTTTGCTGGGGAAATATAGTCAACATTCAGGTCAAAAGATTAACTTAGAGAAGTCTTCTATTTTCTTTAGTAGTAATGTTCCAGGGATGCTTAAGAACCTCATTTGCAAAGAGCTAGCAGGAGTGAAAGAGCTACGTAAGGCCAAGTATTTAGGCCTTCCAATGCTAATAGGGAGATCCAAAAGAGAAGTCTTCAACTTTGTGGTGGAAAAAGTGTCACAAAGAATACAAGGTTGGAAGACGAAGTTCCTCAGCATAGCAGGTAAGGAAATTTTAATTAAGTCGGTACTAAATGCACTTCCTGTTTATGTAATGGGCTGTTTTAAGCTCCCTATAGCAGTATGTAAGGCAATATGCAGCATTACGGCTAACTTTTGGTGGGGGAACAATGAGGAGAACAAGAAAAAAGTCCACTGGAAAGCTTGGAAAAGCCTCACAGAACCGAAACACAAAGGAGGGTTGGGCTTTCAAGATATTCAAAGCTTCAACGATTCATTATTGGCAAAACAGTTGTGGAGGATGGAGACCCAACCAAACCTGCTCATGAGTAAAATATTAAAAGCAAAGTATTTCCCTCAAGGGAACTTAAGGCAACCAAAAGCGAGGGGGAATAGCTCATGGTTATGGAAAGGATGCCTAGGAGCTAGACACTTGATAGAGAAAGGAGTAAGGTACAAGGTGGGAGATGGGAGATGGGAGATCAATTCATATATGGGACTCTCCGTGGATTCCTGATTCTAAAGACTTCAGATTGCAGCAAAATAATCCACACAAAGATGAAGTAATTTGGGTTAATGACCTAATGCTCAATGAAGGGCAAGGATGGAACAAAGAGCTCATTTTTCAACTGTTCGAGGAGCATGAGGCAGCAGCTATCCTGAAAATACCGAAGGGACCAGAGGGCAGCAAGGATCAGTTGGTTTGGCACTTCAGTCCATCCGGAAAATTCACAACAAAATCAGCCTACCACCTCATACAAACAGAAAATAAACATTCAATGGATAGAGCAGAATCAAGCAACACCGAAACTTCAAAGAAAGCTATGTGGAAGTCCAACTGGAAATTAGAGGTAAAACCCAAGCTGAAATACTTCATTTGGAAGTGCTGCCATGATATCTTACCGACAAAGAAAGCGCTCAAACGGAGAAGGATGACACTAGACACAATATGCCAAATGTGCGGGGAAGAAGAAGAGAATCTAGAACACATTTTTTTTAATTGTGCTAGAGCAAAAACAGTTGGGCATCTAGCTCCACTGCAGTGGCACGATCCTGAGAAAGAAGTGGTAAGCTTCGAAGATTGGTGGCAACGGATAAGCAGCACTAACAAGAACTTCTTAGGGCAGGAGAGAAGCCAGCTTACCGTATATATTTTGTGGCAGCTATGGAAGTCAAGGAATGTCTGGATTTTTGAGAAGGAATGGATGACAGAGATGATAGTAGTTCAGCTAGCTATAGAAGAATGGTTAGAGCATTTGGAGGCGCAGAAAAGGGACAGCAATGAGTAACTAGGACTGAGAAACATCTAAGTCAGTGGTTGCTAAGGAAAAGAGGATGGAACTATCAAAGACAAAGAGTAGATAGAGTAATCTCTTATCTTCTTGAAAGATTATTGTATCCACTTCCAGTTTATTAGATAATTTTGAGATCTTGTAAATATAGGAAGACAATAGTTGAGCCTTGGCCAACAATTTGAGTCAAGGAAGGTTCATATAAGTTGAACTAACTTATGTATCAATTAACTTGGTTCTACAACAAAGTTAATATAAAGAAGATCTTTTGGAAAAAAAAATAATAACTTTAAAAGTTATAATTCTATTCCCTTTTCTAATTTCTCCTACCATTTTCTCTATAAATATTGCATTTACAATATTACTTGGCTCATTTCTAATTCTATCATTTCCACACTACCAAATTTGTGTCCTAAATTATTTTAATCTTTACTTTCTCATATACCCATTTTGTTTTTTTGGAAATACATATACTTTGTTCTCCTCATAATAACTGTCACCTCTATAAATTTATCTACTAAAGTTCTAATATTCAGCTACCAATTCTAACTGTTTTATTTTTCTTGCGTTTTTCCTTTTTATCCCTCCCATTAGTGTATAGGGACATTTGTAATTTTGTATTATACTTGATTCCTCAAGGAGATATAGCAGTTTTTATCAAGACGCTGATAACAAATGTCAGATTATACTTGAAAGGAAAGGTTGCTGATAGATTCATGAATTGTCATAAAGCTACTTTTATACCGGTCCCCACTTTGAACTACTTTTCCATATATGTCCACAGCCAGATTACATCTAATCTACGTTTCACATTTGAACTGTCACGACGTAGAGTTCTTTTGGATCTATAAATATCAATTTAAATCGGTTTCATTTTAATTAAACCCAGTAATTAACATTAAAGAAAAAAAAATGGATTCCTCAAACAGTTTATTGCTTTCTGTTGTATCATTTCTCATATTTCTACTTGCCACTACCCGAGCTAATTCATCACAGATTCATGATGAATATCTTGAATGCCTTCATTCAGAAACCTCAAATTCAATATTTGGGATTACTTATACCCAAAAGAACTCATCATATTTGTCTATTTTCGAATCGTCAGCGCAAACTTTACAAGCTGAATCAGCCTCTCCTTTGAAACCAAATCTCATCCACACACCGTCCCATGAATCTCAGATTCAAGCAGCACTACGCTGTGCTAGGAAACTTGGCATTCAAATTAGAGTTCGCAGTGGTGGACATGATTATGAGGGTCTTTCTTATAGATCATCCATTCCTTTTGTGCTTATTGATCTCAGAAACTTCAGTTCGATATCGATTGACACAGAAAACTACACGGCATGGATTCAGGCTGGTGCCACCCTGGGCGAGCTTTACTACAAAATTGCCAAGACAAGTAAAACATTAGCTTTTGCAGGTGGTGTATGCCCCAGAGTAGGTGTTGGTGGACTCTTCAGCGGTGGAGGATATGGCATGTCGTTGCGTAAGTTCGGGTTGTCTATTGATCACATAATTGATGCCAAAATAATGAATGTTAATGGTCAAATTCTTGACCGGCAATCCATGGGTGAGGATCTTTTCTGGGCCATTCGAGGAGGCGGCGGAACTAGCTTTGGGATTGTCATTGCATGGAAAGTAGAGCTACTTTCAGTTCCCGAAAAGCTTACCGTTTTCAATGTAACGAGAACATTGGAACAAAATGCAACTCAGCTAGTGCACAAGTGGCAATATGTTGCGGACAAAATTGATGAAAATCTAGTAATTAGGGTTTCGAGCAGTGTCGATTCTTCTCGAAATGAAAAGAAAACCATTCAAGTCAGTTTCACTTCCTTGTTCCTTGGCGGAGCGAATGAGCTTCTGAAAATAATGAAATTGAGCTTCCCAGAGTTAGGCTTGGAGAGAGATGATTGTGTTGAAATGAGCTGGATCGAAACGGTACTTTTCTTTGCTCGCTTTCCTAGAGGTGAATCCATCGATGTTCTCTTGAACAGATATCCATCAAATCGGCCATATTTTAAAGGAAAGTCAGACTTCGTAACTCAACAAATTTCAGAAAATGGTTTAAAAGCAATATGGGAGAAGCTTTTAGAAGAAGATGAAGTTCCAGCTGTGTTAGATTTTACCCCTTGGGGAGGAAAGATGAGTCAAATCTCAGAAACTGCAACAGCTTTCCCTCACAGGGCGGGGAATATTTATATGCTCGATTATTCCTTGACGTGGGAAGATGAAGCAGAATCTGCTTACATAATGAATTGGATCCGAAGGTTTTATCATTTTATGGCTTCCTATGTTTCAAAGTCTCCAAGAGCTGCATATTTCAATTACAGGGATCTTGATCTAGGGATGAACAATGAAGGCAATACAAGCTACAAAACAGCTAGTGTTTGGGGGACTAAATATTTCAAGAGAAACTTCGATAGATTGGTGTATGTAAAATCCAAAGTGGATCCAGATAACTTCTTTAGAAATGAACAAAGCATCCCACCACTAGCAACATGGTAAAAAAAAGTCACATCTAGCATTTGAGTTTATCAGTTGTAAAAGAAAACTAAAAGAAAAAACTGCAGGGATAAAATTTGAATGAATGTATGAGATGTGTATGCAATTACAAATAATGTTGATCCATGAATAAATTATTAGCGCTAATTATTGCTATACGTTTCACATATAGAGAGTAAAGTTTTTTGATGTTTGTTTGATTTCCGTAGTCTTTTTTTTTTCAATTAACTTCATAACTTCTATGGAAGTTATTAGAAAATCTGAACATGTAATTCAAAATCAATTGGTGAGAAATGAAATTGTAGGATATAAAACTCCTACATATAAGAGTCACGCAACCAAAAAACATTTTATATTAAGATAACAAAAATAATTTGTTTGGAGGCCTAAAAAATTACGAGTATTCAAAATCAATAGTCCCAACCATTCTGATCCGTATTTGAGTGGATTGTGATGCAATCTGAAATTTTAGGATCGAATCGGATCAAGTTCAGATTGGATCGAATTTTGATCCGAATTTGTCCGGATCAAGCAATTAGGTAAGGAGTTATGGGCCAAGCGTCTCTCTGACCTAATAACTATTATTGCCTCTCTGCCCAGCTCTATAAGCAGGCCCTTTCACTAATACCTTATCATGGCTGTTGGCTACCATAGGGGCATAGGGCTGGGTTGGGCAGGGAATGTTTAGGCTGATGGCCGAAATCCATCAGTTAAGTAGAAAAAGACAAAAAGAGTAAAAAGGGAATGGGATAGCCATTGGAGGCGAGGGATTTGGCCCATGGATAAGATCTTGTCGTTGGCCCAAATTTGACCAAAAATTGAGAAATTCAATAGCAGCAATGGAACATCAATCCAGCAAATCAGCTACGAGAAATGTCATCTACCCACAGAAATAAAAAACACTGAACACTGCCATCTGGAACTTTAGCTCTGAAAGCCCATTCATACAACTTTTTTTTAAAAAAAAAACCTAACATGAAAGCCCCAATCATAACAAAGGCAATAAAACAATTTGAAACACATTGGCCGACAATTCTTGCAAGTAGCCAACATTGCCCTATTGCCATCAAACACACAAACCCTAATAGAGAACTGTTGGAGTGGTCGATTTTAGTAACACTTTCCTAAGAGAAGACACAATATAATCAAGGGTCTTCAAATTCTAACAAAATTCACCCTCTCAATTAGTTTTTGTAGTTGAAAAATATAGTGGAACTTTTCATTCAAGCCTACAATCATCAATGTAGAAGGTTTAGGGTCATACATATTGAGATAATTGACTCCAGAAAAAGTTAGGGTTGCTACTAAGGATGACAATAGAGAGATGGACAGGAAGGGTTGAAAGGTGAAAAAATGTTTACGTGTTAGAAGGAATTCAAATACAATACATATTGTAATACAAACGACATCATTTTACTATTCTAAAATTTTGGAAAAATTGCTTGATTTCTTTTGTGAAAAATTCAAATGCCTGCCCTTGTTTTTTAATCCGCACGTTTTCACTTTCATTTTTTTTTTCAACTAACCACCCTTTTTTCCACCAATTATTCATTATAAAAGTTTTTAACCATCATTTTTTTAAAACAATTAGTCTTATTATTAATGGAAATGCTAATGGTAGTATTGAACAAAAGTTATATTTTGATATTAAAAATTAAAATCCTAAATTGAAAGTGACAATTGTTCTATGATAAATCAAAGAATGAAAATAATGTTTAAATTTAGAAGAGAGATTAAAAATGAGTTATATTGGAACTTTAAGTTTTATAAACACTAATATATTGAAAATTTTAATTACAAAGGAATATTCAATTTAAAAGATTATTACAAATTTGGCGTAATATTATGTAATAATTTTCAATTAATAAAATAATAAAATATTGATTAAAAGTCTAATGGAAAATTTTCTTTAACATAATTTGAAAATATATTTGGTTATTTGATAGATAGGAGAATAGGCATAACTAATCTAACAACGCACATGTATTAAATATTTATATATTAACTACTTATGCTATAACTATATTATGTATTAGCTAGTTATGTTATAGCTACGTATGTTATTGATTATAAGTCTAGATATGTAATCTCCTAACTACTTATGCTATGTTAGATTAATGATTGTAACTATTTTGAAATTATTTCTCGTTTAGAATTTTCTTAAAAAGAAATAGAGTTCGGAATAATTGTGAAAACATTTCAACATTATTAATCAATACTATATTTTAATGCTAAAAAGACAATTTTCTTGAAATAAAATTATGATGAAGTATTCATAAATATTAGTGTGTCATAGTAAAATTATTAAAAATTAAAGTCACAATATTTGCTTAGTCCAAATAGCCCAATCAATGTGCTCAATTATAATATAACCCAAATGTTGAAAGAGGTCATAGGCCTCTTAATTTATGTATGAGTTGGGCCGCTCAGTTCTGATTCACTATCAAGATATAAAAGAGAACTAAATAGAATGCTGCCGTATTTGTAATTGATGGTTAATTGATTGTTAACTACCAATTAACTGTCGATTAGGGCAATTACCAGGTAGTTAACTATAACTAACTTTTAGTTAGTCGGTTAACTGCAATGCTTATAAATGTAATGAGCTGATTGAACAAGAATTAGGCTGGAAAATAGAATTTGATCTTCCTTTTTTCCTAATTCATCTTTGTTCTCTCTTTCTCTCTTCTCTCCTTTCTATTCCTCAATTCTTTCTTATCTAGCTCTGTTATAACTTCTTTCAGTTCTCAACTCAATTCCAGAAGCTCAGGTTTAAGCTATTCTAATCTTGAGCAAAACTTGGATCAAAAGGGCTAAAGCATGGCATTTGGTATTAGAGCTGGTTAATCAGAGGTCCAATGGCGGAATGAACAAGGGGGAAGGCTATGGTGAAGTAGATCCAAAGGCAAGAAGTTCGAATTGCATAATTGACTGAGAATTTCTAGTAGCAGTTGTTGGGTATTTAGAACAAGAACTCTGAACTCCAAATTTAGATGGTGGAGAATAGCAAAAGAGTGGATACCAACATTACTAATCTCCAGACCAAGGTGGATGCCTTAGTGAAGCTACTAACCAAGGAGAAACTACAAAAAGAACTAGTAGATTACTGTGAAGCCATGTCTATAGATTACTGAATAGTTTGAAGGTTATTACTATGAATCCATGTCTATAGATTACTGAATAGCGGTCCATCTAACCCTCATTAAGTAGTTAGTCCATGTATCCTTATTAACATTATCTCTCATTAAATTGTTAATATCTACTCTTTATTTTATTTTATTTTTTATAACTTACTGACAGTGACGCTCATTGCAATATGGTTGTGCAGCCTTTTTTTAGAATGAAGGCACTGGAAAACACATCAAATTGTTAGTTATATTACTTGTTAATATATCATGACCCATCAAGTATTATTTCCCAAGTTAAATTCATTATAGTGAAGAACTAATTGATTGGCTCCCAAAACAACATATTGGTGGATTTGTAAACATGGTAGACTATTGTAACCTCAGATAGAAGATGTTCATTATGTGCTTTGGACCAAGAGATTAGAAAGCAAGAAAAATGATCACAAAATCATAATGGCAACAGTAATTCTTGTCTTTAGTGACAAAAATTAAAGTTGTCAGTAATTTTATATCATCACATCATCTTTAGTGACAAGTTGGCAAAAGTCTTCATTAAATCATTGGTAAATAGCATGGCGCAAAATGTTTTTACGAATCTATCCTTGTTTAATGATAAAATAGGAGAAAAGATTCATTTTAGTCACTAAAAGTGTAGTGTTTGATCTTTTTTAATGAGATTTGATCTTCACTAATTCTGTGATATTAGTGATGATTTTGTATAATCACTAATTTATTTATACTTGTATTGCTATTTGACATATATACACGTAATTATAAATTCTATTTAAAATTTTTTATTCTATGAACATGTTAACGATATTAAATATTAACATAGATATACTATTAATATTTTTTCTTAGTGTATTATGAAATTAAATTCATTTTTTAAAATAAATATATGAAAAAATTGGCCACGATGAAATGAAAATAACATGAAATATTTAATATATTGGCCCAACTTATACTGGGCCAGATTGAGTGAGTGTTAGGCTTTAGTCCTTTTGATCCAAGTTTTGTTCAAGACCAGAAGAGTTTAAACCTGAGCTTCTAGAATTGAGTTGAGAACTGAAAGAAGTTATAATAGAGATAAGAAAGATTTGAGGAACAGAAAAGAGAAAAGAGAGAAAGAGAGATCAGAGATGAATTAGGAAGAAGGGATGATCAAATTCTATTTTCCAACCTAATTTTGTTCAATCAACTCATTACATTTATAAGCTTTGCAGTTAACTATCTAACTGAAAGTTAGTTACAATTAAGTGCCTAGTAATTGCCCTAACTGACAATTAATTGGGAGCTAACAATCAATTAAACATCAATTATAAATACAGTAGCGTTCTACTTAGTTCTTCAAGCGACATCATTGTCTTTTATATCTAGACAAAATGCCCGCGGATGAAATCAGTCTTGTGCTCAAGATTGGAAGTGAGGAAATTGCTGCTTGATGAAGGTTGGATCTTCCCATGTTGTTTTTTCCTTGCTGAAATCCTTTCACTACACTAGCTATTGAGTTACAGGGTGATAATTTCACATCACATTGCAGCATTGCAGGACTACTAGTGGTTGGATAAGGCAGCATCGCCTTCATTTAGCCGAGGCGCATTAGTTGTTGCTATTGGTTTATCCCCTATCTTCTTATTCAAAAGTGACACATGAAAGACTGGATAGGTCTTATCGTGTCGTAGCTTTTGTTTGTAAGCTACATTCTCAATACGCTCCAAAATCTCAAAGTGATCGTAGAATTTGAATCTAACTTGAGGCATGTTCACCACACCATTTGTTGCTTATATTGTTGTAGTTTCAAGTAGACAAAGTCTCATACTTGAAAGGTTCTATCTATTCTATGCCTCAAAGAAAGTGCTTAGCTTAGTTCTGTGCTTTCAATGTGGTCCTTGAGGCTATGCAACACCATTGTTCTATGGAGGCAATCATATCTACTACTGCTGGTATAATGGTGTCCTGATAGGGACAAAGTGGAATTGGAGTTGGTTTGGTCCCATAGAGAGCTTTAAAAGGCATCATGGAAATGCTTGAGTGCCAACTACTGTTATACCACCATTCGACCATTAGCAACCATTGGTTCCAAGTTGTTGGTTTCTCTCATGAAAAGCACCTAAAATAGCTCTCCAGACACTTGTTAACTCTTTTGCTTTGGCCATTTGATTGAGGGTGATACACTATGCTATAACACAAGGTGATTCCTGGTAGCTTGAAAACAATTTGTCAAAAATAGTTGGTGAAGAGCCAATCTCTATATATGACAATAGAGGCTGGTATGCCATGAAGTTTGAAAATCTAGTCTAGAAAGACTTAAGCTATTTTTCCTGTATCAAAAGGATGTGTTAGGGCAATAAAGTGTGAAAATTTTATTAAGCGATCTACAACGGCCATGGTTGTATCTTTTCTATTAGACATAGGCAACTTTTCTATGAAGTCCATAGTGATATGGCTCCATGCTTGTTGGTGTATCTCTAGCAGTTGCAATAGACCTGAATAGGGCACATGTTCTCCTTTGTTGCGCTGGAAAACTTCACATTCTCTTACTTCTTTGATCACATCATCTTTAGAGTTTGGCGAGTAAAATGTGATTTTCAATCTCTGGATACATGCATTCTGGCTTGAATGGCCCCCCAACAGTGAGTTGTGTAGGTTTTGTATAATTTGCTGCCTTAGGTCATTGGTGTTTCCAACATACACTTTGCCCTTTTTTTCTCAGAATCCCTTTCATATTGGAACTCAAGAGTAGCTGTAGGGTCAATCAGCAATTTACTAATAATATTCTGACATTCAGAATCATTGGCATAGCTGGTTTTTATTTCAATCATCCAAGTTGGTTTCATAGTTGTCATGGCCATAATGGAGTGCATAGTCTCTACTTGTTCCTCTTGCAGGTCTCTTATAAACAATGCATCCACCATAACATTGTCCACATCCTTCTTGTACTAAATAGAATAGTCCAATCCTATAAATTTTGTTAGCCACTCATGTTGATGAGGTGTGGCCAGCTTTTGCTCTAGTAAGTACTTAAGAGCTTGATGATCTATTTTTATAATGAAGTGATAGCCAACCAAATAATGGCGCCATTTAGTCATAGCCATTACCAATGCAAGTAACTCTTTCTCATAAATGGATGGTCATTGGTTTTTGGAGTTGAAGGCTTTGCTCATATAGGCTATACGATGCTTGTCTTATATCAAAACTGCACCCACCCCTTTACTACAAGCATATGTTTCTATGATGAATGGCTGTGAGAAGTCAGGAAGTCTAAGTACAGTAGCCTTGTTCATAGCTCTTTGAAGTGATTGGAATGCTAATTTAGCTTCAAGTGACCATTGAAACCCATCCTTCTTCAACATATTCGTAAATGATTTAGTGATAAACCCATAAACTTTAATGAACCTACAGTAGTATCAAAACTTACCGTTAATTGACTGAGCACGATAGCATTTCATATTAATTTAATGACAGGATTAACATCTTATAAAAGCAGTTAAACCATGATTAAAACACTGAGATAGTTGCAGTAAATTAATCTTATCCCGTTAATTCCCCTTAGGCTAGCATGCATTTTGCAAGTCATAAACATATTTAACCTAGTTTCTATTTGGTCCACTTATTCATGACAATTATGGATCACTGAATTCATGGATAGCAATAAAATAAATAATGATGAATAAATTTGTCAGACTAACCAATCATTAATTATTCATAAGAATTAAATCAAGAATTAACAAGTACTTGAAAAGAAAACAAGAATATAAAATTAAAAACAAAACTTCACAATGATTGCAATTGAAATCAGTCATTCCCTTGAATTAGAAAGTAGAGTTTAGCCACTCATGGTGGCATACATGATTGTTGGAATTTTCTAAAAGAAAAACTAACTAAAAAAGAAGAAAAAAAAAGGAAGGACGTGATGGCGGTTGCTTTGTTTTTTCTCGAATGAATCTTGTCTTCAAGGGAAAAACAAGAGAAAATGGATTCCAAGAAGAAAGAAGATAGATGCTTCTATTTTCTAATAATTTCTACAAAACTAAGGAAAGAAAAGAACCAAAACAAAGGACATGAAGTCCAAGAGGAAAAATACATATTGGCAGTTCTTTTCTTGAAGAAAAGAGAGGACCGCTGCTTTGTTTAAAATTTTGCTCGTCTAAAGCCTCCTAGGTCCCCCTTTTATAAAAAAAATTTAGCCCTAAAATATAGTAATGATAATTATTACTAAAAATTAATTCTACTCTAAAAATGAAATAGAAGAAGAATAGAAAATATAATCCTAACTAAAATAATATACATGTTTCCTAAAAGCTTGCTACAATCTCATTTTCCTTCTTCAATTTGATAGCTCGTACTTTCCTTGTCTTGATAGAAAAGTCTTCCATGAATTATTCTTCTTTGATACAAATTCTTCCAAGCCCAACGCCCAACACCAAGGAATAGGAAGTTTTTTGGATTTTTCTCTTTTTGCTTCAATTTTGTCCTTCTATGAACTTTTCCTCCAATTCACTATTTTTCATACCTAAAACAAAAAATATATCAAAACCAAATAATTTCTCTTAAAATCAAATTAATATTGAGGAAATATTAACAATATATATATATATATATATATATATATATATATTAAGCTCTATCAAGTTTCCAACTTTTCCTTCACATTACTTTCCTTATTCCACTACTTATGCTACTCTCAGGCATTTGTTGGTACTCCTTCTGCCCATTAACCCCATCTTGGTATGCATTATGCAGTCCTGACAGTGTATTCTCCTGTACTACTAAGTTCCAAACCATTCTATCTCTTGGACCTTGCTGCTTAATTGGAATGGATTGTATTGCTTTTGTATCAGCTTCACTGAAAATGTGCTCAATCTTTTCTTTGTTCCATGCCTTGGATTAAAAAATCAAATCTTCAAGAAAGAGTGGTGGTGGCATGGAATAGAGATAAGTGAGGAACGAGGCAATATATTTTAAGTTCTACGATTGCTGAGTGCAGGTTGAAGCTACTGAAGTGGAACTTTAATTTCGGGAATAATTATGCTAAGAGAATCAAAGTTCTTCAAGCTCAACTGGAGGCTATGAGTAAGGATGAGAGAGGTAAGGATTGGAGGAGTTGGAATGCGCTTAAGCATCAACTCCGTTATGAGTATAAGGAGAAGGAGAGAGATTGGCAGCAGAAGTCAATGAATCAATGGTTGAAAGAAGGATATCGCAATTCTAGGTTTTTCCATGCTTCTACTGTTCAGAGGAGGAAGAGGAATGATATTGAGCGCTTGATAACAAGTGAGGGGAGGGTGTGTGTGACTAAAAAGGAGTTAGAAGAGGATATTGTCAGCTATTTTGATAAGTTATATGCTTTAAGTCATCCAGTGCAGTCTTCTTCTTTGTTGGAAGGGCTGCCTCGATCTGTCACTCGAGCTATGAATAGAAGACTGATGAGACCTGTGAAGGAGGTGGAAATTAGAGAGGCCTTGTTCCAAATGAATCTGGATAAAGCTCCTAGGCCGGACAGTATAACTCCTTTATTTTTCCAAACTTATTGGAATGAGGTTAAATTTGATATTATTAATGTGGTGAAAGAGTTTTTCTAAAGTAAGAAATTGCTTAGGAAGCTTAATCATATTTTGATTACTTTAATACCTAAGGTCCAATCTCCAGTGTCGGTTTCACAATATAGAACTATTAATCTGTGTAATGTGGTTTATAAGATTGTGTCTAAAGTTTTGGCAGAACGAATTAAGCTATGCCTTAATGGGTGTATTAGTCAGAATCAATCAGCTTTTCTTCCCGGGTGTCAGATTCTTGATAATGTGGTTATAACTCATGAGTGTATTCATACTTTGAATTCCATGAGGCAAGGAAGGAAAGGGTACATGGCAGTGAAAATAAACATGGCCAAAACTTATGATAGGGTGGAGTGGAGGTTTTTAGAGCAGGTTATATCTAGAATGGGGTTTGCTTGGGGAGTGATAATGTGGATTAGGCGGTGCCTTTGTACTAGCACTTTGTCCATTAATCTTAATGGAGAGTTGTGTGGGTACATTAAGCCAACTCGGGGTATTCGGTAAGGAGATCCTCTTTCGCCTTATTTGTTCTTTATCATTTCGAAGGCGCTATCTCATCTTATTACATGAACTAGTGACAATGGGGACTATAAGGGAATGAGGGCGAGTAGGAATGGCCGTATCATTACACATTTACTCTTTGCTGATGATTCTCTGTTGTTCTGTGAGGCAGATGTCCATCAGGCCTGGGTTTTGCAGGGTATACTTCATCAATATGGTCAATGTTCAAGCCAAGCAGTTAATTTGGATAAGTCTTTGGTGTTCTTTAGTCATAATGTTGACCGGGGAGCACGGAATGAGATTTGTCAAATCATGGGGGGAATGAAGGAACAATCTAATGCTCGCTACCTAGGGTTGCCTATGAGGATTGGCCGGTCGAAAAGGGAGGTGTTTAATTTTATCATTCAGAAAGTGCAGCAATGAATCCAGAATTGGAAGACTCAGTTTTTTATTTTGGCAGGCAAGGAAGTTCTCATCAAATCTGTCGTAAATGCATTACCCACATATGTGATGGGATGTTTTAAGCTTCTAGTGGGAGTCTGTAAGGAAATTTGTCGCATTACGGCAAATTTTTGGTGGGGAGCAAGGAAGAATTCAAGACAGAAAATTCATTGAAAAAGGTGGCAAGAGCTTACTAAGGCAAAAAAGAAGGGAGGATTGGGCTTTCAGGATCTTCAACTGTTCAATGATGCTTTGCTTGCTAAGCAACTTTCGCGAGTCATGTCACAACCAGCTTTATTGATGAGTAGAGTCATGAAAGCTAAATACTTTCCTAATGACCAGTTGCTGTCAGCTGTGGAGAGAACAAATGTGTCTTGGTTGTGAAAGGGATGGATGGAGGCAAGAAGGCTTTTGCAAGGTATGAAGCTAGGCTCTTGTGATCATGAGTATTCAGTTCAGTCAGGCTATCATGCACTGCAAAAGGAAGGACAATGTGTTGATCAACAACTTGAATGCAGTACTGCAAGAGAGCGAAGGCACGATATGTGGACAGCCACTTGGAAGCTGAAAGTGACAAGTAAAGTCAAGCATTTTCTATGGCAATGTTGCAAAAAAAAAAAAAAAAAAAAAATTGGATCAAGTATGTAATTTTTTAATCTGAATTTTTATTCAAAATTTTTGCAAACAAAAACGATTCCAAAATCTTAATTTAGAACAAAAACATTTTTTTCATAAAATAAGTCAATATTCTAACACATTATTATAATAAGATATTATTATAGTCAATATATATTATTACTTATTATTACATTAAATAAAACCATTTAATACCAATTTTTTAAACATCACAAATGCATTAAAAGATAAACAAAAAAACAATCTAGACAATGGGTATCCCTTGCCTCGAGTGGGAATCCAACACTAGTTTATATAAAAGAGAGAGTGATGAATGACTTTTTATCATAGATTTTTTGTTGGTAACTCTTTGAAAAAAGTATAATTTTATAAAATTTTGTAACTATTTTATATAACTTTTAGTATATTAATTCACTTTAAAATTTTTTCATTAATTTTATGTATTTTTACGTTAAATTTTTTTATTAGTTATTTAAATTTTACTTCAAATGTAATCAACTATAAAATTTAAAATTAATCAAAGTTTCTTTTTTCAATTTATATTACCGTATAAATTTTTTTAACTCACATACACTTACATATTTCTTTTGTATATGTATATATTTTTTTTCCCATAGTTCTATTTTTTTTTAAGTAGAAAAACATGATGCTTTAATTCGAAATGTAATTATACAAAGTATTATTATATTAACTGAAAAATGTAGTTCATAAAATATATTAAAATCTGTTAAAATACTAATTAAATAATTCAAAAATTACACAAGATTTTACTTGAAAAATTAATACTTATTAATATTTATAATTGAAAATTTGTGTGTAAGATTATAAATTAAAAACAATATAGAGCATAACATTCAAAATAACTTTATTTCTATCACATTTATCAATTTAAATATTTTGGCTCCAAAATGTTAGTACTAACTCTAAATATTATTTAACATTATGTAATTTATCATTTTAAATTTTCTAAAATATGAAAATAAATTATTAATACTATTACGAAAAAATAATATTCTAAATTTTCATATTATTATTTTAATATTTTATACCAACTTCAATTATTTCTATAAATTAAGCTAATTATGTATTTATAAAAATTAATTTTCTTAATAAACAATAAATCAACAACAACAATCAATTCTTTTATTCTACTATGTGGGATAAACAATAAATCAAAGTTCGAAATTGTGATAGTATGTGTGTGTGTGTTAATTTTAACATGTAAGTATTAGTTAAATAACTAATTATATGAACTTCTCTACTAATATTTAAAGATACACATATCAAATAATTTTAATCATACAAAATATTTTGATTGATTTTTAATAACCTATCTTAAAGTTTTTTTCTTCTTTTTTATACTAAAGTTATTCCACATATAATTAAAAATGATAAAAAACCATGATAAAAGTTTTTTTTTTTTTTTTGTCCAAAAGAAACGGATTATATTAACGTGGGGATTCTTAGATTAAAAGTTACAATTAAATTATATTTAAATCTTAAAAAATAATGTAATTTTTATTTTGAATGCTATTGATAGTAAAATATATTTTTAATTTGATCATTGTAATATTCGAAGATGCATTATTAAAAATAATTTATATTTGAGATGCAAATTTAATACATAATATGAATATTTGATTATTAAAACACGTAACACTATTATAATAAACTTAACTATTTATGTGAAAGTGATCATTTGTTTTTGAATAGTGATCTTACACTTAAAAGTCACCATTTAGTATAATTTTCACAAATAGAGCATAATATTTTAATTGCAAAAAATTATTATATAATTTATTGTAATTTAAATTTATTTCCTAAAAAATTATATAGTTTAGAAATTAAAATAGAAATAATTTAAAAATAATAGAAAAATATTTGAAACATGCACATAGAGATACTTTTAAAAAGGAAAATTTTTAAAAGTTTGGTTAGGGATAAATGGGTGGCAATAATTTATATTTCTATTGATAAATTGTAATGATTAATAAAAAAAAAATGTCAAAAATGAATTTAAACTTATATACAAATATAATAACTAATATGAATATAAAATTGTTAAAATTTTTGAAACTATGGCATTGAGCTTTGTTGTTTGGATATAAATTGTTATTTTTAATAGTATTCATTATTGATAATAATTTTAGTTATCTATAATTCACTTTCAATATAAATATTTCTTAATAAATAATTAGCGTAATATTATTTTAAGATTTATTCTACATTTAAATTAATTTAACAAAAAGATATAGTTTAGAAATAATGTAAAAATATTTAACATAAATAAAAATTATATATATTTTTTTTAAAATTTGGCACCGGGTCTCCAAAGCTAGTATTTTATAAAAGAGGAATGATACTTTGAAAACTTATAATAACTTATGTAATATATTGTAAAAGATAAATTATTTATCACACTCTTTAATAAATATAAACTTTTAAAGAATAATTTTTATCTTTTTCAACATTTTCAAATGAGTCACTATGAGTTTTTAGTATAAATTTTTAATAAAGTATGGTAACTCATTTTAGACTATTTCTCCCTTATCTTGAAGAAACAACAGATCAAAACGTGTACTTCATTACCAAATTAAGAGATAGAGTTTGCTTTATTAACCACTTTCTTTTTAGCATTCAAACTTTACTTTTTCTTAATTACTCTATTACTACATCACAAATAGTTCCTTAAACAAATCAGAAATTTATTTGTAGAGTAACACCAGGGATCAATGCAGGTGTAGAAATGTAGCAAGATTCTGGAAAGCTGAGATTTGAGAATGGGCTTTGTGCCACGAATTGAGATAGGGGAGTTGATTCAAGCATGGACTGCACCAAGGGAGTACAAATGTTCTTCACTGGTAGCAGCAATGGAATCAGTAAAGTATGCTTTGCTTTCGGCTCGTCCACAAGGTTAGATACTGTGAACTACTTTCTACAATCCAAGAAAATGGTTTCGGAAGTAGCTACAATTGAAGAAACTTCTGCACTTAGACCAACGCTTTGTAGTTGTCAGTTTTCTTATATTCTTATAAACTTCAGTCTCTCTTGTGATAAAGATAATTGTTAGCTCAAGATCTAATTTTGCCTCAAGTTTGGGAAGCTCATGTCCCAAATTGGATAGTGCCAATTCACCTCAATTAATGTCAACTAGTTAATTATTTGTTTTCGCAAAGTAATGAAATATAACTATCATTTCTGTCAAATATGAAAAGCTTTCAACATACATTAATTTTCCTTCTTAGTGCACCACCAACAATATTTTTTTTTTATTTTCCTTCTTTAGTGCACTACCAACAATAAATATATATATATATATATATATATATATATATATATATATTTTTTGATAATATTATTCTATTACAATAATATTCTTGTTTTATTATAATAATGTATATTTTACATAACATGACGTGAAACTCTGTTAATTATGAGGAAACGAGAAAACAAGGAGAAAAGAATGACGGAGAGATTCTTGACTTTTTGGTACACATGACCGACAATATATTTTACTTGGGGAATGTTCAAAATATTTATGCTCTGTTCAGACTATAATTAAGCAATCACATGAACATCAAGCTTGCTTTCAAGCACTCATGGGCTGGCCAAGAAGTGTAGTTATACGCTACTTTTCTATGGAAAGATAAAGTGGGATCCATGATTCCACATACCTAACAAATAATACATTTCAAAGCAGGGAATAATTTCTTTTACTACATTTTTAAACATATGTACTATCATATAATTTGCTGATCCAGCCATTTAAAAAGCAACATAGAATTTTAACTGTTCCATCATTTTCGGTCCTTATTTCTACATTGAATCGCTGAACTGCTGCTACCTAGACTTTCTTCCCTCTGAGGAATGATGGGGCAACGTTGGGATACTCTGTTCATTCCTGAAGAAATTTTTTGGATCAACCGTGGTCTTTATTTTGACCAATCTATAAAAATTATTCTTGAAATACTTGAGCCCATATACTTCACCTTCACTATAACTGTTCTTTCCGTTGTCGGTGGTACCAATATCAAGGTCCCTGTAGTTGAGAAAAGCCTGCCTGGGATTCTTTGATACATAAGGGGTCATAAAGCTGTAAAGCTGTCTTGCTTGCCCAATGTACTCATTGGACAAGTTAGGATCTGGATCTTCCCAATTCACTGAATACTGAATCTTGAAAATGATCCCTGCACGATGGGGAAATGGTGTTTCATTTTCAGGAATTTCGCCCATTCTTCCACCGTAAGGATTGAAAACAAGTCCTATTTTTCCCAGCTCAATCATTTTCTGAAACATTGATACTAATCCATCTTTAGGAATTGGAGTCTGTACATAATCAGATTTCCTTTTCAAGAAAATCACTGAATCAGGAACCCTGCTCAACAGGGCATTAATAGCGGTCGTTCCACTTTTAAAATTCGACCACCAAACCATTGATTGAATCCAACTCATTTCCCTACAGTCACCTTTCTTCAATCCCAGTTCAGGAAAATCAGAATTCATTACAGAAATGAGCCTGTCTGCATTTCCAAGGAATAATGCCATGAATGTTAGCCTAATGATCTTCAGACCCTTGGTTTTCGCTGTTTTTGCCGTGATTGGTTGGACAAGAACTCTTATGAAGAGATCATTATCAATTTTGTCGGCTACATTTTGCCATTTAACAAGAGTATCCGTTGCATTTTCTTCCTCAGTTTTAAACACCTTAAAAACAGTGACAATTTCAGGGACTTGGACTAACTTAATCTTATAGGCCAAAACAACACCAAAACTTGCGCCTCCACCACCTCGAATTGCCCAAAAAAGATCTTCCCCCATTGCTTTTCTATCCAAAATCCGGCCGTTAGCATCAATAATCTGTGCATCCAAAACATTATCCACCGTAAGTCCGAATCTGCGCAACATCGCACCATAACCACCACCACTTATGTGACCACCAACGCCAACTGTTGGACAAAGTCCAGCAGGGAATCCCAGAACTCTGCTCTGTTCTGAAATCCTGTAGTAAAGTTCCCCTAGTGTTGCACCGGCTTGTACCAAAGCAGTTTGACCTCGAACATCAATATCGATGGATCTAAGATTGAACGTGTCAAGGATGATAAAAGGGAAACTGGAAACGTATGAAATGCCTTCAAAATCATGACCACCACTTCGAATTTTTAGCTGCAGCCCTGTTTCTTTAGTACATATTACAGTTGCTTGGACTTCGTGAACTTCCACAGGGGTTACAATTATAGATGGGTTTTTAGTACTTGAAGCGTTGAATCTTAAGTTTCGAACATAGGCATCTAAAACATGTGTGAATGAAGGGTTTGTTGGACTAAGAAGGATCTCAGTAATTTGTTCCCTTGATACTCCATTTGTATTCAAACAATTTGCAAAATTATCATAAAACGGATCTGAGGCAGATCCAAGGAAAAGTGGGTTGGGAGTGGAATTGGAAAGAACAAGAAGAAGAAGGATAAATTGGAACATTGTAGAGGGCAATAATTGATGTTAGGGTCAGCAGCTGCTGCCTGTAGTCTTATACCAGTAGGTAGTAGTCTCTCTCTCTTGCTCAGCCACTTGTTTTGTTTTTTTTTCTTTTTTTTTTCTAAAAGCGGATGTTATATTAGCTTTTTCAAAAAGTTAACAAGTACATCAATGGTCCGACAACTTGGACTCTTCTCAACACTTTTGATCAGTTAAGACTAAGCTATGTGCTCTATACTTCTCCTCGTAACCTGTATTAACAAAACTAGATCCTAATTACACCCAAAAAATCTGTACAGTCTAGAGTGGTTACTGTAACCTCTTTCCTCTTGCAATGGTTACCTTAATCACTCTAAAATCTGTTTTGATTCCACCTCAATGTGCTATGTAACCACCACTGAACAAGTACACCCGTGTTCGTAACTACGTAGCTCTCTTCCTCGTATCGATTTTCTGATATTCCATCCACTCTTCTATGGCCAAATCTACTACTGTCTTTTCTTCCGTCCATTCTCTTTTAAAGATCCACAAGTTCCTCATTTTTCACAGCATCCACAAAATATAGACAGTAAGTTGGGTTCGTCCTGCCATAGATGCCCCATCGTGCTACTGCAAATTTTCTGCCACCACCTTTCAAAACTTAGCACCTCATATGCAAGTTCATTTCATCTAACTAGTACAATTTTCCATACCAGTCTTGCTCTTGGACAGTTAAAAGAGCATGTTCCAGGCTTTCTTCTTGATCTCCACACACTTGGCAAGTTGCATCTTCTATCATTTTCCTTTTCTGAAGCATTTTCTTTGTCGGGATTATGTCATGACAGCTAGTAGCGGACGTAGAAATATTATAGGGTGGGGTCACACTTATAAGAAAATTACATAATAAGTTTGATAAATATATATAAAGAAGTATAAAAGTAATGTCATACATTGTAACCAAAAAAAAAAAAAGAAGTAAAATTATACATTTCAAAATCATTTTTCGAGACTTCATCTCTTGAAATTGTTTCACAATGGCATCATTATCAATTGGATCAAACACATCATTTTTAATGAAAGTCACCATGCAATCGTTCATCCAAGTATCTCCCATCTAGTTATGAGAATTCAAATATGTTTTCTTGAAAATTGCATCCACCAATAGATTTAATAAATAGTATTTTTCTTTTTTCTAGACAAGTACAGGGCAAGGGTTCTTAGAATATAAAGTGGGACTCTCTAAACTCAATTTTTAATACTATTATAAATGAAAAATATAACATATGGGAAGAGTCACTTGTCCCCCCTGGGCCCTTACTGGGTACACCTATGATGACAACACCTCTCTTTCTTTTTCCAATCAAGATGAATTGATATTTGATTCCAACAATTGTGAGATTCCAATAATTTTATTATTTCTTTTATTCTTGAGTATTTATATATTTTCTATGCTTCATTATGTTATTGAATAAGATGCCTATTGTTTGATAGTTGAACTCAATAGATAATTATTTAGAATAATTAATCATTGATTGATTGTTTTAATTCAAGTGACAAATAACAACATCGAAAGATAATCAACACCTTCAATTGTATGTTATGAAAATATATATTCTAACTTAAATAAACAAGGCATATCCAAGTTTATAGGTTAGTAATTAGGTATTTTTGAATCTTAATGCAATTAATAGACATAACTCATAGGACTAATCCGAATGTTGTGTTTGTTAATTAGAGAAATAACTCATAGGACAGATTCGAAAGTTATCGGGAAAGTAAGAAAAGATTGGTTGTTAGAGGACGGATCTTCAACAACTATAACCAATTTATTCAAGATAAAAGAACCTATCGTATGAATCAATGATCAATTCAAGGAATCAATACCGAAATTAGTTCTTGGTTGGAAGCTTTTCCATATTGATTTTTCCTTATAATTTCAGTTATCTATTTAATTTGTTTGGTTTGTCTCAATTAGTTTTGCTTAGTTTCATAATACAAAAAAAAAACCCTCTCTTTTATTTTATTTTTTTTAAAGAGTAAATTTAACCAATCTCTATGGATTCGACCCTTTCACTTCTATCTATAGAATTTAGCTCATAGAAGAATTATTTTTGGTCATTTCGACACCCATCAAATTTTGGTGCCATTGCTGAGGATTTGTTTTTCAAAATTTATTCCTTTTATTTTTCTTTCTTTTATAATTTTTTGGTTGTTTTATGCCACATTCTTCTTGCTCAGGTCAACTCACCTATGATCTAGAGATAGAGAAGACAGCGTGTAGGCTTACAAAAGAAACCAAACAACAATCTCAAGGAGCATCATCTTCTTCATCTTTTGAATATAATTTGTCTGAATTGTTTTATATTGTAGAAGAAAACATGGCTAGAAATAATGAACGAACTTTAAAGGATTTAGTTATGCCCGATTTAAACCAACAACCGTTTTGCATTGACTATCCTACTTTAGATGTGCCTTTTGAATTAAAATCGAGATTGATTCACTTACTTCCCACTTTTCATGGCCTTGTAGGTGAAGATCCTTATAAGCACTTAAAGGGATTCCATATGGTGTGTTCCACGATAAAACCGCAAGGAGTGATTGAGGATCAAATTAAGTTGTGAGCTTTTCATTTTTCCTTAGATGGAAATACTAAAGATTGGCTATATTAATTGCTCTCTAGTTCAATAAACACATGGACCGAAATGAAGAGGCAATTTTTGGAGAAATTCTTTCTTGCCTCATGAGCGGCTACAATTAGAAAAGATATGTGTGGTATATGGCAACAACATGGAGAAACTATGCATGAATATTAGGAAAGGTTTAAGCAATTATGTGCTAGTTGTCCTCAACATCAAATTCCTGATCAACTTCTTATCCAATATTTTTATGAGGGACTAATAGTGATGGATAGGAATATGACTAATGCTACTAGTGGATGTGCATTAGTACACGAAACTCCAACTGAGGCAAAGACTTTAATCTCTAACATGGCTGCCAATACACAACAATTTGGCATCAGACGTGAGAATACACCTAATTAGGTAAGTGAGGTAAGTACTTCCTCCATTGATCAATGTTTAGACACTTTGACTACTTTAGTGGAAAAGTTGGTTGTATGAAATATTCAATAGGTGAAAGCTTGTGGTATTTGCTCCAATTCAAATCATCCCACTGACTTGTGGCCGACGTTGCAAGTTGATCAATTTGAATATGCTAATGCCGTTGGTGGATTCCCAAGTCCACCACAAAGGAATTATGATCCTTACTCAAATACCTACAATCCAGGATGGAGGGATCATCCTAATTTTAGTTATGGGCCATGACCTAGTGGATTTCAAGTTAGGCAACAAAACCCACCATATCCGCCACCTTTCAAACCAAGTAAGACCCTTGAGAAGTTAGTTGAATCACTTGCTAATAGTTCCCAACGTTTTCAATAGGAAACTCGAACCAACATTCAAAACTTGGAGAATCAAGTGAGTCAATTAGCATCTTTTGTGAGCAAATTGGAATCTCAAGGTAAGCTACCTTATCAAATGGTTGTCAATCTAAGGCCAAATATTAGTGCAATGACCTTGAGAAGCAGAATGGTGTTGGAAAAGGCCATAACATGTGATCATGAAAAGGTGGAAAATGAAGTGAAAAGCCCACAGCAACTTAAGGTAATCGAGACTACTCCTCTTTTCACCACGAGATTTGCCAATTCAAAGAAAGATGAAGGAAAAAAAGGAGATTCTTGAGACTTTTCGCAAGGTAGAGGTCAATATTCCTTTAATTGATGCAATTAAACAAATACATCACTATGTTAAATTTATCAAAGAACGATGCACCAACAAAAGAAAATTGAAAGGCAATGAAAAGATAAGTGTGAGGGAGAATGTCTCAGTTGTGCTACAAAAGAAGTTGCCTACAAAATGCAAGAATCCAAGTATGTTTATCATCCCTTGTAAAATAGACAATATGAAAGTTGAAAAAGCCATGTGTGATTTAGGTGCTTCCATAAATGTCATGCCTTTATCTATTTATAATTCTTTGAATTTGGGACCCTTGAAAAAAACAGGCGTGATAATTCAACTTGTTGATAGATCTAATATTTATCCTAAGGGAGTATTAGAAGATGTTTTGATGCAAGTAAATGGATTAGTGTTTCTTGTAGATTTTTATGTACTTGATATGGAGGAAGATCACTCTCCTAACTCGAGGTTAATTTTATTAGGGAGACCTTTCTTGAAAACATCTAGAGCAAAAATTGATGTGCATGATGGTACATTAACTATGGAATTTTGATGGTGAAATTATTAAGTTTAACATTTATGTTGCCATGAAATATCCTAATGATGTATGTACTGTTTATGCTTTTGATGCTTTTGATACTCTAACTTAGAAAACATTTGATTTTTGTGATGAGGATAAATTAAAAATTGCATTTGATAATAGCTTGACTCTAAAAAAGTGCAAATTTTTGAACAGGAATTTGTGATGGATGATGACCTTCAAGACACGGTTTATGACTTGGAGTTGCTTAAACCTGTGAGGTATGAAGTGTCTTATGTTGATTTACCTGTGTCTAACACAAAACTACTCCCATCTATTGTGCAAGCCCCCAAGTTGGAACTTAAAAAATTTCTAGATCACTTGAAGTATGTATTCCTGGGAGACAATGATAGTCTCCCTGTGATAATCTCGAACAAACTCAATCTTTTGGAGGAAGAAAAATTGATTCGAGTGCTTCGAGAACATAAAGAAGCTATTGAATGGACCATAGCAGATATCAAGGGATTAAGCCCCTCTACATGTATGCACAAAATTTTGTGGCAAGAAAAGTGGAAACCATCTAGAGAAGCTTAGTGCCGTTTGAACCCACCTATGATGGAGGTAGTGAAAAAAGGAGATTTTAAAACTCCTTGAAGCAGGTATAATCTATCTAATCTCAGATAGCAAATGGGTAAGTCCAGTTCAAGTGGTTTCAAAGAAAATGGGCATAACTGTGATAATAGGAAATTGAATGCATTAACTAGGAATGATCACTTTTCTCTTCCTTTCATTGACCAAATGCTTGAACGTTTAGCTGGAAAATCTCATTATTTTTGTTTGGATGATTATTCAGGTTTTCATCAAATTCCAGTCGCGCCAGAAGATCAAGAGAAAACCACCTTCACCTGGCCATTTGGTACATTTGCTTATAGGAGGATACCCTTCAGACTTTGCAATGCCTTTGCCACTTTTTAGAGATGTATGGTTAGTATATTTTCTGATAATGTTGAGAACATCATAGAAGTGTTTATGGATGACTTTACAGTCCATAGTGACTCTTTTGATAAATGTTTGACTAACCTTACAAAAGTGCTTCGAAGATGTATAGAGGTAAATCTTGTTTTAAACTATGAAAAATGTCACTTTATGGTGGATCAAGGCTTTATTCTTGGACACATAGTTTCTACCAAAGGTATAGAGGTTGATAAATCTAAAATAGATATAATAAAATCCTTGCCTTACCCCACGACTGTACGAGGCATTCGCTCGTTTCTTAGTCATGCAGGATTTTATCGTCGCTTTATCAAGAACTTTTCGAAGATTACTCAACTTTTATGTAGGCTGCTGCAAAAAGATGTGGCATTTGAGTTTGATGAAGCTTGCAAAGAAGCCTTTGACAACTTGAAAGAGAAATCGACTTCAGGCCCATCATATGATCACCAGATTGGAATCACCCTTTTGAAATCATGTGCGATGCTAGTAATTATGCAGTAGGAGCTATTCTTGGACAAAAGATTGGACGAGATTCCCATGTCATCTATTATGTTTCGAGAACTCTTGACAGTGCTCAATGCAATTATTCGACAATGGAAAAAAAACTCTTAGGGTTTGTTTGGAGTGTGATGTATTTGGAAAAAGTTGTATTGGAATGTGTGAAAATTTTTGTGGGTATTTTTTGATAGAAAAAGTATTTTGGAGGGAAAAATAAAAGGGAAAAATTTTAAAAATTATGTGAGAGAAATTTGAGTGGGAAAATTTGAATTTTAAATTTTGAAATAAAATGTGTTTGGATAGGTTATTTTTGTTTGAGAATTTACTTATTTGAAAATGAGAATGGCCTGTCCAAACAGACCCTTAGCTGTTGTTTTTGCTTTAGAAAAATGCTGTTCTTATTTGCTTGGTACCAAAATAGTTGTTTATTTTGATCATGCAGCTCTAAAATATCTTTTTTGAAAGAAAGAGGCAAAACCAAGGCTGATTCATTAGATACTCTTATTAGAAGAGTTTGACTTGGAGATCCGCGACAAAAAAAATGCTAAAAATTTAGTTGCGGACCATCTTAGTCGACTGATTGCAAATGAAGAATCATCACCATTACAAGATAATTTTCTAGATGATCATCTCTTTTCCATTCATGAAAATATTCCTTGGTATGCTGATATAGTTAACTATTTGGTTACTAGAACTTTACCTAAGGATTTATCTAGAGTTCAAAAAGACAAAAAAAAAAGTGATGCTAAATATTATTTATGTGATGATTCTTACCTATGGAAGTATTATTCAGATTTGATTATTCGTAGATGCGTTAATCAACAAGAGATTCCTTCCATTTTGCAATTTTGTCATTCATATGCTTGTGGAGGACATTTTGGTCCAAAGAGAGCAGTTAGGAAGGTTTTAGAGTGTGGATTATATTGGCCAACTTTGTTTCATGATGCATATAGGTTTTGTAAAGCTTGTGAGTATTGTCAAAAGACTGGGAACTTAGGACATAGAGATCAATTACCACTTATTCCTATACTTATTTGTGAAATATTTGATGTTTGGGGTATAGATTTTATGGGTCCGTTTCCCACTTCTTATGGTAATTCTTATATTATTCTTACTGTGGATTATGTCTCAAAATGGGTAGAAACCAAGGCTACCCGAACTAATGATGCTAAAGTGGTTGTGGATTTTGTCAAATCTCACATTTTTGTCAAGTTCGGTACACCAAGGGCAATGATCAGTGATAGAGTCACTCATTTTTGCAATAAAGTGATGAAGCACTATTCAAGAAGATAATGTCACTCATCACACTTCCATCGCATACCATCCACAAACAAGTGGACAAGTTGAGGTGTCTAATAGAGAAGTCAAGTCCATACTTGAAAAAACTATCAATCCAAATCAAAAATATTGGAGTATGCAACTTGATGATGCATTATGGGCTTATCGGACAGCTTACAAGACACCAACAGGTATGTCCCCTTATCGTTTAGTGTTTGGTAATGCTTGCCATCTTCCCGTAGAGATGGAACATAGGGCATATTGGGCTATAAGCAATGTAACATGGAGATGGACAAAGTGGGTGAACAACGTAAGCTTCAACTACAAGAGCTGGAAGAAATTCGCAATGAAACTTATGAAAATTCATGAATTTACAAGTATAAAACAAAGGAATTTCATGATCAATCCTTGCATGGTAAACAATTCACAACTAGTCAGAAAGTTTTATGCTACCAATCTAGATTGAAATTATTTCCTGGAAAATTGCGCTCTAGATGGATAGGGCCTTTTGTTGTTATTAATGTTTATTCTCATGATGCAGTTGAAATAAAAAGCTTAGATTCTAGAAAAGTGTTTAAAGTGAATGGACATTGCTTGAAACATTTTTATGAAGGTTTCCAAGTGCATAATGTTGAAATTAAATTGGGATATCCAAAGTACGAGGATTGAGAATGCATTACGTCTAGCCAAAAATGTTAATCGAAGGTGCTTTTGGGAGGCAACCCAAAATTTTTAATTTAATTTTTCTTGTCATTTAAGTTTAATTTGATTAGTTATTTTACTATGTTTATTGATTTGTTTTATTACAGGGAAACGTAAAAAAAATTCATTGAAATTCTCTTTTGGTTTTTCTGCCCTGCAGCCTCTTTACCTTTCTATAACACTGTCTGATCCTTCATACTTTCTTCACTCATATAGGGTTTACCCCACCTTGCCCACCTGTACCACAACTCTGGTTGTCTACCGCGGTTCAGGGAAGTTTCTTGTTCCCTTGTCTTTCTTTTCTTTCATTTCTTGTCCACCTGTGCATATTTTCCATACATTGAGGACAACGTATGATTTAGGTGTGGGGAAATTTGATAGAATGTATAATTGCATATTCATTGGGTCAATTCCCTTGTGTTTTAGTTGATTAAAATGCTTGTTTATATAGATATTAATTATTTTGATGATTAATGGTTAGAGTGGAGCATTTTTAGAAAAAAAAAGTAAACAAATGAAAAGAAAAGAAAGACAGTGGCCAAAAGGAACAAATCAGCCGCAAGGGAGGAAAACAAATAGCCGCCCTTTTAATTCTTGAAGAGCCACACCTCTTTTATTTTTCTGAAAGGCAGCCACCCTTATATTTTTCAAATAGACCAACCCCTAGGGTAGCCACCCTTATATTTGGATGGAGAACGAATACTCAGGCATAAATTCATTGATTACAATCTAAAAGCACAGGGTTTCACATTCCAGGCAAACAAACACCCAAACTGATTACGATTAACACAGAAGATCGCAAAGAATTTGCAACACACAACAGAAAAATATGTAGAAAAAACATAAAGGTGAAATGCACAACAAATTTTTTTGAAAACAATCATAATTTGTTGTTATTCTACCTCAATCTTTAAAAGAGGAAGAAGAAGAGAGCATGTGTAAAGTAGTAGGAACTCAACAAGCATAAAGCTAGAGGAGATTTTGTAACAGGAAAGGCAAACAATAAAAAGCAAGGCATGCAGTAGGCTTTCAACTGAAAAAGTACTTTACCTCACCAAGAGCAAGCCTAGTAAACACACAATTTTGTAAACAACGTGAGCATTGGGACCCATTGCGATGCACATGTCAAAATGAAAAATTGGTTAAAATCTAGCATACATACACAATTCAAAGATACTTGGAATAAGTAATCATTTAAACCAATTAAGGACCACAAAAATGAAAAAAGTAAACATTTGTTAGCTAGATACACACGGGTCAAAAAGAAAGGAAAAACAACCCATATTCTTAAGCTATTAAGGTAGCAGTTAGTGTAATATATTTTTGCAAAATAATTCAACACTCCACACGTGGACGGTATTCAATTCATATATACATTTGTGAAGCAATAAGATGGCAATTAAAGTTATTGACTATTCAATAAACACATTCATCACATGCATCAAATATTTGGTTTCCATTAATCTCAGACACACAAGCGTTATACTTAACACAGGAGGAGTAGAAGCAAAAAATCATATACAACAGAACTTTGAGCATAAAGAAGCGATATAAAAAGAAACTTTACCTCTCGAAGTACAACTGTATAAGGAAATCAGTTTTGCAACAACCATTGATAGTCAGTTTGCATTGAATGCATATATACAAGAGGAAAGAAAAAAAAACAATTAGGATGCATTGCAAATAAATAGGGGAAATGTATTAAAGAAACAGAATTTCATAGCACAATAAGAAGAAAGCTCAGAAAACATAGCAAACTTTGGAAAAAACAAACTCCTACTCTAAAAAACAAGTGTATGTTCTTTGGCTATTAGAAGAAGATGATTTGCGTTTCTAATGTCTTTTCTCTAACAGATTACCAATTGCATAGTTCAACATTAAGCATAACATAACAGCAATATACACGATCGCATGGACATTAAATGGCTATCAGCATTTAGCCTACTAACATAACACTTTCAGCACATGCAGGACAAATAATTCTTATGCTTTATTTCAAACAATTGGTATTCTAGCAATACAAAATTCAGGTAACATATATGTCCACGTTGCGCTCTCCTTGAATACATTATGATTTTTTTCTTTGGAAAGAAAAAGTGTGTAGCGCAGATACCGTCTTTCTAATATTTTTCCACTGAACAACAATGACTTTGATAGGCATACGAAATTGAAGTAACATACATGGCCACATAAATATTACATGGCAATTAAAGTTATTAACCATTGGGTAAACACATCCATCGCATGCAACAAATAATTTCTTACATTTCATCGATCATGCATGTGCTTCTTATAGTTAAGACAGAAAAAGTAAAAACCAAATAAACACATGAAATACTCATTTGCATGGAAAAGAGCAATACCAAAAGCAACTTTACCTAGGAAAATGTGATCGTATGAGCTGATAAATTTCCAACCAAGCATCAACATTTGAATTTCATTCCATGCATTTATAAAACAAAAGTAACAATTAGAACCAAACAAAGAGCAACAGCTATCATGCGTCACCAAATTTTCATGCAAGCATACATCTAAATCTATTTCATTTTCCTGCCTAGGTTGGAATGCAAGGACGCATAACCTATTGTTCCATAAAGCAAATATGTAGATTCATTTTTCCATGTAAAATATTCAGAGGGCTATGCATAGCACCCACAGCAACAGTAAAAGTAATAACGGAATGAGTAGTAAACTCACCAATCTAGCCAGAAATTAAATTGAAAGGCACTATGAGACAAATTAAACATTGACAAGAGCATGAAAGTTTCTACAAGTGTTACAAGTGTTTTTTCCAAGGTAAGAAAAATTGAAAGCCACTTTTTTTTTTTTTTCAAAATCAGCAATCCTACTATGGATTAAAAGGCAGCATTTGGGGAATTAAATTTTACTGTTTCCAATATCAATCCATACATCGTTACGTTACTCAAATGAATAGAACCACAAATTTTGAATCACACATTTAATCAAAAAAAAGAATCACAAACAAACATTTTTTCTTCCACAAAAAAAAATACAAAAAACCATTTGTTTTGTTTACACACAAAATGAGAAGAAAGCATGTAGATTTGGTGAACTTCACACTGCAAATTTGATCTACCAACTATAGTATAAAAAGTATTCCATGCATAAAATAGTTGAAACACACGCAAATAGACGGTTAATTTTACTTTCGCATCTTTTTAAAACATAAGTTACACGAACCTAAATATCTAGAGAGAACATTTTGTTTTCTCAGAACAAAATGAAGAGATGGTATTTTTCCAGGTACGAAAGGAAAAAAAGTACCAGTTTGATGGAGTTGCCATTGTAAATTGACCCTCCAAATGTAGCATGAAAGTATTTTATACATAAAACAGTTTAGACACACCACCTTTTTTTTTTTTGTTATTTTCCAATTTTATCTAAGTAAAACAAAAGTCACAAGAAGAACATCTAAAAACAAGTCTCCATTTGTTTTTCCAAAATGAAGAAATCAGTTGTTTTTACATACAAAGACAAGGGAAGAGGTGATGGCTTTCCAAATGTAGTGTGAAAGATTTTTTATACACAAAACCCTTTAGACACACACACAAAATGTATTTTTACACAATAATTTTTCTTGTAAGAAATAAAAGGTACGAAAAATATTTATTAAAATCACATAGATAATAGTCCTTAAAATGTTCTAAAACATATTTTAAATTGAAATCCAGTATTCAAGTTACTAAAATCACGAAAAACAGCTATAAATGGCCGACCAACCAATCTCATTAACAATTACAAGTAATTGTCATCGTAACTTTGCGACACAATAATACATGAAAAACATATTCACATAAATAAAAAAACCAGACAAACACAAAATAAGGACCCCTCTTCTCACTTACCATGACATTGTTCATTAACTTACGGTCGCTGGTTATTTTTTTACTTGAAACAAACGGGTCCGAAAGGAAATAAAATCGAAAAGGTCATGCAATTGCAAGGCACAAAACTAGTTAGGTGACCAACACTAACAAATGACTGAAAGACACGCCACAAAAATAAACAAATGGCTATTGTTTATTTCTAAATCTAAAAATAGAGGGTACAACCGGAAATAAAATTGCCAACGGCATATAATTGGAACACAAAAAACCAGTTAAGGGACCAACACTAACAAACAACTGAAAAAAATTTCACAAAAAGCAAAAGATATGCCTAAAATTTATTTGTAAATTTGAAAACATATGGGTCCAACTAGAAATAAATTTGCCAAAGCCATATAACTGCATGATACAAAACCAAGTAGGGAACACTACACTCACAAACTTAATCACACATTCAAAAAAAAAAAACATATGTATTTTTTTTTTTTTAAAAAAAAATGAGTCCAGTCAAAATAATTTGCAAAAGCCATAAATTGCAGCAAGTCACAAATCGCAGCACAACCAACACTAACAAATTGGAAAGAGATATTCAAAAAAAAAAATATAAAACAACAAAAGAAGAGAAAAATAAACAAAAAAAGAAAAGTTATAAAAAAGGCAACAAGGCAAGCAACAAAAACAAACCACAAAAAAGCAACCAAAAGACAATAAAAACATAGCAATAAAAAAAAATAAAAGAACAGCACCAAAGAAAAGCAAGATCCATTCAAAAAAAAAAAAAAGATAAAGCATAGCTTGTTTTTTTTTTTTTTATAAAAAAAAAAAAATTTTTTTTTTTTTTTTTTTTTTTTTTTAAAATAAAAAAAAAGTTAGAAGAAAAATCAAAGAACCATTTGTTTTTCCAAAAGGAAGAGATGATTTGTTTTTGCACACAAATAAAGGAACGCATGATGGTTTTCCAAATGCAGCGTGAGAGATTTTTTATGTCTAAAACTCTTCACACACGCATTAATTGTACATTTTTTTTGCCTCTAGGAAATACGTATAAAAAGTCCCGAAAGAAAGTATAAAAATAGAATGGAAAGCAGTTGGTAAAAAAAAACATATTTTAAGATGGAATCCATTATATAAACCAGTCAATTATTGGAAGGCATTGTAAATGCCACAAAGGCATTTTAAAAGCCAGCCAAATACCACGGACCAATACTAACAAATCACACAAAGGCATTGCATAAGAAGAAATATGGTAAAAGAACAAAGGAAAGAGGAACCAAATGAGTCTGATTCTGTAAAAGTAGGCAACAAGATAGAAGGAAAAATAACCACAAAAGTCAGGACACAACAAGGGGAACCTAAAACAAAGCAACAAGGCACAATGCAACATAGGAAGAGCAACCAATGGAAGATCCATTTTCGAAAAAGGCAAAATCACGCAGGTAATGTTTTTTCATCTAAACTCAGTGAACGAAAACAACCATAGTGTTAATACAAAGAAAGAAAAAGATGGAAGGCCCATCAGATAAATCTAGAACAAAAAGCCAACGAGAAAGCTAACATAGATCCTAAATGCACGGTCAAGCAGAAACGAAGAGCTGCCTTAGAAATCATTTAATGCGGTAAGCAACCCACAGTATTAATACCAGTAAGGAAAAAGGAAAGCAAACTCATATAACCAACTAGAGGCAAAAGAGTAATAAAAATGTACAGAACAAAGGGAGGAAAAAAGATTAGAAAGGAAAAAGAAGGGAAACCACACCTAAACACAATGAAGAAGGCTAAGGCAAACCCTAAACACACGGTTAGACAAAAAACAATAGTAATGGTAGAAATAAGAAGTAAACAAAAGGGACATGGCTCTTCTTTCCTTAAAAACTAAAAGAAAAGATGATTACAAAGAATCCTACGTAATAAATGAAAGTTAGTCTTGGCTTGACAACATTTAGCATTGAAAGATAGCAGGAAGCAAATATTTACACATTGGACAATACCCATAGACACATAGATAAGAGTGAAACAAAAAAAATTGACAGCAACCAGCCCATCGAGCAGTTAAAAAAATTTCAGAGTACCACCCCAAAGCACAAAAGACAATTTCAGAGTACAACCCCAAAACACAAAACATTAATGCATATACTAGAAGAAATAATAATGGCACTATACATATAACATAGCTAAAGAGAAAACCATGCTAATAAAAAGGAAATTTTGCATGCATGACAAGGAAGAACAAAATCGGTACACACATAACACAACACAAAAGACATACAAAAAAAAAACTAGAAAAAGGTAATAAATTTGCTTAGCCTTTTCAAATTGGCCACCAGTTGATTCCTCGCCACTGAAGCAATGCATGTGACTGCAATTCCCACTGACACAAGATATGGGAATACCTGGCGAATTTGGTTAGGGCGTTGCATGTGGGAAAAAATTAGGGCAAAAAAAAAACTCTACTTTCTTTTATTCAAACTGAAGCTCAACGGTAGTCTAAGAGGCTGAACAATCATAGATTCACTGGTCGGAAGACTAAAGCTCCGACCGAACAGCAAAAACCTACAACGAATCTAGTCAGGACATTTTCTACTAAAACACATTGGAAAAACAATTTCGTTTTCAGGGAAAAAAAAAAAGAACCTTCCTTTCCTCAGACCTAGCCTCCCACCTATCAACCATCCAAAGACCAAGACCAATCATTCACTCATTCACACATTCACAGGTCAGATGGCACAAAACTGCAAAAAAAGAACAGATCTAGTCAGATAATACCAGAAAAAATAAAAGCAGACATAGTTAAGAACATATATGTAAAGTTGAGAGTCCTTTCCTAACGGTCTCCGTCACTGGGATTGGCATGTTGGCAGGCAGAGACAACCAACCCCCAAAACCAAAAGAAAAACAAAATTAGGGCAACAATCGAGCTAGAGAAATTAGAAGAAATTGACCAAGAAAAAGAATCAAAAATTGAGAGAAGAGCACGACTCCAAAAGGAAGATTTGTGGCAAAAAAACTCCCAAAATTCTCTCTGAACAACGAGAATGGAACAAAAGTCGAAGGGTCGGGAAAGTGGAAACCACAGAGAGAAGTAGTCAAATCGTTGTCTACAGAGATGGTAGAGATAGGAAAGGCAGGGTTTAGGGTGAAAGAAGTGGACACGCTAACATGGAGAACCCGTAGGCTACACATACTCTATTTCAACAAATATGACAAGCCATAGTGCACATGGTGCGGAACTATGATGTCCACGTGTCCTTACCCAATAGTTTTTGTTCACACTTTTATAATATATGTTAATAGAAGAGAGTGGTATTGTTAGTATAATAAAAAAAGCTCCATTACAAATGTATTTTCCGTCTATTTGCTACTTCAACCCAAATAACAAAGGAGAAATATAAGGTTTTATAAGCCTTGTGGGAATAACGTCTATTGCTCAAACCATAGGTGGTGAAAGCAGTATTTGACCCATTTTAATTGTAGTTCTTAGCTGACTTGTTAAAACTCATATTTGAATCAATGATTAGGGGTAGTAATTAGGAGGGAATGGCTGGTAATTAGGTGGATTTAGATCAGTGGGGAATTATTAGAAATGCGAAATGTAATTCTTACTAAATTTTGGAATTGGATAAGAGGGATTTAATGAGATTGGAATTTTTTAATTTCCATTGAAATTTCATTAAAACTTTCCATTGAAAATTAAATGGTAACTGTGAGTAACTGAACCACCATTGGACTGCCGCCCATCCCACTGGTGATCTGGTGGTGATTCAGCCACTAGCCATGATTTTTAAATGATTTTTTTTTAGTAATGATATATAAATATATTAAGATTAAAAAATTATTAAAATTATCATTATTCATTAATTATTTAATATTATCTAATAATTACTTAAAATTACCTATTTATCTTTTTTCATGAGGACCCATGGATATTTGATAAGTCACCTAATAAAATTTCTTCTATTTATTACCATTAGTTATTTTTAATAGGTATGAAAAGTCTAATAACTTCTGCCCTATTAGATACTCATTGGGATTATAAAATATTGTCACCTCTACTAATTATACTCGTAAATTTAATTTTTTTTAAGATGTAAAATTATATAATACTAAAGTTTAAATAAATATTTACGAAATAAACTTATAACTTTCAAAAAAAAATTTAAAAAAAAGTAAGATGCGCAAAGCCTCAAATTTGAATGTTTGATTTAAAAAAAAAAAATCGTGCAAAAGAAAAGTTACAACGTGAGAATGAAAATTTTTATTTATTTATTTATTTTTTTGTTTTGGCGGGGGAGGGCTGGGGGTGTTTGTGGGGGTTTCCTTCCAATCCTTTTGATTAGTCCTCACAAGTCACATCTCATTTGTTTTAAAATAAAAATTAATAATAAATAGTCCACATCTGGTGACACACCCATCCATAACCTCATACATACTGTCCCATTACCAATCACATCATTTACCACAAACCCACTTGATTATTTTTGTTGGACAGAGTCAAACTCATCAATAGATTAGACAAACGCAAGTGGGTGAAGGCATTAATTAATTCATAATGTGGGAGACCAATTTCCTTACTCGCCTACAAAGGAAATCTCGTATTTTTTTCGTTGGAACAAAAACAAAATTATACATTCTTTTCTAGTTACTCCAGCAACTATATACTCCTTCCGTCTAAAAAAATCATATGGGGACTAAAATAAATAAACAAATATCCAAATTCACTATTGTATACTACTATGTCAAATTATCAAAACAAATATCCAAAATCACATGGGGACAAAAATAAATGAAACTAACTTAAAACGTCAACAATTGGCACATAGCCACTTGGAAGCCTAAATTAAATTGAAAAGGGGTGGCAGTCCGTAGGGTTAGATCACTGGTGGATTAGATCATTGATAGGTTATAATTTAATATATCATGATTCAACATTACCTATTTAGTTACGGTTTATACTTGTATTGGGTTAAACTCAATCAACCCAACAGGTCAATTCAATAAAAAAAATTATTTTTTCTATTTAATTAAGAAAATTAAACTTATATTTTTAATCTTTTTTGAGTACTTTTTTTAAAACTAATCTTCTTTAATTTTTTTATTCAATATTTGTTTTTTATAAAAAGACTATTCTTATGTTTTCACCAAAACTACAAAATAAACTAATGTTATTTAGTTTTCCTATTAACATGTATCAATTTCTTGATGACCACCATCTATTTCCATTTTTTAACTAAGTTTTATAGACATACTATTGGTGAGCTTAAGAAAATATCTGAAAGCAAACTTCTTAAGAGGCTTCTTAAATATGATACGGTTTATATTCAATACATCATGAACACTTAGTTTTCAATTGCAATTTGCAATAACAATACATTACGTATTTGACTGGTTACCTTAAAAAAAACAAAAGGAAATTTTTTGAAAGGGCAGTGGAACCGTAGAAGTTATTAAATTAATAAATATAGCATAATTTTATTTTTATTTCTAATAAGGATAAAAATATTTTACTTTCTAATTTTTTTTAATCAAAAAATTTTGCTCCTTTAAATATAACCAAATATCTAATTTTTTTTTTAAAAAAACTTTCAAATGAAAAAAAAGATTTATTAGCCATCAAAATTCAAAATTTTTGAAGAAGGGAAGTTGAAAGTTAGAATATTCAAAAAGCTATCAAAAGCTAGAAAATTTATATAAAGAATTTTTTTTTTGAGAATTTCAATATTATTTAACATTAAATTTTCACAAGAAGTTAAAAATAAAATATCAAAATACTAAATTATTTTTAGTAATTTGTAATTATGTAACTATTTTGATATTTTTTTATTACATAACATTCAAGTTCACAAAAAAAAAAGAAAAAATTTAAATTTAAATTTTTGAATAAAATGTTTAAATTTTGTAATTATTTATTTAAAAAAATTTACATTTTTTTATTAAAATTTAGGAAACTATTATCATTTAATTTCATATTTTGCCTTTTTAAATTATATATTTAATTAAGCGTAAGTTTAAAAAAATTTATTTAAAAAAGTAAAGTTGTATCTAAAATGCAACATTACTTTGTCCTTTTAAAGATTAAGGGAAAATTATGCCATTTTTATTTATTAGATAACTTATGTAGTATCTTAGAAAAATTAAAAAAAAAATTAATTCAACTGATCATCCTTATCCAACCCAATAAAAAAACTAGAGATCATTATATGACCTAAACAATTAATGACCCATGACTCAAATGACCCACCTGTTGGGTTAAAATATTGGGTGGGTTCGGTTAGGTCTAATTTTACCATCCTTAATTGAAATCAACCTCTGCCCTCACTTCCCACCTTTAAAAAAAAAAAATACAAACTTTGGATATTTATTAATCACATAAATTGATACATTCTCTAATTTTTATTTTTAATACAACATGTCAATTACATTATTTTACTCCCTCTGTTTAAAAAAAAAAAAGAGTTTACTTTTAATTTGATACAACTTTTTTTTTAATTACAAGAGATAATACATAAAATGTATAATTAAATTTATAAATTTATTTTTTATCCATATTTTTTAATTTGACTTATACATTATCATTATTAGTGAAGATAATATAAGAATTTTCCACCGAAAATGAACTCTTTTTTAGTATAAAGAAAATATTTGAAAATGTACTCTTTTTTAGAACAAATGTAATATGTTTTTTTACCACCCACATAGAGATACAATGTTAGTTCCATCTAAATTCCTCTCGTTATACAATTTTATGTGATATATATATGGAATATTTTCTCCCCTCGGTCTTATTATTATTGTCACTATTTTACCTTTTTATTATCTCAAAATAAGATTCACGTTTATTCATTTTAAACACAGTTTCCTATGATATTATTTAAAAACGTAACTTTTCTCTAATACCAATATACTCTCTTGGTCACAAGAAGAGTATTCACTTTGAATAAAAAACAATTGTTTTTCTAGGTCTAAGTTGTAATATACTTACTGTCTCATTAAATATAAATTTTTTTAATCTTTACATTTTAAATGTGAACATATATAATCATTATTATTAATAAACATTATATATGAATTTGGTCTAAAAATAGAAAATTTTGCAAATAAAATCTTTCCTTTGTACGAAGGAAGTACTATTTAAGAGTTATATCGTAAATTCATGCATCTCTACCTCATTCAAATACAATGATTATATGTCTCTTGGTTGGATTCTCGAAATATAGCGAACGTATTGGAAGGAAGATATAATAATGTAAAGATAAAAATCAATGTTGTTAAATCTAAATTGGACTAGTCGGTTCGAGAGGTTGACTTTAGAGTCAATCAAAAATTCTGTCCAGTTTAATTATTATAAATTTTAGAGTAAATTATATTTATCTTTTTAGAAATTTGATTTTATTATTAATTATTCCATAAGATTCGAGAATACTATAATTTCATCATTTGGCGAAATTAGTTTTTGATTACGAAATTAAAATGACTAAAAAATGAAGAGAAAATAGAGTTTAATTCGCTTTGTATTATAATATTACTTATAGTTACTTTTAAAATATATTCTTTTCAAATAGAGTTTTATATTTATTTTATTTTTATTTTCTTTAAAAAAAAATTCTCATATTTTTATCTAAATTTTTAGTCATTTCATAAATTTCGTGATAAAAATTAATTTTTAAATAGGAAAAGAGAAAGAGTATAATGTCCTTAAATCTCAAAATAATAATAATAATAATAAAGTTAAATATCAATAGAAATAAATGTAACAATTGGAGAATAAGTTGGACAAAATCCAAGATGCCATTCCACAAGACACGCCGACACGGTTTCTGGGCAAATGTCAGCCGAGAAATGTCAAGATGTGCCAATTGCAAATTAACCACGTTGCTGTTGCAAAACCCATTAAAAAGGAAAGTTAGGAAACAACCCACGTTACCGTTTCACGTGTATGACACTGACAATACAACCAAATGCGTGGTTGAAATTAGCCCCATAAAAGAGACTTCTCGGTAGACGCTGTTGACCCTTTGGGAACACAAATAAAGTAAATAATGATCTGCCATTTATAACAAAGTTAGAACATTTACAGTATTACTAGCTTTTTGAAAAAAAAATTCAGTTTTAAAAATTTTATTTATTTAAAAATATTTACTTTTAATATAAAATTTATGTACTATCTTTATTAATAATAACAATTCATAACCAAATTAAAAGTAAAAATATAAATATAAAAATTTACATTTAATTATGTATTAAATGTGCTATAATTTGTAATTTTGAAAAAATTATACCAAATTAAAAGTAAATTTATTTTTTAGAATAGAGATAGTAGTAATTTTTTTTAAAAAAAATTACTCGAGTATTTATTTGTTTAAGAAAATTTTACTAAAAGCGACAAGTAAAATTTATAATCGAGGAGCAAACTTTGGAATTATATTTAAGAATTTTAAAGTTTATATACTTTTAAACACTCTCACCATCTTAAAATAAGAGTTTAATATTAAAAATTTTATTTATCTAAAAAAAAAGTTTATTTTGATGTGAAATTCTTTTATTACCTTTACATATATTTACAATTTATAATTTAAATTAAAAAAAATAAAAAAATAAAAATATATATTTAATGATATTTTAAATATGTTATATTTTATAATTTAAAAAAATTATACCAAATTAAAAGTGAAATCCCTCTTTTGGGACGAGGTAGTACAAAATGGAGAGATGATATCTTTTGTCACTTACATTTGGTTGAAATACTTTTCTACACTCCCATTTCAAGTGACGCAAGTTGGCTGCTTATATTTGTCAAAATATATCAAATTGGTCATCAAACAAAACACAATAATACTTTCATTTTAGAACATAAAATTTCAATGGGATAACAATAAAAAAAATTCTTTGTCAAAAATATATGTTTGGTGCATGATTTTTTTTTCTAGAAAAGGCAAAAATAAAATAAAACTTGCTAAATATATTCCCAATTAACCATAATTCACATCTTTTATGATTTTGAAAATTATGAAAAATAATGTGGTAAATAATTTTTTAAAATCATTATATAGAGCCTTTGAAGGTGACTTATGACGATTGTTGGTCCCATTATTTTACTATTAATATTATTTGACGACAATCTAAACTAGAGAAGAAATTTGAAAACTTTAAATTTGTCAAAATTCTAAAGTAGAAAACATATATATATATATATATATATATATATATATATATATATATATATATATATATTAAAATGTTCAAATGTGTTTCATAAATTTAATATCAGTTACATGAATATTAATTTTTGGATACAATTTAATTTAATTTTGTAGTGAATAAATTCCTTCCCAATTTTATTTTCCATTTGAAGAAATATGTTGGTAGATTGAGGATATAATTGCTCAAAAATTTAGCATATAGACCAATTTAGTATCTTTTGATAGTATGAGTAACCAATTTATATTATTTTAAATGAGAATAATAAAAAAATTATGTCAAATGTGAATAACCAAAAATGCAATTTTCCTAATAAAATAATGTCATTGTGGCTGTGGATATTAAGACTAACAATGCATATTTTTCATGGTTTATTGTGTGAGCCATAACACTCAAAAGAAAAGATCACAAGGACTAAAATAAAAAGAGAAGAATTGTACGTTCATAATTAAGGGCTCTATTGATCCTATTAACAAAGAAATTAAAATGGTAGCAAATAAATTGCATACAAACTTGTGGAAATTGTATTATGTTAGGGTTCACAGTAGTGTTTGGATTTTTTAGCGTCTTCAACTCTATCATGTCCTGCATAATTTTGCTGATGCTAAAGTTAAGAGAGTATTGATTGGTATGTGAACCCTACTGCATTGAAGTATACAATTTTCTGCAATTCCTCCCTGGCTCCATGCAATAAATGTTACTTTTGTTATCATTGTGGCTGTGGCATTCTAGGGCTGTCAAGTATAAACTTGGTGATGTTGTATTGGGTGATTTCTGTACCATTCAAAATATAATCAAAGTTTGTAAGTGCTACTGATAGTGGTATTCTTGGGCTTTTGTGTTTGTTTATCTTTATTTGTTTGTTTGCATTTTGAAGTTTGAACTTGTTATTGGATTGACTTTTGACTTCTTGATATTCGTGGCAATAATGTAATCTATTGAGAAGAAGCTAAGTTGGATTACCTTGCTAGAAAAACAGTGACGTAACCTCTTGCAGGACATGACAGAAGGGAAAGCAAGAATACATATGTAGCACATTGGCAGCAAAAGAAGCCAGCAAATAACTCATTCTCACAAGAAAATTCCAACCCATGCGATTAAGACTATTTTAGGAATATTTCTAGTTACTTTTCCAAGCCATATTCTAAATATTGAAATTGGTAAAAAAAATTTGTCCACTTTTTACCTACAAGAAATCAATAGTCTAGGTCATGATGAATATTTTCTACTTTTTGAATAACAAATGTCGAGTCCCAACTTGTGAAATTGAGAGCCGGCACCCAATTTTTGTTACTAGGGGCGATTGTTGTGTGATTTCAGTGCGATTTTGCACTTTTTTTTTTTTTTAAGGTATTTTGTTACGATTTTAGTTGTTGATTCTTCACTGACAATAGTAGTTTACCACGCTATTCAACGACTGCAATGATCACCATAAACTGTATGAGAAGAGAGTTAGGAACTTTGCGTTCAGTTTCTTTCATCGTATGCCATTTCATGAGTGTGGGGACGGCACCTTAGTTCGTCGTTTGTTGTAGTTTAGTAGACCCTAGTTCAGCTAGTGGTCGCTTTAGTAGGCTTTTGTGGTCGCTCTAGTAGGTGTTTGTGGCCTTGTTTTTAGACCCGTTTTAGTTGTCGCTTCTCTCTTTCATGGTGCCGATCAAGTTCGATCAAATACCACGAAGATCATTAAACCTTTTTGGCTCTATATATTTTTGCCATTGCCACTGCAATATATCAATCGTTTTTAGAAAAAAATAATAACAAATGTCAAAATGTTCATTTTGTTTTAGCGTTTGATTTATGAACACTTGCTTTGTAATAAAGGATTTTAATGTGCAACGGGCAGTGAAAAAGTATTTGCACATGTAGAATCGATCCAAAAGAGAAAAACGTGTGAAAATGCACACTTGATTTTGAACGGTTATAAATTTCACTTACGATATCACAATGATGAAAATATGAGAACCAAGGTTGAAACAAACAACCATCCAGCCGGGACAACTCGACCAAATTCAAGAGAGACAAATCTAAAAGCACAAGTTGGATGTTTCGTTGAGAATTCGCCTACAAAGAGACATCCACACCTTGATCCATTACAAGGAATTAGAAGGCCTATGACTAGATTGCAAATTAAGAAATGAAAGCTACTTTAGTAACACTTATAACCAAGTTAAGTGAAGCTCAAGAAACTAAGGCAGCAATGAAAGCAAAGATGAATTCCGATCTTAGTTCATAATTTATCATTCTAGTCATCAATGAAGACTCGAGAATGAAGGATCGAGTGTGGCGAATTTTCACATGTGTAATCAAAATCCTTACGCTACTTCTTATCACAATCCTAGTTTGAATTTGGACGGTTCTACTTCGGAAGTTTGCAACTCAATTCAGACTTGGAAGATTTCAGCATTTGGCCTTGGAAGGTTCCAATATTAAGCCAATTTTAGGAAGCTCAAACGGACGTTTTTGACAGTCTAATTCCAGCTCTATTTAGCTCCATTCCATTCACACTTGGAATTATGGTTTAGGCAATTCCATTCAACACTTGGATGTTGATTTAGGAAGCTCAAGTTCAGCTCAAGTTCCAGTCCAAAATTGGATTTCATTTCCGGAAATTCCAGCCACACTTGGATTTCAGTTTTGGCAATCTATCAAGTATTTCCATTACTTGATCATGAACGACATTAGAAGCTTCTAAAGTCAGAGCCATGATATTTAAAGAAGCTTCCAAATTCAATGCAAGTCTAGACGAAATTAAGGCCATATACAACACAAGTTCAGCCAGCACACAAATCCAAATCAGCTTTGGATTAGTTTTAGTTTTAGGCAACTATTTTATTCTATTTCCTTTTCTTAGATTAGGATACTTTTAGTAAGTATTTCTTTTGGTAATTATTTCTTTAGTTAGTTTCCTAAAAAGCTAATCCAACTAGGGAATGGCTTTCTTAATTCTTGCACATTGTAAACTATAAATAGAGGCCATTCAGCCCCAAGAAAATACAAGAATTTGATCAATACAAATTTGAGAGCTTTTTAGTTTTTCTTTGAGTTCTAGTTTAGAACTTGTTTTGAGTCTTTGAGGATAGTCTCTTAGGTTCATGTTTAAGCTATTTTGTTGAGTTTCTTTCCCTTAACAATCTGAGTGTGCCGGTTGGTTCCAAGGATAGTCAAAGTTCACATCTTGGGTCTTTGATAATTCCATTGGATGTCAAGTGGACAAAAGCAAGGTCCTTCTTCAATCTTGGAGTTGGTGTTTTGCTAAAGGAAGAGCTAGTTCAACCTAGAGGACGATACTAGGACCAACACTTTGATATAGGTTCGAATTTTATTCTCTTGGTTTAATATTCGTATCACACAATCACTATTATTATATATTATTTCGAAGGTGTCAACCAGATCTACAAGACAAATGGGTATAGTTCTGTTAGCCCTGTGTGTCTGATCTAAAATTCCTTCATTCCAGCCATTGTTTGACTATTTTTCTGTTTTCTAATCAAATTAAGATTCTTTTCCAGTTGTGTTTAGGGTTTGTTTAACTTATTAATAAGCGTGTAACAACTCGTTTTCATTCGTTTTGATGATTATTTAAGTTTATTCAATAACATTTTTCCTAAATTATGTAGAATTTGTTCTATTTATGAAGGTTGTTTGTCTTCTCTTATCTCTCCTAGATTAGTTGGTATCAGAGCAAGAGGTTTTCCCTTGTGATAGCTCACTAAACCAGCGAAGATAACACCCTTTCTGACATGCTTAATGAGATTCAAAACATAACCATAATGCTTCAAAATCTAACTGTTTGTGTTGAATAGACAAAGGCAAATTTACAAGTGTTGAAGGCTAATTAGGGCAATACAGGTTGCAATAATAGAACCAGGAGAATTGCTCAAGGATATCAGGCCAATACTATATTTCCATAACCACCATATAAAAACCCACACAATGTGGATGATTCCTTAGACGAGGACATTAAGGAGCTAATGGATAGAAACCCTAACCCTAAGGTGCCCCGTCGATATAAACAAGAAAAATTTCGATTGAAGGTACATATTCCTACATTTAATGGGAATCTTAATATCGAAGATTTTTTGGATTGGATGGCAGAAGTAGAAAGATTTTTTGAATTTGCTAAAATCCTAAAAGAGAAGCAAGTAAAATTGGTTGCATATCAACTTAAATGAGAGGTTTTTTCATGGTGGGAGCAGACCCAAAATCAACAAAAATGCTTAGGTAAGTAGCCAATTCAACTTTGGCCAAAGATGAAGAGGATGTTGATGGTGAGATTTCGTCCTCTAGATTACGATCAATTCCTATTTCATTAGTACTAGACTCTAATCTGTGGCGGAATATACAACAGATTTCTTAAGGCTGCCCTCTAGAAATAATTAATGGAAACTAAGGGACAACATATGAAGAGGTATATTCACAGATTGAAACCATCAATTTGAGACAAAATTGGTTGTCAATTGATTCTGACAATTGATGAAGCCTGAAACAATGCATGGAAGGCAGAAATAACAAGGTATCGAGGTTACTATGAAACTAACAGTATTTGTAAGTCCTCTAGCAAGGCGTCAAAACCAACCCAAAAAATTCAACGTAGGACCCAGTTCTGATCCTAAAACGAGAGGCATGGGAAAAAAAAAGAGCTCCCAAAGAAATTAGCAAACAACTCTTATACAAAGCCAATGGGACAGAAGTCTTATTGGTGTAGTCATGTTGGGCATAAGTCTAGCAATTGCCCACAATGCCGACAAATTAATCTTGCTAACTATGCTAAGGAAGATGAAAAAGAAAAAGAGTTTGCTAAGAAAAAAGAGAGAGGTTGTGCACCAAATAGTAAAGAAGAAAATGGGCAGATATTCACAGTTAGAAAGGTGCTTTTGTTATTTAAGTAAGATTATATGCAGTGAAACACACTATTTCGAACCAAGTACACAATTTTTAATCATGTTTTCGGACTGCTAATTGATAGTGGTAGTTGTGAAAATATCATATCCCCAGAGCTGGTCAATATTTTGAAATTGCCAATAGAGAAACATCTTGAGCCTTATTCAATTGTACAGATTACTAGTAGTGAGGCAATTAAAGTGGAAAAGAAGTGTCAAATCCCCTTATCTATTGGTAAATATTATATAGATGAAGTTATATGTGACATAGTTAATATGAATGCATGTCAATTACTTTTTGATAAGCCATGACAGTATGATCTGGATACTAATCACAATGGTCAGAAAATATTTAGCAATTTGTGAAGGATGATTGAAAAATTACGTTGTTGCCATTATGGCTCAAGAGAAAATCTATGCAACGTAATGTGGAAACATTTTTTGACCATTATCCATTCAGATTTAATTTTCATGGCAGGGGTTAAACACACTAGAGAAATTCATGCCTTAGTGGTCAAGGTAGTTCTTTTGCCTGGGGTGAGCCAATATGAAAATTCCAGATGCTGTTTGTGAGTTGCTGTTAGAATTTCAAGATTTGACCCCTAAAGATCTCCCAGCTAGACTTCCATCGACAATGGATATTCAACATACCATTGATTTGATTCTTGGGGCTAGTTTGCCAAATCTTCTTCGTTACCGAATGAGCCCAAAAAAGAGTAAGATTTTGCAACAGATGGTAGAAGAGTTACTTGAAACAGGCTTAGTCTGAGTCAAGATTAGCACTTATGCAGTACCAACATTATTGATTCTGAAAAATGATGGAAGCTGGCACATGTGCTTGATAGTTGTGCAATCAATAAGATCACAATGCAGTACAGGTTTCTAATTCCTCGACTTGAGGATATGCTAGACAGACTCTCCGGTGCACGAATTTTCACAAAAATAGACTTACAGAGTTGGTACCATCAAATCAGAATTAGACCCAGAGATGAATGGAAAACAATTTTCAAGAGAAATGAGGGTCTTTATGAATGGCTAGTTATGCCCTTCGGGTTATTCAATGCACCAAGCACATTTAATCGGTTGATGAATGAGATGTTAAAGCTATTTATCGATAAATTCATTGTTGTTTACTTTGATGACATTTTGATCTATAACACAAATGAGGCTAAATACATAGAGCACTTGCGGAAAGTTTTGAATGTTTTACAAAAAAATAAGTTGTATATCAACTTGGAAAAGTGTAGTTTCATGTAGCAAAGTCATATTTTCCTTGGATTTGTTATTAGTACTGATTACATTCGTGTAGATGAGGAGAATGTGAAAACACTTCAAGAATGGCCAACCCCAAAATCTGTCTAAAATTTGTAGTTTCCATAGCTTGGCGAACTTCTATAGGCAGTTCATTTGCAATTTTAGCACAACTATAGTGCCTCTAATAGATTGCCAGAAGAAAGGACAATTTAAGTGGGATGTAGAGCAGAATAAAAGTTTTGCATTGATCAAGGAGAAGTTATGTACAACTTTAGTACTTACTCTCCCTAACTTTAACATGTTGTTAGGGTCGAATGTGATGCTTGTGGCATTGGTATTGGTGCAGTTCTATCTCAAGGGGGACAAGCCATTGCTCACTTCAATGAGAAATTAAGTGAGGCACGACAACGGTGATCAACTTATGATCAAGAGTTTTATACTATTGTGCGAGGTCTAATGCATTGAGAGCACTATCTTGTTTAAAAACAATTTGTTCTATATATTGTTCACTAAGCCTTAAAGTACATCAACAATCAGAAGAGCGTGAGCAAGATGCATGCCAAGTGGACTGCTTATTTGCAGTAATTCCCCTTCACGTTGAAGTATAAATCTAGGAAACAAAACAACATGGCCGACACCCTAAGCAGATGTATAATCTTGTTGGTGACTTTGAGCCGTGAGGTTACGGGATATGATAATTTGCATGACCTATGTGCTAATGATGAAGATTTTGCCAACGTAAGGAGCAAACTATCCATAAACGATTTTTACAACCATGATAGGTACCTTTTTAGGGGTAACTAATTGTGTATTCTCCGAACTTCTTTACAGGAAAAACTCATTCGTAATTTGCATAGAGAAGGATTGAGTGGGCATCTTGGGAGGGAAGAGACCTTATCCACCTTGAATGAGCGCTATTATTGGACTCAAATGAAGTGATATGTGGGATGGTTTGTGAGTAGATGCCATATCTGTCAAATGGCTAAGGGACAATCGCAGAACACTGGACTTTATATGCCTTTGCTTGTTTCTGAAACTATTTGAGAGGACTTGTCAATGGATTTTGTTTGGAGATTCTATTTTTGTGATTCTTGATAGGGCTGTAAACGAACCAAATGATCTCGAACGAAGATTGTTCTAGATCGGCTTGTTTATATTTACACTTGTTCGAGATCAGTTCGAGTTCTTTTAACTTTTTTATATTTGTGTTCAAATTCGTTTATGTTCATTTATTAATGTTCGATTAACGTTCACAAATGCTTAAACGAAAATGTTTGCGAACGCTTAAACAAACATGTTCACGAATACATTTGCAAACACATAACAATTAATAATAAACAATCAATATTACTATATTTAATAATATTTATCATATTACTATTATTATTTTAATATAAAAAATTTTAAACTAAAAATAAAAAAGAGAGCAAGCACAGCTGAAGCCGGAAGTCTCTCTTTCAATCAAAAAGAAAGCAAGCAAAGCTCAAGCGGGCATCTCTTCTCCAGCTTAAGCCCCTCCTCCCTTTTTATAGTTACATCCTCCTTTTCCATGTTCTATGAAGTCGAGGTGGGATCGGGATTCTCAAACTGAAAAAGAAAAATTATCACAAATGCAAGGATTGAAGCCTAGTCCTCCACCATGTCAAGCTAGATACTAACCACCATACTACAACAAACATATTTACATATAATGAACAAACATTTTTATTATATATTATATTATATTTGTATTATTATTTTAATATAAAAGAACATTAATCGAATTTGTTCATAAGCACTAGACGAGCTTGTTCACGAACATAAACGAACCAAACACATGTCTGTTCGTGTTCATATTCGTTTATTAAACGAATAGTAAAATCTGTTCATTTATTGTTCATTTAACTTAATAAACGAACATAACTGAGCTTATTCATGAACTGTTCACCGAAAGATCTGTTCACTTACACCCCTAGTTCTTAACAGGTTTTCCAAGATAGTGCACTTTATTCCATGCAATAAAATCTCAGATGCCTCATTTCACGGCTCTTATTTAGGAAAGTTGTGCATTTGCATGGAGTGTTTAAGTTCATTCCTTTGTATCGAGACACCAAGTCTCCCAGTCATTTTTGTATGACTTTGTGGTGAATGTTTGATACATCTTTGAACTTTAGAAGCATAGCTCATCTACAGACTTATGGTCAAATAAAAGTTGTCAACAGGACCTTGGGTAATCTGATTCGCTGTATTTGTAGTGATCAACTGAAGTAATGGGACTATGCGTTGCCCCATGCCGATATTGCCTTCAACAACATTGATCATAATTCTACAGGAAAGTTTCCATTCTCTGTTGCTTACCAAAAACCGCTGAGACATTTGTAGATCTAGTGAAGTTGCCTAATGTTCTAGGGTATAATTCTGTAGTTAGAAATTTAGCTAAAGATGTCCAAGCCATTCAATAGGAGGTCTGGCAAAAGCTATTGGAATCAGAAGTTCAAAAGTGCCGCAAATAAATACCGATCGGTCCACTTGTTTGAAGTGGATGACATGGTAATGGATTATCTTCAACGTGAGAGGTTCACAGTCAAATAGTACCACAAATTGTGGCCAAGGAAATATGGTCCTCACAAGGTTGTGCACAAGATCAATGACAATATTTACGTGGTGGACTTACCTAAATCAATGGGCATTTCTTGCACTTTTAATGTGGCCAACGTGTTGCATTATCACCCCTTTGAAGGTCCTTTGTATACTGATCACTCGGGAATGAGCTCTTTTTAATTGGAGAGGACTAATGTGCAATAGGTGGAGGAAGAGTACTTGGATGCACAGGATTGGTCCAAGACAGGAAAACGTGTGAAAATGTGCACTTAACTTTGAATGGCCATAACTTTCAGCTACAACAGTAGAAACTTAGAATTGCTATTAATATATATTGTTTCAAAAGTATTGACGAGATCTACAAGACTTATGGGCATAGCTCCATTGGCCTTGGGCTTTTAGCCCAAATTTTTTTCATTTTAACCACTGTCCAACTCTTTTTTTGTTTTTTAGTCAAATTAGGATTTTTTTCCAGTTGTGTTTAGGGTTTGTTTAACTTATAAATATGCGTGTAAAGATTCATTTTCATTCATTTTGATCATTATTCAAGTTTATTCAATAAAGTTTTCTCCAAATTCTATGGAATTTGTTTTTTGCGAAAATTGTTTGTCTTTCTTTATCTCTCTCATGTTAGATTTGATGCTATAATTTGGATCACATAACAATGCATCTGTCATTCAACCACCAGCACGATCTTTTTGTTTTTTTTCCAAATGTATAAGCATTGATCGTGACCTCTTTTTTGTACAATTGGGAATTTTAAGTGTACAAACATAACTATATAATAAGAGAGTGAGATTTAGAAAGTACGCAAAACAAAAGAATCAATAGAAAAAAAAAAATTAGTGACATTTTATGTGAAGAAATTATTCACAGTGAACGATCTTTTCACTAATCCCAATTTACTAGCACTACAAATGCTCGTTGCGAGCTCTGGTTTGATTCTGCTCAGTTGCATTGAAGCAATGTATCTTTGAATAGTGTTCACAAAAATTAGTAATCCATCTTATATAAAGCCATCAATAACACTAAAACCAATAACAATAACACGATATATATTGTGTAACTAATAACATTAACATGATATATCGTGCCTAAACATCTAACAAAGGGAAAAAAAGATAAATCAAACACAATTCCACAATTTTTTAATATTATGAAAAGTAGATTCCCTACGTGTATATCTTATTTATGAAATATGAAAGTCTATGTGTGTAATTTTGTCAAAGGAATATAACCATTCCAACAAGAATGAAGAGATTAACTAGAAAGTGTTGGGATACTCTGTTCATTCCTGAAGAAATTTCCAGGATCAACAGCGGTCTTCACTTTCACCAATCTATCAAAATTGTCCTTAAAATACTTATGCCCATATACTTTACCTTCATTATAACTGTTGTTGCCATTACTAGTTGTCCCAATATCAAGATCCCTATAGTTGAGAAAAGCCTGCCTTGGATTGCTTGATACATAAGGGGTCATGAAACTGTAAAGGTCTCTGGCTTGGGCAAGATACTGCTGTGTTGCATTGGGGGCTGCGTCTTGCCAATTAACTGAATATTGAATCTTGTAAATGATCCCTGCCCGATGAGGAAAGGGTGTATCACTTTCAGCAATTTGACTCATTCTTCCACCATAAGGATTGAAAACAAATCCAACCTTTCCAAGCTCAACCATTTTGTTGAAAATTGAGGTCAGTGCATCCTTAGGAATTGGGGTCTGGACATAATCAGATTTTCTCTTCAAGAAATTCACAGAATCAGGAGTTCTGTCGAGCAAAACTTCTGGTGCTGTCGTGACATTGAAATTCATCCAAAAGAGCATAGATTTAATCCAATTAGTTTCTATGCAATCACTTTTCGTCAACCCCAACGCAGGAATTTTAGCATTTAAGAGAGAGAGAAGGCTATTGGAATCTCCCAAATACAACGCAATGAATGTCAATCTAATAGTTCTCTTCTTATTTAAAGTAACTGGTTGGACAAGAACTCTTATGAAGAGATTGTCATCATATTTGTCTGCAACATTTTGCCATTGAACCAGAATATCGGTTGCTTTCTGTGCCTCAGTCCTTTGAACATTAAAAACAGTTACAACTGGAGGCACTGGAACTAAATTGATTTTATAAGCCAAAACAACTCCAAAACTTGCTGCACCACCACCCCTAATAGCCCAGAAAATATCTTCCCCCATTCCTTTCCTGTCCAAAACCTTACCATTAACATCAATAATTTGTGCATCAACAACATTGTCAACCGTAAGGCCAAACCTCCGCAACATTGGACCATAACCACCCCCACTTATATGCCCCCCAACGCCTACAGTTGGGCAAACACCAGCGGGGAATCCATAAACATTACTCTGTTGCCAAATTCTATAATAAAGTTCCCCAAGTGTTGCCCCGGCTTGCACCCAAGCAGTTTTGCTAGAAACGTCAACGCTGATGTTCCTAAGGTTAAAAATGTCAAGAATAACAAAAGTGTTTTCTGAAACGTATGAAATACCTTCATAATCGTGCCCTCCACTTCGGATTTTCAATTGCAGCCCCGACTCTTTTGTGCATAATATGGCTGCTTGGGCTTGCTCAACTTGTAATGGTGTGATAATTATGGCTGGTTTTTTGGTGCTTGAGGTGTTGAACCTCAGGTTTCTAACATAGGCGTTCAGAACAGAACTAAACGAAGCATTTGTCGGACTGTAAAGAATTTTAGCAATTTGGTCATCTGGGATTCCGCTTTTCGTTAGACAATTTGCAAAATTGTCATAGGTAGGATCTGTTGATGCAATGACCGATGGAGAATTGAAAGCAAGAAAGGGAAGAAGAAGGAGAAGAAAAAAGGAAAACATTGTTGAAGGAAATGAATGATTTGCCAATTGAATACCGTTTTAACAAGCAGTTATTCAGTACTTTGGCGAAAGGATGACGGTCGAAGAAGTTAGGCTTATTGTTCTGTTGTCCTATTGTCCTTTTGTCCATTTATTTATAAGACTATGACATTGCATGTGACCTCTTCCGAATTATTATTATTGACACATTTTCAATTTTTGAATGTTCCAAAATATATGTCATTTATATCTCGTCTTTATTACTTGTCATTTTTTCTTACTCAAACTTTGAATTTAAGGGGGCAAATTAGAAAAGTAATAAATAATCATCACAATCACAATGCTATTGATAAAAAAGTTAGATTTTCAAAATATGGCTAAAATTATGGGATAGTGGGAGGAAGAAAAAAACGAAAACGGGCTTAGAGATTGTTTGCATCTTGACAAATTATGTGTAAGATTTCTTGGCATGAAAACAGAAATTGGAAAAAGATAATGAGTGGCGCAGTCAAAGGAAAGCACATAATTTTCGAATGAACTCGTTATGAATCTTGAAGGGCAAAACACAATCAAATTTTTATTTTGTTTTGTGATTGATTATATGTAAATGTTTATTATCTTTTATGATAAATTTGTTATATTTAATCAACAGATTACATATAACTCGTTCTAATTAATATTCTTAAAGGGGGAGTAAATTTTTATCGTGTTCTAGTCACGGTTTTCCGTAATTGAAGAGCAAATTTAACAATTAGGTATGACTTGTTGCGATTTTTTCTGTGCTTTTTTTTTTTTTTTTTGGTGGGTCCAAAAAACCGAAGTGAGATTGGTGGAAATCTTGACAAACGAAGCTTCCAAGTAATGCTAAAATATGGACTAGAAAATTGATATACGAGAAGACTAGGCCATTGCACTTCCACGAAAGGCAAATAGTTGGACAGAGTCACAAAGATAGAAAAGAGTATAATTGTAGAATCACACGGTTAAGTAGGCCCGATTTAAGAGCTTACTTTTGTTTTTAATTGTTGACATTTTGCCCATTTTGTGTCTTTAAGTATTTGCAACTAGCGATCTGGTTCCTAGTTAGAATTGAAATTAATTTAAATTAAATACATTTTTATAAGTTTCAATTTGAATTTTACAAAAAATTTAAAATTTTTTAATATATTATAAAATAGATATTATCAATGAGGTAGAATAAAAAAAATAATTATAAAAGCCAACCAAATATGATAAAAAATTCTTTAATTTTAAAAAAAGTTCCAATTTTAATGAGTAACCAAATACACCATAATTAAGAATTGATTTAATACTATGATTTTTCAAATCTAAATGTTAATTAGCTGCTTTGATGTTTGTCTCCTATTTTGAGCAAATATTAGTTGCACTATTTAGAATATATAATTAGAAACAATTAAGAGTAACAATCTATAATTTTAGGGGTGGGTGTTAGAAGCCTATCGACATGTAGAAGATAAAAATAAAATAAAATTATGTAATCAACTTATTACACTAAAAATGTAGGTAAAGGACATCTATAAAATATTTTTCATATATTTTGACTTAGTTTTAGTTTAATCTAGAATATTTGTTTGGCTACATTTGGTCTCTTTACGTTTTAAATACTGCTCAACTAAATTCCATATCCTTGATGAACTGTACATATTTTCTGAACAATTGAAATTTTATAATTAACACGGTTTGCAAAATCATGCTTCCTATCAATTGTACTCTCTTTGTCCTCAAAAAAAAAAAATTCACTTCTATTAAAATATAATTTTTATTAGTTATTAGATACAACTCATTTAATACACCAATAAAGGTATAATTTTACATTTTTATTTTTATTTTTTAATTTTAAGTATACATAATTATTGTTTGTAAGGATATTTTAAAAATTTGATTTAAAAGTGGACTATTTTTCTAGAGCGAAGGGAGTATTATCTTTTAAATCGATAGCAATCATATATATATATTTTAGCACAATTTGATAATCAAAATCCCTTAATTTGTGCCAGATTAATCAGTCCCCTCATTTGTTAAGCATAAGATAATAAATTCCAATTGATATCCATGTATATGAAAAGGTCAAGGATCCCAATTGATATTCATGATCTTGAATGATGAAGTATAAAATCAATTAATTCCAATTGACATCCATGTGTAAGAAAGCAATAATGATTGCTTCGGCCTGCAGCACATTCAGTCATGTAAATTTACCAAAATTCTTGATTTTACTAAATCATGTAAAGATGACACACAATATATAGAAATTAGAATCAACGTATAAAAATGTAAAGGCAAACTAATGCAAAAATGTATCCAATTCAAGAGTGGAACAAATATTATATGCATTTGTTGCACCATATAAAATAATATAATTAAAAGAAACAATCTATAATTTAGAAGTATAGTTTGTATATATGTAAAGAGAAAAATATAAAAATATATTTAATTGACTTGCTACACTAAAAATAAAAATACAATATATGTATGGAGTATTTTTTTCCATGAACAGGAATAATTTGCACATAGATGTATTGAACAAATGAAAATCCAATTTGAATGCAATTGTTGACACTTTAATCACATTCTTAAAAAAAAAAAAATCACTTTAACCTTACCTCCAAAAATAAAAAATAAAAAACAAAAAAGTCCAGGACAAAAAACGAGTAAACAAAAAATATTTCACACAGGTTGGCTAATATATCCTCATAATGCAGTGGCTTAATTACGGAGGGAAGGAACCAATAGTAGTGATTTTCATTTGAAAAACCTTCAATGAGTAATTAAATTAATGAATTGCTTGTAGCTTTCATATCCTTTTTAAAGCATAATATTATTCTAATATTTTATACTAGAGCTAAGTTAAGGTTAATATTTTATAGCTAAGTTTATAGTTGCTCACATAAGGCATAACCTAGGAACCCAACTATCTTTTTTTTTAAAAAAAAAAATTATTTTTTATTTTTTTTAAGCAGGGAACGAATTATGTTAAGAAAACACAATTTACCTTATTCAAGTTGATTAGTCTAAACCATGACAAATCAAGATTGTTAATATTTTTTTTCTTTTTAAGCTCATTATTCTTCCTTTTATTGTTCACATTTTCATTTTTGTGCAGCAAATATTGTGTCGGTCTTCTAGAACGAATCCTACAAATTCTCTTGGAAGATGAATAAAACGCGGGAACGTAAACCCAACCAATCACCATAAATTTTGGATTAAATCATAAAAATAGTCTCTTATATTTAGTTAGTTAATGTATCTTGGTCATCATAGTTTATGATAATTTTTTTGCCCTTTAGAATGTATATTTTAGCATTTTTTTTTATGATTCGGAGACTCCTGTACCAAATGGTCCTTCGAACTCTCTGACCAAGTATCAACTCCAAGCTTTTGTGGGTAGACCTCACCCCACAATTGTATTTTTTTTTTTAATAAAAAAAAATTCCATTAAAATTATCACGTGAAGTGATTTTCATAAATAAATGAATCTATTATCACAGTAATATGCTAACCATTTGATCATGTGCTCATAACCTATTATGTTTTGAGATTTTTCATTTCACAATTAAATATTTCAACACAATGATCGAATCAAATAATATTTAACGTATTAATATACATGATTACTTTTAACAATATTCATAGTGAAAATTAATCAAAGGATAAAAAATTTAAACTATCAGTTGTGGGAGATTAAAATTTCATTTTAAAATCTTAAAAACAGATAAATTAAACTGCTAAATACAATATGCCGATTTTTCAATTTATTCTAGATCTTTTCACCAAAACATAAATCACATCATATATAGAGCATAAAGTTCTTCATGCGTATAGAAAGTCAATGCCGTGGGCTATACTACTGGTACTGGTAAAACGGTCCATTGGGTAGAGTCGTACAGAACAAGGAAAAAAACTGTACCAATCGAGGTCGGGACACGGGACACGGCACATGGCGCGAGTGGAGGATCTAAATTCTAAAGGGGAGATTCTTATTTCTTATGGAGCTGCTCAAGAATATGTTTGGATTACATCTTATATAGAAAAAATTATTTTTTTTGATAAAATAAATAAAAATTTAAACATATTTTTATTTTAAAAATTTAAAATTCAATTTTTTTTAAAAAAGAATCCCCCCAATACAAGTTTATTCTCCTTCCAAAATATTTTTTTCTTACAAACAAATCTCATCAAAATTTTCACACATTGTGATACAAAATTTCTCAATTAAACCACAATCCAAACATAGCCTTGTACGAATTGAAAGCACGTTTTTATATTTTTTAGAAAAATATTATGGAATTAATAGTATTTTAATTATAAACAAGTCATTTAAAAAATATATACATGTATTTTGAAAGGTTAATCATACATTCTATAATTTCTTCTAAATATAATTCGTTAATTTCCTTATGAACATATATGCATGCAAATCCCTTCAAGTTGTTCCCGAGAAGGATTCTTTAAATTAAAAAAAATAAAAATTGTCAAGAAAACTATCATTAGATCTAATGATGACAAAAATCAACTTAACCTAAAAATCAACCCAATCAATCTATTATTTTAACATGTTGGATTGATTCAAATGAGTTATATAATTTAATGGGTTGAATTAGGTTAAATCTAATCTAATTTGTTGAGTTAAAATATTAATTTTAAAAATTAAAGAGGTAAACTAATGATGGCCAAATTCTCACAAATTGGCCTGGTTGAGTTATACTGATTGAATTAGATTCTATGTATAAAATTATAATCAATCAATGATTCAATTCATGAGTGATTAAACCCACTTATTTGTCACCTAATTTAATTGCACTTTATAGTATCAAAATAATCATCCGTTTGCTATATATTTTCCAACTCTACTGATGATATGAATAAGTCTCTTAGTTCATATAATTATGTAAAAAAAATCATTGTCAAACTTAGTAAATATTCGCTACCAAAAATATTCTTTTGTTGCTAATAAGAAATAAAAACTACAAGAAAAAAAGGGTTCAATTAAAAGATAGTTAGCGCAATTAGTATTAGAATAATAGTATGAGGAGAACAAGAAGAAACAGGAGGGCTGACCTTTTATACTAGGTGGAGAGGACCGCAGGTCGTGCGGTCCAAGTTGTCGTTCGCCTGTGTTAATCGGGATGATTAACTTGTTAAAAAAAGAAAAAAAAAACTTTATATTACACCAATCAAAGTTTTCTTTTGAGACTTACTATGTGGAGCCGAAATGGTTTTTTTTTTTATATATTTATTAGTGGCGAGAAATGTTTATCATTGATGAACGTTTAGTAAACTATTATAAAGAATATGATAAGTATTAATAAGAGGTATTTGTATGGTAGTTAACGTAGTTTTTTTTCTTTTTTTGGCATATGGAATATTTATACATTAGAAAATTATTTATACAGTACTAATTTACTGATAATATATTGTGTTTACTACTCACGAATGATAGGTGTTTATATATATTTATGTAAATTGATTTGATAAAATTTTTATTAGTAATATGTACTTTGTAACAATAAACATAAGATATGTGTTGTATTTATATTTAGGGTAAAAAACATTGGAGATCACTAAACTTTTGAGATTGTATACTTTTGGTCATTAATCTAATAAAATTACTCGAATTGCCGTTCAACTCTTAAATTTGGCGACTCGTGGCCATTTCTTTACTTTTAACCGTTAAAACCAAACAAAAATAACCATTTTGCCCCTAAAAAACGAACCATTTTGCCCCTGAAAAATTGACTTTCATTTGGTTTTAACGGAATGGCCACGAGTTGTCAAATTTATAAGTTGAATGATTATTCGCGCAATTTTGTTTTATAAGTGGCTAAAAGTATAAAATCTTAAAAGTTTAGTGGTCTTCAATATTTTTTACCCTTATATTTATATACATATATTTTTAGTCTTGTTTTTTGTAATTAATATTTTTATAACACAAGTGTTTTAATGTATCACTATTATTATTATTTTAAGTATGACGATAAGTCATCATTGAATTGACAATTTTATGCCACCACGTGTTCTTATATTAAGAATACGTGGCATTTGCTAAACAGTATTTTATTGACTATATACTTTTTTTTTTTTCGTAATATAGAGTGCGATGACTTTTTTATAAATAGATAAAATTACCAGTGTTGTTGTTGGATATTATGCAGTAAATTTTGAGGATCTACTTATGATAATGGAATGGATGACAATTACGAGAGGTATGAAAGTTTAGTCTTTTGTTAGTTCATACAAGTATAATATATTAAGAGTGATTTTAATATTTAATATATCATAAATGGATTAATCGTGGATTTTATGGTGCTTAGGATTCGACATATACCAAGTGTGGATGATCATATTGATCCATTATGGAGAAATTTTGAAATCGATCAAAGATTGGTTAGAAGACATGCAGGTATGGAACAAGAACTATATTAGTTATTCAATCATTTTTTTTAGAGAAGAGAATGGATGATGGTTTTATTTGAAGTATTGAAAACCAGACTAGAACTAGTAAGAGTAGTAGAAATAATTAATCATGTTGAGACGTCCAGAGCGAATCGAAAGAGCATGGAACCATATATTAGGACGACATCAATTAAGAAATAATTTTTTATTTTTGTTGTGTAAAGTTGTAGATTAGTGTTAGGAAACGAGCCCCACTATTTGCTGATAGCCCGTAAAGATAATAATAAAGACAGTAAAAGAGAGAAAATAAATGGGACAGAAGACACAGGAATTTATGTGGTTCGGTCAATATGACCTACATTCACAACCGGAGAAGAAACTAAATTCACTAATATGTGGAGAAATTTACAAAGTATCTTTCCAATCACCAATAGGAATTATATTGGAAAGGAATACCAAAGAGAAGAGAAAACTAGGAAGAAGATTTGTGTGTTGTGATGCTTTTCTGTGTGTATATCAATTGTGAATGATATGTCCTATTTATAGGAGTTAACAAAACTCTACACCTATTGGATTTGGTAATTACTAAATTCAAAACTCAATATGATTAATAATTCTAAACCTAATAGAATTATCAAACTACAAAATCACAACCAATGGGGGAGGGCCACCTAACAAATCTCCACCTTGGCCTGATCTCAAACAATTAGTGATTTGCTCCACCTTCTCCAATAATACCCTAACGGTCGAATCACCAACATTGAATACCAATAAAGTCCAAACACTATTTGAACTTGTAAATTGGAAGAGCTTTTGTAAGCATATCTACAGGATTGTCCTTGGTACTGATCTTCTGAACAAGAACTTTCTTTTCAACAATGGTATCACGAATGAAGTGATACTTCACATCTATATGCTTCGTCCTCTCATGATACATCTGGTCTTTAGTCAAGTGAATTGCACTTTGACTATCACAATAAATAGTAATAACCCCTGGATGTAGTGAAAACTCACTGAATAAACCTCTTAACCATAAAGCTTTTTTAATGGCTTCAGTGACTGCCATATATTCTGCCTTAGTAGTAGATAAAGCCACCACATGTTGTAGAGTAGCTTTCCAGCTAACAGCACAACCTCCAATACAAAATACATAACCTGTAAGAGATCTAAGCTTGTCGAGATCACTAGCATAGTCTGAGTCTACAAAACCAACCAAGGTGTTACTTGTATGTCCAAATTCCAAACAAGTACTAGATGTACCCCTTAAGTATTTAAGAATCCACTTTACAGCCTGCTAGTGTTGTTTGCCAGAATTGGCCATATATCTGCTGACAACACTAACTGCTTGTGATATATCAGGACGAGTACAAACCATTGCATACATAATCGCCAACACTAGAATAAGAAACGTGTGCCATATAATCTTCCTCTTCCTTTGATTTGGTGATTGAAGCGTGAGATAATCTAAAGTTATTAGTAAGAGAAGTACTGACCGGTTTAGCATCTCACATGCCAAACCTCTCCAAGACTTTATTGATATAACTTCCTTGAGTCAAGAAAAGTTTACCAACTCCTCGATCGCGTCTTATCTCTATACCAAGAATCTTCTTAGCTACTTCTAAATCTTTCATTTCAAATGCACCATTTAATAAGGCCTTCAACTGGTGAATTTCTACAAGATTCTTAGCCGCAATGAGCATGTCATCAACATATAATAGCAGATAAATGAATGAACCATCATCTAACTTTTGGAAGTAAACACAACTATCATACATGCTCCTGGAGAAACCCTGATTCAATATAAATAAATCAAACCTCTTACACCACTGTCTTGGAGACTATTTTAGTATGTACAAGAATTTCTTCAACAAACAAACATGGTCTTCCTTACCTTCAATTTCAAATCCTTCAGGTTGCTTCATAAAGATTTGTTCATCTAATTTGCTATGTAAGAAAGCTGTCTTGACGTCGAGTTGTTCTAACTCCAAATCAAACATGGCAACCAATGCAAGTAATACACGAATAGAATTATGTTTCACAACAGGTGAGAAAACATCATTAAAATCAACACCTTGTACCTGATTGTAGTCCTTTGCAACCAATCGTGCCTTATACCTTGCATTTTCAACACCTGAAATGCCTTCTTTCCTTTTGAAGACCCATTTACAATCAGCAATTTTCTTTCCCTTCGGCGGCATCACAGGATCCCAAGTACCATTCTTGTGGAGAGATTCTATTTCTTCATTCATTGCCACTAGCCAGTTATCTGAATCAGCACCTTGAATTGCCTCCAAATAAGTGGAAGGTTCACCATCTTCACCTGTTTCTTGTACCACTGATAAAGCATAGGCAACAAAATCTTCATATCTCTGTGGTGGTCGAATCTTCCTTCTTGGTCTATCTCTGGTTATAAAGTGTTCTTCCTCTACTGTTTTATCAACTTGATCTGTCTGAGTTGTAGAGGCATTTCGAGAAGGACCTATATTTCCAATCTCCAACTCCACCTGCTTTTGTGTACTATCCTCATTTTCCAAATTACAAGGATTACAAGACTCTTGTCTAGGATTTAACATTGATGACTCATCAAAGACAACATCTCTGCTGATTACAAATTTAGGTGATTTTGGGTTAGGACACCACAATCCGTATCTTTTCACCCTAGAAGCATAACCGAGGAAAATACATTTCTTAGCCCTAGGCTCTAACTTTCCCTCATTTATATGCATATAAGCAATGCACCAAAATATTCTTAAATTAGAGTAATCAGCAGGAGTACCTGGCCAAACTTCCTCTAGAGTCTTGAGATCAAGAGGAGCACATGGCGAACGGTTAACAATATAACATGCTGTAGCAATGGTCTTTGCCTAAAAGTCAAGTGTCAACCCCGCATTGGAGATCATACACCGAGCTCATTCCAAAAGAGTTCGGTTCATGTGCTCGGCCACACCATTTTGTTGGGGCGTCAACCTTACGGTGTGATGACGAGCAATTCCTTCATTTTTGCAGAATTCATTGAATTCATTTCCCCAAAATTCCAAGCCATTATTTGTCTGCAGCCGCTTAATATGTTTTCCCATTTGCTTTTCAACTAAAACTTTCCATTGTTTAAAGTTTAGGAAAACATCATTTTTATGCTTCAAGAAATACACCCAAACCTTTCTTGAATAATCATCAATAAAGGTCAACATATACCTGGCTCCTCCTTTCGATGGAACACGAGATGGCCCCCAAAGATCAGAATGAATATAATCCAAAGTACCTTTTGTTCTATGGACAGCTGGAGAATCGAAGCTGACTCTTTTCTGCTTCCCAAAGATGCAATGCTCACAAAAGTCCATTTTTCCAGTACTTTGATTACAAAGTAGGCCTCTCTTGCTTAACAACGTTAAGCCTTCCTCACTCATGTGTCCTAATTGCATGTGCCATAATCTGGTGATGTCAGTTTCTAAGGATGTAGAAACTGATGCTGCACTTGTGACAGTAGATCCCTGCAAAATATATAAATTTCCAGACCTACAAGCTTTTATCAATACAAGAGCACCTTTGCAAACCTTCAAGACTCCACCTTCAGCTGAATATCTGCACCTTGGATTTACTGCTACCGGGGTCTCTTTTTTCAGATCTACCCCTTGCAAATAATCCCTTTGCCTGACTAATACTTGTCTCCCCTGTAATGTCCCTATCAATCATCTCTTTAGACTTTAATGCAGATTTTATATCGTTATATGAGATAGAGTCTTTCCCATATCTCATAGTATCATGAAAATATTTAAAGGACTAGGGAAGGGAACACAACAACAATATGGCTTGATCTTCTTCTGCAATCTTAACATCTACATTCTCCAAATCCATAAGGAGGGAATCAAATTTATCAAGATGAGAAAGTAAAGATGTTCCTTCTGTCATTCTCAACATGTACAACTTCTGTTTTAAATAAAGTATATTCTTCACCGTCTTTTTCATGTACATGGCCTTCAATCGGTCCCACATACCTTTGGCCGTCTTCTCGTTGGCGACTTTCTCCAAAACCTTGTTAGAGAGATTCAAAATAATAGTTGATCTAGCCCTTTTGTCTAGATTTGTAAATTCTTTCACCGTCATCTCTGTTGCCTTCTTTTCTACTTCCTCAAGTGCTAACTCATATCCATCCTGTATAAGAATGGCTTCCATTTTGAGTTGCCACATATCGAAGTTGACACTCCGGTCAAACTTTTCAATAGAGGTCTTTGTTACTGTCATGATGGCTACGAAAAAAATACGAATCTCGTGAATAGTGACTATGGGCCCGCTAGTGGAAAGTGTTTCAACTTGTCGCTCTGATACCAGTTTGTTAGGAAACGAGCCCCACTATTTGCTGATAGCCCGTAAAGACAATAATAAAGATAGTAAAATGAAGAAAATAAATGAGACAGAAGACACAGGAATTTACGTGGTTCGGTCAATATGACCGACATCCACAACCGGAGAAGAAACTAAATTCACTAATATGTGGAGAAATTTACAAAGTATCTTTCCAATCACCAATAGGAATTATATTGGAAAGGAATACTAAAGAGAAGAGAAAACTAGGAAGAAGATTTGTGTGTTGTGATGCTTTTCTGTGTATACATCAATTGTGAATGATATGTTCTATTTATAGGAGTTAACAAAACCCTACACCTATTGGATTTGGTAATTACTAAATCCAAAACTCAATATGATTAATAATTCAAAACCTAATAGAATTATCAAACTACCAAATCACAAACCCAATGGGGGAGGGCCACCTAACAATTAGTGTGTGTTAAGTATTTCTATGTGTTTTCGTTTATTAGTTATAAGTTTAAGATTTTTAAAAAATGTATGACATAGTTAAATTGGAACGGTGTGTGATGCATGATGTATGATTTGTGTTTGATTATAATTAATGTTTGAATTTGTATTTTTTAATTTTTCTTTTACAATAGAGAGTTATGTATAACTTAATATATTTTTAATATTCATTTGTAAAATATGTAAGAAGATTAAGGGTCACGATAATTATATTAAAAGAACATACAAAAAATGATAGTTGTTAATATGCTAAATGTATTTGATTTGTTAATTAGTATAAAATAACAAATATATTACAGTGAGTTTGAAGATGAAATATAACTCTAAACATATGTATAAAAAAAATTCTCATTTTTAGCGATTCATACTTGCTTCAATATCAGCTGCATAATTTATCAAAATCATGAGTTTCCATTCTATCGCCAATACTTCGTGTAAAGTGAAACTCCATGTTAGATTAGAGAAAGAGCGTTTGAATAGCTCTTCAACTTCTTGTTCGAACATATAATTATAATAACACTGACTGCGGTCATAATACGTACAACACTAATCTACGTCCATCAGATTTGAAGCAAAAGATTTTTTTATGACTATAAAAGATGTAGAAGGGAAACAATATTGTTAATACATTGGTAACAAAATAATTATGATAATGATGTTTATATATATAAATCAAGAGACAATATTTGTATACTCATTGAATTCCACATGTTATTTTTAAATATATGTGGAAGATACAAAGTATTTATAATTGGACAGTTGGCGTCTAGATTGTTTTTATATATTATTATAGCAAAGACACGTGGAATGTGTTGGTTATAAATAGTCACAATACTTTATTATGTGTAAGTTTGGATTGCTTTATTAAGCAAGATTTGATGAGTCATTGTGATTTGTGTATTACAAATGCAACATGTATACAGTATATATTAGCAAGATTATATGGTTGTCTAAAATAAAACTAAACATGAATTAAACGAAATAATAACTATTTGTATGTAGGAGTATAATGAATCATGAATCAATATGTATTCTAATATAAAACGATATAAATTCTTTTTATATTTTAATATATTTATACATATTCTACTAATGCCTCGTAAGTATTTTATTTTTTTACACATTGGTAATATTGTTCTCTGTTGGAAAATAAAATAACCTAGAGAGAAAATCACAGAAACAGTTCTTGAAAGCTAACTTATTTGAATCCATGTAAATGTGCACAAAGCAAATATGTAAATGACATGATGATAATATTGAATAAAAATGTATGCTTCACAAAACAATAATTTAACCTATCTACGTAGACATTGCTAAATGACTACATTTTACTAATTACTCACAACACGTTTCAGTTGATTATACGCATATGATACAGTAAAAATAGTCGTATTTAACAGCAATTAATAACACACCATCATCACAACAATTCATTCTTGTTTTGCATGTTTGGCATGTTCATCAAATGGATCAACGGTTGCATCCATGATTCTCTTACAAGCTAAACTTGAGTGTTCTGGAAGATGTCACATTTTTTTGTTGTGCCATTGATGCCTTTTCTTCATATTTGATGACGGGAGCATGTAAAGTCTTTTTTTTTTTTTTTTTTTGAGATGTCAGAAGATGATGCTTTTTCAATATCTTGTAATCCCACAGCTATCTCAGACATTAAAAGACAAGCTATCACTAAATAACGCACAAGTGTTTTACCACCGGTGAAACTACCGAATGTTTTAAGATGGAATAACAATGGTACGTCTTCAAACTTTTCATTTATAATATTAGGGTCAACTTTTTCTTCCTATTATACATAATGTATATGCATATATGTATACATATGAGTTTTATATATACATGGTAAAATATTAATTTGTTTACAAAGTATGTTATAAAATATGTATACCTTTAGTTTAGTTTCAATGACATTTTTTGCATACATACCTAGCAAAAATTCAAATTCTCTCTGTTCTATGATAGCATTTAGATGTCAGTCCCATCAGACAATTGGACTTCAAATCGCAATCTGTAAGAATTATATTATGCTATAAATTTGATGTAGTTGAACAAGATATATACTAAATAAATGATGTAGTTCAACAAAATCTATACTAAATATAATTTTTATGATAAATAAAATTTTAAAAGTAAAGAAGAAGTTTATGATAGTCTTGGAGTCGGGAAATCATTGCCACAATAAAAGCACATGAATTCAGTTCTGTAAGTTGCTCCACAAGCTTTTGAACAATTAGGACAAATTAGAGAATAAGGACGTTCCACGTTTGTGCTTTTTACTTCAGATTTTATCCAAAATGATTTAATCTGGGTGGAATATAAAATATTATTATATGGTTTTTGTTTACATGAACTACGATATAGTGGTAAAAAGTTGATCAAAAGTAATCTCACCATTTGAGTTAAACTTATTATCTGGCTAATTTTCAAATTTGAGAAGTTATAGGCATGCTCGAGTAGGTGGTCGACAAGCGTTCATCATTCATTAGTACTCTATTATTTTGAGCACGTGCTAGACATGGTGCTTGAGAAACAGTGAAAATTTTTCGACTCTTTTTTGACTTATGCTCGATCAATTTCTCATTCAAAGTCAATTCAAATTTAAACAAAAAACACTTTATGTGATAGGATATGCACAATTATTACATTTTTTTAACCAATCGCAAACGAGATTACATCAAAAATCAAACAAAACCCTAACTTATTGTATCTCCTCGCGTACGTGTCATTGATGCAGACGACTATGGATTGTGTGAATTGGGATGTTGAATTGATGAAGAAGAAAGAAGAATAGGTAGGGAAATTCGAACATACGCGATAAAGTGAAGAATAATGAAATGTTGTTTTAGGCACTATGTTTCTCATCGTTTATAAATAGAAGGTCATTTAAATTTTTTTATTTAGTCAAACTTAGTTGACCTTCTATTTGGGCAACAAATTTTTAGTAGATGACCCCACATAATTGACTATTACGACACAATTCCCAAACCCAAAAACAAAAGGCAACTGAGATCCAGAAACAAAGGGTAGGTGACCGACCACCAAACGAAAATGGCCAGCTACCGATCACCTTCTCCAAACTCATGCTTTAAAGATATGAATGATGAGTTAGGTTATCTTCGTCGGAAAATAATTAAATAGAAAAGATGATTATACAAATGGCCATACAAATTTAGGTAGGTGACACAAGTGGAGGGAAGTAAAGTTTGAGACATTTACGTAAAGGCAAGTGGGTATTCGAAGTTTGGACATTTACGGGTCAGACTTTTTTCATCTGATGTGCATGCATGCGCTGACTTGTGACTTTTCTCCTATATCTTGCATGCATAAAATATAAATTGCGTGTTTTTCTTTTATATATATATTTTTGTAAATAATTAAACCTTACATTAATCATATTTTTTTTGGGTCATACGATATATTTTACACTATTCTATCTTACTTTAAAAAGGGTTCAATTGATCCATTAGCAGTTAGAGAAAAAAATCCACCTCTAACTAGATGAGTTAGCACCTGTTAGATTTTATAATCATGAATTGCTGACGCAGTAATCAGAATCATTTGAATCAAGTATAAGACATAGCATGAGAAAACTATTTTTTTCCTTGTTAGGGAAAACATTAATTTCGCTTAGAGATAGACAAAATGAATTTGGATAAAATTTTTTATTTTTGGCAGTAGCTAAAATTATATTCCAAGATTACGATTGTCACTTCACAAAAGAAGAATTAGTATGATGTGATGGTGAAAAATTGTGAAAGTTCTGGTGGAGTTCCTCCAATCCTGGCCGTTCCATAACTCCGTTATATGATTGTTTGTATGTTATTGAATTTTAGAATATTTTTATCATATATTATACAATTTCACCACCAGTAGTCTAATAATAGTTACTAGACTATACTAGTCAATTTAGAAATATAATAATATAAGATGCAAAATCAGTTTTTATTTATATGCTAAAATAAATTATCCTTTTTAACATTTGTCATCCATCTAATAATTGACTTTTGATGAAAATTCAACTACAAGAATGTAGTGATTATTCCCAAGATTATTCACTACAAATTGGTATCAGTGCTTGGGTTAGTTCAAGATGGCTAACGTCAAATATAATATTGAAAAGTTTGATGGGAAGAATGATTTCGGACTATGGAAGATGAAGATGTATGCTTCTTTATGTGAAGAAGGTCTCCAGAGGGCATTAAAAGGTAAAGAATATTTACCTCAAACAATGACAGATCATGAGAAGGATGAATTAATAGAGAAGGCATATGGCTCAATTGTTTTGTCATTGGTGGATAATGTCTTGAGAGATGTTGCTGGAGAAACAACACCTGTAGGACTTTGGTTAAAGTTTGAGAATCTCTACATGACAAAGTCTCTCACAAATCGGTTGTATTTGAAACAACGATTATACAACCTGAAGATGAAGGAAGGTACACTCATTGATACACATATAGATGTATTCAATAAAACTATTTTAGACTTGAATAATATCGATGTGAAAATAGAAGATGAGGATCAAGCCCTTATTCTTCTGTGTTCTTTGCCAAAATCCTAGATCACTTGGTTATCACTTTGTTGTATGGACGTGACTCAATTTCCATGGAGGATGTAAAAGCATCATTGAACTCTAATGAGTTGCAGATGTCAATTACCAAACAAGGTGATACAGTTAGTGCAGAAGGATTGGTTATTCGAGGTAGAGAGAATGAAAGAGGAAAAGGGGGTAAAAGAAGATCCCGATTAAAATCTAAATCCAAGAAAAATGACAAGTGCTATAACTGTGGGCAAAGAGGGCATTATAAAAGAGATTGTCCAGAGGTCCAAGGGAAGAAGATAATGAGCTCTACAGGAAATGCTGGAATTACTGAAGGTAAGTCAGAGGGTGCAAATGGTCTCACTTTTTCTTTGGTTGTTACTCGGGTTGAGTGGATTCTTGATTCAGGCTGCACTTTCCATACGAGTCCACGTAGGGACTGGTTTACTACTTATCAATCTGTTGATGGTGGTACAGTTCTCATGGGCAATAATATTGCTTGTGAAATGGTTGGAATACGTATAGTAAGAATTAAGATGCATGATAATATGGTGTGGACTTTGACAGATGTCAGACATGTACCTGACTTGAAGAAAAATTTGATTTCTTCAGACACACTTGATGCAATTGGTTGCCACTACATAGGTGGAGGTGGAGTTATGAGTATCTTTAGTGGCGCACTAATGGTCATCAAAGGAATTAGACAGTTTGGTCTCTACATTTTACAAGATAGCACGGTGACAGGTGCTGCAGCTATTGCCTCTTTTAGTTCGGATAATAACATAGATACTACCAATTTGGGGCATGTGCGATTAGGGCATATGAGCGAAAGAGGGATGTCTGAATTAAGCAAATAGGGTTTGCTTGGTGGGCTGGTGATAGGGAAGTTGGATTTCTGTGAGCATTGCATATTTGGCAAGCAACACAGGGTAAAATTTAGCACTGTAATTCACCAAACCAAAGGTACTTTGGATTATATTCATTCTGATCTTTGGGGGTCTTCTCAAGTTCCTTCAAAGGGTGGTGTAAGATACATGTTAACATTCATTGATGATTATTCAAGGAAGGTATGGGTGTATTTTCTTAAACACAAAGATGAAGTCTTTGCGGCGTTCAAGCATTGAAAGACCATCATTGAAAAGCAGACTAGCAAGAAGATTAAGTGCTTTAGAACGGATAATGGCATGAAATTTTGTAAAGATGAATTCAATGAGTTTAGGATGAGGGGATTGTGAGGCACCACACAGTCACATACACACCACAACAGAATGGAGTTGCAGAATGGATGAATAGAACTATTCTGGAAAAAGTAAGGTGCATGCTTTCTAATGCTCGGTTAACCAAGGGATTTTGGGCTGAAGTTGCAAACAAAGCTTGTTACTTGGTAAATCGGTCTCTATCCACAGCAATTAATTGTCAGACTCCTGAAGAAAGATGGTTAGGTTCCCCTACAAATTACTCTGAATTAAGAGTATTTGGTTGTCTTGCATATGCTCATGTTAAGGATGGTAAGCTTGAGCCAAGGGCAAGGAAGTGCATATTTCTAGGGTATGCAGATGGAGTGAAGGGTTATCGATTGTGGTGTTCTGATGACAAGTCATCCAAGTTTTTTATCAGAAGGAATGTTACCTTTGATGAGTCTACTTTATTAACAAAGAAAGAGGAGAAGTTTGATATTGATAAAGACAAGAGCATTGAGAAACAGGTGGAGTTTGAGGTTAAAACTTTTGAAAAAGTTCCCTAAATAACTTTAGAAGAGCCCATTGAAAACGTGGTGGACACCATTGGTATGGATGCATCACAAATGCAACAACAAGAAGATTATTGTCTTGCTCAGGATAGAGAGCTGGAGAGAAAATTCAAAGAAAGCTTTAAGAGCTTTTGTGAGAGGTGGGGTGTTTCTAAGGGTTTGGGAAATCCTTGTAATCTCCGCGTTTGTTATTAATATCATCATCATCTTTGTCGTGGACGTAGGCTTTAATTGTTGAGCCGAACCACGTTAACTTGTGTGTCTCGATTTATTCTTTATTCTTACTTTTTTGTTCTTGAACAATTTTGGGAATAATTACAACAAGTATGTTACCTAGTACTAAGGAGGAGGTGGAGCGTATGTCTCATGTTCCATACGTTTGTGCAGTTGGCAGTCTTATGTATGCCATGATATGCACTAGACCAGATATTTCATATGCAGTAAGTGTTGTGAGTAGATTCATGCATTGTCCCAGAAAAACTCACTGGGAAGCTGTGAAATGGATCTTAAGGTATCTCAAAGGAACTGCAGATATTGGCTTAGTATATAAATGAGATTGTAGACTTGGCGAACTCATTGGTTATGTGGATTCAGATTATGCAGGAGACTTGGACAAAAGAAGATCTTTGACAGGTTATATTTTCACACTTTGCGGTTGTACTATCAGTTGGAAGGCTACGTTACAATCAACTGTTGCTTTGTCTACAACTGAGGCTGAGTACATGGCTTTGGCAGAAGCTGTGAAAGAAGCTATTTGGTTAAAAGGTTTGGTTGGCGAATTGAGTATGGAGTTAAAGCAAAACACTATCTATTGTGATGGTCAAAGTACCATACACTTGACGAAGAACCAAATGTACCATGAGAGGACCAAGCATATTGATGTTAGACATCATTTTGTTCGAAAAATTTTGTCTCAAGGGTTAATCTCTGTAAAGAAGATTGGGACCGTAGATAATTAATGAATATGATGACTAAGTCCATTACATCGACAAAGTTCAAGCATTGCTTGGATTTGGTCAATGTATGCAATTTGAGATAGGAATGTTTTGGATGGGCGAAGACATTATGATGGGAAACAAGTCAATGTGGAGATTTGTTGGGGCTCCCCCTTGTTGGGGAGGTTTTAACTATGGGGAGCCCAACTCTTAAAGTCCATTCCCCCACAAGCCCAATCCCTACTCTAGCAAGCCCATCTCTTCACCATGGACCCATTTAGTGCCCGTGCAAATAGTAAACTGGTATCAAACTTACTTGTCCACGAGTTATCCACTAAGCCTCGGTCCAACCAGAAGAGGAACTACTTGCTTCCCCTAATAGGCCAACATTCCGGCTCTAATACCACTTGTTGGGGAGGTTTTAACTATGTGGAGCCCAACTAGAGCGGCCCAATAAGCAATAGGAGCCTACATAAACCCAAAAGATTAAGCTAGTGGGTTTTGGGTCCTTGCCACTTATTAGGTGCTCTAGTTTCTCTTAATTTTCCAATATGGGATAGTATCCATAAACACAACAAAGAGGATATTACAAATAGACTAATATAATCATATAATTTTGTGGATTATGTTTTTAGGCAAGAAGCCTCAGCATAATATACATTATAGTCAAATATTAATGTGGTATTTATTACACATCAAACTGGTATAATCAACTTAACTTAGTACAATATTTTCTTTTTATTACCACTCTTCAATATATATAAATATATATTTATATATATATATATATATATATATATATATATATATATATATATAAACAAAAAACTATCTTAATTGTAATACATCGTCTCGCACCCACTAATTTTTTTTTCTCGCTCTATCATTATATGTAAGATTAATATTTATTCTGTTTCAGTAAAAAGAAAAAAAAAAGAAAAAGAAGAGTCAAGTCTCAATTTTTTATTTTGTTTTAGTCTCAAAAAGAAGAATTTACTTTTATGTAAAATTCTTATATTATTTTTACTAATAATAATAATAATGCAAGCCTAAATAAAAAAAATAATCAAAATAGAAAAATATACATTTAATGGTATATTAATTATGTTGTACCTTATAATTTTAAAAAATTATACTACATTATAACTGAACTTTTTTTTTTTTTGGAGGGAAATAGAGGGAGTAATATACAAAGCTATAAACACCAAATAGTTGATCCCAAATTTTGGGTATTTTATCTGTATCTACAATAAATTTGTAAACGAATTCTTAATGTTCAAAATCGAGAACATTTATAATACTCTCTCATAAGGAGAAAATAAGAGTTCAAGAGAGCTAATTTCAAATGTTGGAGGCGGACAAGTTAAGGATCTTATCATAAAATTAACGAAATCAATGGTCCAACAAGGAACTAAATCTCTGCTTAACACTCTCTATTTTTTTTCTTGACTTAGGGCTTGTTTGATAAAATTGAATGTTTAAATTTAAATACTAAATGCTAAAATTTGAATGTTGAAATAATTAATTTGTTGAAATTTGAATGTTTAAAATTTTATTTTGAATATATGAATCATAATATTAAACCAATTAATATTATTTGATAAATATTTGACATGAATGCTGAATTACTAAAATGATAACATTTTATCTTTCTGTTGATTTTTTTATATGTACATATATTTTTCAAAAAAATTAAGTATAAAATATTATTCTTGAAAATATTTAAAGGATACAATCTGTCGAAATTAATATTTAATTCAAAAATAAAATAAAAATAAAGTAATTGAAATTTATTCAACCTTTCTATAAAAAAAAGAAAAAAAAAAGAAAAAGAAAGAACACTTTTGAAAATATGTGCTATGGAAAAAAATAAAAGAGGAAAGAAAGTTATATAAAAGGCTTATTTATAGTTAAAGGAAAACGAAATTAGTTTGTTAAATGATTTAATAAATGTGGATAAATTTAGAAAACTTGATAAAAAAATTCCTGTTAAATTTTTCTATAGAGATTAAGCAGTGCTTAAACAATTAATTGGAGTGAAATTTTGATATCAAATAACAAAAAAATTATAATCTCTTAATCCATTAATTTTAAATAATACTATTTCCGTCCTAAAAGAAGAGTTTATTTTCAAACAAAATTCTTAACATACCGTTACTAATAATAATTGTGTATACCTCATAATTTAAAAGTAAGGATAAAAATATAAAATTATACATTTAATTGGTACATTAAATATGTTGTACCTAATAACTAATAAAAAGTTGTAACTAAATTAAGGTGGACTCATTTTTTAAGACAGAGGGAGTAATTGATGTTAGCAAATAGGCTTTTATGTTTAGCCGTTTGGAAGTGCTTTCCCAGAAGGAACAATTTTATGCTAAAGACAAGCTCTAATTATCATGCTTTTTCTGTTATCTATCCTCTTTGTATGGGAAAATTGGCTGCAAATCAATATACGCCTAATGAAAATTTCTATTCACCATTTCTTTAGAATTATATATGTAAAAGCAAATATACACATTTTAAGTTTTTTTTTCCTTTTAAGGGAAACACATAAGAGAACTAACTAATAGAGGTGGCCGTTGGACGGGTTGGGTCATTTATGAGTTTGGTCATTGATAGGTTATAATTTAACGGATCATGTCTTAACCCAACATATTTAGTTAAATGTCATATTTAGATTGGGTTAAACCTAACTAGCCTAACAAGTTAATTCAACAATTTTTTTTTTAAATTTTCTATTTAATTAAGGAAATTAAACTTATATTTTTCATCTTTTTGAGTACTTTTTTTAAAACTAATCTTATTTAATTTTTTTATTTAATATATATATATATATTTATTGAAAGACTAATCTTATGTTTTCACCAAAACTAATGGGTCACTCTTACCCAACCCAACCTAACTCAAAAATTATAGGTCATTGTATGGCCCATGACCAAAGTGACACAACCCGTTGGATTAAAATACTAGATGAGTTAAGTTGATTTATTGAGTTGGGTCTAATTTTGTCACCTTAGGACTAATCAATTTGAGTCTTTTAACCACCCACTTATATAATTCTTTACATTCTCACTAGCAAATACACTTCTTGGAACGTAAAACCAATCATTTGTGTATTGTTGTAGACTTAGAATTTCGTTACAGTGGGGGCAAAATGTTGTATATTGCACTCGAAATACACATTTTATTGCTTTGATATTTCTAAGAAATATTTTAGTTTTACTTAAATAAGTCCAATATTGTATTAGGGAAGCAATCTAAATTAATGTTGGAAATTTGCCATACGTGTGCTCAAAATCCAAATTTCAGAAAGGGTGCAAATGTTTCTAAATTTCTATTAGAAATGCAAAACTATCTTTAATATTTTAATTATTTCATCAGCAACCTACCTACTCTTATTAAATCCTTACCAAAAAAATTTCCCAACACAATTCTTTTGTTTTACTTAGAAAACAACAAATATCTATTACTACTATCAAATTAGATCAAATCCACTGTCAATAATGTCCATTACCTCTACGTATAGGTAGCATCAAATCGGAATTGAATTGTTGGTTTTGATTAGCGAATTGGAACAATGCATGGCAGTTCCAAGAACCAGTATTGGAAATGTCGATGATGGTTTAGTTTCAGTTCTATATTTTAAGGAATGGGTATTCCGGTTCTAGTTCAAAATTGTGGAATTTTTCAATAAATAAATAAATACATATGTAGATATATAAAATACACTCTTTTCTTACTTTCATTTTTATTTTTTAGTGCAAGTTCTATTTTTTAACTCTAAATTGTATTTCTTTTACAACTTTTAAATGTAAGTTATATTTTTTAGAAACAAAATTTACAATTTTCAAAATATAAATGAAATATACTAATTTTTCATTTTAATTTTTCATTCTAAGTGTAAGTTATGTTTTTTTCTAAATCTAATTTATATATTTTTTACACTTTTAAGCCTAATTTATATTTTTTTACGACAAAGTTTACAACATATATATATATATACACACACAGCCTGAATAAGAATTGTAATCAAATCAAAATTGAAACCCGAACCGAACCATAAACTAATAGCTCCTATTAGATTTTGAATTCTTTTCACATTTTTTTTAGAGTTTCTTTTGACTATAAATATATATGTCGGCTTTGTTTTCATCATTTTGATGATTATTCAACATTTTGATAAATAAAATCTTTTCCAAATTCTGGGGAATTTGTCTTCTGTGAAAATTATTTATCTTTTGTTATCTCTTCCTTATTAGGTGGGATTAGAGAGGTGTTTTTCCTTATGATGGATAACCAATGAGACGAAAATAATTCCCTTTTTGCTGTGCTCGGAGGGATTGAAAATATGATAGTCATATTTCAAGCCGAAACTATTTGTATAGAACAAACGGAGATGAATTTGCGAGCATACAGGCTAACTAGGGTAATATGAATATCTATAATAGAAACCAAGCTAGGAGATTTTCTCTTGACCAACCTATCATTTGTTATAACTATCTCATATCATTTGTTATAACTATCTCATACAATACCCCTATAAGGAGTAGGCCTTAATGGTTGAAAAGTTGGAATTGATTGTCAGCGAAAATTAGAACTATATATAGGTTAAAAAGTTGAAAGTCCTGTGAAGTCAGAACTTAAAGATGACAAAGAATATATATATATGTGTGTGTGTGAGAGAGAGAGAGAGAGAGAGAGCTTGATGAAGAGATGGAGTATGAACATTTTAGTAAACTGGTCAGTGATATGTTTATAGAACCAAAGATGGATAAGGAGAATAAACAAATCGACTAGAGTATCAAAATTATGATTTTGAAATTACATTTGCAAGATTGGTTCAAGAAAGTATGATCATTGTACGATTCATGGACAAATTCTCAGAATGATGACTTTCAAGATTACAAAGCTTTACAAAGCAACTGCTTTGAGTCTTGTTCTTAAAACTCGAGCACAAGTTCATTTGACAGGGAGGGGTCCAATGTGGGACAATTTACAACTTCCCTTGTACATAGTTGCCTAAATTAATTAGAAATAATACTTAAACTAATTAATTAGTTAGCTAATCATACTCTTAATAGGAGTTATCTTTACTTTTAGTTTTCTAATTGGTTTTGAATTGTTTTCATTAGTTTATTGTTAGACTTTGAGTTATTTTCAACTATTTATTTAAGGTTTTTTTAGCCTATAAGTATGCGTGTAGGGCTTTGTTTTCATGATTATCCTGATTACTCAATGTTTTTGATTAATAAAGTCTCCTTCAAGTTTTACGGAAATTTTTTTCGAAAATTACTTGTCTTCCATTATCTCTTCCATGTTATGGTGGCTCTTCATAAGAATGTTGTAGCCTTTGAACTTTACAATGAAAGCTATTGGTTTGAGAACAAATTGATAGATATGAATGAATTCTTAAAATAAGATGAGAATCCAACCAAAATCTATTCAAAATACAAGTTTCTTCTCACATTAAGTTTGAAGGTTATAATGAAGAAAAATTACAAGCTAATGTTGCACTCTATGGAGCACAGAAATTTTAATGGAGATCTAAAGTCTTGATATAGTTAGAGCTATTTTCAAAGCATACTTGGTTTAAGGGAGGAAATATTGAAAAATTAAACTAAACTTATTTTTGAAAATTATATGTACTTTGATTAACTTTTGATAGTTATCAGTTTAGCTATTTTATAATTAGTTTAGAAAAGTAAATCTTGTTTAGGATTTAGATAACAAATTCTAATTAGTTTTGAGTAAAAATATGTCCTATTTAAAGGATTCATGTTTATTATTTCTTGTAAGGCTAAAAAGAAAATAATAGAGATACGAAGTTAAGTCGAAATCAAGTAGGAATTTCTTCTTGCCGTTTGTATTTTGTGAGGTGAAGAAATTCGATCCTATTGTGTTGTTAGCCTAAGGCTAAGCAAGAAGTAGAGACAGATTTTAGTTATTGTTGAGTGGTTTCCAAATTAATTGTTGTTTAAACCTTTTTCATGGCTCGTTTTTTCGTTATATTCATACCAAAGATTCTTTTGGCTGTGTGCCTCGTTGCCATAGAATTTTTATACCCTACATTTAATAAGGGTCATAAAATCATTGAAGAATTAAATAAAATATTGAAAGTAGTTTTGCTCCGTTAATAGGAATTTGTAAAATTTTGCACCAACTTTAAGAATTTAGAATCCTTAGGAAAATTTTTCTAAGAAAATTTGAATAATAAAAAATTTAAGCTTTTTTTTTCTTTTGAATTAAATGGGAAGAAATACACTAGTGTAATTCTCATCAACGTCTAATTTATCCATTTTTCGTTAGGTTTTGTTGTCAATACTAATTCATTTGAAAACATTTCATCTATTTCTTTTTGGGGAACAAAGTGATGTATTTAAGATATTATTTCTGACTAAATCACATATTTGGTTTCTTCTAAATTATTTTATAACATTTTTAGTCCCACAAAATTTTTAAAAAAATTTATCTCATTACATTTGGAAAGTGATGTTTTAGCCTCTTGTATAAATTTTGTCATTGAATCCATCAAAATCTCTCATGTGCACCCCTTGTGACATTTTATGCTATGGGTAAAAAAGTTTTGCAACATTATAATTCATTCACAAATAGATAGCCCTAATTTATTCTCTCCCCAATATCAACCCCTTTCTTTCAGTAAACAAAAGAGGCAAACCAAGAAAATGGAGTAGCCAGTTTCTTGTTACTATTAAAAGGTAGCAGCAATGAAAACATTTTGGACATTGAAGAATCCTTGTAAAAGATTTTATAAATGTGAAGAATATGGGATAAATTTCTTGTCTTTCTAACGTAATTTTCAAATGTTAAATAGAAGCGAAAGCGTGGGATTCTCTCTTATAACTTATTGTAATATTTGATTGGCCATTCACTTGTGCTGTCTTTTTTTTTTTTTTTTCAATCTAAAAATCGAGAATTGTATTAACTTGTGCTGTCTTTTAGGCACGAAAACAATAATGTTTGTCTCGGATTGTATGCTCCACAAATCCTATTTTGCAATTATGGAATTGATATTGGGTTCGGGAAGGTTGATTTATGGTAGAATGAAGTAGAGCTTATTTGGCCCACACCAAAAAAAAAAAAAAAACAGTTACAACTATCGCTTCTTTGGCCAAAAAACAAAACAGTAATTATTGTTTCTTTGGCAAAAGATATATATATATATATATATATTTGGCCTCTTGTATGAATTAGGGTTGAATGACAACTGATTTTGGGTTAATTTTATAATAATAAATCTTTATTTTATTATTAGCATAAATGACCATAAGGCTAGAATTCATATAAGAAACCAAAAAAGTTACGTTCTAAATATAAGAGAATAAAAAATTATAAAATAATTTATAAATGACTAAATATGTGATTTAAATTTTTTCTTTCCATCACTGCTTTCTTGAGACAAATTTCGTAGCAACTAGCAAATGCGTTAGCGACGAATGTTTATGAACGCAAAGGTTTCAGGGTATACTCGTTGCAATAATCTTTTCTACGATACATTAAAGCTCTAATTTATATGGATTCATTTCATGTATGTAATTTTTGGTTTCATAAAACTTCATGATTTGACTTGAATTCTTTCGTAATTATTGTCTTGTTTTGAAATGGTTAGGTTTATATCCCCCCTATTTGTGTATTTCTATTTCCATTCTTTGTAGTATTATTTACTAATGATAAAATTATCAATTTTAGCAAGAGAAAAACACACGCAAACACACGCTCAATCACACAAAAGACAATGGTATGGTTTATCGAGTTTAATTCCGGAACTAATACAAGAGAAAGCGTAGTGCACAGAGATGTGAGCAAATAATTTAGGATAAATTACATTTACATTCTTTAAAGTTTAAATTTATTAATTATTGATTATCCCCTAAAGTTTGAAATAAAGTTTTTCCTTTTGACTATTTAAAAATTAGTTTTCTATTATCAAATTCATTAAATGACTAAAAAATTAAGTGAAAAGATAAGCAAGAATTATTATCAAAGTAAACAAAAATTGAATAAAAAGTGCTTATTGACAAAGAGTATGCATTAAACATTAATATAAATAGTTTTACAATACAAAATTTAACATGAAAAATATGACTTAAATATTAATTTTGTCTAATTTTTTAGTCATTTTTTGAATTATGTAACAAAAAATTAACTTTTAAAGGATGAAGGGGAAAACCATAATATTCTCAAAACTTTTTTTTTAAAAAAATTAGTGATAAAGTCACACTATAGGGAAGAAAAATGTAATTTACGAAATAATTTATAAAACAAGAGTGAATATTAAAAGAATTGTTATCATAAATTAATCCGGGTACACATGTAGATTGGTCACACAATTAAAACGGTTGCACATATACTACCACAATTCCACGTGTTGCGATCCCTAACTAAACTATGCATTGCTACCCTCTCTTGGATACCATTTTTTCCCCTATATTAAACTGTTGTGCCTTCCCTTACCTTTCCTTTTTTTTTTTTTTTGGTCAAAAGAGGAGCGGATTATATTAAGTGGAAAATTCCCAATTAATACGGTATAAAGATGGTCCATCACTATAACAAATAGATCCTAACTTAACTAACCTAACACAGTAGGGGTTGGTTAAGACATTTCCTCGTCAGAACAGGATCAGTAGAACCCCACTCAGTGGGACCACTCCTCTTAGCTACTATTTAACTAAGAGACCAAAAGAAACCCAACCCTAACTTGTCGGCCTTAACTTGCACAACTCCCCGGATCACGAATAGGACAAACGGATCGCAACCCTCCGTGTAGTGCGGTGCTACGTTGATCAATCCCTCCTATCCGGGTGCAGACTTACGCTGCGTTGCAACTCATAGTAGCTCCACCTAAGCTAAGACTCCAGAAGTCTTCAGTATGGGAGCCAGCGCTCCCATACTATGGACCACAACCCCTCCGTAAAGAAATGTCGCCAATACCCTCACGAACTCCAAGACCCTCACCTACTTCAACTTCAACAACAGTCGTCCGTGAAATGGCACAGCTCAAGCTTCTATATGAGGAACAGCAAAAACCGACGACAGCCGACCACTAAAAAAAAAAAAAACTATGAACAGTAGCTACAGTAAAACACTATAGCTACATTTCACACCGTTGTCGCACGCTAAGTCGCCCACAGGTACAGTATTTCTTCCAATTCCCTCAGCTTGGCGGCAATCAATTATTGAAATTCCCACCCCTTCTTTTTACTAGTAGCATAAAGTCTCGGTTGACTGTAAAAAGAAAAGGGAACAAAAGATTTATACAGTTAAAACATTTATGCTATATTTCAAAGTATTTCGCCTCATAAATTGTGAATCTTTTAATTAAGCTTATTTCTCAACATTTAAATCTTACTACATTTAGTCACATGTTTTTCACATTGTATTTGTTGTGCTCTACGCTGCCTGATTACTCAAATTTGGCCAAAGCTACATTTACAAAATCACGTTCAATCGTCAATCCAAACTCAATTTGAGAAACAGATTAAAACAAAAAAACCATTCATTAAACGATCGAATATAATGCGCTTGTAAAGGGTATGGTTTATTTTTTGAGATAATTATTAAATCTTAAATTTCATGATATAAACATACATGCAGGATCATTGAATAAATAATTTATCAAAACTATTAAGTCAAAAGGATTGTGTACCTAACGTGGAAGACATAATTACTGAGAAGAGATTGAGAAACACCACTACTAGCTGTCAAAATTAATATCTCTTCCTTTACCCTTCTTTTTTTCACAGACTGTTTTGATAAAGAACGTTTTGTTCTATGTCTGTGACCCTAATGGGCAGAGAGAGGACCAATTTATATATCCCTAAATCTAATCTGGTACGTCCATTAAGTATCCAAATAAATGGTTGACATTTGTTCCACTATTAAATATGTAGTAGGAACCAATTAGGAAACTGTAATTAAGCCCAACAATTTGAGCCACTTTCTAACATTCTCCTACTTGGCCCGATACTTCAACTTTAATTTAATAGTGTAAACATTAAGTGCGCAAAAACAAATCTCTTGAATATCTTCATAATTTACCTCAACATAATAAATCATATAATGTGGGTTATGGCGGTCATACACGTTAACATTGCATACTCCCTGCCATATACAACTACATTAGCAATTTATCATGTCAAGTGTCATAAGTGATATATAAATATCATAAAGGTCCACAATAATGTCTTATAGACACATTTATTTCTTGTTTAATAACATTATATGTACACAATCATAATAAACAAGAAACAGTTGCCAATATGTCAGAAACATTTTATTGAGTTCAAGAGTGTTAAAATATCATTATAAGCAGTCATCAATACAACCAAGACCCATTATTTGAACATGTTCCTTAAATGTCTTTGGTTGTAAGCCTTTTGTTAAAGGATCTGCAATCATGAGATTCGTCCTAATATGTCAATACACACTCTTTGCTTCTAAACTTTCTCCTTTACGGCAAAATATTTCAACTTCATATGTTTAGCACCTCTAGAGTACTTAGCATTCTTGGAGAAGAAAACTACTGCAGAATTATCACAATAAATTTTTAGCGGCTTAGTAATGGTGTCGACAACCCTAAACCCTGAAATAAAGTTCCGCAGCCATAATGCATGGATTCTAGCTTCAGAACAAGCTACAAATTTTTCTTTCATAATGGATAAAGCAATGACAGATTGTTTGGCACTTTTCCATGAAATCGCTCCTTTTGCTAGAAGAAACAAATAACCAAACGCTGACTTTCTATTGTCAATGCATCCAGCAAAATCTGAATCTGAGTATCCAATCACTTCTAATGGATTAGACTTTCTATACATGAGCATATAAGCCTTGTTTCTTGAAGGTATGTTAATACTTTCTTTGCAACTTTCCAATGATCCATACTAGGATTATTTTAATATTTGCCTAACATTCCAACCGTGAAACTTATATCGGGTGTTGTGCATATTTGCAAATACATCAAACTGCCAACAATAGAAGCATATGGAATAGATTCCACTTCTTTACGCTCCACATCATCATTTGGGCTTTGCATAAGACTAAATTTGTCACCCTTTTTGTATTGGGACAACTTCTGCAGAACATTTGTTCATATTAATTCTCCTAAGAATTCTTTCGATATATTTTTTTTGAGACAATCCTACTAGTTCTTGTGATCTTTTTCGGAATATTGAAATTACTATCACAAAAGATGTCTCCCTCATATCTTTCATTTCAAAATTCTTAAAGAGAAATTCTTTAGTCTTATGAAACATGCCTAAATCATTGACAGCAAGTAGAATATCATCAACATATAGAATTAGAAATACAAACTTACTCCCACTGATCTTTTGATAACCAAAAGATATTATGGTGTCATTGAACTTAATATATCATTGTTGGGAAGCTTGTTGAAGTACACATATTGACTTCTTAAATTTACACACCATGTGACCCTTTCCTTCTATGGAAAAACCTTCAGGTTGATCCATATAAACTTCCTTCTCAAGATTTCTTTGAGACAGGTGAAAAAGTCTCTTTGTAATTAACGCTATCCTTTTGATTGTAGCCCTTGACAACAAGTTTGGCTTTATATCGTTCAATATTGACATTCGAGTCGCGTTTGGTCCTAAAGACCCATTTGCATCCGACTCGTTTAGATCCTTCTGGTAAATCAACAAGATCCCAAACTTTATTTTGTGCCATTGAATTCAACTCATCTTTCATGGCATCAATCTATTTATCAGACTTATCACCTTTTATGGCTTATGAAAATGAAATAGGATCTTCATAAATGCCATAACCAAATTTTGACTCTTGCAAATAAACCACATAGTTTCAGAAGTAGTTGACCTTCTTGCCTTTATAGGTTTATTCAAAGCTATTCCATGTGGTTTATTAATGTCGGTTGTTTGTAAGTTAGTTTATTCATGAGGTGCTGCTTCATTCAAATATTGCCTAGGATCATTTTGCTCTTCAACACTAGGTTAATATTTGATGAAGATGTGGATATTGGAACATTTATGGGTGATGGAACATTAACTCTTTACTTCATTAATATCCATAATATGTTTTTGAACACTCCCACTAACTTCCCTATTTTCAATAAATTTGGCATTAGTATAATAAAACCTATACCCTTTAAATTTCTCTGGGTAACCAATAAAGTAACCACTAACCGTTTAAGAATCTAATTTCCTTTCATGTAGATTATAAACTCTTGCTTCTGCTAGGTAACCCTAAATATGCAGATACCTCAAACTAGGTTTCCTTCCAGTCCATAACTCGAAAGGAGTTTTAGGAAATACCTTACTAGGAATCCTATTTAGCAAATACACAGTAGTTTTCAATGCATGCATCCACAATATTTGGGTAATAAGGAATTACTCCTCATATTTCTAACCACATCCATTAATGTCCTATTACGCATTTCTATCACACCATTTTGTTAAGGCATGCTTGGCATAGTATACTGTGCACATGTGCCATGTTTCTCGAAGAACTTTACAAATGAATTTGGACATTGTCCTGATTCATCATATTTTTCATAATACTCACCACCTCTATCAGACCATACAATTTTTCACTTTTCTATCTAATTACCTTTCAACCTCATTTATAAACACCTCAAGGGCATTTACAGCATGAGATTTTTCATTAAGCAAATAGATATATCCATAACGTGAAAAATCATCTATAAATGTGATAAAATACTTTTCTCCTCCAATGGATGGAGCATCAAAAGGTCAACATATATCAATATGTATAATTTCAAGGAGCTAAGTACTTTTTGTGGCTTCTTTCTTGCTATGTTTGGTTTGCTTTCCCTTAATGCAATCTACACACATACCAAGATAAGTAAAATCTAAATTCGGAAGAATTTCATTCTTTACCAATCTTTTTTAGTCTTTCTTTGGATACATGACCCAAATGCTTATGCTACAAGTAAGTGGAATTATCTTCATCATGCTACGTTTAATTCCAACAATATTATAAACAGAAAATGGAGATTCCAAAAAATTAACATCAAGTTTCAATTTATATAAACCATTCATAAGCATTCTAGAACCAATAATGGAATTATGTTTATATAAATTGAAACAACCATGTCCAAACTTAAGAGTAAACCCACTTTCATCAAGTTTTAAAACAGAAACCAAGTTCAAGAAATTGAAGGTATATAGAGAGTTTGCATTAGATCCAAGTGGTGACTAGTATCTAACATTAAATGATAAGTCCCTATGCCTTCAATTGGGACCTTCTTACGGCTTCCCATGAATAAAAACTCTCATTTGGGATTATAGTTTGGATTGTAAGGGACCCCTTTCTTAAATTGGAAACATGAGTGGTAACACTAGAATCAAGCCACCAAGTATTTAAAGGAACTTTAGTTAAGTTTAGTTCGGAACATACAAAAAGGTTAGATATACATTTCTTTTCAAACCAAGCTTTACGTTTCAAACCATCTTTCTGAGAATGTCATTCTTACTTACAGAAGTGACACTTATCTGTCTTTCGTTCCTTCTTATCATCATTAGTAGTAACCTGTGTCACTTTAGCGGGTACCTTTTCTTAAATTTCTTGTCTTTTGGCTTATGAATCTTACTAGCTCCTTGCCCACAAGGTTAACGGAATGAACTCCTTGATTCTTTAGTCTCGTTTTCTTCTGAATTAACATACTAGACAATTCATTAATATCCCACTTGTTCTTAATAGTGTTGTAATTAATTTGAAAAGATCCATATTCAGGAGGTAACGAGTTCATAGTGAACTGCACTAAGAATGAATCATCATTTGATACCCAGGGTCTTTAATTTTGCTATAATATTTGTCATCTCGAGGACATGTTGTTACCTACTTCATGACCCATCATACTTTATGATTGTGAGTTTAGCCATAGAGTACCAGTGAGAGACTTATCAACAGAACGAAAACGTTCTTCCACAAGCTTAAGGAATTCTTTAGCACTTACAGTTTGTGAAATAACAGTCTTAATGTTGTTAACAATCATCATTTGCATAAAATTAAGGCATAATCTGTTAGACCTTCCCCATGCTTTATAGTTTAATTTCTCAACATCATTGCTTTTGTTTGTAATAGTAGCAAGTTTTTCTTCCAATAGTGCTAAATCAATACCCAAAATACCTAAATGGAAATTAACTTGTTTGCAGCATTCAGAGAAATTCAAACTATTAAACACAGTAACAGAAGAAATATGTGAATGGAGGAAAATAGTTGCAAATACATAAATGCTCAATAAATTATCGAATTCAAATCATAAAACATTTAAAATATATTGCAGGCTTCTTTTGGGTAAGGTCAACGATATATTATCATAAATTTAATGCCATGAAAACTTTATTAAATAATCAAACAAGCCTCATTAAATAAAATAGTATCTTTGGATACATAAAAATATTTGACAAGTGAGTTGATTATCATCCATAATGTTTATTAGTCATAGAAAATTAATTTACCTTTGGGTAAATTCTACAATTCTATCAACTAATAAACATCACTTATTCATATAATTACAATAATAGGCATTAACATAATATGAATAAATGACTATAATTTACTATATGATAAAAGATTTTAATTCATTAGTTTGGCCAGTTTAGTGGCTAACAAACTAATCCTTTATATTAATATAATGTGTAAATCTAAAAAGTCAAGGGAATTTTTAACATTAATATTCTCAAAATCATAATATGACAAGAAAATAAAATATCTCATAATATTCCATAAAAGAAATAAAAACAGCATAAATAACATAAGTGCCATAAATTTCAGCATTAATAAAATGTGGCATTTAATTTTATTTCTTGTCACTGCATTACAAAAGTTAAGACAAATTTATTTGTCTCACAATTATTAGCTATAATCTAATGGTTAAGTTACTTGGCTTTCACTTAGGAAACTAGGGTTCAAATCCCAGCAATGGAAACTATTATGCCATCATCAGTTCCATAATAAATAATGAGAGATCTAGAATTTACATTAATCACCAGTAGCCTGGTGGTAGAATGATGCTAGGCCTTGGTGCAGACTTGGTTTCGATCCTACGTTTTCTTTTTTTAATTTCTTTAGTTCGAACAGCAATAGTTTGCAAATCAATTTTTTTTCTTTTCAAAATTAATATGCAAATTTATAGCCAAAAACGTTAATGGATAAATTATTTATTCATTACCCGCTTTGATACCACATGTTAAATCTTAAATTTCATGATATAAACATAAAGTCAGGATTTTTGAATAAATAATTTATCACGAACTATTAAGTCATAAGGATTGTGTATTGATGCGGAAGACTTAATTACTGAGAAGAGATTGAGAAACACCACTACTTGCTGTCAAAATTGGTTTCTCTCCCTTCACCCTTCTTTTTGTCACAGACCGTTTTGATGGAGAACGTTTTGTGTTCTATGTTTGTGACCTTAATGGACAGAGAGAGGACCAATTTATATATCCCTAACTCTAATTTGGTAGGTCCATCAAGTACTCAAATAAACAGTTGAGATTTGTTCCACCATTAAATAGGTAATGGGAACCAATTAGGAAACTGTAATTAAACCCAACAATTCGAGTCACATTCTAACAATAATATTATTTACCACGAGATAGGAGTTTATAGAAGCATGCCTGGTTGGAGTTTATAGAAGCAGATAGGAGTTAGCTAGGATCAGGTGGTTGATCAGTGGCTGACGTGTAGATAGGGGAGGTGGTGTATAGAGGGTGGAACATGACAGGGTTGTGGTTGACAGGTTCTGTGGCAGAGTTCATCTTTTGCCTACTGTCGGTCATCTTTTGTCTATCTTGTATTTTTGTGGGAGGCTGGGTAGTATGTTGACCTGAGGTCAATTCGTTTTAGCTGCACTTAGAACTAAGAAAAGTCCAATTGTGATAGACATTGCTTCTAAAGGTTAACTTTTAAAGGTTAATACTATTATCGCTCTTTTGGTAAAAAAAAATCAAATCTCGTAGTTTGAAAAAATATTAATCACCCCCCTTAACTACCAGTCAATCTAATTAGATGGCGAAAAAAGACGAAAAAACCCTCAGAAAATTTGATATAGTTTAAAATTTTTTATTAAATTTTTAAAAAGACAAAAAAAAAATTTAAAGAAAAAAATTTAATGAAATTATTTAAACTATATAATAAAAATTTTCAAACTAAAAAAAATGAAATTTTAAAAAAAAATTTAATAAAATATAAAAAAGAAGACATAAAAAATTTTGAATGTAAAAAATAAAATAACTATATTTCGTCTTTTTAAAATAATTTTTTTAACAAAATTGTATATAATTTTATTAAATTTTTGTGTTTAAATTTTTTCTTTTTTGTCTTTTTTAAAGATTTAATAAATTTTTTTTAAAGCATATCAAAAAATTTGATATCTTTTTTGTCTCTAAATTTTATTAAATTTTCATCTTTAAATTTTGTCTTTTTAATTTAAAAAGTTTTATTTTATAGTTTAAATATTTTTATTAAATTTTTGTCTTTAAATTTTGTTTTTTTAAAAATTTAATAAAAAATTCAAAAGTATATCAAATTTTTTGAGGATTTTTTCGTCATTTTGCACCCTCCAGTTAAGTTGACTGGTGGTCAAGAGAGTGATTGATATTTTTTTCAAACTACGGAATTTGATTTGATATATTACAAAACCACAAACGTGATAAATGATATTATCTCTTATTTTTTTAATACACCTAGTCAAATCCGCCACTAGCATCTTCACCTGCCACATATTTTTGCGCCGTGCGTAGTGGCCTCGATTGAGAATTTGGCAAGTAAACGTCAACGCATTAATACACTAATAATCTATCTCTGCTTATTTATTGCAATCATATAATTATACTAATGCCTATAACGTCTGTGACTTTATAGGCATTATTAGTTTAGTTAATCTAATCCATGCAACAAAAAGCAAACTCTCTTTCAGACAAGAAGAAAGTGAAAGTTATCATTTGCCAGCTCAACTGTGACTTTACCAACATTTTCCATTGAATTCTAGTTGCCAACTCAATTTTTTTGTTTTTGAATAAACTCTTTTATGTAAATATCACCTAGTCAACTTAACTATGACCTGGCGGAAACATTCCTATCTCGGCTTTGTAGTGGTGGAAACATCCTGCCAACCTTTTTTTCAATTACTAAATTTCAAGTCAAAAAATCAAACTTTGATTCGAACAGTACTTTTGAAATTTCATATTCCATTCCCATTGATTTGTTCATATCTTTGATTTATTAGTATCTATATATGTGAATGTATGAAGGCTACCACTACAATACCTCCCCTTTTTTATTCATTGCTTTTTGTTCATCCCTATTACAAAGTAGTTTGGCTCCAATACTTGTAAAATGAAACACGATTATCAATGCCATTCATTCCTAGTTGGATTCTTGCCCTTTCTGCTAATTCCCTTCACCATATTCAGTTCACAGCTGCCTTTTTGTGCATCCGCAGATTCCACTTATAACAATTTTGCAAATTGTCTAACCAAAAATGGAGTTCCAAGTAACCAAATTTCTAAAATTCTTTATAGTCCCACAAATGCTTCATTTACCTCTGTTTTAAATGCTTATGTTCGGAACCTAAGATACAACACTTCAAGTACTAAAAGGCCATCCATAATTGTCACACCATTGCTAGTTCAACAAGCTCAAGCAGCCATATTATGCGCTAAACCAACTGGGCTGCAATTGAAAATCCGAAGTGGTGGGCATGATTATGAAGGTCTGTCATACGTTTCAAACAATACTTTTATCATTCTTGACATGTTCAATCTTAGGAACATCAGTGTTGATATTCCGAGTCAAACTGCTTGGGTACAAGCAGGGGCAACACTTGGTGAACTTTATTATAGAATTTGGCAACAAAGTAATGTTTTTGGATTCCCTGCTGGTGTTTGCCCAACTGTCGGCGTCGGTGGGCACATAAGTGGGGGTGGTTATGGTCCAATGTTGCGCAGATTTGGCCTCTCGGTTGACAATGTTGTTGATGCACAGGTTATTGATGTTAATGGCAATCTTTTGGATAGGAAAGGAATGGGGGAAGATCTGTTTTGGGCTATTAGGGGTGGTGGCGGTGCAAGTTTTGCTGTTGTTTTGGCTTATAAAATTAATTTAGTTCCAGTGCCTTCAACTGTTACTGTTTTTAACGTTCAAAGGACTCAGGCACAGAATGCTACAAACATTCTTGTAAAATGGCAAAATATTGCAAGCACTATTGACAACAATCTCTTCATAAGAGTCCTTGTCCAGCCAGTTACTTCAAGCGGTGAGAAAATCATCCGGTTGACATTCATTGCATTACATCTAGGAGATTCCAATAGTCTTATGGCTCTCATGAATTCTCGGTTTCCTGAATTGGGATTAAACAAAAGTGACTGTATGCAAATGAGTTGGATCCAGTCAATGGTGTTTTGGGCAGATTTCAAAAACAGTGTAGCCAAACCAGAAGCATTGCTGAGCAGAACTCCAGATTCTGTCAATTTCTTGAAGAGGAAATCAGATTATGTTCAAACTCCAATTCCTAAGGATGCATTGACTTTAATTTTCAAGAAAATGGTTCAGCTAGGAAAAGTAGGATTGGTTTTCAACCCTTACGGGGGAAGAATGAGCCAAGTTGCTGAAAGTGACACCCCATTTCCTCATCGGGCTGGGATCATTTACAAGATTCAGTATTCTGTGAATTGGGAAAGTCCTGATCCTAAGTTACAAACTCAATATCTTGGGGAAGCAAGGGACCTGTTCAGCTTCATGACCCCTTATGTATCAAGTAATCCCAGGCAGGCTTTTCTGAATTATAGGGATCTTGATATTGGTATCACCACTAATGGGAAAAATAGTTATAACGAAGGAAAAGTGTACGGGCTCAAGTACTTCAAAGGCAACTTTGATAGACTGGTGAAAGTGAAGACTGCTGTTGATCCAAAAAATTTCTTCAGGAATGAACAGAGTATCCCAGTACTTCCTTCTTAGTCCTCTACTTTTCTTCTGGATTGGACAGAACATCCCAACGCAACTGGAAGAAAATTTTCGTTCAACAGCTGTGTATTTACTTTACTGTTTTTCTTATGATTGTAACACTCTGAATCATGTTTCTAATTCATGAATAATATGTTTTCTTAAAACGACCTACAAATAGCACACATAATACGCCCAAGATCAGGGAGGAGGGACAAGTAGGGGTGTTCATTTTGATCCGTGAATTGGATCAATCCGATCGAATTCGAAATTTCCGACTGGATAAGATAAAAAAGGGATCAGATCCAATTAATGTATTTTTTGAATTGAATTAGATCGATCTGATTCGATCCAAATAAAAAAAAAATTATTAATTTTTTTTTTTAAAAATAGTTAACATTAGTTATAAAATATAAATTAGTATTATTTGATAATTCAAATAATTTTTTAATTAAAATTAGTCAATTTGTGACAAAATAAATTAAAATATTTTTATGAAAGTACACAATTAAAATATTTAAATGAAATTTATTTATTATCTTTATATAAAAATAGATAATTTTTTAACATGAAACTATTAATTTCAAAACTAAGTTAAATAACCTAACAATGTATATAAAAAGGAAAGTAATACGAAAAAAGTGGATCAAATAGATAAAAAAAGATTTGACCTGAATTTAACTCAACACAACTAGATACAAACCCAACCCGACCTGACCCAAAAATATTCTAATCGATTGGATCACGATCTACTCAAATACGAATTGAGTCGGGTTGAGTTCAGATTAGTCCGAATTGAATTGGATTATTGATTTTGAACACTTGAAAATTAGCAAAGGACCTTCGTTTGTTGGCTCCAAACCCACCTTCCCAAGCCCTTCCCGATCGGGGCAAAAAAGTAGATGTAACTTTAAAGTTTTATCAAAATTTAGAAATATTTAAATTTTTGCCACCTTAATTGTGTTTACATAAGCATGGCTTCAGTTAAAATATAGCTCCTAGTCTTCTTTTTTTTTTTTTTTTTCGTCTCAAGTTATAGTTTTCATTTAGCTAACCCTATTAGTATTTTTTTTGGTAGCTTGTTTCTCCACTATCAATTTTAGTTTCACTTAAATTAATTTATTACAAACTCCATCCTAAAAACAAGAGTCCGGTTCAAACAAAATTTTGTCCCAAAAAAAAGCCACTTTTTATATAAAATTTTTATATTATCTTTACTAATAATGACAATAAATAACTCAAATTTAAAATTAAGAATAAATTTATAAAATTATATATTTAATTGTATATATATTAAGTATACTGTATCTTGTAATTAAAAAAAAATTGTATCAAATCAAAAACAAATTTGTTTTTAGGAGCAGAGGGGGCATATTATTTTATTGTATCATGTTATTAGCTTATTCTAAATTAAGTTATTATATAAAATTTTTTATTTAAATTGGTTTATTCTTTTAGTAGTTTAGTATAATAGTATGTTATGAGATAAAAATATCTCATACAGCATTGCCAGAATAAGTAAAAAGTCAAATTCTTTAGAAAAGTATTCATTTGCCTCAAATGTAACTTTTCTTGAACACATTCATGTGATCCATGAGATTAAAGACTATAAAGTTACTGCTTCGGACGTAACTTATTGGACAAGTTTTTAGCCTGGTAAACAGTTTCTAATTTTTCCTAGAGTTCTAGTATAGTATTCTTCTCATCAATTGAATTGTAATCACATATTTGGATTTCAATTCTTCCCACTCATTACTTGTCATACTTGCTTTGTACTATCCCCCTCCAATGCTCTTGTGGATCCTTATTGGACAAGGATATCTTTCACCCTTCTTTACCAAAGAGTGAAACTTGTTTTTCCATTAAATTGCAAATTCTCAAATTTCATGGTTGCAAATAATTCTTTAAATTTCAATAGTTAACCCTAGACGAATCCAGCTCTGATACCACTGTTGGGAATCAACGAGCGGGAACAAACCAACTATTGAGAAATTTAAGAATAAAGCAATTTAATAAAATAATAAAAATGACACGAATTATGAGTAGCACACGAATTAACCATAGTTCAGCTTGAATTTCAAGCCTACTTCACCTAGAAAAATAGCTTTCTATACGAAATAAAAATAGTACATGAGTAACCTTGTATACCAAGACTAAATCCTAGGACTCCTTTTCTTACCTACCAAGAACTATTTCTTTTGTGAATTCTTTTATATTTGGCACACCAATCTCCTAACTTATAGTAGAAGACGTTACCTGATTTTTAATAAAAAATAACGCTTATAGGAAAAGAACTCGGTTCCTATTTCAAAGTAATAAATGATTTGGAAATTACTACAAAAATACAAGTTCCACAATTTACTTTTTCCAATAAGAAAAACATGGCTACTTTCTTGACAACTTCATCCATTTTCATATTTGAAATGATTTCCTTGAAATTGAAGGAGATACTGGCTAATCTCTTTTTTCCTTCATTTTTTTTATTCATTCCTATTTAGGTCATCGGAATATCTTCCCATGATCCAATTCTTATGCCTTTGAATCTTCGTTCAAAACTCATTTTAAGAGGGATAAAAATAATTGGAAAACTCATAATTTGATTGTATTTCACATGTCAAATTATTCCAATTCAGTTTTACATCAGCGAATTTCAATCCATATATGATACCACTGAGTTTGTTGATGAGTCAAATTGAAAAGAAACTAATGGAAAACGAGTCTTCACGAAGTAGAAAACAATGAAAAAATAACAACTTATGATCCAAAATTGGAATGATCAATCTAGTTTAGTGATATGTATTTCCCATTGTTAGTCCTGTTGAGTAGTTCTCCATGTGGATATGTATTTCCCATTGTTCTTCATAGTTATATTTTTTTGCTCCCTAGTTCAGTGTAAGTGATATAGTGTAAAATAGCACACATCCCTTACTTCCCTATGAATACCATGTCCTCTCCATATAGGTCAACTTAAGATTCTATATACATATGTTAATATATATTCTTAGTAACAGCTCTTGTTGCCAGTTGGTCTCCTGAACATTGGCTAGCCAATATTGATTCTGCAAACTGGACAAACAAAAAAAGGAAAAAAAGAGAAAAAGAAAAAAACGAAAAAACGAAAAAAGGAAAAAAAAAAGAGGAAAAAAGAAAAAAAAAGAATAATAAACAAATGGTGGAGGATGTAGGCTTGTTTGTAATCTTTTATTCATTTTTAAGCCTACAAATGGTTTGTAATTTACTACGAAGAAGTAGCCTTTGATATCGTGTAAACTACGGCTATTTGTATCATCTGGATTGTACATACTGGTTGCTTACCCCTACTTTGGTCTTTGCTCGTGAATTGATTGCTGCTGCAAGGGCACCTATGATAGGAAATATGAACCAAACTTGGTTAGTTTTTGCTGATTTCTCTTTGCTGGTTGAGGTCCTTTAAATTTACATTCTGGTTAACCCTTTTGCTGGTTGGTTACTCTTGGTAGACTGATTCTTATTCCTCGGTTGGTTTAAGAAATCTTTTGGCATGACCTGGTTTGAAAGCAGACCTCGTTAAACTTGGTTACTTTTTGCTGGTTTCTTTCTATTCGGACTATTCTTTGGCTGGATTGCATCCCCTCTTTGTTTTTGTTTCATTCATGTTGGCTAGACTGCATCAGCTCACTGATTTCGTTGCATTTATGCTGCTCTCTCATTTCGTTCTATTCATTTTGGCTGGACTGTTCCCGCTCTCTGATTTCGTTTTATTTATGTTGGCTGGACTGATTATGCTCTCTGATGTCGTTTCATTCATGTTGGCTGGACTGCTTCCGCTCACTGATTTCATTTCATTCATGTTGGCTGAATTGCTTCTGCTCTCTGATTCCGTATCATTCATTCTGGGATGTTCTCTGTTTTTGGAATGATTCTTGTGAAGACTGATTTCTACTTGAAGATTGGACATAGGATGTTGACTCCTTTTTGTACTAGGTCCATTTTGTTTTATGTTTTTTAGAATACTCTTATGTATGTCTAGATTGCAATTGATGTTCAAGATATAGTGCTCAAGCCTAGTCATTTAGTTGAAGTTGGCTTATTTACATTATATCTCATAACATCAATCTTTTGGCAATCTTTTTGACCTTATAGTTTACTTTCCCTTGTATAGATTATGATTTATAGTAGCTAGTCCAAGAGTAGTTTCAAGTTGTAATCAATGGAATAGTGGTCACTCTCAACCATTATTCCATTTTCCTTCTTGGCTATTAAATTTAGACCAAGGAGATCATTTTAGCCTTTTTTGGTTAACAATTGTACAGTACCATTTTTCATCCAATGAAAATACTATTGTTTCAGTGAAAAAAATAAAATCTAGAAGACAAAAAAAAATGTCCACTTGATGAAAAAAAATTAAAGATGAATAACTTTGGTTTGGAGTTGGTGTTAAAATGACTATGGTTGATTGACATACTTTAGAATTTTCAATATAACTCTCATGGGATGTTCATTAAAGGTGATTCTTGTACCTATAGAATACTAAAACATCTTTGATACATTGTTTACGCTAAATATTTTTCTTAATTCAATTATTTTTGTAGAAAACTAATCCCATTAAATAAATTTATGTGGAAATATGGCCAAAAATAAAAAAACTTGAATCACTGATTGATAATGTATATCACAAAATGGACATACATTATCTTTCACATATTAAATACTTTCTCTACACCTTTTTTGAGAGAGTCAAAAGAAAAGTTTCTCTTTTTCTACTTTTCTTTTCTTTTACTTTTGTTTCTGCAGAGTTTTATTTTTGCTAGATTTCTTTTATACGTTGTTTTCTGTAGACATAGGAAAATTATCCTTATCTGCTCTATTTACAGTTATTTTTCTATTTGTGGGCTAAGTAGTGGGTTGAGTTGCCCAACATGGGCGGCCCCACTAATATTACCTTCATATCCCACTTGCCCATGATGGGCAAACCATAACTCTTTCTTTTTTGCAAAGTTTATACAACCAAATAATCTGTGTGACTAATATACATTGAGAGCTCGTTGCCACACATTTGTTAGAAATATATAGCAACTCAAATTTGGGCATAATTATTTAGAGTAGATCTTGTATGCAGTATCCTAAACCAACCAGCCACATTATATTTCTCTTAATCCCTTTAAATATCATATATTTATTTACAATTATGATTAAACTCAAAATAATCATAATCAGTCGACCTATGAATACAAAATAGAATGTGACAAATACTAAATTGATCTTCCTCTTTCTTCAATCTCTCAATTTCAATTCAATTCACTTTTTTAGAAATGTCTCGTTAGATCATATCATTCATGATCGTGGGCAACATTCTAAGATAGTAAACATTGAATAAAAATTTTAATAATAAGATAAGAGTCATAAGGGCATTCAAATGTGGAAATCTCATCCTCGTGAGTCTCACATGGCTTGAAAGTTGAGATCAAAACTGTCACTAACTCATAGTGGTAGAATCATGCATATGCAGTATGAAATATGTATTACGGTATTTTTCTTCTTTCCCATGGAGCATATGTCTTTACACTTAATACTGTACATATGATAGTTCAAACATTTCCAATGTCAAACTTGAGTTCACATATCTACTCCGTTTTAAATATCAATCCATAAGAATTGACATCTAGCATTAAAGACAGATAAAGTGAAATATATGGGTTACTTCACTTTCAGACATAATTAATATTATGACCTCATCTTAACACTTTGTTAAGGCGACATTCATATTTTAAGTTTGAGCTCTCAATTATCACCTAGATAATAAGTTTAAAATTGTCTCATCTCTATTTATCACGCAGTAATAGAGGAAATTACTAGTGTGAGTGGGCTAATCTTTCATCTATTTGACATACTTTCTCGATAATATAATATAATGCACTAAGTATTAATATGCATAAATGTTGAATTAACTCCTACGTAGTAATAAGTAAGAAAATATCATTAAATTGTGAACTTTTGGGAAATACAAAATATTCAGTACATTAACTTCTATGCAATCCTAGAGATTTCACATGATCAAGAAACACATCTCTAGAGATTGGTTTTTTTCATAGGATCTGCTATTATTCTATACATGGATATGTACTATACGTTCACTTCCTTTTGTGCAACCATGTCTTTTACAAAATTATACTTGGTATCTATGTGTTTGGTCTTACAATGAAATTTAGGATCCTTGATGTATGCTATTGTTGCTTGGCTGTCACAGTTAACCAAAAGTGGATTTGCAACACGTTTAGCAATAGTTAAGTGATCAAAAAATCTTTTAAACCAAACACCCCCTTGTACTGCTGTTGAAAGTGCCGCGAATTCAGCTTCCATTACTAATAAGGCTATACATGTTCGTTTCTTACTACTCCAAGATATGGCACTATAATTTAGTAAGTAAACAAATCCGGAGGTAGATTTTCTTTCATCTAAATCTCCTCCCCATTTAGCATCAGTATAACTTTCAATTTGCAGATCGCTTCCTTGATAACACAGCGAATAATCAGTAGTACCTCTCATATACCTCAATATCCTTTTAATGGCAATCCAATGTGCTTGACCTAGGTTGGATTGGTATCTACTCACCATTCCAATTGTAAAACAAATATTAGGTCTTGTACACATCATAACGTACATCAAGCTTCTAACAGCACTAGCATATGGAACACGTTTCATATGTTCCTATTCTTGTGGAGTCTTTGGATACATTCTATGGCTCAATCGTTCCCTTTTTGCAATAGGACTATCTATAGGTCTGCAGTCTTGTATATGAAATTGTTCAAAGATTTTATTTATGCAAGTTTTTTGTGGAAGAGACAATAATTTCTTTGAACGATTTTTTGAAATCCTAACTCCAAGAATATATGCATCTTCACCCACGTCTTTCATTTCAAAATTGGAAGATAACCAATTATTCACAGTGTTCATAAACTCCTTATTGTTTCCAACAATAAGTATATAATCAACATATAATGATAAGATCACATATTGATCTTTGGATCTTTTGATATATATGCAATGATCTTCGTCAATCATGACAGTCATATGTCATCATAGCATTGTGAAAACATAAATACCATTGTCTCGAAAATTGCTTGAGATCATATATCGATCTTAAAAGTCGACATACTATATGAGCATGACACGATCCATGGCTTGTGTTCGATCAAGATATCTAGGGCAAAAGGATTTAATTACTCAATAATATCTATCACAAGAAAAGTAATGTCGAATTACTAATATTCTCATGACTTGGGTAGTATTGATGTGTTGCTAGACACCGTTCATTACTTTTGGCATAAAATATATTTTATGTCAATGCCAACATTATGAGAACCTATTGGGTCACACACTTAAATCGTATCCAAAAGAAGTGCAAAATTCATGTGATGAAATTTTGGTTAATTTGAAAATCCTATTGAGAATAGGAATCTATCAGGTTTTCGTTTTAAAACGGTTTTGGACCTAAGGCCAAAATATTTTGGTTCTATTAATATTAATAAATCCAAAATGAGTTTTAGATTTATTAATTAAATAATGATCAAAATGGTTATTGGAAATTGAAAAGGCAGCCATGAATGTATATGTAATACATTGTAACTCATTTTATGAAAATGAAAAGGCAGCCATTTATTGGAAAATGAAAAGACAACCATGTGCAATATATTGCAATTCAATTTCTGGTATATGAAATGTGAAAAGGCAGCTGTTCACATGGATACAAATGAAGAAAAACTGTTGGATGCAATGAAAAAACCAAAGGGACACTTTCATTGAGAGAGTTTTCCTTTTAAGTTTTCTTTGTTGAAGAAAATTGTGTGCTATTCTTGGTGCACGAATTTTATTCATTATTCTTCTCTTGTTCAATATAGACACCACTCCTTATTTGAGAAATAAGAACAAAAACCGAAATTTGAGTTGAGAACTCAAAATAGAAAACCAATCCTTAAGTTGAGAACTTGAGGGAATACCCAAGTAACAAAATCTTAGCTAGCACTAAAAGAATTTTGTTATTTCTTTCTTTAGTTAATTGTTTGACAATTAACTTGAGGCTTGGAGACGATCGTGTGGATACCATAGAGGCAAGGCTAGATTGGTTTTGCTTGTTATTCGACAATCAACAATCTCCAACAATCAACAAGGCTACACTACCGGTAAGGTAACAATCTTCACTACCAATTTGATTTCACTTCGTATGGATCCTTGGAGGGAACCAAAATTTTAATTTCCGCTGCGTTCTTTGATTTGGTTTCCTACATATACTACTAAATATATAATTTTATATTTTTTAAAATTGTGGGCATGTATAATTATTATTGATAAAAATTTTGTTCAATAGTGATGAAGAAAAAATCCGCAACCCGATCTAAATTCGAAAAAAGATGGTTTTGATCCATGATTTTTCGTTTTCTTGATCGATAATTGCTCCTGCAAAACAGATCTCGGAGTAGTTCTCCGGGTTAAATTCTCTGATGCCTAAGTCAAGATTTAGTCAGAGTATAATATATTCTGAGTTGTCAGAATGAATCCCCTTACCTGGTGGTTTTTTTCACCTATATATCTTCTTCCCTAATAAAGGGGAATTGATTTTATCCTTATCCTCTAATTTGTTTGTTACAGCTGTAGTGCTGTTTTGTCATTGTCACCCATGATTGCCGCATGCTTTATTTAAATTCCGTACTCATCAAATAGTAAACTTTTCTTTTGAGTTGAAAATAAATTTAAAAGTAAATTTTATTTTGAGGCGAAGGGAGTATTTAAACAAATAGAATGCCTATAAATTTTTAAACAAATAGAACGCCTATAAATTTCAAATATTAAACAAACTTAAAAAAAAATATCACAATGAAAAGTCGCCATTGTAATAATAATAATAATAATAATAATAATAATAATAATAAGAATAAGAGCCCCACGCCTAGCGAGTGGGTACCACCACTTTAGTAAATTTAAAATCTTTTTTTAACAAATGATAGTATTTCATTCATGTAAAAAAATTTACATAACATTACCCACTGGCAATCGGGGATTTAACTCTCACAGCGGGACTAAGTGTGATAGCATGGATTGTTGTAGATGAAATTGAGCGCATATTTTAATTCCTAACTCCTGCCCATATTTATCTGGATGCTACCCTATACTTTCATCATTCCATCTCTCAAACTAGTGCCAAAATACCTCTAGAATGGAGGACAAAACCCTAACAATTAGGAAATGCACACCTAATACGTTGGGACATAATCTAAACAAAAAAAAAAACAGACAAAAAAACAAAAACCAAAAAAAAAAAATGAAAAAAACTGCACGCTGGTCGCACCACAATCGCCCACATGAACAATGTTTATTTTTCAGAGAAACAGCCTTTCGGCAATTTGTTAATTACAAAATTCGTAAATTTAAAATCCTACTTGTACAAATTGCAACCGCCACACCAGGCTGCAGAATATTATTGTATTTATGTGAGCTGTATGCATGATTGAACAAGTAAACATCGCCGCATTAAAACACACCAACAAACCTACCACAACTAATAATTTAAATTAATGCATACCTAATCCATGACTGAACTCTCTTATTTTGCCTGCTGAGGGATGAGCTGTGCTTCCTAAGAATTCTTTACTGACTTGGTCAATCTGTTTCCTTCTTGTCCTTACGCGGAATTTTCTACGAATTTCTTATCAAAGTATTATGCTTTCATCAGAAATTCCACATTTAAGCAATCCCAATTTCCACATCATTAATCTGTTAATTATTTACACTGTAAAGACGAAAACAAAAATTATGCTCTCCTTAACCAAGAAACCACCCGCACAAAGGCAAAAGGTTATTCAAGAAAGCAAAGCAAAAGGTGATACAAGAAAGCAAAGTACCAAGAACTATTCCTAGCCGACACAACTTGGACGCAACTAAGGAAAATAACATACTCCTTCGCTCTTTAAAAGGAAAAAAAAAGGTTTACTTTTAAATTTTTTTATCCAAAAACAATTCATTCTGTAAACAAATTCCTATTTTGTTTTTTATAGTAAAACTTATATATTGTTCACACTAAAAGCAAAAATTTTAAAAAAATTGTACATTTAATAATATATTAATTATATTGTATTTTATAACTAAAAAAAAGGTTATATTTTTTTAAAATAAACTCTTTTCCAAACCTAATATGTCAATATATGTATATATCTATACATATAGATGCATATAAACTAAAAGCCTGTTTGAAATTTGAATAAAGAATGCTGGAGTCAAAATTTTTTAAATAGGTCACTAAATATTAAAAATAAATCAAAATTGAAGAGTAAATAAGTGTATTTATGATATCGGTATGGACTGTGTTTAGTATTAAAAAGTCAGAATCAGACCATAAAAAGTATTACATAACATCTCATCACTATTTAAAGTTTTATTATCAAATAAAACATCCCTTATTCAATTAATTTTAATCACTAAATTACCTTCTTAATCATGCCTTAAATTGGGTTTAATAAAAAGCCATCATCCTCGAAGATCAGAATTGGAAAATGAAAGGCATCACGTTACTTTACCAGATGTTTAACGCATGGCCCTTGCGTGCCATTAGTCCAAAGTCGTTAGTTCCAGAATTGGTCAAATTTATTGATTCTTTTCTGATATGTTGCCTTTTTTACTCCTCCTCCTTCCTCTTTCCGCATGCAATTGTGTAGCTGCTGATTCCATCTATGAAAATTTTGCTAATTGTTTGACAAAAAATGGAGTACCAAATAACCAAATTCCTAGAATTCTTTACGGTCCCTCAAACGGTTCGTTCCCCGGAGTTTTGCAAGCTTATGTTAGAAACAAAAGGTTCAGCACTTCAAGTACTAAAAAGCCATCGTTAATCGTCACTCCATTGCAAGTGGAACAGGTCCAAGCAACCATATCATGTACTAAAGGAACAGGGCTGCAATTGAAAATCCGAAGCGGAGGCCATGATTATGAAGGTATTTCATATGTTTCTAAGGACCCTTTTATCATTCTTGACATGTGTAATCTTGGAACAATTAATGTTGATCTCCCAAACCAAACTGCTTGGGTACAAGCTGGTGCAACTTTGGGTGAGCTATTCTATAGAATATGGGAGAAGAGTACGGTACATGGATTCCCAGCTGGAGTATGCCCAACTGTGGGCGTCGGTGGGCACATAAGTGGGGGTGGTTATGGTGCAATGTTGCGTAAGTTTGGCCTCGCGGTTGATAATGTTGTTGATGCAGAAATGGTTGATGTTAATGGCATTGTTTTGGATAGAAAAGCCATGGGTGAAGATCTCTTTTGGGCGATTAGGGGTGGTGGTGGTGCGAGTTTTGGTGTGGTTTTGGCATATAAACTTAAACTAGTCCAAGTTCCTCAAATTGTCACTGTTTTCAGGGTTCGAAGGACTGAAACAGAGAATGCAACCGATATTCTTTTTAAATGGCAACATGTTGCAAACAAAATTGATGATGGTCTCTTTATTCGAGTTCTTGTTCAACCAATCACTTCAAAAAGTGGAAAATTAAAGGGTAAGAAGATCATTCGATTGACATTCGTTGCATTATTTTTGGGAGATTCCGATAGGCTTGTCTCGGTCATGAATGCTCAAATTGCTGAACTGGGAGTGAAGAAAAGTGATTGTATGGAAATGAGTTGGATCCAATCCATGCTCTACTGGGCAAATTTCGATAGTAAGACAGCACCAGAAGTTTTTCTTAAGAGAACCCCAAACTCCATCAATTTCTTAAAGAGAAAATCCGATTATGTCCAGACCCCGATCCCCAAGGATGCACTAACTTCAATTTTCAAGAAAATGGTTCAGCTTGGAAAGGTAGGATTTGTTTTCAATCCTTATGGGGGAAGAATGAGTCAAATAGCTGAAAGTGACACTCCATTTCCTCATCGGGCAGGGATCATTTACAAAATTCAGTATTCTGTGAACTGGCACAGTGCAGACCCCAAATTAGAACAAGAGTATCTTGCTCAAGCCAGGGATCTCTACAGTTTCATGACCCCTTATGTGTCAAGTAATCCCAGGCAGGCTTTCCTGAATTATAGGGATCTTGATATTGGTACCACTACTAATGGTAACAATAGTTATGTTGAAGCAAAAGTGTACGGGCTCAAGTATTTTAAAGGCAATTTTGATAGGCTGGTGAGAGTGAAGACAACATTTGATCCCCAAAATTTCTTCAGGAATGAACAGAGTATCCCAACTCTTCCTTCGGAGTCTTCTCCGTCTCGTCTATCTTCGCGTGAGCCGATGTGAGGAAATCAATGGTGTTAAGTGTGGACCATTAATTCTTCAAAGCTGTTTACTCGTTATGGATTTGCAGTATTAACGTTTGTCGGTAGAGTAATTAGTTAAATAGTAGGGATTGTTTATTGATAGAATTATAAAGATCCGACCTCCATGGCGCATTGGCACTCTATGGTACTGTCAAGTAAATAGTGTTTCATTTTGCTAAGATGAAATTGTTTCCCTCAAAACTTGAGCAAAACCATGACTATTTGTTGAGATGAAATATTATTAGCATAGGATATGAGCACAAAGAATACTAATTAAGAATTACAAGGATTATTTAGCAGCAATTAGTTAATAATTGTCGTCTTCTATTTATTTATTTTTGTATTGATATGAAATGATATTACACGACAAAAGAAAAATAAAAGTTTGGTTGACCTGGTTTGTCACTTTCTTAATTGGTTGATTTAAAACTCCAAGTGATGTATTTATTTATTTATTTAAATTCTGAAATACTCTAGCTAGATGGATATGTGCAATCAAAATGAGAATTAAACTGCAATGTAGTTTTCATTTGCCTTTGGACAACTTGGATCACGAGAAATGTTCATGTTCACTGATGGTGCAAGGTCATTAAGAATGAGGGAATATATATTTTTTTTCCTTTTCCGTGTCAGCGTCATAAATGTGGCATTTGCTTCAAAAGTCAAGTTTATACTGCTCATCAAGCAATGGGCAATTATTTCGACGAGAAAAAACGTAACACGCAATTCAACCGACTAGCTTTGTCTGCAGCGGGTCATCTATGTGCAGCCATGTATTTTGGCCCCATAATGCATGAAAGCAATGTAGACGTGGTTTGAAAAATTGAAATGTAATATCTATTTCTGTGTCACAAAATTTAAATGACAGTGTCATATGGTAAAGTCATAAAATTCAATAAAAAAAACATACCAAAAAAATCGAGGTTTGATAAAACAAAAAATTTAACTTTCTAATTTATAAAATTTCCAAGATCCTCTTTATTTTATAGTCAGCAAAGTCAACCATTAAAAGTATAAAAAATATTTAAAAAATCACTCAATTTCCAAAAATGAAAAGCCAAACAAAGAGAGATAATATATTAAAATGTCCCGAACTGCTTGTAACTATTTTGACCCGACCTTTCAATTGTAACAACATGATACTTGGACTTTATCTTTCAATTGTAACAACATGATACTTGGACTTTATAATTTGTAACAATAGTGGCCTCTGACTGAAAAAAAAATACCCTCCTTAAAGATAGAAATGACAAAAATTTGATATAGTTTAATTTTTTTATTAACTTTTAAAAAAAATTAAAGATAAAAATTTAATAAATTTATGTAAAATTTTGTTAAAATTTTTAATGCAAAAAGACAAAAATTTATTATATGATACTTTATTTTTTTTAACCTCAAAAATTTTTTTACAGATACTTTTTTTTAATCTCAATTTTTTTGTCATTTTGTCTCTAAATTTTATTAAATTTTCATATTTAAATTTTATTTTTTAGTTTAAAAAAATTTATTATATAGTGCAAATAATTTTATTAAATTTTTGTCTTTAAATTTTATCTTTTTTGTCTTTTTAAAAATTTATTTTAGAATTTTAAACTATATGCTTTATTTTTTATTTTTTTTTTACCGAAAACGATAGTAGATTAATAGAGTGGCACAAAGGCCAATGTACAGAGCCACAAGGGTATTAAGGAGGGTATTTTCGTCTTTTTTTCAGTCAAAGGCCACTATTGTTACAAATTGTAAAGTTCAAGTATTGTATTGTTACAATTGAAAGGTCGGGTCATAACGGTTACAAGCGCCTAAGATCTGGACATTTTAATATATTATCCAAAAAAAACAAATAGAAAATATATGCCATTGTATCATACTTAATATATAATATTACAATCTTAAACTTTAACTAAAATTTCTAATTTATTTTCTTAAGTTATATTTTTGTTATTTCTCTTGTTTATTATCAATATATTTAACTCTCAAACTCAAATTTGATTATGCACTAAATATATCCATTTGCTAAATTATAAGTTATGAAACAATCAATGAAAATTTTTTAGCGGTAAATTTAATCATACAACCTAAATTTATTGTGACACCAACATTTTCCATCAACTTTTTTTTTCATAGTCAAAGTAAGCTTTAAAAATTTGGCTAGTTAAGTGATAGACGATAATTTCTTCAGAACTATATAATTCTTTTAATAATTTTACCAATTTCAAATTAAAGATGTGAATGTACTTTATCCTATTATATTATTTAATATTATATATATGTACATGATTTTCGGTTTTACGCATCACAAAAATTATGAAAAGATCAGACACAAATGAAATTAACATATAAAAAAAATTTACCATTGAATACAAATTTATCTATGTGGTGTTGTTTGTTTTCAATTAGCTATAGCGTAATGATTTGATTTCCAAATTAACCATTTACTAGATTGAATTATAACAGTACAAATAGTGTTGTAAAAATTGGATTGAAAAATGAATTGGTCAATACAAGGGGTCAAGAGTATAGGAAATTGAGTATATCAAGCAGCGGAATTTTAAAATTTGATTTCCCCCAAGATCCATACGAAATGAGATCAAATTGGGGTTTAGAATTAGTACCTTGGTATTTTTCGAAAGAGTCGGCTTGCGAATATCGTTGTTTGTCGAATCACAGGCAAAACCAATTCGGCTTCACCTCTACGGTATCCACATGACAGATCCAAGTTTCTAGTTATTGTCGCACAATTAACTAGAACAGGAGCTCTCAAAAACCGAAGTGCTAGCTTCAAAATCTGAGTTCGGGTTTCTCAGAATTTTTCCTCTCAGGGTTTCGGTTTTTCAGTTCTTGATTTTTCTTTTAAGAAGACGGTGGCTGTTTTTTTTTCAAAAAGATGGCCAAAGGGTTTCGTATGTTTTATATTATGGCTGCCGAAAATCCTAGTATTTATAGACCTAGGTTGTAGTTCTAGGGTAAAACTCTTCTAAAGAGTTTTACTTGGACTACCAAACCCTAGTCTGTTTGGGATTTCTAGAGTCAATGAATCTATTGGTTGCCAAGCAAATGAAGTCTATCCCATTCGGAATTGGACTTTAAAGCTTTGGATATTTCCATTGCTAAGTCCAAAACTATTTTGGACTTATTAGCACTAAAACCCAAACCTTTTCAGTTTTAAATTAGAATACTGCCTTAAACTAGAAAACCTTAGAGAGTCTGATAAAGGATTCTTGAGATTACTCAAAATTCATCATATGAATTTTACACTCCTTTTGGATATGATCTAAGTGTGCGACCCAATAGGTTCTCATAACATTGGCTATGATATAAAATATATTTTATGCCATAAGCAATGAACGGTGTCTAGCAACACATCAAAACTACCCAAGTTATGAGAATGTCGGTGACTCGACATAACCTTATCTTGTGATAGACATTAGCATGTAATTCAATCCTTTTGCCCTAGATACCTTGATTGAACACTGCTGAGCAGTTTGGTGCGTGCAAAAGTGTGTCAAAATATAGCTCAAACTCACATAAATTTACACCTAAACCTCACTTAATCAATTGTAATAAAGTTTAGGGATCATTTTCCATAGGGAAGGGGACAAAACAAGAATTTAAGTGCAATTAGTTATTTGCTATCTATGTTACCTAATGCAATGACATAAAGAGTGATATTTAACTAAGAAGCATGAAGAAAAGTATGCAAATAAATGGGAATACTAGAATCTAAATGCTAAGTTAAACAACTCAACTAAAACAATGAGAGAAACACACAATTTACGAAGGAGGGTGATCCTTGGGCTCAATGCAAGAGTAGGCTACTTCGACTCCCAAGGGCAACCGAGTTTAGAACAACATAACTAAGTGACTACATCCATTCGCTCCGAATCTCCTTTCGGTCTCATCGGAATTGTAGAATGGGGAATCTCCTTTCGGTCTCATCCCCACCTAGTGCACATTAGAGCCTATGGCTTCCACACAACTCTAATGCACAATTTTAGCCCTAGATGTTTTAGCCAACTACTTCACATTCCCTAGTTTAAGTATTTAATCTAAGAAAGCCACCTATTTTTCACTCCATATCTCCTTTCGGTCTCAATGGAATTAAAGGATAGAAGATCTCCTTTCGGTCTCACTTCTACCTTGTGTACACTAAAACCTATGGCTTCCACACAATTTTAATGCACAATTAAGCTCATGTGGTGGTTATTTCTTGTCTCAAATATCTAAATTTAGTGAATGCTAGGTAGTTCTTCCTACTTTTGGCCTAAATTCATGCATGTCCTAAAACACACACAAACACCAAGAACACACACTAAATGTGGCCACATTCAATGCATGTCATTCATTTAATACAAGTAGGAAGACTTTTATTAATGCAAGCCCGTCACTTTACAACCCACAAGGAATCAAAATAAACCGAACCCTTACATCAAGCACCAAGAATCACCCAAGACAATTTAGCCACTCATGGCTTCAAGCAAACAACAACCACAAAGAGATATAACCATTGAGAGAACAAGGAATTGAAAGAAATACTCCCTTAATCAAAAGAATGGTGATTCCAACCAATTCCTACACTTTACAAGCAAGGTTAGCTCCAAAGATTGAAGTTTTCTCAGCCACAAAAGCCAAACCCTAAACCCCAAAAGAACTCACATTTGTGAGTTGGGGAAAATATGAAAATATCTAAAACTAACCCTAACTATCTAATTGTTCCCGTTTTTCTACACAAAATGGAGTATTTATACAAGTAGGGAAATTGGGGAACAATTGTGAAGTTTCAAAAACATGCGGGACTTGAAGTGCAATCTCCACATTTGCAATCGGTGGCTGACCGCCACGGCGGTCCAAAATTTCTGTCCGCTTCTTCTTTGGTTTGCGCCTTGTTCTGCCTTTGTCCAGTTTTGGTCCCTTTGCTTCCAGAATTTGAGAAAACTTTCTCATGAAAGTTTTTTCTCTCTCTTTCAGCTTTCCATAGCTTCTTCAATCATCTCATTTGGACGTTTGCATCAAGATTTATGAATTCCGGAAGATGGCTGATTTTTCTCCCCTTTTTCCTACAAAAAGAGCAAAAGATGAGAATCAACAAGTATACTGTGATTTCTCTCATAAACATAGCATATCTCAATGAAATCTATGCAAAAGCATGAAAAACACATAGTTAAGTTTATGAATATTTGATTCTCATCCAACACAAGACATGGAATGTGTCACACTTGCATAATTCAATCTGTGCATTTCTTAATTCCTAAGTAGACTCATCTAAACAAATAAGACCAATATCACATATCGACTCATTTGAATACAGCCATGCATTTTATGGTCTCACTCAATCAAGAGCCCCAAAGATATCACTCCCGTTATATGGGAGGGGCAAATCCTATTTTGATCACTCAATATCCCACTGAATGATTGATTGCATATCCAATTATTGCTTTTATAGTTCACCCTGTTATGGGTAACGTTTGGCAACATCAAAACATGCAACTTCTCATATTGGGATCTCTGATGACCTCAAGTCTAAGGATCACATACATCATTATCACTATAAGACATGCTTATGACACTTATATAATAATCCATGTAACATTTCTTATAGTGGGTCGATCTAGTACATAGTTCTCTAACATGTACATGTGTTGATTTGATATTTCATATCATGACACATGTAATCAGTCACTATATAAACTAGTTTTAATGCATTATCATTGTCCCATTTAATAATAATACTTGACTAGGGATAGTTTTAGAATTATCAAATTCTAGGGACATTATTATAATCATTCATGTTATGTAAATGTATAATTGAACATAACAATAATGAAAATGCTATAAACAATAAGCGTTATGATACAATGTATGCCCAAACAATCATCACATAATTGGTCTTTAGGGCATAATCAAACAAGGAGTCGATCAACTAGATCAATAATAAAAAATATATGATATCATTATGATATAATAAATATAAAATAATTATAAAATATTAATATTAGTATACAAATATATTATAAATAAATTATTTAGTTTTCTAAATATATGTATATTTAAATTAATTATAAATTATATGAAATTCTCAAATGTATGATTGAATAATTTCATAAAAAATAGTATAAAAAATTATTTTAAGTAAAGAATGTGCTAAAAATTATAAGAAATCTTTTGCATAATTTTTGAGATATTAAATTTTAAAAAATTAAAAACTTTATGGGGTGAAAATTTTAAAATATTCACATACAATGTATTAAAAATTGGTTTTATAAAAATATGGGGTCAAAATTTTTAAAAGTTAAAGTTTTGTTTTAGAAAAAGGGATAAAATCCTAATGAAACTCAGATCAACCCATGACTGGTTCACAGTCAAATCGTTCGGACTAGCTAGTTTGGTCTAGATTTGATAATACGGGAAAACACTCTTATCTATTCCCAACTTTGCCAATCAAATAGTGGATGCCGATCCTTGTGCTGATGATGTAGATTGGGGAGAGGTGGTTCGAATAGATATATGAAGTGAATCAGGCAATCACATTCGGTTAGGAATGCGGTTTGAAAGCAAGTCACAATTCCGGAAGGCGATGACATTGTGGTTCGTGAGCCAAATAGGGAGTTTAGAGTCGTTGAGAGTAGGATAAATACCTAGGCTGCTCAATGCAAAATGGGAATGAATCAGGCTACTGTGATAGCAGCGTCTCACAATGTAATTAGCATGTTCGTGCTGTACAAAAGAAGACCCATATGATGTGACAGATCACCAAGTGAGTGAATTGTCACAACTGTCTTGGATGTACCAATGGTAATAACAATAGAAACCTGACTTCTACATTCACTATCGCTCACATCCGTCACTCAATTGAGACCGATCAGAGCTATCCTATGAAAAACATTTAGGTGGACATCAAAAAGCAATTGAACGTGGATATATCTTATAAGAAAACATGGTACAGCTGGAGAAAAGTCATAGAGATAGTATATAGGAATTGGGAGAGTAACTTTGTGCAATTACCAAAGTATATTGCGTCGCTAGAGGAATCTAATCTAAATACTATTGTTAAGTAGCTTCATCACCTGAGTAGTACTACAATGGTCAAAAATTTTAAATATGTTATTTGGTCATTTCCCCAACTATTGTTTTATAGATGCAGACTTGTTGTGAGTGTTGATGGGACACACTTGTAAGGGACATATAAAGAGAAAATGGTCGTTACAGTGTCGAAATCCACAAATAATCACATTTTGCCTATTGCCTTCTTGCCCAATCAATTAATGGCAAGTTTTGATTTGGATGCTAGATTCGATTAATTATATTAGAAAAACAGAAAATTATTACAGCTATCCTAATAAGTTTCAAATTAAATATTTAAATTTACAAGATAATTTTTGGTGACCCATGATCAGTGATGCAATTAAATGAAATCAACTTTTGAATTGGAAGATTGGTAATTTTGGTAATTTTGTTAATTTTTTAATTTTCTGCTTGAATATTTATTTTTATTAATTTCTAGAATTCAATCAAGTAGCTATTTCTACAAAAACCCCCCATTTTCTTTTATTTATATTTTTAATTTATTGTTTAAGGCTTGGAACTATATTTCGGTTCTCTTGGGATTCGACCTGATCCGCTATTACTGTAAGTTTATCTTACAATCACTCAAGGACCACTGATTAATTTTGCGAGTTTTAACAAACTCGTCAAAATTTTGGCACCGTTGTCAGGGATCGAACCCGGGTCACCTGTGTGACAGGCAAGAATACGCACCACTATACTCCAACGACCTGTCATCATTAATAATTGATTTTTCTTTTCTTCATTGTGCAATTTTTTTTAATTCCTTTGTTGTTGTTGCTTGGTGCTGTGATGTTCTTATTTGTTGTGCTCTTGAGGTGGTAGTTTTATTTGTTTGATCATGATGACAATTAAGATGTCAGCTTGTAAGCACATTACTGTACTGCCGGGTAGTCCACTCTGACCATAGCACTCTTGCTTATGCCGCGATTCAGGAAGGTTTCGTATTCCGTTGTCCTTATTTTTCCTTTTTTTATTTGTATACATATTTCTTTCATACATTGAAGACAATGTATGATTTAGGTTGGGGGGGGGGGGGGTGGTGCTTTTATGCTTTTGTGGTTATTTGGTTATTTTGGTAAAATTTTTGCAAAATTCTTCTAAGCATACTTAACAATTTGAATGTCTTTTTGGAAATTCCTAACTCTTTTGATATTTGTTTAGAATAACTTTTAGTTAACATGCATTAGTAATTTGAGTTGAAAAGCATGAAAGGGGTGAGTATGATTAGCCTTTGTTTTGAAAATTTTTAAAGCAACTCGTTGATTTTGATGATTAAATTGAATATGATGTGCAATATTTGATACATTGACCCAATTGTGTGAGTGTTTGAGCCTAAGAGCATTCTCCTTTTCTTGCTCACATTTTCTTCGTTGAGTGTTGTCAAATATGGAGTGATCATTCTAAAACTTGCTTTGTTATGCATGTCAAGATCATATTGTGGATACATGCTTTGAAATAATAAAGGCATTTAGGATTTGCCAATTTAAACTTTCTAAAAATCCATTCCGCTACATATACCCCCAGTCAGCCAATTTTGAACCTTAACCTTTCTTTGTTATAACACCGCATTGTTAGCTTTAAACCTTTGTCTCTGTTTACCATTGTTGAAACCATTTCTCAAGAGTATGTGGGAATTTAATCTCACTTCGTATGGATCCTTGGAGGAAATCAAAATTTTAAATTCCGCTGTGTGATGCAATTGATTTCCTACATATAACCCCAAATAAGATAATCAAAATTTACTGTACATCATTTATTTCCCCCAATCAGGCATGTGAAATTCTTTCATTCTTATTCTCTCTCTCCCATTCCCCCCAACTAGGCATGCCCTAAACGTTCTTCATTGTATACAAAAAGGTCCAACTATATGACGAAGTTGAAAAAATGGGATGCATGTTATTTGGAATAAGGAAGTGGTTCTAATGTGCCACTTGTCGCTTTTGAGTCATGCAAGGAAGTTCCTGCATATCTTGATTCGTGAAAACTAAAATTTTCCTTTCTTTTCGCCCACCTTTACCTAAGCCCCATTATAACCCTTTTCAAGACCCTTTGATTTTTGCATGGATTCATATTTATTAGTGGTGGAGATGTGATATATAAGCAAGCCTATAGTAATGACATGCCATGTTTGATTTGAGTGTCGAATAAACCCCTAAACACTTTGAGTGATTAGAGTGCAACCTGTGAGAGGTTATCAAATTTTGTTGCATTTGATTTCGATGAAATTGTTAGGATTGATGAGATGCATAGGTTTTGTTTATAAAAATTAGGCTATGACTACTTGTTTTTTGGATTGTTATTTCAATCTTGATTTCTAATGTGTGATAACCTTAAGTTATTTGTAATAGGGTTGAAAAAGGGAAAGGGGATGGAGAGGAAGATATTGATCTAATGCATGCTTGAGGACAGGCATGGTCTAGGTGTGAGGGATGATAAAACTTAAATTGTGCATATTTTTTGTTAATATTTTTTCCATATTAATTTGATTACAATGTGAAATTGTTTGAAATTGATATACTTTTTTGTTTTAGGTATGAAAAATAGAAAATTGGAGAAAAAGTGGAAAAAAGGGCGAAAATTGAAGCAAGAAGAATTGATGGAGAGTTCCAGCAAGAGAAGGAAATTGGAAGCTGTCAAATTGGAGAAGGAAAAGAGTTATTGCAGCAAGTTTTTAGGAAACAAGCACTCTATTTTAGTTAGGAGTATATTTTCTATTCTTCTTATGTTTCCTTTTTAGAGTAGAATTAGATTTTAGTAACAATTATCATTACTATATTTTAGGACTTACTTTTGCTATAAATAGGCCAACCTATGAAGCCCAAAAAGGGCAGAATTTCTTCTCTCTTAGAAAGCAACGTTTCTTTTCTCCTTTGTCTTTTCTTTAGTTTAGTTTTTCTTAAATTCTTCTTTTCTAATTCAAGGGAAAGATTGATTTCAATTGCGATTACTGTGAGGTTTTGTTCTTAATTTATTTTCTTGCTTTTAATTCAAATACTTGTTAATTCTTGATTTAATTTTATGAATAATTGATGATTAATTAATCTGACAATTTAATTGTTCATTACTTATTCTATTGCTATCCATGAGTTCAATGATCCGTAATTGTCATGAATAAATGGACCAAGTAGCAACTAAGTTAAAATTGTTTATGTTCGAAAATATGCATGCTTAGCTTAGGGGAATTAATAGGACAAGATTAATTTACGGCAGCTATCTCGGTTCTTTAGTCTTGGTTTAACTGTTTTCATAGATCTTAATGCTATCATTAAATTGATATGGAACGCTATCGTGCCTAGTCAATTGATGGTAAGTTTTGATTTAGGGTGCTGGGCTCGGTCAATTATTTTAAGAAAACAGGAATTTATTACGGCTATCCTAATAAATTTCAAGTTAAATATTTGAGTTGCAAGATTATTTTTCGTGACCTATGATCAGTGATGTAATTGAATGATATCTACCCTTGGATTGGAAACTCTGTAAATTAGGTAATTTTTATTATTTTCTATTTTTACTACTTTAATATTTATTTTTATTAATTTTTATAATTTTAGTAATTTAGTTAATATTCAAAAAAATCCCCGTGTTTATTAATTTATAATTTATTGTTCAAGGCTTGTAACGATACTTTGGTTCCCTTGGGACTCGACCTGGTCTGCTACTACTGCAAATTTAATTTTTTTTTTCATTGAACATTTTCTATTCTTTTACCCTTTTTTGAAGATCTCGTCAATAATAAATTGTAAGAACATTCAAACTTAATTTTTGATACCTACTCTTCTACCCATTGAAATTCATTAGTTATAGTTGGAGTGAAAAGAAAATTTATTTTTGAAAATGAAATTATTAAGATTTTGAAAACTAAAATTGTAATTAATAATTTAATGACCAAATTAAAAAAAAATTTAAGGTAAATCAAAGGAAAAAATAAAGTCCAAATTTTAATAATGAAATAAATATATATATATATATATATATATATATATATATATATATATATTGGACATTTAAGGCTTATATAAATAATTTATGAAAAATTTTAATTACAGTACTTATTCATGTTAAAAGTATATCAAAATTTTTAAGTAATAAAATGTAATAAATTTCACCTACCAAAAACTATGACATTCCTCATTGAATAGGGACAAGTTTTCTCACACAGGCCAACAACATTAGAGTCTCAACCCCATATAAATTGTAGGTCGGTTATTTTACTTTAAAACTAACACAATCTTCATCAATGAATAGTTATTTTGTGAGCAACTCTTTACGTTTTTTTAGTTTGAATTTATCTTTGACACTATACAAGAATATGTAGAGTTCAACATATCTAGAAGCACTGAAAAATATTATTTTATGAATATTATTATCCATATTTGATGTTGTATCTATCTATAAGTAGATACATGTATGGACTACTTACATTATGTACCCACTAGTTATATTATAACTATATTATGCACTAACTATATATATACATATATAATACACATAAGTTAGCTAAGTTCAGCCTGATGAATACTAGATGCTATCTGTATCAATCCCTATTTGGTGAGTTGCATATTCCTTGGCAATTGGGTTCTATTGTGTCGAATATTCAATTCTTCATGTTTTTAGTTTCACACATTTTTTGTTAAGACAATTCAGTTGTGGATTGTCTAGCTAAGCTTGCTGCTGCTTCCCAGTCATCTTTTTCCTTTAATCAGTATGAGGTGCCTCTTCATATTAAAGGTTCATTATCATTGGTTTCTTCTTCATTCCTATATGTGCGTACCAGATAATATTCATTTATAATAGATAGGATTCATAGTATTTTCATTGTCATTGTATTACCAGAATGGTCAGGTCGACGTCTACCTTTATTTTCAATAGGTCATATTTCTCAACAAAAAAAAAAAAATTCTGCCTAATAAATAATTTATTTAGTTCAATTGTAATTCTTAGCTATAGAAATCAAATTATTATTACTCAATAGTGTATTTCAATATTAAAAAATACAATGTGCTTGAAGTAAAATTATGTGGACAAATTCATAAATATTATGATGTCTTAGTACAATTATTAAAAATTAAGAGCCATAATATAAATTAGCTAAGTTCGGTCCAGTGAATAAATCGTTTAACCCAATCATAATTCTTGGTCAAAGAAGGCCAATTGTTATCAATCAATAGTATATTCTAACGCTAAATGATTATGTAATTAAGGTAAAATTATGTAGCAAATATATAAATATTAGGGTGTCAATGTACAATCAATGAAAATTAAGTGTCATAATACAAATTAGCTAAGTTTGACCCAATGAAAAAATTGTTTAGCCCAATCCTTATTTCTTATAATATAAGCCCAATTAATACAAAGTTAGGCCCAATCAATTTGACCCAATCAATATTTATGTAATCTAACCCAAATCATACTAATTTATATACAATATATGTGTATATGGAATGTTTCTAAACCAAAGCAAGCCCAATCATAGGCCCATTTGTTAGTTAGCCCAATTATAACAATTTAGTGACTACAAAACATTGTCACTAAAAGTCAAAAATTTAGTGACAACTTTTTTTTTGTCACGAAAACACATTTTGTAACTTTTTCGTCACAAGTGGAGTCGTCGTCACCAATACTTGTCATTAAATGTGATCAACTTTTGATGGTCTTTTTCGCACCATAATAATTAGTGACGAACATGGTGACAACTTATGCATTCTAGTCATTAAAGGACGTCATTTAGTGATCATTTGTTGACCACTTTTACACATCGTCAATAATGAATACATTTGTGACCAACTGTTTGTTACTACATTTTTCTTGTTACTAAAAGTTACTTTTAGTGACGAGAAACACTATTGTCAACGTATTGTTGGTCATTAAAGGCTATTTTTCTTATAGTGAATGAAAAGATGATTGTGAGAATTGGATGGGGTTTATACCTCCAAATGGAGGAATTAGGCACAATTGTATTCACCTATTGTGTTTTTAGAATGCGAAACAAAGTTTGAAAAAAAAAAAAAAACAAACAAACAAACTTTTGCATTTGGAGAATGTAAAAGCTGACTGTGTTTCGCATTCTCCAAATGCGAAATACACAAGTCTGGAATGGGGCAAAAACCCAACATCCGCTGGTCATATTTTTTTAAATCCAGCATAAAATTAGAATTTTCACCATCAACTTCTAACCTTAATTCTAAGGGTCTCATGGCCATCCATAACATATACCAAAACTAATCTTCATAGTGCATCATCAATGAACTAATCTTAGCAATTTTTTACAAATAATTTCATACAACTCTCTTGAGATTTTGCGTGATTTTACATAAATCCCTTTTAACTTTCCAAATAATACATACCTTTTAAAAAGAATCATTAAGAAATTCATTTCATTCAATTGTGAGAACTTTGGTCACAATTCCTAGTTGCACTTGCCACTGCGTGGGTGTATTGTACCAAGTTCCTAGACACTTAAAAAATAGTGTGGCAAGTAAAAGGATACTCATCATCTAAATGTCTATGAGTATATTTTGTATGTTAACCTATGCTTTCTCGTGTTTATCAAGGTAAATAATACCATAAACTAATCTTGTCAATTTTTTGAAGGATAAGTTCATATACCTCCCTTGAGATTTCCTATCATTTTGTATAATTTCCCTTAAGTTTCAAAATAGCACATAACTTCTTTTTTTTTTTTAATTCACGAAGACTAATCTTGATCATACATCATAAATAAACTAATCTTAGCAATACTTTTTATGGATAATTTCATATGGCTTCCTTGAGATTTTGCATTATTTTACATAACTCTCCTTAAGTTTTAAAATAACAGAGACCTCTTTTCTTATAACTAAATTCAATTGTTAGAACTTTGGTTACAATTCCTAGTTGCACTAGCCACTATGTCGTTGCATTGTACTAGCCAGGTTCCTAAACACTTCAACATTAGCATAGTAAGTAAAAGTTGCATTCATCATCCTAATGTCTAAGAATATAATTTGCATATCAACCCATGCTTTTTCTTGGTCATCAAGGTAAATAATACCTATTTTAACTTTTGGTTTTATATACCAAGTTCAAACCCATTGAATTAAAATATTATTTTTAATAAAAGGTAGTTTTTTCTCTCCAGAATCACCTTTTTGATGGCTATCAAAATAAATTTCTTTGTGCATGTAATTCTAGCCTTCATTTTGACTTTAAAATTATTGGGACATTATTATATGAAGTATTTCTTAATTTTAGGAAGAGCAAGTTTTGTCCTAGTGACCAGGAGTGAGCCTATTTAAATATGGTTTCCAGTCACCAAGTCAGTCTCTCTATTTTTATTTCTTCTCCCTTCTACTCATCATTCCTGGCTCACACAAACACAGAAGCAATATCTACTTAAGGAACCATTGCCTACATGTTTCTATTCGCTTCTCTTTGTAATCTTTATATCTTTTTTGTTGGGTACCTCATTCAATCATGAATCAATTTTTCTTTAGTTATTCTTTTATAATCCGTTTCGTTCGTTTTCTGTGTGCAAGATACTTTGGCTAGTTGTTCAAATTTTTGTACCCATTTATAGGAATAATATATGGCTTCAAATGATATTTTCAGTGGGTGTGGGGTGAAAATGGAAAGGGAAGACGATGCTATTTTTTTATAGCCTTCCCATTTGTTTCCCGTCTAGGACATGTTTTAAGGTAACTTTTTTCTTTTTTTAATGGTAGAAGGCAAGCCTTCAAGGTAAATTCATTAGTACTCAACTTTCATTCCTTATGTTGTGGTGGGTTTTTGAGTGCCCAAGACAAAATTTCTTGATTTCCCCCTCTTAATTTATTCTATTTATTACTGTGCTTTCTTAATTTGGCTGTTGCATTTTAAAAATCATTGCAAATTACTATGTCAGTGCCTTGGGATAATTTGAAATGCTTGGGCCTTTATGATCGTGTTAGCATGAATTAGTACGAGCTTGGCCCTTTACTATTGTTCTTTTGGATAATTAATTTATTGATTTTAGTAGTCACTCATAAAAATTGAATCTTGGTGTTTTCAAGCTCAAAAACAATTATTTGTGTGGTGGTAAATATGTTTCCTTGTTAATACATAAGTTGTTGCGATAATTTCTTAGGGTGAAAGAGTTGAATTCTTTCATTGTTGTAGTAGAATTAAAGTATCCTAGTATCTTATTGGGTTTATAATTTGTAATTTAATAATTTTATTGGATTTAGAATTATTAATCATATTGGGTTTGGTTTAGTAGTTACCAAATCCAATAGGTATAGCGTTTAGTTGAGTCCTATGAATAGGACATGTTATTCATGATTTGAGCACAGAGAGAAATAGAGAAACATAAAGAAACACAAAAATTCAGCCTCCGTTTTTTTGAAAAGCCACACGGCTATTTGCTTTGTTTACAATTCTTGGCTGCCTATTTTATTTGGCCAATCAGTTGCCTCAAATTGTCATTGCTTGTTTTGGCCGAAGTCAACCTTAAATTGAAGCCTTTTGATTTGCTTTGTGTGGGCCCGAAGGTCAAACCAATTTGTCCAAATTTATTTCTTTGCTCCTTGGTTTCCATTGATTTGCGTGGATCCATCATCATAAATTTGTTTTGTGTGCGGCAATCTTGTTACCCTCACAGTTTTGGGTGGTTTATTTTTGAGATTTATTATTTTTAATCTCAATATCTGGTATCAGAGCTTTGGTTGGTGTTTGGAAGTTATGACGAATCGGAATATTAATTGTTCCGTACCCAAATTAAAGGGAAAACAACATTACAATTTTTGGAGGATCCAGATAGAAACGCATCTCAACGCGTTTGATTTGTTAGGTCATATTCAACAAAATTTAGTAGAGGATGCTAATAAGGTGACAAAACAAAACGAAAGTTTGGCATTATCTCAAATACACTAGGCAATTGATGTTTCTGTATTTGGAAAAATATCCACCGCTAAAACCGCAAAACAGGCGTGGGATATTTTGGCCAAAACGTATCGAGGGGTTGACAAAGTCCAACAAAGCAACTTGTTAACGTTAAAAAGAAAGTTCGAGCTATGTAGCATGGAAAAGAATGAGACTATTGAGTATTATTTTTCTCGTTTGAATGATATAAAGAACGAGATACAGTTGAATAGGTATGATCTTACTAATAAACTCATTGTAGAAAAGGTCTTAAATATTTTGCCATTAAAGTTTAACCATGTCGTTGGCGTGATGCAAGAGACAAAAGAGATGCCAACCTTGTCAGTTGATGAATTGCAAGGGTCGTTGCTACTGTATGAACAATGAATTAATGGCAAATTGGATGAATCTCATGAAAAGGAGCCTGTTGAGAAGGCGTTGCAAGCTTTGCAAATTCAAACTACTAAGAAGAAAAGCAGTGAAGATTCGTCCAACAGTGCTGCTTCTAGTGGTCGTGGCTAGAATTTCAAAGGTCGTGGATGTGGAAAAGATAACTCTAGTGGCCGCTGTAGAGGTAACAATTCCTCCCATCAAAGAGGCAATTTTTATAATTCTAACAATAATCAGCAAAAAAAGGCCTAAATGTTTTAATTGTGGTAAAGTAGGCCATATCCAAAAGAATTGTTGGCATAATAAATCAGAAAATAATGATATCAATGCTAATGTTGCTGAAGATTCTGGTGAGAAGCATGAGACAATCTTATTTTCCGCTGGTGTGGCTGAAGAACCTAAAAATAACACGTGGTATGTTGACTCTAGATGTAGTAACCACATGACTGGAAAGAAGGAATTATTTAAAAATTTGAACAAATCATTTAAATCCACTGTTCGTTTTGGTAATAATCATGAAGTGCCTGTATGTGGTAAATGAGATATTTCTATTACATTAAAGAATGGCACAAAAAGTGCCATTGCTGATGTGTATTATGTGCCTGCTTTGCACCAAAATCTCTTGAGTTTGGGTCAGCTTCAAGAGAAGAATTATGATTTGCGTTTTCGAAAATGCATCTACACCATCACTGATGATATATTGGATTTGATTGTAAATGTGAATACGACCAATAGCAAATTATTTCCAATTATTTTGAATTGTGGTGGTTCATCTTGTTTGAGCTCAATTGAAGTTGATGATACTTGGTTGTGGCACATGAGATTTGGACACTTTCACTTCCGTGGATTACAATTTTTGGCCAAAAATAATATTGTTTTTGGGCTGCCTTCCATCAACTTTCACCATAGACAGTGTGAGTCATGTATTTTGGGAAAGAAGCATCAAGACTCGTTTCCTAAAGGCGAGGCTTGGAGGGCAAAAGAACCATTACAGCTTATTCACTCTGATTTATGTACAGTGGATGTTCCTTCTAATGGAGGTAATAAGTATTTTATTACTTTCATTGATGATTTCAGCAGAAAGGCTTGGATTTATTTTTTGAAGAATAAGTCTGATACTTGTGACACTTTTAAAAGTTTTAAAGTGTATGTTGAAAAACAAAGTGGTTATTCTATCAAAACTCTGAGAACTGATAGAGGCACATAGTATACAGTGTGTGATGATTTTTTGGCACAGCATGAGATTAAGCATCAGATGACAACAAGATACACTCCTCAGCAGAATGGTGTTGCAGAAAGAAAGAATAGAATTGTGATGGGCATGGTGCGATCAATGATGGTTGCCAAACATATGCCCAAGGGTTTCTGGGCAGAAGCAGTTTCATGTGGTATCTATTTGTTAAATAGATGTGCTACTAGACATAATGGTGGAAGGACCCCTTATGAGGTTTGGTCTGGTAAAAAGCCAAATATCTCTCATCTTAGAGTACTTGGTTGTTTGGCATATGCACATGTTCCAGATGCTCTCAGGAAGAAACTAAATGATAAGACGGAGAGATGTATTTTTATTGATTATAGTTCTGAGACTAAAGGGTATAAGTTATACAATCCTGTGACAAAGAAGATCACCTTTAGTAGAGATGTGAATTTTGATGAGAAAGGTGTATGGGACTGGTCAGAAAAGAGGTCAGATGTGGCAGTTAATCATCCCCCACAATCTTCATACTTTGATGACAGTGATGATGAGGTCAATCAACCCGAAGTACTTGAACAGCAACAAGTTCCTACTCAACCTATTCCTGTGCAGTCTGGTCGGCCACAAAGACAAAGACGTCTACCAGCTCGTTTGCAGGATTATGTTGTTGATGGTCACTCTCAAAATTTATCTGACGAAAATGTTGTTAATTTTGCTCTCTTTGTAGATTGTGACCTACTTAATTTTGAAGATGCTGTTCGTGAGGATCACTGGAAAAAAGCAATGGCTAATGAAATTCATGCCATTGAAAAGAATGATACTTGGGAGCTTACAAATCTTCCAAGTGATAAGAAACCCATTAGTGTCAAATGGGTTTACAAGATGAAGTACAAACCCGAAGGAAAAGTAGACAGATTCAAGGTGTGATTGGTTGCTAAAGGTTATAAATAAAAACCTGGCATCAACTATTTTTGCTCGGCTTGATACTGTTAGCTTAATTATTTTCTTAGCTGCCCAAAATGGTTAGAAAATACATCAAATGGATGTAAAGTTTGCGTTTTTGAGTGGTATAATTGAAGAAGTGTATGTTGAACAACCTGCAGGATTTGTGAAGAAAGGTGAAGAAAATAAAGTGTACCTTTTGAAAAGAGCCCTTTACGGCTTGAAGCAAGCTCCAAGAGCGTGGTACACCCATATTGATTCTTTCTTCGTTGATAGTGGTTTTCAACACTGTCATTTTGATCATGCTTCATATGTGAAGACATCTACTCATGGTGCAGTTGTTATCGTTTATATGTGGATGATCTAATATTTACTGGGAATAATCCCAAGATGATTGCAGAATTCAGGGAGGTTATGATTCGACAGTTCGAGATGACAGACATGGGTCTTATGTCATACTTCCTTGGAATTGAGGTTTCGCAGACTGATCAAGGCATTTTTATTTGTCAAAAGAAATATGCTGGAGATATTTTGAAGAAGTTCAAGATGGACGGTGCAAAACCAATCTTGACCCCAGCTAAAGAATGATCGCGTATGATCAAAAATGGGACTGGCACTTGTGTGGACTCTACTTATTTAAAAGTTTGGTAGGGAGTTTGAGGTACTTGACGGCTACAAGACCTGATATCAATTTCAGTGTCTGCTTAATTAGTAGATTTCTGGAGAATCCACGACAGTCTCACTTGCAGGCAGCTAAGAGAATTTTGAGGTACATTAAAGGTACTCAAGGTGAAGGAATCTTTTATGCAAAAAGTGATCCTGTTGATCTTCTTAGGTTCTCTGATAGTGATTGGGCTGGTGACACTGTTGAAAGAAAGAGTACTTCTGGTTATGCTTTCTTTATTGGTTCCGGTATATTTTCATGGAGTTCAAAGAAGCAACCAGTTATCGTGTTGTCTACAACGGAGGCAGAATACATTGCAACAGCTAACAGTGCTACTCAAGCATTGTGGCTTAGAAGGATGCTAGATTTTCTTCAACATAAACAAGATGGAGCAACTACTATCCTGTGTGATAGTACGTCAGCAATAAAAATGACGAAGAATCTAGTGTTTCATGGTCGAAGCAAACATATCGACATCAAATTTCACTTCATTCGTGATTTGGTTCAACAAAAGGAAATTGTGATCGATTATTGCAAGACCGAAGAGCAAGTAGCTGATATTTTCACAAAAACGTTAAAGATGGATTCGTTTATGAAGTTGAAAAAAATGTTAGGCATGACAAATTATGAAAACTTAGTTTAAGGGAGGCAATGTAGTAGAATTAAACTAAGTATCCTAGTATCCTATTGGATTTATAATTTGTAATTTAATAATTCTATTAAATTTAGAATTATTAATCATATTGGGTTTTGGTTTAGTAGTTACTAAATCCAATAGGTATAAGGTATAGTTGAATTATATAAATAGGACATGTTATTCATAATTTGAGCACAGAGAGAAACCGAGAAACACAAAGACACGCAAAAATTCAGCCTTTGTTTTGTTGAAAAGCGGCACGGCTATTTGCTTTGTTTAGAATTCTTGGCTGCCTATTTTATTTGGCTAATCAGTTGCCTCAAATTGCCAGTGCTTGTTTTGGCCGAAGTCAACCTTAAATTGAAGCGTTTTGATTTGCTTTGTGTGGGCCCGAAGGTCAAACCAATTTGTCCAAATTTATTTCTTTTCTCCCTGGTTTCCATTGATTTGCGTGGATCCATCATCATAAATTTGTTTTGTGTGCGGCAATCTTGTTACCCGCACAGTTTTGGGTGGTTTATTTTTGGGATTTATTATTTTTTATCTCAACAATTGTGCAAGCTTTTTTTTATACCAATTTCATTGTACTTTCTTTTCTAAGGGGCCTTCCAATGGTTCGTACACTTCTTCTGGTTTGTAACAACAAACGGAACATAGAACTATTACCCATCATTAATAATTTTAAAAGAAGTTGAAATGCAACTTACTGATTTCAAGAGCATGCTTATATTATTATTGTGCTCTTACAATTTCATAATTGTTGTTAACCAATGATTTAAATTTCTTGGATGCGTGCATTAGTTGGATGAGCTTCTACTGATGGTTCTGTTTTTATAGTATGGATAGTGTAGGATGTTTTGTCTATATGAAAAGGGAACTTGGCTATAGGGAAAATATCCTCCATGTCATTGATTTTGGTCGTCTCTATCAGTTTCCTTTGTTCTCAACATCAACGTTTTTGGGTAGTTTGTTTTGTTACTTTCTTGAAGCTAAAACTGATCCTAATCATAAAACTCTTGTTCTCACATTTAATAGAGTGCAATATATTCTACAGCGTTGGTGCTTTTCTTCATAGTTTAATATGAAGTTAATTGGGTTACTTGTTTCCACATATAATACACATGAAACTGAAAAAGAGGTGATTTGATATGGGAGAACTTCAAAAGGCTTATACTGCATAGCAAAGGTAACATTTAATAGAATCGACCAGTTGGCCGTGTTATTTCCCATTAATATATGAAATTGTTTATGAATAAATGTCCACTACAAAACCATATTAACAAAAAAGAGAGATTTACAAGTTTGTTTGATTAGTTGAATTATCTGTAAATTCTTCCTTTTATCCAAATTTTGAGGGGTGATTTTGTATGTTTGCTGTAGGAATTATATCATGAATTGCATGCTTTGGATCGATTTGAACAAGATTATTGTCAGATACTTGAGGAAGTCGAGTCCTAACATCTCCATCAAACAATGATAAATTTAAAAACTGGCATGGCTGGACAAGTGTATGCTTATTTCATCCCCCAAATACTCTTAGTTTCAATTTTATCTGAATTGTACACTTCTCATCTCAAATTTAAACTCTTAGTGGCTTAATAGGTGAAGCTTTATGTGGAGTCTTTTGTTCTATCTAAGCTTTTTTTGTTGATTTCTTACCTTTCGAGCATCTTAGATAAGTTAAGTGTTATCTCTATTTAAATATCATATAACCTCACTATATACCAACTGATTTGAAGATTATGGCGCTTGGAATATATATTTTTGTTCTTTGGACTATGATAGTAGGCAAGTTTAACTTCTTGCATTTTGAGGTTGGACATTAGAGTGATTTTGCTATTTTGGCTACAGCTTCCCTTCATAGTTTGGTAGTTAATGCTTACCTTATATTTTTCCTTCTCCCAAACTGATTCGTCATACAACTATTTATTCAAGTTGCTATTTGCTAACATTTTATCTATCTTGGTATAATTCCTCGATGTAGATTTACTATAAAGTTAAAGTTTCTTGTTTTTTGCTATTAGCGCTGTCAATCACCCTTGTAAGTTTTTTATCTGCAAAGTGTCATAATATTACAAAGTAAGCTATATCAAAGAAAAGTTGTCAGGGGATTGAAAAATTTTTGGCCCAAAAGATTAGAAGAGCCACATGAATAATTTCACTTCCTTCGTATTCTTTGTTCCCATGTTATGGCCTTTGTTTTAGAGGAATTTGATGTTTCTTTTTAAAGACTTCAAAATATTTATCTTTTACTTCCTTTGAACTTTAGATCTGATGCTCTTCCCTAAAAGGTACATATTTACCTTGTAGTTGAACTTTAGATCTACTGTTTTTCCTTACTTTAGATATTTCCCTCCTTACTTGCCATTGGGTTTTTTGCATAATAAAAGGGATAGACTAGGTGTGGCGTATATTTATTACTATATTAATTTAGCAGGACCATCACACAATGATATTGCAACCTAGAGGTTAAGGTTTTATGAAAGAAACAAGATATATAAAGCAAAGAAAGCTAAATATTATAAAGCTGTTCAAAAGTATTGTTGCCTAGAGATTAAGTTTGATGGGATTATTAAGTTCCATTGGAATAGACAACAGGATTAACCTACCATGTGAGGAAGCATATAGATCTTTGAGATAAATTTGCAATTGCCTGAACTAGATTACTTTATATTTTGAATTGACCAACTTCAAAATATTTTTGTCATTTTTCTCTTCAATTCATAATTTCATTTTGTTTTTTATTTTTAACGTGCTTTTAAGTTGTATTGTTTTGCTTTGTGTTGTTTGCCCCCTTTGAGTACTTAAAGATTTTATCCTTTTCTTTTCCAGTCACTCACTTTGCCACTGGATTCTCCACTTGCTCCATAAAGGTAGCCAATAACTCTAAGGGCAATGAAATCTGATGGGATTTTTAATTCTATTGTTATAGACAATGGGTTCAAGCTATTATGTGAAAGAGCTTATGATTTTGAGATAAATCTACTATTGCCTTTATTAGATTATCTTATATTTTGAATTGATCGAATTCTATTAATCTTTTGAATTCGTAACTGCACTTTGTATCTTTTTTTTTTTCCTTTATGTATAATTTTCTATGGTTTTATTTTGTTTGCCCCCTTTTGAGTAATTGTTCCTTCTTCAAATCCTGTAACTCTTTGTCGACCCAAGATTTGTCAATCTTCTTATTTTTCTCAATGGTAATTTCAATCATTTCTAATTTTCCATAATACTCTACAATCCAAGATCAGCGAAGTCATCAAGAATATCACCAAAATTCTCAAAATTATTAATCCCCAAAAATACTTGAACAATTCATTTCAATGGGAATAGAGCCAAACTATCAACTTTCTACAAATTATGGATTGAAGTGTTCTTCTTAATGATATCTTTAGGCGCAATAAAATTGTAATATAAATCCAACATCTCTGTATCTTTATCGTACATAAGGGTTTAAACCCATCAAAGTTTTGAGTCTCAACATTGTGATTCATTTTGAGAAATTTACCTTTAGTAGGAATCAATATGTACAAATATGGCATCAGGAAATTCTTCTCTTAGATGGTTTTGTTTTTTTTTTTTTTCTAAAAAATGTAGGTATATTAACTTGTTAAAGTTAATGACTACAAAGGTGTTCACCGAAATGAACTCTTCTTAGCACTAAATTTGGCTAAGACTACTGGACTACATGTCAATCTTTTTAATACTACTCTTCAACTAATTACATCCCACAAAAATAACATAGCCTTCAACAAGTGGTACCACTAACCATATAAAACAAACCAAAAGAGAGTTAGCCGTACCACTTGGTTACTTACTATGTTCCATCCTATATGTACAAAATTAACAATCATTCTTCCTATATTTACTCAACCCGATTGGCATTTTGATATTCCATCCATGAATCAATGGCTAATGCTACAACCATCCTCTCCTCCATCCACTCTCTCTCAAAAATCCAAAGGTTCCTACTCTTCCATATCATCCTCTCCTCCATCTTAGATGGTTTTGTTGATGCCATCATTTTGGGAAGAAAATTGAACTTTTCGTCCACTATGGATTTAAAATTATCTATCTTCCTTTCTATTCTCATAGTTGTATCTTCCATCTTCTTTTCAAATACCCGTTGTTATTTGTTTTGAAGATTTTGAAAGTACTTTAGATTTCCTCTTCAAATTCTTCAATTTTCACATCTTGAGCTTTGATTAGTCCCTTCAAATAATCCAATTTAGTATCTTCATTGCCCTTTTCTTGAATTATGTCCGAGTTAAAAAGTTTCTTCTTTGATTGAACCCATAAGGCATTTACTAGGGTCTTTTAGAAATGCATAAGAAAAGAACAAAAGAATTGGATTAAGAATTAAATTTAGAGAGACAGACATAGAGAATAGGAATTTTGAAGAAAAGAATGAAGAATGGAAAGAGAGGAAGAGAAATTAAGAATGAAGAAGTGAGGTATTCAAAAGAATGAACTTGTCTAATACTAATTATCAAACTTTCAACCTGATTATATCAATTCAATTACAAAATTAAGGAAAAACAATAAAGAATGAAGAAAAAGTAAGAAAAGGTAGAGAATAGAGGAAGAAGGATAGAAAATTAGAAGAAAGTAAGAGGATAGTCATAGAGAAATATCATGTATAACCAAACATATAACCTGCCAAAATTACACATAAAAATAGTCTCATATACAAGTATTGCAGTGCTAAGATAACTCCTAACTACATAACGAAAAAGTCTAGGGTAACGTGTGTGTAGTTTCCTGGCCCAATGCTACATTAACTGTGGCCCAATTTTTATTTGAAGATGTAGCAACAAAAGAGAGTTATAGTATGTATGCTCCATCAGCCTAGTTTAGGCGTTAAGTCATGTTAAAACTAAAAAGCAAAAAATGTTCTTCTATCATGCTTAGTAAAATATAACCGGTTGTATTGGATTCCTAGTGAATAACAGTCATTTAGACAAAAAAAGGAAAAATGGAAAAAAGAAAAAAGTAATCGTTGCCCTTCTTTATGTGGAACTTTGACGGGTTTCCAAGTTCTTGAGAATTAAAAGCTTAATTTACCATCCATTATTATTGTTGTGAAGTAGCATATTCCACAAGATAAATGCGCTTAAACAGAAGCCACTTTGAGCGCAAAAAAATTCAACCATATCATTGTGTAATCACGCGTAAGAGACACTGACGGATTTGACTAATTATGTGGAATGGAAGACTCAACGTGTTAACAAGAGGAGACGCTTAAGCATGGTAGGTATTCTGGGGAGAAGCATGAAAACGACACAGGGAAGTTATAAATTATGTAGATAATCATTGGAAGCGACAAAAAGCTTGAATATCGAAGACTGAGATGCGAGGAAGGATTCAGAAAGATTGAAAATCTTACCAACATATTGCTCTATTATAAAAGTTTGGGCCAATGATTATTTATTTCGCAAATCACAACAGAGCTATTAAAACTTTTGTTGGGTGTTCATTTTGGTATCAAATTTAATTATTTGTATAAAAATTTATAAAATATGTAATGTATTTCTGTGATTCTGGTTAAGAGTCCATTCTTTTAATAACCTAATTGGGTTTCCCTTTATTTTACAGTAGGAAAGAGTGACTTCGATATTTAGGAATAATTTTAAAAATAAAAAAATGAGTATCTTTTGATTTTTTGTATTTCTATTCTTAGCCCTATTACTTTTGTAGAAATTTTATGTGTGGATACATAAATATATATGTGTGTGTATGTGTGTTAAATTTTATCTTTCAAAATATCCACTTTTAAGTTCCGAGGCTAGAGGGGTAAAAGCCATGCGAATTATTGAAGCTTTATCATTTAATTGTTTACGGATTGGAAGTTTTTCCTTTTTATTTAATTTTGTGCTTTACGGATTGAATGTTGTTGAATTAGATTTTAGCTGTTAGTAGTAAAATGGAAGAAGGAAATTAAACATATTTCATGAGACAATGAGATAAATCAAATGCCAAGAAGGATCTAATGGGATAAGAAAAATCTAGATTTTAGCTGTTAGTAGTAAAATGGAAGAAGGAAATTAATCATATTTCATGAGACAATGAGATAAATCAAATGCCAAGAAGGATCTAATGGGATAAGAAAAATCTAGCAGAAGGATTCATTTCTTAATAGATCGCGTGTAGCATTTAATAAATTGTTTAAATAAAAAAAAAGATAAAAATAAAAAATAGCAAATAGTTAATGAAAATACTAAAAATATCTTATAAATTATAGCAGACAAATATGGTATTGAACTATGTAGTTTAATTCTTTTCCTTCTCAATTCCTTACTAATGTGTCCTTAAATCAATTATTTTATTTAGTCTTGTATGAATGGCTGAAATTCCAAACTCTTAATAACTCAATTTAAGTGCATTTCGTGTCGTTGGTACCTTTTCTCTCATCAGTGTGTGCCTTAGACTATTATAGAGTACTAAGGCAATTTTTGCTAGTTGGCAATATTGTACATATTGATTTGTGCATAATAATATTACCTATCAATTGGACAAAAAAAAATCAATTATTTTATTTATTGTTGTTTTTAGTTATTATTTGTTTATGAGATTATAAGCCGAACTCATTATGAACTTAGATATATTTTTCTTCCTTTATGATTATCTTGTCAATTATTAGGCTATTTATTTATACTTTAATTTCCGTTCAATTATAATGCCAACAATTGCTTGAGTGTGATGATTACATTGAAGTTGATAAAGGCATATGAGATATAGTTTTAGATGGAGCATCTTAGCTTTATGATTAATTATTAATATACTAGAGTTCATTACGACTTAACACACACCTTTAATAAGTGGTCATCTGGTGAAAGTGACCCAATAATTATCCTGCCACGAATGCCCACATAAGTATAGGTACAATGTTTCTTCTTATTAATGAAATTCTATTGTGATTATTTAAAAATAGAAAGAAAAAGGAAAAAAAAAAAAAGGAAGAAGAAGAAGAAGAAGAAGAAGATGATGATAATACAGGTACGGATGTGGTATCAAGGATGCGCAATTGAACTCGAATGAACTTGGAATCCCAACAGATATTTTTAATTAAGTGATTAATTATTGGGATGGTAGAAAGATATAAGAGGTGAGGAACACATATTTTATATATTTTTTTGTTTTTATTTTTAGTACAATAAGTCAATTATATAAACTTTTATTCTTTTATCCTCTACATTTATATAGTCTGTCCTCATTAATTTATAAATTATTCTTTTTAATTATTTCTTAATTTATAAACTATTCTTTTTCTTATTTCGCCATCTTACATCGAGAAATATATATATGAAATATTTTCTCTCATATCAAATTAAAATTGCAGTTCTAGAAATTATTTTTGTTGTGCTTATCAATTTTCCAAACTTTTGTTTGTTTGAACTGTTTGAGCTTACTTTGCCTTTTTTAATTTGCGTTTGGATTTTGTTGGTTTACTAGAGATAGCTTGATCAATTTTAATACTGACAAAATTGATATCAATTTTTTTAAGACTTAATTCCATACATCATCACTATTATATAAAAAGAAAAGTGTTAGTTAGTTTCAATGTAATTTTATATATTAAAGATTAAATTGTCTTTTAATTATCATGTATTATTAATATCAATATTTAGTAATTATAATATGATTAAAGTTCTAAATCTTATAAACTTTTAAAAAAAATTATCTATTTACTATATATTCATTTTTAATAATTCAAATTTGGTTAAAATTCTTATCCCTTTTAATAATTTAATTTCATTGGTATTTTTTTCTAAATTAATTAATTATTTTACTATTTTCATAGTAATTATATTTTTAATTAAAATATTATTACTATTTTTTTCTTTGTTTATGACCTTATCTACTTCCCCATTCCCCCTCCCCCCACCCTAATTTGACATGTCTTTTTGTATCTTGAGTTTTTAGGCAATATGAATTGTACTTTTGTAGCATTATTTCACATTTATTAATAAGAGTTTTAGTCTCTTATTTTATGATTTTAAATTTTTGATATTTTTATTTTTAGGAATTAATCATTCACTTTATCTATATATAGAATTTTAAAGGAATGTAGTGAAATATATAATATAAAATTATGATAAAAGTCAAACTTACAATTAGTTTTATGATTTATATGTAAAGAGTTTATGATTTAAAATTTTACATTTTATACTAGTTTTTTTAAATTATAATCATTATTTAATAGTTTTGTTTTAAAATACTTTTCTTACCACAACCTATGAATTCATATATGTACTTTTATTCAACAAATATTACTTCATACTTTTATTAACTTTAATTTTTATTCAACAAACACTTTTAATTTTTGTTTTCCCCTAAACTTTTGGCAATATATTTAACAAATTATCAACAAGATTACTGGACATCCCATGCCTTGCCCAGAAATCATGCACTAGTCACTATTATATAAAATGGAAAAGTTTGTCAGTCGATTTCTTTATAATTATTATAAATACTAAGGATTTAATTGTCTTTTTATTGTCTTGTAATATTAATATCAACATTTAGTAATTAGAAGAAGGTTAAAGATCTAAATCTTATCAACTCTTTAAAAGATTTTTTATTTATTATCTATTAATTTTTAGTAATTTGAATATGATTAAAATTCTCACTCCTTTTAATAATTTAATTTTCATTGGTATGTTTTTTTGAAGAATTTTGAAAATAGTATCTATATCCTTAATTAAAATATTATTGTGTATTTTTTTTCCTTTTTACTCTTTCTTTTTTTCTTTTAGGACCTTTTTTACTTTTCCCCTTAATTTGACATGTCTTTTTATGTTTTGAATTTTGGACACTATGAATTGTAAATCTTGTAGGATTATTTTGCATTTATTTATATGAGTTTTAGCCTTTTATTTTATGATTTTTTTAATTGGTGGATATTTTTATTTCTAAGAATTAATCATTCACTTTATCTATATACAGAATTTTGAAAGACTGTAGTGAAATATATAATATAGAATTATGATAAAAGTCAAACTTATAATTAGTTTTATAATTATACAAAGAGTTTATGATTTAAAATTTTACATTTTATACTACTTTTTAAAATAATAATCATTATTTAATAATTTTATTTTAAAATACTTTTCAAACCACAATCTATGAATTCATATATTTTTATTCAACAAATATTATTTTATACTTTTATTAATTTTAATTATTCAAAAATTTCTCTTTAACATTTTTAATTTTTGTTCCCCTTGAACTTTCACTAATATATATTTAACAAATTATCAATAAAATTATTGGATATCTTAAGCCTTGCTTGAAAATCCTACATTAGTCATTTCAAAAGGAAAAAGTTCATCAATCGGTTTCATTGTAATTATAATGATTAATGTGACTTAAATTGTCTTTTCAAGTATCTTATATTTTAAAAAATTTTATATATTAAAGTATTAAATTATTTATAAGACTCTTTTTATAACTTTTAAAATTGGTCTAATACTTTAGATCAAATGAAATATCTCTATTAAAATATTAGAGTTCTAAAAGAATTACTATAAATTAATAAAAACTATTATATCAAAAAATTTATAAAAACCATCGAATAGCTCTATTAAGTACGTCAATATTAAATATTCAAAAATATTTACAATTTTAAGTCTAATAATCTATAGAATTCATAAAGTTATACTTGATTTATTGTTTTCAAGTTAGACACAAATTTAATTATTTTAGTTTTAGAAAATAAGGATAGTAAAACAATTTTATTATTAGTTTTAAAGAGATGGAACTTAGGAATTAGGAATTTTGAATTACAAATTTAGGATGCAACCCATTTTTGGATCAGGAATTATGAATTACAGATTTAGAATGCAGCCCATTTTTAATAAATAAACTACACTTAATTATTACATGTTATTCGCAATTTCAATTAATTTTCATAGTAAAAACAATACTCCACAATTTCTATTAATTTTTTTGTCCATGTTTTAAGCATTTTAATATTTTCAACACTTTCAAGTTTCTCTTTAATAACTATTAATCCAAATTCTAATCGATTACACACACATATACTTTTTTAATCAATATGATCAATTAGATTGACTATATAATTTTTTTAATCCAAATTTTATTCTCAATTTTCACAAACAAAAAAATTAAAATTTTTAATATAAAATCTACACATCTTTTCACAAAATAAGTTAATATTTTTAAAAATATTATTATTATAACATATTATTATATTCTAAAATATATTATTATGCTCAATATATTATTACTTAATTATTATTTTATATAAAATTATTTCGTACAAAAATTTAAAATATCATAACGTATTCACATATCAATGGAAAAAACATAAATAATGGACACTCGCGCATTGCACGGAAATCCATCACTAGTGATTAATAATTGATACATTTTGGGGAAATTTGCATATATATCAGCGTTGACCGTTGACTTTGCATATATAGCACCCTGCTTTTTTTCCTTGCGAACATAGCACCTTAGAGTTGAACAAAGACCTACATACCCCTCTCTTTCTTTTAGACATAGCACTTCAGTTCCTTTTTCATATCATCTTCTTTGTTTTTTCTCTCTAAGTTCGCAAACCCCATTGAAACAGCATTGAGTAAAAAAAATTTCTTCTCACCTCATTGTTCTTTTCTAAAACCTAAGGCACGGCCGTTCTTCTTCATTTCCTCAGTTTCTTTACTTAGTAATTCTTCATTTTCTTAACACCCATTCTTCTACTTCAAAACTTCCTCTACTTCAAAATAATACATATCACCCGTTTCAATGGCAAGCACAAAAGGAGGACCATCATCTTCAAACAAGAAAGTGCAGGATCACAAGGTCAGTCGAAATGAATTTTTTTAATGTTATCTTACAAATTCATACTGAGAGTGTTTTGATAGAGTGCAGTGTTATTGAATATTTGAATTTGAGTTGGGTTTGTTTGAATTTGTAATTGGTTTTGGACAAAAGTGCAATTTGGTTGAGGCATAGGTCGAGCCCTAGGTCGAGTAATTAGTCTAGCCATATAGTTGGTTGAGTATTTAGTCGCGTTAATAGTCGAGTCTGAAGTCGAGTAACAGTGTACGTCGAGTTAATAGTCGAGTTAATAGTTGAGTTAATAGTGTAGGTCAAATTTAGGGTTTTGGACAGAAGTGCAATTTGGTCCAGACATAGGTCGAACCCTAGGCCATGTAATTAGTCGAGCTATATTTTTGGTCGAGTATTTAGTAGCATTAATAGTCAAGCCTGAAGTCGAGTAACAAAGTACGTCGAGTTCATAGTCGAGTTAATAGTCGAGCAAATTATCAAGCAGCATGTTACTTGTATTTTCTTTCATGTCTTGTAGGAGAAATCGGACATCGTAGCTCAAATGCATGAACAAATGAATGCTCTTGCCCTAGACATAGCGACGACAGCAGAGAGATGCCAGCAATACACTGGCCGCTTAGGCCTCTCAGGAAAGGACGTCAAACATTTAGATAAGGGCGTGAAACGTTTGGATAAGAGCGTCAAACGTGTTGAGAAGTTGACGGCCAAATTTGATGCTCGTGTTGAGAAGCTGCAGGCCAAAATTCAGCATTTAAAAAAGGCCATAGGAAATGTTTTTGAAAAAGTAAGAACTGTTTCTGAAGAGGACGAATGTAGTAGCGCAGTTGAAGACAATTGACATGTTTAGATTTGTATTTGTCTTCACTTTTATTTAAAGGACCATTATGTTTTAAGAAATTGTCATTTTAACTTTTGTCTCCGGAACATTTTGTTGTTATATTCAAGTTTGATATAATTTTGCTCTCGCTCGACTTCAGTCAAGTATCCTTTTTACTTATATTTTAAATTTTATTTTTACTTGTATTAGTTCTCGCTCGACCAAATACTCGACCAAAAACTCGACCTAATACTAAGTCCAGTTTTTTTTATTTGTTTTTATGCGTATTAGATCTCGCTCGACTTAATACTCGACCAAAGACTCAACCTAATAGAAAAGTCAACGGTCAAACATCACGCGAAAAAAGACCTACATGCCTCTCTGTTTCTTCAAAACCAAACGGACGTGCGAAATCTGCAAACCTTCAAACATAACCGTCTTCTTCAAATCTCTTCAGCACCTTCAATTATTCATTCTCTTAGTAATCTTCAGCCTCATAGCTTTCTTTAAAAGTATCATAACCCATTCCAAACATTTACAATGGCACGCACAAGGGGAGGACCATCTACCACCAAGGCTGCCTCGACTGCAATAGAGAAGACAGAGAAGAAGGATACTCATCACCGTGAGGTAAGTTCTATATTACAGAAAATTGTCATTTCATTCTTCGTTTGGTTGAATGTATAGATATTGTACATACTGGGTTGTATGAATTTGATTTATTGGAACTGGGTTGTATGAATTTGATTTATTGGAACTGGGTTGTCTGAAGTTGATGGCGATAAAGGTCGGGCAGTGGTCGATAGGAAGTCGAGCCGTCGTTCGAGCCCTAGGGTTGAGCATTAAAAAACCATTAAATAGTCACGTTATTAGTCGGGTTTCTAGTCGAGTTGAACAATCGAGTCCTAGGTTAGTCGAGCTAGCAGTCGAGTCAAAACATAATATAAGCTCGAGTTTTTAGGGTCGAGCTGAAATTTGAGAATGAGGTCGAGTAATCTACGTCGAGTAATATAGGTCGAGTAATATGGTCGAGTATTATTGGGCTAGTGAACTAGGTCGAGTAATGTTGGTCGAGTAAGATAGGTCACGCAATTTAGGTCTAGCCTTAATTCGAGCCCCAAGTCTAGCTGTTTGAGTCGAGTTTTTAACAGGTCGAGTATATAGTCGATTTTTTTGCTCGAGCGTGTTGCCGATTTTCTTTACTTCTTTCCTAAACCCTAATTTTCTACACCTCTTTTCCTCAGGACCCTCTCAAAAAGCAAATGGTTGTTCAAGGTGAATTCTTCAATGCAAAGGTTTCGTAGTATTACTACTATGAAGCAAATATGCTGCGCATAAGGACTAAACTAACCGGGCACCAGAAAAACATATTCAAAAGGGAGAGCAGTCTAGCTAGAATTGCTTTGGACCATGAACATGCATTTTAGTGTAAACAGATCATCCACAGCGTGCTATTGCGCCAACTTAGGATAGATGAAGCAAACAAGGCGAACAATAGCATGTACTTTAATTTCGTGGGTAAGAATGTTAAATTTGGAAAGAGGGAGTTTGCACTAATCACTGGGTTAAAGATGGGAAATTTTGATTGCGAGTACACCAAATATCAGGCACCCGATGGTCCGAGTGTAATTAGTAAGTATCTTACTGGGGAAGGTAGGCACGAAGACACAACATACGCAGACGTTTTCAAAGCTTATGATCAAATAACCTCAAACTATTCGGACGAAATTGTTGTCTCACTGACTTTGTTATTGCTATACACATCCATCATTGGGGAACAAAAGAGAAACCATATTGAGGATAAGGTGGTTCATCAGGCATGTGACTGGAGGAAATTTGATGAAATGCCTTGAGGCGAAATTTCTTTCCGGGCGATAGTCAATAGTGTTAGAAAGGCTATGACCAATGCTTTGAAACAATCCAGGGACGTTGATAATAGGACGTATACCGTGGGTGGCTTCCTAGTGGCTCTAGGGGTAAAGATTTACGACGCATAAAGCATATTTAATTTTATTTTTTTCTTGATTCGAAATGACTCAGTTTTTGCCATTCATATTTGGAGTCACAGGTGTTCGCATATAAGGTGATGCCGCATTTTGAACGCTTCACATTAGTGCAAAGGGTCGAAACCACTGGGTGCAAGCCAAGGATATTCAGGTGGAAAGGAGTAAAGACCTACCGATTTGTCCAAGAAAAAAATAAAGTATGGTCAAAAAGGTTGCTTAGCAGGGAGGTATGATTTCATATTGTTTTGTTTTTCCTCCCATGGTTGATTGTTGTACCGTGTAGTGTCATGACTTACCACATTTTGTATTGCTTCCAGTTAAAGTGATCCCAATAACTCCAACTCCTGAAGAAGCGGCACAATTTTTTACTTGAAAGGAAAGAGAAAAAGGAGAATCCGACAAGGATGTGGGGTTAGACGACGATGAAGAAGAAGAAGATGGCCAGGACAATCATGCCAAGAGCTCTATGGGATCCGAACAGGCTGCCGATTCATTAATGGGAAGGGCAGCGAGACGGGAGGCTCGCCATCTTATTCTAAGTCAGGTACTTGAACGGCTAAAAAGGTTGAAGATTTGTATCGCCGAATTGGAAAACCTTAATAAACAGCTGACCGCCGCCATCCAAAACTTGATACATGCTGTGGAGCAACTACGATTGGAAGTGCGTGGAAAATGAGGAGTTGAGAGTCCTAAGGATGATAAGGATGAAGATTTCGCTAACCCTTCAATTGTGTTGGTGGTTGTTCATCGATCCAGCTATGAACAAAAGACTCCTTCCATTCCTATCATAGTTGAAATCGAGAGTCCTCCACCAGCCCCGATGAAGTAGAAATGCGGGAAAGAACATAGTATTATCATAGAGGACTCTCCCGAGGTTATCAATTTGAGCCCTATGCTAAGCATTGAATATCCCACACCCCAACTACCAATAGTTGGCCAGCGTTTCAGTTTTGAGGATTTCCAACTGGGACCCGACGATATTGAGGACATGAATAAGTGGCTGAAGCCGTCGAAGCGGCAGTTCCTGTGGACCCCTATTTTCGACCTTGATTCGGACTTGTTGAAGAATATGCTAATTGAAAATGAATGGCTGTCAAATGATGTAAGTGCCCATTATACACCTTCGTCGTTACACAGTACACATATATTGGTTTGAAACTAATATTAGTGTCGTACTTTATCAGCATCTCAACTTATACACGTTCATGCTTCGGTAGAGGCTCTTGGTAATAGGCCGCAAAGATGTATCCATATTGGCGACACACTTCGATATAAGTTACTGATCCTATTCCTCACGGCTATGGCTGTACAGAATAGAACCACTATTGACATATGTGTTTATTTGTGGTGACAAACTGGTATGAAGATTCTGTACACAACCCAGCGGGATCCAACTTATGAAGACTTAGCTATGAAGCAATTTGTGGGTTCAGTACCATATGAACTTGATTGCCGGTATGTCAACCATTTCTTATTTCCCGCGCATGTCGATTGCAATCATTGGATACTTGTTAGGGTTGATATCAGCTCCAGAACGATCCACGTGTACAATTCACTTGACCAAGAGGTGATCGTGCCAAAACTAGACCACCTTGTTCGAACGATGTCAAAAATACTCTAGACATGTGAGATGAAAATGATAGATAGTTGGCAGGTCGAGGTGAAGAAGGGATTGGTCGGGCACACACTGGGGTTAGTACTTTTAAAAACGCCATATGTCATTTCGTTCATTCATCTTTAATTTGTAATAACGCATGTCTTTTGTTTCATATAGCACTGGAAATTGTGGAGTGTTTAAAGTCGAGTTACAGTCGAGCACATAACAGAAAAAACCGATGTTAATTGGTCGAATTTATAGTCGAGTTAGAAGTCGAGTGTGAGTTCAAGAAAATAAAGAAAAGTCGAGTTTAACGTCGAGTTACAGTCGAGCACATTACAGAAAAAAAACTTATTTGACTAGTTCAAGTTTGTGATCGAGTTTAGGTCGAGTTATCATTCCAAGTGAGAATCGAGTTTTGTGAAGGTCGAGTGTAAGGTTGAAGTCATAGTCGTGCACATACTAGCAAAAAACATATTTTTATTTGTTGGCGTCTAGAGTCAGTCGCTGAACAGAATAACGACTTATTTTTAAGCGTTCACGGCGAAGATGAAGATCAAAAAACAATAACAAATATATGAAAGAAATAGTTAACAATCCCGTATTCAAAGCTTAACTAATAATTACATATCTATACAAATAGAGTATATTATACACGACCATTTGTATACTAGGGAACTGAATTACTTATCAATTTTTCTCCCTCCTGACATATGGATTCGAGCAAGTTTTTTGGTTGTGACCACTCCCTCCGCAACGACCACATTTCTTTGCAACTTTCTCCTCCCTGATTGAACGGATTCTCTGTTTCTTGGGCCGACCGCTTTTAGACCTAGGTTCTGGAGGAGCTAGTTGAATGCATAGAATTTCTTCAGGCACAACCCAATTCTCAGGCTCACCATTCGGCAGAATGGGATCAGTATATGCGAATAACAGTGCATCAGTGTTATAAAAAAGTGAGCATAAGAAGTAGTGGTCAATTTGTCTGTGCTGGGATGCAGCTAACGCATGCCCACAAGGCAGTTGGTCCATATCAAACACCCCGCGCTTGCACGTTCTACTTTGTAGATTCACTATAGTCGAACGATTTGATAGGTCTCGTACATTCCATATGTGTAGATCGACCGGCTTAGCAACGTACGCTTGTGCTTCTCTCATTCTGCCATCGAGCTCAGCTTCGATGTATGGGGTTGTGTGTGTTATGTTCACACCCAACTCTTGGCGAATATCTGCCATGATTTTCTTGAGTTTATACGGCTGAGATACTGCATTATACTTACACTTGATCCATGAACCAATAACTTTGATGTTTGCCTGCCTATTATCACAATGTAGCAACGATGATTGACAAGTATGGGCATTTTCAAATTTATTGACCTTCCAAACTGTCGAATTCCCATGGAAGATGCATTCAATTTCTAGTTGCAATTGGCATACTTGCATCGTATGTACCAATACTTGCTATTTGCCCTAACAATCTTCCACTCGAAAAAATGTTTCACAGCCAGCATACTCATTCGCAAGGATAATTGCTCCATTGTTTCAAAAATGTCATTTACCGCAATATCTACGACGGCGGCTAATCTATTAGAAGAAGTCCCACTGTCCGCATGGGATGCCCTTGTTATTGTATGGCATGGTATGACTGGTAATTCACGTATTTGAATAGGATTGACAAGCTCACCCTTTTCTAGTTGCTTGGTTGATACGTTATGTTCTTCAACAACTATGGGATCGTCAACCGGTACACCACCCACATTGCTAGCTCCTTGAAGATCACTTTTATCAATACAATTGTTTTCCACAAAACGGTTTGGAGGAAAAACATCGTTAGTTCATATCGGACTGTCTAATCCCAATCACTTTATCAGTGAATTGCTAGCAAAAGCTTTAGCATGTGATGCTTCAGTGGGAGGCCGAACGCTAACACATATTGGGATCCTAGAATGTTCGGACCATCTAATAATTTCATTCAAAAAACACTTGACATGGTAATTAGTCTTGATGGGGATAGTGCAGACTTTAGACAATTACTTTGGTAGATATTCGATGACCAATCTATCTTTGATCTCCATATCTAATTCTATGACAGATATTATGAGATTCACCAAGTATGTGAAGCTTGCGTCGTCTTTTAACATAAGAGGTTCAAGCCACTTGTAATTAATGAAAATTCGTTCATTTGTATTGGGATCAACGTCCCATTCTCCCCCATAAAACACATGGGTTGTGACCATAATGGGATGTGACATTTTTACAAATCCAACGAAAACCATCAATCAAGAACTATTTGTTAACAACCATAACCCAAATTAGGCATAACCAATAATAGGATACTGAAAGGAATGTAAATATTGCTCGACCACAACTAGATCTAATACTCGACCAAACCAAGCACTCAATCGACCTTATGCACGACTATTATTCGACCTAACATAAGACTCGGCCTTATGCACAACCATTTATTCGACCTAACACAAGACTCGACTTTGGGCTAGACCAAGGGCTCGACCATGAGATGGATAGTCCAAATACTTGACCTTTCAACATATTACTTGACCTATAACTCAATATAATACTTGACCTTTCCTTTGCTTGACTTCGTGCTCCACTTAGGGCTCGATATTCTTTTCAATTTCACAAACCTAGTTCACAAAAGAAAATTTCGACTAACCTCTAACAGTTGATCCTATGACTCCACATTAGTGATCTTGTTGCTTGCAGATGATGGGCCAATGGAGTTTGTGAACAATGGGGTGAGAGGAAATTTTGTTTACTCAATGCTGTTTCAATGGGGTCTGCAAACTTATAGAGAAAAAACAAAGAAGATGATATGAAAAAGGAACTGAAGTGCTATGTCTAAAAGAAAGAGAGGGGCATGTAGATCTTTGTTCAGCTCTAAGGTGCTATGTTTGCAAGGAAAAAAAGCAAAGTGTTATATATGCAAAGTCAACTGTCAACGCTGCTATATATGCAAATTTCCCTACATTTTGTGTGCACTTGCAATAGTGAAACGAAATTGCTATCACTTAAACTAGGTACATGTATAACGCGTCAAGGAGTTTCATGCCATTAGGGATTCCTCGAAAATAGCCTTCATCAGCTTACTCATTTAATAATGCATTGGCTTCTTTTATTTTAGAGTGTCAGCTACTTTCCGAGTCTTTAGGTCGTTCAAATGACTAGGATAGAGCTACACCAAAGAACACTTTCTGCACATACTTTTATCACACTATATATTCCCCTCAATTCTTTTAAGCTTTCTTTGCTATAATGCCTTTCCCTTCATTACTTTTTATGCCAACTGTACGAATATTATTAATTTTACGCCAAACGATATCGTTTTTGGAGGCTAAATTTGAAAAAAAAAAAACTAGCAGCTTTCGTCCTGAATCTTAGAACAAACGATCATATGACTTTTTGTTCTGAGAAGGCCGCCACCTCTGCATTTTGGGGCTGGTGTGCATGCTATGCACCGAGTGATCTTTCACATCATTGAACTGGGGGAAAGGGGGCCTGACATTGTCCTACAAACAAAGTTTGCTTGTCTACCCGCATTTAAAGCGGCGAAAGGATAGTTTATAGAATAGGAATTTTATAATTTGTGGCGAAAACATAATGTGTAGAATTGAGATTTTATATAAAATTAATTTAGAATAGTAAAACTAAATCGATGAGATTAAATTATAAAATTATAATATTTATTAAAAAATATATAATTTATAATTTATAAATTATTTTTTAAAAAATTATTAATTAAAATATAAATAAATATATAGAAAATTCATGTATAGTTTATAATTAAATAATCTTATTTAAATTTTTATTTTTTATAACAGTTTATATGATTTTTTCAATATTTTAGTTAATATTGCAATCAAAGGGTATTTATGTCAAATTTATTTATTTATTGTTAAAAACTAATAAAAATATGATTAAACTAATTAAATTATTTATATAATGATAAATCTTAATTTTATTTAGATATATAATTTTTTTGAATAAATTTAATTATATTTTATTCACATAATAAGGTAGGATAATAATTAGAATCGTGATCGTTTTAATAAATTTGGATTGTGGAATCATAGAATCAATAGGATCAAATCAAGATTCTGAAAACTATTAGTGAAAATGAAATGAAGTGAAGTGAAGTCAATAAATATTAGTGCCAATTGGCCATGCATTCATCTGATCATGATTTTAGAATTGTCGATTTCTAATTTCTTTAAAGATAGAATTAAAATCAAATCTTAGAGATACCAATTCTGATCTTGTTCTAGAATTGCCAGTTCACAGCTTCATTCCCATTTTGTTTTAGTTCTGATTTGATTCCGGTTTCAATTAGAATTCTACTCCCAATTATAAAAAAATAATTTTAAATTTAAAAGTTATAAAAAAATATATAATTTAGACTTAATATATATATAACTTAACACTTAGAATTAAAAATAAAAGTATTAAAAGAATATATTATTTATATTTTTTAAAGTTGTAAATTTTGTTGTAGAAAGAATATAAATTAGATTTAAAAGTTATAAAAAAAAATATAACTTAGATTTGGAAAAAAATATAACTTACACTTACAATTAAAAATTAAAGTGACAAAAAAGTATATTTTAGTTATGTTTTTAAAATTGTAATTTGTTTCTTAAAAAAATATAATTTAAAATTAAAAAGTCGAAGAAGAAATATAATTTAGATTTTAAAAAATAAAACTTATTTTTAAAATTATAAATGAAAATGAGAAAAGAATATAATTTATTTATATATTTAATTTTTTTGAAAAATTACACAATTCCGGTTCATGAACCAAATTTGCCAATTCCGTTCCGGTTTGTTTCCTGTTCGAATCAAAATTATGGTCACCTCTAGCAATGCATTGTCATAATTGTGCAGGTACTTTTAAACAAATCTCATTCCCTTTTCTTTTCGAAAAAATTTTTTCCCCTCTTGTACGGTTCTTAATGAGTGGATCCAACATTTTCCAAATTGGGATGTCTAAATAGTGTGAATATATTCCCCCAGGCCCAGGGGAAAGGGAGGGGGGTGGGGTTTATGTGATGTTTGTAAAAGTAAGCAATACATGATTGCATCCTTTGATTGGGTATAGATTTTTGTACGAAATGACCTCCTTATTTTTTGATTTGTTATCTGGAATTTAAATTCTCTAACATTGAGTAATAATAACAATCAAGTTGCCTTTAGCTGCTTGGGTTCCACATTGAGACTTTGATTTTGATTTTTTTTTTTTGATTTTTTTTTTTTTTGGGGGAGGGTGGGGGAAGGGGTGTTTTTTTGTTGTGATGGGGGGTTGAGGAAAATCCTTTGGTTTAGAAGAATTGATAGAAAACCAGTGTGCAGCCTTTTACTGAGGTAAATAAAATGCAAACCACATTTATAAAATCTAAGTGGATATAGACAAAAACTACCTAAATCTATGTGTGGTTAGGTGTGAGAAGAGGGAAAAAAAAAAAAAAAAAGAACTAGTTAGACAAATCTAATCCTAAATCTCGTAAATTTCAAATAAGTCGCATATGTATTTCTGTAAGAGCAAAGCTGACTTTGTTTGGACAAGATTTTTATTTATAAAAAGTTAATTTTTTTTAAACAAAAATAAAACATTCATACATATTTTTATTTTAAAATTTAAAATTTCCCACTCGAATTATTTTCACATAATTTAAAAAAAAATTCTCTTCTATTTTTCCCCCAAAATACTTTTTCTATTAAAAAAATCTACCAAAATTTTCACAAATTCCAATACAATTTTTCTCAAATAAAACACAATAAAAACGAAGCCTAATTTTTTGCTAAAACTAACAATCTTGATTAAATTTTCCATTGCCCAAGATGAATAGGAAACAGAAAGAAACTAAAAATCTCATTCAATACGAGACTATATCCTCACTTGAGAAAAAAAAAAAAAAATCTCTCAACAAAAGATTCTCATAAGGTCACGAGTTCAAATCCTCATCGATACCTTTTGGTTGAACTCACACACATGCTTACTTAGTGTGGTTTACTTTTTCTGTGAAGGTTTACAAGTTATTTCACAGAAACAAAATTTATCCAGTATACATACAGGGTTTACTTAGTGTGGTTTATTTTTTCTGTGAAGGTTTACAAGTTATTTCACAGAAACAAAATTTATCCAGTATACATTCTTTAGTAGTAGTTGTGGATTTCCTTGTCAATAAAAGATAAGCAGTAACGGAAGGTGGTTTTCTTGAGAAAAACACATAAACACCGCCGGCCAAGATTAGATAGCAGACATGGGGGGACACAAGGGGACAAATTCAAAGAGATGGAGGAAGAATAAAACTCACGTTAGTCAATTAAATTAAAGCGAAGCATCAATTTTACTTTTAATAAAATGTGGACAACATCTTGGAATACGATGTGCCAACAACCGACATTGAATGTGTTCGTTGAACTTCAATTTTCTTAGAATTGGATTTATTTATTTTGTAGGGTTTAGTTTAAATTTTATTAAAAATCACAATAGTTTTAACTCCTTGGTAATTAATAACACATTATTAATGGATTCAAATTAAGGAGGAATCATAAAATTCAAACCAAACTTAATAGACAATTCAACCAATTTAATAACAATTTTATAATTCTTAATAACGCACTAAACATAACCTTAATTACCTGTAATATTTTGGAGCACGTCGTTTCCTTCATAAAATATTATTTATCACTCTTGCAAGGAGTATTAGATCTGCATACATTCAGATGTATTGAAAAATAAAAATAAAAACACTTATTGTCTAGAAAGTTAAAACTAAATAGGTTTAATAACTCTAAATAATCCAAAGGTGTCGAAAAACTCGTTGAACAGGTGAGACGATTAAAATGAAGAATTGATTATAGAATAGTGATTTTTCCCCCTTCCATTCTCATGGTCTTTAATTTAAAATTTTCTCTCTTTCTCACTTTCCATCTTTCCCTATTTAATTCTCAACAAAAAAAAAAAAAGAAGAGAATATTAACTTTGTATGCTGAAAATTGCTGGCATTCGGGAATTCTAGCATTTCAAAAAGCAGAATCAGTTTGCTTTTGATAAAACTCCAAGGTAAAAACGTTTCCAATCTTTGAAGCTAATAAATTTCCCTTGCACTTCACTGCAAGAAATCGTGTGCACGTAACTAAATATATTTTGTACAAGGTTCCTAATTGAAATTGATTGATCATACGAGTAGTTGGGATCTCGTAATTGCTTTTGGACCGAAACTAAATATATATATATAGTAATGCTATATACGGAAAGAAAATTTACATCTAGAAAAATGAAAATCTCGAATTCACAAGCTAGCTTATTCGATGTCAATAAAGTTTTCATTTGGTCAAGGTACTTTTTTATTTTTTTTTCTGATAAATACTTATTATTACTATATATTTCTGTCTTTGAAAATCAATACAAAACACTAAAATTAAAATTTATAATTGTGCATTAACAACGGCGTGTCATGATCAATTGGTTTCATCTTTAATGACTACTTTATATTTTAATTGTTCCTTTTGACAACAGTTATCAATTTCCTGGTTGCTAATCAATAAATGACATGGTATTTTGGTCAATTTTGTCAAATTGGCGGAAAGAAGTTGCTATGAGATAAAATGAAATATGTATGCAAAAGATCGAAAATTTGTTCATTAGGCATCATTAATCTCAAAAAAATTTCTTAGAAGTTATGGCTAAAATGAATGTCAAACATGTGAGAAGGACCATTACAATTTTGTCAAATAGTTATGAGCATTGATAAAAATACATCTATTTGTGAATGGAAACTAGTGATCAGATAAAAATTTAAGCATTTCAAACATTAAAATTTTTTGATAGTTAAAATAAATTCAGTTTAACTCAATTTGTTCTTCTTATTTTTCCATCTCTTGTCCATAGCTATGGCTCAAATCAGGAAATTTGGCAGCGAATGAGTGCTCTTGTGATAAACCCCCAAGAAAGAATTGCTACATTAGTTTTCCCTGTTTTTTGTTTTTGTTCTTTTGAGCCCAACAAATATATATCATAGTGAGAATGGACCTAGCAATAAATTAAGTGACTTCACAATACATCACAATCCACAGTGAAGGCATGACATGCGGAGCGAGTTTTGCAAGACTGAAAGTGCTTTTCATTTGACAAATCTTATCCTCATGCCAGTCAAAAGGGTTGTTAGTTAAATTATAAAAAATCCAAAGTTAACTTTCCAGATCCCCAAAACTGTCTATTTTGCTGTTCATTATCTTTAGACATGATTATTATTCGGTTCATGATGCTTTCTAGTCTCCTTTTCCCTTAATTTGGAATTGAAACTATAATAATAACAATTAAATCTTTATTCTATTATGTAAAGTTAGTTATATAAATTATATCTTATTATCGTTTTTTTTATCAAAATACATATTTTTATTTAAGTTTAAATAATTTAAACCTTTTTTAGCATTTTCTTTCTAAATCAGTTTAAATCTTCTTCTTTTTTTTTTAATTGGAGTTAATAATTCTTTAATTTTTAAACGTAATACTAATGCATCTAAAGGACATGTCCAAACTATTTTAAATGAGTTTCTCTCATTTTTTTTATCTATGGTGCTACCTCTATTTTTTTTCTAATACATTTGTTACTTATTCTATCTAAACTAACACATCCATTACAACAGTTTCATTTTTGCTATCATTATTCTCTATGCATGGTCATAACTAGTGCTCTAACACTCTGATTTATAAAGCATCACTTATCTTATGACTTTATAAAATTTTTGTTACAATTTCAATGGTGCTTTATCATCACAAAATATAAATAATGCACTTTTCTATTTATTTTAACATTTCTAAATTTTTTATGTAATATTTTTATTAATTAATTCCCCCATTTTATTGGAGGATAGATCCTACATACTTAAAACTTTTAAATAGATTTAATTCATACCTACCAATTTTCACACTTATCACATTACATCTCTTATGATAGTAAAGTGACACTTCATGTATTCAATTTCATTTTTACTTATGTTAAAAACTTTTAACTCTATTGCCTCCTCCAAATTTCTAATTTAGTATTCACTCATTGTCTCATCCCGTTAATCAAAATTATACCATTTGCAAATAACAAACATTTAATAATTCTTTTTTGTATATATTTAGTAAAATAATTTATTATTAAAACAAAAAGGTAGCGGCTCAAAGAAAATCTTTGATACAAACTATAATATTCAAAAATTTGCCTAATATCTACATTGGCATGCTTACACATGTTGTTATGTATTTTTATATACCTTCTAACTCCTCTCTTTTTTAATATATGCCACATTACATCATGATTATATCTATTATATGCTTTTTCAAGATTAATAAAACTATATGTAAATCCTATTTTCTCCCCTATAATATTCACATAATTTTTTTAATAGATGTATGGCTTTTATTGTAGACCTTTTTAGTATAAAACCAAATTGATTTTCTAATATACTAATCTCGATTATCAATTTTCTTTTTATTACTCTTTCTCACAATTTAGTATAATTCATTAATTGAATATTGATATAATTTGCAAAAATTTGTATATTTCCCCTATTCTTATATAAAGGCATTAGTATACTTTTTCTCTATTGATTAAGTAGTTTCTTAGTTTTTATAATTAAATTAAATTAAGTTAAATAGATTTATAAGTATTATAATACCAACTTTTCCAAAACAATTCCATGCCTCAATTGAAATATTGTTAGGATCCATTGTTTTAACAAATTTTCATTATTTATAGTGTTTTTTCTCTAAAAGCTAAATTTTGTGATAACATTTAACATTTTTTTGAGTTCAAGTTGTTCTAACTCACCTAGTTTGACTTTATTTTCGGTTAAAATGATTTTACATTCATTATTTCTCAACCAATAACCATAACATCCATAAACCTCATCATATTCCTAATGCCTTGCATTCATCTAACTCTATTTGAGGCACATATACACTAACGATATCTATAAATTCATTTCCTATAATAACTTTAAAAGTTATAATTCTATTCCCTTTTCTAATTTCTCCTACCATTTTCTCTATAAAAATTGCATTTACAGTATTACTTGGCTCATTTCTAATTATATCATTTCCACAATACCAAATTTGTGTCCTAAATTATTTTAAATCTTGACTTTCTCATATACCCATTTTGTATTTTTGGAAACACATATACTTTATTCTCCTCATAATAACTGTCACCTCTATAAATTTATCTACTAAAGTTCTAATATTCAACTACCAATTCTAAGAGTTTTATTTTTCTTACGTTTTTCCTTTTTATCCCTCCCATTAGTGTATAAGGACTTTTGAAATTTTGTATTATACTTGAACCCTCAAGGAGGTATAGCAGTTTTTATCAAGACGATGTAGTCAAACCTTGTAACGCATTTCATAGAACAAAGAGTTTTTTTAACATTTACATGATTTAGATTATGATCCATATCATTAATTAGATTTGACATGTTTTATATTAACGGTCAATTGGACACAATCTTTCTTTTTTTATCCAAATTTAAAACAGTTAAACATTTTTAATGTATAAACATATAAAATACTTAAACATAAATAAATATATTTTGACATAAGTGGACTTGGAATCAAAACTAAAGTAGAAGTAAAATTTAGTGGCAGAATATGTTTACGTGGCTAGTAGCTGCACTTTTTGGAGTACAATTAAAAGATACATTTCATTTTAAATGCAATAAAGGTTACCTTTTAATTAGGAAAAGTTTACATTTTTAGTCACTAACATTTGTGAGATTCACTTTCCAAAAAAAAAAAAAAAAAAAAGCGAGATCCATAGAAATATTCCCAAAAATTTTTATTTACGAAATAACGTTTTTAATCCTTAAAATTTAACAAATATGACGTTTTCCATACATTTAACATGAAGTTGATTCTACAAATGGTTAATGTATTTGATCGCAACAAAGTCAACCATTCAAAAATTTTAAAATCTAAAATTGTAATCTTTTACAATAATTTTTCTTTGCTCTTCTTTATATTTTTTTCTTTATTTTTTTACCCTAAACTATAAAGTTCATCTTCTGTTATCATAATTGATATTATCCCAAATAAATTTTTTTTTACTAAATTTCTCTTAATGTTTTTTGTCTCAAATTCGTTCCTTTTTATCCCTTTCTCTCTCTTTTTTTTTTTAATTTTTTTCCTTAAACCATTGTCTTATTCAATCTTGGTCTTAAACTTTTCTCCAGAACATTATCTTAGTTGGATGAAATCATTTTGTATTTTTCTTGTTTTTCTATTTTTTATTCCTTTCCTTCAATAATACTTATTCATTCAATTCCAAATCATTTCCCCCTCATTTTTCGAACTACTCTTAATTGGAATCTTGAGATTGCATTGATCATGATTAAAAAGAAGGTGATGGTTTATATAAAAAATTCAAAAGAAAATGAACAAACTTGAGGCTATCAAAATTAAGATGAATTTATCGGGAAAAGGTTTAGGATTGAGTAGATGAAGTAATATTAATGTAGGCAATAGTTGACGGAAAATTTCAAGGAAAGAAAAAAAGAAAGAAAAGAAAAGAGAAATTTTGAAGGCATAAACTTAAGAGAAATTTGTCAAAATACTATTTTGATGAGTACGTGAAAATTGAAGATGAAAAGATGATTAAGGGAAAATAATTTTAAAGAAAAGAAAAGTAAATAAAAAAGAACTAAACAAAACTTAGAGAAATTTAGCAAAAAGTATTCAGCTTGGACAAATAAAAATTAAAGAAGAAAATAGTTATAACGTAAGAAAAAAATAGAAATTGAGAAGAAGAAAAAAAAAGAAAAAAATTACAATAGAAAATTACATTTTGAAGTTTTAAAATTTGTGAATATTTGACTTTGAGTAAGATGATACTACAAATATACGTAAAGTGGCTTATTTATTGAATATTTAGAAAAGTATTTTCTCATAACTTTGAAGACTATATTTGTTAATTTATGAAATTTTAAAAGCTAAAAATGGAATCTTCCACTTTAGCTTTACAAGTCTTTTATTACATTTTCCTCTCTCATTTCTTGTCCAACCAAATTAATAAATGTTAGAGAAGATGGTGGACTAGAAAGTAATACAAGAATGTGAGTTAAAGGGATTCGGTGATCTTTTCAATCATGATCTAAAAAGTAATACAAGAATGGTGGACTTAAAAGTATTATTAAATTTTTTCTTCTAACATAAATACCCAATTACCTAATTTGCAAGTATATTTTCTTAATAAATAGTCATTGTGCAGTTAGTGAACTTGATTATCTTTTTATTAATAATTGTTGGGTTTCGGACTTCCAATCTATGCGGGAAAAAGTCCAAAATTATTGACTTAATTATTTGGCTTATTAAAAAGTTTAATCCAACTATTTATAGCCTTAAAAAGATTAAAAATCATGATTGTGAGAGAGAAAAAAAATCGAGTAAAATTTTTGTTGCAATTTTTAACAAATTTCTAGTCCATGCAATTTTGATCAAATTGACGATCAGAAGGCCAAACGTATTCTAATCGAGCTCAAATTTTTAATGCTAGTAGAAGACATCCTATTCTATATTTTGAACAGTGGAGATTGGATTTCAACTGTCCAAAGCTAAAATATAAATTTTGCAAAATTACTATAGTTTTCTAGTGAAATTTTTCAAAATTTGATCTTTGTTTTGAAATTTAATTTTTTTTATTGTTTAAAGCCATATCTCACTTGTGTAATCATTGAAAATTGTATTTGATACTTCACTGATTAATAATAGAGTTTTGGTGGTGGATTTAAGGGTCCCGTGGGTTTTTTTCTTCATATTAGGGAGGTTTTCCACATTAAAAATCTTGTGTTCTTCTTGTATTTGGTTTTGGTGTTTTGTTGCCTGATTTATCTTTGCTTGCTTACTATTTTTAATACTTCTAATGGGTTCTAACAAATTGGCAAGATTTTTGACTTATTATTGTACTTGGGTTCAATTGATTTAACCTTATTTTTCCCAACATGTTGGAATCAAAGCGTTTTAGTTTGTTAGAATTATCATGGTTAATATAAGTAAGATGATTTGTTTAAATAGTTAGATTATCATAAATGAAAAGGTAAGATGAGAGATTTACCATTTGCGAAGAGTATGCACTTGTATGTATTTGCAAGCCAAAAGCATGTTTTTAAGTCATATTAGGAATGGAAATTTGATTACGAATAAGTATATGGTTATTTCAGATGGTGGGTAAAAGATAATGTTTTTAATCTTGTTGCTAATGAGAAATATGCTAAAATACTACACAATAAATTGGAACAATTGTATGCTTCCAAAATTGGGAAAAACAAATTATTTTTATTCAAACAGTTGATGCAATTGAGGTACGAAGAAGATACTTCTATTTCTGACAATGTAAATGAGTTTTGAGGAGTTTTGAATCAGCTGACTAATGTTGGAGTAAATTTGATGATTATATTTTTGGGTTATTGTTGCTTAATGCTTTACTTGATATTAGGAAATTTTTTTGGTTTCACATGCTAATTCTACTCCTAGTGATATTATGTAATTGAATTATGCAAAAAAATGGAATCTTAAGGAGAAGGAGAGAAGGAAAACTCAAGGTTTATCTTTGCAAAATGAGGTTCTGGTTGCTAAACATAAAGTAAGGTAGAAGAATAAAAATCAAAATGATCGAGACAAAAATAGAAGCAAGTCTAAGTTAAGTTATAAGGATGTTAAATGCCATTATTATCACAAGAATACGCATATGAAAAAGTATTTTTTTCAGGTGGAAGAAAGAGAAAGAGGGCAATAGTACACAATCTAAAAAAAATGAAAAATAACAATGTTGATCATGTTGCCACAATCACCAATAATGGAGATCTTGTTATTATTTTTTATGATAGAGACATTAATCTTATTTCTTTTGATAATAATTGGGTTATCGATATTAGTGCTACACTTCATGTTATTGTTAGGAATGAATTTTTTGCTACCTGCACTGCAAGTGTTTTTGGTTCTCTGTGAATGAGAGATAATGGTATGTTAAAGGTAGTTGGTATTGGTGATGTTTGTTTGAAGATTAGAATTAGATCTATTGCTGCTTAAAGATGATAGCATACTCTAGATATCTGCTTAAATTTGATTTCTTTTGGAAAACTTGATGATAATGGCTTTTGTAGTAGTTTGAAAGATGAAAAATGGAAATTTAATAAAGGTTTCCTCATTGTAACCTAAGCTAAGAAGTTGAAGGGAAACTTGTACTTGATGCAAGCTTCCATTTCAAATAACACGATGAATTTGGTTGAAAATGATCACTTATGAAAATTATGGCACAAGAAATTGACTCATATTAGTGCAAAAGGGTTTGAAAATTTGGTGAATAAGAATGTTCTTTCAAGGGTAAAAAGTACAAGATTGGAGAAGTGTTCTCATTATTTTGAAAAAAAAGTAGATTTGAGTGTTTTTCAGAACCAATCATTCTGAATGCCAAATGTGTTGGATTTGGTACGTTCAGATGTTTGTAGTCCAATGAAGGTATAGTCAATTGGCGGTGCTTTTTATTTTATTACTTTTATTGATGATCATTCTAAAAAACAATAGGTTTATGCCTTGAAGACAAAGTGCTTGATAAATTTAGGAAGTTTTAAGTTTTAGTTGAAAGGCATACTAGAAAAAAGTTGAGGTGTACCCAAACAAATAATGGTGTTGAGTACCATAAGCTATTTGAAAAGTATTGCAAGGAATAGAGTATTAGACATTAGAAAGTCATCCAAAAATACTTAAGTTAAATAGTTGGCTAAAAGAATGAACAAGACACTAATTGAAAGAGTTAGATACTTGCTAGTTAAGTCAAATTGCCAAAGTCATTTTGGCGTGAAATTTTGTATACTGTCACTCAAGCTATTAATCTGACTCCTACTATTGTTTTGAACTGACAAAAAATACATCTAATAATTATTTGAGAGTATTTGGTTGTAAAACTTTTGTCCATGTTTCAAAAGATGAAAGGCCAAAGTTAGATGCAAAAACTAGATAGTGCATAGTTGTTGTCTATGGTCAGGATGAGTTTAGATATAAACTCTATTATCAAATAGAGAAGAAACTTATGAAGTGGAAATGTAGTGTTTCATAAGAACCAAACTATTAATAATATTGAAAAGGCAAAAAAGATTGATTTTCATGTGTAGTATGATCTCATAAATTTTATCCAATCTTATTTTGCAATTGTTTGATAGAATTGATGTGAGAGTTAAAATTGAGATGCAACAAGATAATGTTGATTTATATAATCTTGCACATGATGTTGATGGAAATCAACATGAGAGTACTACAACAAATTCACATGTCATTTTATTGAGAAGATATAAAAGAGATAGATGATCTTCTTCTATATATTCTCTTGATGAGTATGTATTCTTAACTAATGGGAAAGAACCTAAATGTTATTAAAAACCCATAGAATGTGTGGATAGGCATATGTGAGTTTGTGTTATGGAGGATTAGATGAAATTTTTGTATGATACTTTTGAACCGGAAAAGTTACCCAAGGGTAGAAAAGGTTTGAAGGAATTTGAATGCTCTCAAAAAAAAAGTATTTCTTATTTTGTGACATTCAAAATGCAATTCAACTTCGAAAGCATCCATCTTTCATTTTATATCTAAATATATAAATTTGAGATATTACTAGATACACGATGTACTATATGAGAAGTTGGTTGACCTTGAAAATGTTCATATAGATGAGAATGGTGCTGATATGTTGAATAAGTCATTGTCAAAATTAAAGTTTGAATTTTGTTGTTCATTTACTGAAATGACAAGCTCCTCCACATAGTTGAAAGGGGGATATTTATTGGGTTTTTGGATTTCCAACTTATATGAAAAAAGTTCAAAATTACCAAATTAATTATTTGGGTCATCAATAGATTTAACCCTAATATTTATAGTTTTAAAAAGGGTGAAAATTGTGATTGAGATAAAAAAAATTTGACAGAATTTTGGTTACATTTTCAACAAATTTCTACTCTATATAGTCTTGATCAAATTAACGATCAGAGAGTCAAGCATGCTTTGATATGGCTAAAATATTTACTAATGGTAGAAGGCATTCTATTCTATGTTTTGAATGGTGAAAAATTTGGATTTCAATGATTTGAAACTGAAATATAAATTTCACAACTTTATTACAGTTTTTTGGTAAATTTTTTCACAATTTTTTTTTGAGATTTGATTGTTTAAAACCATATCTCAATTATATAGTTGAAAATTGAATTTGATACATTATTGATTGATAGTGAAGTTTTGATGGTGGACTTAAGGGTCTTGTGATTTTTCTTCTTAATATTGGGGAGGTTTTCTACGTAGAAAATCTTGTATGTCTCTTGTGTTTGGTTTTGGTGTTTTTTTCTTTAATTTATCTTCACTTGCATACTATGCTCCTAACGAATTCTAATAAATTGAGGAAATTTTTGACTTGTTATTATGGTTGAATTCAATTGATTTAGCCCGATTTTCCCTTCCAAGGATATTGATTGTTATGGTCTATGGATAAATACACCAGTCCCATGTCGGTTTTTAGATTGAGGTATAAAACACCTAATAAATAAGATGAGATAAAAAAAATCTACTAGCTTAAACTTTTGAATCTAAATTGGATTTCAACTTACTTATTAATGGTTGTTGTGGGTTTTTTGTGTATTTTCTCTTCGGATAAATTCCGAACTTTGGTATTAGAGACCAAGGTTTGTATTTTAAGTTGGACTATTAGGCTTTACTGTTGAACTAGTAGTTAGCGAATTTGCATGGGACATGTATAGATTACCTTTTAGTGTTGTGGATTTGCCCCGTCGGCATAAGATTTTAAATCCAAATTAGATATCAACTTACTTATTATTGGCTTTTCAAAAGTTACTAGTTTATATTTTGGATCCAAATTAAATTAGTTTAATATTTTGGATCCAAATTAAATTTCAACTTACTTATTAGTGGCTATTATGGGCTCTTTGTATTTTGTTTGTGGACAAATTCCTAACAATAACTAACTTGGAAGTTTGATCTTGATTAAATGATTGTAAGATGCTAATAAAATAATTAATGATTAGCGGGAGTTTTCAATTAGAAATTCCTAAATATATCCCCTATTGAGAAATTAAATACTTCTTTTGTTCTAAAAAAAAAGAGTCTAGTTTTAAAAAATATCTTTGTTCTAGAAAAAACATTACTTTTAGGGGCCAGTTGGTTCATTTAAGGGAATGTGAAAGATAATGAAAATGATAGTGGGTTCTTTTATTATAATTATGTTGGTTGGTTTGTGTTGGGGATTGATTATAATTATCAATTATAATTATAAATTAATTGTAATAAATAGTATTAATTAATTGGTTAGTATTAGTTAATTATTCATTATAATATTAAATTAATTATTGATTAAATAAATCTTTAGTAATTAATTAATATTAATTATAATAATTAATATTAATGAATGAGATTAATTAATTATTAATTATAATAATTAATATTAATGAATGAGATTAATTAATTATTAATTATAATAATTAATATTAATGAATGAGATTAATTAATTATTAATTATAATAATAAATTACAATGTTAAGTAAATGAATGATTAATTAAATTAATCTTAATTAATTAATAATTAATAATAATAAATTAATTATAATAATTAATTATTTAATATTATTTAATTATTTATTATAATATTAAACTAATTAATTATTAATTAAAATCATTATTAATTATGAGAAGGGGAAATGAATTTTTTTTTTATTTAATAGCTTCCATACCCCCCAATCTTGGGGGGATGAGGATACCCCCATATGGGGTAATTAAAATTTACTGTACATCATTTATTCCCTTCAACCAAGCGTATGGAATACTTTCAATCCCATTCCCTCCAACCAAATGGCACATTAGTCTACCGTTATAAATAATGACAATGTATAATTCAAATTATAAAAAAAGATAAAAATGTAAAAGTATATATTTAATTATACATTCAATGTATTATATTTTATAATTTTAAAAAAATATCAAATCAAAAGTAATTTTTTTAAGACAGAAAAAGTATTAATTTTGATAAAACATTCTTTAATAATATTGAAGTTTATTAGGTTGGAATAGTTGTCTCTGATGATATGAGACATTTTGTTGTATGTTTCTCAAGTACAGTCGAAGATAAAACCAACTGAAACAAGAGGGTTAGAGCTACAGAATGCTCTTTGTGCTCGTAACGCACTTGCTGTAATACTTAAAACTTAACACGTCCCTTCAATTGGTTGTACTATAATCCAACTAAACCCAACAAAAACTAAATTGACACTTGTTCATTTATCTATAGTAAAATAATCGAATTCTAATATAATAAAAAATAGTAGCAATGATTATGGAAAGAAAAATTCCCACTTATAAAACATAAGAAACTTTCATCATAAATCCAAATAAAAAACTCTGAAATATTGTAATTTTTGTTTTCATTATAAATCAAATATTTTTTTACTAGTAAGATAAGAAACTTTAATCACCTGAAGGATGTGTAGCAGTTATTTATCAAGTATTGATTATGAATGCCTATAAATTTTTCTTGCAATCGGAAACATCAATTTTAAGCTATTCTAAGAGTTTAACTAGACAGATTATTTTCATTTGCAAATAAGAATATTTTTAAATAAAAACAAACTATTTAAATATATTTTTATTTTAAAATTTGGAATTCAAATTTTCCCACTTAAATTCTTCTCATATAATTTTGAAAAATTTTCCTTCCCTCCAAAACACTTTTTCTATAAAAAAAATACCTACAAAAAATTTCACATATTCCAATACAACTTTTTCTATTTACAAATGAAAATTGCTTGTCCACACGTAGTCGGTTATTAATTCAAGAGCGTCTACATTATTTGAAATAATAGTTTGAATCCTTTTTTTTCCGTAATAATCACTTCCGATACAGAATAAAATACAGATTTGTTTAGTTGAAATTGTGATGAAAATTTCGTAACAAGGAATTTTTCTTTCAAATAATTACTATTATTTTTTTTGTTAGTTTTTAATTGAATTATTATAAAGTTAGTTGAAGGAACTAGTGCCAGTCAATTTTTTTTTTTTATATAGATTTGAACTAGATTGTTTTACGGTTACTTAGAGAGACACGTGTTAGTTTTACTACAAGATTTTGTTTTTTAAGAAAAAAGAAAAGGTGTTATTAGCAGAGTTTTAAAAACAGCCAAAGGCCAACTTTTCAAAAAGTTTACTGTAGACTACTGCGGTAGTCTACAGTAAGACCTTTTCACTTAATTACTATAGCTATAGTGTAAACTTTTTTTTATTTTTAAGGTATATGCTATAATTTTGGTGGTGTATCTTCAATAGAAGTTTAAAGAGTTTGAATCCAAACTATTCAACGCCTCATTACGGTAATAGCACGGTTATAAAACTCTCGACTGCTAGTTCAACCGTGAACCGACCTGCACCGGTCCGAGTCAAGTCATCCGACCGTTTTGCAATTTTTTTTTACACATGGCCAAAAAGACGCTGCTTGGCCATTTGTTCAAAACAAAAAAAAAAAAAGAGCAGCAGCAGCGCCTATCAGCTGCTGAAATGACGCGCACCCAATGGGCGCTCGCCACGTGTCATATTTGCAAACTATCCACCACTAATTTCCAAAGGCTGTGCGCCTGTCAGCTGCTGAAATGATGCGCGCCCAATGGGCGCTCGCCACGTGTCATATTTGCAAACTATCCACCACTAATTTCCAAAGGCTATTTCACTTATTTCTTTCTTTTTTTAAAAACAAATTTCACTAACAAGTATAAAATATTTTTTTCTACAAATTGACATGCACTTTGCCTATTTTTGCTACAAGATTGGATTTTCTTAAATGTAATATAAATATAAATTAATAATATATTTATAATTTATCTTTAAAAATATATATTAATAATTTTTTTAATATCAATATTAATATTTATTTTTATTTCTTTTATAACAAAAAATAATACCAAACAACATAATTATTAATTTTATAATTAATTTTAAAATATTTTTTTTATATATTTTTAATATTTTGATATTATTTTTATTTTTTTTAATTTTATAATTGATCCACCGGTTGAACTATTGATCCGTTGACCCGAAACCTCGACCTAGTCAACGACCGGTCCGAGTCTGTTAATTATGGGTAATAGTTTTGGTTTCAAACTATTCAACGACTGTAATTTTCCAGAAGTTACACAAATGGCATAAGACGAAAGTTAGGGATGCTGGCGTTCAATTTCTTTCATCTCGTGCAGTTTTGTGGTTTCCATTGAAGACAACACTTTAGTTTTATAATCTGTTGTACTTTTGGTTGATCCTAAGTCATCTAGATTTCAACATGTGTGTCGCTAGTCGACTTTATTCTCACTAGTCAGGCTTTTGCCCTTTGTGGGCCTTTTTGCCCTTTTGTGGGTTTGTTAGACCCTAGTGGTCCCTTTATCTTCGTGGATTATAACACTGTATCCAATTGCAATACCATGAAGCACAATTAGCCCTTGTGGTTATGTACTTTAGCCATTGTACTATTTTGTTAATATACTATCGTTTTTAGAGAAAAAAAAAAGGTGATAGAGCGAATTTATAGCCATTCAAAGTCATATTTAGAAATGTTTAAAATTAATGATGATTCAATTCCATCCCATCCTAATACGATCTGTAGTGCATTTGAGCAGATTGTGATTTGAATATTTCGAATTGGATTAGATCAAGTTTCAAATTAAATTGGTTTTGATCTAATTTTTTTTTTCTCTCGCTTTCCTTTTCATATACAATGTTAAGTTTAAAATTAATAGTTTTATATTAAAAAATTGTTTATTTTTTTATGTAAAGATAATAACTAATTTTCATGTAAATATTTTAATTTGTATATTTTTTATGTAAATATTTTAGTTTATTTTTTCACAAATTAACTAATTTTAATTGAAAAATTATTTAAATTATTAAAAAATAATTCTAATTTATATTTTATAATTAATATTAACTATTTTGATTTTTTTTCATTTTAATCAAATTGAATCAGATTGGATCAAATTCAACTTGATTAAAAAATAAATTGATCTAATTTGATCAAAAAATTCAGATAGATCTGTGAATGAAAATAAACACCCTAACCATATTGAAGGGCAAGTGAATACGTACAGTAGTATCCTTGACATATGAGATGACATAATTGGACAAATTAGTCCAATGCAGCAAAAATTTTGTAGAAAATGAGCTAAATGTGAACGTTCAATTACTGGTGTACCTTTGTTAATTAATCAATGTCTCAATCAACTTATAAAATCACCATCAATCCACTAAAGCACTATGTCAAAGCAAAGATTAGACAAGTCACATTAACAAAATTGCTAAGGCAAGAAAAACAGAAGTTTTCTTTCAGCAACATCCAAGTTCTGTTCAACGTCAAAAGTGGCATAAAAGTTGGACATGACAATACCTATCCAATTCGATTTTTCTGAGAAGCTCATCAATGTGTCTTTATTATCAGTCAACTTCCTAAAATCATCCCAACATTGCTTCTGACATTTGCATTAGGTCATACATAGTCATCAACAAAACTTAATTGTCTGCATAAATAGGACCTCTCTGTCACACTCCTTAACAACCTAAACACAGAAAAGAAATTAACAGAAACAAATGAAATGGAGCATCCCAAACTAGTAAAGATTTCATCTTTCCAAGTATGCTTGTTGGTTGCCTGGTTAGCATTATTATCATTCGCTGTGTCAGACACAACCCAAGCAGATAAATTTTTCCAATGCATCAATCTCAATTCTGATCTCTACATTCCTTTCTCTACAGCATTTGTGGCACCTAATAATGCTTCATTCAACACTATCCTGCAATCCACCGCGCAAAATCTTAGGTGTTTGGTGCCATCCGTCCCAAAACCAGAAGTAATTTTCACACCATTGGTTGAATCCCATGTCCAGGCAGCCGTTATATGCGCAAAAGAGGTTGGCGTTCAGCTCAGAGTCAGAAGTGGAGGCCATGATTATGAAGGTCTCTCTTATATCTCTGATTTTGATGACCCGTTTGTGGTTGTTGATCTCAGCAAACTCCGAGCCATCAGTGTAGATATAGACGATAATACTGCATGGGCTCAGGCTGGTGCAACAATTGGCGAAGTTTATTACAGAATTTCACAAAAGAGCAAAGTACATGGCTTCCCAGCTGGGCTTTGCCCCAGCTTAGGAGTCGGTGGGCACATCATTGGAGGAGCATATGGGACCATGATGAGAAAATTCGGCCTTGGTGCTGACAATGTTTTGGATGCTCGAATTGTTGATGCTACAGGACGGATTCTTGATAGGCAATCTATGGGAGAGGATCTGTTTTGGGCAATCAGGGGAGGTGGAGGAGCAAGTTTTGGGATTATTCTAGCATGGAAAATTAAATTAGTTCCTGTTCCTGCAACTGTGACAGTTTTCACTGTTCCAAAAACATTGGAACAAGGTGCCACCAAAATCCTCTACAAATGGCAGCAAGTTGCTGATAAAATTGATGAAGGTCTCTTCATTAGAGTCATCATCCAAAATGTTGATGCAGCAAAGAAAGGTGAAAAAACTGTTCAAACTTCCTACAATGCTGTTTTTCTTGGTGGCTCTTCCAGACTCCTCCAAGTCATGAATGAAAGCTTCCCTGAATTGGGATTAACAAGAAAAGATTGTACTGAAATGAGCTGGATTCAATCAGTTCTGTACATTGCCGGGTTCCCCAATAATACGCCACCAGAAGTTCTGCTTCAGGGAAAGTCATTGTTCAAGAACTACTTCAAAGCTAAATCAGATTTTGTCAAAGAACCTATTCCTGAAGACGGGCTTGAAGGGCTATGGAAAAGGCTTTTGGAAGAGAATTCACCATTAATGATATTTAATCCATATGGTGGAATGATGAGTAAAATATCAGAATCTGAAATCCCTTTTCCTCATAGAAAAGGGGTTATTTACAAGATACAATATTTATCACTTTGGGATGATGCAGATGAGGGAAATGCCTCAAGACACTATGATTGGATCAGGAAATTGTACAATTACATGGCTTCTTATGCTTCAAAGTTCCCAAGAGAAGCGTATGTGAACTATAGGGATCTTGATTTAGGAATGAACAAAGATGGAAATGCAAGTTTTATCGAGGCAAGTGTGTGGGGTTCTAAGTATTTCAAGAATAACTTTAACAGACTTGTGAGGATCAAGAATAAGGTGGATCCTGATAATTTCTTCAGGCATGAACAAAGCATCCCAACGCTTGTCTCAACAACCAGAAGTGGGACAAGAAGAATCAATTGAAACAGATCAGCACGTGATGTTACAAATAAATACTCTTATTTTAGGATTTATAGTGTGCTGCTAAGATTTACTAAAAGTTGTGTGATGGTTTTAGTGCTTGTTTTCAAAACTTTTGTTAGGCACTTGCTTGTTCCTACTCCGAAGTACATTTTATGTTTGAGAGCAAAAGGTTGAAAATCTCTAGTCTTCCAATATTAGTTTCAAGCACTTCACATCTCCATCAGGATATCAAAAAGTTTTCTCCTTTTTTTCTCACTTTTCTTTTTTTATTTGTGAGACATGGAATTAATAGTGCAACAAAAAATAACACAACGCAGGTTTAGTAGGCCATAGAGCCCCAAAAATTAGTCATTCATAGAAATAGCACCATCTCATCAGTTCGTCAAACTGTTTTTGATGTCTATCTACCACATGTAATAATTAAGTAAAATGTGTCTATAAATCGTTCATATGTTATATTTTTTGGGGATTTTCTATTTAATTTATAAAAAAAAATTTAAATTTTTTTATAGTCATTTAAGTGATACCTCAACAGAATCAGTTGTAGGTGACAACGGTGCCCAGGCCGACCCCGCTGATCATGTGAACATTGGTAAAATTTCGATGGTTGGCAGCTGTCCAACAGTTACCATTATGGCCGATGTAAGATAAATAGCAAACTTGAAAAACTAAAAGGACAAATAACAAGAAAAATTATGCGCCATGGACACCATTTTGTTAGGCTGGCTCATGTTTTGCTCTCACAAAACACAATGTTGAGGTATGGTTACTCTTGGATTTTTCGAATCCGCGCATCAAATTTCTAGCTGATTTTGATCTATATGAAAATTTGTCCCTGGACCTGGAGTAAAATATATAGATTTTGGTCACGTTAAAAGGCCGAATAATGAAAGTTGGGCTGGGTTCAGAGGTTTTGGGAGTTTGTGGCCGAAGAAGTGAAAAGAAAAAAACTAAAGAAGAAAAGAACGGTATTGTTCCACTAAAGAAGGGAGAAAAATCGGCAAATAACTTGAACACGGTTAAGATTAGATGAATCAGTTATGGATCAACAGTTGGAAGCAGCCTTTTGTGTCAAGTCAGATCGTTAAACATATAGGAGCTGAATTTTCCTGAGGATTTGGCTGCTATGTTTTCTTTCTCATATATTCGGTTTCTCTGTTGAATTTTCTTTCTTTTCTATTTTTCTTTTCTTCCCCAATCTGGATCTGGTCTATATTTCATAACAAATTGGTATTAAAGTTGGCGAAACTTGGCTTGACTATCAAGGGAAATTTGCAAAAATAGCAGATTTTGGAGAAACATTTGCAAAAATAGTAAGTCCAACAAATCCTTTGCAAATATGGTAAGTCAACGGTTTTTTACCACGGGAAAATACCTAAATACCCCTAAATTTGAACTTTAACGGCACATATACATTCGAGATTGTAATTGTCTGTAACGAATTTAATTGCCAATTATTCCTCATTGAAGTAACATCCCATCTCATCCATTCCATTCCATTATCGTTATCAGCCTATGGGTGAAACAAATGGCATGCTCGCGGGAACGCAAATTCCAACAAACTGATGGCGAAATTTCCTATACTGTTAGTTTTATATTTCCTTGTTCACATGGTGTGTTTTTGCAAGCATATACTATAACCCAGAATTAGTTTTTTAAAAGTTGAACTGGGATTGAACCAGAAATTAGATGGGATGATGGCGAATAAATATCAACTAATTGTCGATAAAAATGTTAATTAAATATCGATTAATATATCGATTAATACGTTAATATATATATATCGATAAAAGGTCGATTAATATGTCGACAACATGTCGACAAATATGTTGATAAATATGTCGCTAAATATGTGATGTGGAAAAAATGACTATAAATGTGGAACACAACATATGTGGATATATTACATATGTCCAACAGAAGTTGGTAAATGTCTAGAAATATGTTGAGATATGTTGATAAGAAGTAAACCACACAACATCTGTCATATATATGAGTTATTTCAAAGCCATATTTAACAGTGTGAGAGAGAAATGAATGGAATATTGTATTTTCTTTAGTAATAAAATATCATGTGGAGAATAAATTATAAATATTCAATACAGCAAAGCACATAGTGTCATCATTTTTTCTCCTTACAAACGAATAGATTTGAGCAAGTTTGCTGGTTGTGTCCACACTGTCCACAAGGACTACATTTTTTTCCAATTTTTTGCTCACCGGTTGAATGAAGTCTCTGTTTTTTTACGCCTACCACTCTTAGCCCTTGGTTCTGATGGTGATAGTTGAATAGCTAAAATTTCTTCAGGCACAATCCAATTCTTAGGATCACCAACAGACATAATAGGCTCTGCATAAGCACCTATAATTGCATTGGTGTAGTAAACTAGCGAGCATAAGATGTAATGGTCAATTTGACGGTGACGAGCTACAGTTAATACGTACACACAAGGGAGTTGATCCATATCAAACACTCAACATGTACATGTTTTTTCAAGCTAATCGACTGTAGCAACATGGTTTGCGATGTCCCGTACATACCATCGGTGCATATCGACCGGCTTAACAACATAGGATTGTGCTTCTCTCATCCTAGACCCAATTTCCTCTTCAATGTATGGGGTTGTAATTGTTTTGATTTTTCCGGCAGTGGTACACCTATCGTGAAACTATCTCTGGAGCGTGTTACGGATGTAATCGACGAAAGAATGAATAAGTAATTCTTGGGCATCTTTCAACAATGCATTCAGATATTCTGCAATGTTGGTGGTCATTATGGTATACCGTCTCCCACCAGAATGTGCCATTGACTAACGTTCAATCCCGATTTCTCTTAAATACTCGTTTACATATGAATTTCACAGTGAAAGAATTCTAAACATCTCATTGAATTCAGCAGAAGTGTAAGCCTTTGCAACCTTAAAGTATAATGGGATGACGTCTTCTTGTTTGAATTTTGTTTTGAGGTTGTTGCTTAGATGATAAATACACGCTCCATGGAAGGAATCAGGGAAAATATTTGCTATACCTTTTACAATGCTCTTATGTCAGTCATAAACAAACACCAAGCCATCCATATCACCGCCAATTGTAGTCCTCAACCTTTCTAAAAACTATTCCCACGATGTGTCATTCTTAAAATCAACAATTTCCCAACCGACAGAATATACTTGGTTGTTACCATCCATGCTAGTTGCAATAAGTAATGACTCAGGATATTTTCCTTTCAAGAAGCAAGTGTCAATGGCAATAACTGGTCGTAGTGGTTTTGGAATCCATGAATCGATGCACCAAATGCAAAAAATAAATACTTTGAATATTTCATCTTTTTCTCTTTTGACTTCAGTAAGAGTTCCTGGGTTTAACTCATTCATCACGTGTAAATAAGATGGTAGTATTCGATATGAATCCTCAAAACTGCCTCTAACTTATTCCAATGCAGATTCTTTTGACCGCCACGCCTTGTGGTAGATTATGTTTACCCCTAACTTCGACTAAAATCTGAAATTAATTTCTTCGGTCTATACGGCCAACAGACGTCTGTATACTTACACTTGATCACAACCCAAGTACTTTGATATTAGCCTGCTTATTATCGCTTTGGACCACTGATGATTGGCATGTATGGGTGTTAGCATATTTAGTAATCTTCCAGGTTGATGAATTCCCAATGGTAGCTGCATTCAACATCCACTTGCAATTTTTACCCTTACACCTTAGGTACCAAATTGCCTATTAGCTAGAACAACCTTTCACTCGAAAAAAATGTTTCACAGCCAGCATGGACATCCTCATAAACAAATGACGCCTAATTTCAAATACATCGTTTACTGCAACATCCACCACTGTGGATAATCTATCAGAAGGCGTACCACTATTCACATGTGATGACTTTGTCGAGGCAAGGCAAAGAATGTTTTCGTTATCCGTTGCGTGTTTCTCATTCTGCCCTGTTCCGTCGGAACTCTCTTGACATTCCCCACAATCATGATTTCATCAACACGTTCATCGTCCTCATTACTGTCCTGATGATCTTCATTCGGTATGTTAAATACGTTCTCATCGATTTGTTTTGAATGTATTACATCGTTAGTCTATATCGGACTATTAGAGCTCAATCACTTTATTGGTGAGTTGCTAGCACCGTCTTTAGCCTGCGTACCTCCAACATCTCGAACGGTAACACATATTGGTATTCTTACGTCAAATTGTTTTATAATCTCATTCAAAAAACATTGCACGTGGTGATCATTTTTTATAGGGAAGATCGAGATATTTTTTATGATCATTTTCTTAGTTTGTCATTGAAGCAGTTGACAGATGAATTCATTTCCTTGCTCTGAATCATCCTCGGCCTCATGGCGTACTTTTTTGTCTCTTTTTAGGTTCGGCAACATCTTCTTCTCTGATCCTCTTCATATACGACACATAATAAGCTGAGGAATCTGCTTCTTCTCTTACCAACTCTGCATCATCCTCCTCTGCCTCCTCTTCCCATTGCAAAAGTTTTTTTCGTTCTTCTACAATTGGTTTCATTCGTTTAACTTTCACTTTCTGTAGGAAATTAAATTATGAAGTTCAATCCTCTTCTATAAGATAGTTACTATATTCAATGTGGGACTAAACTAAGCATTAACAATTACATAAATCATACCTCCCCGTTGGATTTTTTTTTCCCACACTTGCTTCTTTTCTTATTCTCTATGGTGTACATTCATACATTTCCATCTAAACATCCTGGGCTTGTCCCCAAAGCATTCGACACTCTAAACCATCTTCAAATGCTCAAGATGTGATATTACCTCATATGCGAACACCTGAGAAATTGGAAGAAAAAAAATTAGCATAAAAGCAATTATATTATAGTACATGTACTTAAACCACTTTAAACACTCTAACATAATGCGTGAATGGTATCCTTACCCCCAATGCAACTGGAAAACCCCCAAGAGTGTAAGTCCTATTCTTTGGGTGACTAGTTTGCTTCAAGGCATTTATCATGCTCTTTTTAGCACTATTTACGGTGGCCCTGTAAGATAGTTCACCCCATGGCATTTCATCAAATCTCCTTCAATCACTGGCCAAATGAAGAAGCTTGTCTTTGATTTTAGTTCTCTTGGCGATGTCGTTGATTGATGTGTATAGAAGCAATAGTGTTATGCTCACGACATCAATGTCTGACTAACTTGAGTTTATCCGATCGTAAGCTTTTAACACTTCATCATACGTGGCTTCCTCTATCGAACCTAGGTGTTTAATGAACTTTGTTATTGCCGGAGGACCATTTAGCTCGTGGTATTTGGCATATGCACCATCAAAATCACCCATCTTGAGCCACGTGATGATGGCAAATTCCCTCTTGCCAAATTTCACCTTCTTACTAGCGAAGTTAAAGTATATGCTATTATCTTGAATGGATTTCTCGTCAGGTTTGAGTTGCCTCAACAACATGGAATGTATGATCTATTTGCACCAAAATGTATGTTCATGGTCAAGAGCAATTTCAGCAAGACAACTCTTCATTTGGAGTATTTGCTTTCATGTTTCTGTCAATTTGGACCGGATCATCTTCATATTGGTTTCATAGTAGCAGTATTGGGAAACTTGGGCATTAAGAAACTCTCCTTGAACGACTATTTGCACCTTTAGATGTTCCTGCACATAACAATGGAAGGTTCAACAATGCAGTCGACATATGTATCCACGTATGTATCGAAATTTTAGAAGGTTCAACAATGTAGTCGACTTATGTATCCATATGTGTATCGATATTTGGTCGACACTTTAGTCGACATAATGGTCAACAATTAGTTTGACACATTAATCGACATATGTATATAGTTATCGACATATTGATCGATAGTGTGTCCACAAATATGTCGACAGAATTTTAAACAGTTGACATTTTGTTAAAGACTTGTTCGAGACTTGTTCTCGACCTAGTGTTAATCCATGGTTCTCGAGTGTTTTGTCAACAATTTTAGTATATTCAAAGTTAAAAAAAAAAATGTCATAGGATATGAATGGTTTTACCATATGCAAACGATATGTGAGGCAAAAACCTTAACTTGCATAACATCTTCTAAACGGTATGCGGGGTAAAAATATGAAAATTAGGAAGTAATATGCTCACTTAGAAAAAACAAGAAGGCAAATTTGAACTGACCTTCTTCGTGTGGTCAGTCGGCTTCTCTAATTTCTCATTTGGAGCACTCTCTGCCAGTCTGCCACCTTGCGTACCCGCCATTGCAATTATATATGTTGTATATGGTGTATATATACTGAATGTATATCGGTGGTCAAGAAGACAGAGTAGTAAGCGGTTGAAAAATAATACAAGCGTCTTCTTCTTTAGCGACTGAAGTGATGGCGAATGGGAGTGAGAGAACGAATAGGAGAATGAACAGTCGCGAAACTAAATCAGGCGTAGTTTTCAAATATAGTGGCATTTTTTTAATTTTTTCCAGGTCAAATGTATCATCGAATAAAAACTCGAACTAATTGTCGACTTAAATGTCGACTGCAATATCAATCATTTTTGTCGACAAAAAAGTCGATCAAAATATCGTATCCATGTCGACCCTAGATTCATACACCATTTAATGTTGAGCTTTTGTCATTATTTTTCAGTTCAACTAAAATAAGATGCCAGCCTTCTTAAAACACCCAATTTACAAAAAATGGATCTTATTTGTTTGTGGGTCGGGATTTCTTTTGCATTTTTTTATGATTACTGTTGAAATATCTACATAACCTGTACGGGACATTCATACTAGGCAACCATTTTCAAGTAGGCACCTTCGTAATGAGATGTTTAATTGATGAAGAATGAAGAAATGGAGAAGAATGCTGAAATGAAGTGAAACGATGAAGTTTAAATTCAGGGGTATTTAGGTGTTTTCTTGTGATAAAAAACCATTGGCCTGTTATATTTGCAAAGGATTTGTTGGACCTACTATTTTTGCAAATGTTTCTCCACAACCTGCTATTTTTGTAAATTTCCCGACTATCAATGGCAGAATCAACTCACTTTAGGACTTCAGAGGATCAAATAAAAAAATAAGAAGTTGCACATCTCAAAATTCAAGAATTGTTAGACAAATTGTTGAAATCTCAACAGGCTTTAAATTCTAAGATTGAAGCTAATGACAGAAGGAATGAAGACAAGGTGGCTAATATAGAATCTAAGATGTTTGGTCTCATGAAGATGGTGTTTAACAAGAAAAAGAAGTAGAACCTGAATGCTCACAAAGTATAGATAGAACTTCCTTACGACCTACACCAGTTTAGAAGGCAAGAGATGAGCTGGAAACAAGCTTGTAGATAAAGCAAAACCCAAATAACTAGTTGATATCTCATCCTAAGATCGAGCTACCAATTTTTAGTGGTAATGCCCTAAGAGAGTGTTTAAGGAAATGTCAAAAGTATTTCCTTATATATCAAATCCCAAAGAACCAAAGAATGAATGTGGTAGAGATGCATCTAGAAAGGAAGGCAAAGATTTGGTATCAAAGCTCTAAAATTTGGCAAAAGGCAAGATATCTTGGAATGAATTTTCAACAGCTATGTCTAAGAGGCTTGGGGAACAAGGTTTCAAAGATGAGATAGAGGATTTTAATAAATTGCAACAAGATAGATTTGTAAGAGAATATCAAAAGAGATTTCAAGAGATGAAATCCTTGATGTTGATTAAGGATCCTCATCTCTCTGAAACCTATTTTATTTATTCATAAGTGGGGTAAAAGAGGAGATTAAGCCAATGATGAGGCTGCTTAAACCTTCTACACTTTTGGAGGCTTTTGAAATCGAAGAAGTTCAAGAGCAATCATTGGAGATAATGAACAAATGAAGCAGAATTGTATCCAAGAGTATGGCAGAAGGATCTAAGACAGGCGGACCATCAAGATCTAGTAGTAAGAATGGGAGTAAGCATTCTGAAAGAATAGAGAATGACCTACGAGATTTCAAAAAATTACACCACAGGAGATCCAGTATAGGAGAAATAATCATTTATGTTTCAAGTGTGGGGAGAAATATCATCCAGGGCATGAATGTAGGTTTGGGAGCTTGAATTTCACGGTGGTAGATAAGAGGAGTTTGAAGAAATGCCACAAAACCCAACTACATGTGAGCTTGGTTCGGGTGCAAGAGAATCAGCAAATCAAGCTCCAAAAATTCTTGTGCTGTAGAGGGAGAATAAGGAGGTATTTAGTGGTGATCCAGTGAGTGCAGGGAATGAAATGGAAGTCGGGCAGCACCTGAGTGAAGAGGCTAAAGTTCAAGTCGGGCAGAAACTGAATTTTCAGATAGACATGGAGCTTATGAATGCTCCAATTCTTCAAGATATGTCTGTTAAGCAACAAATGGTTGTTAGAAATAGGAAATTGCCGTCAAGTATACTAGGAGGGAAAGATAAACTAAAGAGCAAAAATTCTAGCAAATGGAAAAGGTTGGGAAGTAGGTTAAAGTCGGCTAAAACTGAGCGACACTGTCGCAATTGGTTTCTGTCCAGATTGGAGAAAAACGAAATGGCAGTTGGTTGATGTGGATGATAGCTCACAAGAGGAAATGAGAAACCTAATAAAGAAGAATAGAGAATCTGGTGTAGAAGTTGGACAATGTTTAGGGGTGAAAGGGACTAGCCCAAGGGGGTCCCAAGCTATATCATGAAAGTATGTCTGTGGAATTTTAGAGGGTTGGGTGGACTCTCAACAATTTCCCAACTAAGGGAAACTATAAACTTCCATCACCCGGATGTAGTGTGTTTACTAGAAACTAAGCCAAAAAAAAAAAGTGAAAATAAGGTGTGTAGGCTACTGCATTTTGATCAAAGGTGGAGCTATGTAGAACTGGATGAAACAAAATGAGGTATTTTAGTTTGTTGGTCTGAAAATGTTGTGGTAAATTAGTTGATTAGCAACAACTTTTGTGTGCAAATACAATGTCAAATAAATGGTGATTTATTGAAATGCTGGTTTATTTTTGTTTATGCCTCTATAGATAGTAGGATTAGAGAGAACGGCATTTTCTGGAAAATGAGAGGAAAAAATAGGGAGAGTTGTGGATTTTGGGAGGGGACCTTAATGACATTTTATATTTTTCGGAGAAAAGAGGGGGTAAGATTAAATCTAAAATGAGTTGTTTGCCATTTTGGAGTTTTATAAGGTATATGGAAATGGTAGATTTAGGCTTTGTAGGTCATCCATTTACTTGGTGTAATAACCGAGTGGGAGAAGGTTTTGTTGAGGAAAGGTTGGATAGAATTTTTGGGACGCCAACATTTGATATTGGGATGAGTTTTGCTGCTAAAGAGGTGTTTATGAAAGCAATGAATAGTTGATAGAAAGGTTTTGGAAATTATAAAGAATGACAAGTTTGAGTGAGCAAGGTGTATAGAAACATGCAATTGGGAATGTTATAGTAAAAGGTTGGATGATGAGCATACATTTAAAATATGAATTTAAAATGGAGAGCATACCTACAAGAATGTGTAGAACACACAAAATTGCAACTCCAATACTCTTTTAGAATAGTATGTAGAGGATTTTATGTCTGATCCTAGGATAAGTGTGCTACACTTGATCTAGAGAGTTCAAAGAAAAAAGAAGCTCATAATATCTAAGAGTCAAAGAGTGAAGATAAAAAAAGAAAGCATTGGTGAAAGTTAAAGGTAAGGTACAAGAACAGTTTGCAAAATTAGAAGACTATATTGCTATGCCATAGAGCCAATCTTGATTTTTCAATTTATGTGAAAATAGAGGATGATGAAATAGATAGGTTTCAAAAGATGCATGTGTGTTGGAGTGCCACTAAAGAGGATTAATGGAAGGCAGTAGGCCTTTGATTGGAGTAGATGGCTACCACCTAAAGGGCCCATGTGTAGGCCAACTTCTAATAGCTGTTGGGACTGATGCCAACAATGGCTATTATCTAGTTGCTTATGCTATCATAGAGATAAAAAATAATGTATTCTGGAAGTGATTTTTGTATAAACTTATTGATGATCTCAACATCACTACTGGTGTAGAGTGGGTGAGAATCATTAGTAGACAAAATATAAGTAAATCCCAAACACTTTAATTAACAAATAGTTACATATGCAGCAATTCAAAGTTTAAATCAGTTCCTTTGACTACAAGGGTTGTGTCCAACAGTATACGAGTTGCTTCCCAAGTTCAACATTGACATTGTGTACAGCTTCAGTATAATAATTTTAAGAAGGAAAACCTAGACTTGTTTTGAAGCAGAAGATGTGGAAAATTACTAAAGCAACTTTTATTGAAAAATATAATTTGCTGATGCAGAATCTAAGGGAAGAACACAAGGCAGCCCATGCATGGTCGAAAAATGAGACTACTCATTTTTGGATCCGATTACAGTATAATATAAAAATAAAGTGTGATATGCTAGTTAACAATATATGTGAGACCTTCAATACTACAATATTGAATGCAACAAGTAAGCTTATAATTGGAATGTTGGAAGGATTTACATGACAAAAAGATTATGTTATAAGAGAAAATGGGGAAAAAATAGTAGGTGGGAGATCTATCCAAAAATAGGAACAGTATTCTGAGCGCGCAATTGAGTATAATTGTATGTATGTAGGTGAAGGAAAATTACAAATTAATTGTGCAAATAGTGGGCAATTTAGGGATGATCTCAATGGTAAGAGTTGTGACTGTCAAAATTGGGATCTGACTTGTATCCCTTGTTCACATGCCATAAGTGCAATTTGTGACTATCAAAAATGGGATATAACTAGTATCCCTTGTTTGCATGCCATATGTGCTATACTTTATAATGAAAATAAAGTTGACAACTAGTTAAGTCACTAGTATTCAAGGGAGGTTTACTTGAAAGCATACATTCTTGTGATTAATCCAATTGAAATACTAGAATAGATATGTGGCCAAGAACTAATTTGCTCTCTATTTTGCCTCCCCATTTTCTACGTCCAATCTGGTAGGCTAAAAAAGTAATTAAAACGAGAAATCTAATAAGGTTAGTAGAGCTCTAAGAAAGGATATAACAAGTGTGGACATTGTACAGTATGAGGCCACAGCAAAAGACTTGCCCAAATCTGAATCATTAGAGGCAAATGACAGAAAATAATGAATAGCATGTTATGGAACTTATATAAATGCAAATTTGTTGAAGCATTGATGTTTGATACTCTACTTTATTAACCTAAATATATTTTGTGCAAGAATAGTCCCAAATTCAGACAAAATTTAGCCTTCACCAATCCCAAAATGAAGTACTACAGCAACAAGATTCAACATTTCGATCTTAGGAAAATGTGCAACAAAGTCATCTAGATCAATCCCAAATTGAAAGTGAACCTAACTCAATGGACCTTCCAATGTGAGAAACAAATGTGGGATCTAATAGGATTATGAGATGCGCCAAGTCTAGCCATTGCAAACTAATTGGGCACAATGAAAAAACTACCTAGCCTTAGCTAGAAGGGCAAAACATTGAGTCTTGCCCATGTCGTTAGATCATCATTGTGTTTTTAGTATTTCATCCTATTGAAATGTTTGCCTTGTTTCCTATTTCACAAATTGAAAAGCATGCTATTGTGACTGGTGGACCAACTCTAGTTAATGACAATGCACAAGATCTACACCCTAATAGGGCTGGATGTTTAATATAATCTCAAGATAGCATGCCACACTTTGGTTCTACCTCCCACACTAGTGGCACATCTAGTGTCGTCTTTAGTATTAAAACAAATGACTTAGTGCATGATGAGAGTCATGCTTGGTTGACTAAAGTAAATAGTATCTATGTATGAGTTGTTTACAATTTTTTTATGTAGGATAGCCATTAATTGTGGCCAATATATTTAATTCGTAGGTTATGATCCAAGAAATTGAACAACATGCACAGTTATCTCATGGCTATTATCTTGAAAATGTGGAGGCCACAATGATTTCACAAACTCCCCAAAAAGCTATAGGTCAGTCTTTTAAGAAAGTGGGAAAGAAAACTGACAGCACTCTAGCCAATTCATTGCCAAACACGAGTACTAGTGATGTTGTGCATGTGAAGCCTGTAATAAATTCTCAAGCTTCCCATAATGTTACTGCAAGCCAATTTTCTAAGAATGTGAAAAAGGCAAGGTGATACTACACTTGCTACTCAACCACCAAACAAGGTTAGGAAATAGCAACCCACTGATCCAAAATTGAGGGCAATGAGACCTTTCATTTCCCTAGGGATTAGTAATGTCCCCCAAACCAACTCAATGGGATCCAAAGAAAACCAAGATGAAGACCTATTTTGGTCTAGATCCCATGAATGTTAAGGGCAACAAATAGTAGCAGAAAACAATCCTTGGTGCAATAAGTAGTAGCAAGTTTAGAATCCCTTTGGATTATTGGTTCCATCTGGGACTTGGAAACATGATCAAAATGAGAGAAATATAGTAATTCTACTCCCTCCACCTAGCACTGAGACTCTTGTGAAGGAGATTCCAAAGAAAAAAGAAAGGAAAAATTTTCCAAAATTTTAGCAATTCCATTTGGTTGTGACAAAAGACTGTGAAACTCAATTTATAGGACCTTTTTATGATAATATAATTGCATAATAAACTTAGTCGAACACTTAAATTTTGGTATATTGTTATTTTCATAGGCCTTTTCGAATTAGATATGTACAAAGTGATATGTATTCAAGATAACTGGTTTTTTTAGGCCTTGGAGCATCAAAACTACTTTACTTAGGCTCCTTTTGATATTGATATTTCATGTGTTGAATGATTTCTTTGCAGATAATGAAAATATTATTATTTTTCTCTAACTTATGAAACTTATTCTTTTGGTCTACACAGTTAAAGCATTGTTCAATTTGTTTTTCTTTGATATGCAACCAGTCCAAACACAATATCTTGTAGAAGACATAATTCCGGTGCATAAATTCAAAAAACTTACATGCTACAATCCAGTCTAAGACATTTAAACAATAGCTTTCTACCCATGATTAAATCTTTCAAACAACTCTAAACTATTGTTGCAATCTCATTTTGTAACATCATCCCCTTTCCCAGCAATCACTAGCAGTAGCAATAGACAAGGCACATGTAACATGCCTTTCAGCATTTTTACTTTCTTCGTGCAAGCAACTGCATCGGCTTCTTTCTCCTCTAGAGATTTCAACAATCCTAGAATGATTTGCCTCCCTCTTGCACACATTTGGAGGTCATACCAATAGCAAAAATTGCAAGCTCCAATTTCATGATATCTTGGACAACTAAGAAATCTCCTTCCTAGATTAGTTGTTGTCTAGCAAGTCTTCAATGTTGCTCTTCTCCCGGATTAGATGTTGCTTTAATTGATCTACAACTTTTTTTTGGGATGTTGACACTAAGTGACCACCTCTGTCTATTGTTCCTTTTGACTTTTTTTTCTCCCCCAACACTATTCAACATGAGTCCCACAATAATAGGGGAAAAAAATTTCTGCACATTCTTGCCTTTTCCAGCTTCATGTGACAAGTACGTGTTCATCAAAATTATACTTTGGCCTACCTGATTGTTCGTTAAGGACCAATTAATCTCCAATTATTAACTTTAGGGATGAAATTAAAAAAAAATTAACATAAGGGACAAAATAGAACTGAACTCCCAAATTCAGAGACCATTGACGCTAATACTTTTACTCAAAGTATGACTTTCTCATAGCCAAATTAGATCCTCCGTCCCCATGTCTCTATCCCACTTGTGTGACACAATTAAAATTATATCTTTTCAATTGTGGCACACAAGTGAGAAAAAGGATCTGATTTCTCTCATGGCAAGTTAACATTGCGAATTAGGTTTGTCTTTTGTTTTCGATGAAGTCCTCATTAAATGTCTTGTCTAGATGGAAACTGGAACTTATCACCAATATGAAGTTGAATATTCTGACTAAAAATATCAACATTAATGAATGTTGATTATTCCAATTCATTCATCCTATAGTGTCAACAATTATAATAAAGGTGAATTTGGCTATCATTTAGAATTTTCAATGAATTCTAAATGATATATATAGTGAAAATTTCCAATTATCATTTAGAATTTTCAATTAATAATGATATATATAATGAAAATTTTCAATGAATTCTTTAAGTGATTAAGTAGCAGACACATAATTTTTTATGATTATAATTTACAGTGACTTTTATTTAGAAGTTTTGGCAATGTGGATGCAACACTATTCAAAAATAGAATTTATTAAGACTTTTTAGTATAAATATTACTACATATATATAAGAGCTTTTTTTTTAAGATAAAAAATAAAACTAAAACTAGCATCAATCATTCGTGGTAGATCTGACAAGTGGATGTGGTATTAGTGAAAGAATGATGATACTTTTAATAAAATTACATAAGTAAAATGTTGTCACTATAATTTTTTAAATTAATAATATTTTTTTATGAAAATTCATAATAAAAAGTAATAGTGACTAATGTGGTATATTGGAAGAGATAAAATTTTTGTTTATTATTTTACACTTCTTATTTTTGTCAATTTAATTACTAAAATTTTCAGTATATCACTAAAAATATCATTATTTAATTTTTTTATTATTACTTTTCATGAAAGTATTGCCAGTTTGCCACTCCTAACAACATAATAGGAGAAGGTATGGGTATTATTAATTCCGTTAATAATGGATACTAATGGGGGTGAATTATAATTGGATTGGTCATCCCAAATACTGCCCATGATCTCTTGCAACTTTTTTTTGTTTAGTAATAACATATCTAACATATCTAATATCTTTTCATAATGATTCTTATTTTTGTTAAAAATTATATCACTAATGCCTATTTTTCATTCTAATATATTTTAGTGTAAACTTTACTTTTTTTATTCACTCTTTATTTTTGAATTTGTTAATAAAAAATATAATAAGAAAATATTAAATATTAATTAAAATATATACCTAAAAGAGAAAATTAAATATTGACATTAAAAAATAATTAGAATAAAAATCTAATAAGATAAATAATAAGATAAACTAGAAACGGCAATGTGAAGAAATAAAAATATGTTACAGAAAATGATATACAGAAATGTTACAAAAGTTTGAGCTGCCAATGAAACTGTGAAAGCTATTTCTTGTCCACGATTTTTTCGGTTAATTACATTTGCTTCCTTGGAAGGTTTGACTTAATAACAAAACAATCTTAAATTTTAGCCAAATAACAATCTCTTCCCTCAAATACTCAATGGTTTTACCATCACACCCTTATACTAAATGGTTTTACCATCACACCCTTACAGCTAGTCAACAAATGTTGATTATATAAGTGGGAAAGGGTGGGAATTGGGTGGGAATTTAATGGATTGGAAATTAATGGAAATGGATAATTAAATATTTATTAATTTTTAATATTGAGTGAAATTAGTAGATAATGAGCATAATAATTCCATTACCCATTGGGATTCTAATTAAATGTAATTATTGGGTCTCAATGGGATTCTACTTGATTATGATCCTTAGGGCTGTTCAAATCATCCGGTCGGATCCGATCCGGTCCGGTCCGATCCGAATATTTTCGAATCGGATCGGACTGGACCGGATCAAATTTTGGATCAGGACCGGATCGGACCGGATCGAATTTCGGATCAAGATCGAATCGATCTGTTTGATCCGAATTTTTTTTTTCGCACGGGTTCCTTCACTTGATTTTCAAACTCTGGAAGACCTTTTGTTTTTCTCTCTTTTCTTATTCTCCTGTCTTCATCTTTGTCTTTTCTCAGCCAACTCTCCACTGTTCTCTGCCGATCGGATCAACGGTTGCGTAAACCATTACCAAACACAGTCCATTCAAAGCGTCAAGTGCTCATATTATGAAACATCAATCATTTATGCTTAATTTTGTCTCAAGACTTTTGTCAAATAGGTTGCAGGCAAACATAACTTTGAAGAGTTCCAGCACCATAGATCATACGTACTTGAACCAAAATTGAAACCATAACCACCACTCACAATCTTTCTCAAACTTCCAACCACAAAATCAAGGCAACAACAACAACAAAAGAAGATAACCCACACCATCAACTCATCAACTCATCATAGCAACTTACCTAACAATGCCGAAAGATTGGAAAATGGGAAGATTAGAAGATTTCAACTTCTGCATTAGTCAAAGCTTCTCACAAGAACTTCTATCATTAGCAGATGAATTATTTGCCAATGGCAAGATCCTCCCTGCAGAAGTCAAGAAATCCACCACCATCAAGCCTAAAGAACAAGCACCCTTTGAAGAAGACCTTCGATCAAAGCCAATTTCTCCTCATTTTCGAAGAGATAAATCCATAAAATCTCCAACAACAGAGAATGAGAGCCACCCCTGCAAACCTAGTGACAAGAAAACATAGACAACATTAGCTTCCAGGCAAGATATGAACTTCTGCAAACCGATCCGTTCGATCCGTTTTTTTTTTCCTTTTTCTCTTCTTCTTCTTCTTTTTTCTCTTCTTTTGCCTGAACCTCACGTTTGGAACAGAGCTTTATTAAAACAAATTAATCTGGGAACCTCAGTGAGGAATGCAGCAAAGCAAAAAAGAGAGAGGAATTGTTAGGAACAAAGATGAGAGAGATCTGTTTGGGAACCAACAATTACGAGTGGACAGTAACCAATAATTGTTAGGAACAAAACCAAAATTGTTTGGGAACTGGGAAGAGCCATTTCCGTAGGCCAGGTTCATTCGGATCAGATTGGATCGATCCGGCGATCCGACCTGATCCAATCCGTTTCAATTTAAAAAATCATCTTATGTGATCCGATCGGATCGGATCGAATCGGATCAACGGATTGATCCGATTCGTGAATTTTTTTGATCACCCCTAATGATCCTACTTGATTACCCAATAAATTTTCAATAAAAAACTACTAAATATTTTCAATTAAATCTTATTAAATCAATATTTTTAATTAAATTAACACTAATCATTGATTATTCAATATTGCCTAATAATTATCCATTTAACCATTCCCATTAGGACCCATAACCTATAACCCATCCGATAAATTTTTATCTCAATAACATCTCTCCCATTTATTCTCAATAGGTATTTTTAATTGGTATGAGAAATCCCATAACTCCTATCCCATTATATTTCTATTAACACTATAAAAATGTTACCAATTCTAATTAACTATATAAAAATAAATATAATCAATTATGAAAATAATAAAATATTCATAAACCATATCCAGTAATAAAATATTCATAAACCATATCCTTGTCCTCTTCCTCTTGTTCAACCTATTACTTCAACCTATCACTAACATTAATGTTTGAGCAGTCTGAGTATGTCTGCCTCCAACGTAAATCTCCAATTATCCATATTAACTAATATACATTTAAAACTATCAAATTGTGGGGAAAAATGTTCTGTATTCAAATTTATTAATTTGTTGGCCACCAAATCAAACATCAAACTACAAACAGCCAAAAAATGGTGCAAAGTCGACAGGTCTAAATGGGTTGAAAGAAATTGGCATGAGGCCTTCACCTTGACAAGCTATTGGGAGCTACAAGCTTCTTCAATGGTTTAATCAATGGTCACAAGCTAATTGGTACTCCCGCACAACAATTTTCGTAACAATTGGAGAAAGAAAAAAAAAAGAAAAAAAAAAAGAAAGGCCTGAGAACGGAGTAATCCGCCAGGTCTAATCAATGGTTCTGACCTCGACAACCAATCCTTACATTAATATGTACAACTATAGTTCTTGACGCAAGAAAAAAAAAAAAACATGGGAGCTAATGAATTATTTCGAAAATTTGAAAAAATTAAATAGTTAAAACAATCTCCATTTTGATTCATAGCATTTTGTTTCTAGCAGAAAATTATTATCTTCAGAATACATAAATATATACATATATCCACACATATTTCATATACAAATATATGTTTCTTTATGAGCTCAATAATTTTAATTAAGGAAATCTTGAGAAAATACTGCTTAACGGACAAAGTGTAACTAAGGTTATTTATGGCATTAAATAAATAATTTTACTTTACTTATAATTTCAAGGAAGAAAGAAATGTATTTTTTTTTTATCAAACGGTCGACAATTATATTAACTGAGAACCAATGAACATTTACAAACAAATGTCCCTCCAACTGGGGCTCTTCCTAGCACTAGACTTGGCTAAGACAAAAAGACAACCTATCACCTGACAACCCACCACCCACAAAACGACACCATATCGAGTTCTCCCAGCAAAAAAGTCATCAGCCATTGATCTGTACCCTGATCCTAGTTAACCAACCTCTCCCACAAAAAATCGGCAGCATGCCCTCTGTACCTAGCCCAAAACCTTGTTCTGAAACAGCAAAAACCAGCTCAAGCACCAAGAAACGTACCCAAAACAACAAAAGCAAGCACTATAACCATACACTGTACACAAAAAGAAAGAAAAGTAGCCAAACACCCATTTGTGCCTGAATAAATTCCAACCACGCAAGTCTTGCCATCTCCACGACCTCCTGGACTGGCATCCATTCTCTCTGAAACACCCACATATTTTGGCTCTTCCAAATCATCTACAAAAGATATGCTGTGAATTGTATCCTGTCATCCCAGCCCCTCTTTCTACTTCGAGAACATAGTTGTTGCCACCAATGCTAAAAAGGAACCAGCGGCGGAACTCGAACCCAATCCACTTGCGCCATCTCTCAAATTTGTTTTACTCTAGAACAATGAAACATGAGGTGTTTTATATTTTCATTCGAGACCCCACACATTGGACAAGTAGGCGCAACTGGGATCTTCCGTTGATGCAGCTTAGCAAGTAGAGGCAAAATATTATGACAACACCTCCAAACAAACTGTTTGACCTTGCCTATGACCTTGAGCTTCCAAGTAGCAGTCCACATACGATTTCATCTTTCTCGAGAAGTACTGGACTCAGGCCCTTGGTGTTACGGATTTTACACGCAAGTGCACGTGATCGTTAACAAGTAATAAAGAGTAAATATAATTTATCGATCCCACAAGGACTAATTGTTTATCAACTACCAAAATTGAGTTAATTCTACCTTTATTTGAATGATTTAAAAAATATTTTTTTATTTTAAGAAACTAAATTAAAACAAAATTTAAAACTACGCTAAACAAATTAATGAATTAATTTTAAGAAGTTATTAGATTGCTAAAGCTCTAGGGTTTTCGATTTCACCATAACTATTCCATATTACTATTAATCTACCTCTATAGTCTAATTTATTTTCGTGGTTGACAGTCGAGATTCCCTAATTTATTTACTAGTCCCTCTCGAGATCTAATAAAAATCTCCATAATTGCTAATTCACTATATTCCTATGTGAATTACAACAATTATGAAGTCATTAATTCCTATGGATTCTCATGTAGCGACTACACAAACCATGCAGGTATATTCCTAGCCTACATGCAATTTATGGCATTTATCTCAAAGAACTTGACACATAACTCCCCTTCCAGTTCGTTATGATTAACAAATCATCTAATTAGTCATCAAGTAATTAGAAGCATTAAGAACAGAGATAAACACTCAACCATAGAAAATAAATCCAAACTATATTAATAAAAAAATAATAAAGATTTCATAGTTAGGCTACATTGTAGCCCCAGAAAATTAAATTAGCTCATATTAAAATAAAAAGACATCACAAATATTTTTAACATTATTGAAAAAAAAAATTAAAAAATTAAAAAAACAAATAAAAGGAAAAGTTGAGAAATTACTCTTTTGTTTCTTGTTCCTTAGCTTTTCCCTTCTTTTCCACGGCTGCCTTCCTTTTGGTTTCTTCTTCGCCCTCTTTCTCTCTTCTAAACTAACACTAAACTAAAAGGACAGGAACGAAAAGAACAAAAATCAAACAAAGGACGGTGGGTTGAAGAAGGTGATGGCGGCTGTTCTGAATTTTTTTTCTTCCGAATTCTGTATCCCTCTTTGTCTTCCTTGGTCGGGTTTTTATAGAGCTATTTGCTTAACTCCGAATCCTTCTTTCTTTTGCTTTTGTCTCGCAAGTTGTAATTGACTTCTAATGTCTTGTGTCCAAATCCCAGCTGTATTCTACTTATTTTCTTGATTGCAGTAGTCATTCTTCAAGTTGTAGCCGAAAGTCTTCTTCAAGTTGTGTTCGGATTTTATTCCTTTATTTCTTTCCACGACAGTTTCTTTCTTGTGTTCGGCTTTTCATTCTCCTATTTGCAGCCCAGTTCAGAGTCTTACAGTTGTAGAAGTTTATTTTGTTTCCAAATTGTAGTCAAGTTCTATTTCCTTTTTGTAGCTAACTTGTCGTCGGCCTCTTCTTCCTTCTTGTTGCCCGGCTCTTTCTTCTTTCTTGTACTCGGATTTATCTTCCTTTTTGTGCTCAAATTTTGTTTTCTTGTTGTAGCTGAATTTGTACTTCTTTGTTGTGTTGTGCACGGTTTTTGTCTTTTTCAAATTCTGCCCGAAGCCAACCTCTCAATCTTGTTTCCTTTTTCTGTCTTTTCTATTTTTTATCAGCAGCCTCACCGTCCTTCAATCACAAGTTTGGTAGTGTCATGAGAACCATTGACAAGTGAAGTTCTAGTTTTCTGATCAAATTTAGATTGGGCTCCAAGACAAAATATATATGTATGTGCACTTTTCTGTTTGCTATGGCCGCTCGGTTTTCTGTTTCCATTTTTCTTTGTTTGCACGGTTCTTGTTTGCTTACTGTTGAGCACATGCTGTTGACTTTTCTTTCTTGTGCAGCTGTCAGTTCTTGAGGCTACAGAAGTTGTCTTTGGCTGAAGCAATGTTCTTTCTTCCTTTTTGTTCCAGCCTTGTGCAGCTGCCAGAATTGAATATCAAAGTGCAGAGATTGCAAATTGCTTTCCTTTGTCTTGCTTTTGTTTTGTACTTTCTTGCTTCCAATTTTGTGCAGCCAACATTTGTTGTAGATTCTTTGTATTTTCTCTAAAAATGCAATTTAATAAGTAGTTTAAGCATAAAAATACAAGAAAATTAACCAAAAAAACTATACACTTAAACATCCTATCACTTGGTCTGCCACTTGTCGATGCTGCTGCAACTTTTGATACATCGACTTCACAGTATAACTCCAAATACTCGATGATGCTTCCCTTCGTAAAATGTACCGTGCCCCTATCCAACCCTTCCAAAGCCATGAAGCGTTTTGTTTATCCACAGCCAACAACACATCTGTATGCGGGAAATATTTTGCTTTCATGACCTTACTCATCAATAACTCAGGGTGATTGATAACTCGCACCAATTGCTTCGCAAGTAGTGCATCATTAAAACCTTGAATCTATTGAAAGCCCAACCCCCGTCCTTCTTGGAGTCCGTGAGATCCTTCCATTTCTTCCAATGAATCTTCTGCCTTGCATCTTGATGAGCACCATACCAAAAATTCGCCGTAATACGGCAAATTTCTTGACACACACCCTTGGTAAGTTTAAAACAACCCATGACATATGTGGGCAAAAGCATTAATCACTGCTTTAATAAGAACCTCTTTGCCAACTAAGCTCAAAAACTGCGACTTCCAATTCTGAATTCGATGCCGAACTTTATCAATAATAAACTGGAAGACTTCCCGTTTTGACCTACCAATCCGCATGGGCAACCCCAAGTATTGAGCATTCGATTGCTCCTTCACACCCCCATCACTTGGCAAATCTGAATCCTAACCTCCATAGAGATATTAGGACTAAAAAAGATTAAAGATTTATCCAAATTAATAGCTTGACCCGAGCATTGACTATAGAACTGAAGAAGCTGATACAAAATATGAGCTTGAGCCACATTTGCCTCACAAAATAACAAGGAATCATCAGCAAAAAACAAATGCGTAAGAATAAGTCCATTCCTACTAACCCTCATTCCTTTAAACTCCCCCTCTGGCACATGATTGATTGGTAAAAAATGATAAAGCTTCAGAAATGATCAAGAACAAATAAGGTGAAAGTGGATCCCCTTGCCTAATGCCCCTAGTAGGACGAATATACCCACATGCCTCGCCATTAATATTAATGGACAAATTAGTCGTTGACAGACACTCCCTAATCTACTGAACCACACTCCAGTCAGATCCCATTTTTGTCATCACCTGCTCTAAGAACCGCCATTCCACCTGATCATATGCTTCAGTCATATCTAATTTAAAAGCCATGTACCCCCTCCTCCCTTTTCTCAAGGAATTAAAAGTATGAATGCTCTCATGCGCAACAATCACATTATCAAGTATTTGCTGACCAGGAATAAAAGCCGATTGATTAGGACTAATACACTTATCCAAACACCCTTTAATACGATCAGCAAATATCTTAGAAATAATCTTATAAACCACATTGCACAAACTGATTGGCCTAAATTGCGACACACACACTGGAGAGGAGACCTTTGGAATGAATGTAACCAACGTATGATTAAGCTTCCTAAGCATGTGCTTACATTGAAAAAACTCCTTAACTGCATGACAAATATCATCTTTCACATGAGGCCAATAAGTTTCGAAAAAGAGAGGAGTCATACCATCCGGACCAGGAGCGGTATTCGGATTCATTTGGAACAAGGCATTTTTAACTTCAGCTTCCTCCACTGGTCGCATCATTCATTAATTCATAGCTGGAGTGACAGAGTGTGGAAAACCATTAAGCAACCTCGGACACTGGATCGGATAAGACAAAGCATATAACTTATCATAAAACCCCACAACTTCCTCCTGAATATCTCCTTTCATCTCACACACTTGCCCCTGAGAATTGATCAAACTCACAATTTGATTTCTCTTTCGTCTTTGAATCGTCGTGGCATGAAAAAATTTAGAATTTCGATCCCTCTCCCGCAACCATTGATTTCTAGATTTTTGCTGCCAATAACTCTCCTCCTCCAAATAAGCCTTACGTAACATATTCTTCAACCCGTACCATTGTCGCCAATCCTTAACACCGCCTTTCCTCCTCAGCACCTCTAACTGCACCTTAAGACTCTTAATCCTCCTAGCTGAATTCTGGGGAAAGTGAGAGCTTCACTGCAATAGATCCACTCGACATTGAGCAATTTTAGAGCTGAGAACATATTGCTTTGTCCCCCATTGAGGTTTACCCCAGGCCTCTGCCACAGTTTGTTGCAAATCCTCCCGCTTAACCTAATGTTTATCAAACACAAACCTTGGTCGAATACGTTGCTGTCGGGGATCCGAATCCAAAATAAGAAAAGAATGATCCGAAGTATGGGTTTCCAAATGAAACACCTTAGCCTTGGGAAACAACAACTGCCAATTCGGAGCTCCAAAAAACCTATCTAACCGTTCCTCAACAAACTCCACCCCCACTCTATTATTACTCCAAGTAAAAAGCCGTCCCACGTACCCAAGATCTACCATTTCCATCTGCCATACAAACCGCTGAAATGAAAGACAACTCTGAACTGATCGCAACCTCCCCCTATACTTCTCATAGGGAAACCTAATATCATTAAAATCCCATCCCATTACCCACCAATTGCCCCAATTAGGTTTCGCATGTAACAGATAAAGCCATTGTTGTTCCCTCAGCACACTATCAGTGCTCGCATAAACAAAAATAGCCCACCATGTCCGATGATCACCCTCAAGTTGATATTGAAGTTGAAGACAAAAAGTAGAACTAACCACACACCAAACAAGCACCCGAGGTTGCCAACACACCAACAAACCACCGCGAGTGCCCTCCGGATCCACAATATACCACCTCCCTTCAAATTTCAACTTTCGACATACCTTCTTCACATACCCCGATTGATGTTTAGTTTCCGATAAAAATACCACATCTGGATGTTGAGAGACAATTGTCTCTCTCAACTAGGAAATTGTAAAGGCTGCACCCAAGCCTCGACAATTCCATACTCCTATTTTCATTGGAAGTGTTGGGACCTTTGAGGATTGGTCCCGTGAACCCTAGCTGAAGAAAACTCACCCCCTTTAAGTCGCTTATGCTCATGAACCTCCGAAGAGCTCAACTTCTCACTCTCCATCAACCCATTCCTTTTCTCACCTATTTTGAACCCCCCCTGATACTCCAGGAATAGAACACAACTACCTACTCACTCGTCGCCACTTGGAAACCGGATGACATGGCCTAATAGGCATGCCTTTCTCTAAGCTTGCAACCACTGGAGCTAAATTTTCTGGTATAGCAGTAGAATAACCCAACTCCAACCCCCGTTCATCAACCTCTACCCCCGGAATAGGGGTAGTAGCATCCTCTATCGTGAGAGAAAGTCCCCTCGCCACTATTGACTCCAACGGCAACACCACATCGGGCACAGCAACAACAACACAAGCAGCATCCAAACCCACCAAATTGTCCCCTAAGCTAGCAACTTCAACCCCAACAGGACACGACAGACCTCCAGCAAGAGCAGTCACTAGAGGATCAACGCAGCTTCAATAGAACAAAAAGAAAGTTCCCGCTATCCACCTGGATCAACCAACGCCGAAGGAGCAGCAGCCTGGGGCAAAAATTCATGAGGAAGCAGTAGGCGCGTCATTCCCCTCCTGTCTGCCTCTCGACCATGACTTCTCATACCTATAGGATCAGTAGCCACAGCTGAAGAGTGATGTCTACCTGAAACAGAAGCTCGAGTACCACTAGTATTGCGAAAAACATTTCCCTCACCCGCTCTCAACCACAGACCAAACTGGCCCTCCTTCAACTGCTTAAGCTGCGTATCCTCAGCTCTTCTCCCACACCATTTGTCCCCATGACCAATACAGCCACAATATAGACAAAACAAAGGCAAAAACTCATACTGAAAACTCACCCAGCTAACCTGATCATTGTATCGAAGCATGGTACCTCGTAACAGAGGAAGGGGAAGATCCAGTGTAACTAAGGCGCACATGTAACAGCCTTGGCTACCACCAAATTCAGATAACATCACTTCATGGACCTCTAGAAACACCCCTACAATCTGCCGAGCCGTAGCAGCCGTGAACCAGCTCGATGGAACATTCCAAAACTGGACCCAAATTTGTTGTCGAGAGAACTCGCTATCAAACCAATTGATAGTCTGCTGCTAGGGACGTAACACCAGAAATTGATTTTCAAACATCCATCCACGCCCTGCCAATACCCATGCTCAATCCTCCATGGAGTGAAACACAAACTAAAAACAATTTGTAGCCAACTCCCGAAGAAAAAATGATTTATGTATCGGCCACAACTTCTGAAATGTATGCTTGACACCTATGAAATTGGCCTTTTTTTCCCCGCCTTACCAAACTATGCTCTCCCTCATCTATGGCATCTCGCAAATAGTCCTCCTGCAACAAGACACCAACCTCTTCCCCCGCCGATAATTGAAGGTGCTGGAGCAAAGCATCAAGGACTGGAGGATAGCGTGAAGAACCGCCCCTCTCTATCTCTCCTGCCCACACGTAGGATAGCAAAAAAATCTAACTCTAACTGTCTCTCCCTTCACTGCCCAACGGGCAAAGAAACTTCTACACTAAGAAAGAAAATGGCCAAAAGTAAACTTACACCTTGACTAAGTGCAAATCGCCCACACTAACCTCTCTACCGACTGTAGTAAGAGACCCTTTCAATCCCCGATATGAATTCAAAGAAGAAAGAAATGTATAGATAAATGAAATTATGGAGTCAAATACTTCATGTGTCCTCAAAAAAAAAAAAAAAATCACTTTGAATTTGGTACAATTTTTTTATAGATTACAAGATACAATAAATTTAAAAATATAAATAAATGTATAATTTTCTATTTTTATCATTACTTTTTAATGAGTTATACATTATCTTATAAGATTAATATAGGAAATTTGTACTAAAAGTAAATTATTTCTTGGAATAAAAAGATTTTTGAAATTGAAATTTTTTTTTTTGAAACGGAAGCATGACTCCTTACCCGAAGCATAAGGAGAAGTGAATTCCATCCTAATTTTTACCATAACTATTCTTTCTTATGGCCGTGCGAGATATGATGGTATTGTCAAAGTTGTAAATTCCTTTGTCAAAATTTGAAGAAAGTATATGTGAAAATTCTGTTTTGTATTTTGATTAGTTTGTTGTATGAAAAATCTATATGTAGCAAATGAATTCAATATTTATTCCTAATTTGAGCCCATTTCTTATTAAAACTGTTAAAAAAGATTAACTAAGAACACGAGCTATAAGTGGGCAAGGAAAATCCGATGGGCGAGATCACATGAATCATAAAAATATTTACTCAGTGATTCCTGTATTTCCAGATCTTTAGGGGTCGTTTGGTTGGTGGAAAAGTAAAATTAAATGGGAAAACAATTTCTTGAAATTTAATTCTGATGAAAATGAATACTTTCTAAGAAATTTAAATCTTAAAAATTTAATTTTGAAAATTTTGAATACTTATAAAAATATCTATTAAAAAATTAACATAACAGTGAATCACACATATATTTTAAATATAATTTATTTGACATGTATATCTATCATATTATTTTATATTAGTGATAGAGACAACTCTTTTTGGTCTTTTAGTCAAAATATAATTAAAATTTATTAATTTTGTCAATTGTAATAGATAACAATACTTAAACCAAAAAAAAAAATTTTACTTTTGTGATAATATTTTTTGTATAGGCATATCTTTATAGTTTATAAATAGTTTATGTATTAGTACTATCACAATTAGTGTCTATACTAATAAATAATGAAAATTAAAAAGAATGTATAAAAATTAAAGAAATAAAAATATGAAGAAAATATAAAGATTTAGTATAATAAAAATTAAAAAATATAAAGAAAATTAAAGAAATATGAATACAAAGGAAAATGTGAAAAAGGTGATTCTAAAAACAAATGTATAGATAAACTTATATTTTTATAAAAAAGAATAATAATGATGATGTTAACAATTTAGTAGCAAAATTGAAACTCAAGAAAAAAGATCCTGATTTAGGTTCAAATCAAATCACAAGTCAAAAAATTTAATGAGAAAAAATAGAAAATTACATAGTTTTTAATTTTAATAGATAAAACATAAATGAAATAAGATTAAAAGTAAAAAATATGTTATTAAATTAAAATCCTAAAAAAATAATCAAAATAACAACTTTTAATAAGAAATCAAAATCTTGAAATTTTGCACTTATTTTCCCTGTTTTTAGAAATCTAATTTCTTTTCCAAAAAAATTTAAAACTCAAACAAATATAGGACAGATCAACCAAACACCGAAATTTAAAAATAAGGAAACAAATTACTTTCCAAATCAAAATTTCTTACCAATCAAATTGGGCCTTAGTTGATTTGTAACTTTCGAATATAAAAAATAATCAAAGTTGACAAATCCGCAATCCTACAAATTTTATTTCTCGAATCTATTAGCTGGATTTGATTAAAAAAAAAAACATTTCTTTAACGTCAGCATGAACATTTGGTTAATTAGAACGATGCTAAATTCTAACTATGGGATTTGGTTCAATGGATACGAATATTCAGTAGTTCAGTTTTCCCTTTCAGTGCTGAATATAAAATTCGGCCATGATCGTCCATAGCAATCAGGATCTTTTTCCCCCTTATTTGGTTAGAAAGGAAAAGTGATTTCAGTTATTAATTCCAATATTATTTAAATTTGCATTATTTTCAAAAGTAATAATTTTATCATTATTGTGTAAATGTATATAAAAGTCAATTGACATGACCACATAAATATATCAACAACAGAAAAGTTTCTCTCAAGATTGGATGTGGAACATATGTGGGAGAAACTATTAAATAATATTGACCGTACATGAATATTTATTCATTTTTAGTCATATAAATATCACAATAATCACTATAAAAATTAACTCATAATTTACACTGTATAAATCATTTGTTGATCTACTTATCTCGTTCAATATTATAGCATCTCATTTCTGAATATTTTGTAGGATATCAAGAAAAGCACTAATCACCATGCTTAAGGCTGCATAAAAATTGAGTTAATTTTTACGGGCACTGACTACAAGTGAAGACGAAAATCAATAAATGGGTAGCTTTGTAACGTCTGTTCTTCATAAATTATATACTACATTTATGAAGAACAAAACAGTTACACATACATTATCTACTATATTATATAATTCTAACGAGATTACAACCTGGTAGAATATATATAAAACACCCTGGTGATTAAAAATATACTCCTTCCCTCACAACTTTTTTTAAGTTAAAAGATACAATAAATTTAATACACAATTAAATATATAATTTTATATTTTTATTATTTTTTTTTAATTTAGATTATATATTATTATCATTAGTAAGAATAATATCATATTTACCCTAAAAAATTGATTATTTTTTTGGGACAAAAAAAAAATTCAAACTAGTCTTTTTTTTTTTTTTTTTTTGAAATGGATGAAGTATTGCTTCTTGGAAGCAATAAATGCGGCTGACATTTAACAGCGGAAGTTAATTACTTAATGGCCCCGTACGGGTAGGTGAGAAATCTTAATTTGGAAAGGAATATATTTTATTATTTTTAAATTTCAGTATTTAGTTTGTCTGAAAAAATAATTTGATTATTTTTCTGTATTTATTTTAATTTTAAATTTTTTGTTAAAGCAATCAAATTTTTGAAAATAAGAAAAATAAATACAACATTCTAAAATTTTGATTCTTTTTTAAAACTTATTATTCTCATTGCTTTTCTTAGGATTTTAGTTTAAATAAACATATTTTTTTATTTTTAATTTCATTTCATCTATTTTTTTCCCTTTTAACCCACATATATCCTTTATTTTTTAAGTATTAGTCATGTGATCTTCTATTTTAATTATTATTAGTTTTAATTTTTTATTTTTTGAAAAGTTTATTTCAAAACTTTTTTCTATTCAAATTCACAATTTATTAAAATAAAAAGCTATGTAATTTTCAAATTTTTTCTCATTAAATTTTTTTAGTTGTGGTTTGATTTCATCCTAAATGAGTTTCCCCCCCCCCCCCTCTCTTTTGGCTTCAATTTTACTACTAGGTTATTAACATTATAATTATTATTATTTTCTTTACAAAAATATAAGTTTATTTGTACATTTGTTGTTGGAATTCCCTTTTTCATATTTATATTTCTTTAATTTTCTTTATCTTTTTTAATTTTTGTTACATTAATTCTTTATAATTTCTTCATATTTTTATTTCTTTAATTTTGATACATCTTTTTTAATTTTTATTATTTATTAGTATAGACACTTATTATGACAGTAGTAATAAATTAATTCTTTATAAACTACAAAAATATTTTTGTACCTAAAAAATTATTATATCTTTTGGGTTTAAATATTGTTATACATTACAATCGATAAAATTAAGAAATGTTAAATTAAATTTTGTCTAAAACGCAACAGAGTTATCTCTATTGTTAATATAAAATAAGAGAAATAATATAATAGCTATACATGCCAGATCAATCATATTTAAAATATATTTGTGCTTCATTATTATATTAACTTTAAATTTCTAAAAATAACAATCCCATATAACTTTATTTTCATGCCAACCAAACTAACCCAACGAGAGAACAACCTTAACTACCAGTCAAATCTTCTAAATCACAACATGGTGCATTGATTACTCACAAAAATTATTCTGAAATTTTAGGTGAGTCAACCCATGCAAGTCAATAATACTACTACAGAAAGTATAAATTTTATTCCAGTTGGTTACTTTTTTTTCTTTTTTTATTTTTGGTTTACGCTCAGAGAAATAAAAGGGATCATCCAAACATATTTTGTCATAAATCCGAAAAAAAAAAAAACAGAAATGCCCACTAAACTATTCCATTCTCAAAAGCAGCACCCCAATTGTTTCTAAATAGGTATTTGTTCTCTAAGAAGATTTTCCAATATGAAATTTTTTGCCAAAATTATTTCCTTCTCAAAAATAGAAAATTGAATATCCACACAAGAACAAAAAAAAAAAAAGAGAAAATCTTATATTTATTTATTTACTTATTTATTTAATCTCCTATAAGATTATAAATTTATTAATTTTTTCGAGCGAGATTCAAAAACTGCACAGCACCTATGACCTTAACTGTGTACCACCACAGCCAATCTTCAAATCTAACATTTATGCGTACCGTGTCCAGACAGGTACCTGCCCATGATATACCTATCTTTTTTTCTTTTTCCTTTTTTTTTTAACTACAACATTAGATATTGTATTTCATTCCAAAAGATGTACAAAACAGCCAATTGGTTTGACAACAATTCTAGCTTGGCAACATTTTCTAGTGCCCACTCGGCTAATCTATGACAGTTCATGTTTTGATCCTTTGGGACATATACAAAACACATTTTGTCAAAAAGGCTACACAAAAATTTGATATTTTCGACTATAGGAGAAACACTAACTTCAAAACTTTTCTTTTGACTTAGTTTTTTAACTATATCCTTCATATCAACTAATACAGTGACCTATTTCCAAGCTTGTTTGTTAGCCTCTACTTGTGCATATCTAACTGCATCCAGGGCTACGGCTACTGAATTCATCTGAGAAATCCTAGCTATTGCCCAAGCTTTAGTTATCTGCCCTCTAGCATCAGACGCTATTCCTCCAAAGCTTGCCCTTTTCACTTTGCAGTTACAGCTACTTATGTATATTGTACTATCTTCTACATCCCCTATGCTACCATGTTCTACAAGAGGCCCTTGACTCATAGTTGTTGTTCCATAGGCATGGCCATGATCATAGTTGGAAGGTAACTGGAATTCCTGCCAATCCTGCAGAGCCTGTCCACTATTTCCTTTTCTGTCTATTTTGATTCCTTAAAGACCTACAAATTTCTAGTTTTCTATAACATCTAGAGAAGGTAAGCAATTAGTTGCATACTATATTGGGCCACATGACCAGTCCCAACCATGCAAACTTTCTGCCACCACCATTCAAAATTGATTGTATCATGCTTCAGTGGATGCAAACTTTCTGCCACCACTTTTCAAAATTGATTGTATCATGCTTCAGTGGATGCAAACTTTCTACCACCACCAAGTGATTTGAGTATTAGAAATTCTATTCAGGATTGGTCTAAATGTTGGTATGTAAATAAGCCAAGGTGATTCTCAAATCCGAATTGATTTGCCATTCTCTACCTGATACCTAATTCCCAAATTCAGTACATATCTAGCTTTCATCCATCCTTTCCACAACCAAGAAGCACTTTCTCTTGTTGCTACAGCCAACAATCCCCCTTGACAGAAGTCATGATTTTACTCATTAAAAGATTAGGCTTAATAATCATCCTCCACAGCTGTTTAACTAATAATGCATCATTAAAAGGATGAATATCTTGAAAGCCTAGTCCACCCCTATCCTTGGTTCAATCAGTTTTCTCCATGCCTTCCAGTGTATCTTGCATTCCTTGTTCTCATTGAATCCACACTAGAAATTGGCCATTTATCTGATTATGACCTTACATGTCCCTACCGGTAGTTTGAAACATGACATAACATATACATGAAGCGCATTGGTCACTGCTTTAATTAGGACTTCTCTACATGCTATCTTGAGAAATCCAGCATTCTAGTTTCCTATTCTCCTTTTGACTATTTCCAACACAAACTGGAAGACATGCTATCTTGCACTTTTCTGTTCTATGATTCCTTCCAAAATTTGAGTGATCCCAGTTTTGGAGCTGTCTGCAGTGTTTTTGTTGAAGAGAACTGAGGACTTCTCCAAGTTTACACGTTGCCCTAATGCTTTATTATAGCTCTCGAGTAGTGCTTTCACTTGGTTGGCCTGCTCAGTAGTTTCTTCACAAAATAATAGTGAATCATCTACAAACCATAAGTGAGTTATCATAGGACCATCCTTACATATCCTCATGCCTCTATAAGTTCCCCAATGAACTACTTGCCTAATCATGCTAGAGAAGGCTTCTAAATAATAATGAAGAGGTAGGGTGATATTGGATCTCCTTGTTTGATCCCTCTAGAAGGGATGATATAACTACAAGCCTCTCTATTCAAATTAAAGGGAAAATAAGAAGAGCTAATACGTTTTAGCATCCATTCAATGAATGTTGCTGCAAATTCCATCTTCCGTAATACTTGAGCAAAAAAGTCCATTCTATCCTATCATATGCTTTGCCATATCTACCTTTAAGGCCATGAAGATTTTCTTTGAACCTCTAATGCTATTTAGATAATGAATAAACTCATGAGCAATCGACACATTATTAAGAATCTGGCTCCCATGAATAAAGGCTAGTTGGCTCTCATTTATACATTTAGGGAGACAAATTTTCATTCATTTGGCCAAAATCTTTGAGATTATTTTATAAATAACATTGCATAAATTAATAGGTCTATAGTGAGAGATTTTAGTAAGGTTTTTGGTTTTAGGAATGATTATGATTAGGGTTTTGTGTGAGCATTTTCCTATGTGAAAAAAAATCTCTTACTACTAAACAAATATCATTTTGAGAAAATTCTAGAAAGATTGGAAATATAAAGAGGTCATACCATCAGGACTAGGTGCTTTTTAGGATTCATCTCAAAGAGGGCTGCTTTTATCTCTGAATCCTCAACAGGTTTGATTAGCCTTTGATTTATAGCACTTGTGATGGATTGTGGGATTCCCTGCAAGATGATTTGCCAATCAGTGGGGGAGGATGTTGTGCACAAATCTATGTAGAACTTTGAGAATACCTCCTTTACTTCCTCTCTATTCTCACAAGTTCCTCCCTCATCCTTGACTAATCTTTTAATGCTATTTAGCTTCTTTTTTTAGGACAATATAGGCATGGAAAAATTTGGTGTTTCTATCTTCCTCTCTCAGCCACTGGATTCTGGATTTTTGACTCCAAAATAACTCCTCTTTCTTATATGTTTCATGCAGTTTTCCCCTTAGATATGTCTAGATCTGCCAGTTCCTAGGTCCACCCACCCTCCTTGTTCATGCTCTCCATTCTCATTTTTATCTCCTTAATCTCCCTAGCTGAATTAGTTGAAGATCTTTTACTCCATTTCAGAAGTTCCATTCTACATTATCTATTTTTGGCACAAAGTTGGAACATTGGAGTTCTATGCTGCTCAACTGCCCAATCTTTTTGAACTACCTCCTTCACACCACACTTCTTAAGCCATCTCCTATCAAACTGGAATCTTCTCTTGGTGTGAGTCCTTTCTAGAACTAAGCTCAGAATAAGCATACAATGGTCAGATGCTTCATTGTCTTCATGTAGTACTTTAGCTTTTGGATATTTCAGAATCCAACTTGGAGATCCAAAGAATCTATGATAGAACTTAAAATGTTCTGTTTTCTTGTTAATATTAATTCAAATTTTAAGAGGAATTATGTGGTTTTTATATGCTTTTTGTTTTAGGTATGAAAACTGATGCATTTGAGAAAAAGTTGATAAAAGGCAACAATTGCAGCAGAAAAAGAAAACTTCCTATTCCTTGCATGGGTGTTGGTTTTAGAACACAAAAGAAGCTGTATAAGTCAAGTGGCCGAAATTGGAAACGAACTGCAGGCAAAATGGAGAAAAGAAGGGATTTAGTCTTCATCTGTTTGGAATACACCAAAAGGACAAAAAACCAGCCGTCCATTATTTTTGTGGGAGACCGGCTGCTCTTTTTATTTATTCGATATCGGTCGCTCTTTGAACATTCTGGAAACCAGAAGCGCCTCACCTCTTCAAACTTGGCCAAATTACTTCTTTAGGAAACAAGAACCGTGTTGCAGTTGGGAGACAGAAGACAACTGAAATTTGGAGAGGAAAAGAAGAAGGATTCTGCTATTGGAAGAAGAAGAAACCGAGCTGAACAAGGAAGCAAAAGATAGTTGGAACACGGAAGAAGAATTCAACCACAACTTGGAAAAGAAAAGAGGAAGAATTCTACCGCACAATTGGAAGACAACAAGAAGACTTCTTCAGCTGCAACTTGAAGAAGACACAGCCATGTTGTAGAAGGACAAAGAAAGACTACTGCAATCAAGAAAAGAGAAGTCGCTGGGATTTGGAAATAAGGAAAAAAAGCCGACTGCAATTTGAACACAAGAAAGAAAACAAAATCAGTCGCAAGGAACTAGAAGCCAATTACAACTTGAAGACAAAAACAAAGAAGGATTCGGGAAAGAAAATGAAAATCAGCCATCATTCTCCTCTATATAAACAACACGGGGTGCAAAATTCTGAAGAACATTGAGAAACAGCCACCATCTTCTTTTCCTCTAAACGCACGTCCTTCCCTTTCTTCTTTTCTTTTCTTCTTTTCTCCAGGAACGATGTCCTTGCTTGTTTTTCCCTAGAAGACAAAATTACATTTGGGTTTGCTTCAAAAACAAAGTAGCCGCCTATTTTTTTGTCATCCTAGAACGTCACGTCCTTTGTTTATTTTGTTCTTTTCTTTCTTTTAGTTTTAGTCATATTATTTGAAAAAATTCAGTAGCCATGTATGCCACCATGAGTTGCTAAATTCTCTTTTATAATTCAAGGGAAAGATTGATTTCAATTGCAATCACTGTGAGGTCTTGTTATGAATTTATTTTCTTGCTTTTTGTTCAAGTACTTGTTAATTCTTGATTTAATTCTATGAATAATTGATGATTAATTAATCTGACAAATTAATTCTTCATTATTTATTCTATTGCTATCCATGAGTTCAGTGATCCGTAATTGTCATGAATAAGTGGACCAAGTAGAAACTAGGTTAATTATGTGTATGGCTTGAAATATGCATGCTTAGCCTGGGGAATTAACGGGACAAGATTAATTTACTGTAACTATTTTGGTGTTTTAATCTTGGTTTAACTGTTTTCAAATATTTTAATGCTATCATTAAATTGATATGGAACGCTATCGTGACCAATCATTTAATGGTAAGTTTTGATTTAAGTTGCTGGGCTCGGTCAATTATTTTAGGAAAATAGGAATTTATTACGGCTATCCTAATAAGTTTCAAGTTAAATATTTGAATTTGCAAGATTATTTTTTGTGACCTATGATCAGTGATGCAATTGAATGATATCGACCTTTGGATTGGAAACTCGGTAAATTTGGTAACTTTCGCTATTTTACATTTTTTTCCTACTTTAATAATTATTTTTATTAATTTTTAGAATTTTTCGTAACTTAGCCATCATTCAAAAATCCCCTTGTTTTATTTATTTTTATCTTATTGTTCAAAACTTGAAACTATTCTTCGGTTCCCTTGGGATTCGACTTGGTCCACTTTTGTTGCAAATTAATTTTACAATCACTTAAGGATCAATGATTAATTTCGCAGGCTTCGACAAACTAGCCAATCTATCAAATCTTTCCTCAACAAAGCACTCATTTTCTCTATTGTTTGCCCAAGTGAAGTCCTTACCAATGTATTTTATTTCCTTCATACCTATGTTTTGTAGATAAGCCCACTGCAAGGTCCTGATGTGTACATAGATGGTCCAAAATTTGTCATAATCTCCCACCTTTTCACATTCCAGTTCTAGGTAGAAATTTGTATCGACAATTTGGTGGACTATGATGTTCTCAAACCAGCATGCTAGTCATCCTCCACTTCTGCCCCTACACTCCACACAATGCCAATGTTTCATCCCTTTTAGTCTACTACACACAGTTGTGACAAAACCTCTCCTTTTGTTTTTGCTCTCACATGCATATAATAGACATGAAAGGTGGACTCTTAGAGATTCCTTTAACTGAGAAATTGTAGATGGCCATTTCAAACCTCTATAATTCCATACACACACTTTCATTGGGCATTTTGGGGCCATTTAAGGCTGGCTACTCCCACCTCAGCTATTATTAAGTTCTTCTCTTTGTCCAGTCTTTGCTTTTTCCCATATTTTCTATTACTTAACTTCTCTCCCTCTTCCTTATCTTGTAGCTTCTATGCCCCCTTTCCCCCTCGCATTGGTTTAGGCTTTAGAGAGTAATCATATATCACTTTATCCTTACCATGCTGCCTTTCAGGCCTTCTTCATCTTCTGTTTTTAGTTTCTCTAATCTATACTGACGATAAGGGGCTCTTGTTTAGAATTTGTTGGGAAGCTTCTTCCATAGGAATCTTGATATCCTCATTCTGGATGAGGATATTAATCAACTCCCACACTTGCTCCTCTCTTTGGATTATCTCCTCTCTTTTTCTTTGTTCCAGCTTCATTGGAGATCCTTGGCTTTGACTTAGTCCCTTCCTCATTTCCTTATTCAGCTATGAATGAAAGTTACTTTTCCTCTCTGTGCCCTCTTTATGTATTTTGCCTCCAATTCCTTCCTTTATTTCCTCCCATTCTTCCTTTGTTGTTTCTTTTTGCTCTCCTTGACTTCCTCCCTACTATCTCATTATTCTTTTATGTTATAGTAACTTTTTCATTTGATTCTCTTTGATCCTTATCCTCCACTCGCACTATCTATCTCCCAACCATACTTTCTATACCATCTGCTTCCCATTTGTGATTCTCTTGCCTTATTCTGCTCTATTCCAATCCCCAAATTGGCCTTCCCTCATCACCTTTCCTCTCATATCTTCTCTTCTTAGTGAGCATGTTCTCTCTGTATGACCAATCCTACCATAATAAAAACAAATGGTTAGTAGTTGCTCATACCTAAAATCAACCCAACAACTCTCCTCTTTGAGTTTGATTTTGGCTCCTATCGTTAGTGGTTTGTCCAGATTGTGCTTTACTTACAGTTTCATATGTCTCTCTTTTTGCTTCCTGTATCCGATATAAAAACATCCAAAACTTCTTGGAATAGAGATCCAATTTTCCCTCCTGTTTCCTTGGATAACTAGTGCTTTGGTATGTTCCAAACTTGCACCCAAATATCTACACTATTGAAACTTTCCTCTTTTAGTTGCAGTTCAAGAGACCATTCCTTAAGAAGTAGATACTGCTGATCAAAGGACCAAGATCTACCATTTAGAACCTTTTTCTTGTCTTCTTGAGTTCTAAACACAAACTGGAACATATTGTGACTGACGGATTTGTCGAAGCCTGCAAAATTAATAACTGGTCCTGGAGTGATTTTAAAAAATTCCAAGAGAACCGAAATATAATCCCAAATTTTGAATAAGAAGATAAAAATAAAACAAAGGGGCATTTTTGAATGATTAAGTAACTTATTGAAATTCTGAAAATTAAGAAAAATAAATATTAAGCAGTAAGAAAATAGAAAATAATAAAAATTACCAAGTTAACCGAGTTTCCAATCCAAGGGTCAATATCATTCAATTGCATAACTAATTATAGGTTACGAAAAATAATCTTACAAATTCAAATATTTAACTTGAAACTTATTAGAATAGCCATAATAAATTTCTATTTTTCTAATATAATTGATCGAGCCGAGTACCCAAATCAAAACTTACCATCAATTGATTAGACACGATAGCGTTCCATATCAATTTAATGATAGCATTAAGATCTATGAAAACAGTTAAACCAAAATTAAGAAACCGAGATAGCTGCAGTGATTTAATCTTATCTCATTAATTCCCCTAGGCTAAGCATTCATATTCAAGTCATAAACATACTTAACCTAGTTTCTACTTGGTCTACTTATTCAGACAATCATGGATCACTAAACGTATGAATAGCAATAGAAGAAATGATAGAGTGTATAATTGCATATTTATTGGGTCAATTTCCTTGTATTTTAGTTGATTAAAGTGCTTGTTTATATGGATGTTAATTGTTTTTATGATTAATGGTTAGGGTGGAGCATTTTTAAGAAAAAGAAACAAATAAAGAGAAACCTATCTCTTGGCAAAACAAAAAATCTTCTAGGGCACTTTTATTTTCTTCGGACCAACCGCCATCTTATTATTTTCCTAAAGAAAGAGCCACACACAAGGGCACGAGAGAAACAAAGAAAAAAGGAAATAAAAAACGGAAGCCAAGCCAAAACAAAAAGAGAGCAACCCATTTTTTTATTCCCTAGAGGCAGCCCTATATAAAAGAAACACAAAGGCAAAAGCAGGAGTGGGCTCGGGAGCCACACAAAACAAGACAAAAGCCGCATGGATGGATAGTAAAGCGACCACTCCTTTGATTTTGTGTATGCTTTTTTCTATTATATCTAGCTAAATTTTTATTTTTCCAATCAATATTAATTGAGGTTTGATTCCAACAATTGTGAGATTTCAATAATTTTATTATTTCTTTTATTCTTGAGTATTTATATATTTTCTATGCTTCATTATATTATTGGATTAAATTATTAGACAAGAGGCCTATTGTTTAATAGTTGAATTCGGTAAATAGTCATTTAGAATAATTAATCGTTTGTTGATTGTTCTAATTCAAGTGACAAATAACAACGTCGCAAGGTAATCAACGCCTTAGATTATATGTTATGAAAATATATATTCTAACTTAAATAAACAAAGCAATTCTGGGTTTACTGGTTAGTAATTGGATCTTTTTGAATCTTAATGTAATTAATAGACATAACTTATAGGACAGATCCGAAGGTTGTGTTTGTTAATTAGAGAAATAACTCATACGACAGATCCGAATGTTATCGAAAAAGTAAGAAAAGATTAATTCTTAGAGGATTGATCTTCATCAACAACTATAACTAATTTATTCAAGATAAAAGAACCTATCTTTTGAATCAATGATCAATTCAAGGAATCAATATCGAAATTAATTCTTGGTTGGAAGGTTCTCTATATTAATTTTTTCCTCATATTTTTAGTTGGTTATTTAATTTGTTTAGTTGTCTTAATTAATTCTTGCTTATTTTCATAATAAAAAAACCCCTTCTTTTATTTTATTTTATTTTGTTTAAGGAGTAAATATAACCAATCTCTGTGGATTTGACCATCTCACTGCTATCTACAGAACTTAGCCCACAGAAGGATTATTTTTTGCGGTTTCGACACCCATCAATAAATAATGAAGAATTAATTTATCAGATTAACTAATCATCAATAATTCATAGGAATTAAATCAAGAATTAACAAGTGCTTGAATAAAAAGCAAGAATATAAAATTAAAAACAAAACTACACAGTGATTGCAATTGAAATCAATCCTTCCTTTGAATTAGAAAACATAATTTTGCCACTCATGGTAGCATACATGGTTGTTGGAATTTTCTAATAATATGACTAAAACTAAAAGAAAGAAAAGAAAAACAAGAAAAGGATGTGCAGTCCAATATGAAGGAACAATGGCGGTTGCCTAAGCAAAAGAGAGAGATACAAAACACTACTCTAAGGCTGCCAAGTATTTATAGACTACCGAGTGTCCTTTTCCTTGTAAAGCATAAACTCAAAAAAAGGAAACCAAATAAGAATGGGTGACTGCTGGCCCAATTTTGCACACTTAACAATTCTGCAAGAAGGAACTTGTAGTGTCACTTTTTGTTTCCTTTTTCTTTGTCTTCTTTTGTTGGTTGTTTGTGCATCTCATTTTTCTTTCTTTTGTTTCCTATTTGTTTCTTTATGACTTGTTTGTTTCCTTTTCTTTTCTTTGCCCATATCTACCTTGTTATCTTTTGTTTCCAATTTGTTTGTTTCCTTTTCCTTTTCAAAGCTGGCTAACCTTTTGTTTGCTGAATGAGTTGATTTCCCTTTTGTCTTGTTTTTTTTCTTCTTGCAACTTCTTTTGTATTCCAAGACCAACGCCCATGCAAGGAATATGATGTTTTCTTTTGCTACTTCAATTGTTACATTTTATCAACTTTTCCTCCAATTCACCATTTTTCATACCTAAAACAAAAAGTATATTAAAACCAAATAATTCCTCTTAAAATTCAAATTAATATTAAGGAAATATTAACAAAAAAAGGGAACATTTTAAGCCCTATCAGTGACCTAACTCCCTGATAATAACCAAATCTTTGAGAGGCCATATTGCTTGCATGGTAGCTTTCAAACCAAAAAAGTTTGCTCTTTTCTCCCTATAAATCTTCCCTACTAAACTCCATTCACATTCTTGTTTGCTATGACTGATGTCACCTTTCTCCAACTCTACACCAAACTCCTTTTCCACTGACAAGCTAATATTCTGCTGTTTATCCACAACATCCCCTTCCATTTCTTGTTTAGGCTATCCCAAAGGCGATAAAGGTACACTAGATCAACAGAGATCACCTGCCAAGGACATATAGATAGACAAAGGATAGTTAGCACTTTCTAGGGTGGGTTTGAGCGCATTTACCAAATGCGCATAGTCTTTTTGGGCACATTTGACAAATGCGTCCAATACCCAAAAAAAGGCTTTTGATTTTTAGGGTTTCCAAATGCACCCAAGCCATAAATCCCTTAGTTCACATTTACAAAATGCGAACTAAGGCAATAGACTTTGACAAAAAAATCAGCCAGCCACCATTTCCATATGTAACTTTTTTGCTTCCATCTGTAACAATCAATAGACTTATTTGCCCGCCCTCACCCATTTTCCACCTTTGTTATGCCGTTGTTGCCTCCCCTTCCTCTGCCTTTCTTCCTCCCTCATCATCTTTCACCACCCATTCTTTTTATCTTTTTTGCTGCCATTGGCCTTGACCCATTTCTCCTTATTTCTACTAGCCGCTGCCCCTACTCCTACTCAAGTGTTGTTGTTGTTGACAATTTTCTTTAGTTGGCCGCCTCCCTTACTCATGTGTTGTTGTTGTTGAATGAACATTGCAACCACACACCGCCCATTTTGTACGCCACCCATTTCGGTAAATGTTACCGAAATGTTAATTTTTAATTTATTTTTGGCACAATTAATTTGAAATTTACAGTATATTATGAGATTATTAGTGGAAGTGAAATTTTTTGTATTATTTAACAATGAAAGTAGTATGCGAATATATATTTAAAAATTTTAATTATGTCATTACAGTGAGCACAAATTTTGTTGTATGTGGAAATGGGAATATTTGTATTGATTTAATTTTCATTTTTTCCAATTTAGAAAAGAAGGAAATTTTTTTTGGGGGGTGGGTGAATTTTGGGCTCTAAAACTAGTATGTTCGCAAATGTGCCTAAAAAAATCGGCTTTGCCTAATTCAACTTGAATTTTACGATATATTATGAGTGCCGCTGTGGAAAGAAATTGTTTGTATTATTTGGTAGTGAAAGTAGTATGTGATTATATATTTGAGAATGTACATATTTTAATTATGTAATTACACGAAGCGCAAATTATGTTGTATGTGGAAATAGACTATTTGTATTGATTGAATTTTGCTCTGTCTAACTCGACTTGAAATTTATAGTATATTAGTGGAAATAAGATTGCTTGTATTATTTGGCAGTGAAAATAGTATGCGAATGTATTGTTACAAATTTATATATTTTTAATTATGTAACTATACCGAGTGCAAATTTTATTATATGTGGAAATGGAAATTTTGTATTGATTGAATTCTGCTATGCCTAATTGAACTTACATTTGGAATTAACCGCGGTTATTAAATTTGATTAGAATTAGAATTTTCATTTACTTTGAAAATCATCTAAATTTTTTATGGAAGTTGGTTTGGCAATGTAGATTATGTTTGAGAATTTTTTCAATTTGGTTATTTGATTATGGTTAATTATGTTTTCTATTGAAATGCAGTTGTTTGTATTAATTGAGTTTCAATTGTGCGTTGATAGATTCTTTCTACACATAATTTCAATTTGTAACAACACTTTAGTTACGTTGTGGGGAATTTAATGGTAGTTATCAAATGTGGTTAAAAATTGAGTTGTGTTTTGATTTGAATAGTTTGAGGGTGTATGTGTTTTGTTTAGAGGAATGGGAAAGATAATGATAATGATAATAGTGGAGAATGATTATGGGCATTTTCATTACCATTGCGTTGATTGTTTAGTGATGTGGAATGACAATGATTACCATTGATGATAGTTGGTTTTCTGAATCTTTAGAAATGGAAATTTAATGATCTTTTCATTTGAAATTCTAAATTCCAAATGTATTATAGATTAATTATGACGTCTAATAATAATAATAAAAATAATAAGTTAATTATAAATTATTTTATATTAATTATAAATTAATTGCAACAATGTGTATTAATTAATTATTATTAATTTATTATTATGATATTGAATTAATTAATTATTAATTAAAATAATTATTAATTAAATTAATCTTAATTAAATAATTATAAATTAATTAATATTAATTAATTAGTTTAATTATGTATTAATTATAATGTTCAGTTAATTCATTATTAATTTATAATATAATAATTAATTTATTTGTTATAAATGAATAATAATAATAAAAAAATCGTTTCTGGTTAAGAAGACCCGACTATGACTCAAGAAGAATATATTGTAGGCTTACTAGGAGAACTATTAGACTTACTACTTGTGATACACATGGAAAATTTAGAGAACATGACTAAAAACTTATTTAATGCAATTTCAATATTCTGTAGTTCATTTGTCAATTTTGAACCTTTGTACATTTTTCCGAATAATTGTCGGAAAAAAAAAACCCCCAAATCAACAAACTATCAATGTAAACGATTTTTACTTACGTAATGACAATGTGTCCTATTGACAATATAGTTAGGGATGAAATTGTGTATTACCTAAATATTTTGAAACACCTTTATCTCATCGCTAATGTAACTAGTGATCAGACGTAATTAGGAATAGCAAGATGTGTATTTTACTTGAAATATGACTCTTAGTTATGATCCATACATAAGAGGGTTCCATTAGAATACACTTAAAAGTTGATACAGTATTACCATATTAGTTGTTCACTTTGATAGTAATAGAAGCAAATACATTTATCTAGCTACTGTTTGGCCTCTTATTAGTGTACTAATTTCCTATACTACTATAAATATATATACATAAACATATTTATCTGTTATATATAAATAAGTAAAAAGTGATTTCATAATTCAAAACCCTACTACATTAATAAGATTTTATGTATTTAAATTTCTTTGAGTTACAATAAATTGTAATGACCCTAAACCCTAATATCCTTGTGCAATATATTGTAATGCAACAATTATAATCCTATTATTATTATTTTTATTGTTATTATTATTATTATTATTATATATGTAAGTACATGTCATACAATAATTTTTACACATATAGTTATCCTTTAAATATAAATGAATAAAATTGCATTCAAAACAAAAAACCCTACATGTATTATCATTATATCTATAATTATTATAATAGTACAATAATTTATACTTTTATCTATATATATATAAATATATATTTATTTATCATTCATATATAAATAAACAAAGAGTGTCGTCAAAACATGAAACCCTAATTTTATTAACTAGTAATTTTTTTACTTAATACCATCTTTAATCTGATATTAGCTCTTAATGTTATTATCACTTTATTTTTATTATGAATATCTCTTACTATTATTACTATTTTCATTATTAACTCTTATTATTAGTTATTACAATAATAACTACAATTGTTAGCTATTGTTATAATAATTATAATAATTACAGTAATTATGTTATTCAAAATAATAATATAATTATTCATAATAATTATAATAATATTATTATTATAATTATTGTGAATAATTATATTATTCACAATAATATTATAATAATAATAATCTTATAATAATTAGTAATAATAGTTATTATTATAATAATAATTACTATTATAATTAATTATAGTATTTATAATAATTATAATTATATTATTATTTTTTATTCTAATAATTATAGTAATTATATTTATAATAATTATAATAATTACAGTAATAATTATAATAAATTATTACTGTATATTATTCAAATGTGCCCAGACCCAGACCGCACAGTTTCTGCCTAGGTTGTTTGCATTTGCTAATTGCGTCCAAATCTTTTGGGTGCATTTGGCAAATGTGAACACCCTACCCTTGGAAACTAAAAAATTTTTATCTCACAAACTTTCATCTTTTTTAAATTAATCACAAAATTGGAAAAAATCTATTCATACCGGCAAAAATTAGCTCCTACATAGATTGACTACATTAATGCATATATATGAAGAAAAAGCTGCTCATTTATAGTTGAAAATCAGAATTAATAAAACTAGTTTGTGCCTTTGGTCTGAATTAACGTTCATAGGATGTTGGCTACGAAATCTACATCAGATTTTGGGGGACTGAAAAAACAATGAAAAATGCCTCCAATAAAGGGGACCAGAAAATCTCTCTTAGATAGAGAAACAAAACCACTCTGCCAGAAGGACTCCAGCGGTCCCAGCAATCGCTATTAATACACTAATGGCAAACAGGGACCAGAAAATTCTATGGTATAGCCATCTAGCTGTAGTCAATTAGTCATTAAAGAAAATGGTGCTCGGTTGTTAGGCCGCTACTTGTACGACTCCTTTGTTTCTTTCCAAGTTGAACATCTTAACCTAGCCTTAAAGTACCTAACAATGGCAAATGCGTGAGGACATCTTAGCCTACTTGGTTCCGTTTGAAAATGTTTTTTTTTCGGCTTTTTTTGTTACGAGGAAAAAAATTTGATAGGAATTTTTTTGGAGGATTTTGTTTTGAAGGGGAAAAAGGAGTGTCGGAAAAAAAATTACAAAATAATGTCACTAAAACTTTGATAAAAATCTTAATTTTTTAATTTTTGAAGGAGAGTGTAAAATTATCTGGATATTTAATTTTCTTATGTATAATTAAAAAATCATTCTTTCTGAAAAAAGCAGTTATTTTCCCAATATACATTAGGATATGAAACTAGCTCTTTTGCTATGCTTTGCCTGGATAAATCTCTAATTTTTGACTAAATATTTAGTACAATGGTTGTGTCTTTAATTTTAGAGTAACAAATTATCAAAAAAGGGAATAATAATTTTGATTTCCTAAATTCTGCATATTTTGACTATTAAATTTATACTTTTATCATAAAATTATGCAACCTGATATAGGAATTACACCCAATACTATGTCCTAATTTTCTGTGTAAATTAGGATAAAAGGACATAATAAATTAAAAATTATATAAAATTGACAGAATCTGAATTTAACCACACCAAGGTAAACACATGTATACACGGCATATTATCAAGTTCTCCACCTTACTAAATTAAAAAATTTCAAATAATTAGATAGAGAATTATATTATTAAATATTCAATAATTGACGTTGGAAAGTCAACCATTTTAACTTTCAAATATTTCGACGGCGGCAGCCGGCAGCGGGACCTCTACTTGATTCATTTGGCGTGATTCATCATCGGATTTTGCAGTAAATTACACTCAATTTACAAATTGTGGTGATGTAATTTATACCTACAATATAATTTGGGAACAGTATGCATTCTACATATGCTAATTGCATTAGGACAATTGTCACAATTTTTTTTTTATATTGGTGGATTCATGGTTAAAAAGAAAGTACTTTACATTGATTTAGAAGGAAAAAAAAGAGAGTTAAAGATTAGTGTAACCCAAATTTTACTAATTTAAATTTTTAGAATCAGATTAAACTGTGCTTGCTTTATGACTTCGCAACCAATTTAATTAGGGATGGCAATAGGTGTATTTCGGTCATGAAGTCGTGTTTTGATATGAGTATTACAAATTAATTATAAATTCGAACAAGACCCGCAAACCTTACTTGTTTTCATTTTCATGTTGAGTTTTCGTATTAGATTCGTGTCATATTTTGTGTGATAATTTCTTATTGTATTTTCGTGTCATGTTGTAAATTGCCACCCTTAAATTTAATGCCAACATGTGTTATCCAAATTTAATGTACTTGTGACCCAATTGCTTATTTAAAGTGTCCAAGCTCAAAATGATCAATCACGAATATGAGCCATAAGGGAAAAATGGAGAAAAATTTCTCTAAAGTCCTGTTTTCATTTTCCCATTTTCTTCTTCTAGTGTCTTCATCAAATTCTGAATCCATCTTCAACAAATTTTTTCAATGCCTTCCGGCATCATCCTCATCATTGAATGTTCTATACACTCCAACCAACTCTTCTTACGTATCTTTGTTAGGATCTACTATTCAAAACAGGAGATTCCTCACATCCGCTACTCCAAAACCACTAGCTATAGTAGAACCTTCAGCATATGAACAAGTCCAGGCCACTGTGAAATGTTGCAAGCAGAATGGAGTGCAAATTCGAACCCGAAGTGGAGGTCATGACTATGAAGGCCTATCCTACACAGCCAGGGTCCCGTTCATCCTGTTTGATCTTAAAAATCTTAATGCGGTTGACGTCAATTTGGAAGAAAAAAGCATATGGGTTCAATCTGGAGCCACTCTCGGTGAATTGTATTACTGGATCGTGCAGAAAAGCCCCAACCATGGATTTTCAGCTGGAATTTGTCCCACCGTTGGCGTTGGTGGGCACTTCAGTGGAGGCGGCTCTGGTACAATTTCTAGAAAACATGGTCTCGCTGCTGATAATGTTCTTGATGCTGTAATCATTGATGTTAACGGGAGGATTCTGGATAGGAAATCAATGGGGGAAGATTTGTTTTGGGCCATTAGAGGGGGTGGGGGAGCAAGTTTCGGTGTCATAGTTTCCTGGAAAATCAGATTATTGGACGTTCCACCAATTGTAACAGTTTTTAGAGTGTCCAGGACAGTAGAGCAAGGCGGAACAGATCTTGTTATCAAATGGCAACAAATTGGTAACAAGCTTAGTAGAGACCTATTCATGAGGTTGATTATAGTGGCGGTTGGAGGAGGGAATAGCAGAACTATTCAAATCACATTCGAAACGTTATACCTAGGCCGAATTGATCAACTTCTTGGCATAATGAACCAAAATCTTCCTGAGCTTGATTTGAGGAAGGAAAATTGTATCGAGATGAGTTGGATTAATTCAATACTTTATTTCGCAAATCGAAATATAGACAACATAGATGAGCTTAAAAACAGGGTACGAGACCCCAAAAGGTTTTTCAAAGCTACTTCAGATTATGTGAAGCAACCTTTGTCAAAAGTTGCACTGGAAATGTTATGGAAATGGTGTTTGGAGGAAGAGAATCCTATACTGATTTTTGAACCTTACGGAGGTAGGATGGATGAGATACCAGCTGGGGAACTTCCATTTCCACATAGAAAAGGAATTCTGTATAATATTCAATATTTGGTGCAATGGGATAACATTGAAGAGTCAGAAATGCATATAAGTTGGATAAGAAGTTTGTATGGACATATGACTCCTTATGTGTCTCAAGGACCAAGAAGTGCCTACTTGAATTACAAAGATCTTGATTTTGGTGTTAATAAGATTGTTGGTGCAAGTTATTCAGAAGCTGAAAACTGGGGAAGTATGTATTTCAACAATAATTTCAGGAGATTGGCAATTGTGAAGGGGAAGACTGATCCACAAAATTTCTTCAAGGATGAACAAAGCATTCCACCCCTCAGATAACAGGGATATCCCTGTTTAATTTAAAGGGCAAAAAACTGTACTCCCATCCCATATGTATGCTTAATTAGTTTGATGTTGTTGCAAAAGCCTTTTGCCACTTCTCAAGTTATTATGATATATATATATATATATATATATATATATATATATATATATATATATATATATATATATATATATTTATCCTTTTGAAAGTTTTGCAAGTGATTGTTCTTCCCTGATCCATTGAGTGGAGTTATAGGATCGATTTAGACATTTGTTTTCTTTATTTTGAGATCATTCTATATCTCTCTATGTATATGGAAAAAATATTACATACATCTGCTACATCTTTATTTTTGTACAACAAGCCAATCACAATTTTTTTTTTTTTTTGCCCCGTATTATGTCTATGGGCTATCCCCCTCTAATTATATTTGATTGCATAATCCTATTTGGTGCAATGGATGTATGGAATATTTTCTCATCTATATATATATATATATATATATATATATGTATGTATCTATAGCATAATCCAAGGATATGCTTCCACCTAAGCAATGTTTGCATAATTAAATTTAGTCCCTATATTTAGTTATATAATTTTTTTATTATTTACATTTTAACTACAACCTTCTTAATTCCTCACCACTAATATATTAACTCTTTTCATCTTTGGCTAGTTAGGGGTGGCAATTGGGAGGGAATGAATGAGAATTAGGTGGGATTTAAACGGATAGATAATTATTGGGAATGAAAAATATAATTCCTATTAAAATTTGGGATTAAATGGGAATGAAATTTAATGGAATTGGAATTTCCCAATTTCCATTGGAATCACATTAAAATTTTAGTGGCCGTGGGGCTAGACCACCACCGGACCGCCGCCAACCACTGTCAACCATCTGCAATCCAGTTATGGTACAACCATTGATGGGTATTAGGATTTTAAAATAAAAAAAAAAATTTATTTATTCATAATATACATAAATATATTTAAAAATTAGAAATAATTAAATTATTCAACATTACTTAATAATTATTTAATATTACTCAATAATTACCTATTTAATTTTTTCTACTGAGACTCATGGATATCCCATAATCCACCCAATAAATTCCCATCTCAATACCCCTAATTATTTCCCATGTATATTTTTAATGGTTATGGGAAGTCTAATAACTTCCCAATGGCCTAATAACTTCCATCCCATTATATACCTGTTGAAACTATAAAAATATTGCCACCTCTAAACAAGTTTATGTTATGGATTTTAAACAAAATGTGGTCTTCTCCACTTACAGTTTCCCCCGTATCATTACCGATTGCCTAATAACATGGAAAAACTATGACTAATACACATCATATTTTAGAACAAATTGGGTGTTCAGTTATTCATTAGAATTGAAATTATTTTAAAATTAGACAATTTTTTAATTATATTTGATTAAATTTTATAAGAATTTAATTTTAATTTAATTCATTCATAATATTTATTTATAATATTTTTAAATTATTAAAATTTTCTAGAGGTTGCAGTAATCGAAAATACATGACAAAAGAAATTGTTTTATTTCCAAGTTTCACTCTCAAGTCTTAACAAAGCGTTTATATATAGGGCATTGCAAACCTCCCCTGGTTTGCAACACCCATTTGACCCCCCCGCCCCCCTTTTTTTTTAAAAAAAAATTACTAACGTATAGAAAATATTTTTCTCTACAAAATGACATGCACTTTGACTATTTTTGGTGCAATGTATGATTTTCTTAAATATAATATAATATTAAATTATAATTTACTTATTAATATTTTATAAATTTTAATATAAAATTATTAATATTTCTATTAATTTTAAGTTTAAGTCTAATAATATTAAATTTTTATTTTAATATTATGTAAAATTATTTATACATATTTAATAATTACAAAAATTTTAAAATAATTAATTTAACTATAATATTGTATAAAATTATTGAATGTGATTATTAAAAATTATATGTATTCATAGTTAAACAACGTAAATAATTACAAAATTAAAGAAATAATCAGATTTGTCTAAATGAAAGAGAATTTTTTTGTAATTAATTGATAAATATGCTAAATTTATAATTTTGAATTTTATATAAGAATTAAAGAAACAATTAATTTTTTATTATGTTAATTATTAAATATAGTAAAATTTGAGTTCAAATTAAAAATCATGCTCTATTATCGAGAAATGGGTACAAATAATTCATGCGATGTCAACATCATGATCAATTTTCGAGAAATCGGTTCAAATAATTAATGTGTTTTCAACATCAATGCTCAATTATCAAGATATCGGTACAAATTATAAGTGTGTTTTCAAATCATACTCCATTATCAAACAAAATGGTACAAATAATTCATGTGTTGTCATATCAATCTCCATAATCGAAAAAATCGGTACAAATAATTCATGTGTTGTCAAATCATGCTCCATAATCAAAAAAATCGGTACAAATAATTCATGTATTGTCAAATCATGCTCAAGTATCAAAAAAATTAGTACGAATAATTCATGTATTGTCAAATCATGCTCCATTATCAAAAAAATTAGTACAAATAATTTATATATTATCAAATCATGAATGCATGTATGACCAATATGAAAATGTCTATATAAACTTTATAGTTTTTATTATTTTGCATCATATCAAAAAAAGCTTTGAACTCAAAAAAGCTAAGAATGTCTTCCTCACGAAATCGGTATCATGCATTTGACGAACCCGATTGGTTCGATGCAGAAATGGACCGCATGTTCAAAAAAACATATTTTCAAATGATGAATGCATATAGTGTGAATGGGGAAAATACAGAACGACCATTGAGGAGCAGACGAAGGCATAGACAAAACGAAGATCCTGATCGTCGTCCTGATCGGGATCGGGAAGCTGGTCATAACCGCCTTTGGAATGACTATTTTGCCGAATGTCCTATCTATGACGACAGGCAGTTTAGAATTCGTTTCAGAATGTATAAAAGTCTCTTCTTACATATAGTGGAAAGGCTACAAAATATTCACTACTTTCAACAATGTCCTGATACAACTGGTAGAATGGGGTTCACACCTTTACAAAAATGCACTGTTACATTATGAATGTTAGCCTACGGAAGTTCTGCAGATTCAATTGATGAGTACTTGCGCATTGGTGCAAGTACGTCTAGACAGTGCATTTTCAATTTTTGTCAAGGCGTTATTGATGTGTTCGGTGCTGAATACCTGAGGAGGCCAACCCTAGTCGATATGCGAAGGCTATTGCATATTGGAGAAAACCGTGGATTTCTGGGCATTATTGGAAGCATTGACTGCATGCATTGGGATTGGAAAAATTGTACAACGGCATTAAAAGGCATGTATCAAGGGCGTGATGGTGTAGCTACATTGATACTCGAGGCTGTAGCTTCCCAAGACTTATGGATTTGGCATGCATTTTTTGGTACTCCAGGTTCGTGTAATGATCTTAATGTTCTTTATCGTTCCCCTATGTTTAATGATGTCTTGAATGGTATGGCACCGGCTGTTCAATATACAGTTACTGATCATCAATACGACATGGGATACTACCTAACAAATGGTATATATCCAAAATTGGCGGCATTCATCCAATCAATCCCAGTCCCACAATCAAATAAACATAAACTGTTTTCCCAATGTCAAGAAGCTGCTCGTAAAGACGTTGAGAGGGCGTTTGGAGTGCTGCAAGCACGTTGGCATATAATTAAAATCCGGCACTCGCATGGGATAAGGATATTTTACACCGTATCATGAATGCATGTATTATAATGCACAACATGATTGTCGAGGATGAACGAATTAACTATCAACATTACGTTGATCCTTCAGCATTCATTGTGGAACAACTAGAAAGTAGCAACAGAGCAGGAGGAGATAATACTACACTGCAATTCCCGACGGGAACATTTCCAGACATGAGAAGATTTTTTATTAATAGGGATCAACTTCGTCACAGAAATGTACAATGCGTTGAAAAATGACTTGATTGAGCACATGTGGCAGCGTTTTGGTGGAAATGACATATAATCACGGAAGATTTCTATAGTTTATTATGTTTTAGTGTTGAATGTATAATTTTTAAGTATTTAATGTTTAATTACGAGTATTTACTTTCATGTTTTAAGTGTATTAAGAAATTATAATTTTAACGTAATGTAAAATTATTTTCCATTTTCATGTTTTCGATTATTTAATATATGATAAGCACAATTTATAAGTTGTATTATTAATATATATTAAATTTGATAAATGCAAAATAAATAATTTTTAAATAATACAATTTAAAATAGTGAAGGCCAGGCCATTTCAAGGCCTGGCCTTAACTATTCATACAGTCATCATAAAAAAAATTATGCATGCTAGTAAAAATTTTATGTTTAATTTATCGTATTTATTCGAATGTTTCAAGTATATTATTAAATTTTAATTTTAATATAATGTAAATTTATTTTTCTATTAATTGTTTTAAGTATTTCATATTTAATTGAGAGTATTGATTTTCATATTTTAAATGTATTAGTAAAATTTAATTTCAATGTAATGAAAATTATTTTCCATTAATTGTTTAAGTATTAATTGTATTAACAAATTAAAATTATAAGTTGTATTTTTAATATATATTGAATTTTATAAATGAAAAATAAATAATATTTTAGAATTATTAATTTAAATAAGAAGTATTAAATATATTAAATAAATAGTGTAAAAGAAGGTAGAGGAGAGAGAAATTTGTTGCATGAATAGTAAAGGCCGTTCATGAGCGTGAGCATTTTTTTTGATAATGGTTGACTGAATAATAGAGACCGTTCAAAGCTGATGTGGCGCTGATGTGGCACTGATGTGGCGTGGTCTTAAACTGGCCTTTTTTGGGGCTGCTGTGGATGGCCTAAGCTCCTTTACCACGAAAAAATCTACTCCCTCCGTCTTCTTTGACTTCACTTTGTAATATTTTCTTTGGGTAAAAAAATAATTCATGTTTAAATGGAATTCTTATAATATTTTTACTTATGTATGGTATAAATATAAAAAGTATTAATAAGAACTAAAAATGATACACTTAATAATGCATTAAATAAATTTTACTCCGTCACAACAATAACTAAACTTTTATCCCACTAAATGGGTTTGGATATATGGATTATATGTCCTTGTTACTATCTATTAAAATACATACTTTCGTATGGTTTAGATAATTCATATAGTTTTTAATAGTTTTTTTCAAACCTTTTTGAAATTTTTCTTTTTTTCTTTTAGTTTGAATTAATAATTTTTTTTTTAATTTTTAGACACCATACAAATTATACTCTATAAATTTTTAAAAAAATTATAATCATTCAAAAGTGGACAATTTTTTCAAAATAAATAGAATATTTTGCAGCTGTAGCATAGGCCTATATTTGCAGCTCAATCATAGAAACGTAACTGTTTCTTCTTTTACCCTTTTCTGGGCCTGTTCGTATATAGCTTCACTAGATACGAGAGGCTTGGGAACTAAAAGAGAAAAATATGGGGATTGCAATGGAACCTAAGGAAAGAGCAAAACAGTGTGCATGTGGAGAAACTTCACTTCTCATGGTCCATTCTTCCATCAAATTCCATAATGTTGGTGAGAGCCAGCAATTTTGTTGGTTTGCTCGAAAATAAAAGAAAAGAAGATTCCCATCTCTTGTACCATTGAATTCCGAAGTTTGCCTTGCAGTACGGGTTTCTCTTTTCTTTGTTTGGACGGGCATTCGTGGCACTAATTGTTGTTAGGATGGAAAATTTGTAAGCCAACGAGAAAGAAAAGAAAAGGACTTGGCAAGTCTGCTTAAACGGTAATTGCAGATCCGGTTGGGAACGCTCATGATTCAATCTTACTCATTTTTAGAAAAATTAGAAAAAACACTCCTAAGTTAACAATAAAGAATAAATTTTATTGAATTTAATTAGTACATATCTTATAATCCCAGTCCACGAGATAAAAGCTTTCATTTCTAACTATGATTAAGTTTGAATTCTAACGAATTTGATATATCCAAACGTACAATGGAGATGAGATTCAATTTATATCCAATTCACAATTGAGATCCAATGGGATAGACTAAATTTTGAGATCGATGACTTACAAATAAATTTCGGTACTAAGTTTTTCCAGAATTAACACTTCGACGAACAAGTCAAATTAATACGAAGCATATAAGTATGATGCAAAACAAGTATTAACTAAGTAGTACAAAAACTGAAGTTCATTTCCTCTAGTCAACAATGTATAATGGATTACTTAGTAGCCAATGTGTGCCGGGGAGAAAACATTCTAAAATGACAAATAATAATTAGGAATAAATCTTTCCTTAATACGAGTGGATAGGCTCCTATTCCAAGTAATTTCGGAGCATTCTTGCCTATTGCGCGCGCTCTCTCTCTCTTCTTCCGAAAAAAACAAGAAAAAAAGAAAAGTTAATATTAAGAATTTTTTTTGTTCCAAAAAAAGAATTTACTTTTATATGCAATTCTCGTATTACCCTTACAAATAATTACAATGCATGATCTAAATTAAAAATTAAGGATAAAATGAAAAATTGTATATTTAATGATACATGAAATGTGTTGGGCCTAAAAGAAAATTTAGAAAAAAAAAGTTGTATTAAATTAAAAGTGATTTATTTATTTATTTATTTTTATGGAAGGAATAACATTAACAGAATGGAGAACTTGTTTTAAATTGCTTTTGAGTCAAACAATACCTTCAATAACGGACTATAACTTTCCTAGACTATTCAACTTAATTTGGAGACAAAGCAGGTCTCCCCGACGAGTGCTTTGCCAAAGGGCATCTTTAGTCTTGTTATGCTTGAGACCTTATTCTCCTCCAAAAATAAAAAACCAATTGAATCGAGCCTATTTTTGAAGGCCTAAGTGAAAATATTTATGAGCATGAATCACATCTCTCCAATTTCATAAGCCGTGGTTTTTTTTTTTTTTTTCACACACTAGCTGCGAAAAAGGTCTCTGCAGGGAGTGTTGAGTTTCCTCTGTAGTGGTAGAGAACTTTGGTTGCCTTTTAGGAGGCAGATATGTCCTAATTGGGAAATTATGCCATAAAATAGTTAATATATTAAGTAAACACCATGCCCTAACATGTAAAATATGGTTAAGAGGATTGGTTAGGTAGTTAATTGCTGTTACAAGTCTTAAACTTCTTTTGCTACTATTCTTCAAACCAAAAGAAGCACAAAACAAGCTTCAGTCACCTTCTACCTGGTTACTGTTCATAACTTTCAATCGACTCCTTTGTTTTTCCCCTAGCAATACTTGAGTTGCTTCTTGCTAGAATTATTTGTGTGTGTATTTTTCTCAAGTCTTTGGAGTTGATTGTCAAAGTTTACATATTTATTTCCTGTTCTTAGTATTACTATAAGTCTGCAAGTTCTTGACCTAAATTGCTATCCAAATCTTGTGTATTCTTGCTTTTTCTTCTTCTAGCAGGTTGAGTTGGTCTTTGGCTTAAAGGGTTTGGATATGGCTAGCGGGAGTACCTTCAGTAAGGACAATGAGGTAGAGGTTACATGGCTATTCCAGAAAATTAGTTTAACCAAAGAAGAAGAAGAAGGGGTCAGTTTGGTTGAGAAGGATGTTCGAACCAGCAAAAAAGAGGGGGCTAGAAGCTTGATTGGATGAATTTTTGGAGAAAATAAAGTGAATTACACAGGTCTACGAAATACTCTTGAAGGATTATGGCCGGCTAAGGTACCGTTTTTTATTAGGGAACTGGGAGATAATTTTTTCCAATTTGTCTTCAAGAATGAAGAGGACAAATTTAGAGTTTTATATGGCAAAGGGTGGACATTTGATCAACAATATATTGTTCTGAAGGAGTGGTCTGAGCAGTTGAAGTTACAGCCAAGTAACTTTCAATTGGTTGATATGTGGATTGAAGTTTGGAACCTATCATTCCAATGGATCTCTAGAGAAACGAGTAGCAAAATTAGAAGCCTATTTTAGCCAGAATTGGATGTGTGGGTGTCTGATCTAGGAAGTAAAAATGGAAAGCATCTTCAGCTATTGGCAAAGATCGACATTGGTAAGCCTCCCTTGCGTGGTACCATTTTAAAGCTTCATGGACAGTCTTGTTGGATTTCATTTAACTATGAAAATTTAGCATCGTTTTGTCATTATTGTGGGAGGGTTGAACATATGGAGCGCATGTGCTTTTTGAGGAGAAAAAATAGTAGGCAAAATGCTCTAAAGGAAGGTCAATTTGGGGAGTGGATGAGGGCAGTAGGGCTTAATACACACCTGCAAGGAAAGGGGTATCAATAGGCTAGAGCACCAAGGTGGTGTTGTTTTAAGTTCAGAACCTAGAATGGAGGAGATTGAAAAAGAAAGAAAGGGCAAGGAGGAGAAAAAACAACCACAATGAATTTAATGTCCTTTGGCTAACCACTACTAGTTCAGTAGCTGCAACTGGAGGGAAAACTTCTTAATCCAAACAGCAAATACATGTTGAAGGAAAAATGGGATGGGTGGGGAAGATTACTGTCCTCCTGCTGAACAGATTGGAAGGAAAAACATCAACTGAAAATTCAGCAAACAATACTATTTCAGGAACTACAAATAGAGGGGAAATTGGTGAAACAAGGAGGGTACACAGGTAGAAAAATAGATGGGTAAGAGCTGGAAACCAACAAGGAAAGGGTACTGAAAGTATGAAGCAAGTACCAGATGCAGAGTTAACTTTGGGTAGGAAAAAGAGGTGAGAAGTGCAAGAAGCAGGTTCAGTGGGGGGTGTTGATGGGGATTAAAGAACTGAAAAACAAAGACAAGAAGAGACAAACCAAGGCAATGAGGAGATAGTGGGGGCACTAGCCTAGATTAGGCCCATATGGAATCATGAAGACGTGTGTGTGAAATTGTAGAGGTTTGGGCATGCCTTCCACAGTTTCCCAACTAAGGAAGGTAATAAAATCCCATCGACCCGATAGAGTGTTTCTTTCAAAAATAAAGCAAAACAGGAAGTTTATGGTAACTGTTTGTCGATGACTACAATTTCAAGATAAATAGAGGATGGTAGAGCCACATGGGCAGTGAGGAGGTTTGTTGGTATGCTGGTCGGACGATATTATAGTTTTCAAGATTATATCTGCAAGTTTTTGTTTCCAAATACAATGTAGAATGGATGGGGAGGATAGCAATTTTGGGGAAGTTTTCAGTTATGCTAGTATCGACCTATGTGTCTAGGAAGAACAATGGAGGTATTTAGAGAGACAAAAACAAACTTGGGGAGAGAGATGGTTTCGTGGGGGTAACTTTAATGATTTAATTTGGCAAGAGGAAAAGAGAGAAGGTAGACTCAGAGTAGAAGTTTGTTTTGCATCTTTTATAGGTTTTACAAGAAGCATGGAAATGGGGGGATCTTGGTTTTGTTGGAAAAAGCTTTACATGGGCCAACAATAGAGAGGGAGAAGGTTTTGTGGAGGAAATGCTATATAGGTTTTTTGGTGCTTCTAGCTGGATCTTGGAAAATCCAAGAATCAAAGTATTCCGTATTAATAGCCAAGCCTCAAACCACCTAATACTACTTATGGACACAGCTCCCAAATGGCAACAAAGAAAAAAGAGGTTTACTTTTGATCAAAGATGGATTAAAAAAAAAAGAGGCCAAGGAGATAATTAAGCAAGCATGGGGTAAGACACAAATGGGCACTCTATTTTATCAAGTTTGTTCAAAGATTAAGCAAAGCAGGATGGATCTTCTACAATGGAGTCAAATGAAAAAATTTCATTCGGCCAAGCAAATCCCAAGGATTAAAAGAATGATGAAAGCAATACAAGAGCAAGGAGGCAGGAGAAACTGGCAAGAATGGAGCTTGTTGAAAGTTGCACTGAATAGAGTGTATCAGGAGGAGGAAAAATATTGGATATAGAAGTCAAGAATCCAATGGCTTCAAGAAGGGGACAATAATATGAAGTTCTTCCATGCAAGCACAGTAAACAGGAGAAGGTAGAATACAATAGAAAGGCTGATGCGAGGAGATGACAGGATTTGTGAAAGTTAAGAGGAGGTTAAGGAAGAGATACTGGGATTCTACAAGTAGTTGTTCACTACAACAGCTCCGCCAAACATCTAGGAAGGGCTCTAAGGTATCCCATTGTCCATTACCCAAATCATGAACCAAATATTGATAAGGCCAGTGGAAGACAAGGAAATTAAGAATGCACTATTTCAAATGCATCTCACTAAAGCTCCTGGCTTTGATGGTATGACCATTCTTTTTTTCAATCTTATTGGGATGTAGTTAAAGTGGATATTTGCACTGCTGTTAAAAATTTCTTTTCTTATAAGAAAATGCCCAAGCAAATGAATCATACAATGATAACCCTAATTCCAATAGCTAGGAACCCGACATCCATTAAACAATATAGGCCTATTAGTTTATGCAATGCTGTGTAAAAAATTATATCTAAAGTTGTGGCTGAAAGATTAAAACTCTGTCTCCATACATGCATTAGTCTAAACCAAGCGGCTTTCATTCCGGGAAGACAGGTTTTAGATAATGTGGTTGTTGCTCATGAATGTATTCATACTTTATATTCTAAGATAAAAGGGCATAAAGGGTATATGGCACTCAAACTTGATATGGCTTAAAGGGTATATGGCACTCAAACTTGTTCTTAATCATCTCGGAAGCTTTTACAACAAGCTAGCAATCGAGGCGAATATAAGGGAATGAAAGTGTATAGGCATGGACCCTTAATCACTCACCTGTTATTTGCAGATGATTCTCTTTTGTTTTGTGAAGTAGATTGTAGAGTAAACAAGACAGATTAAGGAACTGCTAGGCAAGTATAGCAGGGTCTCGGGTCAAATGGTTAACCTGGACAAGTTCTCAATTTTCTTCAGCAGGAATATGCCCAAAGAGCACAAAGAAGCCATATGCCAAACTCTAGATGGGGTCTAGGAAAAGAAGAATGCAAAATATTTAGGCCTTCCTATGCATATAGGAAGATCTAAAAGAGAGGTTTTTGGCTATGTAGTGGAGAAAGTGCAGAAGCGAATCAAATGGTAGAAGAATCGATTCCTTAGTTTACCAGGGAAAGAAATCTTAATTAAAGCTATGATTGATACTCTCCTAACGTATGTTATTGCTTCAAACTCCTTAGCAATGTCTGTCTAGATATGGTTAGAAACACAGCCGCCTTTTGGTAGGGCAAAAAAGTGGAAGGAAAGCCAAAAATCCATTGGAAAGCATGGAAGGATTAAACTATTCCTAAGGAGGAAGAGAGGGGGGGGGGTTCGCATCAAGAACATCCAATTGTTTAATGACGCTTTGATAGTTAAGCAGTTGTGGAGACTAATCACAAAACCCAACTTGCTTGTGAGTAAGGTTATGAAGGCCAAGTACTTCCCAAAAGGGATCCAGGATTTTTAACAGCTTCTAATATAGGTAACTCCTATTGGTTGTGGAAGAGTTGGCTAGGTGCACGATACATTGTATAGAATGGGGCAATCTTTCAAGTGGGAGATGAAAAATCTATTACAATTTAGGATTATCCATGGATTCTAGGTAGTAAAGGAAGGAAAATTATACTAGTACTATCTTCCCAGGCAATGGTTACTTGGGTGAGTTAGCTCATGAACCAAGAGAGGATGGCATGGAATAAGTAATTAACTGGGGAAGTTTTTCAAAGAGCTGAGGCTGAAGTCATCTTTTCTATCCCAATTGATCAGAGAGGGGGTAGAGACAAGCTCATTTGGCAACCACACAAGAAAGGAAGTTACACTATTAAATCAGCATACCAGGAGATAGTAAGGGACCAGTTGAGGAATCCAAACAAAGCAGAAAGTAGCACATCAAGGGATACAATGCGAGGTATTTGGAGGAACGCATGGAGACTGGGCATCAAAGGGAAATTTAAGCATTTTCTATGGAGATTTTGGAATGGCATTCTACCCACTAAGGATCAACTTATCAAGCAAGGCATTCAAGAGGATCCTACATGCAATATGTGTGGGAAGCATTATGAAACACTGGCGCATGTTTTACTACAATGTAGATATGCAAGGCTAGTATGGATAATTGTCCCGGTGTAGTGGGAGGATTTTAATTCACAAGAGCAATCTTTTAAGTATTGGTGAAGGCATATTTGCATGGGGACAAAGGGCAGTAATTGGCAAGCCAAAGCTCAACTGATAGTCTATATACTCTAGATGTTGTGGAAATCTGGAAATCTAGAAATCTCTGGATCTTTCAACAAAAGTGGAGGGAGGAGAAATTAATTGTGGACCTGGCAATGTCCGAGTGGATGAAATTTCAAGAGGCTAACAATACTGGGCAAGCCAATTCCTATTAAAGAGGGAGCCATGGAACATAACCTATAGTGGAGAATGTAACCTTTTTGTAAATAGAAAGGTTACATGATCTATTATAGAGGAGGATAGGTGAAGGCTAATAGTAGCACTTTTGAGTAAGCTATTAGAACAGTTTATTTTGTGCCTTAGACTCATCTAGAGTACTTAGGCGATCATTGCCAGTTGGCAATATTGTACATTTTGATTTTTTAAAAGTAAATACAACTACCGGTTAAAGTTAAAACAAAATTGAACATAAAATATATTTCACACCCAATGCTAACACTTTTTGAGTACGGCTTTACTATAATCAAACACCTAATCGATAGAGCAGTATCGAAATTATAAACTTATGAAGCCATGTTTTTCTAAAATTGCACTTAAAAAATATGCAAAAATTTGATGCCTAAACTTGCTTGGAACATTCATATGGAGAGAAGTACCCTCTATCTCTCTCTGCCTATATATGTTGACAGTTGAAGTTTGATTTTTTTTAAAGCTAGAAGAACATCTTTCATGTTGCTTCTTTCTCCTAGGGATTCCTTTATATAATTAGAGGTACTTCCATTATGGAATTCAAACTCTCCATCTTTTGATTAAAGGAAATTTCATTTGTGTTTAGAACATCAGTGTCTATTACTTGAGCTAATCCATTAGGCATTGAATTGCTCACCCATCTCTTTAGGTTCAAGTGTCCGTTAACATCTTATCACTTGACTTTGTTCTTGTAAATACTTCGATCATCATAATTCATAGCTATATACATCACACTCTGGAGATACTAATACTTGCAATCCATTCTCTACAAAACAGTAGGCCACATTAGCATATGGTGTAGAAAATAAATTAAATGAGAATTTGTACAATCTCCAAAATGATACCAATAATTCCATTAAAAAAAGAATGCACAATTTGTAACTACAGGCTATAAGTTTTACTTGGTGCAACATAGCCAAATGTGGCAATAGTTTTGGTGTATGTGATGCTATCCTCTTTGCTCAAAAACTTTGAAATACCAAAATCACTAACATGTGCAACCATATCTTGATCCAACAAGATGTTACTTGGTTTCAAATCGGAGTGAAGCACAGGTATCAAGTATCACACTATGCATCTTGCTTGGTCGCTCGAAGCTCAGTCGGTTGTCTTAGCTCGAAGCTCAAAATTGATTTTGGTCGCTGGACATTGCCGCCGCCTCGTTTGAACCCGCCCATCACCTAACCGGCCACCTTGAAGTTCAAAGCTCAGTTGCCCATGCCACCTTATTGTTTGAAACTCTTCTTTGTCTTCTTCAAAATTCATCAAGTGGTTCCAACGGGAAGTACAATTGATAGAGAGTTTTGGGTTTAGAGTTCCCTTAGAAAGGCAAGCAATCAAATTCAACTTTGTTGCCACCATATTACATGCCCGAAGGCAGTGGCATTGGAGTTATTGGGAGGAATCATGACCAATAGATTCGGCAATATTGAAGAGAATCTCAATATTTAACTTCCCAACTTTAGATGAAAGGTTAGCACTTAGAGAGGTTGTGTGATTAGGCATTGGCCGAGGGTACCTCGATGTTATTTATGAATGGAATGCTCCCCAAAATATAAAAAGTATGCAAGAGCTTGGAGATGATGATATGGAACTGGATCTTATTCTTAATAATATAATTAGACCACTTGTATACCATTTTAAATGAATAGAGTGTATGTGAATTGATAGAAACATCAACCTTGTGGCCCGTAAGTTAGCCTATTTTGCAGGATCTTTACTCAGTTTAAACTTAGCAAGAATGCCCTATCTTGTGGTACAATGTAATTGTACAAATTCGACTTAATGAAAAATCCATGGTTTATTTTCAAAAAAGATAAATATATGATTATTCTAATATTTTGCTGCGTTAATGAAAAAGAGTTTCATGTAAATACCATTGATTACTACAAAGTATCGATTGATTAGATATTCAATGTAGCTTAAGCTCCTACTTATTCAATAAAACAAGCTAAGCACAAAGGGGAACAAAGTTTCATTTAAATTGTGCTCCCTTATTTTAAATCAACACACCAACACAATTAATAATTTATTCTCCAAAATGAGTCAAGGGGTATAATCTAACCTACTATGGTCACTGTATTCAATATTTATTCTTAGGGTTAATTACATCCTCTCCCTATTGTTTGGGTTTATTACGAATCGAACCCTAACATTTGTGGAATATACACGTAACCCCTTAACCACCTATTTTGAGAAGTCAAATACCAGAATCGATGAAAAGACCAAAAAACTAGGGGAGAAGATGAGCTGGAAATGGGAGAAAAAAGGAGAAAAAGCAGGAATTGTGAAAAGACAAAAAAGCCATGTGTCTTGAAATTGAATAAAGTAGCAATCAACTTTTGGTCCTCCAAAATTGGACGAAAGTCATTAGAACTAATTACAAACTCAGCCCATTTAGCCAGTGTGTGAAGTAAATTTCGAGAGATTTCACCGATTAACCGTCAAAGAATGCATGCCTGCATGAATCGAATGAGCATGTAGTGAAAGGAGGAAGGTATTTGAGGCAAGAGTTGAGTTTCAAAACACTGTTGAAATGGTAAGACCCCGTGGCTTTTTTCATGGCTTGCATGGCCATTGATGTGCACCTCACGACTATAAGGAGCTGGCAATACACAACAAGTGAAACAAGATCCAATACTTAACTTGCGAAATTATTAGAACCGGTGAAATTTAGATCGATGGATGAAGTGTTGCTACAACTCAGGGTTCAACTAGATTGATAAGACTCAAAGGTACCACAAACTGGTCAAGTTTGATAAGCCTGTTGTTCTTTACAAGAAAGAAGAGATTGATTCACTCAAACTCTCAAGGACGTAATGTCGAAATTCTTCTCAACGTGTCTATTAGCTTCATGGCCAAATGGCCTATTTAAATAAGTTACAAATTTGTCTTAACAAGGAAAAAATTAAATCCTAATTCTAATCTAATTCCTAAAGGGGTGGCCAACTAGCCTTAAAAATAAAAAGGAAATAAAAACCCTAATGCCAATTAGATTTGGAGGTTTGGCCCTTTAAAGGCTTCCTTTAAGTTTACAAAATTTGGCTACTAAAATAAAGACTAAATTTCGGCCAAAATAAAAAAAAAAAAATCAAGGGCAGCTTCTTAAAGCTTATTTTTGGCCCTATTAACAAAATAAAATAACTAATAAAATTAATGCAAATAAAATAACTAAACAACTTGGCCTACCATTTACACTAAAATTCAGCCAAGGCAAGACTAGTGTTCTTCAAATTGGACTTGCAATAAATTAATGATTTGCATGTCTTGATCGCATGCTTGATGGGTTTGAATATCATGAATTAAACCACTAAAATGTTTTTGAAGTCGTTTAAACCTACCTCTCGTCACCAGGCCCCATAATATATCACGGCGGGTCGAATGCTTGGCGAGTAAGTTGAATGGCTCTTGAGATCCCATCAGCCATATTGATGTCAATTTTTAGTGTACATGATTTATTAAAACCCAGATATCCTATCGCTATGTGGTTTCATGAACGTAGAATGTGGATCTGAAAACTGGTAGAATGGCATATGTTCTTGGAAGATATGACTGTGAAAATACAAAATTTAGTGGTGATACAACATGTTTTTGAAGTTATAGTTGTCTATGATTGCATATAATTATGATGAGTACTTACTGTTAAATGTTAGGGTTTATTAGTTGGATTTTATTAAAATAGTGGATATTTTTTGTAATCAGCATGAAAAGCCTTAAATCCTTTTTTATTTAACTATAATATGCCTTGTAAAAAGTGAAAATCTTGCATTATGTTATTTGTTTGGGTTTTGATTATGAAGTGTGTCTATAAAAATTTGAAATATTCAATCACACTATCTTTGCAAGATCACAGTGTGTATACGATTGAATTTCAATTCAGAAATGGTAATTTTTCCATAACTGATGTTGATCCTGATAGATATTTATACATTGCTTTGCTTTGGGATATTACTAAAAAAGTGTTCAATGACCCTGATAAATGGAAGACCATATATCTTTTCATTGCTTGTGATGTGCCTGATAGTAAAGATAGGAAGCTCATACCTTCAGAAAATGATGTGCTTGAAATGTTCAATCTAGATGATGGCAATGGCTTGATTAGGCTATATGTTAGTGATACTCATAGCTCTATAGTGTTAAATGTCCCACATTTTGTTGTTGAAAGTCAAGTTGGCAATCAGACACATATTTCTTCTAGTAGTTGTCCGCTAGGGAAGAAAAAGAAAAATTCAGGCTAAATCCATGTGTACTGAAATGAGAAGTAAAAGACTGTGTGTGTTAAAAAAACCTGGTACCCTAGATAAAAGAAAGGCACCTGGCGTGAAATTCCCTTGGATCTACCCAACTGAAAATTCTTCCCTTGGAGTTGGTATGTTCCTTGAAGGTGGGATAGGTCCTCAACCCCTAGATAACCTGTACCTAGAAACCTTGGAATCAAATGAATGGATGGAATCCGAATTTCCTAGGGAACAAATCTAGGAAATCAAGAACAACAAACACACAAATTCCGAATTTGTGTAATTTGCAAGTAATTACAGAAACTAGAGAGCAATTCTCTCAAGCTTGTAATGTCAAGAACCAAATTTTCATTTCATCAAATCTGCCCTCAAGAATGGCCGACGGCCACTATAAAGATACAAGCTAGGGTTTACAAATTAGGGTTGCACAAGCTAGGGTTTCTTTTAGGGCCAAATGGGCTACATGACTCAATTTACCATATAATTAAAACTAAACCCATTAACAAGACCCAATTACACTTAGTACATTAATAAACATGGTCTTGTCAATCTTGGTCTTCTCCCCATCCTTTTGGGCCGTTTGGATAAGTCCATTCAAGGCTTCCTTCATTTTCTTTGTTCTAGCCCTTGTCAAGTGGATCCGAGCTTGTTCTGGAGACATTGCTATTGACATCATGCTTCGGGTTCGAAGTCTCTTCAATGCTTGTTGGATTCATATCAGTCCCCCCTTCTTCGAAAGGATTAGTCCTCGAATCCAGATCATCATAATCTGCAATGTCAAAAGGAGACAACTCAGCAACATTGAAGGTAGTACTTACATTGTACTTACCTGGAAGGTCAATCTTGTAAGCATTGTCTTTGATTTTTGTGACAACTTGGAAAGGTCCATCTCCACGTGGATGCAATTTTGCCGATCTTTGTACTGGAAACCTTCCCTTGCGCATATGAATCCACACCCAATCTCCTGGATCAAAAGTGAATTTCTTTCGACCCCTGTTGGCATTTCGAGCATAGGATTCATTCCTCTTCTCAATATTCAACCGAACCTGCTCAGGTAACTTCTGGACAAAGTCAGCCTTGCGCTTGCCATCTAAATTAAGCTGACCACGAACTAAAAGATCTTCAACTTGCCGTTGTAGCTCTTTGGTCTCTTCAGGGTTGGACCGATATGCTGGTCTATTTGGTATGTTTGTGCCCGGTATGAAGTGAATTGAATGTTCAATTCCTCTTTTGGGTGGTAATCCGACGGGCAACTCGTCAGGAAATACATCTTGGAATTCCTGCAATATGTTAGAAATCTCAACCGGTAGGTTGGATGGCAAGTCAGCACTAAGTAGAACATTAGATTCACAACAAATAAGAAGAAACAAAACAGGATTAGTATGCAGACAATTATCAACATGTCGCACATTTGCATAAAAATTCGGTTGTTTCTTATTTACTTGAGTCACTCTCTTTCTCTCAATGTGTTCTACTTCATTTAACTCATATTGCTTAGGTTTAGAATTTTCAAATTTTCCTTCTTTTCTCACGGGTAGTGCAGAATTCAATTTCATCATTTGCCCAAATTCGCCTTTTAAATGTAATTGAGATTCATAAACTTGAGTAGGCGACAAAGGTAGTAAAGTAGTTTTTCTACCATTAACAAAGAAAGTGTACCTATTGCTTCGTCCCATCGTGGGAAGCATCCTGTCAAATTCCCAAGGTCTACCAAGCAATAGGTGAGCAAATTTGCATAGAGCCACATCACACAAAACTTCATCTTTGTATTTGTTGACTAAAAATTTTACCAAGACTTGTTTTGTGACTTTCCCTTCTCCATTCTCATTGAACCATTGCAACGTGTATGGATGTGGATGCCGAAGTGTGGGCAATTTTAGTTTATCTACAAGCAAAGTCGAAGCAATGTTAGTACAACTACCATCACACAATAACAAGTATACATACCTTCTCATTGATGGTGCATTTAGCGTGGAAGATATTCGGCGTTGAACATTGTTCTCCTTTTAATCGAACATTTAAAGATCGCATAGTCACCAAAGATGGTCCTTCATCGTGGCCAAAAACATCTTCATCGATTCCCCATTTCCTACAAGTGGCATATCATCATAGTCACTTTCATGTTCACTCGCTTTCGATCGTGCCATCACCTCGACAACCATAATTCGAGCATTAGGACACTCGTGCATAATGTCCCTTGCCTTGGCACTTGAAGCATGTAACCTCCCGGCTGGTTTTCTCACTTCACTTGATTGAGTGTTTGGAACCACGGTTGGAGTAGTGTTTGAGGTACTGGGAGTTGCGGCCTTTTTGAAGTCGGTACTTAAATCCTTCTTAGGCCATGTAGACTTCAAAGTGTCTGAACTTGAAGTCTGTGGGGTTGAAAAGGTTCGGACACCCCTCTCCTTAAGCTGCCTCTCAGCTTTCATTGCCTTGTGATACATCTCATTGAGATCTTCATACTCCTGCATCTCAACAATGTGGGCAATATCCCTCCTTAGTCCTCCTAGAAATCGAGCCATGGTAGCTTCACTGCCTTCTTGAATGTTGACTCGAAGCATCGTAGTCTCCAACTCTTGGTAATAATCCTCCACAGTCCTATTTCCTTGGGTGATCTTTTGCAATTTGTTGAACATCTCCCTGTAGTATTGGTGTGGGACAAATCGCTTTTTCATGAGCTTCTTTAATTCATCCCAAGTACGAACAGGCCCTTCTTCTTCATCACGCCTCCTTTCGGCTGAATTTTAGTCCACTGATTCACGCGTATCCCGCAAATTCAACCACGGCTAACTTGACCTTCTTTTCCTCCGAATAGTTGTGCACTGTAAAAATACTTTCAATTTTATCAGACCATTCAAAGAAAGCTTCAGGATATTGCTTACCAAAAAATTGAGGAATTTTCATTTTAATACATCCTAAATTGGAATCAATTCTAGAGTACGGTATTGACTTCCTGAAATGCCTCAAGGCTTCATCATCATTATCATGGCCATATGTGGTCTTTGTAGATCGAGAGGATTCGGCTCTCTCAGCTTTGAGCTCTTTGACTTCCTGTTGCAAACCTGAAACCAAAGTGTAAAATTTGGCTAACATCTCCTCATAGGATTCTTTAGAACCCGGTGGTGGTGGTGGTTGTCTCTCCATTATAGCTGCAAAGGTTAGCAAAGGAAATAAAAAGCTTTATAAGTCCTCACTTCCCTTCCCAATTCCCCAAATTCACTCACCAAGTGTTTGAGTTTGAGTACTCTCGGCTTATATAAGTGAAGGGACGGATTCACACCACTCAATTTGCTCTTCCGTTTCTATTCTTACTCAAACAATGTTACACAAAGGAATTTTCAACAAGTTAATGCAGCTGGACAATGAGGTTAGAATCACCACTAAGGAACCAAAGAAAACAGTACCAAAAATCACAAGAATTCGAAAATTTTTGGCAAGGAAGAATGAATTCAAGGAATCAATGAAAACAGTACCAAAAATACAAGAATTCAATTTTTTTTTTTTGGTAAGGAATATGGACAAGCCCAATGCAAAATCGGAATGTACACAAAAATCGATGAGACACACGAAAGTTCAGAATTTCCGGACCACAACTCAATATTACACAAAGGAATTTACAACAAGGTAATGCAAGTGGACAATGAGATTAGAATGAATCTAAGGAATTCAATGAAAACAGTACCAAAAACACAAGAATTCGAATTTTTTTGGTAAGGAATTCGAACAAACTGAATGCAAGATCAGAATCTACACGAAAAATCAGCGAGACACACAAAATTTCAGAATTTTTGGATCACAATTCAAGACACTTGAAGAACTCAAGCACTTGAAGAACAAGAAATTTGGACAAAGCAGCTTGTATATTGGTGGTCGGTTTCAGCCCTTCCAAATTCTGGAATTGGTCAAAGATGTTTCTGGGTTCAAAATGTGGTGGAAAGGTTGTATATGGATAAATAGAAGGCTAATCACAAACTGCAAACAATCCAAAGTTCAATCGGAAAGGCAACTGCTTTTTCCAAATCGAAATTTTTCTTAGTTTGGCATGGTAACTTCAAAAGGTCATAACTTTCTACTCCGATATCGGATTTTGCTCCGTAAGTACTCAAATCGAAGCTCTCGGAGAGATCTACAAGCAGACGGCCAAGTCAAAAAATAACGCTAAAACCACCTACTGTCCGCCTCAAATTTTCTGCTCAAGTTCCAACAAAGAACTTGATTTTTGCCACAACTACTTACTGTCCGATTCTCTCCTTTTTTTTTTAATCTCCTTTTTTTTTAATCTTATCAAGGCATAAACAACAATTGGATCAGCACAGCAATTTTTTTTTTTTATTTCAGCAAGGCATAAACAACAATTTCAGCCGCAAGGTATGGATTCATCAAGAAAGCAAAGGTACGGTTTTGTCTAATATTTTGGAAGCAAGCCGAAACCAACACATCAATACAAAAACAGAATTTGCTTCATCAATACAAGAACATACCAATGATGATGATATTCAGTACAACAAAAAGATTGAGGATATAAAGAGCATACCAATGATGATGATATTCAAAACAACAAGAAGATCGAGAAGATAAAGAACATACCAATGATGATGATTTTTTTTTTTTTTTGTACGGTAAAAGAAAAGATATGAACAGCTTGGGAACCAAGACTGCTCTGATACCAACTGGCATGAAATTCCCTTGGATCTACCCAACTGAAAATTCTTCCCTTGGAGTTGGTATGTTCCTTGAAGGTGGGATAGGTCCTCAACCCCTAGATAACCTGTACCTAGAAACCTTGGAATCAAATGAATGGATGGAATCCGAATTTCCTAGGGAACAAATCTAGGAAATCAAGAACAACAAACACACAAATTCCGAATTTGTGTAATTTGCAAGTAATTACAGAAACTAGAGAGCAATTCTCTCAAGCTTGTAATGTCAAGAACCAAATTTTCATTTCATCAAATCTGCCCTCAAGAATGGCCGACGGCCACTATAAAGATACAAGCTAGGGTTTACAAATTAGGGTTGCACAAGCTAGGGTTTCTTTTAGGGCCAAATGGGCTACATGACTCTTTGGGCTACATGACTCAATTTACCATATAATTAAAACTAAACCCATTAACAAGACCCAATTACACTTAGTACATTAATAAACATGGTCTTGTCAATCTTGGTCTTCTCCCCATCCTTTTGGGCCGTTTGGATAAGTCCATTCAAGGCTTCCTTCATTTTCTTTGTTCTAGCCCTTGTCAAGTGGATCCGAGCTTGTTCTGGAGACATTGCTATTGACATCATGCTTCGGGTTCGAAGTCTCTTCAATGCTTGTTGGATTCATATCAGCACCTATGAGCTATGAAAAGGGTGTTGTCAATGAAGATGACCTGTATGCAATCAGTGATGATGAGGAAATGAATGCAGATGTTGATGATGAACTATTTAACAATTACAAGTATGATGACCCTTGCGACAACTCTAGTAATGCTGGTGATGCCCTGCCTGACTATGAGTCAGATGATGAAGTTGAGCCCTACAATGATTCAGACAGTGAGCCTGAGAATGATATACTTGGTTCATGCCTAAATGCACATGAATTCAAGATTCCAAATGGTGAGAAGTTCAAACTTATGGCTGGAATGATCTTTGAGGATGTTTCTAGTTTCAGGAGAGTATTGTTTAAGTATTCCATCCTAAGGGGGTTTACATTTGTTAGGGTGAAACATGAATCAAGGGCTAGTTTTTTCTTACCATATGAATCAAGGAAATCCCAATTTTCTACCCAAAACAGTCCAAAAAGGCACTAGGATCCTTCATAGTTTGCAAACATTTTGAACCAGGGAAAAGCCTCTTTATGTGCTGCAAAGTCCAAAAAAGGCCCAAGAAAAAAAAGTTCCAGTAAGGAAGGCCAAGGTAGATCAAAATTTGACTAATGAAGATACACCTATGTCTTCTACCTATTCTGCTAATCAGGTGCTAGACACTGTACTTGGCAATGCTGCACGTTAGTCCACACCATCCAGGAGCAAAGAATTCTTCAAATTCATTCGCTATGGCCTAGACCTTTGTGAAGCATACATGTGGAATCTAGACTGGTGAATGTAGTATGGCTTTGCCACTTCAAACTTAGACTAATATAATGGCTTCTTTGTTGTTATTATATTTTGGTTGTGTATTTGGTTGGCACTGCTTGAGTAAAGGAGCAGCACTTCTTATACTAGAACTACTGGAAATATTTTGGGATGCTCTTTTGATAGCTGGTCTATTCATGGACATATAGTGTTTTGGTTGTGTATGTGGCTACTGTTGGTTGAAAGAATATAGGAACAACATCCTTTTGTGATGGGATTATTTGGGAGCCCTTTTTTTTTATTGTTCTATAAATGTTGGATGGTTTATTATGTGGATTGTCTTTGTTCAATTTGGATTTTCTTACAAAGAACGCATATGGATTTTCTTATGTGGAATGCAATTATCTATCTCAATTCAGAGACCTCTATGTCCATTTTTTTACCTATGCAGTAAAAATCAGGTTCATGATCCAAAAAATAGGTTGAAAACAATATCATTGTGACTAAAAATCTCCAATTAATCTCTAAATCCATTGTGACTGAAAACTCTAATAATACACAAACATCCAAACTCTCATGACCATAATACACAAACATCCATTCATGAACTGCAACTACTGCATAATATAGGTTCACATAAAAAATAAAAATAAAAACTCTAATGCCAATTCCAAGTTTCAGTCATCCTTTAGCTAGTAGAATAAGTAAACTCAAAATATATGCAACCAATAGCAGTAGATTCAAATTCACTAATGCCCACAATATGCCATTGGAAATCAATTGTGGGCTTCCGTAGCTCCTTTCTTCTCCAATCAACCTTGCTGTGTTACTGGGAAAGAGTAGCTCATTTTTAGATTTTCGAAAACCATCGCAATTTTTGTATTCTACAGACACCCATTTCAACCAACCATGATCGATGCAACTATAACACAATCTGCTAGGATTTTTTGCTGACCTATAAACCATCACGCAGGCTCGCCTTCCACACTAACCACAATTTATGCTTTTAGTCCATACATTGTTAATTGCACAGTTGCTGGAAGAAGAAGCCATCCCTGTGCAAAAAAACAAAAGCAGAAGCTATACATCAATTCCGGTCAAAGCAGAAGCTATTTCTATAGGAAGAAGCCATCACTGCTATTGAATTGGTCAAGTATGTTTACCTTCTTACTTAGACAAAAGATATATATATCAATTTCCCCCTACACTGCAGCTGTAACCTTGAAGCCTTCGATTTTGGATCAAATTTTTTTCTCCCATTAGATACGAACCCTACAATTTGGATTTTATGATTTTGAAAGAAGGGCATTTTCGTCTATCAAATATGCCTATGCTTGTTATCACCATTGTAAGGGTATAACATGCATGATATATTTTTTTTCTCCCATCAATGCCAGGACATCACTATTCTGACCATTAAGGGTGGTCATGTCATACTTCGAACGGTCAAGGGGGTTCTATGCAGATTCCACAAAGGTCAGGGTTCGATTCATAATTAACCCAAGCCGCAGGGGAGGGGATGTAATTAACCCATATTCTTATTGATCGGTGGAATAAATTCACCATAATCTAAACCTTGTATTTTTGCTGAACATCATTTCCCCAATTTTGCTGTCTTTTCCTTAATTAAACGGCAGTCTCTGCCCTTCAAATGATCAGCACAAACACTTTTCACTGCATTAATACTTCTCATTGTTAGTGCTAATTTTGCATTATATAAAGAATAAAAAAGTAAGAAGGCAAGAAAACTGTTGAAGATTGATCAGCCATACCAAACATATCTGTTAAAGATTGATCAGCACTACCATATATATTTGTATTTGTGTATATCTCATATTTGTGTATATCTTTCATAATCTGTAATTATCTACTTACCATATTTAGCATAGGATTTCTAGCCTATAAATATACACTAAACACTGTACAACGATTCATGAAAAATATACAACAATTATTCAAAGCTCTCTGGTTTTAATTTAATTTTCTTACATGGTATCAGAGCGGTCGATTCACTATTGCTTCTGCCGCAAGTTTTAAAACCAATCAGTGAGAGTTTTCTTCTTTTTTTCCTTTTCTACCAAATTCCTGTTTTGCCCTTCTTCATCACCGAATCCTGATTTGCAAACCCAGTTGCCGAATTACTAAATTAACCCCGCGACCAGCTGCAACTTCAGCCTATCCACTGCCATGGCCGAAACCAGTCATCAACTCTCCGGCACAGTCACTGTTCCTCTGTCAACTCCGCGCGACCCGTATCATCTCACCGCCACCGACCTTCAGACCGGCAGCGTCGTCTCCTCCAAGCTCACCGGCGAAGGCAATTGGCAGGTTTGGAGCAACCAAATCCGCACGGTTTTCCTGGCAAGAAACAAACTCGGCTTCCTCACCGGTGCCCTTGAACGACCATCAGATGACGCGGTGGCGGCTGAGAAATGGGATCAATGTCAAGCGGCCGCCAAAACTTGGTTGACTCACTCCGTCGACCCCTCACTTGAGTCCATGGTCTCTAGGCTCCCCACTGTCGCCGCCATCTGGAACACCTTGAAGGATAGTTTTGGCCGTGTCTCTGGATCTCAAATCTTCTCCCTCAAGCAAGCCATTGGTGAAGCCAAACTTGCCGCCGGTGCGTCCAGTTCTCAACTCACATCGTTCTATCTTCGGCTACAAGACCTTTGGACCGATCTGGACATCCATCAACCCCCAATTCGTTGCTCTTGTGGCCATTGTCAATGCCAAGTAAATGACAGACTTCGTGTTCATGAGAATACCGACAGGGCCATGAAATTTCTTTTGGTTCTACCGGATGATTTTCGCACTCTACGGACCAATATTCTTGCTAGGGACGATTTCATGTCCCTTGAAAAGCTTCATGCCGTTGCCAAACAGGACCTCCATCAACGCATCTCCATTGAAGGTCCGCTCTCTGCTTCAGTCGACGGTGGCGCTGCTTTTGTTGTCCAGAAAGAAGGAACACAATTGGGTGGCCACGTTGGATCTTTTGTTAAAGAAGGAACACAATTGGGTGGCCACGTTGGATCTTTTTCATTGCAGGGCTCTTCATTTGGGCTGCCTTCTTCATCAACAAATTGTGGGCCAACAATAAACTTATCTAATCTTGGGCCAAGTTCCTCTTCCAATTCCCTTGGGCTGAGCGAGCCCAACTTGGCTCCAACTATTAATGGGCCAAATGGCCCACGCCCATTTTGCACTCATTGCAAAAAACCAGGCCATGTTCGTGAAGCCTGCTTCCTTCTTGTGGGCTATCCTCCCAATTGGAAGCCCAAACAGCGAGGTGGCCCAAAGAAAAAACAACAATCAAATTTTGGGCCTTTAGCCCATCAGACGGCAATTAATGGGCCAATTCCCCCACCTGGCTTTGGGCCTATTTCCACTCCTTTTGGTACTAACCCATATCCTTCTTCAAGTGTAGGTATTTTGGGCTCTGCGACCCCTAGCCCAGGCAATGTTTATGGCAGTTCCTCTGGACTACACCTCACCACAGATCAGCAACAACGACTTGTCGCCCTTTTAAATCAGCTGGGAACCTCGGAATCCACCACCAACTTTTCCGGTAATACTCTACCTTCTCAATCCATTTCATCTGTTTGGGTTATCGATTCAGGTGCTAGTGACCACATCACTTGCAATTTATCTATTTTAGATTCTTTTTCTCCCTGTCAAGCACCTATTTCCATTACATTGCCTGATCAATCCACTAGTCCTGTCACACACATTGGTCATTATCAACCATATCCTAATTTGTACCTCACACACGTTTTATATGCTCCACATTTTAAACATAATTTGCTATCTGTCCGTAAGCTTACTCAAGATAATCATTGTGTGGCACTCTTTTTCGATGAATTTTGTGTCTTTCAGGACCGTATGACTGGGGCTCTGATCGGACTTCAGGTGATCGGGATTATATTTTTTATGCTCATCCATTCCGGATTCTTTTTCTTTAGTTTTTCAAGATTTTTTAAATTTCCAAAAGAATGCATCATGTATGCCAAAATTCCTTCCTAGTTGTAATTCAATTTTTTACAATAATATTAGTTATGACATTTGGCATCAACGTCTAGGCCATTCTTCTTTAAAATCTTATCATGCACTTGGTCATTCAATTTCATGCCCTAAGTCTTTTTCATGTCCCATTTGTCCTCTGGCCAAACAAACCCGCCAGGCTTTTCCTTCACGGACCAATGCAACCACAACCACATTTGAGTTGGTCCACATGGATGTTTGGGGCCCTCACCGTACTATCAATCATGATGGTTCACGATATTTTCTTACCATTGTTGATGATTTTTCCCGTGCCACATGGACTTTCCTTTTACACTCAAAATCCCAAGTTTTTTCCAAAATTCAACATTTTGTATCTATGGTATTTACACAATTTGGTTCCATGGTCCGCCGCATTCGATCTGACAATGGGACAGAATTTTTTTCTACTGAGTGTAAATCATTTTTCGCTACTCATGGAATTCTCCATGAGAGCTCTTGTGTTCATACTCCGCAACAAAATGGAGTTGTTGAACGCAAACATCGTCATTTATTGGATGTTGCACGAGCCTTAATGTTTCAGGCTCAAATCCCCATTCATTTTTGGGGTGAATGCATCCTAACTGCAACCTATATCATTAACCGGTTGCCTTCTTCTTCAATTCATGGTCTCAGCCCATTTGAACTTTTATTTCACAAACCACCCATCATTGATCATCTTCGTGTTTTTGGGTGTCGTTGTTTTGCCACCACATTAGGTGCACGTGACAAATTTAGTCCACGTGCTATTCCTTGCATTTTTATGGGTTACCCTCCTCATCAAAAGGGTTATCGCCTGTATGATCCTGCTTCCGGGAAATTCTTTGTTAGTCGAGATGTCATTTTTCAAGAAAACGTTTTTCCATTTTCGACTTCTACTTCAGGATTATCCCCTGCTGCTCCGTCCGATTCGACATCTCCAGCTGTACAGTTCGACGAGACGCCAACTTTGTCTCCTTACCCTGTAGCCAACCCAATTTCTCCGGCTGATCCTACCCCTGCTACGCCTTCGTCTGCTCCTATTTCCTCTTCGGATGAAGATACTATTTCCTCACCAACACCAGCCACACAAGATCCAAACTTAGCTGTCCCTCTTCGCCGTTCAAGCCGTCCTTCTCGACCGCCTATATGGAGTACTGATTACTTCTGCTCTAACTTGCCATCTGCATCTCATACGTCCCTTTATCCCATCTCCAATTTCGTTTCCTTGTCCAATTGTAACCCATCCTATCAACATTTCATCGCTTCCATTTCTGCCATTCACGAACCATCCACTTTTCAAGATGCTATTACCAATCCTAATTGGGTCACTGCCATGGAAACTGAACTTCATGCTCTTCAAACCAATCATACTTGGGATGTGGTTCCTTTGCCTCCTGATCGTCATCCAATCGGTTGCAAATGGGTTTATAAGGTCAAGTATAATGCTGATGGTTCTCTTGAAAGGTACAAAGCTCGGCTTGTGGCTAAAGGCTTTAATCAGCGAGAAGGAATCGATTACCAAGATACATTTTCTCCAACTGCCAAGCATGTAACTGTCCGTCTTCTTCTCACACTTGCTGCCATTTATGCTTGGCCTCTTTATCAGATGGATGTGCAAAATGCATTTCTCCATGGTGATCTTTCCGAAGAAGTATACATGGATCTTCCCCCCGGATTTCGCACTCAGGGGGAGAATTTGGTATGTCGACTGCGGAAATCCTTGTATGGTTTAAAGCAAGCATCTCGTCAATGGAACGCTAAATTCACTAATGCTCTTCTCCAGCATGGTTTTCATCAGTCTCGCCATGATTATTCTCTGTTCACCAAAATTCATGGTACCTCTTTTGTAGCATTACTTATCTATGTTGATGATATACTGATTACAGGCAACAAACGAGCTGGTATCACTGATCTCAAGCAGTATCTCAATGCCACATTTTTTATGAAGGATCTTGGTCAATCCAAATTTTTCCTCGGTCTTGAGATTGCTCGATCTTCAGCTGGTATATCAATTAGTCAACGCAAGTACACACTAGAGTTGATATCTGAGGCTGGATTGGCAGGTTCTAAACCTTCAGTCATCCCTATGGAGCAAAAAAGAAGTTCACATCCATTGAATATGATGCTGGTTCAGATGAACAAGTTAATGATCCACCTCTTGAAGATCCTTCAGTATATCAGAGATTAGTTGGTCGACTCATATATTTGAATCTCACCAGACCCGACATTACATTTTCAGTTCAACTCCTCAGTCAATTTATGCACAATCCAAAGCAATCCCACATGGAAGCCGCTTTGAAGGTAATCAAGTATTTGAAGAGTTGTCCAGGTCTTGGTATTCTATTCCCTTCATCTTCAAAACTTGAATTACGAGCATTCTGTGATTCAGACTATGGCACATGTCCAATGACAAGGAGATCTACCACAGGCTTTTGCATCATGCTTGGAGATTCTTTAATCTCCTGGCGTACAAAGAAGCAGCCCACTGTTTCATTATCTTCTGCCGAAGCCGAATACCGAGCCATGCAGGTTACCACAAGTGAAATAGTGTGGATCATAGGCCTTATCAAAGATTTTGGTTTTCATATAAAAAAACCTGCCTTGCTCTATTGCGACAATGAAGCTGCAGAAAAAATAGCGGCTAATCCGATCTTTCATGAGCGCACCAAACACATTGAAGTAGAATGTCACTATGTAAGAGAGAAAATCCAGCAAGGTGTCATTGCAACCCGCCACATATCCACCAAGGAACAACCAGCCGATTTGCTTACTAAAGCACTGAACAGTGGACAGCATTGGCACCTACTTTCCAAGCTTGGAGTTTTTGACTTGTACAAATCTCCAGCTTGAGGGGGAGTGTTGAAGATTGATCAGCCATACCAAACATATCTGTTAAAGATTGATCAGCACTACCATATATATTTGTATTTGTGTATATCTCATATTTGTGTATATCTTTCATAATCTGTAATTATCTACTTACCATATTTAGCATAGGATTTCTAGCCTATAAATATACACTAAACACTGTACAACGATTCATGAAAAATATACAACAATTATTCAAAGCTCTCTGGTTTTAATTTAATTTTCTTACAAAAACACACTGACCACTGATTAATAATTAGTTTTTGATATAGGTGGGGGAGTTTCGCCTTCGCAAGGGGACTTTCTCCTAAACAAAGTAATTAGCTTTTGATAATTATCAAATCTGACAATTGAAAACCTTTGTTATGTGGGTACATGCACACTCTTAACATCCATTAATTCGTCACCACCATTCAAAACGGTTGGAAATCCCCCCCAAACCACAAATGCCTCCTGCGAATTGCAACGTACGAGTCAATTTCAAGTTGTTATGCGTTGCCTTTCCATATCGTTTCAACTTAGGAAAAAGATCATTCTCCAATGTCCTCTTAATGAACAATCTGATCCTTCCAAAGCGAGTTGAAATAAATATCTTTTATTACGTAGCATTAAATTGGTTGCTTTTATTTTCTCACTTCAGTTACATTTAGGGAAGCATATGTATGTGAAATAAGATTCACAAATGCAACATTAACAAACAAAAATGGTCCCTCTACATTTCATTATTTTTGCCGTAACTTGTTTTCCTTTCACCACTTTTTCTCAAGAACAACAATTGCTCGAATCACTGCACGGACCCCTCGGCAACTTTCAGTCATGTCTTTCCTCCGAATCTCACCCGTACTCAAGAGTTGAAAATATTACCCACGATTTCTGGTCACCATCGTATTCCGGTCTGCTCGTCGAAAGTATAAGAAACCTGCGGTTTAATTCCTCCAGAACACCAAAGCCTTTCTTCATAATCACCCCAGAAAATGCCCATCATGTTAGAGCAACAATAATTTGTGCCAAAAAGTATCATCTCGAGATGCGAATTCGAGGCGCTGGTCATGATTATGAAGGTCTTTCCTTCGTATCCCCAAGACCATTTATCGTTCTAGATACGATAAACTTACGAAAACTTGACATTAATTTGAAGACGAAAACAGCATGGGTTGGTGCTGGGCTGACACTGGGCGAGCTTTATTATCACATTGCAAATAAAAGTCTAACACATGCTTTCCCTGCTGGTGTTTGCCCCACAGTTGGTTTAGGTGGTCATGTCAGCGGAGGTGGACAAGGTATGATGATGAGAAATTTCGGACTAGCAGCAGATAACGTGATCGATGTTAGAATTGTTGATGCTGAAGGACGAATTCTCAACCGAAAAAAAATGGGTGAGGATTTCTTTTGGGCAATTAGAGGAGGTGGAGGAGCGAGTTTCGCTGTCATACTCGAATGGAAGATCCGACTGGTGGAAGTTCCCCCCATAGTCACCGCATTTGCTGTGGTTAAACCCCGTGAACAAAGTGCTAATCGGCTTGTTTTTCGATGGCAAGAATCCATCAATCTATTGCCCAAGAATATTATGATAAGAATTGTAATATTTCCATCTACAAGCTCATCAGGGGAACCAAGCTTGTCTGCGGGATTCCATGGATTATATCTAGGAAAAGCTGAAGAGCTTCTGAATTTATTGGAAAAGGATTTTCCTGAATTACAAGTAAGGCGTAAGCACTGCACCGAAATGAGCTGGATAAACACGACATTATATTTCGATTTTGACGAGGGACACGAGACCTTGGAGGATTTGTTGGACAGGAATCATTACTTAAGCAAACATTACAAAGCAAAATCGGATTATGTGACACTTCCAATCCAGGAAAGCAAATGGGAAGGAATATTTAATACTTTTCAAGAAGGGAGAGCAGGGACACTTCTTTTACAACCTTATGGGGGGAAATTGAGTGAAATTCCAAGCAACGCTACGGCTTTTCCTCATAGAGCGGGGACTTTGTATATTGTGCACTATCATGTTTTCTGGCGTTCAGAAAGTGATTCTACAATCAAGGAGAAGCTGGATTGGCTCTACAAGATGTATGATTTTATGACAGATTACGTTGAAAAGCCAAGGACTGCCTACCAAAATTACAGGGATTTGGATTTGGGAAAGAATGAATATGTGGATGATACTTATAGAGAAGCCATAAATTGGGGTCGCTCGTATTTCAAAGACAATTTCAAGAGATTGGTGCAAATAAAGCACCAGGTTGATCCACACAACTTTTTTAGGCATGAGCAAAGTATACCTCCACTGCGTGAGAAATATTCATTATAGGTGCAATGGAAATACAAGCTTAATTGTTTGAGTCTAACCCCTTTTAGTCCATCAGCATGATTTGAAACATCATTAAAGATTCAGTTCATTTCATGATTCTTTATCATATAAATGGTGCCTTGGCATAGGTGACCAAATAGAGAAGCAGCATTGATATTTTGTACTAACATTTTTGTGAACAATTTTGCAGTTTTATAAGTCGGAAAACTAAAAAAAAAAATAAATAATGAAACAGTAAAAATCATAGCAAATGAAAAACATTTTGAACCATCATATATTAGTGAATTTGTTACCTTTTCTTATATCCTACAATTTTCTAATTAGGATCTTTTTCTCCAGTGTTTTTCTTCCTCTTCCTTTTTTTTTTCTTGGTTTATATTCTCCTATATTAAAATAGCTAGATAGAAACAACTTACCTATAAACCAATTGAACATGAAAGTATGCATTAGATCCTCATGTATCCAACTTCCTTTATTTTTCGGGGTTTCTATAAGAACAACCACCATCCATCATAAGGCAGAATAATCAGCCAACAAAAGACGAATTGCAAATTATTAGATAGTTTCACCAAAATATATCATGATCTATTCAGAGTACGTATTTGAAGCTAAATCATGTGCTACAAAATTACATTTCTGAGGTATTTGTAGAAACCAAAAGGGTTAACTTGGGTGGCTTGTCAATTTCAGGGTTACTAGAGTTCTTTTGCTATCATTTCATAGAATGAGTGTTGGCAATTGCAAAAATTAATTAAAAAATTATAACAGAAAGTATTCAAAATAAAAAATACAGTACCTTGGGAAAAGCTTATAAAAAAAATGACGATTACAAATATTATCACAAAGTAAAAGATATAGGTAGGTAGGAGTCCATATATTCGGACCCTAAAAAGGATTATTCCCTAGAGACTTATATAAATCCAGATTGGATCCAGATAGAAAAAGGCAGAAAGCCAGTGACGCGAAAAAAAAAATAAAATAAAATAAAAACAAAATAAAAGAGAAACCCAGAAAAATAGGCTGAGGAAAGGTGAAGTTTCAAACGGTAGTGTTGGTATTGCTAAGAGATACTAGGTTAACATATACTAGGTTAATTCGATTACATTTAACGATAACAATAAGTCGAAAATATCACCAATTTATTAGAAGACGTTAAGAGTGTTAAAAATAATAAATAAATGAAAATACATCAAGCTACAAAATATCAAAAACAAACAAAAAAAGAACACAAAATTTTTTACTTGGAAATTATTCTAATGTGAAGAGGAAAAATCATGGGACCTCAAGTTCACTACTAATATTCCACTATCAATCAATGAAATATCAAGTATAATTTTCAATAAGTGAGATATGACTTCAAACAATCATAAAAAATAACCAAATTTTAAAGCAATGAATAAATTCAGAAAATTTCACCAGAAAATTGTAGCAAATTTGTGAAATTTCTATGTCAGTATAAAACCATTGAAATCTATTTTTCATAGTTCAAAATGTAGAATATTAGGATATTCTATACCACTTGTAAAACTTTCAGTCTGACTAGACTATCTGATCATCGATTTAATCAAAATTGCACAGACAACAAGTTTTATGAAAATTCTAGAAGAAATTTTGCCCAAAATTTTCTTCCTTCAATCACGATTTGTAGCCTTATTAAGGCTATAAATACTAGAGACAAACCCCTCAATAGGCCAATTAATTAACTGGGCATCTGGAAGTCCATCAACAAATCTTCCCCAACTCGACTATGTGAAGAACCTTGTCATTCCAGCAAAAGAGTAACATAATTCAAACTTCCATCTTAACAATGACTTGGTCAATATATAATCAACATTAACTTTGTCAAATTCAACCAGCTTTTTATTTAACACATCACATATCCTGTGATATCTCACATCAATATGTTTAGATATAGGATTAAAAGATGGATATTCTCAAATATGAATTGTTCTTTGATAGTCACAAAGCAACACATACATTTTTTCAAAAACATTCGAGTTCTGTAGAACTCTTTTACTCTTAGGTAACTTTACTAGCTCAAAGAACCAATTGCTGCCTATTCATATTCAGGTTTTCCTTCATCAACCAAGAGCACATACTCATCAGGAGGATATCTAGAGAAAGGTTTTCTATATCTTGTGTTCTTCTTAGTGGAGTTGTATGTGGATTTGCTGTAGGACTCTTGAGTTGACTACCATCAACATCATGTGTAAGATTATGTAAATCACCATGATGTTGGCCATCATTGACATCATCTTACTACATTTTAGTTTCAACTCTCTCATCAATTCTATCAGGCAACTACAATACAAGATTTAGATCAAAATCTTTGAGGTCATATTGCGCATGAGAATCACTTTTTTATGCCTTTTCAAAATTATCAATGGTTTAGTTTTCATAAAACACCATATCTTGGCTTCTCACAAACTTCTTCTCAATTAGATCATAAAGTTTGTTACCAAAATTGTCTTAGCCATAACCAACAAAGATGTACTTTCAAATATTTACATTCAACTTTGACCTCTCATCCTTGAAAACATGGAAAAAAAAAAAGCTTTATAACTAAAAGCACTCAATCATAAGAGATATTCTTGCCAATCAGACATTTTTTGAACCATTACCTTGCAAATCAATAATATGACTTAGATTAATAATATGAGTAACAGTAAACAAAACTTCATCCAAAATGGACTTTGGTAGTTTCGGCTTAACAAACAAACTTCTAACTCTCTTATTCAATGTCTTGTTAATTCTTTTTATCCAAACTATTCAACTAAGGTGTCTTTGAAGAAACTTTCTGATATCTAATATTTTGTTGCTTGTAATACTTTTTAAATGGCCTATTTTACTCTCCACTATTATCTGTATAGATGCATTTCAATTTTATTTACTATTCCATCTTTCAACCAAAGGTTTAAACTCCTTAAATTTATTAAGCACTTGTTCTTCTGCCTTCAAGGTATAAACTCATAGCTTCCTAGAATGATCATTAATAAACGTAACAAAATAAGATGCACCAATAATTGACCACAAACATTGAATGCACCAAATCTAATACAATTGTCATTTTGTGAGAAATTTAGTCTTGAAAGACATTAAATTTTTCTTTCCTTCAAACTAATAAAAACATTTCTCCAAAATTGATCTCTTCATCCCTTAAAAAATATTTTTTTCCACCAAATTCTCAATCCTTTTTGAACTAATATTACTCAACCTCTCATGCTATAATTTTGGTGAGTGATCATTTTTAACCAAATTCATATTTCTATTTGAAACAAATGCTTACATCAAGTACAAGTTTGCCTTGAATTTCTTACCTCGGGTTACAATGAAGGAACCTTTGCTCAACTTCCATTTTTCATCAAGTACAAATAGCATTCAATATCTTTATTTCTTGAGGTGGACTTGCTTTTACTTTTGCCTCGATCATTCTAACTTCTATTCTTTTGCCTCCCTCTACACTCAGTAACTAGAACCTCACTATGCAAAAATAATCCAAGGACACAATACCACCAGGAGCAAATTTAGTATGCGAGACCTAAAAAGTTTCCAAAGAATTAGGCAAAGTATTTAGCAATTATACCCCAAGAATATCATCATCTAATTTTACTTTGATATGAGACAACTAATCTAAAATTCCTTGAAACTCATTCACATGGTTAGAAATAGGAGTACTTTCTTTGTATCTTAACTACATCAACTATTTGAGTAAAGATAACTTGTTGTTCCTAGTCTTAAAAGCATACAACTATTCCATTCTTTAGCATCTTTTTCATTGGCAACAAGATTAGAAACATTATCTTCTACCCTGTATCTAATATAACCATATATTTATTCATGCTCAAATTCTCATTCTTAATCTAACTTGGAGGTGGGCTTCCGACTAGCAAATATAGGTAAGTGTGTATTTTTTACAAATAGCAGGTCTCTCATCTCATCCCTGCATTTGTGATAATTCAAACTATTCAAACAAATCATCTTACTTGTATTAACCTTCATAATTCTAACAAGTCAAGAATGCTCTGCTACCATTATGTTGGGAGATACAAGTATAATTCAAGTGAATCCAACCAAATAACACATCAAAAATCTCTTCAATTTATAATAATAGGTTACAACTGTTAAAAATAATAAACAAATGAAGATAAATTAAGCCACAAAACACCAAGAACAAATACAATAGGAACGTAATATTTTTCACTTCCCAATATGAAAAGGAAAAACTATGGGACCTCAAGTCTAAAATCAAAGCTCCATTATCAACTAATGAAGTTTCAAGTGAGATATGGCATCAAATAATCATAAAAAACAACCAAATCTTAAGACAAAGAACAAATTGTGAAAAATTTCACCAAAAAAATGTAGTAACCTTGAAAATTTAATATTCTAATATAGAATCAATGAAATCTAATCTCCACAATTCAAACCATAAAAAAGGACCACCTATAAAAAAATTTATCCCGATATGTTTAACCTTCAATCTTTGACTTGATGAAGATTGTACAAACCAAAAATTTATTGAAAATTATAGTAGAAATTCTGCCAAAATTTTTCTTGTTTTAAAATCGCAATTTGTAGCCTTTTTGAGACTATAAATACTAAGTAAATAGAATTCCATATTCGATCTCATAAATATATATAGAATTCTGCAGAATGCAGTATTTGATGAAGTTATACCCCTCAACAGGTCAAAAATTAACATAATAACCTTGAACATTTTTCACATAACTTGGGAGCCCAAAACCCCAACAAGCATCGTAGTGTTGATGAAATTTGTTCCTTCATGAACCAATTCAAGTTCTGTTGATATATACTTTTTTTTCAAATAAAGGATGAGAAAGTTCTTTCCTTTTAATCCATGGTATCATGATTTCTTTCTTTACTCTCTTAACTACGTCTTACTATGATCTCTCTTCCTCTTTTTTGGCAACTAATTTTTTATGGTGCTATTACTCATAATTTTATAATCAGGTTAACCAAATTTTTGAAAGCTACACTATAAGAAAATAGGCCTTTAGTGACGGAACACCCGGTGACCAAAAAAAATTTTGTCACTAAATACCCCCTTTAGTGACAAAAAATTTTGTCGTCACCAATTTTTCGACTACTCCCCAACTTTAGAAGTCGTCACTAGTTCGCTACTAAAGAGCGTGGCGAGAAACAATTGGTCATCATTAGTGACGGGAAATTGGTGACAACATTCATTATCATCACTAAAATTATAAAGTTTATTTATTGGCGACGAAATTTTTGTCGTCACCAATTTGAATACCTTTTAGTGGCCGTTTTTTGTTGCCGCCAATTTGAATGTCTTTTAATGACAATTTTTTGTCGTCACCAAATTCTTAATTATATGGATATTTGAAATATCATTAATTAAAAAATAGAAATTTTTTTCTGTTAATGTGTTATAAAAATGAAGTTTTTGGTTCAAAAGAAAATTTAATTAGTAAAATAGTCACAATAGAAATTAAAATAGTTACAACCATTTAATTCATATTGTTACACATATATAGTTTCAGTATATAATATTATTAACTATGAAGGTATAAAATATTTATTTCGGTATATAATAAAATTGAGAGGAAACACCCAAAATCGTCCTCCACATTTCAGCAAATAACCTTTTTCATCCTCCACTTTTAAAACGGGAACAAATAATCCTTCAAATTTCATAAATTGGAACTTTTGGTACTATTTGTGAAATAACGGGAACTTTTAGTCCTTCAAATTTCATAAACGGGAATGTTTAGTCCTGAAATTTTCCTTCAAATTTTGGTCATTGAAATTTGAAGGACTATTTGTTCCCGTTTTAAAAGTGGAGGATGAAAAAGATTATTCGGTGAAATATGAAGGACGATTTTGGGTGTTTCCTCTAAAACTGAATATTGTAAATTTTAAGAAGAGTATATGTGTTAAGCCAATTAAGAGTAGATAAAATGTTTTGGGTTAAATTGACTGGGTCACAACTTAAGAAGAGTATATTTTGGTCACTAAACGTCTTTATGGAAAAGGCTGGAGTTCAGCTGGGGGTGGATCATCTTAGGGATAGTCAGGAGGAGGGGGAAAGGAGTTTACTGGGGAGGGTTTTTGGTGACAAGAAGGTTAATTTTGTGGGGTTGAAACACACTTTCCAGGCGGTGTGGGCAATTCACAAACCTTTTCTACTTCGAGAGTTGGCTTCTAATTTTTTCCAATTTGTGTTTCACTCAAAGGAGGATTGGAGTAGGGTCTTTGCTGGTCGTGTTTAGACCTTTGAGAATCAATTTTTAGTGTTGCGTGAGTGGGGAGAGAATGTTTATTGCCATGATGTAGAGTTCTGCCGCCAAGATGTTTGGGTCCAGTTTTGGAATTTGCCTCAGCGTTGAATTACTTCTGCCACGGGGTTTCAAATTGCTAGCGTTTTCCCAGAGGTTCATGAAGTCATGTTTCCTGAAGGTGGCAGCAGCCATGGTCATCATCTACGAGCTTTGGTCACGTTAGACTTGGAGCTTCCACTATTGCGTGGTACCATGGTGTGTCTTCAACATCAGTCCAAGTAGGTGATGTTCCAGTATGAGTTTTTACCAAATTTTTGTGTGTATTGTGGGAGAATTGGGCATGGGGAGAAGTGGTGTGGCAGTAGCAGTGAGGATAAAAAGATACATCAAATTCGGGAGGGATAATTTGGATCTTGGCTTCAGGCAGAAGATGGCTTGTTTGGATAAACACGTGTTGGCAAATTGGGTGTCAAAAACACTTGTTTGGTTGCTCCATTGCTAAAGCTGGATTTTGAAATAGGGGAGCGTCCAATTGGTCCAGCCCCAATGCTGAGTTCAGCTCACCAGGTGGGAAAGGATGAAGGTTGTGGTCTGTTCTTGGAGTGTCTTGCCTAGTGCATTCCAATGAGCTTCCTGCGAAGATGACTGCTGGAAGATGTTACGGTTGGTTGTGAAGGAGGTTCTGGACTTCAGTTTGATGTAGCCGCCTAGTTCTATCCGTTCACTAAATCCGACTGTAAAGTAGAGTATGGGCCGTGAAAAATGAACAAGGGGTAGGGCTCGCTTTGTCTTTGTCCAAAGGAGTTTAGAGATGATGCTTCTGTTGGAACCTTTGATTTGTGAGAAACGGGAATGTACATTCAACTGAGGTAAATGGGACCAGCCTTTTAGGGTCCCAAGATATTATATGAAGATAGGGGTATGGAATTGTAGAGGTTTGGGTGCTATCTCTATAATTTCCCAATTAAGGGAGACCCTTAACTCCCAGCATCCAGATGTGATGTTCTTATTAGAGACAAAGTAGCAAAAACCTTTCATGGAGAAGGTGTGTAGGCGATTGAGGGTGGATGATCGGTGGCAATATGTTGAACCTAATGGTCTTCGAGGAGGTATGTTAGTGTGTTGGGCTGATACCATTTCAATTGTTAGTTTGGTATATAATAATTTTTTTATGCAATTACAATATAGATTTAAGGGTGAGTTAGAGGTGTGGTGGGCAATTTTTGTATATGCTAGTGTCGAGTGTTCAGTGAGGGAGTTGCAATGGCATTTCTTGGAGAATGAAAGACACAAATGAGGTGATTGGTAGATTTTGGGTGGGAACTTTAATGATATTGCATATCCGTAGGAGAAATGAGGTGGGAGACAGAGGTCGGCATCTAGTTGTTTCTCATTTACGAATTTCATTGGGCGTATGGAAATGGTTGATCTTGGCTTTGTGAGAAATCAATTTGCATGGACTAATCATAGAGTTAGTGGCGTGAAATTCCCTTGGATCTACCCAACTGAAAATTCTTCCCTTGGAGTTGGTATGTTCCTTGAAGATGGAATAGGTCCTCAACCCCTTGATAACCCGTATCAAGAAACCTTGGAATCAAATGAATGGATGGAATCCGAATTTCCTAGGGAACAAATCTAGGAAATCAAGAACAACAAACACACAAATTCCGAATTTGTGTAATTTGCAAGTAATTATAGAAACTAGAGAGCAATTCTCTCAAGCTTGTAATGTCAAGAACCAAATTTTCATTTCATCAAATCTCCCTCAAGAATGGCCGACGGCCACTATAAAGATACAAGCTAGGGTTTACAAATTAGGGTTGCACAAGCTAGGGTTTCTTTTAGGGCCAAATGGGCTACATGACTCTTTGGGCTACATGACTCAATTTACCATATAATTAAAACTAAACCCATTAACAAGACCCAATTACACTTACATTAATAAACATGGTCTTGTCAATCTTGGTCTTCTCCCCATCCTTTTGGGCCGTTTGGATAAGTCCATTCAAGGCTTCCTTCATTTTCTTTGTTCTAGCCCTTGTCAAGTGGATCCGAGCTTGTTCTGGAGACATTGCTATTGACATCATGCTTCGGGTTCGAAGTCTCTTCAATGCTTGTTGGATTCATATCAGTCCCCCCTTCTTCGAAAGGATTCGTCCTCGAATCCAGATCATCATAATCTGCAATGTCAAAAGGAGACAACTCAGCAACGTTGAAGGTAGTACTTACATTGTACTTACCTGGAAGGTCAATCTTGTAAGCATTGTCTTTGATTTTTGCGACAACTTGGAAAGGTCCATCTCCACGTGGATGCAATTTTGCCGATCTTTGTACTGGAAACCTTCCCTTGCGCATATGAATCCACACCCAATCTCCTGGATCAAAAGTGAATTTCTTTCGACCCCTGTTGGCATTTCGAGCATAGGATTCATTCCTCTTCTCAATATTCAACCGAACCTGCTCAGGTAACTTTTGGACAAAGTCAGCCTTGCGCTTGCCATCTAAATTAAGCTGACCACGAACTAAAAGATCTTCAACTTGCCGTTGTAGCTCTTTGGTCTCTTCAGGGTTGGACCGATATGCTGGTCTATTTGGTATGTTTGTGCCCGGTATGAAGTGAATTTGATGTTCAATTCCTCTTTTGGGTGGTAATCCGACGGGCAACTCGTCAGGAAATACATCTTGGAATTCCTGCAATATGTTAGAAATCTCAACCGGTAGGTTGGATGGCAAGTCAGCACTAAGTAGAACATTAGATTCACAACAAATAAGAAGAAACAAAACAGGATTAGTATGCAAACAATTATCAACATGTCGCACATTTGCATAAAAATTCGGTTGTTTCTTATTTACTTGAGTCACTCTCTTTCTCTCAATGTGTTCTACTTCATTTAACTCATATTGCTTAGGTTTAGAATTTTCAAATTTTCCTTCTTTTCTCACGGGTAGTGCAGAATTCAATTTCATCATTTGCCCAAATTCGCCTTTTAAATGTAATTGAGATTCATAAACTTGAGTAGGCGACAAAGGTAGTAAAGTAGTTTTTCTACCATTAACAAAGAAAGTGTACCTATTGCTTCGTCCACTGTGGGAAGCATCCCTGTCAAATTGCCAAGGTCTACCAAGCAATAGGTGACCAGCTTGCATAGGAGCCACATCACACAAAACTTCATCTTTGTATTTGTTGACTAAAAACTTTACCAAGACTTGTTTTGTGACTTTCACTTCTCCACTCTCATTGAACCATTGCAACGTGTATGGATGTGGATGCCGAAGTGTGGGCAATTTTAGTTTATCTACAAGCAAAGTCGAAGCAATGTTAGTACAACTACCACTGTCAATAACAAGTATACATACCTTCTCATTGATGGTGCATTTAGCGTGGAAAATATTCTGGCGTTGAACATTGTTCTCCTTTTTAATCTGAACATTTAAAGATCGCATAGTCACCAAAGATGGTCCTTCATCAGGGCCAAAAACATCTTCATCAGATTCCCCATTTTCTACAAGGGCTGGCATATCATCATAGTCACTTTCATGTTCACTCTCGCTTTCGATCGTGCCATCACCTCTGACAACCATAATTCGAGCATTAGGACACTCTCGTGCATAATGTCCCTTGCCTTGCCACTTGAAGCATGTAACCTCCCTGGCTGGTTTTCTCACTTCACTTGATTTCTGAGTGTTTGGAACCACGGTTGGAGTAGTGTTTGAGGTACTGGGAGTTGCGGCCTTTTTGAAGTCGGTACTTAAATCCTTCTTAGGCCATGTAGACTTCAAAGTGTCTGAACTTGAAGTCTGTGGGGTTGAAAAGGTTCGGACACCCCTCTCCTTAAGCTGCCTCTCAGCTTTCATTGCCTTGTGATACATCTCATTGAGATCTTCATACTCCTGCATCTCAACAATGTGGGCAATATCCCTCCTTAGTCCTCCTAGAAATCGAGCCATGGTAGCTTCATCGCTTTCTTGAATGTTGACTCGAAGCATCGTAGTCTCCAACTCTTGGTAATAATCCTCCACAGTCCTATTTCCTTGGGTGATCTTTTGCAATTTGTTGAACATCTCCCTGTAGTATTGGTGTGGGACAAATCGCTTTTTCATGAGCTTCTTTAATTCATCCCAAGTCTGCAGCAGGCCCTTCTTCATCACGCCTCCTTTCTGAATTTTAGTCCACGATTCTGGGCATAACCAAAAACTCAACCACAGCTAGCTTGACCTTCTTTTCCTCCGAAATTTGGTGCACTGTAAAAATATTTTCAATTTTATCAGACCATTCAAAGAAAGCTTCAGGATCTTGCTTACCAAAGAATTGAGGAATTTTCATTTTAATACATCCTAAATTGGAATCAATTCTAGAGTGCAGTATTGACTTCACGAAATGCCTCAAGGCTTCATCATCGTTATCATTGCCATATGTGGTCTTTGTAGATCGAGAGGATTCGGCTCTCTCGACTTTGAGCTCCTTGATGTCTGTTGCAAACACAAACCAAAGTGTAAAATTTTGCTAACATCTCCTCATAGGATTCCTTAGAACCGGTGGTGGTGGCGGTTGCCTCTCCATTATAGCTGCAAAGGTTAGCAAAGAAAATAAAGCAGTTTATAAGTCCTCACTTCCCTTCCCAAATTCCCAAATTCACTCACCAAGTGTTTGAGTACTCTCGGGCTTATATAAGTGAAGGGACGGATTCACACCACTCAATTTGCTCTTCTGTTTCTATTCTTACTCAAACAATATTACACAAGGAATTTACAACAAAGTAATGCAAGTGGACAATGAGATTGGAATGAATCTAAGGAATCAATGAAAAATACCAAAAACACAAGAATTCGAATTTTTGGTAAGGAATTGAACAAACTGATTGCAAAATCAGAATCTACACGAAAAACCAGTGAGACACACAAAATTTCAGAATTTTCGGACCACAACTCAATATTACACAAAGGAATTTACAACAAGGTGATGCAAGTGGACAATGAGATTAGAATGAATCTAAGGAATACAATGAAAACAGTACCAAAACACAAGAATTCGAATTTTTTTGGTAAGGAATTCGGACAAACTGATTGCAAAATCAGAATCTACGAAAAATCAGTGAAACACACAAAAGTTCAGAATTTTGGATCACAATAATTTGAATTTTCAGATCACAATTCAAGACACTTGAAGAAAGGAAATTTGGACAAAGTAGCTTGTATTGCGGTTTCACTCTTCCAAATTCGAATTGGTCAAGAACATTTTGGGTTCAAAATATGGTATAAGGGATGTATAAGGGATGTATTTGGATAAGTAAAAGGCTAATCACAAACTGGAAACAATGCAAAGTACAATCTGAATTTGAGAGGCTTGAAAGGAAAAATCTGTCTTTCCGAAATCAGAAAAGGATTTTTGGCATGGTAACTTCAAAAGGTCATAACTTTCTACTCCGATGTCGGATTTTGCTCCGTAAGTACTCAAATCGAAGCTCTCGGAGAGATCTACAAGCAGACGGCCGAAGGCGGTCCGTTGGGACTTTGGGGGTCAAAAAATAACGCTAAGACCACCTACTGTCCGCCTCAAGTTTTCTACTCAAGTTCCAACAAGGAACTCGATTTTTGCCCAGCAATTTCTTCTTCTCCTTTTTTTTTTTTATCTATCCTTTTTTTTTTCTTCAATTTCAGCAAGGTATAAACAACAATTGGATCAGCACAGCAATTTTTTTTTTTTTTATTTCAGTAAGGCATAAACAACAATTTCAGCCGCAAGGTATGGATTCATCAAGAAAGCAAAGGTACGGTTTTGTCTAATATTTTGGAAGCAAGCCGAACTGAAAATTCCCTTGGATCTACCCAACTGAAAATTCTTCCCTTGGAGTTGGTATGTTCCTTGAAGATGGAATAGGTCCTCAACCCCTTGATAACCCGTATCAAGAAACCTTGGAATCAAATGAATGGATGGAATCCGAATTTCCTAGGGAACAAATCTAGGAAATCAAGAACAACAAACACACAAATTCCGAATTTGTGTAATTTGCGAGTAATTACAGAAACTAGAGAGCAATTCTCTCAAGCTTGTAATGTCAAGAACCAAATTTTCATTTCATCAAATCTCCCTCAAGAATGGCCGACGGCCACTATAAAGATACAAGCTAGGGTTTACAAATTAGGGTTGCACAAGCTAGGGTTTCTTTTAGGGCCAAATGGGCTACATGACTCTTTGGGCTACATGACTCAATTTACCATATAATTAAAACTAAACCCATTAACAAGACCCAATTACACTTAGTACATTAATAAACATGGTCTTGTCAATCTTGGTCTTCTCCCCATCCTTTTGGGCCGTTTGGATAAGTCCATTCAAGGCTTCCTTCATTTTCTTTGTTCTAGCCCTTGTCAAGTGGATCCGAGCTTGTTCTGGAGACATTGCTATTGACATCATGCTTCGGGTTCGAAGTCTCTTCAATGCTTGTTGGATTCATATCAGTTAGAGAGGGCTTGGTTGAGAAAAGGTTGGATCGGTTTTTTTGCTCACCTCGATGAAGGCTCCATTTCCCACATACCATGGTCAGTCATTGTGAGAAACAAGTGTCTAATCATTCTTTGTTTTTTTTGAATACTGATCTTCAGCAGCGACATAGTAGGTGACGATTCATTTTTTTATCAAATGTGGGTCTGAAATGAGGGTATACTACAAAGGGTGTCTCAGACATAGTAGACAGTGTATAAGGGGAGTTCGTAGTCACTTGTGAGTGATAAAACTGTGAAGTGCCGGGCAAATTTGCGGCAATGGAGTAAGACATATGGCATCAATTTAGCTAGGTAGATTCAGGACATCAAACAATAAATGAAGAAATTGAGTTTACAGGGTGGGTCGAGAGGTTGGCAGCAATGGTATGGGCTTCGAAATCAATTGCATCAAGCTTATAGGGAGGAAAAGGCATATTGAAAACAAAAATCAAGGAACTAATGGTTGAAGGAGGAGGATAGGAATTCGAAATTCTTTCACGCAGCCACAACTCAACAGCGAAATATGAATAGTATTGAGAGATTAACCACAGCCACGGGTGAGGCTTGTTTGGCTAAGGAGGCGGTGAAAAGAGAGATTCTAGGGTATTATAAAACGCTCTATGCATCTAGTCAGGCAACGTAATGTCTAACTTTGCTGGAAGGAATGCAAAGATCCATCTCCAAAGAGATAAATTCCAATTTGATGAGGCAGGTCAAAGAAGAGGAGATTCAACATACTCTTTTCCAAATGAATCCAAATTCAGCTCCTGGACCCGATGGTATGACACCTTTATTTTTCCAGACGTATCGGCATGTGGTTAGAGTTGATATTTGCAATGCTGTGAAGGATTTCTTTCTATATAAACGCATGTTTCGAAAGCTTAACCATACATTGCTTACATTAATTCCTATGGTGCAAGTTCCAATCTCTATCTCCCAATATAGACCTATTAGTTTATGTAATATGGTCTATAAAATTGTTTCCAAAATATTAGCTGAACGTTTCAAAGTGTGTCTACTTATGTGTATTAGTTCGGAGCAATCAGCGTTTATTCCGGGTAGACAAATCCTTGATAATGTCATTATAGCACATGAGTGTCTTCATACAATGAATTCAAGGAAGAGGGGCAAAAAATGGTTCATGGCTATCAAATTGATATGGCTAAGGCGTATGACCAGGTTGACTGAAATTTTTTGGAGAGGGTAATGAGGAAATGGGGTTTGTTAGGAGTTTCATAGGTTGGATTGGACAATATATTAGCACGGTTATTATTTCGATTAATATAAATGGCAAGCAATGTGGTTTTGTTCAACCTTCACGAGGGATTAGATAAGGCGACCCTATTTCTCCTTATTTGTTTCTTATCATTTCAGAAGCTCTTTCTCACTTAATTAAACAAGTTAGTGTGAAGGGGGATATAAGAGAATACAAGCTAGTGGCAATGGTCCTGTTATTACGCATTTGTTCGTTGCGGATGATTCATTATTGTTTTGCGAGGCAGACCAGCAACAAGCTCAACAATTGCAAGCTATCCTCAACCGATATAGTAGTAGTTCCGGTCAACTTATTAACATGGCCAAGTCCTCAATCTTTTTTAACACCAATGTCTCGTGAGAGATCAGAAGTCAGTTATGTATGGTGCTTGGGGGTGAAAGAGCAACATAATGCTCGTTATTTGGGCCTGCCAATACTTATTGGGGTGAAAGAGCAACATAAGGCTCATTATTTGGGCCTGCCGATGTGTATTGGGAGATCTAAGAAAAAAGCTTTCAACTTTGTAATTGACAATGTTCAACACCGGATGCAGAATGGGAAAAATGGTTTTCTGAGCTTGGCAGGCAAAGAAGTTCTCCTAAAAGTTGTGGTGAGTGCTTTACCTACTTATGTTATGGGTTGTTTTAAGTTGCCAGTTGGAGTGTGTAAGGAGATTTGTAGGCTATCGGCAAACTTTTGGTGGGGAATGCATTTGGATGGTAGATAAAAAATTCATTAGAAAGCTTGGCCGGATATGATGAAATTGAAAAGTGATGGAGGGATGAGGTTTTAAGATGTTCAACAATTCAATGATACGTTACTGGCTAAGCAAATTTGGTGAGTGCTTACCAAACCTAAACTGCTAATGAGTAGGATAATGAAAGTGAAGTATTTTCCAAATGATGTGTTGTCGCAGGCGGAATGTAAAGGATCTTCTTTTTGGTTATGGAAGGGATGGATGTCGGCCAAGCATGTGCTTAATGTTCGAGCAAGATATAGAGTAGGGGATGGCCGATCAATTCAAGGGAGTCACTGTGGATTCAAGGCAGGCAAGATTTTCAAGTGCATGGGTGTCACAAAGCTCAACCTCTGTCACTTGGGTTAGTAATCTTCTAACTGATGATGGGCGGGATTGGAATATAAATTTGGTTTCCTCGATTTTTTTTTGTAGCAAGATACGGAAATCATATTGTAGTTACATTTGGAACCTGCTAGCAGCCAAAATAAACTTTCTTGGCAATTTAGTAGGGATGGGGAGTACACTGTTAAATCGACATACAGACAGATGCAAACTACAAATCATCTCATAGATTAGGGGGCTGAGAGCAGCTCGTCTCGAAGCCAAGTGCACAACATGTGAAAGGTAACCTGGAAGCTAAATATTAAACCCAAGTTGAAGCACTTTATGTGGCGATGCCGTAGTAATATCATGCCTATCAATCATATGTTGCAACAGCATAAAATGGTCATGGATTCCATGTGTCTTATGTGTGGCAAAGAGGTTGAAACTTTGGAACATGCTTGCTTTCTTTGCTCACGTGTGCAGCGAATATGGGGTTTAGCTCTGGTTGATTGGAATCTTACTGCTCGATTTAGTGGTACATTTAAGGAGTGGTGACAAGATATTTGTGTTAATTAGAAGGCGATTTTAGGGGATGAAAGGGTTCAACTTACGGTATATATACTTTGGCACATATGGAAAAGTAAGAACTTGTGGGTGTTTCAGCAAGAATGGATAGAGGAGCGGAGAGTGGTGGCATTGGCACAAGAGGAATGGTTGGAATTCCGACAACGACTAATATAAGGGATGGTAGCCGAATTTTTCTTCTATGGGTTTTGATTTTAGATTGATGTTCATTGTTGATAGTTATGATTGCTGCTATATATATGTTGGGTTACTGTTGTTGTTTTAGAAATAGGATTAGGTTGGTTTCTGCTATTTCAGACTAGGTTTTGTTCAGTTTACAGAGAAGATGCTGCCAAAATTCCTGATGCTTGGTGGTAATACTACATTTGCCTTATGGTTATGTAGTGTTCTTTTGTGAGAGAACTAGGATAACTTAGGTGCTTAGTTACTATTTTTTCACCTTCTATAGCAATTGTGGGATACTGCATTGAGAGGTGGCATTGTCTCTATGTAGTGTTGTTTTATGGGAAAATGTTAGAATTGCAGTGATGTGAGGTTAGTTCATCTTAGCCTAACACAGTACTAATAATGGTGCTTTTCGAGGACTTTCTTTATAACCATTAACTTTCATCAAGTTAATACACTACTATTTCTTGGGGGGAAAAAAAAGGGTAACTTAAGAGGACAAAAAGATTTTGGAAAAAATTGGAGTTAAAAAAAGGTTTAATTTTTTTTAAAAAAAAACTAAGTGGTGGGCCGTGATCAAGAAAAAAATTTTAGTGTCAAAATTTAATTATAAAGTAGTACAATACATTTAATACACCGTTAAATGTGTAATTTTTCATTTATATCCTTAGTTTTTAACAATAAGTCATAAATAGTCATTTTGTATTTTGCAAAATATTTTTACCCCTTTTAATTAAAAAAATTATTTCAATCACTATTTTAAAATATACAAAAACATATTTTGAAACCCAATTCATACTTACCCCAATTTTGTCAAAACTATTTTCAATGATTTGAATGCTGTTAGGATTAAAATAATGGTTAATTATAATAATTAATTTTCTTGCTCATTACTTGTGGACAGAATTTTGGAGAACCAATTTACGAGTTTTTAATTAGAAACGTTGATTATCGGAGACAAATGGACTACATAAAAGAAGAGGTCTTCTAAGTACACTTTTGCACCACTTACTATAAATAAAAAAAAAGTAATAATAATCATGTCCAACCCCAATGTGGTCCATGTTCGATTCCCAGGATGGGAGTTTGGGGAACTCCATTTCCTAGGGTCAAACTTGGGAATTTACTGGTAGGGAGTCATTTGTCTGTCGCGAAACCTTATAGTACCCTTGAATATGCATGCAACTGTGGGTGTGGGACCTACTCACAAATGCCCCAGAGTTGGTACCTGGCCAAAGGGTCCAAGCCATTTCAACCAATCAAAGTGGTTGTTGTGAAGGGCTGGGATTTGTTTATGCCAGGATTCAATAATTTGAAGGACCAAAGAAGGAGGTCCGGAAATCGAGAAAAAATCAGCCACAATGCCCTTACGAGATATACCCGATCTGTAGATTGCGTATTTATGAAGAATTTTTTCAGAGGTCCCCGTGGGTGCTAGGGATCAAACCAGAATGAAATCATATTACCACTCCCCAACTGCCATTTAAAAAGATGCAGAAATTCCGATCGGAGGTCAAGAATTTTCTTCCAAGCCCATGAGCAAATAGTCAACCTTTTAGCAATCCAGAAGTTCATGTTCTTCAGAAATATTGAGTAGATCCATTTACACCAAGGAGACTCTTGATCGGTGGAGAGAATCCATATGTGTTTAGCCATGGCTGCTCTATTGCAATCACTAAGTCTGCGTAAACTGAGACCACCTTTCTCCTTCGGGAGACATAAATGATCCCACAACACCTTGGCACCTCCAACACCAAGTCCTGGCATTTTCTAAAGGAATTGCTTAAGAATTTGCTCAACACGTGCAAGTACCGACTTTTGCAACATAAAGACACTAGCCCCATTAACATGAATGGCATGAAGCACCGACCTTATTAGTTGAAGACAACTAGCAAAAAATAGGAATCGATGAGTCCAAGACTGCACTCTAGCCCTTATGGCATTCACCAATGTAATACAATACTCATTTCCCAATCTTGAAGTAATAACCGGGACTCCCAAGTAGCGAAATGGGAGGCATCCTTCTGGAAATCCAAGCATATCCCGAATAAGTGCCCAATTGACCTCAGACTCACCAGAGAAGTAAATTTCACTTTTGTTAGAATTTGGTGTTAATCCTGACCACCTCGAGAATCTATCAAGTCTATCTTTTAGAAGGTGAATGGATGTTGTATGTGCCTTAGTGAAAAGGAGCACATTATCAGCAAAAAAATAGATGATAGAGTTGTGATGGTTTACATCTCCAAAAGTATTTGAATCCTGGCTGGCTTGTCTGCCTATTCTGAATACTAGTGAATATTTCCATAACAAGAGTGAATAGGTAAGGTGAGATCGGGTCTCCCTGTCTTATGCTCCTGCACTCGAGAAGAAGTCGTGGAGACCCCCATTGATGGAGATTGAGAATTTGAGGGTCCTAACACAAGTCATGATCAGTATTGAACAATAGGAAATCCGAAGGTTGCCAAAACTATTTCCAAGAAATCCCATTTCACCATATCATATGTCTTCTAGAAATCGACTTTAATTGCACATTTAAGAGAGTAGTGTTCATGGTGGAAATCAGCGAACAGTTCTTAGGCGAGGAGAATGTTATCACTGATGCACCATCCTTTAACAAAAACACTTTGAGGAGTGCTAATGATCGAGGGTAGGATAATTACTAATCTATTGGCCATAATATTAGTGACACACTTATAAATGCTGTTACAACATCCAATTGGCCTATAATCCCCCATGAATGAGGCATTAGGGACTTTAGGCACCAAACCTAATATGGTAGTGTTGAGCTCTTGCAGTAGCTTACCTTACTCAAAGAAGTCTTTAATGGCCAAAATCATTAAGGAACCGACTATCTCTCAGGTGTGCTTGAAGAATTTTACGTTAAATTCATCCGAACCCGATGCCTTGCCAGAGGGCAGGGAGAATAAATTGCATTTAATTTTCATTTCAGAAACAGGTCAGGATAGGAATCTAATCGGGTCTTGGTCAAGGGTATTCCCAATAACAGCATGAAGTTCTTCCATCAAAGGTGGGTTAGGCGTAGAGGCCGATTCTAGCAATCTTTTGAAATGAGATACAATAATTTGCTGAACTCAAGGCGGTTCAATTATCAGAATACCCGCATCATCAGTAACCAAGAGGATCCTGTTTCAGAGATGTCTCTGGTTGATCGGTGATGAAAATATGGTGTTGCGGTCTCCTTTCTTGAGCCATTGGACTCTCGATTTCTACTTATAAAATGCTTTCTCCTGGAGATGAAGATTTAAGAAGGCCTTTAGACAGTCTTTCTCCTGAACCTCAAACTCTTGATTATAAGGCTCTACTACCCTAGCATCATAGATAGTAGTGAGAGCATATCTTGCCTCAGCCTTGCGCGTAGAGATATCCGAGAAAGCGTCTTTGTTCAGTTGCTTTAGCTAGTTTTTGAGCAGTTTAAGCTTCTGACAAAGGTGTACGTAGAGGTATCACTAACTGAGAATTCCTATATCGAAGCCACATGTATGAGACATCCAAAAGTTAAAGAATTTGAGATAATGTCCAAAAAGGTCCCTCACATATTGACGAACGAGCTTTTTAGTCCCCCAATTCCAAAATGAGACAAAATCGTCCCTCACATTATATAAACAAACCATTTTTGTCCCTCACATTATATAAATGAACCATTTTCGTCTTTCACATTACATAAACGAAACTATTTTAGTCCCCCAAATCACGTGTAATGTAATGTGAGGGACAATTTTGTCTCATTTTGAAATTGAGGGACTAAAAAGCTCATTTTGCAATATGTGAGGGGCCTTTTTGGACATTATCTCAAAGAATTTAAATGATTTTCTGCTACACATGGGATCCAAAATCTGAATGATCACAAAGGTATGGTCAGAAATTCCAGGGGGAAAGAAAGAGGCCTTAAAGAAGGAGAAATCTTAGCACCATTGAGCATTAACCAGGGCTCTGTCAATTTTTCTCTCCTTCCTAGTTATTCCTGATGAAGTAACCATGTAAATCTTTGCCCTACATATCGAAAGTCTTGTAAACCAACTTGATTCAAACAATTGTCAAATTCATTGAAAGATGACAGCCTAGTATTCGAGCTACCAATCCTATCATAAGGGTCTCTGATAGCATTAAAATCCCTCTCAACGAGCCAAGGAGAAGAGGTAACTGTCAAACTAGTTTGTACGAGATCTACTCACAACGGTCTCTGCACCACAAAAGTTTGTTCCCATAAGTAACAGACAAGAAACACTCCTTAGCAGAATCTAAAAACTGAAGGTGTCTATGGATGGCTTGGGCCGATAAAGATGCGACAGCAAAATCCACAATTTGGGGGTTCTATCCAACCCATATTCTTCCCCTATGGAATTGCATATAATTCTCGACCCAATTCCAATTAGGAACAAAATTCACAATCAAAGTATCAAAAAGAGATCTAAGCTCCTTAGTCTTAAGAATGCCAATACAATAGAGATTTTTAACACGGATCAAATTGCGAATTTCTGCTTGTTTAATGGGGTTAACTAACCCCCTAATATTCCAAACACCTATATACATATTTATAATGAAGGTAGAAAAGTTACCTAAGGTTGTTGCCTCCCCACTTCTTTCTATTGGAGGTCATTATGGCCACTTTGGGGATATCTGGGTTGCTGTCCAAGTTGAATTGAGGTGAGAGTTCCACCGTAGTGGTTTGTTGAGTCGACAGATGCTTGATAGCCGGGGTTACTGCCACCCTAGATTCATTCTCTATTTCTTTGCTGTGAGGAACATGAAGTGAATCACTTTTATAATCGCTGCCAACGTCATTAGCATTCTCTTCAATGTCACCTTTAGAATCAGATGATACAGCTAAGGCTCGCCGAGGAGCATGAGATACCAATGGCCTAGCCTCCGAAGGCTTGGACCCAGTGTCAACCTTCATGGCATCCTTTTGAGATGCCTATCGACTCTTCCTAGCTCCCACCTGTGTCCATTCTTCGTTCGCCTAGAAGGGAGGGGTAGAAACTGTTTGAGAACCAGCCCGTGAGATTGGATTAACTGCATCCAGTGCTGTGGACAAGGCTTTCATATGGGCAAAAGAAGTAGCCATAGTAATGTCAACTGAAGGGACTTCCGGAATAAGAGCGACAGAGGGATCCACCGTAGACAAATGATACTTGTGTCCGAAAGTACCACATTTATCACATGATTGTGGCTTCCATTCATAAAAAAAAAAAAAAAAAACTTTAATACGAAGCTGGCCATTCAATAATATTTCCACCGGATTATCATAATGTTGAGAAGCCTTGATCTCCACACATACACGAACATATGAGATTATCGTCATATTTTCCGTTCTTTTATCAACATAGAGATGCTTTCTAATCAAGCCTCTAATTGCACTAATACCTGGTGTAGACCATAAGGCTAATGGGACATCTTTCAAACGAATCCAAACCGGTAGGGTTTCATGAATATCCCTCTTAAGATCTAGAAATTGATACCATTGTTGAAGAAAAAGAGGTGTACGAGCCACGGTGACTAGGCTACCATCAATTACCTTATGCCTGAACTCCTCATTTGGAATATGAAAGAAAAAGAAGCCATCTTCATTAGCCAGTACTTCTTTTAGATGAACACCCCATAAATCCTTAGCAAGCGATTCAACAAGTAGACGGGGGAGTTTTTTACCAACCAAATATCCCACTAAACATTCCTTTAACTTGGGATTCTTGGCTTCAAGGATTTCATCCGATGCATTTGTAACAAGTTTATTTTCGAATGCAAAAGGAGGTACATAGCTAAGAGCATATCTCTAGCTTGTGGTTTTGGCTACAGCAGCCCACGAACGTTGGAGAGAATGGGCCAGCACCACTCTTGACTTTCTCGCTAGGTTGAGCTTACTTCAAACTTGCTCTGCTATGACTTCGGCCTTGGGCCTTTAGTCAGGAACTTTCCCAGCCAGAGCCTTAAGCCAAGGCTGGCTCAGCACCAATTATCTTAGAGATCTTCAGCTTTCCAGCCGCAGGATCAAGAGTTTGGATTACATCCACGGTCGATTTAGCACCCTTCATCCCTTTTTCAGTAGCAGCAGTTTGGGTTTGGTGTATACCCACACTCAATTCAGTATCCACACTCAATTCAACATCCTTTTTGAGTTTGCTAGGTTTTCAATAGTAGAAGCAGGGCCTTTGAGGACACCCACACTTAATTCTGCATCCACATTTACCTTTTGAATCTCACCAAGGTTTTCTGTGGTTGTCAGCCTCATTGGATGATCTCCCATCACTGCAGAAGGCTGTCTAGGAGGTTTAACTCTCTGATTTACAGTGATTACACCTGGTTAAACCATATCCTAGCTACTATCAGTGGCCCATAATTTCCACAAGAACGAAGGCAAAAATGGCAGCAGTAGCGCAAGTGGAACAGGGATGGTAGTAACACACTAGAGGCACACTGGACACAGACGCAGAAGCTCGCAACAGCAGGAGCAAAACCAGAAGTCCTCACAGCTGATGGACAATTCTGGTAGATCTTTCCAAAAAATACAGAGATGGCAGAAAAGCGGTCTATTCCACTAAAGCTCATAGACCAGAAGCAAGCCAGAAAATCCGAACGGTAATGAGCAACTAGAAGCAACCAGAATCTGAAGCTTACAGCACCAAGACAAACCAGAAGCTCGCAACAGCTGAAACTCGCAACTACCGAAGAATGATTCTGGTAGATCTATTCCACCACTATCAGCACTACTCCATTTGAAGATTTAGACGATAAGGATGTAGTAAGTGGAGAGGCGAGATTTGAGTCAAAAAATCAAACCCATCTGTTGGTGAAATCTGCCAAAAAAATAGGAAATAACTACGTTGAACAGTAACGTCGGGAAAAAGGTTTTGCTATTTTTGTATTTTAGATTTGTATAAGTGATATGATCTTGATGCTCAAAGTTCTCAACATTTATGAAAGGTCGTTATCATAGAAGGTTGATTAAATTTTTCTCTCTCGTGATTTTTTTTTTTGGGTCGTATCTAATCTAATTTTTCTACATCGTGGGATTAATCCCTTTTATAACATAGCATAAGAGGAGTTGAGCTGGATTATTAAAATAATTGATAACCTTTTGATCGTGCAATTTGTTTTCAAACAACACACAACAAAAGAAAAAAAAATTATGCTGGCGTGTCTCTCATCAATAAAATAGATTAAATAATGATAATAGTAATAATTAAACTTCACAGTCTTTGAAGGGCAATACACTTCGCACTAAGATAAACATACCAATAAGAACATGACAATCGAGGTTGCGTACAAAATACGTACCTCAATTATTCACTACCTACAGATTGGTACACACAGCCTGAAGGCAATAACTTTTTATGAGCATAACTAATCGGAAATTTGTACAAAAACATCGGCGGATTTTGCATTTGAAATTAAGCATGGAAAAGATTGTCTCAATTTGTTGCTACCAATTCAGCACATCTCTGGACCCTTTTGAAGACAACTTTCAATGGTTGCCGGCTAAGTGCCAAACGTCTCCTTCCATTCACCAAAGAAATACCAATATTCTCACAAAGGAGGGAATCCTTGCAGGGCGTACTACCACACAAGGAGGTACTGGGACAGTACTGAATAACGTAGGCATCTTCATACTCCTGAATTTTGAACCAGTTTGACAAGGTTTTTGGTCCAGGATTCCCTTCAACTCCACCTGTCGTCACGAAAATCGGAGTCCTCGGAGATGATCGGCTATTTCCATCGCCAAAATTCACCGTCCAGACGTTGGAATTCGGACAAACTACTGCAGATGGGAAATCGTCAAAAAGGATATTCAGATCAGTGTCGGCTCGGATTAAGTTATCGAGAGGGTCAACCGGTGAGAATCCCACCGGTACGCCATTCGAACGCCTGTTGTGTGTTTGCACAATCTGATAAGGGCAAGTGTGGTTCCTGCCGGTCTCTAGTGTTATCCCACCACCAAGCCTTCTGGGCGGCACGGCGTAGTAATATACACCACGTCGAAGTTCATTTCCGTCAGTATCGAACACTGGTTCAGTAACATGGGAAGCTTTTATCTTTATCAAGTCCACAGAAAAAGCTAGAACAAGGCATGACAAAAACCATGGAACTGTTGGCTTCATTGATCTTGATCTAGGTAGCCTGAAACTTGAAACTTCAGATTATAGGAATTATGTAGTAGAATAATCAGTTGACGCCGGGTTTTGGTGGTGCTGGTTTTATTGCATCTATAATTGTGATTTGTGAGGCGGAGGCCCCATTTTCACAATAAGGAGAAATGGCTCTGTGGAAATGCTAGCGCCACGTTGACTGTCTAACGGGGAGGCTATCACATTAATTGTGTACTCCAATAAACAATTGAAATTTTAGATTGTGTTATATTTAAAAATTTTATATTAAAATATTTAAAATTTAGTATAAATTTTTTGTAAAAAAAACTATATGAAAAAGTAAATTGAAAGAATTTTTTTTTAATAATGTGAAAAGAATGTTGGTGAGAATTTAAAAGAATTTTGATAAAAATTTAAATTTAAAATTTTAAAATAAAATATTATTTAAATTTTTTTTTAGTTGAAAAAAATAATTTTTTACAAATAAAAATGCAAACTAAACATAGTAAGACCAATCGGCTTGTGGATTTTTATTTTTTTTTTCTTTCTAAAAGCTCAACAATGTGCAGAATTCACATGGGTTTTTTAAATGAGGAAAGGTCAAAATGATCATACGGATGATATCCTAAAATTCATTTTTGGTGTTTTTTTAATATATTTTTAATTTTTAATTCATCTTTTATTTTATAATTATTATTTAAAAAAATATAAGAATATAATTTAAAATATTGTCCATAGGTGCTCGATTTTTAGTCATCATTTTTTCCTTCCAAAACTCAAACTTAACAAGTAAAAGTATGTGTATCCAATCACTCCATATAAAGCCACGATAATTTAGATGGAATTTGTTAAATGTGTTATTCACATACATATTAGAAAGAGTAATTTTGTTGTTCGAACTTTGTATGGAACAGATTTTCTGCTAAAATATTGCGAGGTCTATCTTGGGGTTTTGCCTGTTGACTTATCTCTCAGACCTCTGATAACTCGTACACATCTTTTTATTTAGACATAATATACAAAAATAGTCTGAACTTTGGCTCTTGTAACAATTTTAGCCTGACCTTTCAATTTTAACAATACAGTACCTGAACTTTTCAATTTGTAACAATTATGGCCTCGGTCAAAATTGATGACGTGGGTCAATCCAGTCAACCATTAAAGTTGAAAAAAAGACAAAAAAGCCCTCCGATATAAAACATATAGTTTAAAATTCTAAAATAAATTTTTAAAAAGGCAAAAAAAGCAAAAATTTAATAAAATTATTTACACTATATAATAAATTTTTTTAAACAAAAAAATAAAATTTAAAGATGAAAATTTAATAAAATTTAGAGACAAAAATGACAAAAAAATTTGAGGTTAAAAAACAAAGTATCTATAAAAAAAAATTGAAATTAAAAATCAAAGTATCATATAATAATTTTTTGTCTGTTTGCATTAAAATTTTTAACAAAATTTTACATAATTTTATTAAATTTTTTCTTTTAAAAAGTTAATAAAAAAATTTAAACTATATCAATTTTGTGTCATTTTTGTCTTTAAATTTTACTAAATTTTCATCTTTAATTTTTTTTTTAGTTTAAAATTTTTTATTATGTAGTGTAAATAATTTTATTAAATTTTTGTCTTTTTTGTCTTTTTAAAAATTTATTTTAGAATTTTAAACTATATGCTTTATATCGAAGGGTTTTTTTGTCTTTTTTCCAACTTTAATGGTTGACTGGATTGACCCATGTCATCAATTTTGACCGAGGCCATAATTGTTACAAATTGAAAAGTTAGATCAGATTGTTAAAATTGAAAGCATTAAAATCATATTCTGAGCCAAAGTTCAGGCCATTTTTATATATTATCCCTTTTATTTACATCCCACCTGACTAAGGAGCTTCTGTTACAGGTAGGAGAGTTTCGCATTTGCAATAATAATTGATTCATTCTCTTCTTTAAGACAATTAACACCATTACTACCGCTATTGCTGTCACTATCACCTCTACTGCCATCCATCTCTTCTCCCCCATATCCCTATTAAAACTTATGCTCCAGTTATCCTCCATTTGGTACCATTGTTGGAAAATGATTCAAATGTTGACAGATATAATATCAGCCATTTGACTATGTATTTGGATGTTGATTTTTCAGTTCCTTGATTTTCTAGTTTTTATTTCGATCATGTATATGTTAGTGTTGGTAATTTCTGCTTTTATTAAGTTAGTTTGTTATTGTGTAAAAACTATTCAAAGACATGATAAGTACTTTAAAAGGACATTAATTTAACGCACAAATACTCTTTTTTTTGCTACTGTTAGTCCTCTAAGCAACATTGTGGTATCAGAATATAGGTTCGTTAGAATTTGGTGTACAACTCATGGCGACTTATAATAATGTCTCAACTTTCCATTCTAATATTTAAGGGAGAATGCTGTGAATTTTGGAGCATTAAAATGAAGACTTTGTTCATATTTCAAGAGCTTTGGAACTTGGTTGAGAATGAGTGTCCTGATCATATGAAGAGGTCAGGTTGAAAGAGAACAAGAAAATGGACAATAAAGCACTGTTTTTTATTCAACAAGCAGTTCATGGGTCAATTTTTTCAAAAATTGTAGTAGAAACTACAGATAAATAAACTTGGATGACTTTGCAAATAGCATTTCAAGGCTCTTCCTTGTGATTGTGAAACCTTGCATATGGAAAGTGCAGAACTAGTGCAAGATTTTTTATCTAGACTAATGGCAATTTCAATCAGATGAGGTCTTATGGAGAAGAAGTTTCTAATCAAACAATAGTTGCAAAAGTTCTACAGAGTTTGACTCCTAAGTTTGATCATATATTTGTAGCCATCGAAGAGTTCAAGGACTCACCTACATATCATTTGATGAATTGATGGATTTTTGAAATCTCATAAGGTAAGATTGAATAGCCAAGATAAGAAGAATGAAGAAAAGACCTTTCACGTAAAAAGGAAGGTGTCCCAATTAGTAATTTTTAAAAAAAAAAAAGAAAAAAGAAAAAAGAGGGAGCTAGTAGGGGACATGGCAGAGGAGGTTCCTTTGGAAGAAGTGATCATAGAAGTGGATGATGAGGTGATGAGCAACAAAATTAAATGCAATAGCAAAGAGCCAACAAAAGTGGTGTTCAATGCTACAATTGGAAGCAATTTAGGCGTGTAAAAGTAGACTTCTGGACAAAGGAAAAGCAAGAACAAGCGAGTTATGTAGAACAAGACGAGGAGGAGCTCAAACTTTTCATGGCCTATCATGAAAATACAAAAACTTCTAACAACATTTGGTTTCTGGACAATGGCTGCTCTAATCATATGATGGAAACAAAATCATTATTTAAAACTTGATTTAGGTGTGACTTTGGGTGGCGTAGACAATCTATCTAATTCTGATCAACTACAAACTAGCTATCTAATTAATTCACTCCAAGCCCGGCTGTGATCCAAGCAGCAGATGGATTGGCAATAGGAGTTGGTGGATTTGGTAAAATTTACGGCTGTGGATCTCATTGAAAGCCATGAAGAGCAAGGCGCAATTCTCTCATCATTCATCACATCACACCCACACCAAGGTAACGTACTACAATGTTGGACTTCTTGTCTGTCTCCACCCTCAGCAGCAAGTGCCCCTAGTTGGGCCCATACAAGAATGGACTCCTTAATGCCCGTCTAAATGTCCATCGTCGTCAGTCCACACGTGGAAATAGTTTTACTGTCCTAGAGAGGGCCCAGTTCAACAATCATATCAGCCGCATATTGCACTCTCCTTGTGAAAGCTGGCTGCTCCAGGGAATTCCAAAAATAAAAGTCTGACGCACAATGGGCTACAGCCTCCTTCGAGTTTTGTTTGGACTTGGTGGACATACGGTCAATCGATAAGAGTCCCATTCAATTGTAAAGATATATCTGTTACTGTTGGAGAGACTCATTAAATAAGCGTTAATGAAGATTGTGGGCAATTCTTAATACAAAATAGCTTGTAGGCCCCGAGCCCACATTTCCCGTCTGTTCTAGCTTTTCCTCAGTCGTGGTCGTGGTCGTGGTCGTGGTCATTGTCATTGTCGTTGTTGTTTAAGAAAATATATACATAAAAAATAATTACGAACAAATTTAGAGGTATTTAGTTGAGTTTTGTGAGGATTGAGACAAATTTTAGTTGCCTTGATAATCAAGGTTTGAGTAGAATCAAATTCTTCGTCATGGTGTGCCAATGGTGTATTATAATCTAAAATAACGTCATTTTATTTATAATTTAAATAGAACAATATTAATTTATTAAACATTTTAAAGTGTGTCACACTATTAATATGCTATAAGTGGGACAAAAAATCTCATTGTGTTTTGAATATAGAATTTTTTTTTTATTATACTATGATCGCAATCCATTCAAAAATAAAGGGTTTGAACTAGGGGTAAATGTTCCAATTTCATTGGAGCCCTCATTAGGCATCTTATGCATTTTTAGCTTTTTTTTCTGTCTAAATTGGAACATAAGAGCTCTTATAAAATCTTATAAAATTGGACCGCTGGAACTTTTGATTTCATTAGAATCCAAATTATAAGGTAGAAGAAGAGGAGGATAAATTTTGTTATGGCTAGCTTATTTTTATTTCTAAAAATTGACATTTTCTGCTTGGTTCAAGAATATATTGTGGAGAAAATGAGAAGGTTTAGACGTTGCCTGCGTATTCTTTGCTTAGAGATATACAATTAAACTAAGTTTTAATTAACGAATCATATACCTAGGTTTGTTCAATAAGCTACCGATTGGGATCTTTTCTTCAAATAATTGTTTACTTTCTTGCTTTCTGTCCTAAAACCTGGGCAACTTTGCCAAGCGTGCATGTTTTGTTATGGTTTTCCTGAATAAAATTTGAGCAGTTTCCAAGGCTAAGAAAACTTTCTTTTAGTGAAAAACATGAGACTTATGAATAGGTTTTAAAGTTGACAAGTACTCAACGGGTGGCCGTAAAGCTTTGATATGTGTGATAGTGTTTAATCACGTTAAACCCAAGTAAGGACATTTAACATAAATGCAATCTAACAAATATTTTTTCTCCCTATTCTCTCCTAACCTTTCTTCTTATCTTGTCTGTTCTATCTTTTTCTTACTGAAATTCAATTTTTCCAAGCCAAATTCTATAAATTCTATACCAATTCACCATAACGTATTGGAATAATTTGAGATGCTATAAATCACTCAGAGCATATTATATCAATCCTTATGAATAGTTGTTCAATAAAAATTAATTACAATCACTTCTATTCTATGATGTTTTGATCACCATTTTTATGCTATGGATCATAAAAAATCTTTTATCATATTTTTTTATATGTTATTTTACATTTCACGTTTTGAGAAGATGATATAAATATTACAATTTGTGTTAATATTCATTTTTGTTATAATAAATTTACGTTTCAAATTTAGAGGTATTTTTTGTTCAGGAGCGGTGATTTTGGTGATGGGGAAGAGAGTGTAGCGGCTGTGGAAAGTAATGCCTGTTCTTGTTCTTAGATTCCCCGTGTTCGGAGCTTGGTTGATGGGTCAACCCAAGCAACTGCGTAAGTGTGCATCCAGCGAAGATTCCCCGACGGCGTCTTTAACCCCTGGGCTGAGATCAAGTTGATCTCAAGAATCTATTCCTCCCCCTCCCCCATTAAACCCCTCTTTTGCCTCTCTCTAAACATTGTCATTTCCTCCCCCTAAAATCAATCTTGGCCTAATTCTTCCATCTCCGGCGACCGAATTTGATTGCTATGAGGATCAAATCAACTCTCAAAACCGAATCAACTGGGTCGAGGTCCAATCACTGATGTGATCAATTAAGTAATGAGATTCATTAATCAAATTTGAGGGCTGGATTGGAAGAGAGATCAGAAGGGGCGGCGGCCGAGGAGTGGCGGGGAGTGTAAGTGCGGGAGAAGAAGAAAGATGAAATTACACTTTTGTTCATGATAGAAAAGTGTCACCGCACCAATCTTTCTGTCGCACTTAACAAGGAAAATAGACAAACTCACTAATTTTAGAATACTTTCAAGAGTTCAATGACCAAAATTGAGAAAAAAAAAAGTATGATGATCAAAGTTAGGACAAACCAAAAGTATAATGACTAAAAATATAATATACTCAAAATAATATTTGCATTTAATTTGTTATGATCTCATTATCTTAATTACTTGTTTGGAAAAAAAAATTAGTATGAATGCAAAGCATGGTTTACATTTAACTTATATGCAATATTTATTTCTTATACTTATATTGAAATATATAATAATATTTTTCTAAATAACTACTATGAATTGCAATTTAAATGGTAAAATATTCAAACATACTAAAATAATTGAATGCATGGCATTGTGTGAAATGAGTTAATTACACTATATACATGGTTATTAAATTATTAATGATATCCATTTTTAAAAGATTTAAACATGAGGAATTTTCATAAAATGTAGTATTTTTCTTTTAACTTTTCACATTTCAACTATATTGTCAATAGAATTATGCAGTTATATTGATATACAAATTAGAACATATAAAAATGTTTTAAACATATTAGAATACATGCACATTAAAATGTATAAAAATCATTTAAACAAAATAAATTTTAAACTCAAATCAAAATAATTATAGAAAAAAAGATTAATTTAGTTTTCTAATACAAAATAATTTTTTTTTATAATTGTGAATTTATATTGATGAGTCACTTTTAATTTAGAAATGTAATTGGAAGAAGTTAATAATTTTTTTAGATGAAAGCACAAAAAAAAAAAAAAAACTTGTGGGTCGTATATAATATTAATTATAATTATTGGCCAAATAATAATTACCAAAATTTATAGAATATAAATTATAATTGCAAATTTGCAATTTGCAAAAACTTGAAACCTAAATTAGCGTGAATAAGGCTCAAGTGAGAGTCACTCACACGATCTCACCCCATCTAAAGCCCTAGTTTGCCCTTATCGCCACACCCACTTTTGTTCTCTCACCATTGCTGCTACCCACCCCCGATTACAGTGCATGGTGCGGTCGAACCCTAACTATTTTCCACCCTCATCTTTTGATTCAGATTCATTCCCTTCCAATCCCGACGACCCCTCGGCCGATTTAACTCCTAATTGCTCATGGCCTATGTAACCCCTGATTGTTTGGACTAGATCCTCGAATCACAAATTCCCACAAACCCTTACCCTTGGCCTTTGTAACCGATGATCGCTACTTGCATTAGTTCCCGAAGCCCTAGGTCCTTTAATTCCGCAGGTCCACTCACCTGCTCAAGCCTTCGACATCCAAAGTGATGATGTCGACATTTTTTCTTACATTTTCAGTGTTAGCCTTTGATTTTAGGATTAAATTTTTTCTGATTATGGTTGAATTATACTAGATATGGACTGTCTAGGCTAGTTTGTGACTATTTGAATATTAGATTCATTGGTATTTTTTGATTTTTTGAAAAAATGAGCTCCTAACAGGTACCTACGAGGGAAGAGATGTGAGGCGGGGGGGTGACAAGTGGAGGGAAAACGGGTGGTGAAGCAGGTGGAGGGGGAGAGTGTCAACAGACGAGGTGGGCGGTAGGGGAGGCTTCCCTTACCCAAAACGCGCCTCGTTACTATTCCTATATATTATTTATGGTCACTCGTGAAAATATGATTCATGAGACAAACGTTTGTACAAACTGGAAGTGATCTTAAAAAAAAATTCTAAATTTAGTTTATTAGGTGTTCTATTTCAAGAACAAAAAAGGAGTAATTAGTTCATTAATAGATGTTCCTATTTCTACTCTTAAAGTAATTGGCATATAGTATGGTGAAAAAAATAATAGTTATAGAATCTAGTTCACAGAAATGTGAAGTCGATTATATGACTTTTCCTAAATACTTGGTTGGTCATGATGCTTTTTAAAATCAATTTTGTTCTATAAATATAAATTAATTAATTGGTAAATTAATGATAAATTAAAGTTATTTAATTTATTTAATTTCAAAAGTCTCACAAATAGTTGTCTTTAGTCCAAGTGGGAGTTTGTTGGTTAAGTTTTGAGGATGTGATAATTATATAGGACTGATTTGTGAGATAAATTAATCTTGAGAATTTATTGATAAATTAGGCATTGGGTTATTTGTTTGTTAGTCCAACTCATTAATCTAGTTTATAAATAGCTCCCAACTATAGCTTTTAGGTATAACTTGAATTCTGTTATATGTCATACCTATCAAACATCTAGAATTTCAAAAGCCCTTAATCCATAATATTTGAGTTTTTGCTAAAAAAAACCTATCCATCAACTTCTCATGGTTAGTCAGTTTTACAAGGAGATTATTTGTGTGGATACTATTAGAGCTCATATAATTGTATGGCTTGTGATCAATTTCACTTACGATGGTTAATTATTTGTAAATTTATTGCTAAAAAATATATTTCTAAGAAATAACATCCTTGATATTTTGGTATGTAACCGATCCTTATATTTATTCTCCTACCACAAACTACAAGTGACAATAAATTTACCTATCATAAAACAGGTGGGAGATCAATTTGAGTTAGATGTATTCTCTTTGTTTTTTCAAAAGAGTTTTTTTTCTTTGTTTTTTATTTTTATACAGACACTAGTAGTAATTGCATGTAATATCATAAACTTGGTGAAATAGAAAATCTTGTTACCTATTAATTTCACTTGTGATCCTTTATTCGTCTATTTTAGTGCTCTTAATAAACTATTCTCATACATCCCAAAACGAGTTGGAATAAATGTCTTTTATTATCTTGCATTAAATTAGCAATTTTTAGTGTCATTCGTTTCTCTTTCCTTCAGTTACAATTAAGCATGCATATTAATGAGAACTGCATTTACAGATGCAACATTAATCCTTAAATGCATTGAAAAGAGATACAACCTAGAGAGTAACCAACAAAATGAACCCTCTAATTTTCATTATTTTCACATTATTTTGTTTACCATTTTCAGCTTTTTCCCAGAAACAACAATTGCTTCAATCCCTTCACGGACCGCTTAGCAACTTTCAGGAATGTATTTCCTCTGAATCTCACCCATACCCAAATGTTGAGAACATTACTCACAATTTTTGGTCAGAATCATATTCCACTATTCTTCAACAAAGTCTAAGAAACCTAAGATTTAATTCTTCTATGACACCAAAGCCTTTCTTCATAATCACTCCAGAAAATGGCTATCACGTAAGAGGAGCAATATTGTGTTGCAAAAAGTATAAGCTCGAAATGCGAATTCGTGGCGCTGGTCATGATTATGAAGGTATCTCCTCTGTATCCCCAAGACCATACATTATTTTGGACATGTCAAATCTGCGAAAAATCGACATAGATGTCGAAAATAAGACAGCAAGTCTTGGTGCAGGTGTGACTCTAGGTGAGCTTTACTATCATATTTCAAAGAAAAGCGCAACACTTGCATTCCCTTCTGGTGTTTGCCCTACAGTTGGCATTAGTGGGCTCTTTAGTGGAGGGGGACATGGTATGTTGGTGAGAAAATATGGATTAGCACTAGACAACGTGATTGATGTTGTAATTGTTGACGAACAAGGAAGAATTCTTGACCGAAAATCAATGGGTGACGATCTTTTTTGGGCTATTAGAGGGGGAGGAGCAGCAAGTTTCGGTGTTGTACTCGAATGGAAAATCAAATTGGTGCATGTGCCTCCAATAGTAACCGCCTTCGATTTGCAAAGAAGCCACGAAGAAGGGGCTACAAGGCTTGTTTTTAAATGGCAAGAATTAATCAATGTATTGCCTAAGGAAATTGTGATAAGAATTCTGATATTGCCAACTAAAACTACATCAGGGGAACGAAGCATCAAGGTTGCGTTCGAAGGACTATATCTAGGAAGAGCTAACAAGCTCGTGAAACTGATGGATAAAAATTTTCCTGAATTAAAATTGAAACCTGAGGAGTGCTATGAAATGAACTGGATAAATACGACCTTATTTTTTAATTTTTACGAGGGGCAGAAGTTTAGCTTGGATGACTTGTTGGACAGGAACCATTATAACAGGTCATGTTTCAAAGCAAAATCGGATTATGTTACATTGCCAATAAGAGAAAATATGTTGGAACCAATATGGGATGTGTTTAAAGAAGGTACTCCAGGGAGCATTTTATTGCAACCTTATG